>OY986435.1:294356859-295658109 GCA_963920525.1 Dichetophora obliterata
CTTGTGAACAGTAGCTTAAGGAACATTTTGATGCATAAATCGTCCTTTTATGATGTATGGTTTAGAAGTTATGGCTAAAAAATCAAAAAATCGCAAAAAACCACGTCAAAAACTATGATTCATGTAAAAAATTTTAACTAAGATTCTTGAAAAAAAATGAAATTCCAGAAAACTTTTATCTGAATATGCACTCTTGTGTATATATGTATTAGAAACAATTTGGTGTATAAATCGTCCTTGTGGGATGTATGGTTTGGGAGTTATGACGGAAAAAGCACATGTTTTTGGCCAGCTTCCACTCCAAAAAGTGTTCTACAACTCCTAATCTACAAGAGGTAGAGCAAACGGCATTTGGACAAAGGAGTATCCCTTCTAAGCACGAGGACCTGGTGCTCATTTTAATGCATGAATCGTCCTTATCTGATATGTAGTTTTTATTTTAGAAAATAAATAAAAAAAATAAAAATTGACAAAAAAGGGCACATGAAATTAACATGAAATCTAATTTTTAAAATTATTTTAAGGATACAGTCTTGTGGGCAGTAGCTTAAGGAACATTTTGATGCATAAATCGTCCTTTTATGATGTATGGTTTAGAAGTTATGGCTAAAAAATCAAAAAAATCGCAAAAAACCACGTCAAAAACTATGATTCATGTAAAAAATTTTAACTAAGATTCTTGAAAAAAAATCAAATTCCAGAAAACTTTTTTCTAAATATGCAGTCTTGTGTATATATGTATTAGAAACAATTTGGTGTATAAATCGTCCTTGTAGGATGTATGGTTTGGGAGTTATGACGGAAAAAGCACATGTTTTTGGCCAGCTTCCACTCCAAAAAGTGTTCTACAACTCCTAAACTACAAGAGGTAGAGCAAACGGCATTTGGACAAAGGAGTATCCCTTCTAAGCACGAGGACCTGGTGCTCATTTTAATGCATGAATCGTCCTTATCTGATATGTAGTTTTTATTTTAGAAAATAAATAAAAAAAATAAAAATTGACAAAAAAGGGCACATGAAATTAACATGAAATCTAATTTTTAAAATTATTTTAAGGATACAGTCTTGTGAACAGTAGCTTAAGGAACATTTTGATGCATAAATCGTCCTTTTATGATGTATGGTTTAGAAGTTATGGCTAAAAAATCAAAAAATCGCAAAAAACCACGTCAAAAACTATGATTCATGTAAAAAATTTTAACTAAGATTCTTGAAAAAAAATGAAATTCCAGAAAACTTTTATCTGAATATGCACTCTTGTGTATATATGTATTAGAAACAATTTGGTGTATAAATCGTCCTTGTGGGATGTATGGTTTGGGAGTTATGACGGAAAAAGCACATGTTTTTGGCCAGCTTCCACTCCAAAAAGTGTTCTACAACTCCTAATCTACAAGAGGTAGAGCAAACGGCATTTGGACAAAGGAGTATTCCTTCTTAAGGACGAGGATCTGGTGCTCATTTTAATGCATGAATCGGCCTTATCTGATATGTAGTTTTTATTTTAGAAAATAAATAAAAAAAAATAAAAATTGACAAAAAAGGGCACATGAAATTAACATGAAATCTAATTTTTAAAATTATTTTAAGGATACAGTCTTGTGGGCAGTAGCTTAAGGAACATTTTGATGCATATATCGTCCTTTTATGATGTATGGTTTAGAAGTTATGGCTAAAAAATAAAAAAAATCGCAAAAAACCACGTCAAAAACTATGATTCATGTAAAAAATTTTAACTAAGATTCTTGAAAAAAAATCAAATTCCAGAAAACTTTTTTCTGAATATGCAGTCTTGTGTATATATGTATTAGAAACAATTTGGTGTATAAATCGTCCTTGTAGGATGTATGGTTTGGGAGTTATGACGGAAAAAGCACATGTTTTTGGCCAGCTTCCACTCCAAAAAGTGTTCTACAACTCCTAAACTACAAGAGGTAGAGCAAACGGCATTTGGACAAAGGAGTATCCCTTCTAAGCACGAGGACCTGGTGCTCATTTTAATGCATGAATCGTCCTTATCTGATATGTAGTTTTTATTTTAGAAAATAAATAAAAAAAATAAAAATTGACAAAAAAGGGCACATGAAATTAACATGAAATCTAATTTTTAAAATTATTTTAAAGACACAGTCTTGTGGGCAGTAGCTTAAGGAACATTTTGATGCATAAATCGTCCTTTTATGATGTATGGCTTAGAAGTTATGGCTAAAAGATCAAAAAAATCGCAAAAAACCACGTCAAAAACTATGATTCATGTAAAAAATTTTAACTAAGATTCTTGAAAAAAAATCGAATTCCAGAAAAGAGCTTAAGGAACATTTTGATGCATAAATCGTCCTTTTATGATGTATGGTTTAGAAGTTATGGCTAAAAAATCAAAAAAATCGCAAAAAACCACGTCAAAAACTATGATTCATGTAAAAAATTTTAACTAAGATTCTTGAAAAAAAATCAAATTCCAGAAAACTTTTTTCTGAATATGCACTCTTGTGTATATATGTATTAGAAGCAATTTGGTGTATAAATCGTCCTTGTAGGATGTATGGTTTGGGAGTTATGACGGAAAAAGCACATGTTTTTGGCCAGCTTCCACTCCAAAAAGTGTTTTACAACTCCTAAACTACAACAGATAGAGCAAACGGCATTTGGACAAAGGAGTATCCCTTCTTAAGGACGAGGACCTGGTGCTCATTTTAATGCATGAATCGTCCTTATCTGATATATAGTTTTTATTTTAGAAAATAAATAAAAAAAATAAAAATTGACAAAAAAGGGCACATGAAATTAACATGAAATCAAATTTTTAAAATTATTTTAAGGATACAGTCTTGTGGGCAGTAGCTTAAGGAACATTTTGATGCATAAATCGTCCTTTTATGATGTATGGTTTAGAAGTTATGGCTAAAAAATAAAAAAAATCGCAAAAAACCACGTCAAAAACTATGATTCATGTAAAAAATTTTTTCTGAATATGCAGTCTTGTGTATATATGTATTAGAAACAATTTGGTGTATAAATCGTCCTTGTAGGATGTATGGTTTGGGAGTTATGACGGAAAAAGCACATGTTTTTGGCCAGCTTCCACTCCAAAAAGTGTTCTACAACTCCTAAACTACAAGAGGTAGAGCAAACGGCATTTGGACAAAGTCCATTTTTTATCCCTTCTAAGCACGAGGACCTGGTGCTCATTTTAATGCATGAATCGTCCTTATCTGATATGTAGTTTTTATTTTAGAAAATAAATAAAAAAAATAAAAATTGACAAAAAAGGGCACATGAAATTAACATGAAATCTAATTTTTAAAATTATTTTAAGGATACAGTCTTGTGAACAGTAGCTTAAGGAACATTTTGATGCATAAATCGTCCTTTTATGATGTATGGTTTAGAAGTTATGGCTAAAAAATCAAAAAAATCGCAAAAAAACACGTCAAAAACTATGATTCATGTAAAAAATTTTAACTAAGATTCTTGAAAAAAATCAAATTCCAGAAAACTTTTTTCTGAATATGCAGTCTTGTGTATATATGTATTAGAAACAATTTGGTGTATAAATCGTCCTTGTAGGATGTATGGTTTGGGAGTTATGACGGAAAAAGCACATGTTTTTGGCCAGCTTCCACTCCAAAAAGTGTTCTACAACTCCTAAACTACAAGAGGTAGAGCAAACGGCATTTGGACAAAGGAGTATCCCTTCTAAGCACGAGGACCTGGTGCTCATTTTAATGCATGAATCGTCCTTATCTGATATGTAGTTTTTATTTTAGAAAATAAATAAAAAAAATAAAAATTGACAAAAAAGGGCACATGAAATTAACATGAAATCTAATTTTTAAAATTATTTTAAAGACACAGTCTTGTGGGCAGTAGCTTAAGGAACATTTTGATGCATAAATCGTCCTTTTATGATGTATGGTTTAGAAGTTATGGCTAAAAAATAAAAAAAATCGCAAAAAACCACGTCAAAAACTATGATTCATGTAAAAAATTTTAACTAAGATTCTTGAAAAAAAATCAAATTCCAGAAAACTTTTTTCTGAATATGCACTCTTGTGTATATATGTATTAGAAACAATTTGGTGTATAAATCGTCCTTGTAGGATGTATGGTTTGGGAGTTATGACGGAAAAAGCACATGTTTTTGGCCAGCTTCCACTCCAAAAAGTGTTCTACAACTCCTAATCTACAAGAGGTAGAGCAAACGGCATTTGGACAAAGGAGTATCCCTTCTAAGCACGAGGACCTGGTGCTCATTTTAATGCATGAATCGTCCTTATCTGATATGTAGTTTTTATTTTAGAAAATAAATAAAAAAAATAAAAATTGACAAAAAAGGGCACATGAAATTAACATGAAATCTAATTTTTAAAATTATTTTAAGGATACAGTCTTGTGGACAGTAGCTTAAGGAACATTTTGATGCATAAATCGTCCTTTTATGATGTATGGTTTAGAAGTTATGGCTAAAAAATCAAAAAATCGCAAAAAACCACGTCAAAAACTATGATTCATGTAAAAAATTTTAACTAAGACTCTTGAAAAAAATCAAAGTCCAGAAAACTTTTTTCTGAATATGCAGTCTTGTGTATATATGTATTAGAAACAATTTGGTGTATAAATCGTCCTTGTAGGATGTATGGTTTGGGAGTTATGACGGAAAAAGCACATGTTTTTGGCCAGCTTCCACTCCACAAAGTGTTCTACAACTCCTAAACTACAAGAGGTAGAGCAAACGGCATTTGGACAAAGGAGTATCCCTTCTTAAGGACGAGGACCTGGTGCTCATTTTAATGCATGAATCGTCCTTATCTGATATGTAGTTTTTATTTTAGAAAATAAATAAAAAAAATAAAAATTGACAAAAAAGGGCACATGAAATTAACATGAAATCTAATTTTTAAAATTATTTTAAGGATACAGTCTTGTGAGCAGTAGCTTAAGGAACATTTTGATGCATAAATCGTCCTTTTATGATGTATGGTTTAGAAGTTATGGCTTAAAAATAAAAAAAATCGCAAAAAACCACGTCAAAAACTATGATTCATGTAAAAAATTTTAACTAAGATACTTGAAAAAAAATCAAATTCCAGAAAACTTTTTTCTGAATATGCAGTCTTGTGTATATATGTATTAGAAACAATTTGGTGTATAAATCGTCCTTGTAGGATGTATGGTTTGGGAGTTATGACGGAAAAAGCACATGTTTTTGGCCAGCTTCCACTCCAAAAAGTGTTCTACAACTCCTAAACTACAAGAGGTAGAGCAAACGGCATTTGGACAAAGGAGTATCCCTTCTAAGCACGAGGACCTGGTGCTCATTTTAATGCATGAATCGTCCTTATCTGATATGTAGTTTTTATTTTAGAAAATAAATAAAAAAAATAAAAATTGACAAAAAAGGGCACATGAAATTAACATGAAATCTAATTTTTAAAATTATTTTAAAGACACAGTCTTGTGGGCAGTAGCTTAAGGAACATTTTGATGCATAAATCGTCCTTTTATGATGTATGGCTTAGAAGTTATGGCTAAAAAATCAAAAAAATCGCAAAAAACCACGTCAAAAACTATGATTCATGTACAAAATTTTAACTAAGATTCTTGAAAAATAATCGAATTCCAGAAAAGAGCTTAAGGAACATTTTCATGCATAAATCGTCCTTTTATGATGTATGGTTTAGAAGTTATGGCTAAAAAATCAAAAAAATCGCAAAAAACCACGTCAAAAACTATGATTCATGTAAAAAATTTTAACTAAGATTCTTGAAAAAAAATCAAATTCCAGAAAACTTTTTTCTGAATATGCACTCTTGTGTATATATGTATTAGAAACAATTTGGTGTATAAATCGTCCTTGTAGGATGTATGGTTTGGGAGTTATGACGGAAAAAGCACATGTTTTTGGCCAGCTTCCACTCCAAAAAGTGTTCTACAACTCCTAATCTACAAGAGGTAGAGCAAACGGCATTTGGACAAAGGAGTATCCCTTCTAAGCACGAGGACCTGGTGCTCATTTTAATGCATGAATCGTCCTTATCTGATATGTAGTTTTTATTTTAGAAAATAAATAAAAAAAATAAAAATTGACAAAAAAGGGCACATGAAATTAACATGAAATCTAATTTTTAAAATTATTTTAAGGATACAGTCTTGTGGACAGTAGCTTAAGGAACATTTTGATGCATAAATCGTCCTTTTATGATGTATGGTTTAGAAGTTATGGCTAAAAAATCAAAAAATCGCAAAAAACCACGTCAAAAACTATGATTCATGTAAAAAATTTTAACTAAGATTCTTGAAAAAAATCAAAGTCCAGAAAACTTTTTTCTGAATATGCAGTCTTGTGTATATATGTATTAGAAACAATTTGGTGTATAAATCGTCCTTGTAGGATGTATGGTTTGGGAGTTATGACGGAAAAAGCACATGTTTTTGGCCAGCTTCCACTCCAAAAAGTGTTCTACAACTCCTAAACTACAAGAGGTAGAGCAAACGGCATTTGGACAAAGGAGTATCCCTTCTTAAGGACGAGGACCTGGTGCTCATTTTAATGCATGAATCGTCCTTATCTGATATGTAGTTTTTATTTTAGAAAATAAATAAAAAAAATAAAAATTGACAAAAAAGGGCACATGAAATTAACATGAAATCTAATTTTTAAAATTATTTTAAGGATACAGTCTTGTGGGCAGTAGCTTAAGGAACATTTTGATGCATAAATCGTCCTTTTATGATGTATGGTTTAGAAGTTATGGCTTAAAAATAAAAAAAATCGCAAAAAACCACGTCAAAAACTATGATTCATGTAAAAAATTTTAACTAAGATACTTGAAAAAAAATCAAATTCCAGAAAACTTTTTTCTGAATATGCAGTCTTGTGTATATATGTATTAGAAACAATTTGGTGTATAAATCGTCCTTGTAGGATGTATGGTTTGGGAGTTATGACGGAAAAAGCACATGTTTTTGGCCAGCTTCCACTCCAAAAAGTGTTCTACAACTCCTAAACTACAAGAGGTAGAGCAAACGGCATTTGGACAAAGGAGTATCCCTTCTAAGCACGAGGACCTGGTGCTCATTTTAATGCATGAATCGTCCTTATCTGATATGTAGTTTTTATTTTAGAAAATAAATAAAAAAAATAAAAATTGACAAAAAAGGGCACATGAAATTAACATGAAATCTAATTTTTAAAATTATTTTAAGGATACAGTCTTGTGAACAGTAGCTTAAGGAACATTTTGATGCATAAATCGTCCTTTTATGATGTATGGTTTAGAAGTTATGGCTAAAAAATCAAAAAATCGCAAAAAACCACGTCAAAAACTATGATTCATGTAAAAAATTTTAACTAAGATTCTTGAAAAAAATCAAATTCCAGAAAACTTTTTTCTGAATATGCAGTCTTGTGTATATATGTATTAGAAACAATTTGGTGTATAAATCGTCCTTGTAGGATGTATGGTTTGGGAGTTATGACGGAAAAAGCACATGTTTTTGGCCAGCTTCCACTCCAAAAAGTGTTCTACAACTCCTAAACTACAAGAGGTAGAGCAAACGGCATTTGGACAAAGGGTATCCCTTCTAAGCACGAGGACCTGGTGCTCATTTTAATGCATGAATCGTCCTTATCTGATATGTAGTTTTTATTTTAGAAAATAAATAAAAAAAATAAAAATTGACAAAAAAGGGCACATGAAATTAACATGAAATCTAATTTTTAAAATTATTTTAAAGACACAGTCTTGTGGGCAGTAGCTTAAGGAACATTTTGATGCATAAATCGTCCTTTTATGATGTATGGCTTAGAAGTTATGGCTAAAAAATAAAAAAAATCGCAAAAAACCACGTCAAAAACTATGATTCATGTAAAAAATTTTAACTAAGATTCTTGAAAAATAATCGAATTCCAGAAAAGAGCTTAAGGAACATTTTGATGCATAAATCGTCCTTTTATGATGTATGGTTTAGAAGTTATGGCTAAAAAATAAAAAAAATCGCAAAAAACCACGTCAAAAACTATGATTCATGTAAAAAATTTTAACTAAGATTCTTGAAAAAAAATCAAATTCCAGAAAACTTTTTTCTGAATATGCACTCTTGTGTATATATGTATTAGAAACAATTTGGTGTATAAATCGTCCTTGTAGGATGTATGGTTTGGGAGTTATGACGGAAAAAGCACATGTTTTTGGCCAGCTTCCACTCCAAAAAGTGTTCTACAACTCCTAATCTACAAGAGGTAGAGCAAACGGCATTTGGACAAAGGAGTATCCCTTCTAAGCACGAGGACCTGGTGCTCATTTTAATGCATGAATCGTCCTTATCTGATATGTAGTTTTTATTTTAGAAAATAAATAAAAAAAATAAAAATTGACAAAAAAGGGCACATGAAATTAACATGAAATCTAATTTTTAAAATTATTTTAAGGATACAGTCTTGTGAACAGTAGCTTAAGGAACATTTTGATGCATAAATCGTCCTTTTATGATGTATGGTTTAGAAGTTATGGCTAAAAAATCAAAAAATCGCAAAAAACCACGAAAAAACTATGATTCATGTAAAAAATTTTAACTAAGATTCTTGAAAAAAATCAAAGTCCAGAAAACTTTTTTCTGAATATGCAGTCTTGTGTATATATGTATTAGAAACAATTTGGTGTATAAATCGTCCTTGTAGGATGTATGGTTTGGGAGTTATGACGGAAAAAGCACATGTTTTTGGCCAGCTTCCACTCCAAAAAGTGTTCTACAACTCCTAAACTACAAGAGGTAGAGCAAACGGCATTTGGACAAAGGAGTATCCCTTCTAAGCACGAGGACCTGGTGCTCATTTTAATGCATGAATCGTCCTTATCTGATATGTAGTTTTTATTTTAGAAAATAAATAAAAAAAATAAAAATTGACAAAAAAGGGCACATGAAATTAACATGAAATCTAATTTTTAAAATTATTTTAAGGATACAGTCTTGTGAGCAGTAGCTTAAGGAACATTTTGATGCATAAATCGTCCTTTTATGATGTATGGTTTAGAAGTTATGGCTTAAAAATAAAAAAAATCGCAAAAAACCACGTCAAAAACTATGATTCATGTAAAAAATTTTAACTAAGATACTTGAAAAAAAATCAAATTCCAGAAAACTTTTTTCTGAATATGCAGTCTTGTGTATATATGTATTAGAAACAATTTGGTGTATAAATCGTCCTTGTAGGATGTATGGTTTGGGAGTTATGACGGAAAAAGCACATGTTTTTGGCCAGCTTCCACTCCAAAAAGTGTTCTACAACTCCTAAACTACAAGAGGTAGAGCAAACGGCATTTGGACAAAGGAGTATCCCTTCTAAGCACGAGGACCTGGTGCTCATTTTAATGCATGAATCGTCCTTATCTGATATGTAGTTTTTATTTTAGAAAATAAATAAAAAAAATAAAAATTGACAAAAAAGGGCACATGAAATTAACATGAAATCTAATTTTTAAAATTATTTTAAGGATACAGTCTTGTGGGCAGTAGCTTAAGGAACATTTTGATGCATAAATCGTCCTTTTATGATGTATGGTTTAGAAGTTATGGCTAAAAAATAAAAAAAATCGCAAAAAACCACGTCAAAAACTATGATTCATGTAAAAAATTTAACTAAGATTCTTGAAAAAAAATCAAATTCCAGAAAACTTTTTTCTGAATATGCAGTCTTGTGTATATATGTATTAGAAACAATTTGGTGTATAAATCGTCCTTGTAGGATGTATGGTTTGGGAGTTATGACGGAAAAAGCACATGTTTTTGGCCAGCTTCCACTCCAAAAAGTGTTCTACAACTCCTAAACTACAAGAGGTAGAGCAAACGGCATTTGGACAAAGGAGTATCCCTTCTAAGCACGAGGACCTGGTGCTCATTTTAATGCATGAATCGTCCTTATCTGATATGTAGTTTTTATTTTAGAAAATAAATAAAAAAAATAAAAATTGACAAAAAAGGGCACATGAAATTAACATGAAATCTAATTTTTAAAATTATTTTAAGGATACAGTCTTGTGGGCAGTAGCTTAAGGAACATTTTGATGCATAAATCGTCCTTTTATGATGTATGGTTTAGAAGTTATGGCTAAAAAATCAAAAAAATCGCAAAAAACCACGTCAAAAACTATGATTCATGTAAAAAATTTTAACTAAGATTCTTGAAAAAAAATCAAATTCCAGAAAACTTTTTTCTAAATATGCAGTCTTGTGTATATATGTATTAGAAACAATTTGGTGTATAAATCGTCCTTGTAGGATGTATGGTTTGGGAGTTATGACGGAAAAAGCACATGTTTTTGGCCAGCTTCCACTCCAAAAAGTGTTCTACAACTCCTAAACTACAAGAGGTAGAGCAAACGGCATTTGGACAAAGGAGTATCCCTTCTAAGCACGAGGACCTGGTGCTCATTTTAATGCATTAATCGTCCTTATCTGATATGTAGTTTTTATTTTAGAAAATAAATAAAAAAAATAAAAATTGACAAAAAAGGGCACATGAAATTAACATGAAATCTAATTTTTAAAATTATTTTAAGGATACAGTCTTGTGAACAGTAGCTTAAGGAACATTTTGATGCATAAATCGTCCTTTTATGATGTATGGTTTAGAAGTTATGGCTAAAAAATCAAAAAAATCGCAAAAAACCACGTCAAAAACTATGATTCATGTAAAAAATTTTAACTAAGATTCTTGAAAAAAAATCAATTCCAGAAAACTTTTTTCTGAATATGCAGTCTTGTGTATATATGTATTAGAAGCAATTTGGTGTATAAATCGTCCTTGTAGGATGTATGGTTTGGGAGTTATGACGGAAAAAGCACATGTTTTTGGCCAGCTTCCACTCCAAAAAGTGTTCTACAACTTCTAAACTACAAGAGATAGAGCAAACGGCATTTGGACAAAGGAGTATCCCTTCTTAAGGACGAGGACCTGGTGCTCATTTTAATGCATGAATCGGCCTTATCTGATATTTTGTTTTTATTTTAGAAAATAAATAAAAAAAATAAAAATTGACAAAAAAGGGCACATGAAATTAACATGAAATCTAATTTTTAAAATTATTTTAAGGATACAGTCTTGTGGGCAGTAGCTTAAGGAACATTTTGATGCATAAATCGTCCTTTTATGATGTATGGTTTAGAAGTTATGGCTAAAAAATCAAAAAAATCGCAAAAAAACACGTCAAAAACTATGATTCATGTAAAAAATTTTAACTAAGATTCTTGAAAAAAAATCAAATTCCAGAAAACTTTTATCTGAATATGCACTCTTGTGTATATATGTATTAGAAACAATTTGGTGTATAAATCGTCCTTGTAGGATGTATGGTTTGGGAGTTATGACGGAAAAAGCACATGTTTTTGGCCAGCTTCCACTCCAAAAAGTGTTCTACAACTCCTAAACTACAAGAGGTAGAGCAAACGGCATTTGGACAAAGGAGTATCCCTTCTAAGCACGAGGACCTGGTGCTCATTTTAATGCATGAATCGTCCTTATCTGATATGTAGTTTTTATTTTAGAAAATAAATAAAAAAAATAAAAATTGACAAAAAAGGGCACATGAAATTAACATGAAATCTAATTTTTAAAATTATTTTAAGGATACAGTCTTGTGAACAGTAGCTTAAGGAACATTTTGATGCATAAATCGTCCTTTTATGATGTATGGTTTAGAAGTTATGGCTAAAAAAATCAAAAAATCGCAAAAAACCACGTCAAAAACTATGATTCATGTAAAAAATTTTAACTAAGATTCTTGAAAAAAATCAAATTCCAGAAAACTTTTTTCTGAATATGCAGTCTTGTGTATATATGTATTAGAAACAATTTGGTGTATAAATCCTCCTTGTAGGATGTATGGTTTGGGAGTTATGACGGAAAAAGCACATGTTTTTGGCCAGCTTCCACTCCAAAAAGTGTTCTACAACTCCTAAACTACAAGAGGTAGAGCAAACGGCATTTGGACAAAGGAGTATCCCTTCTTAAGGACGAGGACCTGGTGCTCATTTTAATGCATGAATCGTCCTTATCTGATATGTAGTTTTTATTTTAGAAAATAAATAAAAAAAATAAAAATTGACAAAAAAGGGCACATGAAATTAACATGAAATCTAATTTTTAAAATTATTTTAAAGACACAGTCTTGTGGGCAGTAGCTTAAGGAACATTTTGATGCATAAATCGTCCTTTTATGATGTATGGCTTAGAAGTTATGGCTAAAAAATCAAAAAAATCGCAAAAAACCACGTCAAAAACTATGATTCATGTAAAAAATTTTAACTAAGATTCTTGAAAAAAAATCGAATTCCAGAAAAGAGCTTAAGGAACATTTTGATGCATAAATCGTCCTTTTATGATGTATGGTTTAGAAGTTATGGCTAAAAAATAAAAAAAATCGCAAAAAACCACGTCAAAAACTATGATTCATGTAAAAAATTTTAACTAAGATTCTTGAAAAAAAATCAAATTCCAGAAAACTTTTTTCTGAATATGCACTCTTGTGTATATATGTATTAGAAACAATTTGGTGTATAAATCGTCCTTGTAGGATGTATGGTTTGGGAGTTATGACGGAAAAAGCACATGTTTTTGGCCAGCTTCCACTCCAAAAAGTGTTCTACAACTCCTAATCTACAAGAGGTAGAGCAAACGGCATTTGGACAAAGGAGTATCTCTTCTAAGCACGAGGACCTGGTGCTCATTTTAATGCATGAATCGTCCTTATCTGATATGTAGTTTTTATTTTAGAAAATAAATAAAAAAAATAAAAATTGACAAAAAAGGGCACATGAAATTAACATGAAATCTAATTTTTAAAATTATTTTAAAGACACAGTCTTGTGGGCAGTAGCTTAAGGAACATTTTGATGCATAAATCGTCCTTTTATGATGTATGGCTTAGAAGTTATGGCTAAAAAATCAAAAAAATCGCAAAAAACCACGTCAAAAACTATGATTCATGTAAAAAATTTTAACTAAGATTCTTGAAAAAAAATCGAATTCCAGAAAAGAGCTTAAGGAACATTTTGATGCATAAATCGTCCTTTTATGATGTATGGTTTAGAAGTTATGGCTAAAAAATCAAAAAAATCGCAAAAAAACCACGTCAAAAACTATGATACATGTAAAAAATTTTAACTAAGATTCTTGAAAAAAAATCAATTCCAGAAAACTTTTTTCTGAATATGCAGTCTTGTGTATATATGTATTAGAAACAATTTGGTGTATAAATCGTCCTTGTAGGATGTATGGTTTGGGAGTTATGACGGAAAAAGCACATGTTTTTGGCCAGCTTCCACTCCAAAAAGTGTTCTACAACTCCTAAACTACAAGAGATAGAGCAAACGGCATTTGGACAAAGGAGTATCCCTTCTTAAGGACGAGGACCTGGTGCTCATTTTAATGCATGAATCGTCTTTATCTGATATGTAGTTTTTATTTTAGAAAATAAATAAAAAAAATAAAAATTGACAAAAAAGGGCACATGAAATTAACATGAAATCTAATTTTTAAAATTATTTTAAGGATACAGTCTTGTGAACAGTAGCTTAAGGAACATTTTGATGCATAAATCGTCCTTTTATGATGTATGGTTTAGAAGTTATGGCTAAAAAATCAAAAAATCGCAAAAAACCACGTCAAAAACTATGATTCATGTAAAAAATTTTAACTAAGATTCTTGAAAAAAATCAAATTCCAGAAAACTTTTTTCTGAATATGCAGTCTTGTGTATATATGTATTAGAAACAATTTGGTGTATAAATCGTCCTTGTAGGATGTATGGTTTGGGAGTTATGACGGAAAAAGCACATGTTTTTGGCCAGCTTCCACTCCAAAAAGTGTTCTACAACTCCTAAACTACAAGAGGTAGAGCAAACGGCATTTGGACAAAGGAGTATCCCTTCTAAGCACGAGGACCTGGTGCTCATTTTAATGCATGAATCGTCCTTATCTGATATGTAGTTTTTATTTTAGAAAATAAATAAAAAAAATAAAAATTGACAAAAAAGGGCACATGAAATTAACATGAAATCTAATTTTTTTCATAATAATTAAAAATTATTTTAAGGATACAGTCTTGTGGGCAGTAGCTTAAGGAACATTTTGATGCATAAATCGTCCTTTTATGATGTATGGTTTAGAAGTTATGGCTAAAAAATCAAAAAAATCGCAAAAAACCACGTCAAAAACTATGATTCATGTAAAAAATTTTAACTAAGATTCTTGAAAAAAAATCAAATTCCAGAAAACTTTTTTCTGAATATGTACTCTTGTGTATATATGTATTAGAAACAATTTGGTGTATAAATCGTCCTTGTAGGATGTATGGTTTGGGAGTTATGACGGAAAAAGCACATGTTTTTGGCCAGCTTCCACTCCAAAAAGTGTTCTACAACTCCTTAACTACAAGAGATAGAGCAAACGGCATTTGGACAAAGGAGTATTCCTTCTTAAGGACGAGGATCTGGTGCTCATTTTAATGCATGAATCGTCCTTATCTGATATGTAGTTTTTATTTTAGAAAATAAATAAAAAAAATAAAAATTGACAAAAAAGGGCACATGAAATTAACATGAAATCTAATTTTTAAAATTATTTTAAGGATACAGTCTTGTGGGCAGTAGCTTAAGGAACATTTTTATGCATAAATCGTCCTTTTATTATGTATGGTTTAGAAGTTATGGCTAAAAAATCAAAAAAATCGCAAAAAAACCCGTCAAAAACTATGATTCATGTAAAAAATTTTAACTAAGATTCTTGAAAAAATCAAATTCTGAATATAGAGTCTTATGTATATATGTATTAGAAACAATTTGGTGTATAAATCGTCCTTGTAGGATGTATGGTTTGGGAGTTATGACGGAAAAAGCACATGTTTTTGGCCAGCTTCCACTCCAAAAAGTGTTCTACAACTCCTAAACTACAAGAGATAGAGCAAACGGCATTTGGACAAAGGAGTATCCCTTCTTAAGGACGAGGACCTGGTGCTCATTTTAATGCATGAATCGGCCTTATCTGATATGTTGTTTTTATTTTAGAAAATAAATAAAAAAAATAAAAATTGACAAAAAAGGGCACATGAAATTAACATGAAATCTAATTTTTAAAATTATTTTAAGGATACAGTCTTGTGGGCAGTAGCTTAAGGAACATTTTGATGCATAAATCGTCCTTTTATGATGTATGGTTTAGAAGTTATGGCTTAAAAATAAAAAAAATCGCAAAAAACCACGTCAAAAACTATGATTCATGTAAAAAATTTTAACTAAGATTCTTGAAAAAAAATCAAATTCCAGAAAACTTTTTTCTGAATATGCAGTCTTGTGTATATATGTATTAGAAACAATTTGGTGTATAAATCGTCCTTGTAGGATGTATGGTTTGGGAGTTATGACGGAAAAAGCACATGTTTTTGGCCAGCTTCCACTCCAAAAAGTGTTCTACAACTCCTAAACTACAAGAGGTAGAGCAAACGGCATTTGGACAAAGGAGTATCCCTTCTAAGCACGAGGACCTGGTGCTCATTTTAATGCATGAATCGTCCTTATCTGATATGTAGTTTTTATTTTAGAAAATAAATAAAAAAAATAAAAATTGACAAAAAAGGGCACATGAAATTAACATGAAATCTAATTTTTAAAATTATTTTAAAGACACAGTCTTGTGGGCAGTAGCTTAAGGAACATTTTGATGCATAAATCGTCCTTTTATGATGTATGGCTTAGAAGTTATGGCTAAAAAATCAAAAAAATCGCAAAAAACCACGTCAAAAACTATGATTCATGTAAAAAATTTTAACTAAGATTCTTGAAAAAAAATCGAATTCCAGAAAAGAGCTTAAGGAACATTTTGATGCATAAATCGTCCTTTTATGATGTATGGTTTAGAAGTTATGGCTAAAAAATAAAAAAAATCGCAAAAAACCACGTCAAAAACTATGATTCATGTAAAAAATTTTAACTAAGATTCTTGAAAAAAAATCAAATTCCAGAAAACTTTTTTCTGAATATGCAGTCTTGTGTATATATGTATTAGAAACAATTTGGTGTATAAATCGTCCTTGTAGGATGTATGGGTTGGGAGTTATGACGGAAAAAGCACATGTTTTTGGCCAGCTTCCACTCCAAAAAGTGTTCTACAACTCCTAAACTACAAGAGGTAGAGCAAACGGCATTTGGACAAAGGAGTATCCCTTCTTAAGGACGAGGACCTGGTGCTCATTTTAATGCATGAATCGTCCTTATCTGATATGTAGTTTTTATTTTAGAAAATAAATAAAAAAAATAAAAATTGACAAAAAAGGGCACATGAAATTAACATGAAATCTAATTTTTAAAATTATTTTAAGGATACAGTCTTGTGAGCAGTAGCTTAAGGAACATTTTGATGCATAAATCGTCCTTTTATGATGTATGGTTTAGAAGTTATGGCCAAAAAATCAAAAAAATCGCAAAAAACCACGTCAAAAACTATGATTCATGTAAAAAATTTTAACTAAGATTCTTGAAAAAAAATCAATTCCAGAAAACTTTTTTTTGAATATGCAGTCTTGTGTATATATGTATTAGAAACAATTTGGTGTATAAATCGTCCTTGTAGGATGTATGGTTTGGGAGTTATGACGGAAAAAGCACATGTTTTTGGCCAGCTTCCACTCCAAAAAGTGTTCTAAAACTCCTAAGCTACAAGAGATAGAGCAAACGGCATTTGGACAAAGGAGTATTCCTTCTTAAGGACGAGGATCTGGTGCTCATTTTAATGCATGAATCGTCTTTATCTGATATGTAGTTTTTATTTTAGAAAATAAATAAAAAAAATAAAAATTGACAAAAAAGGGCACATGAAATTAACATGAAATCTAATTTTTAAAATTATTTTAAGGATACAGTCTTGTGGGCAGTAGCTTAAGGAACATTTTGATGCATAAATCGTCCTTTTATGATGTATGGTTTAGAAGTTATGGCTAAAAAATCAAAAAAATCGCAAAAAAACCCGTCAAAAACTATGATTCATGTAAAAAATTTTAACTAAGATTCTTGAAAAAATCAAATTCTGAATATAGAGTCTTGTGTATATATGTATTAGAAACAATTTGGTGTATAAATCGTCCTTGTAGGATGTATGGTTTGGGAGTTATGACGGAAAAAGCACATGTTTTTGGCCAGCTTCCACTCCAAAAAGTGTTCTACAACTCCTAAACTACAAGAGATAGAGCAAACGGCAGTTGGACAAAGGAGTATCCCTTCTTAAGGACGAGGACCTGGTGCTCATTTTAATGCATGAATCGTCCTTATCTGATATGTAGTTTTTATTTTAGAAAATAAATAAAAAAAATAAAAATTGACAAAAAAGGGCACATGAAATTAACATGAAATCTAATTTTTAAAATTATTTTAAGGATACAGTCTTGTGGGCAGTAGCTTAAGGAACATTTTAATGCATAAATCGTCCTTTTATGATGTATGGTTTAGAAGTTATGGCTAAAAAATCAAAAAAATCGCAAAAAACCACGTCAAAAACTATGATTCATGTAAAAAATTTTAACAAGATTCTTGAAAAAAAATCACATTCCAGAAAACTTTTTTCTGAATATGCAGTCTTGTGTATATATGTATTAGAAACAATTTGGTGTATAAATCGTCCTTGTAGGATGTATGGTTTGGGAGTTATGACGGAAAAAGCACATGTTTTTGGCCAGCTTCCACTCCAAAAAGTGTTCTACAACTCCTAAACTACAAGAGATAGAGCAAACGGCATTTGGACAAAGGAGTATCCCTTCTTAAGGATGAGGACCTGGTGCTCATTTTAATGCATGAATCGTCCTTATCTGATATGTAGTTTTTATTTTAGAAAATAAATAAAAAAAATAAAAATTGACAAAAAAGGGCACATGAAATTAACATGAAATCTAATTTTTAAAATTATTTTAAGGATACAGTCTTGTGGGCAGTAGCTTAAGGAACATTTTAATGCATAAATCGTCCTTTTATGATGTATGGTTTAGAAGTTATGGCTAAAAAATAAAAAAAATCGCAAAAAACCACGTCAAAAACTATGATTCATGTAAAAAATTTTAACAAGATTCTTGAAAAAAAATCAAATTCCAGAAAACTTTTTTCTGAATATGCAGTCTTGTGTATATATGTATTAGAAACAATTTGGTGTATAAATCGTCCTTGTAGGATGTATGGTTTGGGAGTTATGACGGAAAAAGCACATGTTTTTGGCCTGCTTCCACTCCAAAAAGTGTTCTACAACTCCTTAACTACAAGAGATAGAGCAAACGGCATTTGGACAAAGGAGTATCCCTTCTTAAGGATGAGGACCTGGTGCTCATTTTAATGCATGAATCGTTCTTATCTGATATGTAGTTTTTATTTTAGAAAATAAATAAAAAAAATAAAAATTGACAAAAAAGGGCACATGAAATTAACATGAAATCTAATTTTTAAAATTATTTTAAGGATACAGTCTTGTGGGCAGTAGCTTAAGGAACATTTTGATGCATAAATCGTCCTTTTATGATGTATGGTTTAGAAGTTATGGCTAAAAAATCAAAAAAATCGCAAAAAACCACGTCAAAAACTATGATTCATGTAAAAAATTTTAACTAAGATTCTTGAAAAAAAATCAAATTCCAGAAAACTTTTTTCTGAATATGCAGTCTTGTGTATATATGTATTAGTAACAATTTGGTGTATAAATCGTCCTTGTAGGATGTATGGTTTGGGAGTTATGACGGAAAAAGCACATGTTTTTGGCCAGCTTCCACTCCAAAAAGTGTTCTACAACTCCTAAACTACAAGAGATAGAGCAAACGGCATTTGGACAAAGGAGTATCCCTTCTTAAGGACGAGGACCTGGTGCTCATTTTAATGCATGAATCGTCCTTATCTGATATGTAGTTTTTATTTTAGAAAATAAATAAAAAAAAATAAAAATTGACAAAAAAGGGCACATGAAATTAACATGAAATCTAATTTTTAAAATTATTTTAAGGATACAGTCTTGTGGGCAGTAGCTTAAGGAACATTTTGATGCATAAATCGTCCTTTTATGATGTATGGTTTAGAAGTTATGGCTAAAAAATAAAAAAAATCGCAAAAAACCACGTCAAAAACTATGATTCATGTAAAAAATTTTAACTAAGATTCTTGAAAAAAAATCAAATTCCAGAAAACTTTTTTCTGAATATGCAGTCTTGTGTATATATGTATTAGAAACAATTTGGTGTATAAATCGTCCTTGTAGGATGTATGGTTTGGGAGTTATGACGGAAAAAGCACATGTTTTTGGCCAGCTTCCACTCCAAAAAGTGTTCTACAACTCCTAAACTACAAGAGATAGAGCAAACGGCATTTGGACAAAGGAGTATCCCTTCTTAAGGACGAGGACCTGGTGCTCGATTTAATGCATGAATCGTCCTTATCTGATATGTAGTTTTTATTTTAGAAAATAAATAAAAAAAATAAAAATTGACAAAAAAGGGCACATGAAATTAACATGAAATCTAATTTTTAAAATTATTTTAAGGATACAGTCTTGTGGTCAGTAACTTAAGGAACATTTTGATGCATAAATCGTCTTTTTATGATGTATGGTTTAGAAGTTATGGCTAAAAAATCAAAAAAATCGCAAAAAACCACGTCAAAAACTATGATTCATGTAAAAAATTTTAACTAAGATTCTTGAAAAAAAATCAAATTCCAGAAAACTTTTTTCTGAATATGCACTCTTGTGTATATATGTATTAGAAACAATTTGGTGTATAAATCGTCCTTGTAGGATGTATGGTTTGGGAGTTATGACGGAAAAAGCACATGTTTTTGGCCAGCTTCCACTCCAAAAAGTGTTCTACAACTCCTAAGCTACAAGAGATAGAGCAAACGGCATTTGGACAAAGGAGTATCCCTTCTTAAGGACGAGGACCTGGTGCTCGATTTAATGCATGAATCGTCCGTATCTGATATGTAGTTTTTATTTTAGAAAATAAATAAAAAAAATAAAAATTGACAAAAAAGGGCACATGAAATTAACATGAAATCTAATTTTTAAAATTATTTTAAGGATACAGTCTTGTGGGCAGTAGCTTAAGGAACATTTTGATGCATAAATCGTCCTTTTATGATGTATGGTTTAGAAGTTATGGCTAAAAAATCAAAAAAATCGCAAAAAACCACGTCAAAAACTATGATTCATGTAAAAAATTTTAACTAAGATTCTTGAAAAAAAATCAAATTCCAGAAAACTTTTTTCTGAATATGCAGTCTTGTGTATATATGTATTAGAAACAATTTGGTGTATAAATCGTCCTTGTAGGATGTATGGTTTGGGAGTTATGACGGAAAAAGCACATGTTTTTGGCCAGCTTGCACTCCAAAAAGTGTTCTACAACTCCTAAACTACAAGAGGTAGAGCAAACGGCATTTGGACAAAGGAGTATCCCTTCTAAGCACGAGGACCTGGTGCTCATTTTAATGCATGAATCGTCCTTATCTGATATGTAGTTTTTATTTTAGAAAATAAATAAAAAAAATAAAAATTGACAAAAAAGGGCACATGAAATTAACATGAAATCTAATTTTTAAAATTATTTTAAGGATACAGTCTTGTGGGCAGTAGCTTAAGGAACATTTTGATGCATAAATCGTCCTTTTATGATGTATGGTTTAGAAGTTATGGCTAAAAAATCAAAAAAATCGCAAAAAAACCCGTCAAAAACTATGATTCATGTAAAAAATTTTAACTAAGATTCTTGAAAAAATCAAATTCTGAATATAGAGTCTTGTGTATATATGTATTAGAAACAATTTGGTGTATAAATCGTCCTTGTAGGATGTATGGTTTGGGAGTTATGACGGAAAAAGCACATGTTTTTGGCCAGCTTCCACTCCAAAAAGTGTTCTACAACTCCTAAACTACAAGAGATAGAGCAAACGGCAGTTGGACAAAGGAGTATCCCTTCTTAAGGACGAGGACCTGGTGCTCATTTTAATGCATGAATCGTCCTTATCTGATATGTAGTTTTTATTTTAGAAAATAAATAAAAAAAATAAAAATTGACAAAAAAGGGCACATGAAATTAACATGAAATCTAATTTTTAAAATTATTTTAAGGATACAGTCTTGTGGGCAGTAGCTTAAGGAACATTTTAATGCATAAATCTTCCTTTTATGATGTATGGTTTAGAAGTTATGGCTAAAAAATAAAAAAAATCGCAAAAAACCACGTCAAAAACTATGATTCATGTAAAAAATTTTAACAAGATTCTTGAAAAAAAATCAAATTCCAGAAAACTTTTTTCTGAATATGCAGTCTTGTGTATATATGTATTAGAAACAATTTGGTGTATAAATCGTCCTTGTAGGATGTATGGTTTGGGAGTTATGACGGAAAAAGCACATGTTTTTGGCCTGCTTCCACTCCAAAAAGTGTTCTACAACTCCTTAACTACAAGAGATAGAGCAAACGGCATTTGGACAAAGGAGTATCCCTTCTTAAGGATGAGGACCTGGTGCTCATTTTAATGCATGAATCGTTCTTATCTGATATGTAGTTTTTATTTTAGAAAATAAATAAAAAAAATAAAAATTGACAAAAAAGGGCACATGAAATTAACATGAAATCTAATTTTTAAAATTATTTTAAGGATACAGTCTTGTGGGCAGTAGCTTAAGGAACATTTTGATGCATAAATCGTCCTTTTATGATGTATGGTTTAGAAGTTATGGCTAAAAAATCAAAAAAATCGCAAAAAACCACGTCAAAAACTATGATTCATGTAAAAAATTTTAACTAAGATTCTTGAAAAAAAATCAAATTCCAGAAAACTTTTTTCTGAATATGCAGTCTTGTGTATATATGTATTAGAAACAATTTGGTGTATAAATCGTCCTTGTAGGATGTATGGTTTGGGAGTTATGACGGAAAAAGCACATGTTTTTGGCCAGCTTCCACTCCAAAAAGTGTTCTACAACTCCTAAACTACAAGAGATAGAGCAAACGGCATTTGGACAAAGGAGTATCCCTTCTTAAGGACGAGGACCTGGTGCTCGATTTAATGCATGAATCGTCCTTATCTGATATGTAGTTTTTATTTTAGAAAATAAATAAAAAAAATAAAAATTGACAAAAAAGGGCACATGAAATTAACATGAAATCTAATTTTTAAAATTATTTTAAGGATACAGTCTTGTGGTCAGTAACTTAAGGAACATTTTGATGCATAAATCGTCTTTTTATGATGTATGGTTTAGAAGTTATGGCTAAAAAATCAAAAAAATCGCAAAAAACCACGTCAAAAACTATGATTCATGTAAAAAATTTTAACTAAGATTCTTGAAAAAAAATCAAATTCCAGAAAACTTTTTTCTGAATATGCACTCTTGTGTATATATGTATTAGAAACAATTTGGTGTATAAATCGTCCTTGTAGGATGTATGGTTTGGGAGTTATGACGGAAAAAGCACATGTTTTTGGCCAGCTTCCACTCCAAAAAGTGTTCTACAACTCCTAAGCTACAAGAGATAGAGCAAACGGCATTTGGACAAAGGAGTATCCCTTCTTAAGGACGAGGACCTGGTGCTCGATTTAATGCATGAATCGTCCTTATCTGATATGTAGTTTTTATTTTAGAAAATAAATAAAAAAAATAAAAATTGACAAAAAAGGGCACATGAAATTAACATGAAATCTAATTTTTAAAATTATTTTAAGGATACAGTCTTGTGGGCAGTAGCTTAAGGAACATTTTGATGCATAAATCGTCCTTTTATGATGTATGGTTTAGAAGTTATGGCTAAAAAATCAAAAAAATCGCAAAAAACCACGTCAAAAACTATGATTCATGTAAAAAATTTTAACTAAGATTCTTGAAAAAAAATCAAATTCCAGAAAACTTTTTTCTGAATATGCAGTCTTGTGTATATATGTATTAGAAACAATTTGGTGTATAAATCGTCCTTGTAGGATGTATGGTTTGGGAGTTATGACGGAAAAAGCACATGTTTTTGGCCAGCTTGCACTCCAAAAAGTGTTCTACAACTCCTAAACTACAAGAGGTAGAGCAAACGGCATTTGGACAAAGGAGTATCCCTTTTAAGCACGAGGACCTGGTGCTCATTTTAATGCATGAATCGTCCTTATCTGATATGTAGTTTTTATTTTAGAAAATAAATAAAAAAAATAAAAATTGACAAAAAAGGGCACATGAAATTAACATGAAATCTAATTTTTAAAATTATTTTAAGGATACAGTCTTGTGGGCAGTAGCTTAAGGAACATTTTGATGCATAAATCGTCCTTTTATGATGTATGGTTTAGAAGTTATGGCTAAAAAATCAAAAAAATCGCAAAAAACCACGTCAAAAACTATGATTCATGTAAAAAATTTTAACTAAGATTCTTGAAAAAAAATCGAATTCCAGAAAAGAGCTTAAGGAACATTTTGATGCATAAATCGTCCTTTTATGATGTATGGTTTAGAAGTTATGGCTAAAAAATCAAAAAAATCGCAAAAAACCACGTCAAAAACTATGATTCATGTAAAAAATTTTAACTAAGATTCTTGAAAAAAAATCAAATTCCAGAAAACTTTTTTCTGAATATGCACTCTTGTGTATATATGTATTAGAAACAATTTGGTGTATAAATCGTCCTTGTAGGATGTATGGTTTGGGAGTTATGACGGAAAAAGCACATGTTTTTGGCCAGCTTCCACTCCAAAAAGTGTTTTACAACTCCTAAACTACAACAGATAGAGCAAACGGCATTTGGACAAAGGAGTATCCCTTCTTAAGGACGAGGACCTGGTGCTCATTTTAATGCATGAATCGTCCTTATCTGATATATAGTTTTTATTTTAGAAAATAAATAAAAAAAATAAAAATTGACAAAAAAGGGCACATGAAATTAACATGAAATCTAATTTTTAAAATTATTTTAAGGATACAGTCTTGTGGGCAGTAGCTTAAGGAACATTTTGATGCATAAATCGTCCTTTTATGATGTATGGTTTAGAAGTTATGGCTAAAAAATCAAAAAAATCGCAAAAAACCACGTCAAAAACTATGATTCATGTAAAAAATTTTAACTAAGATTCTTGAAAAAAAATCAAATTCCAGAAAACTTTTTTCTGAATATGCAGTCTTGTGTATATATGTATTAGAAACAATTTGGTGTATAAATCGTCCTTGTAGGATGTATGGTTTGGGAGTTATGACGGAAAAAGCACATGTTTTTGGCCAGCTTGCACTCCAAAAAGTGTTCTACAACTCCTAAACTACAAGAGGTAGAGCAAACGGCATTTGGACAAAGGAGTATCCCTTCTAAGCACGAGGACCTGGTGCTCATTTTAATGCATGAATCGTCCTTATCTGATATGTAGAGCTTAAGGAACATTTTGATGCATAAATCGTCCTTTTATGATGTATGGTTTAGAAGTTATGGCTAAAAAATCAAAAAAATCGCAAAAAACCACGTCAAAAACTATGATTCATGTAAAAAATTTTAACTAAGATTCTTGAAAAAAAATCAAATTCCAGAAAACTTTTTTCTGAATATGCACTCTTGTGTATATATGTATTAGAAGCAATTTGGTGTATAAATCGTCCTTGTAGGATGTATGGTTTGGGAGTTATGACGGAAAAAGCACATGTTTTTGGCCAGCTTCCACTCCAAAAAGTGTTTTACAACTCCTAAACTACAACAGATAGAGCAAACGGCATTTGGACAAAGGAGTATCCCTTCTTAAGGACGAGGACCTGGTGCTCATTTTAATGCATGAATCGTCCTTATCTGATATATAGTTTTTATTTTAGAAAATAAATAAAAAAAATAAAAATTGACAAAAAAGGGCACATGAAATTAACATGAAATCTAATTTTTAAAATTATTTTAAGGATACAGTCTTGTGGTCAGTAACTTAAGGAACATTTTGATGCATAAATCGTCTTTTTATGATGTATGGTTTAGAAGTTATGGCTAAAAAATCAAAAAAATCGCAAAAAACCACGTCAAAAACTATGATTCATGTAAAAAATTTTAACTAAGATTCTTGAAAAAAAATCAAATTCCAGAAAACTTTTTTCTGAATATGCAGTCTTGTGTATATATGTATTAGAAACAATTTGGTGTATAAATCGTCCTTGTAGGATGTATGGTTTGGGAGTTATGACGGAAAAAGCACATGTTTTTGGCCAGCTTGCACTCCAAAAAGTGTTCTACAACTCCTAAACTACAAGAGGTAGAGCAAACGGCATTTGGACAAAGGAGTATCCCTTCTAAGCACGAGGACCTGGTGCTCATTTTAATGCATGAATCGTCCTTATCTGATATGTAGTTTTTATTTTAGAAAATAAATAAAAAAAATAAAAATTGACAAAAAAGGGCACATGAAATTAACATGAAATCTAATTTTTAAAATTATTTTAAGGATAAAGTCTTGTGGGCAGTAGCTTAAGGAACATTTTATTGCATAAATCGTCCTTTTATGATGTATGGTTTAGAAGTTATGGCTAAAAAATCAAAAAAATCGCAAAAAACCACGTCAAAAACTATGATTCATGTAAAAAATTTTAACTAAGATTCTTGAAAAAAAATCGAATTCCAGAAAAGAGCTTAAGGAACATTTTGATGCATAAATCGTCCTTTTATGATGTATGGTTTAGAAGTTATGGCTAAAAAATCAAAAAAATCGCAAAAAACCACGTCAAAAACTATGATTCATGTAAAAAATTTTAACTAAGATTCTTGAAAAAAAATCAAATTCCAGAAAACTTTTTTCTGAATATGCACTCTTGTGTATATATGTATTAGAAACAATTTGGTGTATAAATCGTCCTTGTAGGATGTATGGTTTGGGAGTTATGACGGAAAAAGCACATGTTTTTGGCCAGCTTCCACTCCAAAAAGTGTTCTACAACTCCTAAACTACAAGAGATAGAGCAAACGGCATTTGGACAAAGGAGTATCCCTTCTTAAGGACGAGGACCTGGTGCTCGATTTAATGCATGAATCGTCCTTATCTGATATGTAGTTTTTATTTTAGAAAATAAATAAAAAAAATAAAAATTGACAAAAAAGGGCACATGAAATTAACATGAAATCTAATTTTTAAAATTATTTTAAGGATACAGTCTTGTGGTCAGTAACTTAAGGAACATTTTGATGCATAAATCGTCTTTTTATGATGTATGGTTTAGAAGTTATGGCTAAAAAATCAAAAAAATCGCAAAAAACCACGTCAAAAACTATGATTCATGTAAAAAATTTTAACTAAGATTCTTGAAAAAAAATCAAATTCCAGAAAACTTTTTTCTGAATATGCACTCTTGTGTATATATGTATTAGAAACAATTTGGTGTATAAATCGTCCTTGTAGGATGTATGGTTTGGGAGTTATGACGGAAAAAGCACATGTTTTTGGCCAGCTTCCACTCCAAAAAGTGTTCTACAACTCCTAAGCTACAAGAGATAGAGCAAACGGCATTTGGACAAAGGAGTATCCCTTCTTAAGGACGAGGACCTGGTGCTCGATTTAATGCATGAATCGTCCTTATCTGATATGTAGTTTTTATTTTAGAAAATAAATAAAAAAAATAAAAATTGACAAAAAAGGGCACATGAAATTAACATGAAATCTAATTTTTAAAATTATTTTAAGGATAAAGTCTTGTGGGCAGTAGCTTAAGGAACATTTTGATGCATAAATCGTCCTTTTATGATGTATGGTTTAGAAGTTATGGCTAAAAAATCAAAAAAATCGCAAAAAACCACGTCAAAAACTATGATTCATGTAAAAAATTTTAACTAAGATTCTTGAAAAAAAATCGAATTCCAGAAAAGAGCTTAAGGAACATTTTGATGCATAAATCGTCCTTTTATGATGTATGGTTTAGAAGTTATGGCTAAAAAATCAAAAAAATCGCAAAAAACCACGTCAAAAACTATGATTCATGTAAAAAATTTTAACTAAGATTCTTGAAAAAAAATCAAATTCCAGAAAACTTTTTTCTGAATATGCACTCTTGTGTATATATGTATTAGAAGCAATTTGGTGTATAAATCGTCCTTGTAGGATGTATGGTTTGGGAGTTATGACGGAAAAAGCACATGTTTTTGGCCAGCTTCCACTCCAAAAAGTGTTTTACAACTCCTAAACTACAACAGATAGAGCAAACGGCATTTGGACAAAGGAGTATCCCTTCTTAAGGACGAGGACCTGGTGCTCATTTTAATGCATGAATCGTCCTTATCTGATATATAGTTTTTATTTTAGAAAATAAATAAAAAAAATAAAAATTGACAAAAAAGGGCACATGAAATTAACATGAAATCTAATTTTTAAAATTATTTTAAGGATACAGTCTTGTGGGCAGTAGCTTAAGGAACATTTTGATGCATAAATCGTCCTTTTATGATGTATGGTTTAGAAGTTATGGCTAAAAAATCAAAAAAATCGCAAAAAACCACGTCAAAAACTATGATTCATGTAAAAAATTTTAACTAAGATTCTTGAAAAAAAATCAAATTCCAGAAAACTTTTTTCTGAATATGCAGTCTTGTGTATATATGTATTAGAAACAATTTGGTGTATAAATCGTCCTTGTAGGATGTATGGTTTGGGAGTTATGACGGAAAAAGCACATGTTTTTGGCCAGCTTGCACTCCAAAAAGTGTTCTACAACTCCTAAACTACAAGAGGTAGAGCAAACGGCATTTGGACAAAGGAGTATCCCTTCTAAGCACGAGGACCTGGTGCTCATTTTAATGCATGAATCGTCCTTATCTGATATGTAGAGCTTAAGGAACATTTTGATGCATAAATCGTCCTTTTATGATGTATGGTTTAGAAGTTATGGCTAAAAAATCAAAAAAATCGCAAAAAACCACGTCAAAAACTATGATTCATGTAAAAAATTTTAACTAAGATTCTTGAAAAAAAATCGAATTCCAGAAAAGAGCTTAAGGAACATTTTGATGCATAAATCGTCCTTTTATGATGTATGGTTTAGAAGTTATGGCTAAAAAATCAAAAAAATCGCAAAAAACCACGTCAAAAACTATGATTCATGTAAAAAATTTTAACTAAGATTCTTGAAAAAAAATCAAATTCCAGAAAACTTTTTTCTGAATATGCACTCTTGTGTATATATGTATTAGAAGCAATTTGGTGTATAAATCGTCCTTGTAGGATGTATGGTTTGGGAGTTATGACGGAAAAAGCACATGTTTTTGGCCAGCTTCCACTCCAAAAAGTGTTTTACAACTCCTAAACTACAACAGATAGAGCAAACGGCATTTGGACAAAGGAGTATCCCTTCTTAAGGACGAGGACCTGGTGCTCATTTTAATGCATGAATCGTCCTTATCTGATATATAGTTTTTATTTTAGAAAATAAATAAAAAAAATAAAAATTGACAAAAAAGGGCACATGAAATTAACATGAAATCTAATTTTTAAAATTATTTTAAGGATACAGTCTTGTGGGCAGTAGCTTAAGGAACATTTTGATGCATAAATCGTCCTTTTATGATGTATGGTTTAGAAGTTATGGCTAAAAAATCAAAAAAATCGCAAAAAACCACGTCAAAAACTATGATTCATGTAAAAAATTTTAACTAAGATTCTTGAAAAAAAATCAAATTCCAGAAAACTTTTTTCTGAATATGCAGTCTTGTGTATATATGTATTAGAAACAATTTGGTGTATAAATCGTCCTTGTAGGATGTATGGTTTGGGAGTTATGACGGAAAAAGCACATGTTTTTGGCCAGCTTCCACTCCAAAAAGTGTTCTACAACTCCTAAACTACAAGAGATATAGCAAACGGCATTTGGACAAAGGAGTATCCCTTCTTAAGGATGAGGACCTGGTGCTCATTTTAATGCATGAATCGTCCTTATCTGATATGTAGTTTTTATTTTAGAAAATAAATAAAAAAAATAAAAATTGACAAAAAAGGGCACATGAAATTAACATGAAATCTAATTTTTAAAATTATTTTAAGGATACAGTCTTGTGGGCAGTAGCTTAAGGAACATTTTGATGCATAAATCGTCCTTTTATGATGTATGGTTTAGAAGTTATGGCTAAAAAATCAAAAAAATCGCAAAAAACCACGTCAAAAACTATGATTCATGTAAAAAATTTTAACAAGATTCTTGAAAAAAAATCACATTCCAGAAAACTTTTTTCTGAATATGCAGTCTTGTGTATATATGTATTAGAAACAATTTGGTGTATAAATCGTCCTTGTAGGATGTATGGTTTGGGAGTTATGACGGAAAAAGCACATGTTTTTGGCCAGCTTCCACTCCAAAAAGTGTTCTACAACTCCTAAACTACAAGAGATAGAGCAAACGGCATTTGGACAAAGGAGTATCCCTTCTTAAGGATGAGGACCTGGTGCTCATTTTAATGCATGAATCGTCCTTATCTGATATGTAGTTTTTATTTTAGAAAATAAATAAAAAAAATAAAAATTGACAAAAAAGGGCACATGAAATTAACATGAAATCTAATTTTTTATTTTAAGGATACAGTCTTGTGGGCAGTAGCTTAAGGAACATTTTAATGCATAAATCGTCCTTTTATGATGTATGGTTTAGAAGTTATGGCTAAAAAATCAAAAAAATCGCAAAAAACCACGTCAAAAACTATGATTCATGTAAAAAATTTTAACAAGATTCTTGAAAAAAAATCAAATTCCAGAAAACTTTTTTCTGAATATGCAGTCTTGTGTATATGGGCAATTTTTTTACTGGCTTCGTTACATTTTCAGGGACTTGGCTATCGTTTTCGTCGAACTGTTACTTAAAACTACAAAAATTCTATATTTTGCATGAGCTTTTCAGTTTACCTTGATTAAATGTACATTTCGTCTAAAGCAATGTTTGCAATAACTTCGACGGTTTAAAAGTTATTGCTGCGCAAAAGACTGCTGGCTTCGTTACATTTTTTGGAACTACTTTTGTAGGAATGAGCAAATTTGAGATGATTTCTGCGAATCAGCAAGGGTCACATTTCTGTTATATACATATATTATGTGGAAAGGATGTCAGAAGAAACTGGCATACTTAGTTTGTGTCAAAATTATAGTTTTCCTATTATTAGGGCAAAAGTTTGTGTACTGGCTTCGTTACATGATTTGCTGGCTTCGTTACTTGTCACTTTTCTTATCGAAATAGTTGAGCTATCTGAACCAAACTTTGCAAAAATACTTTTTGGGATGGCAAGCAGATCAAGTTTGAATATGAACCCGATCGGACCATTTTATGGGTACCCCCCATATAGAGGGGGGTTCAAAATTTCACAAAATTCGGCATAAGAACTGCAAATATGTATGTACCTTCCAGAAAATTGGTGAGTAAGCAATGCTGGGCGATGTCTTTCACTCATCTAAGAATGATGGGAGCCGGACATCTACTAGAGGTACCCTCCATATAAAGGGGGACTCAAAATATCACAGAAAGGGACGTTAAACTATCAAAACGCATTTATCTTCCTGAAAGCTGGCAATTGAGCAGTACTAGAAGACATCTTTCTCAAATAGGGGTGTCCCTTATGCAAAGAGGGTTTCAAAATTTCAAAAAACGGCCGTATGCTTAACTTAAACACTATCTTGTTATATTTTTTCATTACTTGAAAGAATATTGCAATAGCAGAACAGAAGAACAAGAAGACACAGAAGAAAAAGAATAAAAATGCGTATTTTATTTTCTTCGTGATTAGTTTATTACGTATCACATTTCTCAATAAAGCTTTGGTAAAGGCTCTTTTTTCTTGGCTTTAAGCTAAGTTATACCCTTCTTTGGAGGTGTAAAAAGTTACAATTTTGCCATTGATAACTTGTATTTGGTGACTGTTTGAAATATTTCTTATATTTTTACAGCTTGAAAAAAGCTCTGACACTTGCAGTTTGTTATTAACTTGATCGAATTCATCATTTGGTATTTCGATGACTTTGATTTCTGAGTTCGTCAAATTAAAAGCTGCGACAAAATCAGATGCACTATTGACTATAGCATTACGCGCTTTGATGTGCTTGCGTACAACGATTTTTGCTGTTGCGCCTATCCCATCAACGCATCCTTTGCCGTGTGAGGCCGCAAAATAATTCCAGTATATTTTTATTTTAAAGCAATCCTCTAAGCGTTCTATCAATGCGGCCATGAATTTATTTTTAAATTGGGAAGACGGACCGTCGCTCCAAATTTTTAAAATCTTTAAAGAAGCTGGCACCGTTGAGATTAGCTTCCATAAATAAGTGACAATGGTGTCCTTAGTATGGCATAGGTTGTTGGACACAAATACCTTTCCTTCGAACGTGCCGTTAAAATGAAAACCCGACGTGAATAGTGAAAGCTGGCGTTGATTCCAATGCGCGTTTTGGACTTCGTCTTGGTTTTCACAAACGAAATTCTCTGCAAAATCTATTTGGAGTAGGCCCTCCTCGGGAAACTCGCCACTCAAAGCTCGTCGCCGATCATGCATATCAAATATTGTGGACTGCTCCCGTTTTGCAAAGCTGTGCCTTATAAACTTTGGCCATAAAGAGATAACGTGCGCAACAAGTTTATCCAACGAGCCACTCTCCTTGCACTTTTCGGTGCGATTAGCACTTGTACTCTGCTTCCATACGTACCATGAAACTGTCGAGGGTGATGCTGTATTTTGCGCAATTTGGTTTAATTCTGTTGCCAATTTATTAGCACAGGAGCTGCAGCTGCTATGCCAGCAATCCATTGTGGTTGGCTTGCACAAAAAATGCTCAACAAAGCCATCAGCATAGCCTGGCAATTGTGAGCATATTTTTTTAAGAACTGAAACAGCTTCAATGAAATTTTCATGGTAAGAACATAAACAGACATTATGTGGCAGCTTGTTATTTAATTTAACGTGCTCTGGTCGCTGGCTAATAAAATAACTCAGACTACAAGTATCTAAAAATTAAAATAAAGGGAAACCCTTAAATAAAGAGAATATACGCCAACATTTTTTTCCGTACCTTTTCCTGAACTGTTTTGCTCATCCCGAAACCTAGCAAAGCACTCCTTAAGAGTAAGCAGCATGTGTCTTGTCGGCAAAAGTATTTTTCCTCCATTTTCATTTCGAAATTGCTTAACGTCACGCATCTTTGGCGAGACACGTGAAATATCATCCTTTTCATAAAATTCTCGAATGGCCTTATCTGAAGCTGAATCGTTCTTGCTCATCGTTGAATTTTGTACACTTGCGCCAGAAATCTTATTAAGCGCGACGATTTTCCTGATTACAGTTTCCCTTTTTCTCGGAGATTGAGGAAGTGCACGGGTAACTTTGCTCACTGCCTTTCCAAGCGATTGTTTTGATTCGTAGCCGTTAGATTCCGAATTTTGAAAAAACATTTCGCCTTGAGCCAATCGTTTTCTCTCTCTACACAGCCTAACTCGTTCACGTACCGCATCACGGCGCTCATCTTCCAAACGCTTTCGCAAAGTCACTGACATATTTTTCTCGTCCGCCTTTTTCTTTTCTCGACACTTCCTCAATACAGCGGACTTTCTTTTTTTATAATCTTCGTATTTCGGCTGCGCTTTAAGCTTTATCATATAATTTTTGTTATATTGAGCTTTCCTTATCTGGGCCTGAAAATTAATAAATTTTTAGAAGGTAACGCAGGACACAAAAAATAGCAGCAAAAATGACTGGCTTCGTTACAATATTTTGCGACCAATTTAAACCTCAATGGAAAACAATATTACCTTTTTCTTTTTTTTCTTTGAAAGTAGACTCAAAACGCTAAAAAAGTGTGTTATTGGTTATTTTAAAAAATCGCTAGACACCGAAGCAAAAAAAATTTTGTGCTTTTTTGCTGGCTTCGTTACATCTCAAATTGCGAAATATTTCATTGCGGTCAAATGGGCCGAAAAAAATAGTTTTTGCACAAGTTCGTATAAAATTACGTTAAAGCCAAATATTTTCAGTATGTGTAAACATAAGAATGTAATATTATTGTTGCCAAACACTTTTATTCACCTTTGTTTTGCCAGCCTCGTTTTTTTCCATGTTTGCTCTGTTTCACGCACGCGAACAAAAATAGTAAAATTTTAATGACAAATAACCCAGTGCTGCAAAAAATTCTTGATTTCAGATGGTTTGACATGTACTGAGTACATTTGAAACCGAATTCCGCCAGTTTTACACACAAAAAAATTTTCGAGCCGGTTGACCTTTTCAAAAAATTGCCCATATATGTATTAGAAACAATTTGGTGTATAAATCGTCCTTGTAGGATGTATGGTTTGGGAGTTATGACGGAAAAAGCACATGTTTTTGGCCTGCTTCCACTCCAAAAAGTGTTCTACAACTCCTTAACTACAAGAGATAGAGCAAACGGCATTTGGACAAAGGAGTATCCCTTCTTAAGGATGAGGACCTGGTGCTCATTTTAATGCATGAATCGTTCTTATCTGATATGTAGTTTTTATTTTAGAAAATAAATAAAAAAAATAAAAATTGACAAAAAAGGGCACATGAAATTAACATGAAATCTAATTTTTAAAATTATTTTAAGGATACAGTCTTGTGGGCAGTAGCTTAAGGAACATTTTGATGCATAAATCGTCCTTTTATGATGTATGGTTTAGAAGTTATGGCTAAAAAATCAAAAAAATCGCAAAAAACCACGTCAAAAACTATGATTCATGTAAAAAATTTTAACTAAGATTCTTGAAAAAAAATCAAATTCCAGAAAACTTTTTTCTGAATATGCAGTCTTGTGTATATATGTATTAGAAACAATTTGGTGTATAAATCGTCCTTGTAGGATGTATGGTTTGGGAGTTATGACGGAAAAAGCACATGTTTTTGGCCAGCTTCCACTCCAAAAAGTGTTCTACAACTCCTAAACTACAAGAGATAGAGCAAACGGCATTTGGACAAAGGAGTATCCCTTCTTAAGGACGAGGACCTGGTGCTCGATTTAATGCATGAATCGTCCTTATCTGATATGTAGTTTTTATTTTAGAAAATAAATAAAAAAAATAAAAATTGACAAAAAAGGGCACATGAAATTAACATGAAATCTAATTTTTAAAATTATTTTAAGGATACAGTCTTGTGGTCAGTAACTTAAGGAACATTTTGATGCATAAATCGTCCTTTTATGATGTATGGTTTAGAAGTTATGGCTAAAAAATCAAAAAAATCGCAAAAAACCACGTCAAAAACTATGATTCATGTAAAAAATTTTAACTAAGATTCTTGAAAAAAAATCAAATTCCAGAAAACTTTTTTCTGAATATGCACTCTTGTGTATATATGTATTAGAAACAATTTGGTGTATAAATCGTCCTTGTAGGATGTATGGTTTGGGAGTTATGACGGAAAAAGCACATGTTTTTGGCCAGCTTCCACTCCAAAAAGTGTTTTACAACTCCTAAACTACAACAGATAGAGCAAACGGCATTTGGACAAAGGAGTATCCCTTCTTAAGGACGAGGACCTGGTGCACATTTTAATGCATGAATCGTCCTTATCTGATATATAGTTTTTATTTTAGAAAATAAATAAAAAAAATAAAAATTGACAAAAAAGGGCACATGAAATTAACATGAAATCTAATTTTTAAAATTATTTTAAGGATACAGTCTTGTGGGCAGTAGCTTAAGGAACATTTTGATGCATAAATCGTCCTTTTATGATGTATGGTTTAGAAGTTATGGCTAAAAAATCAAAAAAATCGCAAAAAACCACGTCAAAAACTATGATTCATGTAAAAAATTTTAACTAAGATTCTTGAAAAAAAATCAAATTCCAGAAAACTTTTTTCTGAATATGCAGTCTTGTGTATATATGTATTAGAAACAATTTGGTGTATAAATCGTCCTTGTAGGATGTATGGTTTGGTAGTTATGACGGAAAAAGCACATGTTTTTGGCCAGCTTCCACTCCAAAAAGTGTTCTACAACTCCTAAACTACAAGAGGTAGAGCAAACGGCATTTGGACAAAGGAGTATCCCTTCTAAGCACGAGGACCTGGTGCTCATTTTAATGCATGAATCGTCCTTATCTGATATGTAGTTTTTATTTTAGAAAATAAATAAAAAAAATAAAAATTGACAAAAAAGGGCACATGAAATTAACATGAAATCTAATTTTTAAAATTATTTTAAGGATACAGTCTTGTGGGCAGTAGCTTAAGGAACATTTTAATGCATAAATCGTCCTTTTATGATGTATGGTTTAGAAGTTATGGCTAAAAAATCAAAAAATCGCAAAAAACCACGTCAAAAACTATGATTCATGTAAAAAATTTTAACTAAGATTCTTGAAAAAAAATCGAATTCCAGAAAAGAGCTTAAGGAACATTTTGATGCATAAATCGTCCTTTTATGATGTATGGTTTAGAAGTTATGGCTAAAAAATCAAAAAAATCGCAAAAAACCACGTCAAAAACTATGATTCATGTAAAAAATTTTAACTAAGATTCTTGAAAAAAAATCAAATTCCAGAAAACTTTTTTCTGAATATGCACTCTTGTGTATATATATATTAGAAACAATTTGGTGTATAAATCGTCCTTGTAGGATGTATGGTTTGGGAGTTATGACGGAAAAAGCACATGTTTTTGGCCAGCTTCCACTCCAAAAAGTGTTTTACAACTCCTAAACTACAACAGATAGAGCAAACGGCATTTGTACAAAGGAGTATCCCTTCTTAAGGACGAGGACCTGGTGCTCATTTTAATGCATGAATCGTCCTTATCTGATATGTAGTTTTTATTTTAGAAAATAAATAAAAAAAATAAAAATTGACAAAAAAGGGCACATGAAATTAACATGAAATCTAATTTTTAAAATTATTTTAAGGATACAGTCTTGTGGGCAGTAGCTTAAGGAACATTTTGATGCATAAATCGTCCTTTTATGATGTATGGTTTAGAAGTTATGGCTAAAAAATAAAAAAAATCGCAAAAAACCACGTCAAAAACTATGATTCATGTAAAAAATTTTAACTAAGATTCTTGAAAAAAAATCAAATTCCAGAAAACTTTTTTCTGAATATGCAGTCTTGTGTATATATGTATTAGAAACAATTTGGTGTATAAATCGTCCTTGTAGGATGTATGGTTTGGGAGTTATGACGGAAAAAGCACATGTTTTTGGCCAGCTTCCACTCCAAAAAGTGTTCTACAACTCCTAAGCTACAAGAGATAGAGCAAACGGCATTTGGACAAAGGAGTATCCCTTCTTAAGGATGAGGACCTGGTGCTCATTTTAATGCATGAATCGTCCTTATCTGATATGTAGTTTTTATTTTAGAAAATAAATAAAAAAAATAAAAATTGACAAAAAAGGGCACATGAAATTAACATGAAATCTAATTTTTAAAATTATTTTAAGGATACAATCTTGTGGGCAGTAGCTTAAGGAACATTTTGATGCATAAATCGTCCTTTTATGATGTATGGTTTAGAAGTTATGAGCTATATATGTATTAGAAACAATTTGGTGTATAAATCACTTGTGTGAAGTTAGCATCCGGCGAAATGCAGCATCTGGCGAAAAAAAACTTAACAGAGGTATGTTAGCAACATAATTATGTTAACAACATCTTTTCGCAACAAATCTCTGTAATAGGAATCTTAACAGAAAAAATCTCTGTTACTAACATACCTAAATAACTAAAAAGCTTTTTAAAAGCTCTTTTATTATTTTTTGTACTATTTTCTTCATTAGCAACGAAATTGAGATAAGACTAATCTACATATTGTCGCTGTGCCTAAAAAAAGGGTTAAGTGTATTTCAGCAACTTTTCACTAGAGCATTTCAACAACTGCGACCACGTAGCTGTTTTGATCACTTCTAAACAAAAAAAAATCTAAAAACAAGGCAAATGCAGATATATGAACATTAAAAAATATGCAATAAAAAATGTACAAAAATCACATATCCATTTTTGTAGGCGCAGCGACGATATACCGACTTTCTGCAATTATTTATATAAATATAAATACTCTACTCAAATGTTATTAAATAGTATTTTAAAATATTACAAAAAAGAAATGCTAAAAAATTGCATAGATATAAAAAAATTAGACATAAGATAGAACCACTGATTGAATAAGATTTAAAGCTAAAAGCAACACATTTTTCATCATACGGCTTAGGTAAAAATAACTGTACCAAAACTTCTTAATTGGATAAACTTTTAATAATTTAAAAAAAGTCAAAACTGCTAGTTTCACAGATCTTAAGAAACAAAAAAACCATCGACGAAAATGTATAAACACACTACCTAACTATGTTAACTTTGACCTCAAAAAGTTTCATGACAAAAAAATCGTTCAGTTTTTTTTAAAATGAGTTGCAAGATTTCCTCTTTTGTGAATATGCAAAAAAAGTCAAAACTGCTAGTTTCACAGATCTTAAGAAACAAAAAACCATCGACGAAAATGTATAAACACACTACCTAACTATGTTAACTTTGACCTCAAAAAGTTTCATGACAAAAAAATCGTTCAGTTTTTTTTTAAAATGAGTTGCAAGATTTCCTCTTTTGTGAATATGCAAAAAAAGTCAAAACTGCTAGTTTCACAGATCTTAAGAAACAAAAAACCATCGACGAAAATGTATAAAAACACTACCTAACTATGTTAACTTTGACCTCAAAAAGTTTCATGACAAAAAAATCGTTCAACTTTTTTTAAAATGAGTTGCAAGATTTCCTCTTTTGTGAATATGCAAAAAAAGTCAAAACTGCTAGTTTCACAGATCTTAAGAAACAAAAAAACCATCGACGAAAATGTATAAACACACTACCTAACTATGTTAACTTTGACCTCAAAAAGTTTGATGACAAAAAAATCGTTCAGTTTTTTTTAAAATGAGTTGCAAGATTTCCTCTTTTGTGAATATGCAAAAAAAGTCAAAACTGCTAGTTTCACAGATCTTAAGAAACAAAAAAACCATCGACGAAAATGTATAAACACACTACCTAACTATGTTAACTTTGACCTCAAAAAGTTTCATGACAAAAAAATCGTTCATTTTTTTTTTAAAATGAGTTGCAAGATTTCCTCTTTTGTGAAAAGAGGAAATCTTTCTTCTAGAGGAAATCTTTCGTCGATGGTAAATTTGCACAATTTTCTTGATTAAATATTGATGGCGATTTTAATTTTAAGAAAGATGTTTTCAATTGTTTTAATGACGCTTGGGTTTCCGAAACTAAAGAAAATATTTCTCCTGATACAAAGCTTTGATTTTTTTCCTGTGAAGTTATAGACGTGTTTTTAGATTTATGGTCTAATTCCATAAATTCTTCTTCAGATTGGGTAACTTGGAGTGGGGTAAGTGATCTGGTCAACTCAAACTGAAGGTGAGAAGATAATTGGGGTATTAATTCTATATTTTGTGGATTAACAGTTTCTTTGTATATTGTTGTAACACCTAATGGGCTTGATAGCAATTGAGGCTGTAGATTTAAATCTTCAACAAAAGTTTTGATTTCTGAAAAATGCTTTCTATAGAAATTCTTTAAAAATTGTAAATCTTTTAGATTTGAAACATAAAACGCATCTAGCTTATTGCAAGTCTTTTTTAAAATTTTAGTGGTCAATGAAGAAATGGTTATATTATTAGCTGTCATGTTAAACTCCTGCAAAGACAAAAACATTTTCTTAGCGAACTCCAAACTGCTAAAGTTGGCTTTGCGTAGATTTTCCTTTTTCTAAAATAGTAATATCATTAAATTTTTAAATCTATGCTTAAAAGATTGTTCATTACAATAACAATAGTTGCAACCTTTTGGAACCATAAGTAATTTTTTTTTGTTCATAAGTAATTGTTATACCGTTTCAGTTAGAACATCTCAAATGATAATTTGATTATTTTCTTTATATATTTATTTTTTAATAATATTTGAAATGAGAATTGTAATTGAAAATTGAAAAAAAAATTAATTTAAAAGGTGGCAAGAATTGTGTTACCGTCATCATTAAGGGCTTACATCACTTAAGAAAATATTTTGAAAATACATTTTCTTACTGACATATCGTCTCTTTAGTAACACAAACACGTATCTCGATTTTGATCAATTTGAGAAAAAGCAGAAAACCTCGTGACACTTCACGTTAATAAGAATATCATTCCTACCTTTCACAGCTATTACTTTTACAGCTTCTTATACTTTTCTACACGTTAATGAGAATATCAATTCTACCTTTGGTTATTACTTTTAAAGTAACTTAACTCAAATTTTATAAAAATCAAGATACGTCTTTGTTTTACAAAGGAGTATATTTGTGTTTTCCATTCTTTGATAAGTAAAAATTTTTAATTGATCAAATTTTCACTTCTGGTCATATATTTAATTTTACAATTTTGAAATTCTGAACGGATTCGGATTCAGCGACCCCTTTTTGTTGTATAATTTTTTTTCCAGCACCGAATTCATAAAAATGCAAAAAATGAAGGTGGCAACCCTATCCACCATCTTGAATTTTAAAATTCTGACTTCAGATACGATATCAGCGACCCCCTAACACTAATAAATGATGTTTAAAACTCTTAAAAATACATATTATTAGGTGGCAACCCTATTATTTCAAAATTTTATAATTTTGAAATTCTGACCACGGATTCGGATTCAGCGACCCCTTTTTGGTATATCATTTTTTTTTGCCAGCCCCGAATTCATAAAAATGCAAAAATGAAGGTGGCAACCCTATCCACCATCTTGAATTTTAAAATTCTGACTTCAGATTCGATATCAGCGACCCCCCCTAACACTGATAAATGATGTTTAAAACTTTAAAAAATACATAATATTAGGTGGCAGCCCTATTATAAAAAAATTACATTATTTTTAAATTCTGACAACGGATTCGGATTGAGCGACCCATTTTTACCTGATGTTCGTACCAGCAGCCCTATTACCCATTTTTGTATTTAAAATCCTGACTTCAGATTCGAATTCAGCAACCTCATAGCACTGTTCGCGCCAGCACCGTATTCGTTGTCTGATATAAATCATCTATTGCCAGTCAACAAGCTTTCGTTGCATTGACTGCAGTGAGCTCATTGACAACGATATCTTAGATCAATATCAATGATATGTTTTTTATTGCTCTATCGTGTTTTGTTCGTCTTCGCTGCAATCACATACATGATTTCTTTGCAGCAAGCAAGACAGTGCAGTGTAGTGTGAAATGAACAAATGTTTTGAAGCCGGTTTTAAGTGCACCTACGCAGGGCTCTAATACACACAGCAATCACACGGTTACGTGATTTTTTCTATCAAATCGCACTACCCGTGAGCTGCGTAAAGGAACTTCGTTTCAAAAAGCTTAGAAGAAGTTTCGTGTAAGGCGATTTGTTGTATAAAATGCTATATATTTTTTCATAGAATCCAATATAGAATGCCAGGACAAAAAAAAAATTAATTCGACATAATGTTATTTTTGTTAATTTATATTTAAAAAATTGTTTTCACATACATTTTCAAAAAGAGTAGTAAATAATTTGAAATAATGAAATGTTAGAATTAACCTTATATTTATCGAAATTTATTAAAGTATTCATTTTATATTTACAAAAAGCAGTAATGATTATGTATAAATTTGTTAATATTACATTTTTCATAAAAATCAAAAAATAAACTATCCCATTTTTCATGGGTCTAAAGTGATGTAAGGTCAAACAAAATTTTTTAAAAATATTTTATTTCATATGTACCTTTCTTACGATAGAAAATACACCTTTTTGTGTTTTCTGCTCAGAATTCAAAGGCTTTCCTACGTTCTAGGGGAAAGCAAATAACAAATACAAAATTAAAATTAACATGTATTCCGTGGTATAAGAATTAAGAAATATTTTGATCTGTAGCTAATAATTTGTGAAATATTTACTGTCTCGAAAACAAAGAAGTAGTTAAAGAACGTAAAAGTTCTTAATTTGCAAATTTTAAAGCTGAACAATTACAAAGCTACATAAAAATAAATATGTTTGTTCGTTTAAGTCAATTAAATTAGAATGCCTATTAGGGTGGAGCGATGTGATTAAGTTTAGCTCTTATATGAATTTTTATTCTAGAACCACAAATATTTTTTAGGGTATTTCTCTGTGAAATAAAAAGTATCCACGCCCTCCTTTTGACTTTTTCGTAAAATTAATTGGACGAAAATGAAGTTCGTCCATTTGGTATGGAACATAGTGTATTTTGTAAAACATTTGATTATGTAACAAATTATCATTTTGATATGATATAAATATATCAACGTTAAACGTCCAATTTTGGTCAGTAAAGCTCGGTTTAATTTGACTAGAGTTTAAGCTCACAGTCAAAAAAAAAATTGACCATAGGAGTAAAAAAATACGTTTAAGCAAAAAAATTTTCGTTAAGCCTCAAGTTGCCAAGCCTACGGTGTTTAAAGATTTACTCAACACGATTTAACGACAATTGTTTTTGTTTTTTTTAAACATTTTTAAACTTTTTTAAAATTTTCATACAAATTTGTTATTTTAACGACAATTTTTGTTAGTTTTATTTCAAAAATTTTGTGTTTAGAAATGCAGTTATATGTGTTTTAGTTACCTTGTATTTAGAAAAATAGCTAAGAATTTGTAACTTTCAAAAACTTAGTGCATAAAAAATATCTTACAACAGCTTGTCGTCCAAATAGCAATAAAAGTGTTTAAATATGTAATTTACTTTTTATAATTGACATTTAAAATATGATAAACTCTATCGAATGGCTAAAACTGGTTTTTTATACATTCAACAGCACAGACGGTACAGACAGCAGCAACATTAACAGAAAAAAATAAATGTAAAAAGCGCTACCAGGCGATGAGCAGTAAAACTCTTAGGGTTTCTGCCTTGGGTGGAACTTTCAATTTGCGGTAGAAATATTGACTAACTGCGGTAAAAATTCTGAGTACAAACTCAAACACACTTGGTTTTTAACTTTCAACTCACGTTATTACGAATTCACAAATTATTAGATACAATATTTTAACCCATTTATATAATAAGTACTTACGTGATTCATTTTTAATGAAATATGTATTTAATCTCGGCTTTATTTTGTTATTTTGTTGTATTGTTGGAAAATTCGTTTGGCGCTTTATCCTCATAGAAAAGCCTCCAAGTCAATGACATTTAATATATTGCCACATAAACTTTTAAAATCGTTACGCGAAAAAGATGCCACTTAACAAAAAAGTCATTAAAACGACTATGTTAAATGCATAACTTGTATATTGGAAAATTTCTACGCTTACGTGTATTATTATATATTCTTCATATATATTCATATTTTTCGTATGTTCAAACGATGTTTTCGCGTAAAATTGAGGTAGAAAAATTAACTGCTTTATTTCACATGCATACAAATTTTATATACAAAGGGACTTTACCATAACGGCAAAATCTCTTTGAATTTCACAAAAATCTTGTGACTTTAAATTTTGCACATAAGCTTTAACCCTTATGCACTTTAAGTATAAAATTTATAAAATTCTTATAAAAACCTCGTTTACCTCCCATACAAAGTGACTTAATGAAATATTTAAAATCTCCTTAAATTCCAAAAAATTGAGTATAATGACTTAAAATTTTGCAAATAATTTTTTAACTTTGGTATGCATTCGATGCTAGGAAATTAGTACAAAAACTGAAAATTCCGACAACCTCTCATACAAGCGTACGTCATAATAATAGTAAACCTTTATAAATTAAAATAAAATAACTCTCATAACAATTAATAAATAAAATAGATTTTAAGTTTAAAATGTGAAATATTTGGATAAAACTACGCGTTTTCAAAGTGATGTCATAAAAAAATGCATCATTCAAGACTACGAATAAACTTAAATACGGCCGTAAGGTTACTTGTTGCTTTCTATCCCTTATTTTCGATAATTCTTTATAGTTTTCTCTTCCTTTCGATGCATCGACTAAGTCAAATCTTTGAACTACAACCAGCGTTGCCATATTCACAGTTTCAACTGAAAATTACAGTTTTTCAGATTTGAAAAAGAAAATAAAAATATTTAACTTACAACTAACCACAATCTGAGAAAATCAACTTAAGAGAACACAACGTAAAATTTTATGTTGGCTATGTTATAAACAATGAATTTTAAAATGCATTTTATTAGATGTGGAATTTCTGTCTCCAACTAAGTTTTATATACTTATCACCCATCTATATCGCAGTTGAGTCGACATTTTTGACTAATGTTGTAAGCATTGTTGAAAAAGCTTACATAGAATGATAAGAATTACGTCAAATTAATTTTAGTGATTTAAATTTAAATAAATAGAAAGAATATTTTCCATAACTCGTATTAATAAAACAAAACTTAGAAATAAGTCGGTAAATTCCCGCACTTTGTGGTATTCTAAGAACAAAATATCTCTTAAAAAAGAATGCATAAAATTGTATTCAGTATGATAAATCAAACCAATGCACAACAAAATTGACAAGTAAATTTACCAAGCATGGTGAAATTATAATAAGGTATTTTATTCGCAATATCAGATAAAAAAATAGGATGCCTTGTTTTGGCATTTCATTTGAAATGTTTTATATGAAACCCTTTCAATTGTCCAAATAAAGCAGCATGTCACAGAAAAATATTGAAAAATGTTGTAAGATTATAACTTCAAAAGTACAAATGTTATTTTAGCTTTTTTTGTAACTGCTTATGTTATTGTTTATGTTTTTGGTAATTAATTGTTTTTTATAATTTTCATTTTAATAAATAAATAAATATTATTCAAATGAAACTTGCTTTTTTAGGGTTATAGTTTTTTTTTTAATTTACAATTTTTTTTAAAAAAGCGTCCGGTAACGCTGATAACAACAAACACGGAAATATTGTTGTTTTTGTTAGTGATCTAAAAGAGCGAACAATATAAAGATGTTGGAATGATCGTAAAGTGGGGGGCAACACAAGTCGTATATTCAGTTCCATTCTCTCGTCAGCCCAACTGAACGTATACGAATATATACAAACCAGAGAACTGCACAAGCCTACTTGAAGTTCAAGCCTTTTCAAGTATGTATCCAAACTTGAAAAAGCAAGCTTTAGCCAGCTTGCAAAAATACCAAATAGATACAAGTCATATTCATGCTTGCTCGTTGGCTTGGCTTGTTTGGACTTACTTTGTCAGGCAGAAACTTGAAAAGCTTGAAACGATGGGCAAAAGCTTGTAAGCTCGCAAGTATCCAATTAATTGAATCTAAAGCAAGTATCCAAAAAATTCAATGAGCTTGTGTAGAAAGAGGTTAAGCGTAATAGGACTTTTAAGGATACTGGGGACTTCGTGGTTGCAAGTTTTAGGGGTAGATGATTTCGAATTTGATGTAAAATTTAAAATTTAAGATGTCGGATAGAGTTGCCACCTAAACTTTTTGTATTTTTGCGAATTCTTGTAATTTTGAAATTCTGACAATGGATTTGATTTCGAATATAATGTCACTGTTTTAAATTTAAGATGGAGGTTAGGGTTGCCACCTAAATTTTTACCACAGTATTGCCACCTAATAATATGTATTTTTAAGAGTTTTAAACATAATTAAACAGTGTTAGAGAGTCACTGATTTCAAATCTGAAGTCAAAATCTTAAAATTCAGGATGGTGGATAGGGTTGCCACCTTAACTTTTAGAATTTATATGAATTCGAGGCTGGCAAAAAAATGGTACATCAAAAATGGGTCGCTGAATCCGAATCCGTGGTCAGAATTTCAAAATTACAAGAATTCGCAAAAATACAAAACAAAATGTAGGTGGCAACTCTATCCGCCATCTTGAATTTTAAATTCTGACATCAGATCCGAAATCATCTACTCCCTAAAACTGGCAACAACGCAGTCTACAGAACCCTTAAAAGTCATAATAGGGTTAAGCTTTTCCTACACAAGCTCATTGAAATTTTTGGATACTTGCTTTAATTGGATACTTGCCTTCAATTTCAAGCTTTTCAAGCGCTTTTGGCCGAAGGCATCAAGCTTTACTTTACTTCAAACTTCGTGCCGTTCGCTTGTAAGCTAGCATACTTGCAAGTCGCAAGCTGTAGTGGGCTTATTTATTCAATTGCAAGCTATACTTGATTCAAAATTATCAAGCTCAAGCTAGCTTAAACTTGTATTTTAAGCAAGTAGTTGAAATAGACTTCAAATAGGCTTGTGCAGTTCTCTGATACTTGACCACTTGAGCGACCTCTAAATCAATTTCGATGGATCCGAAACTTTACATTTTATTATCATTTATGTTAAGTTTGCTTGCTTTAATAAAAAATATCTCTTTTTTAATGTTTTTATTATTTTTTAACCTAAAACCAGGGTTGCCAGATATCAGTTATCTCTGTAACCTAATAATTTTTCTGAATATAAATCAGAAATATTTTTTTAAAATTTATTTTAAGTGAGTGCCTAAAACAGGTACTTTGAGGATTATTAAAAAAAATTAAATTTTAAACAGCTAAAAATTTTTCCGAATTTTTCTTATTTAAATGTAGTACAAAACGACTCAAAATAATTTCACCACCACCTGTGATGTTCTTTTTTAAAATTTTGCATTCTTAGATTTTTGGGAATGTTTTTCGTAAAAAACTCAAACTCGAAATTTTTAAAACGGTACACTTCTAGGAAAAACTTTCATAACGACCAGGTTATTTAACGTAATCGCATAACATGAATTTAATTGTGAGCTTTAGTAATAATCGCATAATTTTAGTGACCTCTTAATCACTTTGGACTGATCTGAAATTTTATATTTTATCATTTCTCATCCATTCGAATATTTTGAGAGGGATCGATTTAAAAAAAGACACTTGAATTTAAGGGCCACCTTAGTATTTACGTTATTTAAGTTTTTTAATCGATCTAAATTAGCAAACTGAAAAGGCGTGTCCTAAACTGACACGCACACTTTTTTATTTAATTTTATCAGTTTTCAGTGGAACTTCTCTTAAACTTATTACATTTACTGCATCCGTACATATACCCAGCAGCGGATTTGCCAGTGGCAAAAAGTAATGCGTCTGCATATAGCAGAAGTAATTTACTCATACCTCATTACCTGTAATGTAGCATACAAGGAAAAGTAATGCAGTGATTTTTATAACTTCCCAGCAGCGGATTTGCCAGTGGCTACAATAGAACTAATACAGAATAAATTACCAGGTAAGGAAGCATTACTTTTTTCAAAAAGTAATGCGTCTGCATATAGCAGAAGTAATTAACTCATACCTCATTACCTGTAATGTAGCATACAAGGAAAAGTAATGCAGTGATTTTTATAACTTAATACAAGTAGTATGTTACTCCATAACTTCTAGGTAATGCTGAAGGGAGGCGATCACTTACCTCCTATCTCATTCAATGTTAAATGTAAGGCCTTTTATGCATAGTAAGGTAATATAGTCGGAAGTAGTGGTCATTACAAGGTAATTGATGCTTCATATATTCGGAATATATTCCATCCGCTACTGGGTTAATACAAGTAGTATGTTAGTCCATAACTTCTAGGTTATGCTGAAGGGAAGCGATCACTTACCTCCTGTCTCATTCAATGTTAAATGTAAGGCCTTTTATGCATAGTAAGGTAATATAGTCGGAAGTAGTGGTCATTACAAGGTAATTGATGCTTCATATATTCGGAATATATTCCATCCGCTACTGGGTATATACTCGAATAAATTATGGTTAAAAATTCCACAGCCGCCGAGAGAAAACGCAAATACTCTAAATTTAGTTTGAAATTTTACAACAAAGTTAAAAAAATAATTACTCTTGTGAGGTATAGCTTTAAGCCTCTCCAGAAAAGAGAGAAAAACTGCTGGCAGTGACAGTGTGCACACCTGGCATTAAAAAAATGTAATGCGAAAATGAATTTTGTGACTTTTAGTTGTTTACTTAAATTTTTTACTTTTTAAAAAGTAATTTAATTTCTGCCTTTTAAATATAAATTTTCCCAAATTTTTTGCAATTTCAGGAAAACGTTTTACGTCATTCTTTTATTACTTTCTTTTTAAATTTTTTTTTCGATGCTATTTTAACCATTGACTAAGCCCATGCTTTATAATGTAGCTTTTTCAGTCTTGCTGAACCGTAAATATATTAACAATTTATAGAAGTTTTTTATAACCGAGCACTAAAAAAACATTTATCGCAAACTCAAATGAAATGAATTAATAAAATAAGTTCTTTTTTTAACTAAGGAAAATGTGCTTAGTAAGATTTTTGAAAAACTAACCATCCCAAAAAGTTTGAAAATCGACGGTGACTTTTTCTTACAGATAAGGCACTCATTGTTTAAGAAAAAAACTGACCTGTTCTTTGCCGGTTTTAATGAAACTTTTATAAACATGATGAAATTGTTTCAGAAAAAGGTATACCATCTCTTAAGCAGCATTACTGTTAAATAGTGTCACTTAAATTTTTATAAACATTTTAATTTTTGTAATAGAAAATTATTATATGAAGTTGATTTTATATACTAAAAAATATTTAAAATTGACTTAAGACATTTCTTGTATTAATTAACATTAATAACTTTTATAATGAGATATACATAAGAAATACAGAATTTTCTTTACAATACAGAATATTTATGGATAGTCACCGTAAGCATACAGCCGCTGACAATAATCAACGTAGAAAAAAATTAAATATTTTATACGTATACTTGAATATCTACTAGAATTTTTAAACATTAAAACCCGGGGAAAATATACTTTTTACCCAAGCTTGTATGAATTGACCTAAGTCAATTATTATTAACAAAACAATTTGAGCATTTTATTTTTAATATGTGGCAGCCTTTTGATTTGAATTCAGAATATAACAAAATTACGGAGAAACAAGAATCAGTTTGTGCCCATTATATAAATGTCTTTACCCAGCACTCTAGTGGACAATAGTGTAAACTTATTTTAGATAGCTTAAGCACTGATCAAACAGTAAAAAGCTTTTTGAATTCGCCGATAAATTTTAAAGCTCATTCAATTTAGCAGCATTCTGTTGTCAACATATGTGATTACAGAGATCGGACATTTCATATTCGCCGAATGCTGCGAAAAAGATGCTAACTTCAAACCAGTACAGTACCAATCAGTAAATAAATAAATAAATAAAACCTTTTTCTCACTGACGATGAAAACATCCTTGCAGATTCGTAGTTTACAAACAGATGAGCTACTTAATGTTATTATGCAATACAGAACAAAGAGAGGATACAGAACTTGAAAAGTAGAGTTTCAAGGGTGCCAGTAATTGTAGTCAGTACGCTAGATATAAAAATATTCACAAAAATTTTTGTAATTACATGGGGTTTATTATCTAAAAAAATTTTCTGAATTTTAAATTTGTAAAAATCTAATCACAGAAACAAAGAGGCGTCATTATAATAGTAACATATTTTTGACTTTAATTGATACACTAAAAAAAACCTGCTTCCCTTAAAGTAGGTTTTATTCAAACAATTTTTTGAATATTTAAGTTTTTTAATTGACTCTTGTTGTACAACTATTCAAGAATATGTAAAAGAATTTAAAATCAATCCCGCTTATAAATCAGATTCTATATCGCTTCAAACCCAGTGCACCAGAGTAACTTTAACTAACCTCTTACTTACTTTAATTAAGTAACAAAGTAACTTTAAACACATTTTTCTCGAAACATACTTACTTTTTCGAATGGGGCCACACTCCTGCAAGCAAACAAATTGACCGATTTTAATATTTGTTTTTTTTTTAATTATTTATTATGTAATTCTACATCCCATTTACCAAAATTAGAGACTTTGAAAAATATATTTAGTTCTTTCACGCAACAATATGGTCAAAAATAACGTACATTTTTTGATTTACTCTTTCACGCTTCTTAATTTTCCATACTTCCACTCCACTTTGGTAAATGAAGTATATCCTACTTTTGAATGTTTTTTTTTTTCATACGATCTGGAGTCGAGCTATGTTGTGGCCTGATTTTCACCTTTTTATAAGCACACCAACTTCAGCGCCTTCTTTATATACTTATAAAAACTTTGTTACAAAAAAAATTTTTTTATTCAAACTGATGATGTCAAATGAACATGCAAATTTAATTTTTTGTCTATATAATATACTTATGAAAAGATCTTCTAAAATATGCCTTAATTTCAATTTCTTTTGCCTTAAACCTCCCTTAAATTAAAAAACTGTAGTTTTAATTCATAGGCATGGGTTTTTCTATATTCTATAGAGGTTTCTTCTTAATGGAGGGAATTTTTACGTGATTTAAAGACCTCGTGTCTTGATTTCGTTGCAACTTTATCCAAACAGCTTCTTAGTTTTGAAGACAAGTTTTTACTTAAATGTAAAAGATGAAGGTATGATCAAAGTAAGACTTCCAAAAATTATATAAGAGCAGAAATAATTTATAGAAAAATTGTAGCTATTGATATTAGGGTGTCCCAAAAGAATAATTTTTTCGAATTTCATAGTTGCTCAACCTTTGTTCGAAGGCTTATGAGCTCAAGTATTTTTGAGATTTTTTTCAGAATTTTTGAAAGAGGATTAGAGGTGGCGCTATCGCATTTTTCCTAAATAACCGGTTTTTCTTAGATTTTTCGAATTCGAAGCAAAAGTTGGTCAATAACAGACATTTTCTAAGTCTGAGTCGTCATTTCAAAAGACAATTGTTCAAACTTCACTTTAGTGTACATAAATCGGAAGTTTTGTCAAATTTTTTCGTCATTCAGGTGTCATATATTTCATTTTTTCGTGAAATTATCGTACATTTTTTTAAAAACGCTTCATAACTTTAAAAAATCCATTAAAATGAAAAATGTAACGCTGCAATTTAACTAACGGTGAAATTCTTAGTTATTTAAAAGCCTATTTTTTCATTTTACTCCTGCCGTTTTAAAGTTAAAGCCTTTAAAGCCTTGTACGAAATTGCTAAAAATATGCAACGTGTAACCTGCCATTTAAAACTGCTGTGAGAGAGCATGCAAGGTGGAAATCTTCTCTTATAACACTGTGCGGCACGAAAATCTGTATTTAATAATTTCGCCGTTTTTCACTTAATTTTGGTATGAGGAATCTCGTGGTCACATCCGTTTTGCCACTTTACCGAAGACTTTAGAGCAAATTTTTTTTTTAATTACTCCAAATATACACTCATTTGCATGTTGAGAACTCTTGAACCATTAGGATTTTCATTTTGTTTTCTTTAGCAAAGTTCTTTCTATTATTCCTGCCAACAACTTTGTTGAACAAATATATACCGAAAAATCATTTGAAATTTTCTTTAAACCTTTAATAAGCCACATACATCTTGCCCGCTTTCAGCGCTTCAAAGCAAAAATTGTTACTCATACGCAATGTTGTTCGAATTTTTTCGTTTGACTTTTTGTAAGAATCACTCGATAAGACCCACTGGAAGCGATTTTTACATATATATTTGTTGAGCAAAGTTGTTGATCAGAATTATAGAAAGAGCTTTGCCGAAGAAACCAAAATTGAATCCTAATGGTTCAAGAGTTATCAACATGAAAATGAGTGTATATCTTGAGTAATTTTTGATATATCTAAAAAAAAAAAATTTTGTTCTAAAATGTTCAGTAAAGTGGTAAAACAAATGTCACTACGAGATTCCTTTTACCAAAATTAAGTAAAAACTGCTAAAATTATCAAATACAGAGAAAAAAGGTACAAAAAAGCGCACAGTGTAATCAGCTAGTTGAGGAATTCGAGTCCCTTCGTTTCTCGATCGTCACCTTGTTCTATTTAGATTTGTTCTTTTGTAAATGTTTCCACTTTGCGTGCAGTTTTATTATAACCCGTGCAATGTTGCGGAATCTCGACTTGTATTCCAGTTAAATTTAAAGTCCTCTGCTGCTTTTTGGGCGCTCTTCGAAATGGTGTATTTGTCTGTTTTATGTAACTTGAAAAATCTTTAAAGAACCTGCTGTTTTTTGGCGACTGGGAAGAACTAAAGCCATCAATCATTTTACCCACAAGCCATATAATTCTCATTTTAACAAAGGCAAATCTACTGTAAAATGAAGGTTCTAAATAATTTTTTACTAGTTCATAATACTGTTAACTTGCCGATGCTTAAAAATTTTCACTATATTTTGTTGAATGAAATACAATGCCTTGTTAAAATTCAAAAAGTTTTCAGGCAATGAAAACAGCTTTTAAGACTTTAACTTTGAAACGGCAAGAGTAATATAAAAAAAAAAATTTATAAATTGCTAAGAATTTTACCACATTTCAAACTGCGTCATCACATTTTAAATTTTCATGGAATGTTTATAGTTATAAAGCGTTTTTTTAAAATTCACAAAAATTTTACGAAAAAATGCAATATGTGACACCCAAATGACATAAAAATTTACCAAAACTTCTGATTTATGTACATTAAAGTAAAGTTAGGACATTTGTCTTTCAAAATGACGACTCAAACAAAGACTTAGAAAATGTCTGTTATTGACCAACTTTTGCTTGGAGTTCAAAAAATCTCCGAAAAACCTTATTTTTAGAACCGATTATCGCCACCACTAAACCTCTTCAAAAAATCTGAAAAAAATCTCAAAAATACACTACCTCAAAAGCTTTCAAAAAAGCTTTAGTAAAAAAAAATATTTTCGGGACACCCTAATTATATAAAGTTATATATAAATAATTATTTATAATATAATTGTATATAATAAGTCCGCTTGCAACATTCTACAGCATGATTTCTTAAATTTGAAGAAATATAAAGTCGTTTCGCGTGCAATACCGCGTATCCGCCATACGTTTTCATTAGGGAGTCCAATACTGGAAGCTCTTCTCGATCGGGACTAGTTCGGGATTGAAAATTTTAAGAAGTAAATAATTCAAAACCTTTTTAATACAATTTTTTGTTATTTCTTACTTGAAACTAAAAAATGTAAATTAATTCAAGTATAAAGTAACAAAAACAAAACACATTAAGGACATTCACAATTCCGTTGTCTTCAGTGTAGTTAAAAAACCCCGCGGTATTGTACCACACTTTACCAAGCGGTTTTTATATTTTTTCTTATTTTACATGAAATCTCTAAAAACCAAAAGTGTGGTACTTTTAAGTATAATTTTACATAATGATATGTTTAACGAGTGCGTTTTTTAAAATTCCATACACAACTAATCGGTGGCCAGTTATTTTCCGATTGAAGAATGAAAGAAGCTCAAAATGCAAGTCAAACTTTTGCATGCCATATTTTAATAAAATATATCAAATTGGATAGTTAATTTATTTGCATAGTAATGCAAAGCTATAGTGGGAGGTTCCCAACCACAAATTTTATTTGTAAGGGTGCTCATAATTGTGATTTTCAACTATGGCAAAAAAAAAAACAATACTTCTATATCACACAATTGTGAATACCCTTATTGTTAATAAACACAAAAAAACTTAAATAATATTAATGGCTAGCACATTGTATTAATTTAACCCTTTCAGTGGATTTGCACAATATATTGATCTCGAGAGAATGTAATTTTTATATGTATTTATTATGAAAAGCTTTTTTAAATCAAATCGTTTGGTTCTACGAAAAAAAGATAAACCAACCTGATAAAAATAAATTTAGAGAGATATTTGACAATAAAGTCAGTTGGATTTTCGATTTTATGCCGAAGAAAAGCAAAAACTATTTTTGTTTTGCCTATGTCATAAGACAAAATCAACCGGACAAAAATAAAATTTATGTTTTTTTTATCTTTTTATAGCTTTAATGATAATAATATTAATAGGGTTTAAAAAACAAAGATCAAAAGGGTTGAGAAACCTTTAAAAGATTAAAAAAAATACTTTGTGCCGAACAGGAGCAAAACAATATTTTCTTTGTAAAAGCTTGTAAAACTTAAGTAGCGCAGGTTAAAATTAAAGGTATGTTTTTTCATTTTTTAAAGATATAAATGATAGGAATATTACCTCAAAAAAATTATTTTTTTCTTAGTTTAGCCGAGCCATTGAAATAGTTACAGAACAAAAAATATAAAAATAAAATACTGAACAGTTTAAGGTATTACTATATAAATGTTACACTTTTTTTTGTACACTGTCTTTATGTTTTTTGTGTTTAAGGCAAATTAAGGTTGGAAATGACTTTTCAAATTAAATTTTTGTTTAATGTTTTAAATATTGTTAAAGTAATAATTGTTAATACATTAAGCAGATCAACGCGTTTTATTTTTTTTTATTGGAGAGTTTTGTTCTAATATTATTACAAATATAACCCGCTTATGAGAAGCACCGTTCTGATTCTATGCGAGTTGGAGAAATAGTTGTATAATAGTCGTACCAAATTTGTAAGTTTCGATTACGATTGCCTTCACCATAAAACTAAATTATTTCATAAGTTAGAACATCTGACAATTTTGAAATAAATGGCAGACTTCCCGATGTTTTGCAAATTCTTCTAAGACTTTTTAAAGTCTTTGCTGAGACTCATCAGTGATTCGTGATTAGTCAGAGTGATTCACACTCATCGTCCTAACAATCTTTTTCAGCCTCAATAAAAGTTTTTTCGAATTCTTTATTCATATCAACTTAAAATGAGATGTTTGCATGTACACAAATATTTGTGATAGAAATTTTTTATTTAAAAATCGCGGGATCCAGCAAAGGCAATGCCGGAATTTAAAGGGGCTTAAATCGTCCGGGATCCCGGGATTGACTTCCCTAGTTTTCATATACTCATTCGAGGTATTGCAAACCCTACGACGATAAATTACAATATTTGGATATTACATAGAAATACATGAAAGTTTATATTTTTGTATTTTAATGGTGCTTTTCTTATATTTCTAGAACAAATGCTTTAAAATTACTTACAAAGCTAACGCGCTTATTTTCTTACGCTTGTACGTTTATTCTTAACGAAGAGAATTAGCAAACTGCGATGGTCAAATGGATAAGCTGATGCACTAACACTTACGCGGCCGAGGTTCAAGTCTCCGAATGGTATTAATTTTTCAATTGATTTTAATGTTAATAATAATAATGATTAAAAGTTTTCTATATGACCTTATTATTTATAATTATGTTGATTTTTTATAATTTAAATACAAATTCGAAATGTTTGATAGTTTAAATCATAATGATTTCAGTTTTTCGTCAGTATAATTCTCACATGATGCTGTTTAAAATCTTAAAAAGGGAATTTTTTTTTTCAAAAATTCATTGTTAATTTTATTCACACCCTGGAAGTTTTTTTTTTATCACATACATATTTTTGCAGGAATTCGATGATAAATTTCTTATTTACCGAGAAAATGTTTCTCTTAGTTATAGCCGATGATAAATAAACGGTAGAAAATGTTCTTCTTTTAAGAGAACAAAAACTGCCCTTGGTTTACTGAGTCTGTCAAATTAGCACTTAAAAAAAGGAACAGAGCTTACAGCAAGTGGAAGCGGCATACCAATTTATTAAACTGGGAGGAATATAAAAAAGCCAGGAATGAAGCTACAAATTCTATAAGAGTTCCCAAAAAGTTGTACTTTATGTCAAAATTAAATCCAATTTTACCATTTAAACAGTTGTGGAAAAACCTGAAGAGCTTCGGTGTATATAATACAGAAACCGAACCGTGTGATATTAACCCAAATTTGCTAAAAGATTATTTCGTTACTAATTCTACATCTACGGCCTCCTTTATATCTGCATATGTTGATGAACCTTTCAGTATGTGTCCCTATGAGTTTCAATTTAGCACAGTGAGTGAAATGGACATAGCACGTTGTATTAAAAAAATTAAATCAAACGCCACTGGTGTTGATGGCATCAGCATTAAATTTATTAAATATATTTTACCTTATGTACTGAGTCCACTTGCACATATTATAAATCACTGTTTTACCACTTCCAGTTATCCTAATCTGTGGAAAGTAGCAACTGTTATTCCCATCGCGAAAAAAACCAATGCTTGCGGACCATCCGATTTCCGTCCAATAAGCTTATTGTCTTCGTTGTCCAAAATATGCGAGCACCTCATGGCTGAACAAATTGTCCACCATATAAATACTTTTGACCTAATACATAATTTGCAGTCGGGCTTCCGACCTGGACATAGCTGTTCCTCTGCTGTGGTAAAAATCTTGGATGACATTAGAGTGCCATATGATATGGGCCATTTGAACTTACTCTGCCTGTTAGACTTTTCTAAAGCGTTTGACACCGTGAACCATTTTTTACTGTGTAGAAAACTCATGCATAACTTTGGTTTTTCTGATACGTCTGTTCGTTTCATGTTTAGCTATTTTAATGGCAAATCTCAAAGAATAAGGGTAAAAAACAATTTCTCGTCTTTTAAAGCTACCAGAAGTGGAGTTCCGCAAGGCTCAGTTCTTGGCCCAATTCTGTTTACCATGTTCATAAATGATATTTTTAGAACATGCAATCATGTAACCATGCATGCTTATGCTGATGACCTGCAGTTGTATATGTCCAGACCCAATTGTCTCTCTGAAGATTTATGTGCAAGAGTTAACGAAGATTTAAATTTGGTGGCAAATTGGGCCAAAGCTAATATGCTGGAATTGAATCCTCTTAAATCGTATGTGCTACCGATTTCACAAACACCTTATATGAATCTCGATGTTCCCCCTATTTTCCTAAATGGCGTTGAGCTAAAATTTGTAAGAAAGGCGTCTATTCTCGGCTACCAAATAAACTCGTCGTTGTCTTGTGAAGATCATGTAAACTCCTGCGTTAGTAAAATTTATTATGTTCACAGAAATCTTCGGATGACTGCTGCGTTCGTACCTGTTGAAACTAGAAAGAAGCTTGTCTTACAGCTGTTATTGCCAATATTTTCTTATGCGGAAGTCGTTTATAGCAAACTTGACTCGAGATCTATGCACAAAATTCAAGTTGCATTTAACAACTCTACACGCTATGTTTATGATCTTCGGAGGTATGAGCATATAACACCCTTTAATAAACAGTTATTAGGCCGTAACTTGCTCAGCTATCTTGAAGCAAGAAATTGCATTTTCTTACATAAGGTCATCCACTCTCGTTGTCCAAGATATCTATTTGAGAAGATAACGTTTTGTAGGTCAAACAGAAGCATGAACCTTGTTATTCCGAGGCATAACTACCTAAACTCTAGCCGATTGTTTTTCGTTAGTGCCATAAGACTATGGAATTCACTTCCAAGAAACATTAAAACAATTTCCAACCCTAACCACTTTAAGCATTTAATCTTCACCTATTTCTCTTAACTCTATCTCTCCTGTTTCTGATCTTGTTATCCTTTACTAAAACATAAATTAATTTTGAATTACTTTCTTAAAATGGTTTCCCTTCAATATAATTTTTTTGGCATTATTATCTTAATAATTTTTATATATATTTGAAACAGTTTTCTTTTGTATTTTTATCCTCGAATAATTAAATTGTATTCCGTTTTATATGATGACTCAGTAAAATAATCTGAAATTTTTTTTTTTAATTAATATCCTTATAATTACTTTAGTAATTATAGTAATAGTTTATTATAATTTATTTAATTAGTTGTTATCTATTTTAATATGCGGCATGTAGAAGATTTAAGTCTTAAATGTCAACAATTTGTCTAAATAAATAATAATAATAATAATAATAATAATAATAATAATAATAATAATAATAATAATAATAATAATAATAATAATAATAATAATAATAATAATAATAATAATAATCAAAATGCTTCTCTTAGTTATTGCTGATGATTAATAAAAGCTTCTTCAATTTAGCGAAATAGTTCAGAAATGATTGGATAATTTTCCTGAACTATTTCACAACTTCTGGCGTCAGTTTAACGAAAAATATGTGCTCCATTTTTAAAAAATCGGCCATAGCACTAAATGAAGCCCGATTTTCTAACGATTGGGTGCTATTTTTCTAGATTTTCTGGACATTTTCTTCTAAGTGTAGTTTTCCACAATATATTGAAATGTTCATAATATATAAATTGTTGCTGTCTCATGGAATGAAATACTTTATTTATATCGAACCTCTTGTGACACTCACTACCAGCAAGGAAATAAAATAATTCTGTTTATCATTTTAACGCAATTGAATCCAATCAACATTGGCTGCATAAATATTGCATGAGAGTTAAATTTTCGCTTTCATTACATAAACAAATTTATATAAATAAGAAGTTTTTTGCAACCTTTTTCAGTGCTAAGTTCTGCTCTATTCCTAGATTGTGTATCTTAAAAGGCATTTTGTTATTTTAAACACACACTCACACTCTCACACAATCATACACACACACACACACACACAAACAAGCACTCAATCGAATAAACTGCCAAATTAGCAATACTAGCAACAGTCAGAAACAGTTGACAGCAACAAAAAATTTATGCAAAAAGCTAAGAAAATAAAATTCCATTGAAACTAAGTTATGCAGCACGTTGGTAGAGAACTAAACTAGTATTTGTGCGGCTATGTGTGTAGGTGAGTGTGTGAGTGTGTGTGTGTTTGAGTATATGAGCTAGGCACCGGAACGAATCCAAAGGAACACAAATAAGCCCTTTAGGAAAAAAAGCGCTTCGAAAGCACTTTCAAAGCACTTTACAAAACCACAATAGCGCTTTGTTCTCGCTTTAAATAGAGCTTTATTTAACATTGTCATATCATTGGAAAGAAGGCCTTTGTTCTCGCTATGGAAAGTTATTAAAAAAAGCACTTTGCTCTCGTTTCGAAAAGTTATTAAAAGAGCGCTTTGCTCTCCCTTCGGTAAGAGCGCCTTCTTCGTTTGCATCTGCCTGCGCAGCTTCATTTTTGATGGCGTATATTTTTGCCCGAAATAATGTTTTCAATTTACGTTTTAAATATCTAAACCACTTGTCACTCATTTTATTACCTTTTTTATGAAAACATTACATTTTAACAGTTTAAAAACCATTTCATCTTATATTATTCACTATTTTTTTACGAATTAAACTTTTTGCGAATACTAGAGAATATTAATGATGAAAAAGGAACAAGTGATGTTAGTGATGGGAGTGCAAGTAGTTAGCAGAGTGGATTACGAAATAGAACGAAGAATCTCGAAAGCAAGCAACTCTTCTTAAGCTCAATTCGTAGCGAGAGCAAAGCACTTTTCAAAATCACTATTCATAGGCAGAGTGAAGCCCTGTTTACGTGCTTTTTAATAAAGCACTTTAAAATTTCCGACAGGGAGCTGGAACTCACATACACAAACACCGCGTAAAAGCTTAGCTAAATTGAAACGGAAATAAGCACGAAATCAACATGGCTACGCAATATAAATAAATAAAATAAAAACCAAAACAAAACAAACTCAGCACCATTGTGAAGTGTGCTAAAAGAGTGAGAGAAAGGGAACAGGAAAAAAGCACTAAATAGCAGCAGAAAGTGTCCCACAAAATGTTAAAGTTTCGCAATTAAAGCCAGTTTGTGCTGTCATTTATTGCTAATGTATGCGCGTGTTGCTGCTGTTAATCTGTAAATACCCAGTGTGCCAAACGGATCCGTTTTGAGTTCGAGACGGACTTACTTCTTCTTAGTTTTTATTCGAAACGGATTGGGTTTCGCATCCGGAACTGATCCTTTTTCTAATGAATTCCTCTCAAAACTACGAATCACTTTTTCCACTTTTTCGGATTCGTCATGGAATCAGAACATATACGAATCCGTTTCGGACTCTTTCTCTTTAATAATGCTAATTCGCTACGAGCTCGTTTTTTTTAAATAGTTCGAATTCAAAACGGAACATTAAGGTTTATGCTATACTCAAAATATTTATTTTTATGTTTTTTTTAGTTCTTACACTGAGAAAAAAAGCATACTTTAAAATAAAACAAAAAATTTTAAAATTAAACAAAATACAGCTTAATCACTCAAAGACTACTAAATAGGAAATGTAGCGATTTCCGAAACATACTGTCTAGTCAGCTAAGTGATTGACTCTATACAGAGTTGTTGTTGTTGTTGTTGCTTTCTTAAAAACTTACTTGATCTAAGGCTCTCAATTTAATTCATGTAATAATTTAATAGATCTTAAAATTAATTATCGGTAGCCCCTGGGGCTAGCACAAATTTTGACAATTATATTCACCTCACAAATGCCAAAAAATACTCTACCAACTGTCAAAATTTGATCATCCGACTGAAAAGTTTCCGATTGACACACAGCCTTAATATTGAATGAATCACACCAAAATATGAAGGGTTTTGGAGTAATGGTTTGGAGTAATGGTTTACCCGCGAAAACAACAACAAATTTGTCCGTGTCCGCGCTAGTGTGACATGCCCCTTAGTGTGTGGAACTCTCAATCTGAGAGGTGCGAGTTCAATTCTCACTGCTTACTTACAAAGAAATATTTTTAATTTTATATCCTCTTGTTGTAATAGACGCAAATAAAAAAACAACAACAATTCTAAGAAAAAGGTGTATAGAAAAAAGTGTCGTTTTGAGATTTCACTCAAGGAAATCACAAAACGAATAGTAAAAGCTTCGCTTCAAAACAGAATGAGGTCACTAAAAAAATAGAACAAACTAAAAAAAAAAACCAAAAAAAACTTTAAGCAAAAAAAAATTATGTTTCTGGAAGGATTTGAACTCACTTCTTAAGATTCCTAATAACATATCTTAAAACTAAAGCCTAAGCCGATTGAGCCATCCATTAACACTGCTATAATTCCGTCGAAATAATATACATAACAACAACAGTTGCAAAACTGCTTATCAACTGCAGGCAATATCCCAGTGGGCAATTGCAGCAGTTCCAAGGCCTTCTAGCAGGCCAGCGTTAGGTTTTTATAGATAGGCCTTTCACACTCCTTAAGCCTGGTTTTCACTAGGTCATTTTTCAATGACAAATGTTGTCAGACTAATGGAAACGTATTGTCATTTACATTTGTTTTCATATATGACCACTGATTGTCATATGAAATCACAGACAAGTGAGAACAGATAGAATTTTGCTTGTCAATCAATATATCATTGTATGACAAGAAAAATCGAAATGCCAAATTGTTGGCATTTTGTGTCAGTTGTTGCCTGCAAAATATTTTGTTTAAAATTTTTTTTCGTTTCACTGCTGGCAAAGTTTTTAAAATATTGTTATTTTAATTGGTTTAAAAGGAAAGTGCACTTAAACAGGTATTATTGTAGTGCCCGGTGTTGCTTTAAGGGGATTTGTCGCAGGACGGATTTTCGGGATTCGTTGTTGCGGTCGCTTTGTCAAGAGTTTGTCCACTTTTGTTGCTTCCAATTTGTGATAAGGATGAGGGAAAGCACTTGCAGTCGCCTTGTCAGCAGCCTGTCCAGTTGGGAGCAGCATGACGTAGACAGGCTGCTGGCGGAGCAACTTCAGCGGCGCGAATCTTGAAGACGTATCTTGCGATAGAACGTGGCGATGGTTCATTTCGAAACAACACTGGCCACTGTGATAATCTTTATTTTAGTGCACTTTTGCTATAAATGTAATAAAGTTAACAGTATTTTATAAATTTCACCACAAAGAAACATTTTCTATCAATCTCAAATATAAAACATCAGGGGTTGACGAAAAAAACACAACTGAAAACCCGATGACATTTCACAAATAACATCGAAAGTGAAAACAGTATGGCAATCAATTGATACATAAATTCAACGTCAGTCTTTGACATTCGAGTTTATGTCAGTTTTTGGGTTTCAATGAAAATGCATTTGACGTCATATGGTCAAGAAGCCTAATGACATCAGTGATTGTTGTCATTGAAAGTGACTTAGTGAAAACCAGGCTTTACAAACACCGTTGTATTGCTTGTATGAAATGGGAAAATTTGTTAGGCCCTCCGCTGTCCTTGCTCAAAAAAGACCTGCCAGAAGCGCTTTTTCGAGAAGGTACGCTAGAATGAAAAGCAATATAAATATCAACTTCAAATAAAAAACGACTAACAATTTCAGATTGAACCATGGTTCTCTCATGCGGCTGTCCGACATCTTACCCACTCGTTTACCGTGGTTGTTAAAAATCAATTGCTTATTTTGCATCAATACAAATGAAGGTAAGCTTTCGGGAGCCCGGGTTCGAGACCCAACTCGGACAAAAAAGCAACTTTTGTTTTTAATCTACATTTTTTCACGAACTGTTCTATGTATTCAAAATTTTTTTTTTAATTTTTTTATAAATTTTCTTCATACAAAAATATAAGAAAAGACTTGGAGTTTTTTCATATAAATATTTTCATATAATATAATATGTAATGTGTTAGTTTTCGGGAGGCCGGGTTCGAGACCCAACTCGGACAAAAAGAAAAAATTTTTTTTAATCTACATTTTTTTACAAACTTTAAAATTTTTTTTTGTAATTTTTTTTTTGTAAATGTTTTCATATAAAATAATATGAAAAGAATCAGAACCTTCAAAAGGTAGGCCTTACAGAAGTACTCATCAATGCAGTTATCATGGAAGGTGTATTGACGACAATTATAGCAGTGGTAGCATGCCTTCTTTTGCGGAGCACTCGCTAAAATGCCTACAGGAATGTTTGTACATGAAAGTGTCTCGTGAGCTTGTGTTAGTGACATTGGAGGCAAGAGCTTTTCCAGTGGGCATTTAAGCTAGTGATACGCAAAAGAAAGCATGCTAGTAGTGCTCTTATTGGCGTCAATCAGAGCTGTAAAATCGGCATTCATATCAGAGAACTGCCCTGAATTCGTAAAAATAAAAAAATTAAGGTGGCAGCCCTATCCACCTTCTTGCATTTTAAAATTCTGACTTCAGATTCAAAATCAGTGACTCCCTAACACTGTTATATTATGTTTAAAATTCTTAAAAATACATATTATTAGGTGGCAGCCCTATTAATTCTGACAGCGGATTCGGATTCAGCGACCCATTTTTACCCTTTAGTTCGCGCCACCCCAGAATTCGTAAAAATACAAAATGAAGGTGGCAACCCTAACCTCCATCTTAAATTTTAAAACTGTGACATTATATTCGAAGTCAAATCCGTTGTCAGAATTTCAAAATTACAAGAATTCGCAAATATCCAAACAAATCTAGGTGGCAACTCTACCCGCCATCTTAAATTTTAAATTTTGATATCAGATTCGAAATCATCTACCCCTAAAACTTACAACCACGAAGTCTACAGAATCCTTTAAGGTCCTATTACGCTTAAGCTCTCTCTACACAAGCTCATTGAATTTTTTGGATACTTGCTTTAAATTCAATTAATTGCATACTTGCGAGCTTACAAGCTTTTGCCGATCGTTTCAAGCTTTTCAAGTTTCTGCCCGACGAAGTAATAATACATTTACACCGAAACCAAAACACGTTTTATCGCTATTGTGTTTTATCTCAAAACACGACTGTTTACACCGCCTTTTCACGTTTTAGTTTGGCGTTTATGTTTTCTTACTATTCCATTTTTGCTTTTATTTTGCTCATTTTCGTCAAAAAATGAAACTTTGACACTTGAGGTGTTGCCACCTTTTATTTTTTCCATGATATGTTTCGATCTTTACAATGTTTTAATGGTGTTTTATAATAAAACGCGCTGTGAGGTGTTTTAAATTTTGTATGGTAAAACACTTAAAATAAGTAATAACTTGTGCAGTTCTCTGATTCATATTCAGAATTTTAAGTACACCTGAATAACTACATAAGAATGCATTCAATGAATGCAAAATTGATTTATAAATAAAATTTTTAATTCACATTCATTTTATGAAAAAATGATTAATTATTCATTTTAATTATTCATTTTCGTCATTCAGAATAATAAATAATTTTTTTTTATTCATTTGAATGCTATTCACAAAGAATGCAATTCACAAAGAATTTCCGAATTTTCAATTATTCTTTTTTTATTCATTATTCATTTTTTTTTTCGTTATTCTCTTTTTATTCATTATTCTTTTGTTATTCATTATTCCTTTTTTATTCATTATTCATTTTTTATTCATTATTCATTATTCTATTTATGTTCTTTATTAATTTTTTATTCATTATTAATTTTTTATTCATTATTCATTTTTATTCGTTATTAGTTTTTTATTCATTATTCATTTTTATTCGTTGTTCATTTCTTATTCATTATTCATTTTTTATTCATTATTCATTTTTTATTAAAAAATTCTGAAAATTCTTTAGGAATAGCATTCAAATGAATAAAAAAATTATTCATTATTCTGAATAACGAAAATGAATAATTGAAATGAATATTTTATCATTTTTTTAAAATAAATGTGAACTAAAAATGTTATTTATAAATCAATTTTGCATTCATTGAATGCATTCTAATTTCGTTATTCACTGATGCACTATTTTGTGAATAAAATCAAATTGAATGCATTCTTTTACAGCTCTGGCGTCAATATACCTTTCATGCTGTATTGATGAGTGCTTCTGTAAGGCCTACCTTCTGAAGGTTTGGAGTCTTTTCATGTTAATTTATATGAAAAAATTTTTTAAAAAATTTAGAAAAAATTATAAATGATCAGATCAATTAAAAAAAAAAAATCTAAACTTAAAGAAAAAACAAAAAAATTTTTGTTTGTCTGAGTTGGGTCGCGAACCCAGATCTCTAAAATCTAACACATCACATATCACATTTCTATGAAAACTCTTATATGGAAAAATTCTAAGTCTTTTCTATAGTTGGTGTATGAAGAAATTTTACAGAAAAATTCCATAAAAAATTTTTAAATGAACAGAAAAATTTCTAAAAACAAAAATTTTTAAAAAAAATACAAAAACAAATTTTTTTGGGCCAAAAAAGTTTTCTTATTTCAAGTTGATATTTATATTGCTTTTCTTTCAAATGTACATTCTCAAAGAGGACTTCTAGCAGACTTCTTTAGAGTCGCGAGAGAGGAAGGCCTAGAAAATTTTCTCGTTTCATATAAAAAAGTTAATGGGCTTGGAAATGAGTGCGAAAGGGCTAAGAAATCCATATTATGGCCTGCCAGAAGTGCTTCAAAGCTCTACATTTGCCTACTGGGTTAGCTTCAGAGGAAGGAGCTTTAGCATTGGAGGCCAAATTTTAAAAACTTTTCGGCCGCTTTTTTTGTTCTAGGATGTACATCTATATTAGCGGGTTCACATGATCCTACATGTTGTCACGCGTGGCGTGATGGCCTTGAATTTGAAATATTTCAAATTCAAGATAACATGTTGTCAGTTGGCTGTATCGAGCGTTCGAACGGTCAAATACGAGGCTTGTCCTACAATGCGTGACAACATGTAGGACCATGTGAACCCGCTTATGATAAGTTATCTATGCAATTAAAAAACAACAACAAGAAAAGGGAGAAAAACTGAGAAATTTAAACTAAACTCTCATCGCTTCTGTTGGTGTATTGCGCTAAGATGCGCTTGCACGAGGCAAGCACGGCCCGGGATCGATTCCCGCCGGCCTCACAAAGATCTCTGATGAAGCCCTAGCAGGGCTGAAATTGCAATAAAATCAGCTAGTGATGTTTTCCTTCTCATATTGAAAATGTTGTTGTTGTTGTTGTTGTTGTTGTTGTTGTTGTTGTTGTTGTTTCTTTGGGAAAAATTCTTTAGAACAATTAATTGTTCTAACCTGACCTAAAGTTCAATAAACGCTTTTAAACCATCAAACAACTAGAATTTGTATTTAAAATCAAGAATGATTTAAACTATCAAACATTTGTAATATGTATTTAAATCATAGAAAATCAGCATAATAAATAACAAGGTCATATAGAAAGAAAACTTTAAGTTCCTAATTTTTTCTTTAGCTTTTGAATTAGAAGCTTTGCTTTCGCTGCAGAATTGTTTTTCATTTTATTAAGTTTAGGAAAAATTAAAAAAAATCCAAATTAAGTCATATTTAAGATAAAAAACATTTTGTTAAAACATAAATTTTTTTATAAAATGTATTTACTTTGTCTTCTACTTGTTTACAATGACTTTGAAACATAAATTTGCATATCGTCAAAGTTTATATCCGTTATTGAATTAAATGCCCCTTGCCATGTGTTTCTACGAAGAATGATCTTCGATTAATAAGGGATATCATTCCTTAAAATTCGTCAATTTCTCGTAGGAATAGCTTCGTAATTTGTTTCATAACGTTCATTACGTAGTATTCACTAAAAAATTCATTCGTAGGTTGACCGTATTCATTATTCGTAGAAGGTACAAAGTTTTAGTTGAGTTTAAAAAATTTACGACTGAAATCGTTCAGACTGGTTTGTCGATCAATTACCGAATATAAGGAAATGTGTGATTGCAAGGTATCCGTAGCCTACTGGAAGAGTACGTGGCCCATAAGCTAAAGAACCGTGGTTCAAACACCAGCTAAGTAGAAGGTTTTTTTTTCGCAACTAGGTATTAGGATCATTCGTAAATGTATTCGTACAATATACATTTGTTTTTGTACGAATATGAATAAAATATTCAAAATGTGTACCAAACTACGTCCATTCTACGAATTGGATATTGGTGTCTGAAAATTACGAATAAAATTCGTAGAAAAAATTTTCAATTTAAGAATACGTATTGAAAAGTTTTTGTGAAACAATGGTATATGAAATAGTATCGTAACTTATTAGGCCGTGTTCATATAACGCTCTTTTGTCGCGATTGCGACAGCACTCTCAATTTTTTTTTTTTCGCAAACGCGGCTGAGAAATACTGAATATTAAATAAATTAATGTATTTAAATACATAAAAATTTCAAAATTTTTAAGCAGCGTTTGCGAAAAACAAAACGTGAGATAAATCGCGAAAAAAAAGTCCAGCTGGAAAAAAAAAGAAATTCGGCAACCATATACATACATATAAGAAGCTGTCAAATTGTATTTTCATTAATAAAATTCGCAATATTTCTTCAGATATTCCAATAGGAAGAAACAGACAAGTACATAAAAAAATACCGATCTTTTTGCTCCCATGTGCACACATCCGAAATGATCAAAATATAGAAAGCATAATGTAAACAAACTCGCACTTTTGAAGGGGTATTAAATAAATGTCCCATCAAAATATCCTGTTCTGTCGATGGATGGCTAATATCAGCGAGTAAAAACTAACTAGCGACGAGTGAAACCTCTTTTAATATATACTCTAGACTGGTTCTTATTTGTATAGCGGGGTTCACATGGTCCTACATGTTGTCACGCATTGTAGGACAAGCCTCGTATTTGACCGTTCGAACGCTCGATACAGCCGACTGACAACATGTTATCTTGAATTTGAAATATTTCAAATTCAAGGCCATCACGCCAGGCGTGACAACATGTAGGATCATGTGAACCCCACTTATGGAGAAAAAAAAAGTCGTTTGTTTCTCTTGAGCACCCTTTTATTTTGGTCCTATATATAAAAAACGCTTAAAAAAAAGTTTCAAAGAAATTGGACTTTATTAACACGTGCCGCCAGGTAGAACAGCAATTCCATTTTTAACGTACCGGCCTTACGGAATGACTATCTCCGATTAGGGAGATTTACATGGAAATTTTGCATGAGCCATCACTGAAGGAAATAAAAAACTTTATTTAAAGGAAAAAAATGCTGCAGTTATTTTTGGCTGAGTTACAGGATGCACAAAATGGACAAAAATCGGCAAAAACGTCGAGAATAGATTTTTACTAGAATTCATATCTCAATAACTTCTTAACCAAATGTTAAGTTTTAAATACCGTTAGATAGGTAATTAAACACACTTTAATTTAAAAATTTAAGAAAAACGTTAACACTATAAGCAATTTATTTTATTTTTATTTTTTATTTTTTTAAAAAAGATCAAAGAACCAAGGCATGCGCCTTATACAAACAAGGTATACAATACAATACGGAATACAATACCACCAAAATTTAGACAATCAGATAGCAATCAAAAATTCTGTGCTATCTCTAGTGTACTTTAGATTCGAATATCCTTCCCACAAGACACTGTGGATAAAAATCCAGAAAGGCATCTCGTACTTTTGCTTTAGACATATGTAGTTTTTCTTAAAAAAAACGAAGCATTTTGAGATCGTTTTTTACTGTTTTCTCAAAAACAACTTTGTCCTTGCGGGAGGGAAAGACATTCTTTCTCCCCACATTTTTTTTTTTTTTATATCTGGGCCACCCTATGCAACTTTTGAGATCCCTAAGAAAGTAAAATTCGAAAAAATTTTATTCGATACACCCGGAAAGGAACAAAAATATCGGGTCTCAACAATTTCTAAAATAAGGACCACCCTAATATACTTCTTGTCTAAAGCAGCGGTCTTCAGCGCCTAACTCTTTCCAATCTTTCCACTCTTTTACAACAACGTCAAGATTTTCATGATTGTTGTAATTCGCCGAATCGTTCACAGGTGCAGCTGCACCGCAACAATACAGCGCGTGTGTGTTGTTGTTTTTTCTTGTTGTTGTTGGTAAATATAGCGCGAGTTGTTGTTGGTGTTTTTTCGTTGTTGGTCAACGCAGTGCATGCGACCGAGCACAATTATTGCTATACTGAAGGTTTCTTGTTGGTAATTTTGCGTAGTGTTTCGTCGCTACCGACATGCATGTTGTTGCTTTTATGTATTGTTTTTATGTTAATAATTCCTTATTGTATCACGGAGCCAACTATTTCCTGTTTTTGTTGTTTTTTGTTGTAATTGTTGTTTCACTCTTAAAAAAAATTTTTGGCGATCCCTGGTCTAAAGCAGAGGTGTCGTGGCAGTGAGCTAAATTATTGTGAAAAAATTAAAAAAACAACATGAGCTAATGTCTCTTTATTTTCAAAAACGAAAATTTGCAAAAATAGGTTTTGAGCATCTGACGATGCCCAAATATTACACGCAGCCAGTTAACAACAAATAAAATTATTCCAGACAAGTGATATTGAAAATGCTACAACAAAAAACTCGTCACGTGTGCGCTACGATAAAATACCAACAAAAAAAGGCACAGTTTTGATAGTATCGTAAGTATAGACGTAGAATTCCTTTTTATACAGTAACTAGCTGAACCCGGTGTGCTTCGCTACCCCCCTCGTATAAAATAAAATTAAAAGTATTTATATATTTACAAAAATTTATTTATTTAATTTAATTATTGCAATGCTTCGCCTCTTTTTTTGTTGTAAACCAATTAGAATTCAGCACTGAATCGCATGTAATTTGCTTCATGCTCCCCCTTTTTATTTTTAGACCAATCAAAAATCAGCAATTACACAATCAGCTGTTTCGCAGTCAGTTGTGGGAGAATGAGAATAGGGTTACCCCACTCTCTATTTTAATTAACACGTATTATAAAATCAGCTGTTTTGAAGACAGTGGTGGAAGAAAGAGAATGGGGCTACCCCACTATTTAATTAATATGTATATTAAATTTGTGGTAAAGCCGTTAATAAACGTAGTAAAAAAGTAGGTGCAGAAGTGTGCATGGTCGAAAAATACAATATTATCATGTAAGAAGTATTCCTGAGTCAAAGCTGAAAGCAATGAAAATTTAAGATCGGTTATCAGGTCCAGCCTCCAATATATCGTAAACAAAGGGGCGTGCTCCGCCCACTTTTCATTTGGTACGTATTTCTATTCATGCCAATACCATATATAGCAAATACTGCCGCCGTTGGTCAAAAAATGCCCAAGATATGACGATTTTAAATTTTGGGTTATATGGGCGAAGCCACGCCCCTTCGTCCACTCACAACTTTATATAGTCAAGAATTTATTATTTCGTAAGAATATCCTATTGTGAAAATTAAATGACGATCGGTCCAGTAGTTAAGACTATATTGCGATTTTTAATTTTCCTAAAAAGGGGCGTTGTCCTGGTACGTATTCCTAATTATGCCAATACCATATGTACCAAATAGCATCAACGTAAGTCAAAAAATGCCCAAAATATGGCGATTTAAATTTTTGGGTTATATGGGCAGTGCCACGCCCCTTTGTCCAATAAAAACTTCATATAGCCTATTATTCTTTCCAGAGTCATAGTAAAATGCTGTGAAAGTTTCAGGAAGATCGGTCCAAGGGTTTGGCCTCCTATAAAGCACAAACAAACAAACAAACAAACAGACAGACAGACATTCATTTTTATATATATAGATGAAAGCAGATTAATTATAATTAAAGTAAAATGGGGCGAAAAAGGGGGATTTGGTAATAAAAAATCTATGGCTACCTTACCTGTAGATAAAAAGTATATAAAACTTTAGGTAAATACATATTACAAAAAAAGTATTTTGTATAGCAAACATTGTTAGTGGTATAAGTAAGTATCTAAATTAAAAAAGGGGCGGTGAAGTGGGCGTGGTTCATAGTAATATGGCGACGTTAACAGTATTAAGAGCAATATAGTACCAAATAAAAAATAATCCGTTGGAAGGAACAAATTTGTACAGAGAACAAAAAGTTTAAAACTTAAATTTGGCGTGAAAAGCGGCGTGAAAGGGGGCGTGGCATAATAAATGTTTATTTCTACCTCGCCTGGAGTATAATGTGTTCACAATTTGAATTTGGTCTCCTATAAGGTACAAAAAAACAAACAAATAAACAAACACACATTCCATTTTATATATATAGATAGAGAAAAATTCTGGTTTTTTTTATTTAAATAAAATCTAAATAAATTTTACCTAAATAAAAATTATTCAAAAACAAACTTGTTATTGTTGTCCTTCTTCAAACTTACCTGATCTAAAAAGCTCACAATTAAATTCATGAAAAAATTTGTTTTGTTTTATAAAAACTTTTCGTTTGATATTTTTGGTGATGAATTTTTTGTTCTTGTTCATTTGTTTTGTTGGTTAAAACTAAATGTATTTCAAATTTATGTTTAATTAATGGAAATAAATATGGGTAAATTTGAATTATTTATTTTTCCTGTAGTAAAGAGCACATACATATATGTATATTTTAAAATTAAAATTTTAGTCAACAAAATAAATTTTTAATATCAAAAAAATATAATGCATTATATAAATAATTTGAATTCATTATGGTTTTTAAAAAATAAATGGAATTTTTAAAGCAAACGCATGCTTAGTAACGCATGCGCAAATTTGAGTAGTAGTATGCATACATACTGCCTCTGTAGCTACACGCTTCTGTATTCGCTATTGTATTTATCTTGCTGAAAATAAACATTCGTTTTATTCGTACTCCAACTCATGCCAGAATATCCATGTAGGGCCGACTCGGAGAGGAATGAAGTACAAAGCAGAGAAAAGCGAGCTAGTTGTCAAAATCAGCTGTTCATGTCGAGTAAAAATTAAGAACATCTAAAAAAATTTCAGCTAACTGAACCAACAACGATTACCAAGCAAATCTAAAACAACGACGCACAGAGAAGAGCAAGATGACAGCGGTTAAGCAGCGTTAGAGGGGATGAACCGAATCGTCCACAGAAAATAAACAGAACTTACTATGTCCCGCTTTTCACTCGTCACACACGAAAATTCTCGAACTTGCGGCGAAAGCAATTATTGCTCCGAGAGCAGCTAGAAGCCACGTTGCCAGTTATGTTGGAAAAATCCCATTCGTGGTAATTTTTAATTGCCCTTAGGAATTTTTGTTTTTGGGAATTCCTATTAAATTTTTTAATTTAGCGTGGTATTTTTTAATTGGCGTGGGAATTCAGTGGGGTATTTTTTAATTTCCGTGGGAGTTTGGTAATATTCTTCTTAAAAATTTTTTTTCTTTTTAGTAAGCAAAATTTCTTTGTGGTATTTCTAAATGTTTTTTAAATTATTTGTGCATATGGGACTTATTGTGGTATATTTTAATGCGAATGAGATTTTTGTGGCAATTTTAAATGCATATACAATTTGTGGTGGTATTTTTAAAACGCGTGGTATTTTTGTGGTAATTTTTAAAGATCGTGAGATTTTTTTTGATATTTTTTTATTGCGGTAGAAACTTTTTTGTTTATCTATATAATGGTAATTTTTGTTGTATTTAATTTATGTTATTGTGAAAAAAGTAACTTTTTGTCGGAATTGTTTTAAATTTTAACTGGCAACCTTGGCTAGTAGTAGTACATTTTTTTGTAGCCACATACTGGCTCTCTAGCTACATGCATCTGGTATCTCTATTGTATTACAATTTAACAGCCATGAATGTTACTATGCCAGCTAAACGGTACTTAAAACGGCAGCGTCTGATTTGCTGGTATGAAAACGACATGTTTTTGTACCTTTAAACCGTTCTCAATGTAATTGTAAAGTCCTTTTTTATATTTATCAAGAATCGAATTAAAATTTATGTCATATTCGCTTGATGTGTCGTTTGTTCTTATCTTTTTTCCCACTCTTTTTCACCCGTTCGCCAAAAAACGCTGAAATATGCATTGAATCTTGTATTGAAATCAAGGTAGTGCAGTTGAGTTGCCGTTTATTGTTTAGTTTATTGTTGCAACTTAATAAAAACCATTTCAAGAAAAGGTTAAATTGTTTAACAACAAATAAAATTAATATACAACTTAAAGTTTTCTTTATGACCTTGTTATTTATTGTGTTGATTTTCTATGATTTAAATACAAATTCTAATTGCTTGATAGCTTAAATCATTCTTGATTTTAAACACAAATTCTAGTTGTTTGATAGTTTAAAATGGTTTATTAAGCTTTAGGTCAGGTTAGAGCAATTAATTGCTCTAACTAGTTAATCAATCAGCTAACTAATTAATCAGTTAGTGATGTTTTTTTTTTCTTTTCATATGGAAAATGTTGTTGCTGTTGTTTCTTTGTAAAAAATTCGTTAGATCAATTAATTGTTCTAACCTGACCTAAAGCTCAATAAACGATTTTAAAGTATCAAACAACTAGAATTTGTATTTAAAATCAAGAATGATTTAAATTATCAAACATTTTGAATTTGTATTTAAATCAAAGAAAGTCAACATTAATACACAACTTAATAAAAGGTACGTTTATATGAAACACACAATGCATAGTTTTCTGACAACGAAGCGATCCGCTTCAGTGCTTTTAAAAGTGCACACCGTTTTCAACCGAGCCGATTGCCTATCTGGGAAGCGAAAAAAATTAAAGCAACCCAATAGTTCGCGGCATCATTGACGAACTTTTTGTGATGATTGCTTGAAGGAAGTTTCTGCATAAGCTTCTGGACTTAAAAAAAATTCATACAAAATATAATGCAAAGCAGCGGTTGTCAGCGCCTAACTTTTTCCACTCTATTACAACAACTTGAAGATATTCATGATTGTTGTATTTCGCCGAATCGTTAAGAGGATAAACTGCAACAATACAGTATTTTCACTTCTTCAACGTTTCGGTATAACATTCCTTCACGAGTTTTATTACACGTTTCGATTTTAATGCCTTGACGAATTTTCTTTATACTTCTGTCTACTTTTCGTTAACGAAACTTCCTCAATATTTCGATATTGGGTTCGTGCATGAAAAATCACGACGTTTCTGCATTGTGTCTTATACGAATTTGGAACATTTATATGAAATTTTCGTCAATGAAATGTATGGCCAAATCAGCATGTTTCGTCAAGGATCAAGAAAAATCGTACCTGATTCATTTGAGATTTCTTCAAGACTGAAAATGACTGGGAAGTCATGTATGTTTATGTATGGATGTTTTAGATACATATTAATAAAAAACAACAACAACCACAACAACCGAACGACGTGATTACGAACAAAACAAGCAAACACAACAATAACAACAACCTTAAAAACAGCATTAGCAACTACTGCAGCTAAGCAGCTTGTGCATTTCTCATACGAATATATAAATTTTTGATCTTCTTAGATTTTGCTATTTTATTAGATATTCGTTTTATTTGCACTCCAACTGATATTTTGGCATTTTTTTTTCATTGTACGATGAATATTAAAGGCTGTAGGTATACCCCAAAGTGTTAAATATCACTTTGAAAAAATTCGTGAAAATGACCCCCATACAAACCGCGCTGTAAGACGTAATTCTACGCCAAAAACACACAGCAACAATAACATTAGGGGTATTCACGATTCAGTGCACTTGCCTGTGCAGTTGAGGACTTGAGCACTTGTGCAATTGTGCAGTTAGGTTTTCGTGAAGACACCACCATCCATTGGTGTCGGAAGCGGGGGGAAAGGTGGGCAGTTTCCCCCACTTTTTTAGCTAGATAAACAATTTAAAAGGAAAAGTTATTCAAAATATCAGTTTTTTTGCAACGATAATATTTTTGTATTATATATTTTCCTCTTCTTTCTCTCTTCTTCATGTTTCATGTGAAGAAATTTTGGTGAACTTTTTTTGCACCACTATTTGTACTGCCCCCCATTTGTACTGCCCCCCCATTTGTACTGCCCCCCCCAGATGAAATTCGCTTCCGACGCGCTTGCCACCATCATTATTTCAAAGCTGTCAACATTTTTCAATGCACACAAGTGCACAATTGCTCAAGTCCTCAAGTCCTCAAGTTGAAGGTAATAGTAGAAAAGCACTTGTGCAGATTTTTGACGTACGTACATTTTGTTTTTGTAAGGTGCACAAGTCCTCAACTGCACAGGCAAGTGCACTGAATCGTGAATACCACAATTGATAGCTACACCCAAAAAAATACTGTAGTAAAAATAAATAAAAATGTATTTAAAACAAATGTAAATTAGTAACTCACCGTCCAAATAAAAATGTAATTATTTTTACTAGTTTCAATTATTTACTTTTACTACATATTTTTTAACTACAAAGAATAAAAACATTTACATTAAAAATAAATATTTTTCATTTATTAATAAAAAAACTGCAAAACGTTTTCTACCACAGTCTTACTAACACTGCAGTATATTTTACTACATATGTATTTAATCGAAATGCTGAATATGCAATTTTTTTTATGCAGTAATTTAAACTTATTTTTACTACACATGTAGAAATTTTTACTACATATAGTAATTTTTACTACATGTACACAAAAAAAAAAAGATTCCTGTATACTTAAATGAAACATTGTTGTTCTTCCATTTTTCTATTTTTATTTTTATAATGAACATATGAACACAATAAACATACGAAAATTATTTACGCAAAATAAATAAATCAAGAAAATGCCAACCTTTAAATTATTACCATTGCCAAAATAGCCACTCTTGATAACATTCAAGCGTGAGACACACAAATGCAACTACGTGTCGCTAGTGCAAGCGCTACGTATATTTGCACGCACTGCTCGAAAGACTTATTTTTTTCTGCTCGTGCGTTCGCGCAGTGCCTATAAGCAGATAAATCAAGTGTGCAACGCATTTGAGTGCACGATCAAAGAACTTCTGCCGTTTGCGATAGACAGGACGCACTTGTAGTAAGTCCTGAGCTTCGGCAATTGTCTCAGTTAGTAGAGAAAAAACACCCATAACATCGTCAAATAGCGGAACGTTCTCTTGATTATTTGGATTGTATTCGTTTTGCTGCCGTTCACTCTGTATTATACCCACTATAACGTTCATGCAGATCAAGCATAAGGCGCACCAGAGCCTATGCTGCAAAACATGTGTCTGTGTACAAAATGGAACAGTGTTTGATGCGTACATCGAGCTGCTGCCGGAATGTTTTGACTTTTTTCAAAATTTCACGTATTTTAAACCATTAATGTCGATCAAAAGTAACGATTTTTACCATTTTTTCAGGTTTTTTTAGCCACCAACAAAATTACCATTAGTTGAAAAACTTTACAGGGGGCGTGGCAAAAACTAAGTATGTAACATTTTAAGTTGGAATATACTTAATATGTTTACCCAGTTTGAGTAAAATCCGTTGAGCCGTTTAGATTTGTATTAAATTATTATAAGATGGCTAAAAAACCTGAAAAAATGTTCAAAAATCGTTACTTTTGATCGACATTAATTGTGTAAATTACGTGAAATTTTGAAAAAAGTCAAAACATTCCGTAAAAGAAGAAGTTAAGAAGGCAAAAATAGCTAATACAGTCGAATAAAATTTTTTTTAAATGGCGCAGGCTTACCTATATCCATGAAAAATGGATATATACCGATTTCTCAAAAACTGGAGCCAATCTGACACTTCCAAATGTACTTTCACACTCAGGGGACTCCCCCTAATAGTTCGAAAAGGATTCATCGAAGTTCATTTTTTCGACTATTTGATCAAACGAGAAACAGCATATTAATTGCTCGTGCAGACCTTACACGGGGGTTACACGAGACAGTACTGTTAAGACTGTTAAGAATACGTATAAGTTGTCAAACTTTGTTGTGTCTGTGAATAAGCGTCCAGACAGTTGGCAAGACAGTAGACAGAATCGTAAAAAATTTCCATTTTCTGAAGAATATTTTTGTTAAAACTACGAGCACGCCAAAGTATTGCAAATTTACAATTAATTTTATTGAATTTTCTCATCTTTTATCATTAAATATGCAAAATATCATTCCTACTGATATTAAATGATACCTATCATTCCATACTGTCCTAGCTACTGTCCCGCCAACTGTCTTCAAAAAAGTTAAGACAGTAGAGTAGACAGTAGCTGACAGTAGGAAAAGTGAGTGTGTGTGGGTAAAAATTTGTGAATGTGTTGCAACTGTCTTAACACTACTGTCTCGTGTAACCCCCGTGTTAGTATTGAATCATTCCCACCCCTTGTAATAATATCGCAAAACAGTTTTATTGCCCTCGAAAACATAATCATTTGCATTACTTTTTCTGTCTGCTTTCTGTTTGAGAAGGACTGGAGTACATTAATATTAAGCTGTCAAAATTGCTATTCAGATATAATTTCAAGTTTTCTTGCCATTTGTTTCTATAAACTAATATTTCTGTGCAAAACAGAACGAATATTTTGTGTTTAAATTATTCATAAGGAGTTTCAAGAAAAAATAAAGGTTAACAAATTTCTTTAAACTGCCAAGTATGGCCAACTGGGCAAAAAAATCTCCAAGTGGCGCCACAAGCAGACGTAAATGGAATCTGGATGGTAAGCGCGCTCATTCGAACCATGAAGATATATTGATATATAGCTAAAGAAATAACATATAGATAGGACATCTCTGAACAACTTGAAGTACCACATTGCTCAAGAGGGCTGTTCAGAAGTGCAGTTTGATCTGGCCAGGCAGTTGCTGGATAAGACCATAGGTGAGAATAACGTGTTCTTTGCGTTGCTGTTTTCCACATTCATTATTCATCATATTGTAGAACAAAATGAGGCATCTTCAAGCGTGCAAGCCGTACACTGGCTACTAAGTGCAGCTGTGCAGGGTCATGAAGGTGCTGTTAAGCTTCTCCACGAATGCTACGAACTAGGACGCGGCATAACTGAGGAGAACGAGACTGAGGTACGCTGCTGTCTTTCATTGACGCCAGGCGAAAGAGCTGCACGAAAGGCAGCGAGAGAACTGTTTGCATGTCTATCAAACGGTGGCGAACACATAACCCCCAAGAAACTCGAACGTAAAATGCGCGAAATTTATAAGATGCAAAAAAAGCGTAGACGTCGAAACAACTCCACCTCGGAAGAAGACACGGAAGATGAGCAAGGCGACGGTGTAGAGTCCTTGGAGCAAATGCATTCAGTGGAAAATGGATATTGTCACCTAAGTGAACGAAGCAGACAACGGTCTGCCTTAAATATAAATACCGGAGAACACGACGGACTGCAACATGTAATCACTGAAGAACATTTGGTCTCCGCTGCTGTAAACTATACTGCTGGACGCATGCCAGCAGTAAATGATACTTTAACACTTTCAATTCCACATCCTGCATCATTGGATCATGTTCCCTGTTTTCATCGTTTGCTCTTTCATCCAATTATCTTCTGTACACTTCTCTACCATCGCTTAATCAACTTTGTGTCATCAATACCCACATCTGTACCGCCCAGCGTTCGTTTGTCTTTGCTGTTTATTGTTTACTGGCTTATGTCGAATGATAATGTTACGATCTTTCTTCCGATCGGCTTCTACTACTTCTGCTTTATTATAATGATATGGTCTACTTGCAAAATGCTTAAAACTAAACACGATTTCATCGATTTCCGCATCTGGTCAGGACTGTTTCTTAGCTATGGAGACAACAACATTCAGGCCGATCTGTCGGAGAATCGCTTTCTCAAGAACAACATGAAGCCCTTTCTGTATTTCTTCTGTGCGTTTGTGTGCAATCTTGTGGTACATCCGTTGATTGCTAGCGAGTGGCTGCCGCATTCTGAAATCACGATTACGTCTTGTGTGTTTGTATTTGTTACACTGCTGACATTCATGTACACATCAACAGGTGGAGCACCTGACTGGATTGTTTTAGTATCATTTGGAGTAAATGTTTTGGCCAAATACCCTTACGAAATGGATGAAGTGGTGACTACAGGCTGGCGTTTCTTAGACCTTAAAGTGCCAACATTTTGCTCTTTTGTCATTGGCAACGGTATCGAATTCTGCCTGAACTGTCGCACGGCATTGTATTTGCTCATTCCTGGATTTTTGATACACTTGGCAAAGCGGTCCCACTGGCATGGAATTTACACGAATTTAATTCCGCACTGTGTCACACTCAGCTGGTTACAGCTGGGAATTACAGCTTCAAAAAGTGCCACAATGTTCGGTGTTCTTCGTGCAACCTTGGGCCTCGCAGGAGTTTTACTCTTTTTGCCGCTCTTTGGAATTGCTTCTTTAATGGTGCCTGTTTTTGTAGCTGTCGAGTGGATAGGTTTAACTGATCCGAGGATTCGTTTGGGAACCACTGTTGGTGCAGCTATACTTGCATTGTTAGGTTCATGCTTTCTTGCTGTCAACCGTTGGACTCAAAAATATATAACAACTCTTCAGGTACTAAAAAATTTTTTATAGCATTATTTATAAATAAAAGGTATTTTTTTATTTAACCAGGTACTAATTTGTATCATCGCTGCCAGCATTCTTACTCTTCCCTATATGACATCCAACTTTAAGGAATCCCAACGTTTCGTTAACATTGAATCGGAAGACAAACTGGATTCGGTCATAAGCAACACGCCAGTTGAAGAAAATCTGCATAACGCACATCTCTTACACTGGCATAAGTTTAATTCGCTTTGTGGTGAAGCAGCTTGGAGGCAGCATAATAAAATAAAAGCACAGTTACGCTGTGCTCATTTGGATGGTATGTCGGTGCTTTGGGAGGGTACAGTGACTCAAGTACAAATAAGTAGCGTCACAAATTTGCGTGCAAACTATATTGAAAAGTATCTACCAGTGTGGTTGGCACACATAATCAAATGCTTTTTTGGTGAGAATAACTCTAAGCCAAATGCTTGTGACTCGCGTGTAGACCCTTTGTGTGCTGATTTGCAGCGTGTTTTAAAGGACAATGGCATGGAAAATAAATGTTCACTTTATAAATGGAACACATACGAATACGAAGTGATGGTTAAAATGTCATCAGGATTGCTAAGCAAGGGATCGGACGTTGTACTGCATGGAACGCATAAATTTGGAAACTTTTCCAGCCGCATATTTAGTGGAGATCGTATTCAATTTTATGGATTGCTATTAAACAGACGGATTAAGTCCAATGGCTTATTTGAAGATTTTATTCTTGGTGCTTCAAATGCACATGTGCAGTTGGCGGCAATTAAATGCGTCCTGTGCGAAGATAAAAATATAATTCCTGTAGCTATTGAAAGACCTCTAAAATCCCCAGTGGAAGCTCGCCGACGTGACTTAATGCGTGGTATTAAGTATCTTCTTAATGTACTACTTAACCCGCTTATAACATTCAAATGAAGCTTATGCTTACGATTATAACCCATTGAAATATTTTTTTGTTTTATTATAAAAATATACATATATGCAATTAAAACCTATGTAGAAAAATCATGCAACAAAAGATGTGTTTCAAACGTTCAAATAATGAATTAATTTTTTTTTCAAACAAATTAAAAAGAAAACAGCTTTTGCTTTTTGTTTTAATATCAAAAAATATTGTTGCTCGTTTAAAAATTATTTCAGCAAGCTTATACATAAAGTCTTTGGAATCAAAACTTATGTGTAAGATATTGCTTGAATTTATTGTGCCAACAGCTTAAGCTCAAGTGGAGTAGATAAAGACCTAAAAAACTATGATTTGGAAGACATCGTCTTTTTTAAATAATCTCATTTATACTGAATTGTTTTCATATATGGGTAATTCTTTCACAAACCGTACGGATTTGGATGAAAATTGAGCGACACATGTCCGATTTGGCTGAAACTTTTCACGGATTCTTTATCGAAAAATAAGATACGTGTGCGAGGATATTTTTTTCGCATATTTCTGATAATACCAGTTATCGAAAATTTGAGAATAGAGTTTTTTGGCTTGGCGACTCGTTTTTAAAAATTTATAACTCCGGTTCTATTTGAGCTACAAACTTTTTTATTTAAAGCTAAAGAACTGAATTTTGTGAAAAAAATACTTTAAATAAACATTATAAACAAATTCATTCAGTTATTAACCATTTAATTATTTGAATCAATTCTTAGCAATGGTCTCCACTGTTATTACTATTATTAAAACATTAATTTATATAGCGCTGCACGTGACAACAACGTTTTTTCGTTAACTCTTTCAATGGCTAGGCTAAACTACTGAAAATTGCTTTGCTCCTGTTCGGCACAAAAAATTTTTTATTCCATTGTAAGTTTTTCAACCCTTAAGATATTTGTTTTTTAAACCCTCTTAATATTCTTTTCGTTAAAAAGATAAAAAAACATGAATTGGATTTTTGTCCGGTTGATTTTTCTTATAAAATAGGCAAAAAAATAATTTTTTTTGTTTTTCTTCGGCACAAATTCGAAAATCCAACTGACTTTAATGCCAAATATCTCTCTAAATTTATTTTTGTCATGTTTGTCAGGTTATTTTTTTGAAGTGAAAACTTCTGTAGGCGCGTTGAACGATTTTGGTAGAGGGTAAATCTTTGGTTTGCGTCATCGTGATGTTCCGAGTAACTCTCGTCATCAATACAGACAGCGAGCATATCAGAATAACCAGGTAGGGCTGACTCGGAGAGGAATGAAGTAGAAAGCAGACAAAATCGAGCTAGTTGTCAAAATCAGCTGTTCATCTCGAGTTTCTTTATGTTCATGTTTTGCAGTGGATTTTTGGTTAAAGTTGTTTTTTTGCTTTTTTGCAAATTGAACAGTTCCTCGGCATTTTGTAGTTTTATTTACACTGTTTTTATAATATTTTCATTCAAATTAACACAAACTTAACAAACGTGTCCGCACTATTTACAATTTGAAAACCTTTTTTTCCTTCAATTTCAACCTTTTCATTTTCCACTCTTCGTTAAAGGCCCAAACAGACCACACAGACTGTTTGCGCAAACACGTGTCACAAGAAAGTAGCCGTATATATTCTCTGCAAGAGCTTTAGTAGTGCTACTAAATCTATAGTTGAAGCTTGCTGCATTTGTGCAAACATTTGTAGTTTTATAAATGTCGCCAGCATATTCTCTGACTGGGACCATGCTATAATAAGTAATAGGTAGGAGTGACATTTCAACCATCGAATGTCAAACAAAAGAAAACAAAATAGAGAACATGTGTCACGGACATTGGCCGCATTCAGAGGAGTCACCTGTTGTGAATGGATCATTTAATTGCAAAGGTTTCTCACTCAAATTTAAAAAAAAATAGTTGCCAACTATTGACTCCTCTGAAAGCTGCAAATATGTGTGTCACACGCACTTTATATTGTTTTCTGTTATGTGAAATTCGATGGTCACAGCTCGTGAGAAAATAAGTAGTTGTCAAGGCTACCTAATAATAATTTTATCATGACTGGGACTGCATCGTCCAAAAAATTTTTGTTTCTTATTTCAGCTATCAGACACCTTTAGTATCTTTTTAAAAATATAATTCAATTATTAACGCAAACAGTGCAAATAATGTAAATTAAATTCAATGAAATTTATGTAAATACAAATTCTATGTATACGTATTTTATGTGTATATTAATTATTTAAATAAGTTTAATTTATATTTTTGTTTATGTGTTACTCTATTTTTTATATTAATACCCATAATTTAATCAATGATGAACCGGATGTACGAATGAACTGAATTGGGGGCAGAAAATAAGCTGCACTTTACTTGCTATGTTTTCTGTTTTCCTTGTAGCAGGGTCTCAAATGCAAGCATTAAAAGAGATTTCAAGACGAATCAAACAAAATATTATATATAAAAAATAGAAAATTTATTTTATTTTATGAGGACTATTTTTCATTCAATAGTGCTCCCTGTATTTTATTTTTATATCAGCAATATTCAATTTAAATGTTATAATATAGTTTGGTGCAATTATAAAATTAAAATTCTATCCGAATAAAAAATATTTTGAAAGATTTAATCAAAGACTGAGGGAGTGAAAATATAGAAAGTTTTTCCGATTAGCGTGAAAATTTTTATAAAGCAGTAAAGCGGCAAGACAATACCTTCCAGGGAATACTAATACTTTATATATAGGTTTTCGCTTCGGTCGGCAGTTCCCTCACTGCTATACTTTTTTTTCATACAACCAAACGATCCGATTTAGAAAAAAAAATTATTTTGTGCCAATTTTGGGTAAAAATTAAAGTATTTAAAATAGGAAATTAAATTGGTTTTGAGAAAAGGATTTCATGGGGTGAAACCTTAAATGCGTCAAACTATATACCTTTCAAAACTTTTCTACCTTTCTACTTTACTTTGCAACACTTTTTTTTCCAACTCGGTACGATTTTAAGTAACTTAGTAAGTAACGTTACCAGCAACACTCTAATATTTTTATTTTGAGCACTAATTTCACCAAAAAACTAATATTTTGTTTTCCGCACTATTCGTATGATAATTGATTCAACTGAATTTCACAAACTTTCAAATTTAAATGATTAGGGGGTTTCGTATGGTCCAAAATGCTGTACGAAAAGTCGGATGGAAAACTAATGGGACAATGTTATTGAGCGTTCGAACGATCCAACTTGTGAAACGACAGAATTGCTTGCAAAATGTACAATAGTACAAAGTGAAATTATCATGGAATCTCCACGTTGTTCTATTGGATTTGACAAACGATTTGATGAGTGTGAACAGGGTAATTGTGACTTCTGGTGTTGACACGATCACTTGCAATTTTAGGACTCCCCGGAATAGATAAAATAAAGACAAAATCTCTCGTCAAAGCCTTTACATAATTCTTTACTTTATCCGAGCGTGCAAGTGTTTTTCTGTTTATTACTGAAACGTTAGTTGAAACTTTTTTCATCACCTGTTGCTCGTTCCTGTAACTCGTAGCGATCGTAGTTACCGACTCATATTACTGATTTGACGTCACTTTGACCAGAGATAAAGAGATAGGAAACTTAAATTTTGTGACGTCAAAACATATGCTTTTTCCATTTTTATGTACTTTGGTGAAACTCATTTATTGTGTACGTGAGTTCACCTCAGATCAGTGTTGCCGCGACGATTCTAAAAAAAGTATCCATGAAAAGGGCACAAATGTATCCACTTCAGAAAAAAGTATCCACATACTACAGTTCTGAAACCCAATTTTTTAAGCTTTAATAACAATTCTATTTATCTAATTTGAAGCCTAACAAATAGTTTTGTTAAAATGTAATAGTGAGAAACAAAGCATATACATATATAAAATAAAAAATAATAATATTAAGATTTAGTGCTTGAATATTTTAAATATTTTTAGGATTTATTTTTTTAAAAGTTAAAATAATGAACAACGATATTTAAACTTTAAAGGTATATTGAAACACTCATAAAAATTTTTTAATTATGTTCAAAAAGGTGCTCAATTAGAGCCTTTCAAATAAAGATCTTCGTCACTGTTGTTGATATTTACTCTTCTAGTAATAGAGTTCTGCTATGGCCGGGACTAGAAAAAAAAACACTGAAAATTGACAGTATGACGCGCTTTTAATATTTAAGTTCTAAAAACAGGGTTTCTTACTGGTTATTCAGTGTAAAATATACGATTTTCATAAATTTTGATAGCGAAAGCCACTGATGTGAATAACATATTAAAATTTCACATGATTCGGCTGGATAGCTTTTGTTTTCGATACAACACATTGCCGAAAAAAGTAGTTTTGAAATAAATGAGTGTAAAGAGTATGTATATTTCTGCTGTGCGCTCGACACCTACTAAAACGGATGTAGTAGCGGAGATAACGTCAGTATTCTTACACTTTTACGGTGAATTCTCAAAAACTATACTTTTGAAAGATGAAGAAGAAAAAGAAGATAACAATTTTAGACTACCGGCGACTGACTTAACAAGGAACATATGTACATTTCAGTACTTCAGTCTGTTATATATTGTGTTATTTTTATATTTTTTATAAATTATGTTTATTACATGAATTTTAAAGATTTGATATTTATACAAAAAACTATATACAAAACATAGCTGTTAAATTGCGATTACGATTAATAAACAATTAGATTATATTATTATACTTTAAAAATAATTATAATCATATAATCCTTAAGGGAGATGTGTTTGATAAGCAATTGATTTAGATTAAAAGTAATCAAAAAATAATTACGACTACTTGGAATAAGGAAAATAATCAAAAAGAATAAAAAGTAATCAAGAAAAAATAATCCAACTACTTATAGATATTATTTTTGATTCTGTTTGAGGTCGACTCGCTTCGTTTCAACGGTGAGGTTGTGAAGTGCAACCAGTAATTTTTAACTGAAATCGCCCATACGCTGATACGGCTTTTTCAGTTAACACAGTTAAACGAATAACAGTTATACAAAAACTTAATAAGTTTTATTAACAAATATGTTGGGAGCTACAGTATGAATTTTAGGTTCATGGTTCCTTCTCTGTTACCGCTGATAATGCTATACATGGCTTGTATAGTACTGTTTTATAAAAAGAGGAATACTTGACGACATCCTAAACGAGTTGAAGCGAACTGTACCTAGCCGCTGCAATTGAATTGAACTGAACGGCTGAATTTTATTAGTGATTATCGTGACCATAACATTAATGATTTAATATATTATATTTTTAGTGATTGCGTATTTTTATAATTCTATATGTGAACGTAAAATCTGCATTTGATATAATTTATCAAATGTTTAGTATTTTTAGTGCTTGTATATGTCTCGCCGTATACAAGCTGTCGTTGTCTCTTTCACACATATGGTTTTAGGATAATCGTCAAAAGCAAATGTTAAAATACTCCTTGAGCAGGAGTAAATTATTCTGTAATAATATTATAGCCAAGTGGCTTTTGATTATTAATTTAGTTAATAGTGTAACAGACCAGGCAGGCCATACATTACAGCATTAGCGACTGTAACAAATAAGAAATTGTTTATATATATATATTTTGTAATATCGATTAATTAAAAACTCAATAAAGTACTACTACTACTTTGATTCTGTTTGATTATTTAAGAATTTTATTTTAAAGTACGGAATATTTAGTAAAATTTAATTTATAAAGAAATAGATATGTAAATAATCATTAAAAAAGTTTTTAAAAAACAAGAAAGAAGAAAAAAGTGATCGATAAAACTAACGGAGCAAATGTTGTTATGCATTTTTTCGTTCTTGTTTTTTGACAATCTTTGTTTAACAATTTCTATGTTAATTTATCAAAAAATACAACAACAATTTTAGTATTTTAGACTGAAATTTTTGAAATAATCAAAAAGAATCAAACATAGTTTCTAAAAGTAGTCTGATTATTTTTCTTGATTACTTTTAATTATTTTTAATTATTTTCGTCATCTGAAAAAATCGTAATTATTTTATGAATGTTATTATATTACAATTACAAACAGAAAATAATTGTACTGAATCAATTATTTCACATTTCTAAAAAAATAATCGAATTGCTTATGAATACGATTAATAATAATTATTTAACAGCTATGATACAAAATAATATATAAATACATAAAAAAGTAATTTAATAGCTTATTCAGTTAAGTGTAATATAAATAAAATGGGTTGCTATTGCCCTATATTTAAATTAAATTTAAAAGTTAAAAACTATTCGTTTTTAAGTATTTTGCAAAACAATATACCTTTACCTATTCCCAAAAAAAATCGACTAGTCTTATCGTTTATAGTAAGTTTTAAATTAGAAAAAAATTATTCAGCAGCAGCTGAGCTATGAGGCAGACTTATTATATTTATCACAAAATTTTAAAGTTCTTTGTTAAGAGGTTGCGTTAATGCATTTTTTGATAAAAAAAGTAATGCTCAAAAATGTCTCAATGTCATAATTTTTCTTAAAGTTTTTGTCGAATTTAAGGAAATGCCTCCTTTTTTATATTTTTGCAAATAAAAACATATGTTCATATAAAAATTATTTATTAAAAAAGTATTTAAACTTAAACTGAGGCTTAAAAAAGTATCCATGCATTTTTCCAAGCGGCAACACTGCTTAAACAGATTCCTATGGTGTAATTATTCTAAGGTAATTTCACCATGATTTTTCAGGGATGTTTTCCATTGCTTTTCCGACGTCTTTTGTGGTATACCTTCCGTTACCCATTTTCTTGCAATAATATGCTGTTTTACAGTTATCGGACCTCAAACGTAACTGGTGAATTTCTTCAATCTACCATAAGCCAGGGTTGTTTTCCGTTGATTTTACGACATAGTATAAGTGTTTTGTGCTAGTATTGGAGCCAATTTAACGTAAAATTGAACATAATGCTATCCCTCTCCAACGGAGTTTCCCATCTCTTTATCTCTGACTTTGACGTCACTTTCACCTGAATCGATTTCTGTGCGAATCTGAATCGATTAATTTGAATCGATAATCTGTCACATGTTCCGATTTCACTTCAATGGAACCTTTTAAAAAGTGTTTCTGTAAGAAAAGTGAATCGATGAAAATGTGTCACTTTTCTCACTGGTTCTCAAGGCAATTGAGAAGTCTACTGATTTATCTAATGTCAGTAATGATGTGTACTATTAATTCATAAGTACTCGAAATATACCTTAAAAATAATTACATTCATTTAAGTTGAATTATTTACTGATTGAAATATTTCGTTGTTATTATAAAACGTTTAAATTTTCAAGGTGATTCAATTTAGAAATAATGCCCAAGGGCGTTCGTAGGGGCCAGGGGGCTCTTTCCCCACCTCCCAAGGCAGTGACAATTTTTTAAATATCTTCTCTTAAATCAAAAAGACGTAAGCTACAATTTAAAAATTTTACGGGAGAGTCAAAAAACTTTCTCAATTGTAATTGTAATTGTAAGTTGCTCTCAAACTTAATGATTTTAAAAATTTTTAATAAAAACGTATTATAACTTGTATTTTGACAAGGTGGATCAATAATCAATCAATTTTGATTGGATCCATTGTTGGTGTTGGTCGACTTTGAGTTGTTTGTATTTTACGGATTTTTTGATTTATATGATGGTATTTTCATTATACATATATGATAGTATATTTTGAAGAGAAATCAAAAATATTTTTTTAGGGTATATTAATAAATAAAGGAACTGGTAAATATGCATGGTATTCCATGCATATAGGAAACTCGATTTGAAATATTTATTTTATATATCTTCAAATTCACGATTTTTAACAGGCATCTAACCGTTTTGAGAATTTTCAGATCCTCTAAAATCGAGTTTTTTGTAAAAACATTGGCTGGTGTAATAATTGTAAAAAAATTAACTGCCGGAAACTATCTGCATCAAAAAATTGTAAGTGTTTGCAGAAGATAGGCTTGTGCTTAACAGTTCCAGAGACGGAACGGACATAGAACGATTCTTTTGAAGAAAGGAACTAGTTCACAGAAACATGTCCGCGAAACTATCTAGTTCCTTTACTTATTTGAACTGTATAGACTAAAGATCTGCATGAATGTTTTGCTTTTCTGCCAATTGAGAATGATTCGAGAAGAGAACTCTAATTGAGAGTAAATTCAAGGAACAAAACGAATTCATTCCATACGTTCAAGGTTTATTTATAAGATTGTGTCACTTGAGAGCGAGCTCGGTCGAACTGTCAGAATGGTTGAAAAGAAATGAAGAAAATTAATGCTTATAACAAAGAAACGCACAGTGACAGTTCGAGCAAAGGCGGGAAAAAGTGTGCATTTCTCTCAAGTGCCACAACCTTATAAATAAACCTTGACAACAACCACTTTTTGTGTTTTTTTTTTATTCGTTTCGCTTTTACGAAAAAATGAAAATCACCAATGAAAAAAAACCTTATATTTGTAAATGTCTGCTTAGAAGTTCGCCATTTTTTTATTTTTGTACAAATACATGTATTTTTTACATGATTTTTGCATTTGTAGATTTTTTGAGATTTTTGCGAAAAACTGCATACATTTTAATTTTATATCAAATCGATTTATATCAAATCAAATCTATACCATATAAATTTGATATATAATCAAATTTATATCAAATTTTTGGCCAAATTTTCAAAGTTTTAAATCAAAGAAAAACTTTTATAAATTAGGGCCACCTTAATGTACATTTACACAAAAAAAAAACAGTATACACATGCATATATTGCATTTATTATAGTATATACGTAAAATTTCTTAAAATAGAATACTAACTTCATGGTTAGAAATTTGGAATTCATTTTAATACGAGCATTAAAAAGTAATAAATTTTTTAAAATTTGTAAAAAGTATTAGTAAAAATTCATTACGAAATTCGTAAATATATTTTGTTTTACATTTAAATGCAGTAAAAATATTAAAACGATAGATATTAAGTAAATTAAGCTCAAATTTTGGCACTCGATTTGTTTTGAGTTCGAGATAGTTTAAGGGGAAAATATTTTGCCACACCCTCTTCTACCGCCTTCAAATCAACAAAAATGCTATATTTTGAACGGTTTTGGTTGTATTAGACTAAAATTTTGTAATTTAGTTTATATAGATACGTTCGACAACTATACTCAAAATGGTGAATATATAAAATATTTTTTCCGATTAGCATGAAAATTCATATATGGCAGTAAAGGTCCAGTTATAATAGACGTAACGTAATGTAGTGAAATGCCACTGAAGCAGTGTGTTCTGTCACTTACTGTTTCAATCAATACTTTCTTATACAAGTGATTATAATAGAAGTAACGTAATGTAACGGGACGTAAAGATCCGTTGGATTTCGATTTCTACGTTACTTTACATTACGTCTGTTCAAAGAACAACTAACCATTGAGGTTAAATTCGATTATTGCGCTATTTTATATTGTTCAACTACGCTTTTTGTTGAGTTATCGTTATTAATGTGATAGTTTTATGTATCCACAGCTATAGATGACGAAGATTTAATTGTATTTGTACAGCAACGTGCAATTATTTACGACAAACAACTGCCTGGCTACTGCCTATTATAATTCCTACAACGTTTTCTTACATTACGTCCCGTCACGATGACAGTTAACAACATTACGTTACTTTACATTACGTCTATTATAACTGGGCCTTAAGGCGGTGGCAGGACAACGTCTGCTGGAGAATATATTTATACAATAAATTCTTCTGTACATGGCTTTCTTACTGAACTCCTCCTAAACAGCTTGACCGATTTTGAAGAAATTTGGTGTTTGTATTTTGTTAATTGAAGTTTATTTTATTTATTAAAAGCATTTTTGTTGAAAATTTTTTTCAAGTACTGACTAATAATTATTTCACTAGCCGAATAATCAGAAGCAAAAATAACGAGCGACGAGTAAAATCTCTTGTAGATACATACTCGTTGATTAGTCTTAAACCTACCCGGCGAATTAAAGCCCTTCTATTGGGCTGTTTAGTAAGAAATCATTGGAATAGTATTGCCCACTCGTGCCATCTCAATTACTTTAAGCAAATTGCGTATCTGCTCCACCAGTCACCGGTAGACATGCTTATCCACTTCACTTGGCAGGTAGTGGCAACCTATATGTCACCATATTTTAAGCGACTCTCGTGACAGACTTTAATTTTGGTTTTGTCCAGTTGATGACTGCAACTAACCACAAAGCATGGTCCATTGGTAGTTTTGACAAAAACAGGAAATATATCGCATATAAACTTAAATATTCTATATTAAAACTTACTCCTTAGCAAGCTGCTTCAGCACCTTACCGATAATTTATCTAAATTGTTATAAACTCATGTGTTTCCATGAGTGTTCAACGAAAGGAATGTTCTATGGAATGTTTCTTGCTTAAATCTGGGAATGTTTCCATTTCCTAGAGGAATCGCTGGGCACTAATACTTTATCCGAGTATTAGTGCCCAGCACTCTCTTCTGAAAATAATCCAAGTGCCAAATAAGTGAAGAAATTACCGAGTCTAACTTTTTTTTTAACCGAGAACTAATTTGAAACTGAGTTCTAAGCAGAACTCGGTCTTGCCCGATTTGATACTCAGTGAAGAAATCGGCCGTAAGACTTCTTTTAGAATTTTTTAAAATCAATTACTCGATAACTAATCAATATATCGATAAATCCGTCGGTGAATCTTATATTTTCAATGAGCTCTTCAAAACTGCATATTCAGATCTTGGGGCCACGGAAATCGTAATCTTGCCCAAAAAAACTGTAATTTACAGGTAAAACTGGGAATATGGCAACGCTGGGAGGACTACAACTGGCAAACGATTGGCGAGCAATCTGAAATTCTTTAACAATTAAAGTTGTTGCTATTCTTGAAATGTTTCTAGTATTCTAATGCATAAGAACAGTTTGGCCCTTCTTTTACGATACAACCAAATACGGCCTTGTGTTATGTTTATGGATTTGCGTGAACCAACACAATAAAGAAAATAACACGTTTTTCTGTTATTGCAGCACTTCCTCACATTATATTACTTTTTTTATTTTTACTGGCATATATCATATTGGCAAAATTGATATTGGCATCACTTAAATATTTTACGTTATTAGGGATTTTTTTAGTAACAAGCTACACTCTCGAGCTATCTTTCGACCAGTTTATTTCTGTCAGCTGTTTCTGGCATGTAATTAACTGAAGTGCTAGAAAGGGAAGCCGATTCGGATCTTTCATTCAAACCAGATTCTAATGTCCGATTTGCTGGTGCAGAAAAGTTCGTTTAAAATTTTTTAATTTTAGCTATCAATCTGTGTGTGCTCGAAATACTAATACATTCTGTGCTTGTCAGGGACAATCGTATTGAAGAATCACGCTTGAGTCATGATACCCGCAATTAAATCGAATCCTAAATTCAGCAAGGTTGTGGTGAGTACCGGAAACATTCTAAATGTCAACAAAAAACCTGGACGCAAATCCAACGAGGAGCTCCTCGATGGCCTTAAGCTAACATTGCAATGCAGTGAAATGATTGGAGCGGTAGAGCTTAACGACATCGATGGGCAGGTGTTGCGGGCTTCAAAAGAACTTGCCGAAAAAATCACAGAGCATGAACGCTCGCAAATTAGTATTGGAGCAAAAATTTTTCTAAATAAAAAATCAAATACCAGCATCAAGGAAGCGGTTCATGCCCTGATTCACATACTCAAAGTACAACAGGTCGATAATGTAGTGCTTGCGTATCATCCGAAACCTGATGCAAGCATGAAGGCAACCAAACCAGCCGCCACCATAAAAACCAATGGTGATTCATACGGCGTGCTTAAGTGGAGCAGCAAAAATGAAGAATCTGTCGCTGATCTTAAGCAACTCTGGGAGGTGTTAGAAAATTTCGCAATACAGAAACAAATAGCACAGCTTGGAATCTCCGATTTGGATATAGACACACTGTCGCAACTGTATGCAACGTCTAAAGTTCACCCGTCTATTGCTCAGATAAACCTTACCTCGTGTTGTGTGGTACCGCCTTCATTGCAGGAGTTCTGTAACAAACATGACATTCAACTGCTGACACACGGTGATCCGGAAGTGCTTCTGGAGAATGAAGAATTCATCATACCAGGATACGATGTTGATTGGGTAGTGAGATACCAAGTGCATGTGCGCTGCCGTGGTGTTCTAGCGGCCAAAGGGTATATAGTAGGTGCCGCTAGGTGCGACTTACCAGCCTAGAGGTCTTCTGTGAGCAGTGATAGAAGGAACAAAGTGGGACCAAAAAAAATGTGGGCAGTCTAAAAAGCAACGCATTTTTTAAACGTCTCAAAGCAACACTTATTGATTTATTTTATCAATATATTGAACCACAATCCATTAAGATGCAGTACTCAAAATGCGCCAAGTGCAATAGTTTAAATTATTATTTCAATACATAAAATTTTGTATGTTATATGTTTATATTTATAGATATATGTGAGAAAATTTGTATTGGTGTATCTTTACAGTGATAAATTTGTATACTTATATCGTCAAATTGCTAGTAAATCCAATCTTATTGTAAATGAAAAAGATTTGATGTTTGCGCCATTATTTGGTTCAAACCAATCAGTTTTAATTTTAAATTGATTTCTCAATATTTAATTTTGTTGTTTATAAATATATAGATTGCAGCATATAATATTTTGCCAAGGGCTGTTGCCTTGTATAAAGTAAATTAATAAAAACTATGTATTGTGAAACTTTGTAATCGCCATCAAAGCGAAATATACATATGTAAGTACGTCTGTGGTAGTGTTCGTCATTTCACAATTACAAAAAAAAAAATAACAAAAATGTAATAAAGCTTACTTAAAACTACTCTTGAAACAATTGTTTGGATTTTTTTTTATCTTATTTCACAATTCAGAATATGTACTTGACAGCTACAATAATTATTTGCAGTTGCCGTATTCGTATTTAAACTTTGATTAAATTGGAATGACTTGTGTTTTTTTTTTCTCTCAAACACATACGTACATTTTGATGGCCCAACAAAAACAACGATAGTATAAGTTATCTCAGCCAAACAATTAAGTCTTTTCAGAATGACAAATACTACTTGTTGATAAAATTATTTGGAACCTTCAATTAACGTGACTGGATTTCTATATCTTAATGTAATAAAAACAAAAATTGTATGAATTTGTCTCTCGTTTGATTGGTGCTCTCATTTTGTATTTTTTTTGAAGAAATTTAGTGAATTTATTATTGTAAGTTTGGTTGTTGATAATTGATAATTATTAAATTGAATGTTTAAATTATTAAATAATGCGTGAAAAAACTCGACCAAAAAAAACTCCGACGAGGATGGGATTCGAACCCACGCGTGCAGAGCACATTGGATTAGCAGTCCAACGCCTTAACCACTCGGCCACCTCGTCTTATCATTAACATCTGCTCATGCTTTTTTTATACCCATCAGCTACCAAAAAATGTACTACCAAGCTTAAGAGCTGCCAACCCTAACTTTTTATATGAATCAAATATAGCTGTCATCTCCAACGCAGGTCACATTTTTATATACAATTATTCCTATTCTGCTGATTATTTTATGAACAAATTCTGTTGTGATTTCCCATACAAATTTTTGAGCTGTCAAAAAATCTGTTACGAGACCAAAATTCGTATTCTGCTCGATAATCTTTTATGAAATCTATTAAAAATCATAGCAGATTTTTTGAACTGTCAACAAATCTTTTACAAAATCTTTTATTTGGTATTCTGCATGACAAAATCTGCTATGAAATCTGTTATGAAAGACAACAGAATAACAGAAACATTTTTCTATCTTTTATCGTAACCAATTTTTAGAAAGTGAAAATTTTGATCTGAAAAATGGATGTTTATTTAAGAATTTCAATTAGAAATGCTGTTAAAAGGCGGCAAATGTAAATAACCTAGTTCTTAAGTATAAATATATGCATATGTTTTTGTGCAATTTAATGTTTTTAAGAAGAGACCATCGAGCAACTCTACTAGAGTTTTGAGAATTTTTCGCCTTAAAGGTAAACCATTTAAGCTTCCTGACGTGCGCTTCCTACAGCTATTTCGATTGGACAAGGTGAATGCTTCACTGCTCATGAGCAAGTTGGAACAATTTTCAGTAGCCACAAACATTCCTTTTGAAATATAGGTCTGTATTTGATGAGCTAATTGAAATCAAATTTTTTAAATTACTTTGTTATAGTTACTAATAGCGCTGCAGTTTTATGGGTATGGATCCTACCAGGCCTCGGTAGGAGGCAACAACATGTTTGGACTGTCTCAGCCCAGCACAACGAGGTCAATCGATCGCTTAACCAATTTAATCAACGCGCACTTAGTCAATTCCAAAAACGAGCAGTATATTTCCGTGTGCTCCACAGTGATTTTTTCTCTCTTTGTCCTATAAAAATTACGAATTTATTCAAAGCAATATCAAAGTAGAACTTTACAAGGTAGAGTTAGGGCTGAATGTGTTCTCTTTCTTTGTGACCATAACTGTCAAACTCAGCCATTTTGGTATTTTTGCCAATTTTTGCTATCTCCAATTGCATTCTCATTGGTTGCAGATTTTGTATGAAATGTCAACTTCGTTTTGACAGTTTCGGTCACCAGCTCTCCGCCCTAACACTTCCTTGTCTAGTTTTGCCATGAGTGATATAACTACATTACGAACTTACTTTTTTCGCTCTGCATTTTGGTTTGATATGTTTATAAAATTTGTTCGCGAAGTTTATTGGAATGTTTTAAGTTTGCTGCGATTGTTTAAGTCGTTGCTTATTTTTTCACATTTCTTTGATTAATTGCATAAAAAGCTTATTTTGACAACTACCCATTGCCGCTCTTGAGAAAAAAGCCAGTCTACGCTATTTTCTTGTCAAATAATTATACCATGCTTACACCATGCATCATACTAAGCTTTAAAACTAGCTAGATCAGGGTTGCCAACTCATTTTAAAATTTTTCCCGCAGTAGTTTTCAAAATTCCCCTCATAAAAATAATTCCCCTAATAAAAACTTTAAAAAGGAAAATGTGTTTTCGAGTCGTGACTTCAAACTTCGAAGCTACAATATGTCGATGGCCCGATTCCAAAGTATGTTAAGCGTGATTTAAGGCAAACAATTTTTTGAAAATCTCATTTTTTTTACATTAGATTATTGTTGTACTATTCACATATATGTCAAAAAAATTTATAAATCAATACCGCGTCTAATACAAATTCTCTAGCGATTAAAACTCGGTGCGCCAGAGTAACTTTAAACGCGTTTTTCTCGAAGCATACTTTTTCAAAACAGGCCGCACTACTGCAAACAAACTAATCGTCCGATTATGTTTTTTTTCCTCGTGTATTTGTATTGTATTTCTATACATCTTTTGAAAATTTGTCTAGCTTTTACACGCAACAGTATGGTAAAAAATATCGTAACTTTTCCAACTTTTTTCCACATTTCATAATCTTTTTTTGTTTGAAATATTTTTATTCCATTTAGGTAAAAGATGTGCATTCAAGGGTCTGTTTTTGAATTCATCTATGTTTTCAGACGATCTGGATCCGAGCTATGATGTGTCCCGATTTTTACTTATTTTTAAGCTTCAGCGCAATCTTTATATTTAACAATATTTTTAACAATATATATTAAAAAATTTTTACTTCTACTGATGATGTTAAACTAACATGCAAATGAAATTTTTTGTATATATATTATATTTTTTTTTAACTTCTTCTAAAATATGCCTTAATTTTAACCGCTTTTGCCTAAAACCTCTCTTAAGTCAACTTCCCTCATTTATGATGTTATTGAAATGCTAATCGAAGTGTCAAATTTTTTTCAATACCTTCCAAGGTTATAAACGAAAATGCATTAAAAATTATACAAAAATGTATTATTAAAAAATTAATTTGGAAACAAGGTTTTTTACTCATGTTAATTAAATTTTTCTAATGTAAGAAGAACATTGTATCATAAAATTTAATATAAAATCAAATTCCCCGCAAATATTATATATAATGTTAAATGCCCCGCAAAAATGATTAAAAATTAGATGAATTATTAAATTGCCCGCATATTTGAGCCCATTCTCCGATTTCGCAATCAACGTGAAATCCCCCGCCAATCGGGGAATTTCCCACCAGTCGGCATGCCTGAGCTAGATGTCGTTTCCGTGCTTTTGACACTATTCTCAAATTACATTAGGGGTATTCACGTTTCAGTGCACTTGCCTGTGCAGTTGAGGACTTGTGCACTTTACAAAAACAAAATGTACGTACGTCAAAAATCTGCACAAGTGCTTTTCTACTATTACCTTCAACTTGAGGACTTGAGGACTTGAGCAGTTGTGCACTTGTGTGCATTGAAAAATGTTGACAGTTAGGTGTTCACGAAAACCTAACTGCACAACTGCACAAGTCCTCAAGTCCTTAACTGCACTAGCAAGTTCACTGAATCGTGAATACCCCTATTTAACTCTCTCAGCTTTACTCGACTTTTACTCGACAATGTGTACGGAACATGGTAGAAGAATACAGGTAGATGCACCAGATGAGAGCATACTGCCGGAAATGTCAAAACGAAGCAAAACTTTTTATTTCTTTTCTTTTGTTTCCATTCGCCATACAGCTGAGCTTGACAGATATGGCTGTATGGAAAAAGAGCATAGTCAGCGCTGCAGCTACCTCTATCCTTATACCATGGTACGGAAACACACCTAATATATTGCAGCTGACATATGTATCTGGTGAAAATGAATAATCGAATTTAAGGGCTGCTCATACAACCTGCCTGATACAAATATCTAATTGCTCAAATTATAATATTGTCACTTTGCATGAATACCCTGTATGTATATATTTAAATTGCACAACTTTCGAAATTTCACCTTATTAGGGGTATTCAGTATTTAGTGCACTTGCCAGTGCAGTTGAGGACTTTAGGACTTGTGCAAAAACAAAAACAAAATGTATGTACGTTCAAAATCTGCACAAGTACTTTTTACAACTGTAGCCTCAAACTTGAGGACTTGAGGACTTGAGCAGTTTCTACAGCTTTGAAAAAGTGATAGTGGTATGTTCACGAAAAGCTACCTGCACAACTGCATAAGTCCTCAACTGAACAGGAAACTGCACTGAATCGTGAATACACCTATTACCTTTTATCTGTAGTGTTGCATTAATTTTCAGTTTGGATAATTTTATACTCGTGACTTAAAATGTACTCGACACCGACAAAAAGTACTCGAATAATAGCTTTTTGATCTCTTTGTTACATGACGTTTCTACAAATATATTAACATTTTTTGGGAACCGCTGATATAATTGATTTAGTTTTGCAATGTTCGTTTAAAAAAAATATGAAAATATATTTATAATTTTTAAAATTAAAAAAGCACTGATTTCATTTGAACAATTGAACAATTTTACGTGTTCATCTAATTAAATTAGTATTTCAATGTTCATATATAAATGCATCTCTCATTTCGTGCAAGATCCATGTAACGGGGCGTCTCGACAAGCAATAATTCATTGCTTTCCATCTGTCAATTGGCAATTATTGCTAATCGATTTCTTAGCAAAATATTTTTTCTTGTTTGACAGCCATTTTTAATATTTCTCCAAAATTTTAAATGTGTTTATCTATAAAAATCAAGAAACGTGCAGAATAAATTTATAAAATAATAAATTTATATAAAAAATGATAAAATTATATGTTGATTTCGTAACATGACAAAACCTACCCTTGAAATATTGCCATTGCTTGCGATAGAATTTGATTATTTTTTTAGCAGACCGTTTTGAACTTTTTAAATTACTTTAGCTTCCCTTGAGACAGTGCGACAGAAAGAGAATAGCGATTCCTTCTGTGTACTTATCTTAAAAATGCCTTATTTTGAGTTGTGACAGTTTTGCACGCAATGAGCGCGATATGACAAAATATAATTTTGGATACAAAATAAGATAGCATTATTTTCTTCAAAACAGCACTATTTTTCTCTCCAATTCGGTCCAATCTCAAAAGGTCTAATTCAGCACTGGGCACCCACTGTGCGCTCTCTGGGCGTAACTTTTCACATGTACACAAAGCCAATAGAAGAGAATATAATTCAGTCGTTCGCTGATGGTGATGCTGTGAGAACCTATGTCGCAAATTGTATGTACACTCTTAAAAAACTAACTTTTTGATTTGCACATTCATAATACTTGTACATATATTTTTTTATTTCGTAGAATTTCATATTATCCGTGTAAGGTTATTTGAATTTTTAATTTATATTATTTGTATTAACTTTCTGATGCTTAATTTTTTGAACTTTTGATTATAATTTTAAATATTCGTATATTAAAAATTGTTCGTAAAAAACAAAACAAACAAAAAACATGCCAAAATGTTTAACTCTGAATTGGTAAGTGATTTATTTTCCGCAGTTTGTTTTTCTGGCGAAGCAGAATGTTTAATTTTCCACTGCACTGCAAATTATATAATTTATTTACTTACAGCTTTGATGTTGACATAGAAGAAATATTAAACTCTACCGATGACTAAAAATAAAAAGATAAAATAATAAAATAAACACATACAACAGTATGTGTGAGGGTATAAACATACAAACTTGCAAATCTAGATAATTTTGACAACTATTTCGCTGAGTGTGAGCTGTTCGAGAGCGCACCAATACCAACAAGACAAAATAAAATGTGACTGTGTTAGAATGCCCAGCCCTAGTCTAATTCCATCACTGCAATCAAACATCTACCCTGCGAGAAATATGGAATTGAGGGTGTGCATTTTTTTCGATACAGTCCTTAAATGCTTGTAAAAACTTTAATTTTCAGCCAGTGAATTGTTGTTTATTGTTGAGGAGAGTCAGACGCAAATTGTAAGGCGTAATACGTAGCAATAGTGTCAAAAGCTAAAAAAAAATTTCGTTTTTTAAGCAAATTTTAAGTATTAGGACCTATATCTCAGTTAGGGAGTCGAATCCCGGAAGCTTTTCTCGATCCCGGGATTATCGGGGTTGAAAATCTCAATCCCGGGATCCCGGGCTAAGTTCGGGATTGAGAATTTTAAGAAGTAAATAATTCAAATGTTTTTAATACATTTTTTTGCTATTACTTGAAACTATAAAATGTAAATTAATTCATTTATAAAGTAACAAAAACAAAACACATTAAGGATATTCACAGTTGTGTGGTTTTCAGTGTAGTTTAAAAAAACCTCCTGGTGTTGTACCACACTTTACCGAGCGGTTTTTATATTTTTTCTTGTTTTACATGAAATCTCTAAAAACCAAAAGTGTGGTAATTTTAAGTAGCCCAATGATATGTTTAACGAACGTGATTTTTAAAGTTCCATAAACAACTGATCGAATGCCAGTTATTTTCTAATTGCAAAAATTAAAGAAGCTCAAAATGCAAGTTAGACTTTATTATGCCATATATTAATTAAATATATCAAATTAGATAGTTCATTTCTTTGCATAGTAACAAAAAGCTATAGTGGGAGGTTCCCAACCACAAATTTTATTTTGAAGGGTGCTCATATTGTGATTTTCAACTATGGCAAAAAAAATACACCATACTACTATACCACGCAATTGTGAATACCCTTATTTTTAATAAACACGAAAACATAAATAATATTAATGACTTATACGTTGTATTAATTTCATTCTTTCAGTGAATTTGCCAAATATATTGGACACGTCAGTAAGGAATTTTTATATTTATTTTTCAAAGCTCTTTTTTAAATCAAATCATTTGGTTCTATGAAAAGAAGATGTACCAACATGATAAAAATAAATTTAGAGATATATTTGACATTAAAGTCAGTTGCATTTTCGTTTTTGTGGCGAAGAAAAGCAAAACAAAATTTGTTTGGCCTATTTTATAAGATAAAAATCAACCGGACAAAGATCAAATTTGTGTTTTTTTTATCTTTTTATGGCTTTAATGATAATAATATTAAGAGGGTTTAAAAAACAATGATCTAAAGGGTTGAGAAACCTTTAAAAGAATAAAAAAAATACTTTGTGCCGAACAGGAGCAAACAATTTTTTCTTTGTGCATGCTTGTAAAACAAAAGTAGCGCAGGTTAAAATAAAAGGTATGTTTTTTCATATTTTAAGGGCCTAAAAGATAGGAATATTACCACAAAAAAATTATTTTGTTCTTAGCTTAGCCTAGCCACTAAAAGGGTTAAAGAACAAAAAATATAAAAAAGACAGAACAGTTTAAGGTATTACTATATAAATGGCCGCATTCAGCGCAGACAACAGTTGGCAACTGTTGTGTAAAAATTCGCTGAATGGTACAAATTTGGTAGCGCTAACTAAAACTGATAAAGTAGCGAACGCCTTTTAATCGATCGAACAAATTCTATGCTACATGAACACAACTGTTTATTTAACTGTCACATGCTGTTACTGACTATGTTAAATTAATAAACGCAGAAAGAACGCAGCAAATTTAAGTGAGAAACCTTTGCAATTGAATTAAATTTACCTAAAAATTAAATTGAATCTAACTTCTGACGTGTAGAGTAGCAACACATTCAGAGAGAAACATCGTGAACTAAGGTAGCGCTACCATTACAGTTCACAACAGTTGTCTGCGCTGAATGCGGCCAATGTTACACTTTTTTTTGTACACCGTCTTCATGTTTTTTGTGTTTAAGGCAAATTAAGATCGGAGAAGACTTTTCAAATTAAATTTTTTATTAAGCAGATCAACTCGTTTTATTTTTTATTGGAGAGTATTGTTCGAATATTATTACGAATATAACCCGCTGATGAGAAGCACCGTTCTGATTATATGCTAGTTGGAGAAAAAGTTGTACAATAGACTTCATAATAGCCTTCACCATAAAACAAAATTATTTCCTTAGTCAGAATATCTGACAATTTTGAGTAGCTGACTTCCCGATGTTGCAAATTCTTCTAAAACTTTGCAAAGTCTTTGCTCCAGTGATTCACACTCATAAGGGCAGTTCACGATCTTGTTGCATCGTTGCAAATGCAAAATAAACAGCTTTTACAAAAACAAAAAGCGTATGTTGCAAAAGCTTTTCAATGCTTTTTGTTTTTCTAAAAGCTGTTTATTTTGTATTTGCAACGATGCAACAAAATCGTGAACTGCCCTATAGTCTTAACAATTTTCTTCAGCATCAATAAAAGCTTTTTCTAATTCTATTTTCATATCAACTTAAAATGAAATTTTCGCATTACGTCCGTTTTCGCCCTATAGTCTTAACAATTTTTTTCAGCATCAATAAAAGCTTTTTCTAATTCTATTTTCATATCAACTTAAAATGAAATTTTCGCATTACGTGAATGTTTGTAATAGAAATTTTTTTATTTAAAAATCCCGGGATCCAGTAAATATAATCCCGGGATTTAAAGGGGCTTAAATCATCCGGGTTCCCGGGACTTCCCTAATCTCAACACAACAAAAAGTTTGCCCTCCTATCTGAAAGAAAATTTCAGAACAAAAATTGTAAGCAAATTTGGCACTTCATTGGCAAACAAATAAAGTTTTTACAAGCATTTATGTAAAGAATTGTTCTCAACAGACGATTTCACAACTGATTCATTGAAATGAATCACATTAAACTTTGATAAATACCCATCACTTGACACTTTGATATTGCCAAAGCGTCAAGTTGAATAAGTATGACAATCAGAACTGTAAAAGAATGCATTCAATTTGATTTAATTCACAAAAAAGTGATTCAGTGAATACGAAATAAGAATGCATTCAATGAATGCAAAATTAATTTATAAACAAAATTTTTAATTCAGATTCATTTTTTAAAAAATGATTAATTAATCATTTCAATTATTCATTTTCGTTATTCAGAATAATGAATCATTTTTTTATTCATTTGAATGCTATTCACTAAGAATGCAATTCACAAAGAATTTCAGAATTTTCAGTTATTCTTTTTTTATTCATTATTCATTTTTTTATTCATTATTAATTTTTTATTCATTATTCTGTTGTTATTCATTATTAATTTTTTTATTCATTATTCATTTTTTAAACATTATACATTTTTTATTCATTATTCATTTGTTATTCATCATTCATTTCTTATTCTTTATTAAATTTTTATTCATTTCTTATTTATGGCTTAGGACTAAAATGAATAAAAAATGAATAAATGATAACAAATGAATAATGAATAACAAATAAATAATGAATAAAAAATTAATAATGAATAAAAAATGAATAAAGAATAAGAAAAGAATAATGAATAACAAATGAATAATGAATAAAAAATGAATAACGAATAAAAAATTAATAATGAACAACAAAAGAATAATGAATAAAAAATTAATAACGAGTAAAAATGAATAATGAATAAAAATTTAATAAGGAATAAAAAAAGAATAATGAATAACAAATGAATAATGAATAAAAAATGAATAACGTATAGAAAATGAATAATGAACAACAAAAGAATAATGAATAAAAAATAAATAACGAGTAAAAATGAATAATGAATAAAAAAATTAATTGCATTCTTTGTGAATGGCATTCAAATGAATAAAAAAAATTATTTATTATTCTGAATAACGAAAATGAATTATTAAAATGAATAATTAATCATTTTTTTAAAAATGAATGTGAATTAAAAATTTTATTTTTAAATCTATTTTGCATTCATTGAATGCATTCTTATGTAGTTATTCACACGGAGAAAACTGTTTGCTAAATTTGTATTGTGGTTAAGCAAAACTTGCGCTTGATTCTCAGCCACTTCAAAATTATGCTAAATTTCAGCAAAAAATAATCAAAATTTGCTTTTTCAATTTATAATAACTAAGCAAATATTTGCTAGAATTAAGTAGAAATTTGCTATTCCAATTTACAATCACTTAGCAAAATTTTGCTTGAATTTAATCAAAATTTTGCTTTTTCCTAATTACATGAGGAGTGATTTCAATTTAACAATATTTTTCTTAAATCACACCGTGATTGAGCAAAGTTTTGCTGATTTGCTCTTAAGCAAAACATTTGCTTGATTTCAGCAAATTAATTTTCTCCGTGCAGTTGTACTTAAAATTCTGAATATGAATGCCGATTTTACAGCTCTGATGACAATTTACTTGAGTAACCTTTTCATAGTCGCTATAGGCTATAGGTTTCAAATAGCTTTTAAAGTATAACAAAATAACAGGAATTATTAAACAGTGTGTTTTCTCTCACACCCAAATTTGCTTAGCTTTAAGATTTTATGTAAACCTAGTTGGTAAGAAACGTTTGTTTAATAAAGTCAGTTAATCAAGAACATCAAACTAAAACAGCCAAGTCTTTTCATAACAGCATTTACATGGAAATTTGGGGCCAATCGAAAAAAAATCATTAGGACATAAGGACTCTACGGAAAATTTTAGGATAGAAAATGTTATTGCCATTCTTTGTGGAAAACCATGTTTAGTAGTGTTTGCATATTATTTTTTTCTTTTTAATACCTACCACATGTTCCTTGAAAAGTCATTAGAAATTTTTTTCTTTTTGGTGCTTTTTTTCAATCCATATTTTTATTTCAATAAATTTTCGTAGTACATAGTATATTTTTATAAACATATATTTATTCATTTACATATAGATCAAAAGAATTATTATGTTTGAATATTATGTTTTATATTAAATAAATCTAAATAAGCATCTATACTTGGTGTTTTGTTCAATTGCTTTGTTCAATGTAGACATTTTTAAAAAATATGAACATAAATTACAAAATTCAAAAAATAATTTTAGCAATTTAATAGCTATTGTAGAATATTTCCACGGCACTCTGTATTGATTTATATAACATAATTTGATAAGAAATAAGTATGTTTTTATTTTCCTTTTTTTTTTAAACGGACTGCCGAACAATTGTGGTATTCAATGAACGATGTAAATAGCGTATGTTCGGTAAGTTTACAGCAGCGTAATTTGCAATAACAAAATTGTAAGGAATTAAACATACATATCTTACGGCACAAAAAAGTTGTGGTGTATACAGTAAAATAGATCTAAAATTTTTGTAAAGTTTAAATTAGTTTTGTGATGGCAATTTTGCCTTATTAATACAATTACCGAATTTACTCGGTTTTTATTCAGGGTGGGTTCGTGAAAGCGTTTAGCATAAATGTATAGCTATACGCTTTCAGTTTATATACGTCGTTCAGTGAATACCATTAATATACCTAATACAGCGTATTGAGCACTAACTCAATTTGTGATAAAATGTTATCTTTAACTAAATCTTAATATAACTGAGCAATAACATTTTTAAGGTGTTGGAAGAATATGTATAATTGTTTTATTCTCCAAATAATGGACTCATAGATACATACTATATACAATGAATTGAAAAACATTGATATATAGATATATTGTATATCATATTTAGTAACAGTTTATTTAAAATTCAACAGACATATACTCTACTAACAATTCTTTATGTGTATGTTTATAAAGGGACGGACGATTCGATACTGGCTTAATCCCAGGAACTATTTTGACTAATATATCTAATGCATACAAACTTACGAAAAAACATTTGACTCTAATAATACAACTAATTTTATGATTTTTTATTTTCTTTATATAAGAAAATAAATAGACACAAATATTTTAAGCAAACCAAGCTTCATGAAGTATGATTCGTTGCATCCGAATGATCAACGAAAGCTATGGTGTTCAAGGGAACAAGTTCTCAAAATGTGATTTAGTTACTAAATTTTAGTCTCATCAAACTAATATCTTTGTAGCTACACTGAGGGAAATATGTGTTGAAATTAAATGAAACTGTGTTCATATTGAACGAATTTGTTTTTGAAACAATTTCATTTAAGCTAAACACAAATGTTTTTAACGTTTAATTTAAAACAAAAGTTTTTTTTTCAAAACAATGTTTTTAAATATACTTTTATTGAAAACATTTTAAGTTTAAACACATTTATTTAAACGAAAAATTTAATGCAAAAACTTTAATATTTAAAACAAATATTTTAAAACATTATTTAAAAATATTGTTATTAAATTAAAAACAAATAAATTAAACCGCCATTTTTCGATGCCTTTTTTAACTTTTTCGTTTTTTTGAAGTCAGATTCGTGCTCAGCGACCCCTGGGACCCCTCGAATAAGAAATTTTTTGACTTCATTTGATGAAGTTTGCGTTTCATTGCGTCTTGAAATATTTTCAATATCAGAATAATTAATTAGTTTGTATCTCATCTTATGTTCAATATTTGTAAGACTAATTCAAAAATATTTTTAAACATTCAAATGTAAAATCGAGGTCTCAGTTGTCTGGCAATAATTTTCAATGATTCTACAGTACATAAATTTTTTAATTCAATCTGTGATAGCGACGTATTTTTTGTTTTTGAAAGGAAATAATTAGAAAAAATTATAAAAAAATCAGAAATGAGCTTAAGTTTTGTTTTGTAAAAAAGCAAATGAGTTGAATTTCTATTTTAAAATTTTTTGTTTAATTTTAAAGTATGTTTTTTTTCTCAGTGTAGGTAGCATATCGATGATTAAATAATTTTCGCTTTAATGGAAAAAATTTGTTAGTTACTAATAAATGGTTTGTTCAGATTTTTCAGTGTTTTTGGCTTGTTTTATATAAAATCAAAAGTTCGTTGTTTTTAATTCTTGGCAACTTAAAGCGTGTTTTTTTCTTCCAATTTTTACTTTACTAGTTTTTCTTTTTATTTGATTTTATATCATTTGTGTGTATGTAATTTATCAATTTTCTTTTTAATGTTACAGATTATTAATTTTTCTTAAAGCGTCGTCGGTTTTTCTAAAGTAAATGTTCATCAGATTTAAAATGTTGTATTATTTTTTTTTTGTTTTTTTGTATGCTGTATCTGCATGGTAAGCTTATGTATTTAGTATTGTTATTTTTTTTTTGTAGCTTCTGTTCTATGAATATTCTGTGAAAGTGTACGAAGAACAATAACTTGTTGTTGAGTAAGAACCACATGTGATAAAATAGCATGAAAGAACACAATACTAGTTGTGATTTAATATTTTAATTTTTAATTTTACTCTCAATTTTTTAAAGATTTCATCTTAGTTGATAACTCTGGCTTGCAAGGAAAATCGCTCTCGAGTCGAAATTGTACCTACTGCACTTTTGACACTTGCCCTTTTGTCAAATTCCCGTTCTGTAAAGTAGTAGAATGCAAATTTGTATGAAGTATTTTTATTCAATCAATGTGTTTCAGATTCGTCTTTATTATCGACGTTCTTAAGAAACGTGCATCTAAAAAGTGATAAAATGAAAATTCTAAGATGAAATGTCACTTTATCACCTCACAGAACGGGAAATGACCCACTGGATCAATTTTGTGACCGTTATTAAATGATGTAAACAGAGCTGAGCGATAAGGATTGCATGTGCAATTGATTGCGGCACGGATTAGGATTATTTTAATCCCAACTTTTTAAATTTTTTAAATCTTAGATTACGATTAAAACTTCTTACGAGAATCTTAGCTCATTCGATCAAGGATTACTTTATCCCAGCTCTGGATGTAAACAATCAAGATGCCAGAGCTGTGAAATTGAGATTCATATTCAGAATTTTAGGTACAACTGAATAACGACATAAGAATACATTCAATGAATGCCAAATTGATTTATAAATAAAATTTTTAATTCATATTTATTTTCAAAAAATGATTAATTGTTCATTTTCGTTATTCAGAATATTGAATCAATTTTGTATTCATTTGAATGATATTCACAAAGAATGAAATTAAAAAAATTTCAGAATTTGCAATTATTCTTTTATTATTCATTATTGGTTTGCTATTCGTTATTAATTTTTTATTCATAATTCATTTGTTATTCATTATTCTATTTTTATTCATTATTCATTCTTTATTCATTATTCATTTTTTGTTCATTATTAATTTTTTATTTATTATTCATTTGTTATTCATTTTTTATTCACTATTCATTTTTTATGCATTATTAATTTTTTATTCTTTGTTCATTTTTTATTCATTATTTATTATTAATTTTTTATTAATTTCAGTACTAAGTCATGAATAAAAAATTAATAACAAATGAATAATGAATAGAAAATGAATAAGGAATAAAAAATTAATAATGAATAAAAACTGAATAAGGAATAACAAATTAATAATGAATAAAAAAAGAATAATTGAAAATTCTGAAATTCTTTCTGAATTGCATTCTCTGAGAATAGCATTCAAATTAAATTAATAAAAGAATTAATAAAAGAATCTATTCATTATTCTGAATAACGAAAATAAATAATTGAAATGAATAATTAAACATTTTTATAAAAAGGAATGTGAATTAAAAATTTTATTTATAATTCAATTTTGCATTCATTGAATGCATTCCTATTTCGTTACTCACTGATTCACTTTTTTGTGAATAAAATCAAATTGAATGCATTCTTTTACAGCTCTGCAAAATACAAAAACAAAAAATAATATATGTGGCTGCCACGCACGGTAGAACTGTAAAAATTTTTAGTACAACGACTTTTTTATAAAACATCGTTAGCTAAGTATGAGAAAAAATCGGTTTGAAAATCAATATTTTTGCCAGCGTTAAAAAACTTCTAATATTTTTAATTTTCTTTGCTGCTGCCGAAACTTATGCTTCTAAAAATCAAACAGTCGCAGTCAAAGCAAAAGCAAAAAGATCTGATAGACTGCGAAGCACTTCAGCAGTCGACAGTTTCAGCAGTTTTTGTTTTGATTGACTAAAACTGTGAACAAAATCGAAAGTCGAAGCAACAGCAACTATTCGACTTTTGCAAGTCGAAGAGGCATCAGTTTTTTAACAGTCGTAATAGACGGTGTCGCTTTTATGCTTTGTGCTGATACATTTGTTTGATCGTTTTCGTGCCAATTTTTTGCTTTTCTATCGCAAATCACTTTTCGGTTGGACACTAGGGTGGACCTTAAAAAGGTGGTTTTTTGTTTTATACTCTTTGTGTATGTGCTGGCAATATACAAAGGGTCGCTGATTTCAAATCTGATGTAAGAACTTCAAAAAGTTGTTTTGACACAAAGGTGGAGTCCAAAAATGTGTTCTTGTGTCAAAAGTGTCAAAAAACTTTTTGAAATTTTTACATCAGATTCTGCCAGCATATACATAGTATAAACCAAAAAACCTTATTTTTAGGGTCCACCCTAGTGTCCTATCGAAAATCGATTTGCGATCGAAAAGCAAATAAATGTATTTACACAAAGTATAAGAGCAAAACTGATGCTGCTTCAGCTTGCAAATGTTGAACAGTTGCAGTTGCTTCGACTTTCGATTTTGCTTACAGTTTTAGTCAATCAAAACAAAAACTGCTGAAACTGTCAACTTCTGAAGTGCTTTGCAGTCTATCAGATATTTTTTTTTTGTTTTTGCTTTGACTGCGACTGTTTTATTTTCCTCAAACACAAGTTTAAGCAGTAGTAACTTTTGAATTTATGGAAACAGTGATTGCTTTAAAAAGCAATAATATTACGACTTTTGCTACTTTGACTGCAGCAATTTAATCACTGATTTTTACTTTCGATACAAATGTTTTTATATATATTTAACTTAAAGTTTTTGTTTTTGTTTTCAAAAGTCCAATTAAAGAACTGTACAAAAATAGTTCGAACTGTACCGTTAGACCAGTGCATATATTTTTTTTTTAAAGTTCAAAAATATTGAATTTTTATAAAAAATATTACTAAAAGTTGCTTTTGTGGTAAAAAGAAAAACAAGTACATATCATTCATTTACAAAAATTATTTCAGTTTTTCGCAAAATTTGTTAAATTGTTTTTGTAAGCTCTGTTGTTCTTTTTTATATATTTTATAAAATAGTGAAGTCTCAAGAATAATTTATGTCAACAAACGACCCCATGTTTCTTTCCAATCAAAAGTTATGACTACCAAGTATATTAATAATGCTTTTGTGTTTAAAATAGTTTTTAATATCGGATGATATTGTATTTTCAAATGTAAAAGCAACCCTATTTTTTCAAAATTTTATAATTTGAAATTCTGACCACGGATTCGGATTCCGCGTCCCATTTTTGGTATATCATTTTCTTTGCCATCCCCGAATTCATAAAATACAAAATATAAGGTGGCAACTCTATCCACCATCTTGAATTTTAAAATTCTGACTTCAGATTTGAAATCAGTGACTCCCTAACACTGTTAAATGATGTTTAAAATTGTTAAAAATACATATTATGAGGTGGCAACCCTATTATTCAAAATTTTATAATTTTGAAATTCTGACAACGGATTCGGATTCAGCGACCCATTTTAACCCTTTAGTTCGCGCCAGCCCAGAATTCGTAAAAATAAAAGAAATTAAGTTGGCAACCCTAACCTCCATCTTAAATTTTAAAACTTTGGCATTATCGAAATCAAATCCGTTGTCAGAATATCAAAATTACAAGAATTAGCAAAAATATAAAAATCATAGGTGGCAACTCTATCCGCTATCTTAAATTTTGACATCAGATCCGAAATCATCTACCCCTAAAACTTCCAACCACGGAGTCCACAGAACCTTTAAAAGTCCTATTACGCTTAAGCTCTCTCTACACAAGCTCATTGAATTTTTTGGATACTTGCTTTAATTCAATTAATTGGATACTTGCGAGCTTACAAGCTTTTGCCGATCGTTTCAAGCTTTTCAACTTCCTGTCCGACAAAGTAAGTCTAAACAAACCAAGCCAACGAGCAAGCATGAATATGACTTGTATCTGTTTTGTATTTTTACAAGCTAGCTAAAGCTTGCTTTTTCAAGTTTGGATACATGCTTGAATTCAAGTACTTGAAAAGGCTTGAACTTCAAGTAGGATTGTGCAGTTCTCTGTTGTGCACTTGTGCGAGTTGAAAATTTTGACAGCTTTGAAAAAGTGATAGTGGTGTGTTCATGAAAACCTAACTGCACAACTGCACAAATCCGCAACTGCATAGGCAAGTACACTGAATCATGAATACCCCTAATGACAACAATCGACCCCTAGGTTACGGACACAGTGAACGCCGATTCAGACAGGCAGGCAAACAGGTGCAGGCAGTAACCTGCGAAGAAACGAGATAGAAATAAAGCCAAGCTAAATTTTATCTCGCTTGTTCACATAGTTTGCCTGCGCATGTCTGCCTGCCTGTCTGCTTCGGCGTTCACTCTGTTTGCAACCTTAGGATGTTAAGATGTAAGAAAAAATATGTACTGGCGCTTTACGTTACAAAAAACAGAAGTGATTTTTGTTATTACAAAAGTGATTACAAAATTTGCAAAACTCTCTGAATAGGAAAAGACTTCTTGTTCACAACTGTTTTTGGAAGGATTTGAAATAATATGAGTTTATTTTCTAAGTGATCAAATTTAAAAATATTCTCCGTTTTTTTATAAGGCTTTTTGATCTGGTTATACAACTCGTCAGTGTTGCAGACATGGTACAATAAAACAAGGTAGGCTCACGACTGAATAAGCTTTCCTTCTCATAGCCATTACTGTAAAAATCAGGCGTTTCGCTTTGACAGTTTCGGTGGTCGCGCTCTCTGCCGTGAGCTTACCTGGTTTTATTGTAGTATGCAAGCAAATGTATTCCGTTTCGTGTTGACAGTATCGTCGGTTGCACTCTCAGTTATGAGCCTACATGGTGTTTTATTGCACCATGCAAACTAATGTATTCCGTTTCGTTTATGGTAGCATGCTTGTTTGTATCTTTTGTGTTCTTTCTCAAAACACCTGATTTGACGCTTATGCCGTATGAACAATACAAATTTTTAAAAAAAATGCTCCTATCTACAACAACCCTTACTTGATTTTTATGACAACAAAATAGGATGAAATGCTTAAATAGACAATCACTCAAATTTGGTGCTTTCGTTCAATTAAACACAATTTTTCCTTTTCTCAATAGATTTTCTTCAAGAATATCTAATTTTTTCGGAAAAGTACAGGCTTATTTTTAATTAGTTTTTAAACTAATAAAAAAACTAATAAAAATTTAGTTTATATCGCTGACACTAACAGTTGAATCAAAAAAAGAGGTATGCATTGTTTGCTAGGAATTTTGTTTGCTGTAATTTGACATATTATTTGCTTGATTATTGTTGACGGTTCTGGAGATATATGCTATTAAGTGGAACCAATCTTTTTTTCTGCAAAAAAACTACAGTGGGAATACATCGAAAACGGAGTAACAGAAAAAGAAAAAGAACGACATTTTTGGAACCATCGATCGATTTTACATTAGAAAGGAATATTCATTGTTCAAACAAGTTTTCGTTATTTGTAAGCCAGTGTTATCTCTTTCAATATTGTCTTCGCTTATAAAAAAGCGCTAGAAATGCGTGTAGTCGCTCAAGCCTGGTATCACTAGAGAAGGTATGTGCATTTCGGAGAGACAGACTGCCGAAACTTTCTATACGCAGTTGACAGCTCATAGAAAATCTGAAAACGAAGAGAAGGCGAAAATTGATCGCATTCAGTGGAGTCAACTGCTGAGAACTGTTGTGGTAGCGATACCTTAGTGAGCGATGTTTTTCTCTGAATAACTCTACACTGCAAAAAAGTTGAAAGTTAGTTAGTTTTATTATTATAATTGTTTAAATATGTAAATAATTTAATTGCAAAGTTTTCTCAAGGAATTTGAACACAACAGTCAATTACCAACTGTTGACTCCGCTGAATGCGGCTATTGATTTCCTATTGTTCTCATTCGCAAAATACTGACTTTGACAATTTTGGATATGAGAAAGAGAACGCAGTCTGAAATGCATCTACTTACCTTCTCTAGACCTTCTCTAGTTCTGCAATGGGCTCAAATAAGTTTTTAAGAAGGCAACAACAAATCTGTGTAGAGTCAATAATACACCAGAAGGCGCTACTCTTTCAACAATTCTTGCTCGCCTCTATACCCACTTATATCTTTTTTCTATAGGCATGTCCTAGGCCGGCATGTCTGTCAACTGAGCTGCCGTAGCAGCAATGCAGCATGCATCTCATGGTAATGCCGAGAGATGCATGCAGCATTGCTGCTAGGGCAGTTAATTTGGCAGACATATATACCTTCAGAATTCATACCATAAGATGCATGCTGCATTGCTTCTACGGCAGCTCATTTGGCAGACATGCCGGCCTAGAACATGCATATACAAAAAAGATATAAGCGGGTATGAAGGCGAGCATGTCTCCTGTCCTTCCGATGCATGTTGCCGGCAGACATACAGCAGGGCTCCTTTTCTAACTGGGAAAATACGCTTACGTAAATTGGCGTATATATAACAAATCGTACAAATAGCAGACCATCATATTCAAACTGTGAATAGCCTTTAAAAAAAAGATAGTCTTCTATATATTATTACGCAAACAAAAAAATTGTGGTACCATTTTACCAGTGTTAACGTCAACATATTCACATAAATCTTATACCAATGGAAAGCTATTTTTGAGTAGATGTGCAGAATATAGCTTTTATTCGAATCAGTTGTCATGAAGATAGGTAAAACTAAGCGAATGTAAAAACCTTTTTTTCCCAATGGGAAAATGGAAACCAATAGCGACAAAGCTCTGTTGAACATCGTTCCTGTAGTATTCACAAGAGAGAGTAGCGTGCGAGAGTGACACAGGCAGTGTTCCGAACTTAGGGGTTTTTCCACTAAATTTAGGGGGGAAAAATCGTTATAATTCTTGAGTTGTAAACTATTTTATAGTTAAACTTGGTAATGTAGGTGATATGGGTCTAAGAGGCGCCCACTATATAAATAAATGTTACCACGCTTACTTTAACGCCAAACAATCTATATAAAAATGAAATGGTGTTCGTTGCCATCCGATGCACTTATGAACGGCTCAACTGATTTTGCTGGAATTTTTTAAGTGAAAACTTCTTTAGGAGCGTTTAAAAACAACTGGTATAGCATAGATTTTAGAACTGCTATATTTTTTTTTTGCTTAAAAATTTTTAAATCAAATTAAATGCTGAGCGTGATAGTTTGATAAAGAATGTTGGTCATGATACAATAACTACAAGGTAGGAGTGACTGTCTTTATTGCGACCACCGAACGACAAAAAAATAAAACAAAATGGATAGCGAGCACTAACAGATGATGCAGAATGGAGATAGCAAATGTGTTTTGGGTCACACACAATGGCCGCATTCAGCGGAGTCAACAGTTGACTAACTCTGACATCGTCAGGGGGTCAGTAGCAGAAAATGGGAGCTAATCTCCCTCTCTAATCTCTAAGCAGCAGAAAATGGGTGCTAATCTTCACGAATTTATTGCTAAAAAAATTTAGTTGCATTCATTATTCATGAATGATTCTGATTGCAGGGCATACAGAGTACGTAAAATTAGTTCTGAAATTGTTTTAGCCAAAATAATTTTTCAGTTTGATGTTTCTTAACTTTGCTAAGCGTTCTTCAAAAAAAGTACAAAAAAAAAGACAAATCGGTTTTGATATGGTCGAATTTCGACCACAGGCGATACTGGTAAAAATTCAACTATTTGGACCATTCAATGTAAATTTTTATTCAAGCACATTGGTGTAGCTAACAAAATAATAAAAATTAATTTTAGCATTATAAAATGTTAAAATAATGTCTTTGAATTATCATTCAACACAAGCCATTGACATCAAAATTGTTAGTCAAGTAAAGTTCCATTAGTTTTTTATTGCAATTGTAATATTCAATGCTTGGGGAATTCCCTTATAATGTGGAAGGTTTAAAAGTATTACCTCTGAAAACATTTTCCAATCATGCTTTGAAAACGCTTGTTGATTAAACTTGAAGTAAACTTACTACAAGTATTATTATAAAAAGCTTCCTGTTATCATGTATCGGTACAATTTTACAACATAACTTGTAAATTCATTACGTAGACAAGTATTTTGATGAAAAAGTAGACAAGTATGTATTCATACGTATTCATACGTAGACAAGTATGAAAAAGGCTTAAATTATTCTATTGTAGGTAAGCTTACTCCAAACACTATTACAGAATGGCTGTTTGGGTACTCTTGAAAATTACCAATTTTTTACAAAATTATTCAAGCGACTAAGACGTTAATCGACTTTTAGGGCGCCTGCACAAAAATCCTGTGAATTTTTCTCTAAAATACTTTGGAAACATGCTACTTAGACTCTTCTTAACCCTTTCAGTGGATTTTCTCAATATATTAGACACGTTAGCAAGTATTTTTTATATTTATATGGGTTTTTTTTTTATCAAATCGTTTGGTTCTATAAAAAAAGTTGAACCAACATGATAAAAATAAATTTAGAGAGATATACAGTGACTCTCAATATCGATCACGCTTTCCTTACCAGTAAACAAAAATGTAAATAAAAGAAATATTTTTGAAATTTTTAAACAGTGTTTTTAATACATTAGATATTTTATTATATAATGTCTAAAATTAAAATAAAAACGAAATTTCATTTGATGTTTACAGTCTTATGAACTAATAGTTGCATTCACACCGCGTGATCAATTTTGTGACTTAGCAGTGAGACGTGCGTGATAGCGATTAATATTTGATGTAGCCGCCACGTGCCTCTATTACTGCATTAATTCTTCGTGGCATACTATCAACTAAATTTTTACAAACATTTGGAGTTAAATTTTCCCACGCACTCTTGACCTTACTCCAAAGCTCTTCTACGGTACCACTGTCTCCTGCTACCGATCTCTTTAGTATTCCCCAAAGATGCTCGATAGGATTCAAGTCCGGTGATTGTGGAGGCCATACAAGTGAATCAAATCCGTTATCTTGAAGCCATTTTTTTGTTACTTTGGCTGTGTGCTTCGGATCGTTATCTTGCTGAAAGACGACTTCTGAGGCACTAGCTTGAAATTTTTGCAGCGATCCTTTGAGATGACTTTCCAAAATCTCTATGTAAGATTGTGACGTCATGTGTCCTATTATTCTGTGGAGCTGTCCAGGTCCCTGGGTCATCATGCAACCCCAGATCATAATAGAGCCTCCTCCAAACTTCAGCGTTGGCTTGACATGATGAGGTTGTATTTTTCCACCAGGAGTTTTCCAAACCCACTCTCTACCATCGGAACCCAATCGATTGATTTTTGATTCGTCCGACCAAATCACATGTGCCCAGTCATCGCAGGTCCAATTTCTATACTTTTTAGCAAAATCTAGCCTTAGTTTTTGGTGACGCTTTGTAAGGAGTGGTTTTTTAATTTTGGCTCGTCCTCGTAAACCAGAACTACGTAGCGTACGACGAATAGTTTCTGCTGAAACGGTGATGTTGTCATAGCGTTGCAAGGAATGTTGGATTTGAACAGCATTTTGAAATTTTTGAGACCTCAGATCACGCAGAATTTGGCGTTCTTTGCCTTCCGAAAGAAGTCGTTTCCGGCCGGGCAGATTTTGCTGCGGTAAATCTAGCAAAGTCTTTCGAAATTTGCTTATGGCACCAAGAGATATGCCAGTTGACGATGAAATTTGACTATGTGGTATACCTTCTCTAAGCTTTTTCTCCAGCAATATTAATTCTTCCTTAGTTAATGGCTTGTTATTAGCTCCCATAATGTTTTGCACTTTTTAAATAGTCTTGATTTCTAAATTTTTTTTTTACGATAATTTCTTTAATTGAAGCACTAATGACACTTTAAAAAAAATTCCAATGTTTTTTGCACAACTGTCCTCAAACGCGATTGAAAAACAATTAAAATAAAGCAAACTCACAAAATTGATCACGCTATGTTTTGGAACAGTTAAATGAAAAACAACACATTAAATAGCATATACCAACAACAATCAGTATGATCCGTTATATTAAGTCTACCTCTAACTAAAGAGAGCGAAAGCTCCATTAAAAAACACAACAACACATTTTTCTAGTACTGTTGTTGTTACTGCAAAATAAGCGTGATCGATATTGAGAGTCACTGTATGACATTAAAGTCAGTTAGATTTTTGATTTTGTGCCGGCTTATTTTATAAGAAAAAAATCAACCGGACAAAAATAAAATTTATGTTTTTTTATCTTTTTACGGCTATAATGAAAAGATTATTAAGAGAGTTTGAAAAACAAAGACTTTGAAAAAGGGTTGAAAAACCTCCAAGGGATTACAAAAAAACAGATTATGTGCTGAACAGAAGAAAGCAATTTTTTCTTTGTACAAGCTTGCAAAACGTAATTAGCGCATGTAAAAATCAAAGTTATATTATTTTCATCTTTTTAGGACCTAAATGATAGTAATATTCCTATCATCAAAAAAATTATTTTGTTCTTAGTTTAGCCTAGCCATTAAAAGGGTTAAGGGCGGGGTAAGGTTTTAAAAGCGAAAAATAGGCATATCTTCATGATTTTTTTTGAAGATATGAATAACGTTGGTTTATTTATTTCATATACACGTTATCGAATAACATCTGAAGTGTCTTTGCTAAAATTTTAAATAAAACATATCGATAACTCCGGAGGCGCCTCGAAAAAAGTTGTTATGCGTTGAACACGATAATTCGTTACCGGATCATCTGAAACAAAAAAATCTAAACGCGTTTAAAATGCGATATGTTTCTCTACGTAGTGACGGAGAGTTTTTTCGACTTTTTTATATTTGACAGCATTTGGAAGTGAAAAACGCGATTTTCGCTAAAAATTTCGGTGAATTTGTTATTATAAAATGAAAAAAAAGTATGAAAAAAACTCTTCGTCATTACCTGTTGATTTTATGTGTATAAATAGAGTGTTCAAAATTTCAAAAGGATCGGTGAAGTAGATTTTGAGTTATAATATTCACGAACGATTTACGAGAAAATCGATTTAAAGATTTTTTATTTTCGAACATCACAGTATGAAATGCTGGAAACGTTAGTTTTGCTCCGATTTACTTGAAATTTTGACACCTAACCTAAAACCTAAAACCTAACCACTTACCCCCCACCCCCTCTTAAACAATGAAAAGAAAAAATAATTCATCAAAAGAGCTCATTATTTATGGTATTTATTTACACTTTTCAACCACTGTGCCTCGTCTTATTCCACATAGAAAAAATGCTCCCAGCATTGTTTTTTTTTGTCCTCTAATCGAAAACCCTTGTGAAAAATTAATTTAATCAAATCGGCCCAACCTCATGCCCTAGCTCAAGTGTAGACACGAACGGCATGAGAATGCCGAATTTTCATGATCAATCTAAACAGACTTTTAAAAAATAGTCGGTTACGTCATTTGCTCATTTACCACTGGGTAGTTTTAACTTGAGAAGTAAATGTACAAACACAATATCTACTAATCAAAGTAGTGTTAAAAATTCACAGTGTTAAGTTATAAAATGTTTGTTAATGAAAATAACATCATTTGTGCATGAATCATCTAGTTTTATGAATTTACTTTATAATTTTGTTTTTTTTTTACAAAAAAATGTTCATGCAACTTTAAACAAATTTCTAAGAAATATAGTTACAGCTAAAATTAAAAGAAAAAAAAACTTTTGCACCGTCAAAACAGGTACAAAACAAGATTGTGCTTATTAATATGTATTTTCTCTTAGTTGGTTCTTACAAAACTAGCGACATTCGCTAAGATACTCATGTATCCACAATTTTGTATCTCTTCTTTTTACTATCTTAAAATCATTATGTAAATATTAAGTTAACATCTTTCGGTTGTCTTAATTTTATATAGACTAAAAGTACACACAACAACAGAATTATTCACTTGATGCATTTTAAATTTTGGGAATAGCACACAAGTGCTTACAATTACCACACTGAACAACACTGAGTGCAATTTTATTTAAGGACATTTGTAATGGTTTTGCCTGTATACATGGCTTACAGTTATGTTTCCCAATACATCAATGTACATATATTCTTAACATAACTTATTCTGCTAAACACTTTAGATTATCCGTCTATATATTTGCACATAGTTTTAAAGTACATGACGTAAGCATGCACTGAGAGTCAAAAATACAACAACTTTATAAACTGTTTTCAAAGTCTTGACGTTATACATTGATTTTCAACTTGTATGTTTTTAGAACTAATTTAAAAACAAAAACATTTAGTTTAATTCATGGTGTAAGAAATCGAGGTGTAGAGAGGTGAAAGAGATAGAAAAGTTTCTATTGTATGGTTCGACAACTTAAGTGTTGGATTTTTACAATAAAAATTAAAATTCGCTGTCACCTTGTTTTCTTGCACCATGGTTTAATTGAAACACATACAACAGCGAATAATATTCAATGTTTCTGTGCATGGTTTTTCTTAAAGTTTTAATAATTTTACGAGCTATGTATTTATATGCGATTATGTCTACATATATAACTTTATTTTCTATTGGTGTATTTGATGTTTCTTCACTTGTTTTTTTTTTTAGCTCAAGTTTATTTAACACTTATGTTTAAACGTTGTTTTATCCTTAACTACTTTTTTCAGTCTAGTTCTGGAATTGGTCGTCTAACGGTTTTCTATAAATATTACTTCACTCTATAGCAACAATATAGATACAAACATATACAAAATATTCAAGATTTTAAAAATTCGATTTTATAAACCATTCATCGTTAAATATTATGTACATTAAACTATAAAATTGTTTGAATACAAACGTACGTAGTAACCATACATATACAAATATATATATATATATATTGTTTATAAATATTTGACCACAAGACAATACACAAAGATTCTTACGTTGAGCAAAGGTAATCTAACCACATATAATTCATTAAAGTTAGTGTTCAATGCTTGAGTTCTGTGAATATTAGAAGTTAAAATGGTCAGCTAAAGCTAAAATTTAAAATTTATTTCGCACTACTGAGGTTCTCTAGTTTTAAACAATCAAAACAATTCGAAATCATTAAGAAATTGGTATAATAATAAAAAATACTCCAAAATTAGTAATAATAATAAAATAATAATAAAAATAAAATAGTTTTTTAAATATTTTTTAAAATTTGGAGTTTATCTTGTATTGACCAGAAAACTGGTTGTCAAAAAATTAATGTACGCTTTGATCTGCTGCACAGTGCGTTGAGTCCATTCGTATAAAGCAGGGGAAAAATAGAAGCGAACATATGAAGCATAGTCGCGAATAACGTTGTAAACGACATTTTTTTAGTGCTTTTTTCTGCGAATACCTGTTAGAATCACTCTCTTATATTATATACTGAACAGAACTGAGTAAGCAGTTGAGCAGTTTGGGGTATTTTTATTGCATACCCAAAAAAAGTTAATAAAAATTAATAAAAGTGAACAATTACAATTTTGTCGTTTACAACGTTGTTCACGAGAATGCTTCGTATGTTAATTGCCAGAAGTCTAGAAATAGAGTCTGATCTTTAAAAAAAATATTAAAATTTTGACTGATTTAAAATGTAAACAGATTTTATGTAAGCCTCATACTTATTTCACAAAATTTTCTTTTATTTTGCTAAACAATAGGAAAAAACCCATTGTACTCGTTTTCTGAAGATTGCGAACGAAATTTGTGCAACTATTAAAAAAAATCATTGCCTACTTTTAGGCTGCCTACTCTCATATATAATTTCAGTTGCAAGTAATTTTAGTTGCACAAATAATAAAAAATTATAAATATTCTTTGTTTTGTTTATCATTTGTGATACACAAAATAAAATAATAGAGTGCCTTTTACTGGGTTTTGTTTTTTTTTATAACTTTTAAATGCGATTTTTGCATACAAATTTTCACAAAAATATTAATGCCGTAAATGCCAAAACTTTTGTTTTTATGAAAAGGAGCAAATAAAATTTGGTAAATATGGAATGGTAATTCACGTTCTTGTTGCACAGTTGCAAATGCGTTTTTGCAGGGGTAATTTTTGTGAGCACACCTTTCATATTAAGGCTATTCACAGCTTAAGCGTACATTTAGCAAATAGTATTTATAGGAATTTGTTATTGTTGACACTGTGAGCACCCCGCTATGTGACTGTCGTATTCAATAATTGAAGCACAGCCGCGAATAACGCTGTAAGCGATATTTTTTTTTAAGGGGTTTTTTTTTGCGAATACCTGTTATTATACTCTTATATTATATAAAAACATAACTGAGTAAGCAGTTTGGGGTATTTTTATTGCATAACAAAAAAAAATTAATGAAGAATGAGTAAAAGTGCTTGTAAAATGAATGCAAATGAACTATAATTTTGAATTATAATGAATTATAATTTTGTCGCTTACAACGTTATTCGCGTCTGTGCTTCAATTATGCAACCCTGTGATGTATGTACCCGCTTGTAAAGATTTATCAGTGATGACATTGTAATGCAAAACTGTAAGCGGAAACGAAATCTTATTTGTGCTCACATAAGTTTATTTTCATTGTCAAAACAACAGTTCGACTTTATTCGTTTGTGTAGCAACATCGTGTTTTCTAACAGGAAGTTTTGCAGTGAAGTGTGTTTGTGAAAACTATCAATCTTTCTGTTTAAACCAGAACAATGTTTTATATATAAAATAAAATATTATTAAACATTTACTCTGAAGTGCCAGATAAAAGGCAATAAATTCGTTCATTTGCTTCTTTTTGGTGTTTTATCTTTTGTTTTTGTTTTGTTTTTGGCGTTGAGAGGATTCTCGTTCAATTTATTTATATTCTCTCCAATTTTGAGTGTCATTTTTTTGTTCTCTCCTATCTTGTGCATACCTACTCACATTGTCACTTACTGTGTAAGATAGATGTCATCAGTGTTTTAGCGGACATGTCAAAACAAATGTAATTGAGAATTGTAAACAGACTTCGGAGGCCCCGCAGCTAAATTGTACAGTAAGTGGTCAAGCTAATAGAACACTTTTGGTGTAGAAAACCAAAATTTGGCTCTTCCGAGTATGTAATTTTTTAACTAGTAGATGAATTTGACAAAACTTTTTCAACAACAATTTGTTGAAGAATTCCACAGTAAAGCGGGATTTTTTTAAGCTTTTTTTTACATTGTTTGTTAGTTTTTCGGGAAACTTCTCCGGATTTAAATCTTATCAAGAATGTCTGGCCTTAAACACCATGTTTACCTTGGGAATAACCCTTCCACAAGTATTTTGAAAAAAAATATCATTGATGTTTGAAGAAACTCTTCGGAAATAAAATTATGTATTAAGGCTTCGATTGAAAGTATGCCCAATAGAGTCCGGGCTGTCATAAAAACTAGAGGCGGAAATACTCGTTACTAACAAAACAGTAATCAAAATACTTTCTAACGACAAATAGTTAATGCATTTCACTAACTCATTTAATTTTTTATCATTGAAATAAAAACAAAATTATAATTTGACTTCGAACTTGAAAATTTCGTTTAATTACTCTGCGTTCTAATAGCTTGAGCACCTACTGTATTTAAGAAATAATTGGTTAGGTCATGTGTCCATTTACCACTGGGTTATTATGCGACTGTAGACAGAGCGTAAAAATACGAGGTCAAAAACACCCCAATCAACCAAACAAGCTTGGAATAAGCTTGTAGTAAGCTTACAAGCGTAAGCATCGTGCTTAGAAAAAGCTTGTACAAATTGTTGTTAAACGCATTCAAGTAATTGTAAAGCAAGCAAAAAGGAACCCTTGGACAAAAATATTCCTTACTGTAATATTATCCCAAGCGTTTACTATTCAATTGGATATAAGTAAGCTTTCTACAATTTGCAATTGGAAAAAATTGTTGTAAAAGTGTTATTAAAAACAATTGGTAAAAAATTGTAAATAAGTACCTATTATTGTAAGTTTTTTCCAACTGTTTCTAAAAAATTTGAAAAAAGTGTTATTAAAATATTATTAAAATAATTATTAAACAATTGGAAGCAAGTAGTATTGTAAGCTTTTAACAACTGTTTTAAAGGATTTAAAATGAATTAATTTGATGTGGCTCCTTTTTTAAAAGTAGATCCACAACTTCCTTGCTATGAACCTTTAGGTAAAATGAATATGGCATTCTTTAAAATCTTAAATAAAAACTTACATAATCAATTTAGGAATCTAACAAATTTTTAATCAAAATTGTAAGTGATGGGACTTCGTTTTTTATTGCAATAGTAATTTTCAATGCTTGGGAAATTCCTTTAAAACATTATTCACATGAAAGTAGTAAAACTATTACGTCCGAAAGCCTTTTCCAACCATGCTCTCAAAACGTTTATTTATTTAACTTCAAGTAAACTTAATACAAACACTATAAAAAGCTTACTTTTCCCCCGTTTCGATACATTCTTACAACACAACTTGTAAACTTATAACGTAGGTAAGTGTTTTCAAAGCATGTTTGGAAAAGGCCTTGTAAATTTATAACGTAGGTAAGTGTTTTCAAAGCATGTTTGGAAAAGGCCTCAATTTTTCTATTGTAAATAAGCTTACTGCAAACACTATCACAGAGTGGCTGATTGGGACGTCTAATCTGAAAGGGGACTACTTTTGTTTACGCGCGCTTGCGTATTTGCGTTTGCATGCAAAACAGCAATAAAGCAAAATACGCTTACGCAAGTTGGCGTGAAAATAACAGATCATAAAAATAACAAACCTGCGTCCGCAACAATATCGCCATGTTGTTATAGCAAATGCATAAATGTTGCAAGTGCATTGATATGCTATTTTTATAAAAGCAGCTAATGTTGCATTTGCAACGATGCAACAAGATCGTGAATTGCCATAGAGTAAACGTTTTCTAGGTCAATTATATCTAGTTTTTCGGTTATATTTTCATACACTGTTGACCAATTTTCACAAAAATAACCTATATAAAACGCTTCGTAACTTGTTTATAAAAATAAGCAAAAGAAAATCAAGAAAACTGACATAAGATACTTGTTCAAAGTAAATATTAAAAATTGATGAAAGTCGATGAGACTTATATTTTTTTCTGCCTCAAAGTTAGCTTAATTTATAAATTAAAGCCTCTTTATGAGATAAAGCTTATTTATTTTATAAGATAAAGCTTATTTATTTTATAAAATGACATTTAAACATAACAAATGTTTTTCTTAACTTTTAAACAAATAAAAGTGTTTCTACATATTTTGTAGGATTTGTTTGTTTTTTTTTAATATTCTTTCCAATTGTGAAAATATTTCGTTTTTTTAAATTAAACAAGTAAACAAATGTTTTTCTTAACTTTTAAACAACTAAAAGTGTTTCTACATATTTTGTAGGATTTGTTTGTTTTTTTTTAATATTCTTACTAATTGTGAAAATATTTCGTTTTTTAAATTAAATGTTGTTTTTATATTTTTGACAAAAAATTCAAGCCTCATAAATAATTTATGTGAAAAAATTACCCCAATATCTCTTTCCAATCAAAAGTTATGGCTAAAAATCTATTTCTTCATACAATTGACTATCTATAGTAATAAAACGAATTTTCTGTTTGTTTGTTTGTTTGTTCGTTTGGCCTTTATACTAATCTAAACGGCTCAATGGATTTCGACCAAACTAGGTACACATATTAAATTCATCCCAACTTAAAATGTTACATACTTAGTTTTTGCCACGCCCCCTCTGAAATTTTTCAACTAACGGTAATTTTGTTATTATAATACTTTTTAGTATCGGAGTTTTTTGTATATTTAATTTTAAAAATTTTTATTTTTTTTGACATCAAAAACACTCACATATATTCAAAATTGCAGAAATTTTCATAAAACATCGTTACCTAAGAATGAGAAAAAAACGACATGAAAATCAAAGTTTGGTCTTTCGATGCAAATTTTTGTCATCAAAACAACAAGGGTACTTGTTTTCTTTTGATTTTTTTCGCGAAATTTATTTTTTCCAAAATGTTGTTTTTATATTTTTTACAAAAAAAATCAAGTCTCAAAAATAATTTATGTGAAAAAATGACCCCAATATCTCTTTCCAATCAAAAGTGATGGCTAAAAATATATTTTTTCGTACCAGACTATTAATAAAACTGAGTTTTGTTTAAAATTTCTCTATATCCTTTGAGCGCCTCCGCCCCCTTTTTGCTCTAAGAATGCAGTTGTGTGTCTAGAGTAATTACAAACATTTTGGTTTATATAAAATCTTCCTAATAGTAATCTACTTTGTTTTTTGCTTAGATGTTAAAATGTCCATATCTCAAGAACCCATTGAGTCCCACCATAATTTTTATATTGTTGAAAAGGTAATTTTGCTAGCTTTAAGATTAAATAAATATTTAAATTATTTTTAATTTTTAAAATGTGTTTTTCGTACCCTTTCTTCGAATTCAATTAGCTCACCGCAAGGGATGGAGCCCCCAAACACCAAAATTTCCCAAAACTATCTTTGGATTTCAAAATTCAGTTTTTGATTTGGATCAGCAACCATTCTAACGGTAACTCAAACTAAAAATTCAACTCGTTTTTCATTACTCCAGAACTTAAAAAACATTTAACCGAGAAGTGTATATTAAAATGTGTATATAAATTACTCTCGAGCAACACCGGGTATATCAGCTAGTTATAAATAAAAAACAAACTAGTTTGCAAATTAATTCTCCCCTCCCGTGAGGACCTTAAATTTTTTACTAATTTGAATATTTAAAAAATTCTTTCTGAATTGTGGCAAATATTGGCTTTTATCGTGCATATAAATTTTTTTAAATTACGAAATTTTCTGCTTTTGTATTTTTGTTCCCACTCAACGCACTGTGTGCTTATTTAGAACCGCTGTTTAGATCTTTTCACCACCCTATTTCATAAAAATATGCTACATAGAGCTTAGCAGTTTATGAGGGAAAATAATTATATCACTTAGAGACAATTTGTTTTTCGATTTTACGTTTGATTTTTATCAAAGGGGTCAACTAAATCATTGGTGTACCTTAAAATTTGAGGCGCCCCGCCCCATTCTGATTTTAAATTGTACGTGCCATTTTAGTACTTTCGATGTACATCGCAGTTTCCCCCAAAAAGCGTATTATAGCGGTTTTTATACGAGGTAATCCTTTTTCGATAATTATTCTTACCAAAAACTCTCATCAGAGGCAATTGTTGTCATTTAAATATTATTTTTTAAATAAAACTGTTTTACTCTTTATTATAATTTCACTAACACTTGTTTTGTATGTGTTTTAATATATAAATTGATTGAAACACTTGTTCTGTTATATAAAAAATATTTAGAATTTTTAGTATATACTAAATTAACTATAAAATTAAAAAAATTAAATAATCAAGAATACCTTAAAATAATTAAGAAAGCGGTAAAATTTGTTGGAAGTTCTTTTGTATAGCTACTAATTTCACTGTTAGACAATTTGAAAAATAAAAAATTACAGATCATTAAAAATCAACGATTTCTGGTAGAGGAGACAAAAAAAATTGCACGCGCATCGGCTTTGAAGAGTTTGCATCTAAGTATTAATATAGGCATTAACACTAAATTTAGTAGTTTCCTTAAAAAAAGAGTAAGAAAACTTCTTAATATAAATTTTGGCACAGCTGTTGTGACCACAATTCTATAGTAAAATTGTATAAGGAGTATTTTTTTTTAATATATTATAACGCTCAGGCCCCTATTTTTTGAGTCTATTTTTTACCCTTTTAAAATTAAATCTTAAAACAACCTTAAAAAATAGTAGTGTTAAAAAGCCTATGAAAATGCTTCTTTGAAAATTTGACTATAAGGGCCAATTTTTCAGTGCGAGCTTAAGCTCTAGTCAAATTAAGCTGAGGTTAACTCACTAAAATTGGACATTTAAACTTGGCTTAGACAAAAAAGAAAAAACATTATATAATAATTTAAGTCAATTTAATTTCAACGAATTCTAAAATATCTAGTTAAATGGAGTTTAAACGTTCAATTTTGGTAAGTTAAGCTGGGTATAATTTGACTAAAGTTTAAACACGTACTGAAAAACTGCTCCTAAGGGACAGTGCTAGTTTAACTCTGTGCTAGTTTTCAGTGCTAGTTTAACTCTGTTTCAAGTTTAAACTAAGTTTAAACCATGAATCTAGTTTTTCAGTGAATTTTAATCGAAGTTTTAACTACCAATGTTGGTGAGTTAAGCTCTAGTTAACTTTCTGTTTGTTTTTTTTCTTCACTGCTGGTTCTATCCGTCTGCTTGCATTCAATAATATGTTTAAAATCTGCAACCAGCGCCAGCAAGTATTCTACTTCTTCTGTATTAAAGTTGTTGCTTCTTTTATTATTTTGTACCCTCATTTTTCATAAAAATACTTTTTCTTATTTAAGCTTTTTTCTATTTTGCTTCCTTTTTTATGGCACATTTCATTGTCAGCTGTTAGACAGCTCAGTAACTATTTGACGTTTGCAAGTGTTGCCATATTATTCCTAATCTGCATGTTATTAAACCAGCACTGAAAAACTGATTGCTTAGTTAAGCTCAGATCAATTTTAATCTATGATTAACTAATCTCAAGTTAAACAAAGTTTAAACCAGCACTGAAAAACTGTCCCTTAGTGTCATTGGACAAGATTCTTCTAAGGTTTACTTCAAGGGAAAAATAAAATCAGTTTTTAGAATTGCATAAATGTGTACTATGCATCATCGAAAGTAATTTTCAATGCATAGTTTCAGGGCAGTTTTTAAATTAGGCTTATTTTTTTCTCAATAGATTTCTTTTAAATTTACACAAGAAATTTTACACAAGTAAAGTCAAATTTTTCCAAGAAACATTTTAAGAGAATATTAAATTAAAAAATTTTTTTTTTAATCGGTCAAAAAAGCCATCAAATATTACTCAAAATTTTACTATAGGTCTGTAAACACAACAACCATGTCAAAGGCATATACGTATGTTTAAGTTTTCTTACTCTTTCCGTTAGTAACTTGCTTAATTCAGAGTATACTTAAAACCAGGGATCGTAATTATTATAAGAGAAGTCGAAAAACTCATAGTTTTACAATTATTTTAAGATTTTTATGTTATTGCTCAACAATAAAAATTACACTGTGCGCTTTTTTGTATCTTTTTTCTCTGTGATAATTTGATAATTTAAACGTTTTTCACTTAATTTTGGTATAAGAAATTTCGTGGTGACATTTGTTTTACCACTATACCGAACATTTTAGAACAAAATTTTCCTTTTTAAGATATATCAAAAATTACTCAAGATATGCACTCATTTTCATGTTGATAACTCTTGAACCATTAGGATTTTCATTTTTGTTTCTTGGGCAAAGTTCTTTCTATAATTCTGGCCAACAACTTTGCTCAATAAATTGATATGAAAAAATCGCTTCCAGTGAGTGTTTCTTACAAAAAGTCAAACGAAAAAAATTCGAACAACATTGCGTATGAGTAACATTATTTGCTTTGAAGCGTTGAAAGCGGGCAAGACATATGTCGCTTATTAGATGTTTAAAGACAATTTCAACTGATTTCTCGTTATATATTTGTTCAACAAAGTTATTGGCAAGAATACTAGAAAGAAGTTTGCCGAAAAAACCAAACTGAAAATCCTAACGGTTCAAGAGTTCTCAACATGCAAATGAGTGCATATCTGGACTAATTAAAACAAAATTTTGCACTCAAGTCTTCGGTAAAGTAGCAAAACGAATGTTACGCCAGAGATTACTCATATTTAAATTAAGTGAAAAATGTTCAAATTATTAAATACAGATTTTCGTGCCGCACAGTGTTATCTATGATTTAAAAACAAACTCTAAACGTTTGATCGTTTAAATCATTATTGATTTTAAATACAAATTCTAGTTGTTTGATAATTTAAAATCGTTTATTGAGCTTTTAGGTCAGGTTGAAACAATTAATTTGCTCTAACGAATTTTTTCCAAAGAAACAACATTTTTAATATGAAAAGGAAAACATCACTAGCTGATTTTAATCCATAAGATTTCAGATTAACGAATTTTTGCTCTAACAACAACAACAACAACAAAATTTTCAATATGAAAAAGAAAAGACCACTAGCTGATTTTATTGCAATTTCCGCCCTGCTACAGGCTTCATCAAAAATCTTTGTAATGCCACCACCGGGAATCGAACCCGGGCGTGGTTGCCGTGCGATGAGATTTCTGTGTCAATTTCTCAGTTTTTCTCCCTTTTATACTTCTTTGTTGCTGTTATTATTGCTTACTTTAGATTATGCTTATGTTATTATGGAGTCCAATTATTTGTCGGAATTCGCCACTAACAAAGCACAGTTACTGAAGTTGTTTTAGATTTGCTGATCAAGAATGATTTAAACTATCAAACATTTAGAATTTGTATTTAAATCATAGAAAATTAGCATAATAATAAATAAAAAGGTCATATAGAAAAGTTTCAATTGTAATCAAAGGGTACAGCCAGACCAAAAAAACACTGAAACAGCTTGAAGATTTTTCAGCAAATCTAAAACAACTTCAGTAACAATGCTTTGTTAGTGGCGAATTCCGACACAAAATTGGACTCCATAATAACATAAGCATAAACTAAAATAAGCAAAAGGAACAACAACAAAAAAGTAGGAAAGGGAGAAAAACTGAGAAATTGACACTGAAATCTCAACGCCGCTGTGGTGCAGTGCGCTAAAATGCGGTGTTGGCATCACAAAGATTTTTTATGAAGCCTGTAGCAGAGCCGAAATAGCAATAAAATCAGCTAGTGGTGTTTTTTCATATTGAAAATATTGTTGTTGTTGTTGTTTTTAGAGCAAAAATTCGTTAGAGCAATTAATTGTTCTTACCTGACCTAAAAGCTCAATAAACGATTTTAAACTGTCAAACCACTAGAACTTTTATTTAAAATCAAGAATGTTTTAAACTATCAAACATTTAGAATTTGTATTGAAATCATAGAAAAATAACATAATAATAAATAGTTAGGTCATATAGAAAACTTTTAAAATTATCTTACGATTTTTATTTTTTTGATCAAAAATCAAAGATATTTTTTATTTTTATTTTTATTTTTCTGTTAAAAAAAAATAATTTTTGAGTTTTATTATTTCTCAATTTTTATTTTAGCTTAGTAATAATAATTATTTGTTTAGTGCGATTTTGGTTCGCTGATAAATAATAACCATTTGTCGAGTCTTATATTTTTTTTCCTGAAACATAAAACTAAAACAACACACTGCTTTGTTGTTGCTAGTGCATTGAGTGCTCACTGATTTGAAATCTCAACTCAGATTTTATATACTCAAGATGGCGTATTGGGTTGCCATCCTAAAATTTTTTTGTTTTTGCGAATTCGTAGCTGAAGCAAAAACTAGGTAAAAGTGGGTCACTGATGCCAAATCCATTGTCATAACTTACACATTCCAAACTATATTTGATAACTAGTATACCCCGGCAGTCGTTGTCCTGCCACAGACCGCCTTATTGCCATAATCGAAAATGTCAAGAAATGCCAAATATATTCACCATTTTTAGGAAAGTTGCCGAAAGTAACCATATGAACTAAATTACCAAATTTTAGTCTAATACCATCAAAACCGTGTGAAATGTAGCATTTTTGTGTATTTGTAGGCGAAAAAAGGGGGTGCGGCAAAATTATTTTCCTTAAATCATCTCGTGCTCGAAAAAAAAATCGACTGCCAGAATTTCAACTCAATTTAGCTTTAAGTCGGCCTTTGTAGTCTAGTGGAGAGTGTGCTAGACTATCAACCCAGAGGTCCCTGGTTCGCATCCGAGTTCGGGCATGGTTTTTTCACTTTCTTTGTTCTTTGCGTCATTTAGGAATTATGGAAAACTAAACATCCACAACTAAATTGTGGAAAATGTGGAATTAAAGGCCAGCAAAAACTAATGGCTGGAAATGCTTGTCGAGGTTAAGGCATAACACTAGCCTCGGTTAAAAACAATTCAAACTGTATTTCATGGTTGTTTCGCCTAATCAATAATTCATGTATGGTTCCAATCAGTTCCTCTAAATAATCTATTCTTTCGTTTCAGGTCAAAGACCAAACCTTGTTTATATAAGGCGCATGCCTTGGTTCTTTGATCTTCTTGGTTCTCCCCCCGCGCGCTTTGCTTCACTGCACGCTCACCCACCGAAAAGTGAGTGTAACTAAAGTGGGACATGGCTATTTTAAGTGCACTGGCCAAGAGTAATCATATAAACACAATTACAAAATTTTAGTCTAAAATCGTTGAAATTAAAAATTTTCATTGGTTTTAGGGCGGTAAAAGGGGCGTGGTAACCAATTTTTAGTAAAGTTGGCATACAAACTAAGCCAAAATTTTAGCTCAATCGACCTAGCAGTCAATTTTGATTACTGCTCAAAAAGTAGGAGTGGCTATATAGCGATCACGCCTATTTTTAGTACAGTTGCCAAAAGTAACCATACAAACTTAATTACCAAATTTTAGTCTTATACGGCCAAAACTGCTTCAAATATAGCTTTTTAAAATATAGATTTGTGGGCGGAAAAAGGGGTCGTGGGTACTAGTTTTTAGTAGAGTCGCTGACAGTAACCATGCAAACTAAATTACCAAATTTAAGTCTCATTTGACCTAAATTTTCTGAAATAAAGCATTTTCATTGATTTGGGGGCGATAAAAGGGGGGTGTGGCAAATTTTTTTTCCTAAACCATCTCGAATCTGAAACAAATAAACTGCCAAAACTGCAGGTCAATCAGTCCAGTAGTTTTGGAGTCTATAAGCATCACACAGACAGACAGACAGTGTTTTGCTTTTTATATATATAGATAGGGTTGCCACATTAAAATTTTTTATTTTCGTGATTTCGAAGCTGCACAAACACATGGGTCGCTGATGTTAAAGCTATTGTCAGAATCTAAAAATAACAACATTTTTTTGACAATAGGGTTGACACCAAAAAATATGCTTTTTTGCAACAACATGCGCCAGCAACAACAAAGCTGTGTGGTGTTTTGAGTTTTATGTTTGAGGAAAAAAAAAATAACACTCGACAAATGATTTTTATTTTTAAACTTAAAAAATAAAATTCCACAAATAATTCTTATTTCAGAGCAGAAAATAAAAATTGAGAAATAACTTTTATTCTAGAGCAAAATAATAAAACTCAAAAATAGTTATTATTCTTGAACAGAAAAATAAAAATCAGCAAAGCACTTTTATATTTGATATATAATAAAAAAATCATTAAATAATAAAATATTATTAATTATAATTAAATTAAAGTTTTATTGGTAAAGCTCCATAAATAAAAATCCTTTCTAACCTCGATAGAACATGCATTAAGCAGCATATTAAAGTAATCCAAAATGTGCTCCGACACTTGAAACATGTTGATTATTTTATGTTTTTGATTTTTGGAAAAATCTTTTTTTCTGTCCCTGCTTAAAGCCTATATTAAAAATGACAAAGGAAAAGTTTTTCAATGCAAGTTTAACTCTATTTCTGGTTTAAACGCTTAAGCCAAGGAGCAAGTTTTTCAGTAAATATTGACTTAAGTTTAAACTAAGGTTAAACTTCCAATATTGGTGGGTCAAACTTTGGTTAACTTGCCATATGATCTTGCCAGATTTTGTGTTTGCTTAGTTTATGCAACTTTTTTCATTCGCACTTGGCAATGGCCGCATTCCGCGAAGTCAACTGTTGTGAACTGTAATGGTAGCGATACCTTAGAGAGCTATGTTTTTCTCTGAATGTGTTTTTACTCTAATCGTCAGAAAAGTATTAAATTATTAAATAAATTAATTGCCCACGTTTCTCTCTCATATTTTAACACAACAGTAGCCAGTCTCCGCTAAATTCGGCAAATTTGTTTTTTATTGTCAGCTATGAGAAATTATCAATAACTTTTTGGCGTTTGCATGTGTTGCCATATTATTTATCCCTAATCTGCATGTTTTTAAACCAGCACTGAAATATTGATTCCTTAGTTGAACTCAGATCAATTTTAAACTAAGTTTAACTAGTCTAAAGTTAAACAAGGTGTAAATCTTAAAACTCTTAAAAATAACACATATAAGCAAAAATAAAAAATGAGGCGCCTCGAAATTCATCTTACACCTCTGGTGGACTTTTTTCTCAGAATTAAAAAATTAAAAACGTAAAATCAAAAAAATGTTATCTAAGTAAAAAAAAAATGACACCACTGTTAAGAAAGTACTGGGAAATTGATCATTCAAAAATACCGCTTAAAAAGATTTTCGGAATTCTACTTTTCGCTAAATTGCATCAACTGTCATCTATACTGACGTTGAGTTTGAGCGCGATAAGTCATGTCAATTTCCTAGAATCTGCAGCACCGCGAATTCTTTTTTATGTCTTCTATCGATCGAAAACGGGTGCCTCGAAGTGGTAATTTGAGTTTTGGAAAGAGAAAAAAGTCAGCTGGAGCCATACCATGTGAAAACGATGGTTGTTCAATAGTATTTGTTGAGTTTTTAGTTAGGATTTCATTCACAATGTTAGCTTTGTAAGATAGTGCATTATCATGTTTCAAAATCCATGAGTTTTCTTTTCACAAATCTGTCTTTTTTTCGACAAATTTTCTTTCTCTAAATTGCCGCATAACGCTAATGCTATGTTCACACTGAGAGCTAAATGCGCATTTACGAAATCCTTATTTACGAACTACCGAGTAAAGACTCGTTGTACGAGTAACAGGGACATATATATATATAGTAAATGCTCTAAATGCGCATTTAGCTCTCAATGTGAACATAGCATTAGATAATACAGCTTATTATCGACAAATTAGACTGAGATACAAAAAACGTAGTAAAAATAACAGTATTTTGCAATTGTAGAATTCATTAGAATTTTTGTTGTTACAACAATAAACTTGTTATATTAGGAATAGTATTGTTGATTTTAAAATTAAAGCTTAGTAAATAAAAGTTGTTCCTTGATCAGTTTAGCATCTGTTGAACACTTTAAATAAAAAATTTGTTGCAACAAGTGCAATATTCTTCCTTTAAAATGTTTTTGCATTTGTTTTGGCTAACAAAAGTGACATTCTTGATATTAAAACTTTTCTGTTTTTAAGCTAACAACGAAGTTGTTGCTAAATGTTACTCTTCTAACACGCGTAACTTTTCAAGTCATGTCGCTTCTGTTTTTCTAAAGTACTTGATAGCTCGGAGAAAGTGTGATGGTCTCAGACAGCATCAGAGGACCTGGTTGAAATTAAGGTAAATTTCAAATAAAGGAAATTCGATATTAAATTAAATTCTCATTTGAATTGCTTCATCAGAAGAAGAATAAATATATACAATTGTATAAAAAATATATCGAAGGCTTATATACAATAATGTCTATCTACATTTTGAGGAAACGTTTTTTTTTATGCAAAACTCATCACTGACCCCAGCTGCATCTATGGTAAAAATTAAAATTGAAAAAACCCATTTTTAGTACTATTTATACTGCACTTTATCATATTTCTATCTACAAAGACACTAATTTATGAATGCAAAACTGTCTATCTACATCATAGTATTAAGACGTTTTTGTTTGTTTTTTAAATTCTAAGTGAAAATAATAGCTTCAAATTTTAAGTTTTAAAATTTACTTCCCTTCAAATTAAAATTTTTATTATTACTACCCTAATATTTTTGTCATTTGCTAGATTTCATTCGCAAAGATTATAAGGAGTAGATTGATGCACAGCAATGTTTTGTTCGTAGTGAAAAATTGGTTTTATAATAACTTTTGAGATAATTATTGTGTGATTCCACAATTTGAACATGGGTAAGCAATGAACATTGATTACATTGATTGAATGATTGTTATGGTTACAGGCATAGCCTGAAAATAACTTTTAAAAATTTAATTTTTTAAGTTAAGTCTGACTGTTAACTTTTTTATTTAATTATGAAAGTAAAAAATTACTTTTAATTTTTATTTATAAAAATATAAGTTAAGAGTTGACTTTTACTTTTAAAAATAAAAGTTTTCCCTCACTTTTAACTTTTAAACTTCCGAAAATTTAATTTCCGAAAAATTAAAGAACTTTATTTTTAAAAGTTGTTTTTAAGAGTCTTTCGAGACTTTTGTTTATATAAAAGTCTTAATAAAAGTCTTACAATAAAAAAACTGCGAAAAAAAAATCCAAAATATGTTTATTTATGAATCGGTTTCAGCAACCAATTTATTTCACCAATTGATTTTGTTAACCTTGTCGACTCTTGTAAAGATTCATATTGAACAAATGAATAGCATACAATACTTTTTTCAAAAAAGACTTTCAAAAGGCTTAAACTTTTTTTAATTAACTTTTATAAACTTTTAATTAACTTTTTTAAATAAAAGTCTTCAAGGACTTTTAAAATTATTTTTTTAATGTAAAAGTCTTCAAAGTCTCTTAAGTTTGATTTTATTTTATTTAACTAGTTAATAAGCTTAATGTTGATAAAAAATGTTTTGCCGAATACAAGGCTAGATATCGATAGAACAAGCTTAATTCATTACCAAAACAAAGTTTTAAGCTTTGTTAGACGCGTATAATATAGTTTAAGTTTTTCTAGCTTAAAAATTCAAACGTATTTTCAAACGGCTATCTCCTAAACTATAACTGATAAGGCAAAACACGTTTTGACTTCGGCGTAACCCGACTTAGGGACGATGTAATGGCGATCATTTTGGTACATTTAATATTGAAAAAATTAGAGGAATGCCAATAATGCAATGTATTCACATTGCAAAGATTTGCTTAACAAAATAAAAATATTCGGCAATTATTCGGCTACTTTGGGCCGAAGAATTAAAAAATCGGCCGACTATGCCGAATATTCCTAGAAGCCGGACACTAGATATTTCACAAAATATGCTATGAGTCTTAAAAAATACATTTTTATAGTGCCAATAACATAAGAATAATTTAAGAATTATGACGAATTTAAAATACACATTTAGGGTATTCACAAGGTGTGCTATCATGTCATAATGTCATATTGTCCTAAGATTTTATACTAGTTAAACATTTTATTGTTGCCTTCCATATAAAAAAGTACTAATATATTATAACTCTGAAAACTATGTTTATTGAAGTGTCGTAACCAAACAGCTTTTTCTTACTTGCATTTAGTTATCTTGAAAATTTTAGTTGTAAAATTTTAGGACAACATGACAGTATGACATGATGGCACACCTTGTGAATACCCTAATAATTGTTTACTTAAAACCTCTCACCCGGCCGAAAGGGGAGGGGAGTGAGATTTTTAAACAACATTTTGAACTTTCAGCAGAAATATTTCGTACGCTCAAAATAAAAACGTACTCTAGTTAGTACGTTTCGATGCAACTGTGAACTAGTCACTAACAAAGGGTGTATTTCTTTATTCATTCCGGATAAAGAAGAGAACGAATAGAATAGATTGTTGTTTATCCAGAACAGATTGAATAAAGAAACAGTATTGGAAAAGAAAGAACATTTTTTTTGTTAAAACCAGAAACATATTTTTCGTATTTAATTAAAGACAACAAATACACCAGATAAAATTTAAAAAATAAAAATGCAACAAAGCAATCTAAAACATTTAATGTAAAAATTTTTTCCATTTTCATTTAACGAAGTTTTACTTCAAACAATCGAATATAACCTCACATACAAGGAATATTCTTTTTATTCTACCTTAGCTGATAGTATAAAAAGAACGCGTTCGGAATATTCCGTAAGAATAAAGAAATACAAAAAGAATATTCCGGATAATCAAAACTGAATAAAGAAACAAAAACAGTCATTCCGAACATCTGGAATGAATAAAGAAATACAGCCAAAATAAATAGAGTAAGCAAACAAACAATTTTCAATTCAATTGCTGAATTCAATATAATTCTGGTTACAAGGTGACGTATTATCAATTTTCTGTGAAATTTTCATAATTAATTAAGAAAAACACTATTTTAAATAAAATTAAAATTTTTAATCCATTTAGTTTCTTCAACACAACACCAAATTAGCTGTCTTAAAAATTTGGCAGACAAAAAGACAATAAGGCGCAACTGCTGTGTTGCATAGTAAGTATATTGAAGACACAGCATTGTTGACAGACAACAGTGGAATGTATTCAGTTGCTTTGTTGTCTACCGTAATAGCAATTTACTCATTGAAGACAGAAATTACTGTTGTGTTGTGAACCGTAATAGGGCTATAAGCCTATAGGTGTCTACGTAAAACATTATAGGGGTATTCACGATGTGGTGTATTTGTGATAAATTAATACAAAATTTACAATAGTTACAACTTATTGTGAACGAACCTTCACTAAAGCATTGAATTTTTAAAAATCATCTTATGTTCCTTTGTTTGGAAATATTAATTTAAATCACTAAATTATATTAATTTTTATTAAATAAACTCACAGCGTTGCCGGTAGCTTCCTCCATGCTGAGTAGAAATGCTTTTGCGATCAGCTGATTTAATATACAACGAAATTTACTAAGAATACAAAAGGGTTACATCGTTGTATTTTTGCCAGAGGGTTGTATTTTAAATGCTGTACATTTTGTTTTTGTAATTTTACAACATTTACAACAAATATAAAATTTATCAAAAATACACAACACAAGGGCAAATACACCACATTGTGAATACCCTTTATGCATTTTCTGAACTAATGGTAATAAATAATTACAGTTTGAGCGATGTTAAGTGCAGCGCAACATGCTTGCCTATTATGTATCAAGATGTCCATATTTTCAGGCTGAACAGTATATGTTGTAAAAGCACTGTAATAATGGCAGAAAATAATTACAGTCTTAGAGATATTGTGCGCGGAGCAGCGTGGTTGCCTTTTATGCATTAAGATAGCTTTTGTGTACGATATCTAGTTGAAACTTTATATTTTTGGGAATTTATAAAGGTTTAACTATTATAATGGCGTCACTTTGCATGGGAGGTGGGGAAATTTCAGTTATATTTTATTGTAAACATCGAGCGTACAGTTAAGATTTAAACATATTTCCGAAATTTTAAGCCATAGTACTAGTTTTTGTGGAACTAAAGGAGATTTACTGATTTTATAAAGTCGCTTGGCATGGGAGGTGGGGAAATTTCAGTTATATTTTATTGTAAACAGCAAGCGTACAGTTAAGATTTAAACATATTTGCAAAATTTTAAGCCATTGTACTAGTTTCTGTGGAATTAAAGGAGATTTACTGATTTTATAAAGTCATTTTGTATGGGAGGTAGCTGTGATTTTCATTCGATTTTTATAAAAATTATACTCAAAGTTAAAGCGTTAAAGTCATTCAATGCATTTTTGTGGAATTTAAAGAGATTTACCGCTTTGGTAAGTCACTTTGTATGGAAGAGCTATAAAATGTGGGTTTCATTCGATTTTTACAAATTTCATACAGCTGAAATAACGCGATATATAAGAAAATTTTAAGTTGTGGCGTTTAATAGACAAGTTTTGTTAATATTGTAGAAGATAAATTTATCAAAAATGTTGCTAATTAGCGAATAAAGCAGTTTTTTGCTCTTCTCTCACACAAGTTTTTAGTGTTTTTGTAGATAGACTGTTTTGAATATAAGCCCACGATATACCTTTGATCTCATTGGCGTTTTTCCTTTTTAATTTCTATAAATATTTGCATTGTTACAGCAACAATTCTTTAATTCAGTTCTTTTAACTGCCAGCATTGTTAAATTTACTATTTTTCTTCTTACTTATTTTAAATACTATTGCATGTTTAATTGAATGCTTTGGCTCTTTGAACAACAGTAAAAATTGTTGGATCTATTGACAACACAATCGCTGTAATATTAAAGATCTAGTGTTCTTGAGCACAAAGCAACTGTGCAAATAACTTAGAATTAATTCGGAATTTGTTGAATTTACGCGTTTTTTGTTTTGTTTTGGATTCTTGGATAAAAAGAATTTTGCCAATGGCTTTTCACATGATCAATTCCCGGTACTTTCTTCACAGAATATACATATACATATTTACTATAGTTAAACAAGTCTAAGAGCAATTTTTTGCCTCTGACATAGTTGATGCATTAGGGTGGGGCGATTTGAACATCAAAATGGGCGCTTCGCATTTCTGATTCTTGGGATTGTACTGAGCAAAAAAGTCCACTAGGACTATACGTCTACGGAGAAAATCGAGCTTCCAGATTTTGACTTGCAGTTTTTTCTCAGACTTTTGTCACGTTTTTTTGGATATTTTTTGGATTTTTTTTGGACCATTGATATTTTCGATGCAATACTAAGACAAAAATATCAATGGTTTGGCTGTTATAGGCCAAAATATCCAAAAAAAACGTGACAAAAGTCTGGTATGACTTTTGAATCACCGTAGACGTATGGTCTAGTGGACTTTTTTGCTCAGTACAGTCCCAAGAATCAGAAATACGAAGCGCCCATTAACACTTTTTAGCTTTCATACTAATCGCCCCACTCTATTATGCATCTTTCAAATAAAACCTCATCTGTTTTTTTGGTTTCTTCCGCTTAAATAAGTTGTGCTTTTTTATTCGAATGTTCAATGGCCGCCAGCAGCTCGTGTTTTTGTCGTACGTAGAGTCGTCCTTTCTTCCAAGGATTTTGCAATTGCAGCGGCTTAAAATCATCGCGAAGACAACGTTCTCTTGCACCAATAACAGCTACCAAGCAAAAGTTATCCAACATTTCCGAAGTGTAAATCGGACCATTATTGCCCTTAAGAACGGCCGCCATATTCAATTGTTTAACAACCAGATTGATTACCTCACGAGCAGAGGTCTTTGGAGTTACGTGCAGCTTTAGGCTAGTTCCACTTGCCAGGCCGGTATTGTAGGCTGTGTACACTTGTATTATTCCCGAAGCTTGTTCAGATGCCAGACTTGAGCCGCTTGCAGAATCTTCTTCACTGCTCTGTTGAGATAGGCTTTTTGTGGAAGAGCTCTTGGCATTTTGTGCTTCCTCTGCATTGGTTTTCATTTCGGTTTGAAGTGCACTTAACGTTGAGCGTAGATAGAGTCCACCATCTCTGAGATTTATAGTAGATGCAGCTTTTATCTTGTCATTGGACGGATTTCTTGCTTCCACTTGTTTGTTGGTTACAGCTGAGTTAACTTCAAAATCCGTTGTTAGCACAGCTTTCAAGCTTAAAGTAGAAGTTGTCGTTGTCACTTTACTTGCCAAATGGGGCACAGAGTTTGATACCGATATGGTTGGAGGCGGCTGGCTGTTTCTGGATGTAGTGTTTGAACTAGTTCGTTTACGAGTCATGCTGGATGTTTGCTGGCTCTTCAGCATGCCTGAGTTGGAACTAAGCGTTAGAATATCTGCGGAGCGCGAAGGTGGAATAGCATGGAAAACTGCCGAGTCCCCGCCTGAATAGAAACTGTGTGTACTGTATTCTGACGCCACTGAGTCTCCACTATATTTACGCAATGATACATTTGACTGTTTGTAGTCCTTGCCAACGTTCAGCAGTTGTACTGAATCAGTAGCCAATGAAGTTTGTTCTGAGAGCTGATCACTATTTGGCGTCACAGCATTGGGAGTGATAACGGTGCGGTCTAGATTCTGTTCAGACTTGGAGTGCTCCGCTATCAAACTTGTGGAATGTGTGCTTCCAGCTGGTCCTGGCCAGCTGCCACGCCCCGATCCACTTTTGCTGAATTTCACATCACGTAAGGGTAGTTGCAAGAGGTCCTTCTTCTCGCCCGCGGAATGATAATGTGCTGGGTTTTGTGTAAACTCCAGAATTTCATGCATTGCCACTGAGGGCAGAGCATTCTTATCGCGTGCAAAAGCTATGACATCCATCAACCAGCGGACACATTTCCAGACTGTGTTCAAGTTTGCTGTAAGCTCATGCAATTTCGCCAGACGCTCTTTTGCCGTCTGAAGCTCACTAGTTGAGAAGGCTTCGCGGTGTGAATGGTTAGCCAATGCTGTGTCCAGCTCCAGAATACAGGACAGGCGAGAATATTTTTGTATAATTCCTGATTGGTAGGTGCGCAAATGGATCATCTCAAATGCTTGTATACTGAGACTGACTAAGTCATCGCGTTGTAGAAGTATTTCCGGCTGTCCTGGGGCAGCGCAGGTTAGCTCTACAGAGGGACATATAACTAGAAAACTGATGTCTTTGCTGTGTTCAATGATCTCCACGTCATACAAGCGATGTGTAGCCGCATCCTCCAAACGAATGTTCATGTAGGCCAGCAACTTTTGGGCTGCTGTCGCCAGATCGTACAGAAAAAGTCGCTGTACTTCTGTCGTAGATTCAGCAGAGTTTGCGTTGAAGTCAAGTGCAATGCATTGCGAGCTAACAACACCTTCTCTTGTTTGGCTACAGTTACGCTTGAGCACTTGCCACTCCTCAGCGTTGATGTGGCTGTTATCTCTGACCTTGCAGTGCGGCAGTACGTTAGGCGTTTTGACAGGAACAACCACTTGAATTTGCTCCACCGAACATTGCATTTTAAGATAACCTAGATAGAGGCCTGGTTCTAGTCGTTTCATTGATGCCTGATGGTAATGGATTTGATCGCCGATTGATGATATCAGCATCTCGCTAATATTGTAGTCTTCGTGAATCGCTACGATTTTCTTTTGTAATTTGTTGACAGGTAACCAACGTGAATTAAGAATGGATACTGCTTTCTGACTCCTTACTGCTTGGACACAGGTGAGCACAACAGTACCGTGCGAATCACGAAATGTTTTGTAATACAGTGTTCCTAGATCAATAAGGCCAAGAGCTGATTGCATTTGACACACCGCTGATAGTAATTTTGTGCGAAAATGTACGGCAGACGTTAAATTTCTTTCCATATCTGAGCGCAGTGATTTAACGTCCTCCCAACTACAGGCGACCTAAAAATAAAATCATATTATTTCTGTTTCCACCATGCTGCATTGTATTGCCACCTTCATAAGCCAGTGATAGTCACTGTGTAGAGTTCCTGGATAGGCTTCATCAATTTCTATAACTGGAAGAAAATCTTCACTTGTCACCAAAACTTTATCCTCACAATAGATGGTGCTAGCCAGGTAGATGCCACTATAAAGATAAATATAATACAAATTTAGATGTTGACTTTTAGGACTCGAACAGATTTCAATGCTCTTAGGCAATATTTTAAAATTATTTTTGACAACCCATGTAACTAGCTGGAATATAACTGGTATCGCACGGCTATGGTTCAGCTCTGGCTAGTAACTAAATGTAGTCCTAGATCGAAGCGTCTAAAACATCTTACAAAAACTACTTCATGTATTTAATTACGATGGAGCAAAGCGCGCTTGGAATCTTTACTTAGTCACGTTAAACAAAAATCTCTCAACTGGACCATTCAGTCGTCCCTCCTGTAAACAATCGCTAGACTACCTAGGTAGTCTCACAAATTCTAGTAATAAATCTCTCGATATCGCATGTCCGCTAAAAACACCAAGGGGGAAGCAAAAGCCACCCTGTCGAACAAGGGAATCGAGGATCTCCGAAATAATTCCAGAAAACTCTTCATTAAGGCAAAGGCCACCAGATCCACAGATACGTGGACGAACTATACACTGTCAAAAGCACAAAATGCTTACACCTCCACTCCACTGTTCCTATTAGAGTTGGGTCGTTCCGGACCTGCATAGTTCATGGAACTATGTTCACTCTCGGACATAGTTCCAATCATTCCATCTGTACGATTTAAGCATGTCCAAACAGTTCCGATTGCAATAACATTTTTTTAATTGAGCCACATCTCATTCGCACTTACATAACTTAATCGAATTGTTTGAGCGACGATAAGTAAGCCAATAATGCTTGTGAAAGAGAGTGAAAGAAATAATAGATAAAATAAAAAATGATATATCGTCATTCCAGTTGTGTGCATTGTTCAGCATTGGTGTTTATTTTTGCTTTTAACCTGTGCTTTAACATGCTTTTGTTACTTTCATTCTTATAAATAGAACTGCTGGAACTATATAGTTCCGCGAACATGCTTAAAGCTGATGAACTATAAGATGCAATTGAGTTTCGAGCTCATGAGGAACTGATTGCAAATTATTTTTGCTCGCTTTTCAGCAACTTTATAAATTTACTTCGTGAATTTTATTTACTAAATGAAATTATTTACTAAATGATAGAAGTTCCTTTTTTTATATAAACTAAAGAAATGTTTTTCCTTAAGTTAAAAATATTGAAATAAAAAGCAAAAAATTCTATTCAATTAATTTAAGACTAGTCAGAGTGATGTGTTGAAAATCTACATGGACCTTTACACATTCTCCGCAGTTCAACAAGCACTTAATTCAAATGCTTCAAATAGTTCTGCAGTTCAAATAAACAAAGGAACTAGATAGTTCCGCGGACATGCTTCAAATTCCCTTTGTAATTCAACAAGCAGACAGTCCAAATAGTCTATACAGTTAAAATAAGCAAAGGAACTAGATAGTTACGCGGACATGTTTCCGTGAACTAGTTCCTTTCTTCAAAAGAATCGTTCCATGTCCGTTCCGTCTCTGGAACTGTTAAGCACAAGCCTAGTTCCTATTACTGAAAAATCCCTCCATCCGAATATATATACAATGATAGCTTTTATTGATATAAAAGGGGCCTTTAATAACGTCGAAGCAAGAGTTATCACAAATACGCTGACGGAGCTTGGGGTGGACTAAAAGCATTGATAAATCAATCACTGGAAGCCTTATCTACAGGAAAGAGCCAAAAATGCAATTACCGCCCTGTACTCATGCGAAAAGGTGGTGGGTTGCAAGTGGGGGTTTACAATCAAGTGTTACTCACTGGCTATATACAGCAGTTATAAGGCCAATCTTGCTATATGATGATATTGTCTGGTGGCAAGCATTCAAAAAACAGACTCATCTTAACTTTCTCCGTAAATTTCAGAGGTCAGCTTAACCGTGCATCAATAGATCACTAAGAACCACACCGACTGATGTTGATAAGTCTTCCTTAAAAGGACTATCCCTATTATATCCAGGTTATGTCAAAAGAATTAAATACTTTTTTCCTTAACAATTTTCTCTACTCAGACATGGTTAGGTTACAGGCCCGTAGCTAGTATGGTGCTAGGGCAGGCTTAGCCTGCCCTAGAATCCGTCGAGCCTGCCCTAGCCAAATTTCCGTATGCTTTTACAACTGCCCTCTTTTGTCAGTCATTGCCAATAACAGCTGTCAAAAATTTGTAAAGAAAGTTATTTTTTGGTGAAAATTTATAGAATGTTGTTTTTTTAATAGTTTTCAAGATTTTTTGAGCAAGTTTTTTAGATAATTTATTATTTTAAGTGTTTTAAACTAAATATACACAAAAAAAAATTGCAGTTGGTGCAATCGTTTTTCCAGCTTTTGTGTCTCCCAGTTTGCTGTTCTGATTAGGAAAAACACTTTCAACTACTTGAGGATGAATGGGGAGGATTTCGAAATTATATCATGATTCAAGCGCCAGCTGACTGCATTTCGGATTTTTCAACTTTAAGCGGCTGTACCAGGTCAGCAGTCTTCCTTATTCCTTTAATCTAAATACTTTGCATTCATTCTCAAATAGTTATACATACTTTCCGCAATCTACTAATAGTAATTAGTCTAATTAGTCTAACTAAAACTACTAATTGGGAGCATAAAAAATTGGAAAGGCTGAAAGGAAAATAATGGATGTTGCAGACATAGCTTGCGATTGAATGAGGTACTTTTGCTCAAAAACAATTAAAATAAAAAGGTTTTATATCACGCGAAACTCAGTAGTAGAACAATCACTTGGTGAGAGAAGTGAATATTCTATTGAAATTAAGCCGGCTTACTTTGATATCGTTGATAATATTATATTCAAATTAAAAAAGCGTTTCACCAAAAATGATCGTATATTGTTGGCATTGTCATAAGCTTACGAAATGAAGCCGGCTAGTTTGAAAATATTATGATCTGTAGGCTTAAAAATACCCTCTGATGCCGAGATGTCTGTCGCAAAGAAATATCTGGACAAAAAAGGGATGAGCATCAGAAAACATCAGCAAATTCAATCAGTTTTGATACGTTGAATGAATTGTATCTAATGCTCGATGCGTTTCCTGATACTTATAATTTGTTTTATGCAATCGAAACATTCGGCAACAGTACGGCGGTATTCCGGCGGTATTGCGGAAGCATCATTTTCCCGTGTAAGCCAAATCAACAGAGTTCAAAGATTATCTTCGCAAATTTAATGAGAAACTAAGACGATTGCCTTTGTATTAAACAGCAGAGCTGTGACTGTAGTGGAAATCAATATAATACATTAAGAATTCGCTTTCAAACAATGAACTCATTTATGTTATATTTAAAGCATAGTACTCTGTTCAGTTTCATGTGAAATGCCACTCAAATCTCCATACAAAAAGTGATAGCTGCGAAACAAGTGTGGAAATTTTCACAGAATGTTCGTCAGAGCAGTACTCTGTTCCGCTGCGTGAAATTATCGCAACATGTTTCTGAGCAACATTTTTTCACGACAATTTAATTGTACTGCCTATTTATTTTGAAGTGAAAAGAGAGATATCATATGAAATCTTCCAACTTATTTTCTGAGTCTCTCTGAGAAACGTTGCCATAGAAATTCCTCGCAACAAACTTTAAGTCAGAAATTTCACGCAACAAAGAAATAGATGTTGCCAGCGAAGTTTCACGCAAGCGAACAGAGTACTAGGCTTTATATGTTAATATACTTAACTTTTTTTTTTACTTAAATATACATTTGAACAATAAACTTATTAAATAACATGTAAATATATAAAAAATTCATTTGGAAATATGTTAATATGCATATATATATTTATATACAAATGTATGAAAAAATTTGTATTTTTTTACTGGAGGCTCAGCCTGCCCGGCTCTTATTTTCTGGCTACGGGCCTGTTAGGTTAGGTCAGGTAAGGGTGGCGGCAGGTCTTTAGACCAGCTCCACTTAGACCAAATAATTGGTCCGTTGTAATACCAAGGAATGGAAGAACGGAGTAATCAAGTGAAACTTTTGTGTAAGATGTTCTTAATACGGCAGAAGCTGTAGAAACATGTGATATTAAATCTGAAGCAAGTGTTATGCCTTGACCTCAGTCAAATCAAGTGCCTAAGCGTTCCTCTCCACAAACTTTTCCTACCACCACCATCTACAACTTTTCGCCGTAAATTTGTGTGTTTTCAAGTTATTTTGATTAGAAATAAGGAAAGAATGGTTACAGCATAGGACCATGGCCCGGCCAGGGCTCAAACCCGGTATCCCTGAGTGACAGTCAAGCGTGCTACCACTAGACTATCGAGGACGCCAACCGTGCATAAATATCCTTAAGCCCACACTACCTTAAAAAGTTGCCTATCGAATAATATCATGGGCCTTATTAAACCGCTTTTTTACCATTTATACCTAGCACGCCACTGTTGTCCTTATCAAGCTCCTTCAGACAATAGAGGTATTCACGATTCAGTGCAGTTGAGGAATTGTGCAGTTAAATTTTCGTGAACACACCACCGTCCCTATTTCGAAGCTGTCAAATTTTTCAATGCTTACAAGTGCGCAACTGCTCAAGTCCTCAAGTTTGAGGCTACAGTAGAAAAGCACTTTTGAAGACTTTTGTAAAGTCCTTAAATCATCAACTGCACGGGCAAGTGCACTGAATCGTGAATACCCATATTGTTAAAAAAAATATCTTATTTTCTTCTGTTTTTATATGTATCTCGCTTTTCGCCTTTCTCGAAGCTCAACAGTTTTTTTTTGTCGTGATGTGCTAGCTGAGCACAATCAGAAAAGAGAAGAGAGCAACATGGAGAGAGCAACTCTCGCAACACAAAGCGTGAAAAGAAAACGATGAAGCAGTGTGTTGCCGCTGGGATGATTCCCTACAAAACTTAACATTTTAATTAAATATACTTATTATAAAAATTTTAAAAGATAAATACCCCTAAATAAAACTGTAGCACAAATATGACATTTTAAAAACTTTTTCCATAAAAATCGGCCTAGTGCTTTTCAAGTAAAGTGGTAACTTTAATTGGCACTTCAATTTTAAATATAATAGTAATTGAGTTGTGATAGCTTACCGACGCAAGTTTTTCTGAAATCTTGATGCCACTGAGAACAGCTGCTTGATAGTTGTTTTCTTCTTTGGATTTCGACGTTGTGCCGCCGACGAGTCCAACGTCAATTCGGATACATCTGCGGGTCTCGCCAAGCGTACCGCAGTAAACAAATTATCAAGTAGGCGTTGACGTCCCAGGTATCTATCCTCATGGCTATTGACATCCCGCCAACCTTTTAAGTAAATAATTATTGCAAAGGTTTAGTATCTCCATTAATTCAAAAAAATTTACAATATAGTACTTACTGGAGGGCACAACACAAGCAGGTACGGACGTTTTAACGGGACCCCAACCCTTAACATTACCACACATAGCACGAATAAAGTATCGGCGACCCTGCGTCAAACCATTGATATGGCATTGTGATCCCATGGTTCCATGTGAACTTGTCCAATCCATTATTTCACGTTCGCCTACAATGTTGCCAAAATCCGCTCGCGTCGACCATTGCACTGTAGAGTCAAGCATTAAACAATACTGATTGGTTTGAGCTTGCGTGTGGGTTACCTTTAAATTTGGTTCCAATTGCTCCATCAAAAGGTTCCAATATTTGCACTGTAATTGAATTAACACCTGTTACGTCGACAGTGACTGAAGCAGGTGCATCTGGAGGGCGTGCCTGATCCCAACCAAGCAGTAAACGACGCAGACCTTTAACACGGCGCTCCCAAATGCCAATTTGTTTGTCTGTCTCGTTGCCGGTGCAACCGCTTACGGAAGAGCTGGTATTGCCTAGTCATGAAAAACAAAAAGACAAATAAAGAAAGAGCACAAGAAAACGTTCATTAAGCCCTCATCAAAATAGTTTTCTTCTACCCACCTATTATAATACTTGAAATCGAGGGTCGCGCACCAAAAGATGGTTGGCAGGTGCCATCCGAAGAACCACTCAAATCGTGTATTCGCGACTCGGCATCCTTAAGCAATGCATTCAACTTTGCGCCTATAGAATCTGAAGAAACTATTTTGGGAAAAATACATCAACTCAAGTTACTTGTATTTTGATTACTGGCATCTTACATTGAGAACCACCCACAGCACCGTGTTGCAATAACATCTTCGTCATCGAACGATTATTGCTGAGCACCGCCACATCCAAGGCTGATAAACCATCCGCGTTTATACTACAAGAAAGTCCAAAAGTCAATTAAATTCGAAAATATGCAAACATTTCTTTGAATACCTGTTAACATCGAGATCTGTTGATTCCAATATGGTTCGAGCCTTGTCCAAATGTCCATGTTCGACGGCGGAAAAAAGTGCTATGAATACAAATAGTATCAAATGATAGCAAAATATATTCAATAAATAATTTTCAAATAAGAAATAGGAGCGCGTCACTTGAGTCACTTCAACGCAGTGCATGTGAGTGAAAAATATTAGCATTTTTTAAGAATGATTACGAAATGAAAAGAAAACGAAAATAAGGTGCATACCATGAAGGTGTACATTGATTTGTGTAAACTTTTCCAATTGAGCCTGTGCCAGTTTTAATTGCTTCTTTGACATTTTATTCCTATGGGGTGTGTTTCCGCTCTTGCTACGAGCAGATGCGCTCATTGGCTGACGCGATACGGACAGGACGTTCTCATCAGAACTGGCATCTTCTGGATCTGTATTTTTTTGAAGTTTTGCATTCTTCGGATGCGACATGTTGGAATAACTTGGTACATGCGATTGTCGAGAAATACTCAGACTGCTCGAGGGCAGTTTATGTGAGCCTGGAGGAGATGGTATCGTTGGCACTAGTTCCGAGACGGTTGCATGTGGAATAAGATATTCCATTTCTTTAAAAACATTTGGTGTACAAGAGTTGACGGTGCGTAACGGTCTTGCTACTGGTATGAGATTTGTTAATTGCTCTGACCGACGATCATGCGATTTGGTGCTACGGTTATGTGCTTTTTTGTGGTAGTACGAGTTTTCCGGGTAATAATGTCGCTGCAGTGATGTTCTTAACACAACTGTGTCAGCATTTTGCTCGTCCAATGAACGACGATATGCTCGCTGTGTCGGAACGTTTAGTGTATTTGATAAGATGTTATCTTTAAAAACATAAAATATTAGAAACTATAAAATAATACATAGGCACATTAAATTAAAAAAAAAAATACTTGAGCACGAACAGAATGCTTTTCCTATACAAAGTTCAGCTAAAATGCTCCCGTATGAGAGGATGGGGAAATGAACTTAATGACCAGTACTCGGTTAAAGCAGAGTTTTAATTTATTTGAAGCAAAACCATGACCATGACCGAAATTACAACACAAACGTATTAATAAGCAGTTCTTGTTTTTTTGCACAATGAGTTGTTGGTGTCTATGAGGGCGAATGAACTTAATGGATGTGAATCAAGAGTACCGTTTCCATGTGAGATAAGTAGGTATTTGAGATGCGGGTGATGCGGGTTTAATTAAAAGTCTTACCATCGACTGAGTACTTCGGCTTGTTACTTTCAATACTCATATGACAAAATCTACTCAAATCGGCGATGCTGTGAAATGATTTTTGCCGCAACAAAATGCCGGAGTAGCGCAAACAACCATTCGTATGAAGCACTTTGTGCTGCTTCTGGTCAGTGCTGCACCTGCATCTGAAAGATTATGTTAAATCGTTTAAGGCTGTGCTAAATTTTTAAGTTCTTAATCGGTTTCAATCTTAGCACCTCTGTCTTTCTAGGCTTAACCCCCAGTCTGCACCCAAATAAAGAACCCCCACTAACAACAAGCGTCCCCACTGCAGCACAAGCGAAGGTTTTAGCCATCGTTTTCGGGTGGAAATTTTTGTTTAGTTAAGTATTGTTTTTAAACTTGGAGACTGCTTGCGTTGTGTCGAAAAAATTGGAGATCGCAAAAAACTAAATACCTATTGATTTTTTTCTTCACATTAACATTTGTAAAAGACTAATTTTTTAATAATAAAATAAAAACATTTTGTAAGCAAAACCCTTTCAACACCCAATTACATATTTAAACATGTATGTTCTTATGCTTTTTGGTGAAAATATTTCGCATTGGCTATGTCAAAGCGGTATCAAGGAATGCTCTAATGCAGTTGTCATGCTCTAATAAGTTATTTAGAGCATGCAGTGGTTGTGCAGCTATGGATCAAAAATGTTGTAAAAAGTGAGTATTTTGCCCTTTATTGATATTTAGAGGCATTCTTTACAGTTTGGTGTACAGTTCTTTCTCCTAGTCCATTCCAAACCGTTTACGAGATATAATCCGATATAAATAAAATTCGACCAGTACAAACACAGGTAGAGTTTTATGAGCGAAAAATTTTACTAAATATGAATCCATTTTTGGTTTAAAAATATGTGGGGAAATGATTTGTTTTTGGAACGAAGTTCCTTCATGCGGCTTGCTAGTGGTGTGGTTTGCTAAAAACCGTCACGTAACAGTGAGATTGGTGTGTGCATGCGTGCGAGTATCGAGCAGACTAAAAACTACCCTTTATGAAATAAAGCGCTTCGAAACCACTTTAAAAGCACTTTACAAAACCACAATAGCGCTTTGTTCTCGCTTTAAATAGCGCTTTTTTAACATTGCCATGTCATTGGAAAGAAGACCTTTGTTCTCGCTATGAAAAGTGATTCAAAAAGCGCTTCGCTCTCGTTTCGAAAAGTAATTAAATAAAAACAGATGATTCGCTGGACATACGAGAGAAGCGAAGCTTTTGCGCTGTTTCATACTTTTGAAAATTTAATGGGTTTTTAAATAAAAAAGTTTTTAATTTGAAAAATTTTAAATACGACAATGTTAACTAAAAAAAGAATATTCTCACCAGTAAACTTTATTACCTTACATTATTATTTTACATTCATTTCGAATTATTTTTGTAAATGTTAATGAAATTATTGGTTTGAATTATATAGATGTAATGTCATCGATATTTCTGGCAAACATTACATCAATAGTTGTCCTAATCGTGTTGTGCAAATATTTGGATGGGTTATCATTCTCAAGTTATGTTTATCAAAACGGCATTGTTTAAGGCCTATAATTTTTGTGAATTTTTTTTTTTTTTATATTTAAAAATTTTTTCTAGCGTTATTTTCACTTCTGCAGCCGTTTTAGTAGGTGTAGAGCCACAGTGTTTCGTCTACATTCATTCCCTTTATACTCATTTATCTCCAAACTACTTTTTTTTGGCACGGTGTTGTAGAAAAACCAAAAATTATTCATTTGAATCATATGAAATTAAAATATGCTATGCATAACATCAGTGGCTATCACTGAAACTAGAATCAAAGTTTTATTTAAAAAACATCGTATATTTAACACTTAATAACCGGTAGAAAACAAGCTGTGTTAAGAACTTAATTTTCAAAAGCGCGTCATTCTGTGAATTTTTCATATCTTTTTTTCTAGTACCAGCCATAGCTGCACTAATAGTAATTAATAATATTTTGGGTTTTTATTTTTCAGATAAATAGAAAAGTCAAAATCTACAACACTGCCCATTCCCCTTAAAAAATTCTAGTTGTGCGAATGCAGACTGCATCACGATTTGCAAATTTCCGAACAGACCCAATGCTTTTGATCGATTATTGTGATCTGCTGCATCATAGCTTCACTCATTCACAATAGAATATGTAGGGTAGCTAATGCAGAATCCTTTTAATATATGCTTGTCATATACTGCATCATAGCTTCAGTTAATACTTAATATTGAATGAACCAATTAACTTAACGAAGTTGTTTGGATTAGATGGTAGCGTGCTGAACTACCAATCGGAAGGGTGCGAGTTCGATCCTCATTGCTGGCATAGATATATTTTTGATTTTATATTCTCTTGTTAAAATTGACGCAAGCAAAGAACACAAACAATTCTAAGAAAAAGGTGTATGGAAAAAAGTGTCGTTTTTGAGATTTCACTCAAGCAAACCACAAAACGAGGCGTAAAAAGCCTCGCTTCAAAAATAAACAGATTTCACTTTTAATAACATTCGGAGTTGAAGAAAAAGCGTAAGGGACTTCGTTCCTGATGGGGATCCCCAAAACGCACCACTTTTTTTTAATGTTATGGTCCAAAAAATGTGCAATATGCTGTATCGCAAGAAAGCTTAAGCTCTAAAAAAAAACAAAATTACAAACATAATGTCGCTAAGACAAGGTGAGAAAAAAATTGAAAATGGAAAATCGATATTTTTGGCTTAGGAGTTAAATATCAGATGCATTATTTAACTAGTAAGGAATTATCATCGACTGGGCCAAAGTTAATATACCCCCACGAACGACGATTTTTCCAAATTTCATACCTAAAGTTTATATTAATTGTTAAGGGTTTTGTGCAAAATTTAAAGTCATTCGATTAATTTTTGTGGAATTGAAAGAGATTTTACCATTTTGGTGAACTTACTTTGGGAGGTAGACGTGATTTTATTCCACTTTTACAAATTTTATACTAAAAATGCATATTAAAAGTTAAAGCTTATGAACAAAATTTTAAGTCATTAAATTGGTTTTTGTGGAATTGAAAGAGATTTTACCGTTTTGGGTAAGTCACTTTGTAAGGGAGGTAGATGTGGTTTCCATCCCATTCTTACAAATTTCATACTCAAAGTTTATAATACATTTTTTAATATTTTTTAATATGTATTTTTGAATAAAAAGCTTGCATAATGAATTTTGTTGCGAAGGCTAAGAAATTACAGCTGTTATCGTGACCACAGACGGACAGACGGACATGGCTAAATCGACTCAGGAGATGATGCTGATCAAGAATATATATACTTTTCTATACCGGCCACGCCTCCTTATCGGCGTTACAAACGGAGTGACAAAGTTAATATACCCCTATAACGTTTTTTAAACGTGGAGGTATAAAAAACATAAAAAAACTTAAAAAAGCTTAGATTATAGTTATTGCAAATTATTTTTCATCAAAATATATTCCATATGTGTTTCGGTAAATATCTCCAAACTGGCCTTTAAATGATTTCCGTACTATAGGTCAAATTTTTTTTGGTTTTAAGTAATTTTTGTTCTCATTAAGAATGGAACTTTCAAAAAATGGACGCACAGCGAAGAAAAAAAGACCCATAATTTTCCTCTAATAATTTTGAACTGGTAAAGTGTGTAATTATATTCTCACGCGTACTGCGAATGGGGTATAAAGGCTATGGCAGTCCGTTTGTAAGGCCCATAAGAAGGCGTGGAAGGTATAGAAAATTATATATGTCCTGAGTGGATTTTACCATATATATATTTGTATATCCGTCTGGCAGTCTGTCCATCTGTCGACACGATTACAGACGCAATTTTAAAGCTATCGAAATAAAAGTCCGAAACTGAGCTTAATCGGATGAAAACCACGCACACCTCCCATACAAAGTGACTTTGTTTAAACGGTACATCTATTGCAATTCCACAAAAACTTTTACAATGCTTTCAAATTTTTCAAATTAGTTCTGATCTCTACTTTAAAATAAAATGATAAGCACGCCTATCTTCTGTACAAAGTGACGTCATTATAATGGCTGAATCTTCAACAATTCCAAAAAAAGTTAATGTATTTAACTAATTTTTGGCACATAAGCTTACATAGTCGAAATGTACTCAGAGTTTGAAATTTGAAATATTTGCATTAAAACCGCGACCACGGCTGTGAGTATTTAAGCTTCGACCCAGCAAAAGATAAATTTTTTAAAGTTTTAACTCATTTTCAAACAATAAAAATGAAAACCGGGAACTGATTTTAAATGAATTCAGTAAAGGTCATTTTGGTTCACTGGGCTTTTGCTCCATTATACTTTAATATGTTGCTGCTTAGCTTTCACCTACTGCTATTTATGTATGGCATTGGCTTGCGTATCGTTGCTGTACGCATTCTTGTTGTGCCGTAGATGCCGGGACTATGATTGTTTCTTACATCCCACGGTGTATTGTCGCAGGATTCAAGCTTATCGTCGTCCGCTACACAAAAAGTGCTGCCTGTGTCTGACTTAGTTTGATCTATTAAATGTTTATGACTGTAGTTTTGCGGTATTTGTAGAAGTTTACAAGCTTTGCTTGGCACTGAGCCTACCGGCAGTGCCGACATCAATTCCTCGATATTCTTTTTGTCAGGACGATAATCCATAGCTGCATTCAATCTCTGTTCTGTGATGGCTTTGCTTGCCGATTGTTGCACAGTCACAAGCTCTGCATCTTTTACTGAATCGTTGACCAGACTTCTAAGCTGGCAGTTATTTCGAGCTCCGCGCAGCACAAAAGGTGAGCGTAATCGAGGGTTGTTTAGTTTGCCTTTAAGAAGACGAAATGAAGCGCGCATGGATCGGGATCGACGCAGTGCACTACGAGAATTAGGATGGTGGTCCTTGTTGTTAAGTTTTGCATATGAGCTATTTGCTTTGCGCCGTTCCATTCCGCGTCACAACACTAACAAACTTTAGGGAGTTTTTCGAACACCGAAAGTAGAAAATTTTTATTCTAAAGAGAGCAGAGAACAAGCCACGGCCGATTCGGAAATTCAACTAAATCTTTCCTATGTTGTGAATCTGCGTTTCAACCCTAAGTTTTGTACAAATTCCGGTTTCTCTTATGTACATTAAATTACATTTAGTAAATGCCTACCTCTTTTTTTATTCGAACAATAGTGACGCAAACACGTTAGCACAGTTTCGAAACCAAATTGATCTTTGTGTATCTTTCACTAAAAAAAAACCCTAGACACATTTGTTTGGCATTTGTTTATTGACTACATTTTATATCCTTCACATGTGGTGAAAAGATATATATTTTTTGTTTTGTGACCTTCAAGGGTGTTTATCTAAACATCTATCTGTACGCTGTCTATACATCTTCATGTCCTTTAGTCGTTCCGCAAGCGACATTCTGTATGTCAGTAAAATTGATTTCAGTATTTTACATGCGAATTATTATGGGTTGAAAGAGAAGAGGAAGACATCCTTATTTTTTTTCTAAAATTTTTCATAGGAGATCTTGACCCACTTTTGAGACTTCTTAGAATTAAAATTCGAAAAAAATATTAATTCGATACGCCTTACTGTTCATACCATGTCTCGACTCATTAAAATCCTTTTTACAGTAGCGTTTTTATGCCTTTAAAGTGTGCACATAAATTGGGTGCAAGAGAAAAAAGAGAGCCTGAATGATGAAATTTAAAACCGCTTTGCTGAAGATTCACGCCGATCAATACTTTGATTTTAGCTTTTTTTAAATCGCATTTAATTCAATATCGTTTCGAATTTAATTTTATATTTTTCTAAATAAAGCCAATATTTAAAAAATTAATATTATATATCAGCTACTTGAAACAATAATTGGTCGTCCCTCCCTGAATAAAATCTTGGCTACACCCATGGTCCTGGACTAATAAAACATTGCTTAGTCCAAGAAATATTTCTTAAAGCTTAAGAACATTTTTTCTTGATCCTACCCAGCAAACCAAAGTTTCCGAATTCGTTACGAATTTCTCGACATTATTCCGAGTTCGGTATCCGAATTCGTTCCGATTTCGTAACGAAAATCGTATGGAAGGGTTGACACGAATACGTAACGAACAGTCGTAACAAATTCGGAAGGAATTTAAGTAACGAATTCATAACAAATTCGTAAAGAATTGGAGTGTTGTATTCGTAACGAATTCGTAACGAATTCGTAGCAAATTCGTAAACAATTGAATTATTGTTTTCGTAACGAATTCGTGGCAAATTCATAACAATGTCTTAACGAATTATAGCACCGAATTCGTAACGAAATGAAGCATCAAATTCGCAATTCATCTTCTGATGAATTTTGTACCGTATGTAATACAAAATTAAAAATAACAATTTCGAAACAAAGTTTAGTTAATCAATCCGCTTAAGATGCCCCAGACTATATGTTGCGTACAAATGACATGCCAAAAATAATTACACATCCTTTGCAAATACTATTATGGAACATATATAAATGTGAATTTGACATGTCGTTTGTATTTGCATCTCTAAAAATTAAAATTAGAACCATCTCTAGTATCATCAGTTTTAAAGAAAAAGTTGTTTTAAACTAAATTATATTACACATGCAAAATTATTTAAAATCATGGCCTACCAATTTTTTTCTACTCGAAATATTTAAAACATCTTACAATATAAATTTGAAAATTTGATTTCGGAACTCTTTCGAATTATTCGGAAATGTTCCAAAATTACTGTTGCGAAATCGTTACGAATACGTTAAGAATTCTCGAAATTGTTACGAACTATCGGAATTCAGACAAAATTCAGAAACTTTGGTTTGCTAGGTACTCTATTATTATTTTTTAAAAGATACACATTTTTTTGGCACAAGTAAATCGATTTCTAAAAATTTACACATTTGGCTTAACATAAAAAAATGTTGTACGGTTTTGCAGCTGGTTAGTACTACATTTGTCTTGTTCTTGTCATTTGGATAACTGTTTGGTTGGAAACTTCCTTCAAAATCCTTTTAGAACAATCGACTTAAATTTCTTAATAAGGTAATGGCCTCTGAATGATTGCATGCGTGCGTTCTTGGCTGACTTTCTAAATTTAAATTTGCGGCATTTTATTGTTATTTATTGCAATTAATTGCAATTTCCTCACGTCATAGCAGAAGAGCTGCTAAGAGATAATCTTAAATTAGTCTTGAACGGAAACTTAAATTGATAAAGTACGAAGACAATTTGTGTTACTCTTTTTCATGCGGGGGTTGTTCTGTTGGAGGCGTGCAGAAAGAGACCTCTTCTTTGCTGTCGTTCATTCGTAAATTTAAAATTCTTATTATTATTATTTAGCTGACATGTGTGCTTGTATTCATATTAATCAGATATGTAAATTTCTGTCTATTTCTATGTATTTTGTTAAAACAGCAGCAGACAAGCCAAGACAATATTTACGCTGTAGCGTTCTGATGTATTCCGATTAGCGGTAACATAAGTGAGCGCATTTGATATCAAACATAAATATTTTAAAAAAGAACTAATATGTAAAAGAGCTTCACAGATAAATATAGTTTTAAAGTTTTGCCAAAAAGAAATACTTGAATGGGTAGCATTACTTTCTCTGAAAACTAATACGACGATTAAGTCTTATTAATATTACTAGTATCGCCTGCGGTCAAAATTCGACCAACTGCCTTTAAAGCAGTGAACCCAAATAAACACTAACGTAGCGTATGTTAAGGCACTGTAGCATAGATTTGAGAAAACAGAACATTAAAGGTGCATAGCGTAGATGACTCCTTTGCCATTTTTAAAGCGTTGAAGTTTGTGTACTTGAACGCAAACACAAACCTTTTACTATTATCGCACAAAAATAAGCAAACTTTGTCATTCCGTGGCTTCATTGGAAGAACGGCTTGGCAAAAATTTGTCCAATAGATCTTATATCGCTCCCGAATTAGCTTCTAGAGGAGTGTTTATGTAGGAGCTGGTTCTATTATTAATCCTAACAACACTTCTTTTAAACATATCTGACTCTTTCCGTCAGACTTTTGAGAAGTTAAATGTTTAAAAGTTGCTTTTTAAAAAATTTTCATAGTAAAATTAACTTATTCTAGCTCCCAAACAGAAGGGCGTGACAGCTAGAAATGTTGCAAATACACTTCTTGAACAAATACAACATGATTAAAAGTAAAACAAATTGTTCGTGCCACCGGAAAAATATTAGGGGTATTCACGGGTTGATGCGAAACGCAGTTGCGACGATGCAAAAATGCAAGATTGCAGACTTTCGCATCACTCCAACAACAAACACATAAGAAGCAATTTTGCATATCTTTTTGAATTACGCACTGCCCAAACCTATTGCGAGAACTCACAAGCAGTGATGCTAAACAGCTGATTCATGTTTTGGTTGTTCTCAAACATAGTTGCCACCTGGGTAAAACTTTAAAAAGCTTAAGTTTGTACGTTGATTTTTACAACTTTTTGTGATTTTGAAATGAGGTGGCAATATATTTACTGTTCATTCGACATATAATTTTTATAGCATAATTAAGTTGCAATATTGATGTTCACGCGTTAGTGCGCAAAGTATCTTGCATTTTCACACTCTTGCAATTCGCAAGAACCCGTGAATACCCCTATTAAGTTAAAAAAGATTAATCAACGACTTATCCATTCAAAAATTATTGTAGATACTGGAAAAATCTATTGTTGATATCGGAACAATTTTGATAGCTAAATAAAGGGTATTTCTCATGATTTACTATTTGTTGCAATTTCACCATGACAATAGGGGTATTCTCTATGTCTAGGATATGACGGTGCAAGAATAAGAAATATACAATCTGTGCACCGCCGCAACAACAAAATACAAGAAAAAAAACCGTACAATATTTCTTATGTATGCTACACTGAAACCATAGATTCCCAGTAGTGGCTCATGATACAAAAAACTACAGATAAAGTATTGCGCATGTCCGCCATCTTTGCTGTGACGTGCAAGGTGCTCCTTGGTTAAAACGCAGTCACAATTTATGCATAGGGTATAAAGATTTTAAAATGCCTACATTTTCCTATGAAAACTTGTTTTACTGATATGAAATAAACATTGTTTTATAAAGCACATGTCCAAAATAAAGTAAATATATTTTTTAGTACTGTTTGTGAAGAAAAATTTGCATATTTTGTAGGGGTGCTTTTTCCCCTTTTTACCGATTTACACAAAAAGCGGCTACGTTGCTTGATGTGCTTGACAGAATTTTGACTGTTTGTTCGTTTTCATTTTGCTATCTTCGTCACTTTTCTACATTTTCTTTTGAATGTATTCATCAAGTGTCACATTTGACGAGCATCGATGACGAGGTGCGCAGTAAATTTTGTTTGTTGCACCGGGAATACTTTACCTGTAGCTCTTTGTATCATGGTAGTGGCTGATATCAGCATATTAAACTCACACGTATACTTACGCTCTTTTGTTTGATCGTCAATCAACCAATAGGAAATCAGCATGTTGAGTGGGAGAGACAAACTGCACATGCAGAACTTCTGTGTCACTCTCACCAGTAGTATTTCGTCACTCTCACCAATACTTCTACCTTGGGCATCTATGGGGCATGTCACACGTAGCGGACACGGACAAGTTTGTTGTTGTTTTCACGGGTAAAAGAAGCTCGCTCAATTTCCAGTTTCTTATTTTACCAGCGAAAACAACAACAAATTTGTCCGTGTCCGCGCTAGTGTGATATGCCCCTTAGCAAATGAATCTGATTGGCTGATTGAGAAACAAACGAAATACACACAAAGAAACAGTCAAACTGCTCTCAAAATAAATCGAGCAACATAGCTATATTTTGTGAAGGGGTCAACACGGAAGTCAACACCCCAATAAGATATAAAATTTTTATCAAAGATAGTAATGAAAAATATTAATATTTTTTCTGTACAAGCGTTGTATTTTGATTTAAAATTATTTCTTTTAAATCGAATACCCCAATTAAAAATTTGTTTACTACGTTTTTTTCAGTCAGTTTGACTCTCTTTTCTCTTGCACTTCTGACGTCACATGCACGTGCTCACAAAGAAAGCGGACATGCGCAAAGCGGAAACTTGAATATATAATTCTTGATGCAGCCCTGTGTTTGTAACGAGAGACAAGATAATGAGAGAGTAGTCAAACAGGAGGTGGAATGAGCGTGAAGTGTGGATTATTATAGAGTTATTTTAGCTGTTGATTTCACTATGCTACGCTTGTACAATAGGGCGCTCTCGATTCATTGGATATATTAGTATAGGATTGTTACAATCCGTGCTCTCATGCAATTATGCTAGACATAGAGAATACCCCTAATATATATTCACACATGTTACATAAAATAAATTCTTACTGTAGGGAATCCGTAAGAGATGATAAAAATGTCAACATTATTTTTTGCACATCTTATGTCTTAAATTCCCTTTCAGCTCATGTTCTTCCATCTCGCAAAGTTTAGATTTTTTTGAAGTAATGCTCTTTTTATGCCGTTTTAAGGTCAAACTTAAGGTCAATCATATTCTAGAAACCACCTTATCCAAAATGTTCATCCGATACCTTATTCTACCTCTTACTAATCCTGAAATCGCTTAAAAATAAAAAATATTTAACGCTCATATTTTGGGTCATAGGTCAGATAGATAGAACATCAGATAGATAGAACATCCAACATATTTCTGCAAATCTATGGTGCAGTACCTTTCGACTCAAAAGTAAGAGAGACTCTTAAAAACTATTTTGGCATTATTTTTTTTTTGGATCGGAGAAAACTCCATGGAGCGGTTTTGGTTCTCCTGAACCCTTTTCTTGACCAAAAAAATTATTTTTTTGCATGTAACTTTTGTTTTCGTCAGAATGCATATCCACGATAGGCAAAATAATAAAGATAGATTTTGATCGTACACAAATGGTTGGCGGGTCATAGGTCAATTTAGAAATTTGTTTTCTTTACAAACTCCTTTAAGACCCAAAATATCGATATTTTGTATTTTTTTTGAAAAGATATTATTTTTAAAATATGTATTTTTTATGGTATTCACATAAGTTTTAGCTTACTGAAAAGGTATTGAGTTCTTATTTTTATTGATATAACTTTTAGTGTGGCTTAACTAGCACTGAGTGCTTTTATTTCTTTTCTTGCAAAGTAGTTACCTGGAGTGCTTTTTAATCTGTAAACATAACCGAGGTTTCAATTAGTGCTCGACCTATTGCCCATTTTCGCTTCAATGCGTATGCCGATGCCGATTTTGACTGCATTTTAAAAACCGATACCGATGCCAATTCTTGAATTTCAACCGATGGCGATTCTTTAATTTTGAACCGATACCTTGCCAATTAATCGGTCAAACACTGGTTGCAATATTTCAATATCACAAGCTTTTTGACTCCCAAAAGTATCTATATTTTAACAAATTTGTTGGTTACTACTGTTTGTAAAAATTTTTATTTAACCCTTTCAATGGGTAGGCTAAACTAAGAACAAAGAAATTTTTATGTCCTAAAAAAATAAAAAAAAGATACCTTTGATTTTTACCTGCGCTACAAAACGTATGTATAAGCAAGCTTGTATAAAGAAAAATCTGTTTTGCTCCTGTTTGGCACAAAATATTTTTTTTGTAATACCTTGAAGGTTTTTCAACCCTTTAGATATTTGTTTTTAAACCCTATTAAAATAATAAAAAGATAAAACATAAATTTGATTTTTTTCCGGTTGATTTTTGCTTATAAAATAGGTCAAACAAATTTTGTTTTGCTTTTTTTTTTGTCACAAAATCGAATATTCTACTGACTTTAATGTCATCTAAATCTATCTAAATTTATTTTTGTCATGTTTATTCATCTTTTTTAGCGTTGCAAAATAAATATAAAAATTACTTTCATTCGACTCGCGTCGTTTCATCACCGAAGTCGTGAAGTGCGACTAGCCAAGATTCGTAATTTGTGATGGCGTCATAAATCTTACGATTTGGCCGAATAATTTCCTCTTCACTGAGGATTCTTCATGAGCTAGGGAAGCCTAGTTTTCGGAGAAACTTCAATTAAAAAATAAAAAAATTACTTTCTGACGTGTCCAATATGTAAGGCAAATCCACTGAAAAGGTTAAATACTTTGTTGGTTACGACCTTTAGGCATGTGCTTTTTCTAATTACCTATGACAAGTATAACCATAACACTTTGAGGAATGATGAGGACTTGCATAAGAAGTCTTATAGTGGAATTAACTCAATTTTAAGAAAAATGTGGGTTACGACAATTAGCCACGCGAGCGACGATGTATTCTAGTTAGTAACTTGTTCTATACTTGTTTCTATAAATTTGTTTTCTCATTACTCGGAAATTGTTTTAAAAGTAGTAAAAATATTTGTTACAACTTGTAAAAGAATATTCGGTTTTCTAATAATAATTTTTTTACTAGTTTTTCTTTTACGATATATCGAAAGTCAACTTTTGTGCTCTAAGGGCCGGTTTCACAATTAAACCTTAAGTTTTGAGTCATACTAGAAATTTGGCGACATAAAAGACCTTACACATTAGCGAACTTGTTCGTCGAACAAAATGGCGGGGCGAACCTGTTGAAAAAAACTAGCGTTCAAATGGTCGTCGAGCATGCGATTTTTTCTTGTTTTTCGCCATCATTTTGTTACAGATATTGATAACGGTCATATTGTCGCTACAGAATTTCATTAGGTATGACGCTTACGTTCAAATTATAGAACACGTTCGTCGATCAACTCTTGTTCGACGGAGAAAATCAAAAATTTTTGCCAACAAGCCAACAGGTTCGACGAACTGTCGAACAAGCTTCTTAACTAGCGAACTGGCTCGAACATGGCCGCCGCTCGACGAACCTGCTCGCTAATGTGTAAGCCCTTTAAGTCTTCGAATCAACTTAACTTATAAGTGGTGACGTAGAGTCCCACAGGCCCCTCCCGAGTCGCGATTTCCGAGAAACACATGAAGACTGCAAAGTTGCTTAAATGTTTATTTTTGATTAAAATTTGAAAATAAAAAGAAAAAACTATTGTTTAAACATTTATTGGAACGAAGTTTCTTTACGCGGCTTGTGGGTAGTATGATTTGGTAGAAACCGTCACGTAACAGTGAGATTGCTATGTGTATGTATGCGTGCGAGTATCGAGCCCAAACCAAATAAACCAAACGGATTCCTTTCGAATTCGAGGTGAAACCGAGATCTCGTGTATTTAGTTCGAAAACGAAATTCGTTCTCGTTTCGTTTTCGAATCCGCGAGCGAAAGAAATTCACAGTTCGTTTTCGAAACGAGATTATTGGAACAGTCGAATCATTTTCGAAACGAGATTTTTTAAATAATCGGACCGTTTTCGAATCGGTTTTTTTTAAATTTTCAGATATTCTCAAATAACTTATTATGAAATTAATACGTAAATTAAATTCGAGCATACCAATGGCGTTTTCGTTTCTCGAAAAAATGCAGCATTTTGTGACTTCTATAATAAAAATAGTGACTTCTAAAATAGAATCGTGTTCTTTTCAGAAAAATGTTGGCCACAAAAGTAGAAAAAAATGTAGAATTCTCACAGATGGCAGAAAGAGGGCAGAAAACGAACGAAACGTCATAACAAACGAGTGGGCGAGTGCGCAACTCTCTCTCTCTCTCTTTATCTCTCCCTTTATCTCTCTCTCTCTCTCTCTCTCTCTCTCTCTCTCTCTATGTATGTCTCTGTTTCTGACACGTAGAAATTTTGGTAAAACGCATTTGTTTTTTTTTTATTTGTGTGTTATTTGTGTCTTATTGCAATTAAGTTGTAGGAAATGGAAACTGCAGCAAATGTGTGTTATACAGTGTTATCTGATGATAGAATTTCAAAAAGTTTTTGTACACTAGGCTGAACCCTAAAAATGTGTTTTTTTATTTTATACTCTTTGTAGATCAGTTTGTAGATAAGCGATCAGTGCTGATTTCGATTCTTATGTTAAGCATAGTACTCTGTTCAGTTTCACGTGAAATTCCACTCAAATCTCAATATAAAAAGTGACAGCTGCGAAACAAGCGTGTGAATTTTCACAACATATTCGTCAGAGCAGTACTCTGTTCCGCTGCGTGAAATTATCGCAACATGTTTTCACGACAATTTAATTGTACTGCCTATTCATTTTGAAGTGAAAAGAGAGAGATCATATAAAATTTCCCAACTTATTCTGAGTCTCTCTGAGAAACGTTGCCATAGGAATTCCTCGCAACAAACTTAAAGTCAGAAATTTCACGCAACAAATAAATAGATGTTGCCAGCGAAATTTCACGTAAGCGAACAGAGTACTAGGCTTTACAATTTAAAAAATGTTGTACACTAGGGTGGACCTTTATAACTAATGTGTTTTTTGTTTTATACTTTTTTATATGTGCTAGCAGCATAAGGGGTCGCTGATTTAGAGCCTGATGTAAAAATTTCAAAAAGTTTTTTTTACACTAGGGTGGACCATGAGAGTTTTTTGCTTTATACTCTTTGTATATGTGCTGGCATAATTAAGAGGTCGCTGATTTCGAACAGGGTGTAAGAATTTCAAAAAGTTTTTTGACACTAGGGTAAACCCTAAAAATGTGTTTTAAGGATTTATACTCTTTGTAGATGCACTGGTTGCTGATTTCGAATCTAATACTAGAATTTAAAAAAGATTTGTGGACCCTAAAAATGTTTTTTTTTATTTATATTCTTTTTGTATGCGCTGGCAGTATTAATGGGTCACCGATTTCGAATCTTATGTTAGAATTCAAAAAATGTTATTGTCATTAGGGTTAACTCTAAAAATGTGTTTTTGTTTTATACTCTTTGTAGTTGGGCTGGTCACTGTTTTCGAATATGATGTATGAATTTTTAAAAGTTTTTTCGACACTAGGGTAGACCCTAAAGATATTTGTTTTGTTTTATACTCTTAAGTAAGTGAAAAATGTTTCAATCCAGTTTTTCAATCAATTGAAGCTCCACACGAGGAACATTATGAATGTTCAATGTTCAACGCCTTGTTTCGTCATGAGACAAACATCGCTGGCAACGGCAACTGCCTATTTTCATCTCTCATAAATCTTTTCATCTCTCATTTCATATCTTAATTTTCAATAAATAAATTTTTCTTTCCTAAAGTCTAGTACTCTGTTCGTTTGCGTGAAATTTCGCTGGCAACATCTATTTATTTGTTGCATGAAATTTCTGACTTAAGGCCCTATTCTCTTTCAGCAAAAATTTTTTGACTTTTTTTTGCATTTTTTTATAGCTTGGACATTTAAGAATATAACCCTAAAAGGGTTTTTTGAAATTCGAAATACTTTAGAAGATATGGCCATTTTTGTGGGGTCATGTCTTCGCTAAAATGAGTAGTTTTTATGTTGCTTTGAACTTTGAACGCGTTTATCTCGAAACCACGTTTTTCGAGCTGGCGGCCACGATTCCTCCAGTTCTACTGAACCGATTTAGATGAAACAAAGTTTAATCGACGTAGAATTGTCACCATTCTGGCCCGTAGTAAAATTTTGCGATTTTTTTTACTATTTTTTTTTTACACTAAACTACAAAAAAATGGGTCCAAATTCGATTTGTCAATTTCAAGTGGCCGCCATTTTGTCAAAAAAAATCGCAAAATTTTTATTTTACTACGGGCCAGAATTAAATCTATGCTGATCATAACCCTATATTTGTTTTTTTTTCGGACGCTCCTGAGGGCCGGAATCGTGGCCGCCAGCACCATGCCTTTTTTTTTGAGGGCCAACTTTGACGGTGCCATCATCTATGGACAGCCCCTATATCGCGGCGAAAAAAAATTTTTTATTTTCTTTCATTCATTACTAATTCAATTAAAAAAACAAAATTCAAATATCTTTTTGCGTTTTCAAATGAGAATTTTTTCAAAAAGGGTCCAAAAACAGCAAGCTGAAGGAGAATAGGGCCTTAAAGTTTGTTGCGAGGAATTCCTATGGCAACGCTTATCAGAGAGATACAGAGAATATGTTGGGAGACTTCATATGATCTCTCTCTTTTCATTTCAAAATAAATAGGCAGTACAATTAAATTGTCGTGAAAAAATGTTGCTCAGAAACATGTTGCGATAATTTCACGCTGCGGAACAGAGTACTGCTCTGACGAACATGTTGTGAAAATTTCCACGCTTGTTTCGCAGCTGTCATATTTTGTATAGAGATTCGAGTGGAATTTCGCATGAAACTGAACAGAGTACTATGCTTAAAATAAAAATTATATTTTTATATAATTTCCTTGGAAAAATTATATAAAATAAATAATAAAAAAAAATAAAAATATACAAATTTTTTTCGAATTACATGCGGAGTTGAAGAAAGAGCGAAAGGAACTTCGTTCCTGACAGGAGTCCCCCGACCGCACCACTTTTTTCTTTTAAATTTACCTTTAAAAACCAACGTTTGTGGTGTTTTTTTTTAAAGATGGATTAGTGTTTACTGAATAATCAAACAATGAAGTAAAGGAGTATGTGAGACCCCACGTCACTGGTAGTGCTAAAAAAATTTCACGCCACAACTTAAAGGTTAGGTAGGGTGGAAAAGTTGATTCGAAGACTTAAGTCGTCAAATTTCTAGACTTAAAGTTAAGTATGGCTAAAAATTTAAATTTTGATTGTGAAATTAAGAGTTAAATAAAATCTTCTTTTATTTCGTTTAATAAATTCTAATAAAATTCAGTTTAGATTCAAAAGAACCGGGAAGAATTTTTCATTGCTCAACCAATTTCTTTTTTTAAATTTGGAGTTGGAAATAGCAAATTCTGGGTGTTGAAAGTGTATAAAAAAATGCATTTTTAGACACTAGAGTAATTTTTAAATTGTTATTATTATTATTATTTTTTATTTAGACAAATTGTTAACATTTAAGACTTAAATCATTTACATGCCGCATATAAAAATAGATAACAACTAATTAAATAAACTATTACTATAATTACTAAAGTAATTATAAAGATATTAATTCAAAAAAATTTTAATTATTTTACTGAGTCTTCATATAAAACGGAATACAATTCAATTATTCGAGGATAAAAATACAGAAGAAAACTGTTTGAAATATATATAAAAATTATTAAGATAATTATGCCAAAAAATTTACATTGAAAGGAAAAAATTTTAAGAAAGTAATTAAAAATTAATTTAAGTTTTAGTAAAGGATAACAAGATCAGAAACAGGAGAGACAGAGTTAAGAGAAATAGGTGAAGATTAAATGCTTAAAGTGCTTAGGGTTGCAAATTGTTTTAATGTTTCCTGGAAGTGAATTATGAAATTTAATAATGTTCCTGGTCTGTTTTTTTAAAAATATAATTTTTTGTTGTTTTTGTAAGTCTCATTTCAATTATTGTTCGATACCCTCAGAACCTATGGGGGAGGGGGGTTTGAATCCTCAAAAATTCCCCCTTGGCTACGGGCCTTATGCAAGGTTATCTATGCGTATCTTCTCTCGTATATTGGCAAATATGTCTACCTACATAAAAACATAGCGAAATGGTGTTGTTTACCTGTTCATTTTATGAAATTTCTCTGCAAGCCAAGCATTAAACTCTATCGTAATTGTTAGCTTGTCAGTTTCGCTTGTTCACTGAACAGAGACACAGAGAAAAGACAAGCGTTTTACTTTCTTTTATGTGATTAGACTTTCAGCACTAGTTTGTAAGCTGCTTCAAAAACTTTTCTTGTGTGAATTTAGTTCATTTTTGTTTCAATGTAGTTCACAGATGCGGAAATAATGCTGAAAATTTAATTAACAGCTGTATTAATTGGAATCTGTAGCGTTAAGAAAAATAAAAACACAGGAATTCTTTGAAGTTTTTGCAACATTGAGCAGCGTTTATTGCTTAAAACTGCAACGGCAATGGTAACCATATTGTTTGTTGGTCAACACGAGGGTCTAGTTTTACAAGTTGTTTATTTTTTATTTTTTTTTTCAAAATACACGCAAATATAATCACACACAAACGTATATAAGCAGAGTATCTACTGGCTAGCGCACTCATGTGAATAAAAATAACGCTCTCTGGAGATTTAAATGTTTAAACACTCTCATAACTTCGACACGAAACAGGTAAAAGATCCAACACTTATATAAGCCGAAGCAAACAGGTAGCATAACACAGACAAAAACTACTAATACAAGCTTAAATGCGTCAATGAATAAACCGAATTGATATCCATTTCAATTGAAGAAGACTTGAAATGTATTTATATTAAGAATTATATTCGAAAAAGATGTTAACTTTAAAGACATTATTTATCGAAATTATGTCGGCAGTTAATTGGATATTTTGTAAGTCACACACGCGAATTCCTTCACGAGCTAATATGAAAACGTATCCGTTGGAACCACGAAATACAGACGACTAAATGAAGTTAGACCTGGGATTGGCAGTTACGATCGGCGATGAAGTTCATAGTCGCGCTTAGTGTTGCCAGATGTACATTGCACAGTGTATGAATTTGCTCTCTGTATGATCAAAATGGTATAACTTTTGTACGGTTATACTAGATATTTGTACGGTTTATTTTTTCTTATGTTTGAAATATGTGTATCTCGGTGATTCCATGTCAAAGCAAACACGTTTCTGGCATCACTATTTTTGAAAATTTCAAAACTATCTGTAGGTGGATAGTTCTTCTGAAAATTATATCTGCGTACTTTTTTAAATTTTTTTTTTTAAATATACACAAAAATATATCAAAAAATCTAAAAAAAAACAATTTGTGCATGTATTCGAATAGCTGTAACTTTGAAACAGTGAGTAAAAAACTATAAGTAGTACAAAAAATATATATTTGTAAGACCTTGAACGGGTCTTTTCGGTGGTGTATTTTTTGTAGTTCTTTTATGAAAAATTCTTTTTTTTCCTAAAAATTTCAATCTTATTTCTTATGGTCTTCGCAACAATTTTTTATCTTTTTAATTTAGTGTCGTGATAAGGTATCCATTTTTAAAGGTTAACACAAAATATTAGCATTTTCAGTTAAAAAAAAAATAAAAATAAAAAATAAAAATGATTAAAATACATAAAAAAATATACAATTAGCACAGAAAACTGATGTTCTCCAATGTTAGAAAAAATAATTGTTTCTCGGTGAGATATACATTTTATTCTCCAGCATTTTTCCAATGCTGAAGAAAATGTAAGTTTTCGGTCTGATATTCAATATTTTTCTCCAAGTTTTTTCAAATAATATTTTTTTGTCACCGCCGTAATTTTAATGCTTTTGAAACATAGTTAGCCCTGAAAAACATGTCACTAAAATTCGAGTTCAAATAATAAAAAAAAATATAGTAAAATTTTTGTGCTAAATAAAAATAAATATAAAAAATTGACTTAAAGGTTTAACTAAAAAATAGTGAATTTAGTGAAAGTGCACAAAAATAGAAACATTAAGACCGAAGTGAGGCAGCTGTTGTAGTTGCTTGCGGTTCAAGGAAACAGCGAAGAACTTACTGTTGGCGATGTTGCTAGTCTTCCGGTGCTAGATATGTTGCTGGATCTACTGTGTGTGACTCCGATGTTGGTTTTCAGAATTGCGTTACAGAGGAGATACCAAGGAGTTCCAGAAAACCTTTTATCAGCATGCAGGCAATCGCTTAGAGAAAAATCTGTTGTACAACCAAAACAAGGAAACCCAAACTTTTTCAACCATTTACGATTTTTAGCACGACCTCCACTTAAAGCTAAATTTTAGTAAATTAAATTAAATAATTGCATAACTCCCAAATGGCATTTTAAATGTTATTTAAGTATTTTTTTAAGAACCTTATATATAACATACATAGGTGCAAAAAATGTAAAACAAATCAATAAAGGAAAAGAATTAATTTCAAACTGTTCAAATCATTTTCTAAGTGAATCCACAAATATAAGTTGAGAAAAAGTGTAGAAAAATTGAGAATAGGTTGGAAAAGCAATGTTCTAAAATTGAGAATCAAATAAGAGTTCAAAATTATATCAACCTGGAGGATAAATGGATATCTCGCTGAGAAAATATTGGATAACTTATGTACTAAAATGGAGAAAAAAGGTTGAAATCCAATGGAGATTAAGCAGATAAAATGTTCGAGAGCTAATGTACCTTTTTCCTGGAAAATACCTTGTTTCTCAGACTGCGATCAAATGGATATCTACGCTGGAGATTGGAGAAAAAGACTGGAGATCTGTTTGACTTCCATTGGATATCAAATAAAATTGCTTATTGGGTATTTATTATCATTTATTTATTTATTTGTGTTTTTTATATATTTATATGACAGTGTTTTACTTTTAAAAAAACAATTTTTCGCAAAAAAAACACATTTTAAGTTATTTTTATGGGCACTACTAACCTACAAAGTTTCAAAAAAACCGGAAACACAAAGGTCAGATCTTGCTCAAAATTTGTCGAATTGATTTGAAATCATCGATCTGTAGATTTATTAAAAAAAAATCAGAAAATAATTTCGTTTTTTGTATGAAAGTGCAAAACGATTTTTTAGTGAATAAATATTTTTTTAAATTATAAATTGACCAATCTGGTCCAATTTCTTTTGCTATCTTTCTGGCAGTTGCATGATTCGACGCCTATAACATTTTTGTTCTTTTTCGGCCAAAAACTGATACAGGTGATCTCTTAATTTGAAGTAAAGGTTTACCGTCTAAAAAAAATTTGTAGCGACCGGAACGAATATTAATCAGAAGGTGCCAGATCTGGAGAATTAATCTGCGCAGTATATCCCATCAAAGCTGTAAAAGCTTTCGGCGAGTTAACAAAATTGTATGAGGTCTCGCATTATCTTGATAAACACTATACCTTTTCTATTGATCAATTCTGGAGTTTTATGTGTAAATTAATCATTTCATTTATCCAACTGATGACACATCCGAATCGATAATTGCATTGTTCTGTAGAAGTTTCAAAAACCGATTCCGTGGAAACTACACCAAACTGATAGCATCACTATTTCGGCGTTCGAAGGACTTTGAACTGGTTCATTTTTTTGGTTCATCTCCATGATCTCTTGCGTGATCTCATTTTACCTATAAATATGCATTCAGTTCAGAAAAAACTGGGGATTAATAGTTAAAAAAGCCCCCTTAAAGGCACTAAAAAAAATTCTTTCTGTCGCTAAGTTGGCAAAACTGTCCTCTATACTGCGATCTGTCTCATACAAGTTAGACGGAAAAAATAAGCAAAAAATCACGGCATGTGGGTTCTATCTTGACCCTTTGAGGAGTTATGGGCTAATTTTGAGTTTTTAGAGATTTTTTCACTAAAAATGCTGTTGCATGGAAATAATTTTACGTTTTCGAAACAAAGACGTTTTCGAAAGATAACTTCCTTGGCTTTTCCAAAGTTATGCAACACTAGCAGAGATTTGTTTTACAAATCAAAGTAGTTGGTGGTAAAACTAGCAAATTTAAGAAAAAATGCAACATTTTTAAGTTTAAAGTGCATTTTTAAAAAAAAATACGTCATCAACCCATATTTTTTATACAAAATTATGATTCCTCGTAAAATTACTTTAAAAATTATGCTACTTTTACTTGCTTTACTCCAATTTTTCATTTAAACATAAGCAATTTCAACCTAATTTTAATTGTCTATAAATAAATACTTATGGGTCATTCCATACGACTTTTTTTTTTTGCATTTTTAAGATCTGCAAAATGCAAACAGCACAACAAATGTTAGTGCAAATATGATAACACATGAAGCTATATCATTTTAAGGTGGTGTGAGGAGTTCAATATAGGTACAAAAAAAATGCAGAACTGTCATTTTCAATGGCTGAAAAATGGAAAAACTTACTTTTTCAGCCGCCAGCAGCTAAAAATTTGACAGTTTCACATTATATTGTGGCGTTTCACAATTTAAAATGGAACAAATAAAAAAAAATGGATTTGCAAAACAAAATTTTTCGCAATAGAAAAATTAAGTTTTTTATCTGCGTGTTAATTTTTTATTGTTTGGAGTCAGGGGAAGAACCCCAACCCAAAAATGAGGAAGGTTTATGAACTTAAAAAATCAGAGGCAAACAGAGGCCATCGTTCGAATCGTCTGATCCATTACCGAAATGCGACCTTTATCAACAAAGCAGCTTTGCATTTGACAAGGTAGTCATTACCTTTGCTGATATGAAAAGTTAAAAGCTCACACAACCGCTTTTAAACAGCCTCTTCAAATGAAGCAGCTGCCTGTGCAGACGTGGTGGTGGTGCATTTTGCCTCGGTGGGGATTCAAGAACTGCGAAGATGTTAGACTTTCATAGTAGACCTGTACGCGATCAAAAGGAAAAATTATTTTTTTATCATCCCAACAGATTTTCCCCATTTTTATAAAAATAATTTATTATTCTTCCAAAATTAAAAATTTCATAGAAAAGGCATTTTAAACAGTCTACTATCATAATCCTTTTATCACAGACTATTTATTTCCTTTTACCCGCTGCTTTTTTTAAGATCTTAAAAATAAAAAAAAAATCAAATATCATATGGGCTATATGAAAACATCTAATGTGTGAATTTGGGGATGATCCTTATGGGTATCTTATACTAAAAACCGTAATCATTTATTTTTTTTAGTTACCTAACTTCGGATTGGCACGCATTCGACTTCTGAAATTGAGCATTTCTTGCGATTTATTTATAGTCTTCTTAAATTACCTATGTAATTTTATTACTTCTTATAAAAAAAATGTATTATCTCATATTAACAATTAACCATTGAATTATTAAACATAAAAAAATTTAAAAATGTTGTCAACTTTTTAGATATTGCATTATGTTCTTATGTTATGTTAATTTTTTTTCAACCACATAGCGCTTGCACTCTAAATAAGAAATTTCTAATTTTAAGTTTCTGGACCATTATATTCTTAAAGAAAAACCTATGAAAATTATAAAAAGGTTCTACTTTGACCCCTGAAACGGGCATCTAAACATAGTCTTCACCTTGGTCTTTAATTGCTTTTTAGTATGGTTCTGTTATTTTCACTATTCATAGAGATACGATTTTTTCAAAATATACTTTTTGAGATATTTGTTGATTTCAGTGTTCAGTTTTTTCTTATGAAAACGTTAGAAAAATTCTTATTGTTAAGAAAAAGTAATTTTTTTCTAATCTTTTTGGAGCTATTTCGATTTAGTGTTTATTTTATTTATGTTTATTTATGAATATTTTTATAATTCAATGCCTAACAAACTTTTAGCTCTTGAAGCCCTATACCTGAATCAACCTAAGTCCACATGCGCCCGTCTGACCCAACACGGTTCCTTTTGGTTTCATCTGTCCATGTTACCTTCATTCAATAGTCAACGATTAAGTGCACATACGTTTTTCGAATTCATATCTTTGCTTTCAGTTCTAATCAGTCCAAAGGGGATTCTTCATTTTTGTTCTAGGAAAAAGTCAACATTTTTTTAGGCTCCTGTCTTGTCTTTTCATTAACCTAAGCTCCGAGTTCCTGTTTAAGGACCTGATTGGTCTCCACTGCATTATTTGTACGCCTGGAGATAGCTTTATGTCCTGCCACCACACTTCTTTGGAGCAATCACATTCGACTAATTTTTAATTTTATTGATAAATTCAAGTGATATGTTTCATTTCAAGTGATATTCCATTTTTTTATATCGTCCTTCAATACTGAAATTTTAAAATAGAGTTTTTTGCTTTTCCCATGTTCAAAAGTTACGGTTTCTTTCGTTACAATTGGTAGTTTTATTTGTTTTTAAAAAAATTTTTGTCGGAATAGTCCGCAAAATATCTTTGAATTCTTAACAAGTCTTCTTGTTGACAAAACTATTCACAAACACGTGTTTTCTTTAAACTCGTCGAAAATATGGGAAAGAATCGTTACTTTAAAAAAGTTTGCCATTAACCAGTAAATATATAACATTAACATCGTTAACGTTATAAAGAGAAAAATACAACCGATTTCCATACATGAGTTATTTTTACTTAATCTCGTCCTTTACAATTATTTTGGACTAGTTTTTGAATCAAGTGGCCAAATCAAAATGTACCCTTTTGGTGCGTTTTCCACCACTTTTTCGATGGTTTTTTAAAGAATGTTTGCCTTGAGCTAGTAAGTGGTCTGAGGCTTGCTAATGTACACTTTACTTTTCAAATAACCCCATAAAAAAAGTCCGGAGGGGTCAAATGTGGAGATCTGGGCAACGAGTCAATAACGTAATTTTTTACATCATACCTCCAGGGAATTTTCGTTGCAGTAACTGCATTGTTAGTGGCGACCGTAGCCTAGTGGGTAGAGTGTATGGCCCCTAAGCTAAAGAACCGCGGTAGCCCGGGTTCAATTCCAGCTCAGACAGAAAGTTTTTTCAATTGAATTACTTTTTCTGTTCGGTCGTCACTTCTCTGCAGACAATGGCAAACCTCAAAGAGCAAAAATTGCCACGTAAAGCTTCTTGAGAACATAAGCCGTTCGGAGTCGGCATAAAACACGTAGGTTCAGTTCTCGGTCATTTGTGATCAAACATTTAATAACACCCACAACAAAATTGATCAATAGAAGCTAGGCCAAAGTTCTTCCAAGGGCTGTAAAAGGCAGTTTATTTTTTTTATCTGCTTTGTTTGAATCGCAGTGTGACATGGCGCATCGACTTGTTGAAACCAGTAACTGCCCAAACCTTTTTCACACATTTTTGAGCAACAACATTCGCCGATATCGATTCCCATCGACTGTTCGTCTTCTCTGAAGAAAACTGGCGCGTTGGTTCGGTGCAAGGCGATTTATAGTTAAAATTATACTAATTTGACGTTTCAAACACTTTCTTCTCAAGTCAATCATCTGATAAATGTCAAAGTTATTCAATGTTTACATACCGACATAAAATATGACACACCCTGTATGTTTATCCATTATTCCCAGTGTGTGACTATTTGAAAAAATTTCTGGCAAACCTGGCCTCGTTACTCTTTCATACGCTTTAACTCGCTCTCTTATTATGTGTAATCAAGTGATTCGTCACATGAGAGCAGGGTTGCCATTTTCGTAAAATATTTTTTGGTAGAAAATTTTTGACTTGGTAAAATGGTAAATTCTTTATCGTTTTGGTAAATTTTTTTTGTACAAGCAAATTTTTTAAAAAGTTCATGATTAAATTCAATATGTGCCAGCAATATTTTTTTTCAAAATAGTTTTTTTAATGGTTTATTAGTCAAAAATATTTGAAACTATTTTTTGATTTCAATATAATGCCAGGAACTTCGAATTTTCTTTTATTTTACGTTTGTAAAAAAGGAAGTTTTCCTATCGCTTATACTGCAATAACTGAAGAAGATAGAAAAATTTGTCCCAATTGGACAATAGTTGAAGACTTGAAGTAATATTTTTAGTCTTTAATCATATTATTTTTTATTGCGAAAATTAGAGATTCCAACAAAATGGATTTATTTTAATTTGGATCTCATTTTTTTATTTTTTTATTTTTTTTTTTTTTTATTTTAAATGAAAACCAAAATATTTGTCTTATTATTGGTATGATTTGAGAGTGAAAAAATGAATACTTATGAAGCAATGATTTTTCAACCGCAACTTACACGTGCGAAACGTACCGCAGCGTGCTTTTCATAACTTGATTACTTGTCTAGACTTGTTAGTTCATTGTCTGTTTCTAAAAACGTTCCGATGACGTTGTCAAAGATGTTCTCAATTCAAAAACCGCTTTTGCAATCTATTTGACGTGAAAAATTCATTGCTCCGTAAGTATTTAGCTCTCCACTATTAAATTATGCCAGTATTAGGAATAATATTTTGGGTTTTTTTTTTAAACCAGAGACTGTAAATAATAATTATTTTTCGATTTTTAAACCAAAAAAGCATTATGAAAAAATTGTCGCACTGCCGTTTTGAAGGTAGCATTAGAATGCTCTCACATTGTAGAACTTGATTTCGTATTGATTTTTAAAATTTTGATTTTTACAATTTTTATAATTATTCCTGCTTTTTATTTTTTTAAGGCAAAAATAAAAATTAAAATTCGCCCGATATTTTTTGGTCACACAATAACTGGTAGGTTTTGATTTTTATTTTTTAAAGCAAAAATAAAAAGTAAAGTTTGCCCGATATCTTTTTGGTCACAAAATAACTGGTTTGTTTTGATTTTTATTTTTTAAGCCAAAAATAAAAAGCAAAATTTGCCCAACATATTTTGGAGTACAAATTACTTGTAAACATAGATTTAAAATTTTTTTATTCAAAAATTAAAAGCAAAATCAGTATTTCAGTTTACGTATGAAAAATTTATATTAAGGGATTTATGTCATCTCGTAAGTGCTTCATAAGGGGCCGTTCAAGTATTATGTAAGCAGGTTCTTAACCTTCCCGTCCCCCTCGTCAGCAAAAGTAAGGAAAGCTCTTGCCCTCCTCCCATTCTTACCTAAAAACTAGTTCAGTATTTTTCAATGTGTTCTGGTTTCTGTATTGATTCATGAGCAGCAATTGTAACATAGCGTCTCCATGAGGCATAGCACATGCCATCATCAAGGCATCGAGTGGAGACCGCCTTTGCCATGGCATATATTTTGCCCTGCGATAAATGCCATGATATTTTTCATGGCATCTATCTTATGGCATGAACTGTATTGCATACCTAAATTTCAATGGAATCAAAATATTTCGACCAAGCCATGGCATAGAATGACCACCAAGCAAATACTGTGGAATTATTGACAGTTGATGTTCATGCCTTCATGTATATGATGGCATGTGATATGCCTCTTGAAGACGTTATGTAATTTAAGAAATAAGGAATATGCTTGGAATATTATAGTTAATACACATAATATTTATTTTAGCAAATCTTATTGCATGGTATTTAGTTATTATAATATACAAAGTAAACTTCTTTTAAAATTTTGGTATATTTATTCAAATTAGAGTCCTCGTTAACTAACTTCTTAACACTTCGTACTTTTGTATTTGTATGAGATTTTTTTAAACTTTCGAATAACTTTTGGTGTAACTTTGATTTGTCTATTTGAAACGACATTTAAAACCATTAAACTTTAGCGAAAGTGGATCAATAGTAAAACAAACATTAACTTATAACGCATCAAATCGTCACACGCACGCTTTTAATTTTTGAATAAAAAAATAGAAATCAATATTTACAAGTTTTCTTGTGCTCCAAAATATGTTGGGCAAATTTTGCTTTTTATTTTTGCTTTAAAAAATAAAAATCAAAACGTACCAGTTATTTTGTGACCAAAAAGATATCGGGCAAACTTTACTTTTTATTTTTGCTTTAAAAAATAAAAATCAAAACATACCAGTTAATTTGTGACCAAAAAAATTTCGGGTAAACTTTACTCTGTATTTTTGCTTTAAACAATAAAAATCAAAACATACCAGTTATTTTGTGACCAAAAAATATAGGGCAAACTTTACATTTTATTTTTGCTTAAAAAATTAAAAATTAAAACTTACCAGTTATTTTGTGACCAAAAAAATATCGGGCAAATTTTGATTTTTATTTTTGCCTTAAAAAAGTAAAAAGCAGAAATAGTTATTATTTTTTGCTCAAAACTTTTAAAGTCACAAAATAATTATTATTTTTTGCTTTTTATTATAAAATGCATACTCAGTAGGGTCTCTGTAAAAAACAACAAATTAGTTTCAAATTAGAAATAAATCTAAACTGATGGAAATCTCTATTTTTCGCAATCCCAGATTTGGCCAAGATGAGAGCGGCAGTTAATTTATTTAGATTTGAGTTTAGAAGCCCTTATTACATACATAATGTAATTTCACGAATGCAAAAATTTTTTAGCTAAAAGTACATTATTAAGTAATAATTCCGAAAAAATAAAAGTTGACTGGAAGGAAATGTTAAGATTTTTGCAGAGACGAATTAAAAAAAAACTATGAATTTTAACTCCAAGTCAAAATCTTAAATTTCTATATTACCTTTGATCTCAAATATATTTTATTTAAAAGACGGTGATACTGGAAATGTTGTCACTCAATGGAAGCTTTTAAGGCTTTCTAACCTTGAACTTAGGATTGATTTGGATATAATAGATTTTAGGAATAAAGTTTGAAATTAAGAAAATAGCATTGGAGAAAGCTGTTTTAAGTATTTAACAAATTTTGTTTTTAATTTGGTGTCGCTGCTTTACACTCGTCTGCAAAAGAAAGAAAGTTTTCTGAATTTGCATTAATTCACACGAAGCTTTGAAACAAGTTATATTTTAGAACCATTAATAGCATTATGCTATCCAAAAAACTTTGCGAAGTAAAAAAGCTTCATTATGTGTGGTTGAAAAAAAAATTTTAGATTAAACTTTTATTTTACTAATTTATTTAAACTTTATAATTCATAATATTCAATAAGTTCCTATTTATTTTTAATACAAAAAGGCAAATACTTTTAAACTATTAAAAAAAATGCTTAATAAATTTTTGTTCGGTTTGAATGACAAAATCATATATTAAAACTTCATACAGTCAAACTTCCCTCTAGTGAACTTCTATACAATGAACTTCTCCCTACTATGAATTGATTTAAAAACACAGCTTTTTCGTTCTACTTTAAGTTTATTTAGATCTCCTTATAATGATTTTCCATACAGTGAATCTTTCTCTACAATGAACAAATTTTGCAGCTGCAAATTGAACTCTCATGCGTTTGGTCCCCATATAATGAATTTTTTTCAAACCATTTTCTGTTACGCATATTGACATTACTGTGTGAAGAGAAAAGTAAAACTAGGGGATACCCAAAAGTTGAAAATAACTACAGAAAATAGCAATTTTGTCAGCAGTTGACTGTGAGTAGTGAACGAAGTTCTAGGAAGTTGTGGAGTTCAGGCTATCCCAGGTATTTATTTTATAATTTATGTGAATACTCATGTTCATATTATAATCCAATTGCCAAATAATTAGGGTCACGAATTGGCGCATGCTACGCTGCCTACATTGGGACGAATTTCTTCATCAGTTGACATACTTCGAACCTTTGTGGAGATGAGGAGTAACGTACCAACTAATTTGTTTAAATTTCTATATCTATTAGAAGGTTTTGTGAGGAAGAAAAATGGAAAAATGTAATCCAAACTCAAATAAATAGTACCAGATTCTTTTAAAGAAAAGTGGAAAAATTTTCATAATTTCTGTACAATGAAGTTTCTATATAGTGAAGTAATTTTCTGGTTAATTTTCATTATAGGGGAGTTCGACTGTATTATAAAAATGTGATTTTAATATTTAAATGGTTTTTCATCGTATTGTATACATTTACTTAAGTTTTTTTTTTATAAATTAAATGTTTAATAAATAAAACTTTTTTAAAAAACTTCTCATTTTCATTTCAAAACTTTTTTAAAAAATGAAAAAATACATATGAAAGGCTTATAGCAATAACATGATAGGCCACTTAAAAAATATTTTGTAATAATTGACTATAAAGTTTTGAAAAAATATATTTTTGTATGAAGCAAATCAATTGAGCACGCAAACTTTTATAAATAGGTTAGAAAATTAATAAAAAAATAGCTAAAACCTCTTCAGTGGTTGTAGGCAATGCATTGAGTAATGTATTCAGCCTAAAAGTTTGATTTTTTAGTTCATCTTGCTTATCACGTTATTGCAATAAGCCCCTTATATCCATTATTTACTTTTACATAAAAGAAAAACTTGGTAAATTTTTTTCGTATTGGTACATTTTTTTGGAATTTTGGTAAAAAATTTTTCCTGTGTGGCAACCCTGCATGAGAGTTCAAAATAGTCTCAATCGACAAATACATGGTAAAATTATATAAGGTAATAGTGACAATTTTTGGGCGTTCCCCTTATGCTAAAATTAGTATAAAATAGAAAAAGGAAAAATTAAAAAAATTGCAAGTAAAAAAGTACAAACAAATAAAACATAGTGTCCGCCTTGTGTGAGAAGATATCTAGCTATCACCAGTAGGTGCTGGGTTTGGGCCTAAGCCTATGCGACAAAATTTTTCAGGGCTGCAAAATTTGGAGGAAAACAAAAAGTTAGGAACGGAATCAATTTGGCTGCACCAAAATTGACAGGGCGGCAAAATATTTTCGTAGCTCATTAATAAAGAAACTCAATGCATATCAATAAACAAGTTTGACGAGTGCTGCACATGTTTGGACGGCCAAATGTTAAGTGACAAATGTTTAAGGAAAACTAGTCAGTAAAACTTCGATAACAGGCAATGAATAAAATATTGCAGTTATCTTGTGCAATCGATTACTTTTTGGGTTACAGAAAGTATTACTTTAACATATTCGGTCTTTCTGACTTAATATAAGGTATTATCGAATAAAACAATTATTACAAAAGTAACTTTAAGTTTCGTATTCGAATAAATAATATTTTTCATTTACGTGATCTTTGCGAATTGGACTGCGTTAAGTAATTTTTATTACAACTTTAATTGGAAATTATGTTTCGCTGATAGAAATGTGAATGCCGCACTGTTATGGTACAGTAAATAATTTATTTAGGTCACGGTCTTTCATTCCCAATTAGATGACAAACATTAAACCAAAAGATCACTCATGGTTTAATGAGGATTGCAGTCATGTCTTCAGAGAAAGCCTTTTACAATTGGAGTTGCCACAAGAATACTGATAACAAAAGACTTCGCATCGAGGCAAGGAATCGCTGTGATGCAATTTTTTTTTTTAAAGTTTCATACCTGCTGCAAAGTGAGCAAAATTTGCTGGTCACTTGTTAAAAAAGTAAAGAATCAGACCTTTGCATCGATTCCAACTCTTTTAAAAGATGACCAAATCTTTACTGACTCGGCTGATAAAGCATACCTATTAGCTGGATTGTTTGCACAAAATTCCACTCTCTCGAAAGGCAATCAGCTACTGCTCTTTGCTGAGGGTAGATCTTCTGCAATGCAAGAAATTTACCTTCGAACGAGATGAATTGAAAAGCTCCTTACAAATGTCAACATAAGCAAAGCATCTGGTCCTGATGGAATACCGCATATTGTGCCTAAAATGTGTGTTCCTCGCTGGCTCGATTTTTGCGCAACCTTTTCAATATCTAATAAGGAGCAGTAGTATTTCCATCTTGTTGGAAGTGAAGATCTCAAATGTCCAACCAGTACCTATAAATGACGATGCCACGAACCCTGCAAGCTGCCGACCCATTGCGATATGCTCTATGCTTTTTTAAGCTGTAAAGAGTGTAATAAACTTCAACACTATGAACTCTCTGTAGCCCGTGTTAACATTCCCGTTAACATAATAATAATACGAGAACATTCCCGTTTTGTTCATGCATTTCAAGAAGTTTTTCCCGTTCTTCCTTTGACATTTTCCCGTTTTTCCCCTTTTTTAAAATTCAGTGTTTTATTTTATATAGAAACCATTACAATACAAACCTTAGTAATGTAATAAAAAATATATGACATATGTATATTAACAGTGCATATTTCTTGAGTGCAACTGCAAAAACTTCCTTTCGATTTTTCGTCCTATGCCGTTTTGATTTTTCATATGTATTTTGGTGTGTAAAATAACATTTCCGGTACGGCAGTCTAACCAATTTCTTATATAAGTTTTATTTAAATTCATGCCAGAAAAAGCTCTCAGCGCAAGCTGAAAAATTAACAATATCAATTTTTTTTAATTTTTGGAAACATTTCTCTTGCATCTCAAAATTTAATATATAAAGCATGATGCTAAAAATTGTCGCATTTTGTGTAAGTATATCGTAAGTAAATATTGCGTTAGTAAATCAATATCGCTTAGTGACCTATATTCTAAGTCGAGATATATATTATTCAGATTTTTTAAATATGTAAATGAAGAATATAGCAACACAACGGAATTAAGAAAGAATACGGGTTGTGTTTCAAAACGATAGGATTAACAAATACGGAAAGTCTAAATGCTCCGCCTTCGTCCCAAAAGTTAAAGATTTTAAAAGATCCCAGTTTTAATTACCCCTTTTCCATAGTTTGCCAAATGACAAATCAAATGACGCTTAACAGAACAAATTAGGTTTGAATTTACAGCTGATGACAATCCAAATGAATTTAAATGAAATACACTGGCTAATTCAAATAGTAAAAAATTTAAATTTAAACTCAAGATGACTCAGATAATTTTAAAATGTATTTAAACACAAGATGTTAAAAAACTTATAACATAAGTAGTTAATTTTGTGACGAAATTACTCTTTTTGCACAAAAAACGCGGTTAACCTCATTTTCCCAGTTTTTAAGGGTGTGATTCCCGTTTTCCCTTTTGTGTTGAAAATTCCCGTAAAACGGGGAAAATTTCCTTTTCTGGCAACACTGTCTAGAGCACGTCCAACTATGGCAAAATTAGACAAGATAGTGTCTAGTATCTAGGGCGGAGAGCCGGTGACCGAAACTGTCAAAACGAAGTTAACATTTCATACAAAATCTGCAACCAATGAGAATGGAATATGAAAGCAAAAATTGGGAAAAATACCAAAATGGCTGATTTTGACAGTTATGGTCACTAAGAAAGAGAACATATTTAGCCCTAGCACTACCTTGTCTAGTTCTACTATGCATCCAACTGCTCAGCGGTCTTAACCGAAAAATTGAACCAATGTGTTCAAGGTTCCATTTTGCCCAACCAATAAGGTTGTGTCATTTGAGAGAAATGCGCTCTTTTCCGCCTTTGCTTGAACTGTCACTGTGCTTTTTTTTGTTCTACGCATTAATTTTTTTGATTTCTTTTCATTCATTCTGACAGTTCGATTGAGCTCGCTCTCAGGTGCCACAACCCCATAAATGAGCCTTGAATGCAGTGCTACCAGCTCCCAAAAATATTTATCCCTAAAGCTTTAGTCAAAAACCCCTAAAATCGCTACAAATACTTGGGAATCCCCCCCAAAACAAAAAAGTTAACATTTTGTTATAATCTTTAGTTATAAATGATTTAGTATTTACAAAAGCAATTCGGTTTCTTCGGTTTTTATTCAAAACAAGATGAACGCGATTTTAAATTTTTGTTGTAAAAATCAAATACTTGAGTTGTCAAACCATACAAAATCATCTTTTCTGTCTCTTTTACTCATTTACAAGTTTTATAGCTTTAGCAAAATATTTAGACATCACGTTCACCTTGTTTTTTTACATCATGTAATGAGCAGGGAATGAAAAAGGGTAAAATTGAGGAGTAAATGCATAGCGAAATCGGTATAAAATCAAAAAATTTGCAGTAAATTGGATTAACCAATGATTAAGAATATCAAGAAGTCCCTAAAAAACCCCTAAAAATATAAAACCCCTTAAAAATCACATTCCACTTTTTCCCCCTAAATTTAGGGGGGAAACCCCTAAGATGGGAACACCGCTTGAATGTATTTAATTTTTTCGGAGAGAACAAATTTGTTACTCTGGAAAATTAGCTGTTCATGCAATTAATCAAAGAAATGTGAAAAAACAAGCAACGACTTAAACATAGCTAGTCAATCGCAGCAAACTAAAAACATTCCAATAAACTTCGCGAACAAATTTAATGAATCAAAGACAAGTTAAAAATTAGCACATAGCTAGTCAACAGCAGCAAACTACAACTCCTTTAGCTATTTTTGACAACTACCAATCGCCAAAAAACTGTCACGGCTACCTTGTCAAACAATTCTACCATGCTCTGGATAAGTGTTGTGAACATTGACGATTTATCGTCATTATGACGATTTTTGACAATTATAGTGTGACGATTTTCTTAAATTTTTATGCCAAAAATTACGATTTTTAGTTGACTCGTTTTTTTTTACTATTAAAAATTTAAGTTGGCAAGAGATTCAAGTTCAGATTCAAATTTAATATCAACTTAGCTTGGACCGTGAAAGCGTACTACGTTGTTGTTGTTGTTGTTTCTATCAAACTGTAACAATAATAAAGGGTATGTGGCCTTTTGTTTTCTTTTCTTGCTTTTTGCCGCCAAGCGCAGTTTAATTGGATTATATTGCAATTCAAATAAACTATTCTATTCTGCATTTTTTACTGAATCTTGACATAAAATTACCTTGACGTAAAATAGTACCTTGAAATCAAATTCTAATCAGAGTTTTTTATGAATTTCAAACTGTAATTGAATTGAATAATTTTTTACCTTTCTTCTTTTTTACTTCTTAATAATCTATTGAATTTTATAGTAATAGTCAATGAATTTTTAAAGATGTTATTAATTTTTTATTTAAGCCTAATTATGAGCGTAATTTAAAAAGTTAGTGAATTTTTTTATATCCCGCGTAGTAACTTTAAATGCATCACTGATACTGTAAACTCCATCTTTTAATAGAGTACTGTCAAAATTTCAGCTTGCTGCGACGCTAATTTTGTGTTTGGCAGCTATTGATGGCAGACGATATTGTGAATTTTGGCGAAAATGGAAAAAAGTGAATCTCGGGTGCTCATCAAGCATTATTTTTTGCGCAAAAAAACCATTAGCCAAACCAAGGAAAGGCTTGATAAATACTATGGAAAGGCTTGAATGATTCACAAGTGGTTTACTGAATTCCGATCGGTCGTACAAGCACAAGTGACGCCGAACGTTCTGGACACCCAGATGAGGTTACCACACCAGAAATGGTAACTAAAATTCACGATATCGTGTGAGCCGATCGCATAGTTAAGGTGCGTGAAATTGTTAAGGCCATAGGCATCTTAAACGAACTGGTGTGGAACATTTTGCGAAATCATTTGGACATGCAAAAATTTTCCGCAAGATATGTGCCGCGTTTGCTCACTCTCGACCATAATCGCGATCGTGTGACTGATTCAAAGGCATGTTTGGCGATGTTTAATAAATATAAGAAGAATTTTTTTCCGTCGATTAGTAACCGTGGACGAAATATGGATCCATCACTACACACCAGAGACATAGGAACAGTTGAAACAATGGATTTCACCGACCGAACGTGCTCCTAAGAAGGAGAAAACGGTGCAATCGGCCAGAAAGGTTATGGCGACAGTATTTTGAGTTAAACGTGGCACAATCTACATCGATTACCTTCCACCGGAAAGAACGATCAATGGCGAATAATATGCAGCCCAAATGGACCGCAACGTTCTCATTTGGCGAGGAAAAAAGTGGTCTTTAATCCACACAATACGCGCGTTCACACATGCCCAGCTCCCATGGCAAAATTCCATGAATTAAAGTACGAATTGCTTCCTCATCCAGCATATTCTCCAGATTTGGCACCCTCCGACTATTTTCTGTATCTAAACCTGAAGAAATTGCTCGGCGGAAAGATTCACCACCAGAGTGGAGCTCATCACCGAAACAGGGATCTATTTTGAGGACCTTCCGAAAACGTTTTTTTTAGATGGGATCAAAAAATTGGAAGAACGTTGGACGAGGTGTATCGAGCTAAAAGTAGACTATATTGAGAAATAAAAAGTTTTTTTGCAGTAAAAATCATTCCTTGTTTCATTTTTCACGGAATTATGAAACGGCCCTCGTATACTTATATAAATTAATATGCTTTTGAAGAATAATTTATTGTGTTGTAGTACTGATTTATAGTAAATGACGATTTTCATAGTGTGAAAATGACGTTGTTTTTCTTTTTTTCATCCCATCCCTGCTCTGGATATTTTAACGGCGTTTGACCGAGTGTGGCATAAAGCGCTCGTATCAAAACTAATTCCATATGGTGTTGGCGGCAGGGTTGCCACTTGTAAAAAAATTTAGTTACCAAAATTTGATCAAAAAGCTACCAAAATTAAATAAAAATTAATTATATAAACAAACATCTTTTTAAAGTAAGAAAATCAATTTAATTATAATTTTTAATAAAAAACATTTATTCAACATTAAAATATTTAAAATTAATAAACAGAAATAGTGGTACAATAAATTATGTTAATATTATTAAGTAATACATTTTTCTTGTTTAAAATTTCTTAATTTTAATAAAAAAAAATCACAAAATAAGTAAAATTCATAAACTCATATACTTATATAAATGAATGAAAAATGAAAAAAAAATTATTTGAAATAAGTAGAAACTAAAAAATATACCGCATTCATTGGCAATGAATATTGATTTTAAGTAAGTAAATGAAAAAATACTAAGATATGGCATTTGAGCTTTAAAAAACTATCGGTTTCCTCAAGTTTAAATTTTAATCATTTTTTAATAACTAAAAATCAGAAACTACACAGTTTGTTTTTTTTTTATATGATATCAATTCTAACTACGGGCACTGATTTTAAGAATTAGGAAACTATTTCACCATCACCTCAAGTTAAGGAGTTATGAAAAAATATGATATACAGTTCTTTTTCCAATAACTGCTGATATCTTTTTTAACTTTTGCTGATATCTTTTTACGTTTAAGAAAAACATATTGTAAAAGAAAGGAAAAATTTATTAAATTTATTCAAAGCAATTTTAAGCGGCTGGAAAACCCTAATTTTTAAGCAAGTTGATTTAGTAATTTTTTTCTATGTATTCATGTAATCAATTTTCGTTATATCAAAATATATCTAGAATTATCCATAATATATGCAAAGGTCAAATGAATGCTTAAACTTCAAAGACAATGATTCAGACAATTCACGGTAGCAAATATGTTTATTATGAAAAAGTTTTAAAATTTATGATTTTCAGGGCCATTTACAAAACAAAAGATAAAAAAAAATTTGTTTACAAAAATGGTTAGACCTAATCAGCCCTATTATGAATAACTTTTCAAGTGGAATTGAAAAAGCGAGTTTTCATTTTTAAGATAAACCTCAAGAACATTCAGGAAACTTTACAAGGAAAAAAAACATTCAGTAAAAAATAACTTAAAAATGTCCAAAATATTCTAGAGCTTTATCTTAAAAATTAAAACTCCTTTTTCCGATTCCGAGTGAAAAATTGCATGATAGCTGAATATTTCCTAATCAAAGCTGTCAAATACAATCGAAATCGACTGGTGCAATTTAAAGATATTATTCGGTTTGAACATAACAGGTTTTTACATTATTGCCTATAACTCCTAAGCTAGAGCTGATGGCGAAAAAAAATCTCAATTTTAAATCTAAAAATCTACTTCTGATGACCACACATAATGAGGCTTGTCACTCATTTCGCAGAGTTCCTTTGAAATCATTATGCTATTTATTGTATTAAAACCCAACTAATTTCGTAGCTTCGTTTTTATAAGAGACTTCTTTGTTAACGTTAAATTTAAGATTGAAATATTTTGACATTTTCTTTTGACATGATTCTCAATATTTTCAGATGATGCGTTCGGAAAACTTAGAGAAATGTTCAATACAAAACATAAAGGTTATGCTGCACTAAAAAATGCTTAATGTAATATTAAATACAATTTTTTATATAAATCTTGAAAACAAACTGATTATTTTGAATTTTTTGGAAAAACTTAAGAAAAAAAGTTACCAAAACTATAAAAAATACCAAATTACCGAGTCAAAAATTTTCTACCAAATTTGGTTATTAATTACCAAACTGGCAACCCTGGTTGGCGGTAACTCTGCTCGATGGACCACTTTTTTCCTCAAGGACAGAAAAAAGGAAGGATTCTTGTAGTAGTTGACGTTATTTCGTCCGAGGAACACGCCATCAACGCAGGAGTATCACAGGGTTCGGGTCTACTGCCAACCTTTCGTCGACACATAACCCAATCCATTCGTTTGCGGACGACATTTGTCGTTCATACTCATTCAAAAAACGTCCAAGATTGAGAGGAAGAGGATAAGCACTGTTCAGGAAAACGTTCATTTTCTTCATTAAAACTAATTGAAAACTGTTAACGGGCAATTATGAATGAGGGACGATTAAATGCGCTGGCCTTATGACATATTGATGCAGAGCTAGTACAAAAACTAAGTTATGAGGACGTAATAAATGATTTTGTACGAGTATATAGTGAAACTCCTTATTTTTATTATTTTGTATTAATTACTATTTAAATGTGTGTAAAAAATTAATAATACAATTTTTATAGATTTGTTCTAGTGTAAGAAAAAATGTAATGTTAGAGACGGCGCTTATGTCGGACCCAGGGCGGCAGAATGCCTTTATCCGACACTGGCTGTCATTTCTAGCATGATAAAATTAGACAAGGTAGTGTCAGGGCTCAGAGCCGGTGACCGAAACTGTCAAAACGAAGTTGACAGCTCATACAAAATCTGCAATCAATGAGAATGCAATGTGAAAACGAAAACAGGCAAAAATAGCAAAAAAAGGCTGAGTTTGACAGTTATGGTCACTATGAAAGAGAGCACATTCAGCCCTAACACTATCTTGTTAGGGATTTTACCATGAACAAATGTGTACAATTTTATTAAAAAATTAAGAAGAATGAATGAGAGAAGTAATTGATTCTACGATGTATGTGTGTTTGTGTGTGCGAATGCTGACTCTTTGTTTTAAAAAGTGACGCGTCTAACAAAAGTCTTCTGACACTCTCACTCACCATTAAGTATTCTGGACATCTTATTTCTTCTGGTGGAGGAAGGACTCAGCAAACTTTCACGACGACTGCCGCCGACACTGCTATTGCTTCCCCCATCATTATAAGTAATATTCAGCTGCGTGTTCTGTGATGATGTGCTACAGTTTGAGAAGAGGCTGCTAGCGGAAGGACGTTTGTTGAATGGCGCAATAGCAGGGCGTGGTATATCTAAGGAGGGTCTAGGAGTATCACTCCAGACAGCTTCAGCTACTGAATCGATGCTGGCCGAACGTTGCAAGGCACTGCTATCTTTTCGCCTGAAAACAAAATAGGTTTATGAGATTTTGAGATTTGTATTTTTTTGATATTTGTATTTGAAGAAAAACAAGGATAGGTCAGGTTTGTTCTGTACTGCCGTTATAAAAATTGTATGTACCTATGTAATTTAAAACTGATATGAAACAAAAATCGATTTGACCATTTCGACTCTTAATATTGATACTGATGATGAATTGTATATGTTATTAACGGGTAATTTGTATTAATGTTTATGTTGGTGGGATGACATAATGTGCACGCACATAATGTCCATGGACCTTAGGTCTGAATTGAAATAGACAGTCTGACCGTTTTGCTTGGACATAATGTCCATGTGCGGTGATATCACTATTATGAAAACATACGCTGCACAGAAAAAAAAGAGTATAACTTTTTCCTTAAAATTGTAGAATATTCAGCTAAAGTAATTCGGTGATTGCAGTCAACGAATTTTTTCGGTGCGCTACAAATTTCTAAATGTAATGCTATGTTCACACTGAGAGCTAAATGCGCAATTACGAAATCCACACTTCAGAAAGGCCCTTTATTCGCTGGCGAAGTAACAGGGACAAATATATGAAGTAAATGCTCTATATGCGCATTTAACTCTCAGTGTGAACATAGCATTAATGTATTACAATAGCAACAGGTAGTCGAACTGCAAGAGTAACCAAAATACTTACTGTGAAACCTAAATAAGAGCGTTGAGCGGTGCGTTGCCAGCCGCTTTCCGTTATGGCTATGTTATGGTGGCGGTCACGGGCACGTCATGGTCATGAATTGTTGTTGTTTCAATGTAAATGGGAAATTTGAGAGAGTGAGCGAGGGAACAAATTTTGACCACCATGGTCACCAAATGATTCGGCTGTCGATACCAAATTACGGGAAATTATTCACAACATTTGTGTTTTGGTATGAAAATAGTACACTTTCAGTACTATAGGTAAATAGTATACTTTCAGTAGAAAAGCAGTAATAAAACCTGCTTAATAAAAACACTTACCGATTGATAACATACTAAAAGTATCAAAAAGCTTACTAGTTTTCTGGGATCATATGACCGTGAGCATAACATGCATTGGTCACTGAGCTCATCAAACGAAAAAACAGCGTAAAAAAGGACGTGACCGGGAATCATAAGACTGCCACCATAACATAGCTATTAGGGTGTTGTTACGGTGGTCGTCATATGATCCCTGGTCATGTCACTTTTACTCTCTTTTTTCGTTTGATGAGCTGTGTGACGAAAGTATGTTATGCTGGTGGTCATATAATGCCTAAGCACCAATACACTTTTTGCTTAATACTTACTTTTTTATTATTTCTTTCAGCTTTGTTTTTATTAGCTTTAACAAATGATTCAACAAAAGCAAATAATAAACTTGTCAGCAATTAAAGTGCTGCAGTCGATGAGAGTTGCTATTAAGCAGGTTTCATTACTGATTTCGTATTAAAACTGTACTATTTTCGTGCCTCAACACAAATAATGTGAATAATTTCACAACGCAACACTGTTTTGATCCCATGATTTCCTATTTTGGTCGAATCATGGCAGAATAACCAGGTAGAGTAAAGAGATTCACCACACCGACAGCTAATGTCAAAATCATGTCAAAATCACAAAACGCAGTGATGCCGTATCTTCAAAGAAAAATCCATGATTGCATCATTAAGGGTATTCACAGTTGCGTGGTTTTCAGTGTGGATAAAAAAACCCCGTAGTATTAATACCACACTTTACCAACCTGTTTTTATATACTTATGTTGTTTTTTTTCATAAAAGCTCTACTAACCAAAAGTCTGGTAGTCTTAAGTAGCCCAATGATATGTTTAATGAACGTGGTTTTTAAAGTTCTATAAGCAGGTGTTGCTTTATGTGTTTTTACAGCAGTTTGACTGTTTCTTTGTATTTCGTTTGTTTTCCAATACGCCAATTAGATTCGTTTGCTTAGTTTCGTTTGTTGTGTATGTATTTTTTTGTGTGCATGTATTTTCACATGTGATGTAGGCTGCACATTTATGCGCACTGAGCGGAATCTGTTAAATATTATTCTTTTTACTAAACTGGAAAACGGCGAAGTACAAGTTTTTATTTTTAAGCAAAATTTGAAGCAGCGCACTCAAAAACTTATATGTTTCATTAAATATACATTTTTTTTCTTACTTTATCCTATTTACCCTAGTACAAATTCCCCTCAAAGCATTTGTCTCACAATAATCAACAATACTGAAAAGTGGCATCGCTAAAAGTAATTTTGACATTAGCTGTCGGTGTGGTGAATCTCTTTACCCTACCTGGTTATTCTGCCATGAGTCGAATCATTTGGTGACCGTGGTGGTGAAAATGTACTCTCTTGCTCTCGCTCTCATATTTTTAATTAACATTGAAACAACAACAATGCATGACCATGATGAGTAGTATTGCCAAGTGCCTTTCACCATTTAACCCTAGATTGGATTTCAAATCCCCCTATAATTCCCTTAAATTTTTTTTCGAAAAACATACAAAAATTTCATACGTGGCAACTGAAAAGTAGTGCAATTGCAATGCAAGCCTATGTATTTAAAGGGCTGAGCTGTTGGATGTCTTTAACAAGGGCAGAAAGTTTCTTCATAGTTCTCAATTTTCTAATGTAAAAGTTACATTAAAATTAAGTCTTACTTTTGAAAGGAGGCTCCGTCTCCTACTTTTTGATATATTTTTGGGTATATCTTTTTTTTCCATACTTTTTTTTCTAAAAGTCCAAGGCATACGCCATATACAAACAACGTTTGGTCTTTGACCTGAAAGGAAAGGGATAGATTATTAGAGGAAGAATTGATTGGATCCATACGTGAATTATCGATTAGGCGGAACAAACTTGAAAGTCAATTTGAATTGCTTACAACAGAGGCTAGTGTTATGCCTTATCCTCGGCAAGTATTTCCAGCCCTCAGTGGTTCCTGTCCTTTAATTCAACATTTTCCACAATTTAGTTGTGGAATTTTTGTTTCAATAATTCTTAAATGTAGTAAAGAACAAAGAAAGCGAAAATAACTGTGCCTAAACCCGGATTCGAACCGGGGACCTCTAAGTTAATAGTCTAGCGCACTCTTCATTAGACTACAAAGGCTGACTTGCTTTGTTTTTAGTTTTTACACGGAATCGATTAATTGCAAGTAAAGCGCGTAGCAAGTTTGAAGTGAAGTGGGAAATGATTGGTAATTTATTTGAAGTGCTGCCAATTCAGCTGTTTCCATAAAGTGTTGCTGAAATACCCAAGAAGCCAAATATCTTTTTTTCTTAAATTTTTACATTATTTTAAGGAAAAGTAAGAAAACTTAACTTTTTTTCCAAAGGTCAATTTTTCAAATACCCCTAAAAAACATTAAATCTCCCTAAAAAAAACCCCTAAAGATTCATTGCCCCTAAAATCCCTCAACACAGTGAAAAACCTCTAAATCTAGGGGGAAATCCCCTAACCTGGCAACACTGATGATGAGTCCCTTACTACGTTTCTATGGCGAGTTAAGTCGGGGTTAACTCGGTATTAACTAACCATGAAAATGCGAGTTGAGTTGAATTTCGTCAAATCCACAAAACTCCACGAAACTTCTTAGATTAAACTGAGTTAGATTCGATGCGTTCAGAATATGAAACAGTTGCTCAACTGTTAAACGAGGTTATATTGTTTATTTGTTATTTTATTTTATTTCTGTCACTGCGCTGTCATAAAATGTAACAAACCATTCAGCAGGCACACAAAGTAGCAGAAACTAATACTGATTAAAGACTCAACATGTTTAGTAAATTTTGTACCTTCTGAACGCACACATTTATACTAAGAAGAAATGGCGAATAGAATGGCCAAAGTCCAATTCGATTCAATAGCCGCATTCCTGCCGAAAAAGTGCTCATATAGCGAAGTAGCATAAAGTGATACTTTCTGCTGAATGGGTTTTTTTGCAAAACGTCAAACGGCAAAAAGTTGTTCGCCATTCGTTGTTTTTTTTAACATCTCAAATTTGTTTACACTATTGTGCATTCGTTTCACACAAGACATCATTAATTGTATTTTTATTGTATTTGTATTTGTATAGCTGTCAAAATGAAAAGAGCATAAGCAGCTCAACCAAAGCAGCATACAATTTTTCGATACCTAATATGGCGACCGCTCGGGGAGCATGTTGCTTGAGCGCATTATGATGCATACCATTCAGCCCGAAAGTTGTGGAATAGGTACGTAGCAAATTTTCCGCTTAATGGGGCCAATGTTGCGCATGGAAACACTATCGAGCTAGAAACGCCATTTTGACAACTTGACGAAAACCCAACTCAGACTCAATTCGCCATGGAAATGTAGTACATGACCATCACCGTAACAGGGCACAATGCATTTTCATCTCAAAATAAGAGCGGCGGCCTTATGTCAAATGTTGTCAAAAAGTTTATGGCATATAAGCCGCATTCAGCGGAGTCAACACTTGTGAGCTGTTATGATGACGATACCTTAGTGAGCGATGTTTTTCTCTTAACATATTGTTACTCTTAAAGTCAGAAAAGTAAATAAATAGTACCTAATAATATAATAGTTAATAATCCGTAAATAATTTAATTGCAACGGCTCCCATAATTGTACCGTTCAGTAAATTTTAACACAACAGTTGCCAGCTGTTGACTCTGTTGAATGCGGGCATAGTGATGAATGACAAATTTTTCGCAGAAATGACAATTTCATCGTTTTCAGCAGCCAACTTTACTCTCTAACGCTCTGTCAAAATTGGATTTTCCAACCGCTGAGCGTTGACATCGCATTATTATGGTTTGTTTCATATAAATCGTATTGGCATGAGAAAATTTTGACAGATAAAAAACGCTTCCGCGCTGATTTAGGTTTGACTGTTAAATATTTAGGTGTCTTTTCAGCCATCAAATAGATAAGATACATAATTAATTAGAAAAATTATCTATTTTTAAAACTATTTAAAACTATGTCCACTTCAGAGTAGGTTAGCCACTTACAAGGTGTAGAAAAATTATCTAAATTTTTAGATTGCATTCCCAAATAAGACTAGAAACGGCATCTACATACAGTTGCGAACAAAATAATAGCAGTACTCTTATACTACGTTCAGACATCTCGTATTTAAATTTAAAAATACTATCGTAATTTTTTGAATTACTACGTTGTGTTCAGACATCTAGTGCGGTGTACATTTTTGTGCACTCCGCGGAGTCCACTTATATTTTCTCTCCAAATGTCAATCACCCGCTCGGTTTCTCCGCTTGCAAGATAAATTCTTGCCCTCTTCGACATTTTTCAGTATTTTAATTTGAAGTTTTACTGTTTTTTAAGAACCTTACTTTTCTGATTGGCACTCACGATAGATTTTCAAAATGTCATTTGCAATTTTTGGCTCTGTTCGATTTGCTTTGGCTGTGTTTAATACAAATACTAGCAAGAATATAATTAGATTGCTCACAGTTTCGTTTTATCTGGTGTGGTATCTTTGCCGACTGTTAACTTGAAAATATTTTGCCATCTGGTAACTATTTTTGTTTTTGTTTTCCATACAAAATAAAGATAACACAAAATATTACAATTGCCATGCTTTGAAGCGTGTTTGTCTTTTGTGGTAATGTGGCAATGCTGGCAGTTGATTTATTTTATTGTTCAGAAAATGGAAGCAGAAGAAATGGAAAGGAAAGTGAAATAAATTTGAATAAATTAATGTTGAACTTTGAATTGATTGAACTTTTCTTCTCTTCTCAGAAGCAGAAGCGTTTGCAAAATGTGAATTTTAGAATTAATATGTAAAGGGGTGCTCACACTTTTAATGAGTTATCTCTCTAAAGTTACCATATATTAACTTTAAAAGGAAACTGTGAATACCCTAAATGTTCTGAACGTAGTATTCATACTACAATAATACTAGATTGCTCTGCTGGTATTTTTATAGTATTCTTGTACAGGCATGTAGTATTCGTACAAATACTGGAAAGATTACTAGATGTCTGAACGTAGTATTATATTCAGACATGTTTGGATAAATAATACTAATCTACAACTAGTCTAAAAAAACGGCTGATTACAGCTCCGTTAAAAAAAATATAAAAAATTTGTTGATATTTCGTTGGATAATCTCAAAATTTTTGATCGGCTAACGCACATGACACGATAGTGGTTGATATATTGATGGAAAAGCTGAAAGTTTTTCTAAAATACAAAATAATATTTTTTATTTTATGGTGAGTAGTTAAGACTCGACTCAAAAAACGTAAAACACCCTTGTAAAGACACTATTTTGTGAGGGTCAAAAATAGGCCTTACATTATACTTAATGAAATATACTTAATGAATTATACTTATTATACTTTAACTATACTTTTTATTATACCCAACATTCTTTTCATAAGCTTAAACTAAGATAGACACAACATTGAAGTTAACTTTACTGGAACTTTCAAACGATTTTTTTTTCTTATTATGGGGCGATGACCTTGCCATAAAAAATGCGTTATACTACAAAATCTATAGTTTTCCAGATATTGCAAAATGTTGCTGTCATAATAAAGGGAATTTTTTTGACTTCCACTATCCGTACAAAATATTTTCGAAAAATCTTTAGCTTACCGTTACTTTTACTAATCAAACTTTTCGTACAAAAATACGTTGTACTGAGAAAATCTATAGTTTTCGAGATATCGCAATAATTGTAATGTCAAAACTAACTACATATATGGAAAAAATTTCATCATCACAGTATATTTTCACACAGGTTCCCCACGACTTAATAACGTCGGACGGAATTGTGTGGGCTATAAACACGTTCTCGGGACACAAATCTCCGGGACCAGACAGTATAATTCCTGCCATGCTGCAAACGGCCGAATCGCGAGTCGTCCCATGGCTGAAGAATATATTTAACGGATGCATCAGGCTAAACTATGTACTTGTGGCTTGGAGGACAGCGAGGGTTGTATTCTTTCCGAAGGCAGGCAAGAGCAGCCATCTCTATCCAAGAGACTACAGGCCAATAAGTCTGACCTCCTTTGTACTCAAAACGCTCGAGAAACTGATTGACTTGCACCTTAGAAACAATTCAATCCAGTTATCAACCAATCAACACGCATACACGAAAGGGAAATCAGTTGAAACGGCACTACATTCCCTAGTAGTAACCATAGAAAAAGCCTTCCACCACAAGGAATACGCCCTCGGGCGTTTCTAGACCTCTCAGGTGCATTCAACAATGTGTCAACCACCGCGATCCTTAAGGAATTACGTGCAATAGAGGCACCACCAGCAATAAACCTATGGTTAGACAAGTTGCTAAGCTGCAGAAAGGTGCGGGCTGAGTGGGGCACTAAATCTATGGTAAGGGAAGTTGCAGTGGGACACCCCAGGGAGGGGTCCTCTCGAAACTACTATGGAATCTTGTCGTTAATGAACTACTTGAAAAGTTCGCAGGTAGAGCCCCGAGGATAACTGTCTATGCAGACGCCATTAGCATAATTATAGTAGGGAAATGTCTATCAACAGTAAGCTTCATAATGGAGAGCACACTCAAATATGTACTTAGATGTTCAAATTCAGTCGGTCTTAGTATTAACGAAGAGAAAACGGATCTGGTTCTGTTCACGAAAAGGTACAAGATACCACAGGGGATACCACCTAAATTGAACAATATACGTCTCATACCGAAAACTCTCACAAAATATCTAGGAGTCGTCCTGGACAAGGGTGAAGAAATCCACCATTGCGCTATACACATCCAATAAGATGCTGGGCAGTACCTGGGGTCTCTCACCCTTTCTGATGCACTGGATCTATGTAACGGTAGTGCGTCCTATTCTACTCTATGTGATTATTGTGTGGTGGCCGGCTGTGAACAAATAAACATTCCTCAGGCACTTGGAGAAAACTCAGCAGCAGGCAGCTCTATGCATCACGGGGGCACTCGAGTTGGAAAAAGTCAACTCCAACTAAAGCGCTTCAAACCATTCTAAGTATGGACACCCTGGACATACACGCAAAACTTATAGCCGGAAAAACGGCACAACGCCTTACGGCGGCAGGTAACATGCGCATTCAAAATTTTGGACATTGTACAATCGGAAAGGATCTACTTAGTAGCACGGACTACATGGTACCTTGCACGATAGTCAATTCCAAAGCACGAGCTCTTCTGGGACCAAATGACTGGTACAAAGGTATAGAACAAGCACAGCAGGCGGTCAACATATTTACAAACGGCTCCAAAATGCCTACGGGGGTAGGTGCGGGGGTAGGTGCGGCTGTGTATTGTGCAGAGCCTAATATAAGGCAGCCATATAAACTGCCGAACCACTGCAGTATCTTCCAGGCGGAAATATTTGCCATAAGGAAGACTGCTAAGATAGCCCTCAGCATGGACACACAACACTCTTACATCAACATTTTCGTTGACAGTCAAGCGGCGATCAAATTCATGCGCTCCGCTAGCATCAAGTCCAAAAGTGTCATGGCTGGCAGAGATGCACTAGATGCACTATGCGCTTCGAAGAGAGTGCGCATCTACTAGGTCCCTAGCCACCAGGGCATTGAGGGAAACGAGATGGCAGATGGTTTAGCAAAGAAAGGCGCTGGGCTGGAATCAGAACTCGCAGAACATGTACTTACTCCGCTACAAGAGTTGTACAGAAACCTCGAAAGAAGAGCCACACAAGCAGCGAATCGTAGATAGAGAGATATGACATCGTGCAAAATCTCGAAAATCATGTGCAATGCACAATGCGAAAAACGAACTCTGTTCATCTTGGCACGCCCGCGCAAAGATTGCAGGACACTAGTGGGCATGCACACTGGTCACTGCATGACGGCAGCCCACGCGAGGAAGCTTGGCATCACCACGGATGACAACTGCAGGAAGTGCAAGGAACCGGGCACAGTGGAGACCCTGGAGCACCTACTATGCACATGCCCCGCCCTACTTAGATCGAGACTAAAATACCTAGGCTCATCGACGTTCTCGGCGCTTAAAGATATAACCAAAGTATCTCTGAAATCCCTCTTAAGGTTTGCGAATTCAACGCAAATCTTTCAAGACTTCAACTAAACACAAAGGTTCCCTTTGTTCGCTACCGGTACCACTAAGGACCAGAATTGGTCCATGTGAGCCTTCACGAATTCATCCGGATTAACCTAACCTAACCTTTATATTCACACATGTCACATTAAAAAATGCTTATTATAGGGTATCCATAAATCATGGCTGGTCATCAATCGAAAAACCAACCAAATTGTGCCCGCCTACCCATCCAGCTCTTTCATTCCTCTACTGAAATAAATACATATATAGATTGTACAACAATGTACATTTGAAATTGTACGGGTAGCAAACTCATGCGGTTCTCCCGTAAGGGGTGACTTGAATGGGCTAAACAAGCTGTCGACATCAGCTGACACTAGTGGCGACCAATGGAACGACTTTACGTCACTTATTCGCACATTTTTGGACAGAAAAGAGTTGGGCTTAATTTTTTTTAAGTATTTTTTGTAGACCTTTATTTGCAGAAAACACCTTGCTTCGTTTTTTTAAGAATATTTTTAACTCTTTACGATTGAGCTTGTGGAATGGTATATCGCCGTCAGCATAGTTTTTACCAAATCTGCATTAAAACTAATTTTTTTCCATAAAATATTTGTTTTTCCATTTACAGCTTTCATTTGAAGAAAATTAAGCAATTCCAAACTTATCTACGACATTTCGTAGTTTGCTTGACTTACTTGAAGCGTATTAAGCCTTTTTTTTTAATGCACAACTTTTTCGAAACTTTAATAAAAAGTACTGAGTTCTGAAGAATTGAAAATCTTTTTTTTTAATATGTCAAAACCAACTTAACAGTTAACTTTTTGACTAGACTATAGCTATTTTCTTCGAACACATTATTTTTTGCAACGAAATGGAAAGAAGACTCTTTTCAAATATTTTTAAAGTGTTACTTACCATCAGAAAAATAATGCAATTAAAAAAAAAAAATCCAAAATTATAAATGAATGAATTCTAAAAGGCAAAAAAAAGGCAAAATGTGGTGAAAAAAGCAACAAAAAAATTTGTATTTGGAATCAGAAATACTCAAAACATGTAACGACAAACAAATTTTACTGAGGTCAAGGCATAACACTTGCTTCAGATGCAATACCACATGTTTCTACAGCTTTCTGCCACATTAATAACATCATTCAGAAAAGTTGCACTTCATTACTCCTTTCTTTCATTCTGTGGTATCACAACGGACCAAATTGGTCTAAGTGGGCTGGTGTAAGGACCTGCCGCCACCGTAACCTTATTTAAACTTCTTGCACTCGGTAAGAAAGTGTATCAAAGTACAATACTGCCAGATGCAACACTTCTATATTATGCAACCTTAACCCATTGCAGTCTGCACATAGTTCCCGCCGGCCGATTTTATCCAAATTTGCATATGTTACCAAGAATCCGAATACCTGAAATAATGATGGGGTAAAAATGTTACCCCCTTCAGGTAAATCATTCATAATACTTCGACAGAAAGGGTTAAGATTAACTACACGGAATTGACCATGTGGCTAAGTAAGAAATTAAGTAAATGAAAAAGTTGTAGAGAAACTTAGGCGACAAAAACGCATTGACAGCTCAACCAACAGCAATAAAACTTATAACCGCTCAAGCATCACACAGCATTGCAAATTATATACACCAAGGAGCGTAGCATGTAGATAGTACATAATATATTGCATTCAGCTATCTTCATTTACCCCCCAGCTTTTTCATTATGGTTGATGTTGTTATGAGAAGCTGTAAATAAACCAATCAATAGAGCTATTCTCGGCCTTATCGAAGCTCAGACACTCTTTACTAATAAGCTGCAAATTGTGTCTGAGTATTTAATAAATTTTAATATTTTCATGCCAATTTAATGACATCAATAAAATATTTATTGCTTTACAGCATGCACATTTTCAATGGTTGAATAAGTATTTGGAAATTACTAATAACCTTTTAATAGGTATTTGGAAAATGTAAATAGGTATATAAAACCAACGTTTTAAGCATTAATTTTATGTCAATTGCATTTTAAATCTAAGTTAACATTTATAGCTTTGTCTTATTTATAGAAGAGTTTATCGCCAACAATGTCATGTAGAAAAAAATTTAAGGAGCTCAAGGTTTCCTTACAAATTTCCTATAAAGATTGTTCTTAAAAACAGGACATTTTTTTAAAATAAATGTCTAAAAAACTTTAAGGGTTGGTTCGGTTAGTGCAAGGATGAAGCGGAGCAGCACAAAATTTCGTCCCCTATTGAGCACATCTTCCTGCTCCTGAAAAGGTATGTTAATTATAGAGAAGAATTGTATTGGAATGAATTTTAGCTGAAGTGGTAGGATATATTTAGGTTATTTACAAGGTGTGCTATCATGTCATAATGTCATATTGTCCTAAGATTTAATACTAGTTTAAACATTTTATTGTTGCCTTCCATATAAAAAAGTACTAATATATTACAACTCTGAAAGCTATGTTTATTGAAGTGTTGTCATCAAACAGCTGTTTCTTATTTGCATTTATTTATCTTGTAAATTTTAGTTGTAAAATTTTAGGATAATGTGAAAATATGACATGATAGCACACCTTGTGAATACCATAATTGTTTATTATATGCTAGCTGATATAACCAGTGCTACTCGAGAGTTAAAAGTTTTCGATTAAATGTTTTTTAAATTCTGGAATAATGAAAAACATGTTGAATTTTATTTGTAAGCTACCGTTAGAAATTACCTTTCTTTAACATACTTTAATCCAAAAAAATTTTGGAAAATTTTTGTTGTTGGTGGTTCCATCTCTTGCAGTGAGCTAATTGAATTCAAAGAAGGGGTACGAAAAACATATTTTGAAAATTAAAAATATTAAAGTTTTTTCTAAATGACCTTGTTATTTATTATGCTGATTTTGTATGATTTAAATACAAATTCTAAATGTTTGATAGTTCTAGTTGTTGTATTTAAAATCAAGTATGATTTAAGCTATCAAACATTTAGAATTTGTATTTAAATCATATAAAATCAGCATAATTAAAAATATTTTTTATATTTACTTAATTTTAAAACTAGCAAAATTATCTTTATAACAATATAAAAATTATGGTGGGACTCAATGCGTCCTTGAGGTATGGACATTTTAACATTTAAACAAAGATTTATATTAAAAATCATATTGAACTTTCTATAAAAACTTTGATTTTAATATAATTTTTTCGCATTATTAGCTATCAATGTTTTATGAAAAATTCGTTGTACTAAAAATGATTGTACTAAAATTTATATTAGCTGCTTTTTTTTCATGGGAGATCAGGATCATATTATCGCATTTGCAAGCAAAGCACAAACAACAAATAATCCAGCAAGTGAGCTGGACATTTAAATTGATTCAATTCTATGTTAAGTGTTGAAAGCGCAACTGTAAAAGTAGACAACACTTAGCCATTACTGACGGCTAAATGACGCTGCGACTGAAAAAACTGGCAGTACTGCAATTTTTGATATTTTAAAAGTTTGGTAGTAATAGAATTTTCGCAAAAAAATTTCGCAAAAAACTAAGTAGATTACTATAAGGAAGATTTTATACAAACCAAAATGTTCGTAATTACTCTAGTTACACAACTGTATTCTTAGAGATAAATGGGAACGTTCAAACTATATAGAGAATTTTAAAATAAAACTCAGTTTTATAATAGTTTGGTATGAAAAAACAGATTTTTCGCCATAACTTTTGATTGTAAAGAGATATTGGGGTAATTTTTTCACATAAATTATTTTTGAGACTTGACTTTTTTGTAAAAAATATAAAAACAACATTTTTGGAAAAATAAATTACGCGAAGAAAATCGAAGGGGGTAGGTACCGTTGTTGTTTTGATGACAAAAATGCCTTGTTGTTTTGATGACAAAAACAGTGAAATAATTTTTGCGCTTAGCTGGAAGAATTTTTGCAAATAAATGCTATGTCATATGAAAGCTTGCCAGATGTGCAATTTTTAATTGATTTAATTTTTACAACAAAAACAATTTTTGAATCATTCTTTCAGTAAAAAGTCAATATTTTGAACCTTTTTTGACATAATTATAAAACATAGATACACTGACTTAACGGTACAGTTCAACCTATTTTTGTAAAGTCATTTTGTTGAACTTTTGAACAAAAAAATTTGACTGAAATATATTAAGCGACAGTGGAGATATTTGCATCGAAAGACCAAACTTTGGTGTTCATGTCGTTTTATTATCATTCTTAGGTAAGAGGTCGTCCATAAACTACGTTACCAATTTAGGGGGGGGGAGGGGTTTTGAAATGCACTACGATAAGTAACGGTAGGGGGGGAGGGGTTTTGAAATGCACTACGATAAGTAACGGTAGGGGGGGAGGCGTTTAGATATTGTAACGTTACCAAAAATTAAAAAAATCGACGAAAAACCTCTAATTAATAACACAATCATTTCAAAAAATTTTAACCTTACATGTATATGTTTGATCGTCTAAATTAGTGGTTAACTTTTGTTTCAACGATTTCTTCCACCACCTTTCCCCTCGACACAGGAACCTTTTGGTATTCCTTCACCATCTCAGCACACGTCTGAAAAATTTGGGTCTTTGCTTTTGCGACAGGCTTTGACGTTAAGGCCTGAATGTTCTTGATCAAAGGAGATACCGTATGACATGTACTGTCCTTCTCAGAAAGAAGAAATCGGTTCAAGGTCGTGTCCTACGTGCGGCTTGTATTTCGTTTTTGAAACTTCTATGAATTGCCATAAGTTTGTATTATATCGTTTACAATAAATCGGAATAAAAAATACTATTTAAATAAATCAATTTTCAGAAAGCATTTACACAAAAACACAGAACTTGGTGCAGCTCGGGTGCAGCCTTTAAGGGTACTCTGTCAAAGACCAGGTGAATTTCTTTGCGTTAGAAATGAGGATTCACCTGAATGGGTCGACATAGAATCCGATGAAAAATTCTATTTTGAAGAATCCTCAACAAAGCTACCAGCTTCTTCTATCCCAGTGATTGAGCGCATCGAATCTTGGATCGCAGATGGAATAGCTTTTACAGATGATATTAATTATTGATTTTTTTCCAATTGTTCCTTTAATGTATCTAGTCATACTAGTCACTAATACTAGTGAAAATTGTCAGAGCAAGTCAAAATATATTATCATTCGAATGAATTAATTTCATATGTCACGTTACCTTATGGGGGGAGGGGTTTTGAAAAGCACTACGAAAAATAACGCAGGGGGAGGGGGGGTAAAAAAAACCGGAAAATCAGTAACGTAGTTTATGGACGACCCCTAACGATGTTTCATGAAAAAGTCGTTGTACTGAAAATTTCTACAATTTGGAGTATATGTGAGTGTTTTTGATGTCAAAATAACAGAAACTTTTTAACATTAACTACACAAAAAACTCGGATGTAAAAAGTATTATAATAACAAAATTACCGTTAGTTGAAAAATTTCGGAGGAGGCGTGGCAAAAACTAAGTACGCTATATTTTAAGTTGAGAGGCTTAATATGTATACGTAGTTTGAGCGACATTCGTTGAGCCGTTTAGATTTGTATAAAGGCCAAACAAACAAACAGAAAATTAGTTTTATTACTATAGATAAATATATCTACCTACAGGGTCGCCCACAGGGGGCAGAAGGGCACTTGCCCACCCTAGGGAGTGAACATTTTTTATATATCTTTGTATTAAATCAAAAAAGCCGTAGGTTTAAGCTTAAAAATTTTACGAGAGAAGCATAAACTTTATTAATTGTAGTTTGCGCTTAAACATAGGGCTTTCGGAACTTTGTTAATGAAAACGTCAATTTTGAATTTTTTGTAACTTACGACTTTTTTGATTTCATATGACGATAAGACGATCATTATGTACACTAGTTGGCATAATTATTTTGACACAAAAAAATACAGATATTTTCACTTTTTAAAATATTTTACTTACTTAAGCATAGTACTCTGTTCAGTTTCATGTGAAATTCCACTCAAATCTCCATACAAAAAGTGACAGCTGCGAAACAAGCGTAGAAATTTTCACAACATGTTTGTCAGAGCAGTACTCTGTTCCGCTGCGTGAAATTATCGCAACATGTTTCTGAGCAACATTTTTTCACGACGATTTAATTGTACTGCCTAATTATTTTGAAGTGAAAAGAGAGATATCATATGAAATCTCCTAACTTCTTCTCTGAGTCTCTCTGAGAAACGTTGCCATAGAAATTCCTCGCAACAAACTTTAAGCCAGAAATTTCACGCAAACGAACAGAGTACTAGGCTTTACTCGGTACTTACTCGGGGTACCACACTGATTATATATCTGTGAATAAAATAAAAATCCGTCGGGCGCTTTTTTTTAAATTCAATTCAAGCTACTCTATAGTAAATCGTTTCTATTTAAATATTTTACCGTTGGAAAAAGATTCGTGTTTTGTGACATTAATAATAAAATTTTACCAAAATGATTAACAAAAAGTGTTTACATGAAGAAAGTTTGTCAAAAGTGCATTTAATGTCTGAATGCATGAATCTTGCAAAAGATAATTGTTTTTTATATCTTTTGATATGGAAACAAGCAGAGTGAAAAATAAATAAATTTACCTATTATTGTAAGCTGATCAGCAATCGAAGCAGTCCAAATTTTAGTAGAAGACATCGTCGTCATTACAAAAGTGAACTTGCGAATCTGAAAAATTCTAATGAAAATTCAATGGAAAATTAAAAATGGAATTCTTCAGATTCACAAATTCACTTTTGTAATGACAACATAAGAACGTTATGACCGAAATTGTAAAAGCTTTTCGGTTAATCACAGAAAAAGGAAACTTTTCAAGCAAGGAGTAAAGAGCAACTTGCAGCGAATAATCATATTTTAGATGATTGTTTCAACTCCAAAAAAAATTAATATTATCGCGAAAGTTAAGACTAAAAAAGTAATATCTTAAAAAAATTGCAATTTATTGCAAAGATGTGGAGGTGGGATATTGAAATTGGGCATCGACAGCGGAGAAAAATTTCTCAAAATTGGCTTGAGTGTGAAGTCGGAAGACGGATTAGATTTCAAGAAAAAACAACCTTCAAAGAAATCTTACAGAGTTGAGTTTGATAGAAAATTTAAAGTCACGAGTGTAAAGCGTTTATTCGTTATAACAATTTAAAAGAGCTGTAGGATTTCTTAAAATTAAAAAATCTGCAAGCATTCCTCGCGATTGATTTGAAAGTTGCAAACATGCTCGTTAGCTTAGCACTCATGCCAGTGCTTATCTTTGTACATGTTGTGAGGCACCATCTCAGAATTTAATTAAATCAGAGACTCTGCGAACGATCGCCAGTATTCAAAAGAGTTACGATAAGTGGAAGAAAGGCGGATGTCACAAAAACAGTGCACAATCATTCAAAAGATTCATTGAAGATCCTCTGTTGAAGAATTTCAAAGATTACATGCAAATTCTTGACATTTTACCACCACCAGAAGTTTATTTATTTCCTGGAGTTGTAAATAAAATATATACAGGAATTTTAAGGAATTCCCAACAACTAGCGAACAATTGTTTTAATTATGTTATGTCCAACACGAAATCAAAAGAAATTGCTCAGCTTTCAAGGGAAATTCATATGAAACAATGTTATACAAAATGGACAAATTGCAATATCTATCTAATATCAAAATTTCGCGTCTCAAATACGTTGAAGATTTTCAGTAATTTGGAAATATAGTAGATTCGTGTTTTGGACAAGATCTTCAACCCGAATATATTGAAAATATTACTTTTACTCCAAAAACTCATACTCATACACATACTCATGAAACATACAAAAATGAAAAAATTACAATAAAAATTATATTACAATAATAAAATATTCAAATAAATAAACATTATAGTTAATTTAAATCAAATCAAATAAAATGAAAGCTGAATTAAGTTATCAATTAAAAATTTAAAAACTAAAATGTAAGAAAAGATAGGGTACGGGAAAGAAATAGTAGAACGGAACATCTGAATAGAATATAAATTATAAATAGGAAAGAAAAGAAGAAAAAGAGATTTAATTCAAGAAACGAAATATTTAAAAATGGCTCGTTTGAAGTCGTTGCTCGAAGTTATTTGCTTAATATTAATTGGCAAGGAGTTCCAAATTCTAATTATGCTAATAAAAAAGTACCTACTTGTATTAAGATAATTATGCCTAGGGACAATAAAATTAATACATCTCACGGACTGAAAAAAATTAAGTTTATCATAAAAATATTCTGGATAAAATACGTTTTATATATATTAGTAAATGCAAAAAAATGAGGTTACGAATTTTAAGATAGTCTAATAAATCACATCCCAATATATTTTTACTTTTCGCAAAAATGTGATAATACCGATGTACACCATAGACATATCTTGCTGCGCTGTTAAACGCTACTACAAGTTTGTGTAGTGACTGTGAGTCAAGTTGACAAAAAACAGTTTCAGAAAAAGATATAAGAGGCATTATAAGTTGCACTACAAGTCTGCGGCGAGTTTCAATTGGGGTATAGGCAAAGGAGAGTCGTAAATTTCTAAGGGTTCCATATATTTTTCCTACAGTATTATTTATATGGTCAGTACAAGTTAGATTAGAGTTCATTATAAAGCCCAGATTTTTAGTCTTTTCAACAATTTCTAATTGGTCAAAACCAATAAATAATGGCGGAATGTCTACAAAGCTAGAGCAATTTCTAGCAACTGCCATAACTTTGGATTTTAAAGGGTTTATTACCAGCGAGTTAGCTACAGCCCAATTATTAATAAATAATAAGTCTGACTTAAGTCTGAAGCTTAAATCTTCTAAGAGGCCAACAGGACGAGACAGGTACAGCTGAATGTCATCAGCATATGCATGAATAGAAGCATATTTACTTACTTCAAAAATGTCATTTAGAAAGATTGAAAATAAAAGAGGACCTAAGGTGGATCCCTGTGGAACACCAGTGTTAATGGTTTTGAAAGATGAAAAATTATTTCCTACTTTAACTCTTTGTGTTCTTCCGTTTAAATAATGTCTTATTAGACTAGTTGCATTACGACTAAAATTAAAGTACATAGCTAGTTTCTGACAAAGCAAAGTATGATTAACAGTATCAAAGGCTTTCGAAAAATCAATAAGACACAGCAGTGTTATAAAATTTTGGTCATACGCTATCCTGATATCGTCAGTAATTTTTAATATCGCTGTCGAGCAGCTATGTCCAGATCGAAAACCTGACTGAAAAGGCGATAGGAGTTTGTTTTCATTTAAAAATTGAGAAATTTGGTCCGCCATGATCTTTTCGAGCACCTTTCCTAATGCAGGCAGTATGCTTATTGGTCTGTAGTCTTTATAGTCAGATGCGTTAGCAGTTTTAGGTATCGTAGTCACTGTGGCAGTTTTCCACATGTTTGGGTAATGCGAGCTAGATAAACTACAATTAATAATGTGGGTCAAAGGTCCAATTATAAAAGGAAGAACGATTTTAATAAATTTAATTGGCATCCCATCAACTCCAACAGCGTTGGATTTTATCTGCATTATACATTTCGTAACAAAGTTTACGCCGACAGGAGTGAATGCAAACGAAGGAAAAATAATATTCCTTTGTATCAAAGATGAGTTTTCGTAGCTGGTACTTGTACTTGGAGTGCTCAAGAAAAAAGCATTGAGAAGATCAGGATCTAAATTACATTCATCTGATTGCTATCCAAATACTCTCAGACTTTTAATATTCTTCCACAGCTGTTTTGAATCCAAATTAGGATTTAGTTTTGAATTATAGAAATTAGTCTTTTCCTGTTTTATTATTGCTGATGCATTTTTACGAGATAATCTATAATTCTATAAATTATAATTATATAATTCTAAATCTATAATAACATAGTATGAAGTATTGTAAGCCGGTAAACTGGATTAATCTCCCAGGTGATCATGATGAAACCAGTTGCTATCTATGCGTAAATTGCACATGACAATGAACCTGCAACATGCCTTTTCACTTACGGGAGAAGGTTTTATAGTATCTCAATGTTGAAGTAAAGAAAAAAACAAATGAAATTAAAAAATTTTCGGGAAATTTTTCACTTTTGCGGCTACCTAAACGGTGTTAAGAATCATTCCTAGGAAGTTCATATGTTCTAGAAAGTTGTTTTTTGAGATCTTTGGTTCATTTTTTTAGTTAATTATTTCCTTGAAATTTGAACGGTTTGCTACCTATGGACCTGAACAGGGGAAAAAAGGTTAAAAAAAATTAATTTTTTAAAGTTTTTTGTGATTTTGACCTTGAAGATGAAGTTTTTTATTTTATTTGTTCACAATTTTTGTTCTTTATGACAAGAGCTACAACTTTGCGTCAGAGAGTAAATCAAAATTCCGAACGGTTTGCAAGAGATATGAGCTTGAGAAAATGATCATTTTTTGCAAAAATGACACCGAGGCACCACATCTTTGGGGGCCCATAAAAAAAACCTGGAGGACTTTGGGCAAAACTGGGAGACAGGGGTCTTTTTTTTTGTCTTTTATCACGTAATGATGTCCGTATATGGTTATTTTTGTTCGTGTTGCACTGCGTTATTTTCGTCCGAAAACAAAACCTTTTCCCAATGGTCCGTCCATACCATCTTTTCTTTTGCAAACTCCAATCGTAATTTTTTTCGCTGGTGGTTAAGAGGTGGCTTCTTGCGTAATTTTTTGCGTTAAATGTGTTCCGAAGATTTAATTATTCACCGAACAGTTGCTAGACTGGCATTATTTACAGTTTCAGCTTTTAGTTTAGCCGCAGACTTAGCTGATTTGGAAGCTGCTCGTGGTAACAAACGATTTTCCTGGGCTGAAGTGGCTTTATAAGCTTTTCCTTTCATATTGTTCAAATAGTTTTCAACATTTTTAAGAAAATTATTAATGACGGTCTTACTTTTCCCAATTTTTGCGGCAATAATACAGCTACTAAGCCCCAGCTCTTTGTAGGCCTCAATTTTCGCCTTTTTAGCAGTAAAAGGAGCCTTACCTCGTCCCATTTATCAAAAAAATAAATTAATTCAATGCCTCTTTTAATAATAAAATAATTTGAAAGCAGCTTCTTCAAGAACTGCACTCAAATGCGTAAAAATACACACTGGCCTTTGCTTTATCAGGGGCGCAACCAGAAATATTTTTTTTTTTTGGGAGGATTTTATACAATTTCGGGCTTATATATAAAAGAAAAATTAAGTAACTATAGCGGCTGTGGTGTAGTGGTTAGTGATTCGGATTGTTGCACTAATGGTTCCTGATCCGAACCTCAGCCAGGGCAAGGAACATATTAATTTCCAACGGCTTCACCTCACAGCAACAAATTTGGAAGTAATATTTTCTTATGAAAGCATGGTAAAGTTAACAAACAAAGAATTCTATCACAATGGTTACATACATAATGGATAATTTAAGTTAAGTGTTTGTTAATAATGTTTTATTAGTATTAAAAAAAAATAGCAACACTATATTTTTTAATTCAGTTTGCGCTTACTTTCAGCTAGTTTATCTAAAATATTACCCACTGATGGTGTCATATCTTTGTAAAGATCAAGTAATGTGAGGCCGTTTAATCTATCTTGTAGCATCATGCTTCTTAAATACGCTTTGAGTTGGCGAAGTACTGAAAACCTTCGTTCGTTTTCACATGAAGTCACTGGAAGAGTTGCAAAGATTTGTAGTAAATTAAATTATTAGAGAATAATCTTTATTGCACTGTTCTATGGCTTGAAACACTGAATTTTTCCCATCGCATTTTTTTTATTACGTAATTTATACCAAACATTCAGTTCCATTTTTAAATCAATAAAATCTCCTTCTTAGTCATCTTGATCAAATCGAAATAGTTTTTCAAAAGCTCCTAAAGTGTCATTATGTAACGATTTCATATCGTCAGGTTTTAAAAATCTATCACTTAGGCTCGATATAAATGCATCCAAGAAAGGTATGTAAACCGAGATCCGAAAATAAGATTCAACACTTTGTGCGTCAGTGCAGAATGATGCAACTCATGGTCTCGTCAAAATGAACCCATTGGTTTATGGTTGTTTTGCAGCATGCAGCATACAATTTTTTTAATTCTATTTCAGCACTATCCCTCAAATTTTTTATTTCTTGCAAACTTATATTGGCTAAATCAACTACTTCTGTCAAATCAATGTTTCCAGTTTGAAGAAATTTGCATAAACCATATGAATAACCGAATACTTGGTTAATACACTGCAATGAAATAAGAAATTCTATTTTTTAAAGGGCAGAATTCAGTAAATTGCCTTGGTTCGAGATCCTCATCTCTGGATAAAAAAAAACTTTTTTCAATTGAATTAATAATTTTTTTTGGCCATCACCTTTGTATTAGCGTTTTCAAATGCGTCTGTGTGTTGTTTTTTTAACTGATTTTTTTTTATATTATAAAAGTAAAATAAAATGTACTTGTGTGTAGATTAACGTATGTTCTTTAAAAAAACCATAAAATTATCAAACCTATGAAACTGCGAAAAAGCTTCGCTTCTCTCGTGTGCCTAACGACGCACCTGTATTTGTTATTTTATCCTATTTTCTTTTTGCCATAGTACAATAATTTGGGAGGGTTTAAACCCCAAATCCCCCCTTTGGTTGCGCCACTGGGCCTTATTCTAATGAATCACGCGAATTGCAGATTTTTTGCGAGCCAATTAGAAAAAAATCCCGGAAATAACGGGTGCCTTCGATACATATTAATTTTTGAAGCAGATTTTTTCCTGAGAATTATAAGTATCTGGCCTTAATCAAATGGTGTGGAGTGTTTGTAAGTACACTACACGTTGCTCTTCCCTAGAACAAATCCTGCGGACGCTCATGCCTATGTCAATAAGTAATATATTGTTTATAATATTTCATATATTGCGATAGAGGTTATATGGTTATATTGAATGTTCTTCCGATCTGACGTAATTTTTCTGTTTTTGAATATTCCTAAAATAGCTTAATTATTTAAAATCATAAATTTCGTTTTTAATATGAACCAAATCAGCTGAAAAATAATTTTACAAAATTTGTTATTTTTAAGGAAAACCTGGAGTAGATACACGGTTAATTATCGAAAATTGTCTGTTTCAGCTTTTGTTTTCAATCTAGTATTTTCAATAAATTAAAATATTATTTACATACAGCTTTGCATTTAAATGTAGTACAGGTCAGAGAACCGCACAAGCCTACTTGAAGTTCAAGCCTTTTCAAGTACTTGAATTCAAGTATGTATCCAAACTTGAAAAAGCAAGCTTTAGCCAGCTTGCAAAAATACCAAACAGATACAAGTCATATTCATGCTCGATCGTTGGCTTGACTTGTTTAGACTAACTTTGTCGGGCAGAAACTTGAAAAACTTGAAACGATCGGCAAAAGCTTGTAAGCTCGCAAGTATCCAATTAATTGAATTTAAAGCAAGTATCCAAAAAATTCAATGAGCTTGTGTAGAGAGAGCTTAAGCGTAATAGGACTTTTAAGGATTCCGTTGGTTGGAAGTGTTAGGGGTAGATGATTTCGAATTTGATGTCAAAATTTAAAATTTAAGAAGGCGGATAGAGTTGCCACCTAGATTTTTTTGTATTTTTGCGAATTCTTGTAATTTTCAAATTCTGACAACGGATTTGATTTCGAATATAATGTCACATTTTTAAAATTTAAGATGGAGATTAGGGTTGCCACCTTAATTTTTTGTATTTATGAATTCGGGGCTGGCAAAAAAAAATGGCTAACCAAAATTAGGTCGCTGAATCCGAATCCGTGCTCAAAATTTCAAAATTATAAAATTTTGAAATAATAGGGTTGCCACCTATCAATATGCATTTTTAAGAATTTTAAATATCATTTAACAGTATTAGGGAGTCACTGATTTCGAATCTGAAGTCAGAATTTTAAAATTCAAGATGGTGACTAGGGTTGCCACCTCAATTTTTAAAAATTTTATGAATTCGGGGATGGCGCGAACTAATGGGTAAAAATGGGTCGCTGAATCCGAGTCATTTGTCAGAATTTCAAAATTATAACATTTTTAAATAATAGGGTTGCCACCTACTAATATATATATTTAAGAGTTTTACACATCATATATCAATGGTAGGGGTCGCTGATTTCGAATCTGAAGTCAGAATTTTAAAATTAAAAATGGTAGATAGTGTTGCCACCTTCACTTTTTTAAATTTTACGAATTTGGGGCTGGCGCAAACTAAAGGGTAACAATGGGTCGCTAAGTTCAAATCCGTTGTCATAATTTCAAAATAATAAAATTTTAAAATAATAGGATTGCCACCTAATAATATGTATTTTCAAAAGTAAAAGCAACCCTATTACTTCAAGATTTTAATAATTTTGAAATTCTGACCACGGATTCGGATACAGCGACCCATTTTTGGAATACCATTTTTTTGCCAGCCCCGAATTCATAATAATACAAAAAAATAAGGTGGCAAGCCTATCTACCATCTTAACTTTTAAAATTCTGATTTCAGATTCAGAATCAGTGACTCCATAACACTGTTCAATTATGTTTAAAATTCTTAAAAATACATATCATTAGGTGGCAACCCTATTATTTCAAAATTTTATAATTTTAAAATTCTGACCACGGATTCGGATTCAGCGACCCATTTTTGGAATACCATTTTTTTTGCCAGTCCCGAATTCATAAAAACACAAAAAATTAAGGTGGCAACCCTATCCACCTTCTTGAATTTTAAAATTATGACTTCAGATTCGGAATCAGTGACTCCCTAGCACTGTTAAATGATATTTAAAATTCTTAAAAATACATATTATTAGGTGGCAATACTGTGGTTAAAATTTAGGTGGCAGCCCTAACCTCCATCTTAAATTTTAAAACTGTGTCATTACATTCGAAATCAAATCCGTTGTTAGAATTTCAAAATTGAAATAATTCGCAAAAATACCCAAAAATCTAGGTTGCAACTCTATCCGCCATCTTGAATTTTAAATTCTGACATCAGATCCGAAATCATCTACCCTCTAAAACTGCCAACCACGGAGTCTACAGAACTTTCAAAAGTCAACATAAGCTTTTCCTAGACAAGCTCATTGAATTTTTTGGATGCTTGCTTTAATTGGATACTTGCCTTCAATTTCAAGCTTTTCAAGCTTTTTACCGAAGGCATCAAGCTTTCCTTTACTTGAAACTTTGTGCCGTTCGCTTGTAAGCTAGCATACTTGCAAGTCACACGCTGTAGTGGGCTTATTTATATTTAATTACAAGCTATACTTGATTCAAAATTAAGCTCAAGCTAGCTTGAATTTCCACGATAACTTATTTTCTCTATTAAAAATGTATCTTTAAGATCATAAGAAAAATTTACATTTTTGACTTGCATTTTTACGTGAAAAAGTAATTTTTTTTAAATTATTCTTGCGCTATCAAGCAAAAACTACTCATCCAAATGAAAAAATTTGCTTAACAAACATGTAGAAAATTTTATTAGGCTTAAATATAAAAAAAGGATATGTGGTATCCAAGATTTGTTTAAATGTATTCGAAAAAACAAAAAAGATTTAAATTTAAAAAAAAACGAATAAATAAAAATATTTTTTGCGATTTTCGTGCTTATAGACCCCAAATCTATAAGAAAAAGATGGTGGGATGCCGTGTACAATAAAGTGACGCATAGCGTAATCTTCCTTAACTTACTTTTGTGTTTCTTTAGTATATATCTTTAAAATTCAAAGTGGAATTTGTTTGTGGAATATAAAAATTGTAAGTGGATTATTTTGGAATATTTTTTTTACAAAAAAGCATAGCTCTTAAAAAGTTTTCTGCTCACACTGGGCATATAGAAGACTTGCAATAAGACCTTTGTATACATTCATATTGTTCTCTTAAGAAATTTATTGATTTTTTTTTTTAATGAATGTTTTTCTAAATGTTCACCTTCATATATCCTTTTGTAAATCGTTATTATATCCCAGTGGGCATTTCAGAGAGTGCTCCGCAAAAGAAGGCATGCTAGCACTGCTATTATTGGCGTCAATACACCTTCCATGATCACTGCATTGATGAGTACTTCTGTAAGGCCTACCTTTTGAAGGTTCTGATTCTTTTCATATTATTTTATATGAAAAATTTTACAAAAAAAAATTCAAAAAGAATTGTAAGTACACAAAAAAGTTTGTAAAAATTTGTAGATTTAAAAAAAAACAACAAAAACAAATTTTTTTGTCCAAGTTGGGTTTCGAACACGGGCTCCCGAAAACTAACGCATTACATATTATATTATATGAAAATATTTATATGGAAAAACTCCAAGTCTTTTCTTATATTTTTGTATGAAGAAAATTTATAAAAAAATTCAAATAAAATTTTAAATACACAGAACAGTTTGTAAAAAAATGTAGATTTAAAAAAAAACAACAAAAAATTTTATATTTTTTTTGAGTTGGGTTTCGAACCCGGGCTCCTGAAAGCTTACTTTCATTTGTATTGATGTAAAATAAGCTATTGATTTTCAACAACCACGATAGACGAGTGGGTAAGATATCGGACCGCCACATGAGAGGACCATGGACCAATCTGAAATTGTAAGTCGTTTTTTATTTCAAGTTGATATTTATATTGCTTTTCCTTCTAACGTGACTTCTCAAAAGAGCGCTTCTGGCAGGTCTCTTTTGAGCAAGGAGAGCGGAAGGCCTGACAAATTTTCCCATTTCATACAAGCAATAAAACGGTGTTTGCAAGGAGTGTGGAAGGCATATAAAAACCTAACGCAGGACTGCTAGAAGGCCTTCGAACTACTGAAATTGCCCACTGGGATGCTGCTGTAGAGTGCTTTAGTAGAGTTACTAGCACCACGTACTTATCACATTGCACAGAAATAAAGAAAAAAAAAAACTATGACAACCACTGAGTTTAAGTGTTGGCTGATTATTGTTCACAGTTCAGCACCGCTGGATTCTAATTTTGAACATAAACAGTCAATATTGTCAACTTTTATTATGGTAAGCATGGTTTATATACAAGTACAAGAACATCTATTCGAGTGTGCGTGCATACATTATTATATAGGTACAAGCAGTTCACACAATATGAATGAATGAATATGTACGAGTACATGACAGTTTTAAGGCAGTATTTTAAGGACTAATGGTGTTTGTGTTTTTCTTCTTAGTTTAAAAATTTAAAACTTAATTTCATGCCTTAAATGCACTTACCTCTCCCAGGACAGACGCCGTGGTGCTTCGTTACTATTGCCCATTTTAAGCGCAAGGAACATGTTATCGCCCTGGTTCGCTTTATTTGTATTCGTTTGATGAAGTAATTTGACAAAACGCGTTAGAGCCGTACTCGATGTGGAGCTACTTCCAGCACAGGCATGAGCACAACAATTGCTACCGGCTATGAATGAGCCTTCATGCGATGAAACACTTAACTGCTGTGTGTTCGCTTCTGACTGCGATTGTTTTGTAGATGGCAATCTGTAAGCCCTTGCCGCAACAACGTGTGGAGCTGGTATCCTGAAAGTTACGTCATTTTAGAATGTTATTTAAATAATTTGTTTTATGGGAAAACATTCTGAAATTGTAATAACTACTCACCGCAACACTACAGAACCATCCGGATGGCATTCAAGGCCGTCGCAAGTTTGATTTCCTGACACATCATAAAGCTTTTGTTGTATCTGATTGCTATCTGAAGATTTTCTACGGTACACTAGTGAAATATCATCGTTGGGTAGCATCAGGGACTTTCTTGTCGTCGGTTTTGTAGATGTTTTTGAGTGCGTAGACCATTTGTTTGTAGAAGATTTCGAAGTTGAATGTTCGTCTGCAATAGAAATTTAAAACATGAAATTTAACACTTTTGTTGGTGATCCTCAGCCCAAGTAGTGGGATTTTTCGATGACAATGTGTTTGTGAAAACACTAGCTTCCATATCGGAAATTTTAAAGTATAAACAGCACATACGAGCAAGCCTTCCAGGACCCTGATGCGAATGATTCATCAATATTCATTTCCTCTATTGTTCCCTTACAATTACTTTGCAGATCTAAAGTTATTTGGTAAAACCCTCGCCCATCTTCAACAAGATTTTTTCGACCAGTTTGCAAGCAATTTATTAAAGAAACTGCAGAGGTATCAAGAAAAGAAAAAGAACGAGTAGAAGCAGAAATAAGAGACCTTCAAAAATCTGCTGCACAATGTGGAGACAAATTGATAGAAGTTTAGTTGTTTATTGTCTATAAATTTTTAAAATTTTTTCAGACAAGCATAGTAAACAAATTTAACACTTAAAAATTTAATTATAGCTAGCCTACAATAAGTTAACAGTAATATGAATTAAGAGCATTAATAAATACATTCTTATAATTACAAAAATCAATATCAATTATACAGCAAAGTGAATTATATTCCTTAAGAGCTCTTAGTAAAGGTTCGTGTTTCAAATAATTTGCTTTATAAAAGTTAATCTGGAAATAGTCAACATGACGCAAGTTTCTTGTCGGAATATTAAAATTAATTGAGCTTAACAAGTACGGACAATTAATATTACCACAAACAATGTCATACAGATATATTAAAGACGGAATAGTTCGCCTTGTTTCAAGCGATTTTAAATTTAGAAGCAAACGGCGATCTTCAGAGGAAGATATAGATTCATCGAATGAAAAGATCGCGGAGCAAATTTTAGGAATTTTTTCTCTATTCGTTCAAGTCTCAATATATGGACCACATATTGGGGATTCCATATAAACGACGCATATTCCAAACGAGATCTAACAAAGGATAGAAAAAGACACTTTAAAGTATTTGGATCATTGAAGTTCGAACAGTTTCTCCTTAAGAACGCATACATAGAATAAGATTTAGATAGCATACAAGTCAAATGTCAAACATATGAAAAATTTGAGTCAAAACAAACACCCAGATCAATAATTTCATTAACACAAATCAAACTGGAATTTTCTATATTAAATGATGAAGCTACAATATTTCTAATTTTGGCATAAGAAACATGAAAGCATTTATTGATATTTAGAAGTAAACGGTTACGTTTACACCAATCAAAAACAGCATTTAAATCTAATTGCAACAAAGATATGTCCAAACTGTTGCGTACCGCTTTGTATATTTTTAAATCATCAGCATATAGTAAGTAATTTGAAAAAGAAAAAACAACTCTTCTTTTCATTAATAAATAAAATGAAAAGAAGAGATCCTTATATAGTTCCTTGTGGGACACCGGATTTTGCAGTAAATTATGTAGATTTAACATTATCGACTTCGACAAAACAACGTCTGTCAACTAAATAATTTCTAATCCAATTTAAAAAGTTACAATGAAAACCCATTTTGGCCAGCTTCGCAACTAAAATAGTATGGGAAACTTTGTCGAACGCTTTGGAAAAATCTGTATACATCTGTCTACTTGGCATCCATCAGCAAAAGAAGATAACAAAAGTGTGTAAAGACAGATAAGTTAGAGGTTGTTGACCGCCCCTGTATGAACCCATGTGTGACGGTGTTATTACCGTTTTCAATACAAAATCCAATTTAGTTTTAACTATATGTTCAAACAGTTTAGAAGTGTTAGAAAGTTTAGAGATCGGGCGGTAATTAGAAACACAATTTTTTCTACCAGACTTAAATACGGGGGTAATATATGCAATTTTCCATTTACTTATAAAATCTCCTAAAAAAAGAGATTTATTAGAAATCAAACACAAGGGCTTGACAACAGATCTTGCACATTTTTTTAAGCAAAAGCCAGACAAACCATCAATATCAGCTTTCTTAGAATTTTTAGGCGAGATATTCCATTTAAAACATCGCATTCATTAAGGGAAAGGTGTCCAAAATATATGCAAGGTTCAACTTTATCAATAACTTCCAAATAATTCCACATAGTATCCATTAAGTATTTAGATTGAAAAACTCAGAGAAAAGAGTCGCAGTATCTAAAATGTTGTTCGAGACTCTATCTTCCCAGAATAACGATGTTGGAATGAAAGAGCTTTTATTTTTAGATTGAACATAATGTCATCACAACTTATATAACAGTGAAATACATATGTATATTTTAAAACAGAGATAAAAATAACTATTCTGTAATATTCCTTTAAAATAAAAACAAAATAGTTTTTGTATTTTGTTTTACTATTATTCTAATGAATGTGACTACTGGGACACTGAAAAATCCCACTCATCTATTTTTGAACACTCAAAGAAGAATTTTAGCCAAATCATTTAAATATTCAAGTCAGCTTCTTCTGTGTTGTACAACATATACTAACCGCTTCCATTTTAATAAAGAATTAGTATGCTTACCTTTGTAGAAAAAGTAGGAAAATATCACATGTTGTGACTACTGGGACAGGTCTTTGTGTCTTGTGGGACAAGTAAAAAATATGTGTCAAAAATAAGTTATTTTAATCAGTTTTATAATTGTTTTAAACTGAATTAATGTAGTTATTTATATACTTTCCTAAGAATAAGTCCGAATAAATCAGAATAAATAAAATAAATCAGAAGCTACAAACAAAAAAAAAAATACCTGTAACTCTATTATTAAAAAAATGTTGACTTTTTCTCCAAATTGGTAAAATTTTAAATCTCAATAGTTTTATAATAGGACATAAGACACATCCGTCTCCTATGTGGCGAATAACTCTGCTTCAGTCCCCGAAATCGATATTAAAAACAAATTAGTTATTACTTCGTCTACCACTTTTTCATTTTTAGATCTTCAAAAGTTTTTAGGGTTTGTTTTGATGTTTTGTTCAATTGTAAGCAAATGCTGCTTTTATAAAAATATATCTAAAAAACTAAATTCACGAGAATAGTGCAAATATTTTTCCTGATGGAGAGCATTGTTTGTGGTTTTAAATAGTTTATAGAATTTATTTCTTAAGTTTTTTAACTTTTTTAAGCCCTTAGTATACCATGGAAGCCTTTGAATTTTTTTCTTCAATTTTGGAATATTATAGTACATTATTTCGCATACCTTATTTAGATAAAGATCAAAGCAATATGTTTGTGGGGAGGCAAAAAAATCGCCCATTGCTCAGTGCAAATCGTATTCTAGGGATCAAAATAAGAAACTTTGCCCGAGAAACCATACCTCTAAAACGAATTCTAATGCCCCAGCTTTTCCGTAGGGTCAAATTTTGAAAAATCCCTCTTTGACCCATTTAGAGTGCCCCAATCAAGTCCAAATGTCTCACCGAACATCTTTTTTGTCAAAAGCATTAATCCAATCTGCACTAGAAATCATGTTATTAAGGGTGTCAAAATTACACAGATTAAAATAAAATTTTAAATCAGCATCAAAGACTCTATTTTCTTCGTATGTTATAAATTCAACATTCAAAATTAGTGGTAGATGATGCATACCACAAGGCAGTATAGGAAAAGGACAAATATCCAAATCAAATTTAATATTAGCACTCTCAAAAATAAGATCCAGAATCCTATTAAGTTTATTTGCAAAACAATTAATTTGCGATAAGTCTACGCTCATAAAAGAATCAACCAAGTAAATTTGATTGGAGTGGTTAATGTTACTTGGTGTAAGAAAAATGGCATTTGACAAAAAAGACCATTTAACACTACATAAGTTAAAATCACCTAGAATACATAAATTATCATTATTTTTTACATTAGAAGCAAACTCAACAATATTATTAACATGCGCAGCGTATAGTTCTTCCGCACAGTTTGGAGGAACATATTAGACGAAAAAAAAGTGCGCCAGATAACCCAGCTATAGACACACATAGCTGGTTCAAAAGAGTATCCACGTTTATCAAACTGCATAATGAAGATCTAAACAGACGCTTGACAGCAATGAGTACGCCACCACCTCGATAGTGACCAGTTTTTGAAGCATCTCTATCTTTTCGATATACAATACATAAATTGGGATCGAAAAATTCTTCATAATTAAAATTTTTGTTGCGCCAAGTTTCAACAAAAACAACAAACATCGTCATTGGCGTTGGAAGCGGGGGGCAAGGGGGGAAGTTGCTAGATTAAGTTGCCCACTTTTTTAGCTAGATTAACAATTTAAAAAGAAAACTTAAAATGTTATTCAAAATGTCAGTTTTTTTTACAACGATAATATTTTTGTATAAGATATTTTCCTCTTCTTTCTCTCTTCTTCATAAGCATGCTTGCGGATAACCATTTTCTTTCTCTGTGTTTGCAAAAAGATAGAACAAAATGTAGAGTTTCTACTAAAAAACCCACCACTTCAGTTTAAGAGCACCCTTAAGTATGAAGCTTAATACTGTAATCTTCAACGGAAAAGTGCCTTCTGAACAAAATCTAAAAACAAAACTAGATCTTTATGCAGATGACTTTGATGTGAGCGACCTCCACGCGCAACTTAAATTGCTGAAGCAATTGCCTGGTCAAATACCTTCAAATTGTAGTGGCATTGTATCCCAATTTGCAAAAAATTCGGATACTTTAAAAAAAATATTAAATTAAGTTGAAAAACTTATTGCTTTGCTTTTGACTGTGCCTGCATCAGTAGCTTCATCTGAGCGTTTTTTAGTGCACTAAGACGACTTAAAACGTATCTTCGAGCAACTATGACACAGAAACGACTCACTCATTCGGCACTTATACACATTCGCAAAGATAAAACCGAAGAATTGATTTCGATGGAGGTGGTGACAGAGTTTGTTTCTCGCAAGGACAGAAATAAACATTTTGGAATAATTTAAATTGATATAACTTTTTGTACCTTATTGCATTTAAACCATGTAAAGATATACCTAGTCTTGCTTTATAAAAGCAACCATTATTTCTTATATTTTCATATTACCATATGAAAGATCCTTTAAAGAATGATCTCTAATATTGAAATTGGAAGAACTTTTAAAAATAATGAAATTTTAATATTTTTTATATATTTTTATATATTTTTATTTTAAACTAAAATAAAAAAAAAAAATAAAAATTCATTCGACTCGCGTCGTTTCATCACCGAGGTCGTGAAGCGCGACTAGCCAGCTGTAATTGTGTTTGTGGTCCATCCGCTGATGTGACCGACACAATTAAAGTACAGTTTTAAATAGAATCAAAAAGATTCGTAATTTGTGATGGCGTTCTAAATCTTTGGATTGGGCCAAATAATTTCCTCTTCAGTGAGGATTCTTCTTGAGCTAGGAAAGCCTAGTTTTCGCAGTAACTTAAATAACAAAAAAAAAAAAAAATTTGTGTATTCACATTCATATTTCTTTGAAGAAATTTTGGTGAACTTTTTTTGCACCACCATTTGTACTGCCCCCCAGATGAAATTCGCTTCCGACGCGCTTGACCATCGTAGTCATTAGCAGCAGTTGCAGCAAAAACAGCATCACCTTTGGTCCACATTCCAGACATATTTTGGAAATAAATTTTCAGGGAGCTGAAATATTCGTATATATTGCCGACGGGAACTGCAAGAAGAACCCCAGGGGGGTTTCAGGGAGTATGCCACTGGCATGGGTGGATTGGCGCTCTAAAGTTAGAAGGGGTCGGTGATACATTTGGACTTGCTTGGGGCACTTTAAATGGGTCAAAGAGGGATTTTTCAAAATTTGACCCTACGGAAAAGTTGAGGCACTAGAATTCGTTTTAGAGGTATAGTTCCTCGGGCAAAGTTTCTTATTTTGTTCCCTAGAATACGATTTTCACTGAGCAATGGGCGATTTTTTTGCCTCCCCAAAAATCGACATGGCCTAATGTACATATTTCATAGTTTCAAAGACATCTAAGTCAGTGTTCTCGTTGTTACCAACAACAACGCGAGAGCGCTTTCTATTCCTTTTATTTTGTTTTATTTGTTATTTGTAATTGCAATAAAATCCAAAAAGTTCAGGGAGTATTTTTCACGAAAAATCAGCCGAGAAAAATCGCTCGAAGATGTTTTCAATAGGTTTTTGATAACTTCTGATCCTATAATTTCAAGCAAAAGGAAATTACCTCAAAAGAAGTTGAAAAAGTTGCCACGAATGGCTGTAAATTTGATTGTACTGGCCATTGGTGCCAACAAATGAAAACAACGGCGACGGTACTGATGAAACCGAAGAAGAGAGTGGCGAAAGTTGTGACGTCAACTTTCATGATCCATACGATGGATTATTATCAAGCGGCAGTGATTAAAAATTAATGTTTAAATTATAAAAAAGGCCACTTCGTCATTTTGTATGGGAGGTAGGTGGAGTTTTCATTTGACTGTACGAAATTTCAAACTCAGAATGCATAGTAAAAATTAAAATTTATGTGAAGAATTTAAAGTCCATATATTAATTTTTGTTGAATTTTAAAAATTTTGATAAAGTAACTTTGTATGGGAGGTAGGTGTGGTTTTCACCCGATTTAGCTGAATTTCATACTTAAAGCGGATATTCAAAATCAAAGATCACATACAAAATTTCAAGTAAATATATTAAGTTTCGTAGAATTACATGAGGTAGGCGTAGTTTTCATCCGATTTGATTCATTTGCTATCTTGATCTTTATATTTTAGATACAAGCTTAAATACCAAATTTCATTACTATAGCTTCAAAATCACGCCTGTAATCGTGTCGACAAACAGACAGACGGACTGACGAACTTTTTTTTTCTTATTTGAACACATTCTAACTAAAAAAATAAGTCAAAAGTTTCCTCCGTCTGCTAGGTGCATTGATATCCCTTTTCAGGGTAAAATACCCCACTGTGCGCTGTTTACTCAAAATAACTTTTTTTGACCTGGTTGACAGCATAACTAAGACAGTTTTTGAGAGAAAACATGGTTCTTTTTTTTTGTTTGTAACATTTTTCTATTGAAAAACACTCGAAAATATTTCTTTTTTTTTCAAATAGCAGCTCTTTTTTTTTCTAAGCAGTATTTTCAAAATCTCCTGCGTCCGGCTATAGCCAATAATATATTTTTTAATAATAAGGTGCGTTTCATATTTATAACCCACCCCCATTATGTTGATATATTTCACTCTTACGTTTCCGATTTGTTATATTCTAATTAAAAAAGATGTGGAGAAAGAAAAAGTCAGCACTCAGATCATACGCACAGAAGACCCCACTTCACCCTACTAAAAAGGGTACGACAACTTTCGTTCTTAGCATATGAATATAATGAAGATTAAGGTGATACACTTACCTATTTGTAAGTAGTTATTATCCAAGTTTAAAGACACCACGGGAATACCTGGAACCACTATTGCTGGCAGTGTGCGAGATCGGAGGAGGGGTGGTGGCACCTTGCGGCATGATCGGCTATGAGCTGCCAATGTTGCACTAGTAAGTTGAATCCTATCAATAAAGAAATAAACATTATTTAGAAAATTGTGATTAGCTAGCTAATACACCCGGTCTTTCCCGGGCAGTTTTTTACGCTTTAAAAAGAAAAAACGATTGTTTACTTAAGAGCGGTTTAAGGCAAATATTTTTTTTTGAAAATAGATTTTTTTTTTATTTGATTATTGTTGTACAATTATTCAAGAATATGTACAAAAAAATTAAATCAGTCCCGCTTATAATACAGATTCTAAATTGCTTTAAACTTGGTGCTCCAAAGCAGCGATGCCCAACGAAAATTATTTGAAGAGTGCAAAAACAACAACAACAACAAAAAACAACAACATCAACAAATGTTATATCTGGATTTCATGAGGAATTATCAATAGTATGAGTGCCGGCAGAGTCCGCTACAGAAAAGTTATATATACACTGTCAAATTAATCAATCAAGTACTTCCAAATGTTTCAGTTTTTTGCTAGTCAGAATACATTCTGATTTACCCAGCTTTTACCGCGTGAAGGTTTTCAGATATCCTTGTTATATTTTTTGTTTTAAAGTTTGTAATTTTTAAAGTTTTTTCTAAATGACCTTGTTATTTATTATGTTGATTTTATATGATTTAAATACAAATTCTAAATGTTTGATAGCTTAAATCATATTTGATTTTAAATACTAATTCTAGTTGTTTGATAGTTTAAAATCGCTTATTGAGCTTTTAGGTCAAAGTTAGAACAATTAATTGTTCTAACGAATCTTTCCAAAAAAACAACAGCAATTTTTAATTTTTTAAATTTTTCTTAGATTTTTTGTTTTTTTTTTAACTTCTGTTTTGTGTTTTTTGAAGTGAAAACTTCTTTAGGCGCGTTGAACGATTTTGGTAGAGGGTAAATCATTCGTTTACATCATCGTATTTTTCCAAGGAATTCGTCATTCGGCCGCAAGCTCACAAAGAAATCACTTGGCAACTCCTGAAATTAATGCATATAATCTGTTTGTTAGTATATAAATACTTAAGTTAGGTTGCAATAAGATGTTTGCAACCAAAACTTAGTATTAATTCGGTTTATATTTATCAAAGAAGTAAAATATAAGGAAGTGGTGTAATAGCAGAAAACTGTGGTATTTTCTATATTGGTGTTGGTTCACACAAATACAGAAACAATCACAAAGGGCCGTATTCGGTTGTATCGTAAAAGAAGGCCCAAATTGTTAAAGTTTGTTCTTATGCATTTAAATTTTAGAAACATTTCAAGAATAGCAACAACTCTAATTATTTAAATAATTTTTGATCGCTCGCAATTGGCTTAGAAGTTATAGGCATCCAACGTTGGAAAAAGTGGACTAAAAATTTAGCTGATTTTTTAAGTTTTTCAACAAAACTAAATTTTATGGGTATCAAAAGAGAGATAATTCAAGTATCTATTCAAGAAGATATCAAACATAAAAATACATGCATTTAAGATACAACCCCTTTTTTACTTAAAATTGCGAGGTTTTTCCAAATTCAATAAAAAAAAAATTGTATCAAAAGGAGGCCTTCGGATGCTGCTTAGGGTTTACAAACCTCAGTAAGTACCACACAGGCTTGTCTGTCTACAGCAGTTCTGCATGAAGTTATCTTTTTAATAATTCTCTTTTTAATGTATTGCTTTCGCAAAAGAGAAACCACTAGTCTTTCAGACAAATTCTAATTATAAAAAAATTATATCTTAATGAATTCTTATGGAATTCTAAATTTGACACCTCGTTGAATAGATCCGCACATTACCTTTGTTTTAATACCCATAAAGCTTATTTTTGTTGAAAAACTAGAAAAACTGCAAGATTTTTAGGTAATTTTTATATATTTGAAGGCCTATAAATTCTAAACTTCAACTTTAATTCCAAATTAAATTAGGTTAATTTTTTAAAATCCTTATTTTTTTGGGTGTTTCTGCCTAGTTGTTCTGTAAAAATCAGAAAAATTTAACAAACAAGTACTAAATCTGATTCACTATGCTGAAAACAAGAGCGCCCCAAACATGTATTCAACTGCGAAAAATGACTGCGCCCCTGAAGCAGTGTTTGTGTTTTGACAGATGTGGTTTGATCAAACTGGCGGAAAATAAACGGGGTCTAAATTGCATTTTTAAACCATTTTTAATAAGATATATATACATTTCTAACACAAATAAGTTCAAATAATATCGTTAGAAACTAAATAAAGTATTTTTGTTAAAAGAATTTAAGCCGTATGGACTTATTAACCTGTGGAACGAATGTGCATTGTTTTTAAGTTTTCGGGAACTACTACAATTCTTAACCGCACAACTCATATTGCATTTGTTTTAGTGGTTTTTTTTCTTTAATTTTGTTGCTTTTTAAGCAGTGAAAAATGCTTAAAATTAAATTATTTTCAACTATTTTGCTGAGGAGTCTTCCAATCAGATGCCAGGGTTGTCAAAAATGTCAAAAAACACACTCTTTCTCGCTTGCACAATTTACGAATGGTGCGACAGTTCACGTACAGTGTATGTGTAAGCAACACCATTTCCTTATATTTTACTTCTTTGATATTTATATATACTATATGCCTTTAAAGTTTAGCAATTTCTTCAGTTGTTGTATTTGTCAACATTTTTGAAAAATTTGCTTTTACTCAAACAGCTGCTATTCACGGTGAGAATGTCAACATTCTTTTTTTTGCTGGAACTTCGTTTGCAAACAAGAAAAATAATGTATGGATTGAGTGTTTTAACATTTTAACCTTTCAGTTGTGATAAAGGCATATGTTGAACATTCAAATAATTACATACATGCTCTTATTTCATTACATATCGTCAAATAAAGTTTGACAATTTTCACACTTGTTGTATTTGTCAGTGGCTTTTTATTTTCACCACTGCGGCATTTTATATTCAGAGTTGTCAACTATGGCTGTGTGCCAATCAGTCGTGGTAGGATAGAAAATATCAAGTTGAATAAAATTTGTGTGTGTTGAAATAAATTTGTCTTTTTTGCTGTGTCAAATGGACGATGAAATTTTGACAATTACAAATTTTGACATTTCGGTCGTGTTTTAGCGCAAACATTTTATTTTATTTGCATTTTATCAATTTGCGACATATTTAATTCGAGAGCTTGTACTTGCAACATATTTCGTAAACTTGTAATATTGTAAACTTAAAAAACTGTAAAAAAATTTAAAAAAATGAACGAAACAGCAGGCAAACAGAAAATATAGCATGCAAAGTGCTGTATATTTTACGCCGCCAATTCGGTTCATGCCCTCTAACGCTGCGCAACCGCTGGGATCTTGTAATTCTCTACAGTCAGCTACAGTCAGCATATGACATCGAACTAATTTAGAAAACAGTTTATACATATGAATTAAAGATTATATATAATATTGGTAAATCTATTTGTTCTTAGTAAAAGTGTTACCGTATCGGAAATACATATATATATATATGTATATTGCAATATGAATTGCAATTGTAACCGCAAACAGTTCAGTCGTTTTTAACCCGCTCTTACATTTAACTTTCAAGAATTTGTGCTTGTTTCTTTCGGCTTGCAATTTTAATCACCTAAAATTAAATAAAAAAAAAAACAATAAAAATTATCCAAAAGACCTTTGTAAAAAATTAAATAAAGTAAAAAAAAGCACACACACATTTCACGGGATCAATAGTTCATTGTGCTATTCTATTTGTTCTCTGACTTATATATATGTGCAGTTGCGTATAAGTGTGCCGCGAAAAAGTGTGAATATCGCAATAAAGCAACAACATTAACAATAAGAAAAAGTGTGAATATTGCAATTAAGCAAAAACAATAACAATAAGAGAAACAGCCCACTCCAACTTTTAAGTGCACCTGAAATAAGTGCAAATATCAAAAGTAAAAAAAAAACTTTTTATAAACAACCAAATAAAGTAAACAATAAACAATGGAACCTGCTTGTGCCAAAATTAACTGCTCTATTGAGGACAAAGGTGCAATTAAGCAACGTTGCAATGGTCTTTGCGGAAAATCTTACCACGGCACTTGTGTGGGAATGACTAAAAGAAGTTTAAACTACTTTCAAGAATACACATCACATTTTAAATTCTTCTGTGATGAGTGCATGGATCTATCACTATCCCATGTTATGCTCGCCATAAAATGTCTTAGCGACTCCTTGAACGTGATGCATTCGGCTAATAAGCAAGTCATCAGTAAAATACCGAATTTCGAAATAATGACTCACGTATCCGATGATCTTGCAAGGGTAGAGTCCATCTGCAAAGCAAATAACACGGATATCTCAAATGTTTCTAAAAACTTGAGAATTCTAACTGATTTAGTCAAAGATAGCGAAAAAAATTTTATTTGGAAAACGGCCATAAGCGAGCTTAATATAGAAGTAAAAAAAAGCCTCGACGTTTTAAAAAACGATAATACAGCCAAAAATATACTGAGCATGCTAACATCTTTGCGCTATGATGTGGATATCGCACTTCAGTCAGGCAAACCCCAACCATCACCTCCGCAATCAGATCCAATGCTGGAAATATTACATCAAAAAATAAGTGATATCAGTGATGATCTTGAAGTGTTTCGAGTGACGCTTGCAGATGTAATGGATGAAATAAGATCTGCACCCAATAGAGCTGAAATAAGTTATCCACAAGCCTCTCATCATAACTCTTCCTCTATTTTCGAGGAAATAATGGAAGCATCTATTCGTTTGCCACAGGTCACCTCTTTACCAGCTAATCTGAATTCTTTAACTGCCTATGACACTACGGAACATATAACACCGATTGCTACTCCTCAAAATGTTACAATGAATCCACCCCAAATCGGATCTCCACCATCAACAGTACCTACAATAGCTCATTCTATTCGTTCATCAACAATTTCTCCAAAACAAAACAAAAATACCAATAACTCACAACCTGGATCTCCCTCTGCCACTTCACCTCGTGACTCACCACCAATTGCAGCCCCTCGTAACAACTTAATCCATAAGTTTGGAACGTCATGGACTTCAACTCAATGGCAGAATAGAATAAAGAAACTCCATGATTCTAATGAAATTGACAAGACCACTCTGTTCATTAAGGGCCCATCAGTTAAAACAACTATATCCTGGATGAGCACTTACTTTCGTAATAAATTTGGCATATCTATTACAAACTGTTCAAAGATATCCAATAAAGCAAAAAAATTCTGCAGTTTCAAACTAAACATCCCAAGTCAATATGCGTGGATGTTCTTGAACAACAGCGGTGAGAGACACGGCGAATGGTTAATAACCGAATGGACGAATAAGCCTGGGAAAAAGTCTAAGAAATCAAGATCTTTACAAAGTTCTGGCAGTTCAAGAATCGAATCTTCTGAAAGGAATCCTAACATTAACAAGAATCCATTATCTAAAAGTAATTATAGTTCTTGCTCTAACTCTTTTCCGTATATAAATTCCCGTCCTAACTCTAAATCTAAGTTAAACTCTTATTCTAATTCTAATCTTAATTCTAAGAATCCCCTATATAAAAGAAATGTAAGCCTACCTGTTCTTGAATCCAAACCTTATTCATCAAACAAGTTTGTGCAACCTAAGTCCCACCATAATTCAGATTCTAATTGGAATCTGAAAACTAGCATTTTCCCCATATTTTCTCCCATAATTAACCAGAATGCGGCTTCATCTTATAATAAGATGATTACTGGAAGCAATCTAGCATCTAAACCGCCAACTCATCAAACACGTAAACGGGTTTCATTTAATCTTAACAATAATGAAACCCATTGTGAGAAATATCCAAACTTTATCCATTCTCATACTCTTAATCCTTCACCACCAACCGGAAGTGGTTTACCAAAACCATCTTCTGTTTCAAATGAGCTTTGCAATCAACCTGGTAGTCCTACGTCATTTTTAGACCCCCTACTTCCTCCAAAAGTGAAATTGACACTAAACACTTGCGAAGGCACTGAGAGCAGATATGCCCTTTCTCGCCTCAGGGAGAACAACGTTTATAACAATGTTCGCCTGTATCTCGCTTATATGTATAAAGCCCCTGATTCAACATGCATTGAAGGCAAGACCAAAACTAATCTTAGAGTATTAATTCAGCAAGAAGGTCTTCCTACCGGTGTTGAAGACTTGCGTAATTTATTTGTCCGCTTTCACGAGCACCTGGGTGTAACGGTTGATCAAGTCAAGGTGGATCTGGAAACCTATGGCGCTCATGTCAGAGCTAAACATGTTTCTCTTCTTCAAAAATCTCGTAAAGAGCAACAGCAATATTATCGTTCCTAACTCTTCTTTCTTAAATATATTCTACCATAACTGTGGCGGCATGAGAAGCAAATTAAACAAACTTTATGTTGACGCTAAATCATGCCACTTCAATGTCCTAGTATTCACTGAGACATGGCTAAACGAAACCTTCAATAATGAGGAAATTCTTGATAGCAATTGGACTGTCTTCAGAAACGATCGGGACTACTCCTCAACAGGTCTTTCTCGAGGAGGTGGTGTCCTTGTAGCATCTCACAATTCCCTTTCAAGTGAGCTAATAGACACACCTAACCATAAACTGTTCGATCACCGAATTATTAGAGTTTGTTCAGGTAAAAGTCTCAATGTGTACATAGGTGTCGTTTACATTCCTCCCGGCTCAAGTGAAACAACATACAACGAGCTATGTGAAACACTGACCACCTTTACCTCCTCCCTAAAAGAGGAAGATAAAGTTGTTATTCTTGGTGACTTCAATCGCCCAAATATATCTTTTGTCACCGACGAAAACGACAACTTTCTTCTTCCTGTAAATCTTTCTAATGCCATAGACTTCAACTTACTTAGCACCTTTTATGGCAGTGATTTGCAGCAAGTCTCTTCTGTACAAAATCAGAATGGCAGATGGTTGGACCTAATTTTTACTAACTCGTATGAAGAAGTGAAGGTTAGTCCATGCATGGGAGCAGAAAATTTATTAACCAACACTGTTCATCATACAGCCTTAAAAGTTGTTTTCTCTGCTAATGACATCAACTTTACCCAGTCTTATAATAACACCATTACGTACGATTACCTCAACGCCGATTATGAAAGAATAAAATGTTATCTTAGTTCTCTAAATTGGAATCATATTCTATTCAATTTAGATTTAAACAGTGCTGTCTCTATATTTTATCAGCACATTTTTACCGCTATCGAAAGTTATGTGCCAATAATAAAGAAAAAGAATAAGCTCACTGAACCATGGCTAGACAACAATCTCAGATTTTTGAGGAATCAAAGAAATAAAATCTACAAACTTCTCAAAAACACTGATAATATAAGCGATGAACTGAAGCTTAGATATGACGAGCTATCAAGAGAGTTCTCTATCAAGTCAGAAGAAGCGTACAAGTTGTACACGAACATCATCGGAGAAAAAATTGTCCAAGAGCCGAGAAAATTCTTTGACTTTGTTAACATGAAGCGCAAATCTAGCGGCTATCCATCGTCTATGTTTAAAGGTAATGTCACTTCGTCCAATTCTCTTGAAATAAGCAACTTGTATGCCGATCACTTTAAGGAGGTCTTTTGTCTTCCTACCACCTTATCTGAAACTTCTCCTAGCTCAACTATTATAGTTGATAGTTTATATTTAACCCAGGAAGAGATTTCTAATGCAATAAAAGAACTGGATATATTAAAGGGACCAGGACCAGACTTAATACCTACAAGCTTTTTGGTGCGATGTTTAGACCAACTGCTATTGCCATTACACATAATCTTTAACGAATCACTGGTTTGTGGGACATTTCCTTCATATTGGAAATCATCCCATCTTACGCCAATTTACAAGAATGGTGATAAAAGATCAGTTGAAAATTATAGAGGCATAGCAATCTTGTCAGCCATTCCAAAACTTTTTGAAAAACTTATTTGTGAAAAGCTAACAAGTTTCATTAACCCTCGTCTAAATGAGCAGCAACACGGGTTCCGAAAAGGGCAATCTACCACAACTAATCTCATGATTATGGTATCAGATGTTTTAGTCAAAATGGAAAAAGGGCACCAAATAGATGCTGTTTATACTGATTTCAGTAAAGCTTTTGATCGAGTTGATCACAACATTCTTATATATAAGTTAGAAAAATTTGGTGTTGCAGGGTCCATACTAAGTTGGCTAAAATCATATTTAAACGTCAGATCCCAGTTTGTTAAATTCCAGGGAGTTCTATCGAAAAAAATTGCAGTCTCCTCGGGAGTTCCGCAAGGTAGTCATCTTGGTCCTCTTCTTTTCAACATATTCATATCCGATCTGTCAGAAGTTCTTAACGATATCCCACATCTTATGTATGCAGATGATTTAAAAATGTACTATTCAATTCAATCAGATGTAGATGTAAATTTTTTGCAATCAAAATTGTTGTCTCTTGAGCAATGGTGTTTTCAAAATAAACTACATCTTAATGTCAATAAATGCAATGTTATTAGCTTTTCTCGTAAAAACAACGTAACATTACATACCTACCACCTCAATAGTATCGAACTAAAAAGGGTCAACCATATAGTGGATCTTGGAGTTGTCTTAGATTGCAAGATGCGCTTTAATCTGCACTATGATAAAATTGTGTCCAGGGCCAGCAAACAGCTCGGTTTTATAAAAAGGCGTGCAAATGAATTCAAGAATATATGGGTCACTACATCCTTGTACCGTGCATTAGTGCGCCCAATACTTGAATATGCATGCATAATTTGGAATCCATCTTTCGATTCCCATAGAGAAAGAATTGAGTCTATTCAAAAGCAGTTCTTACTATACGCGCTTAGAGATATGTACAACCCCCATGATTATTGTAGCCTTCCATCATATGAACATAGACTCAGCCTTTTAAATTTGATGCCACTATCAACAAGAAGATCGTTATTGGGCTCATGCTTCACATTTGATGTAATTAATGGTGCTATTCACAGCGAATATATTTCTAATATGATTTCCTTTAACGATCCAATTAGGCGCACTAGGCATACTCGATTGTTAACTGAATATCAGCACCAAACTACATATGCAAATAATGAACCCATCAATCGTTGTTGCAGAGAATTTAATAATATCTCTATATACTACTCACCTTCTATGTCCAAATCCTCTTTCAAGCAAACCCTATATAAATCACTCAGTAATCAGAATTAACACAGGCCTCAGATAAACTACATACATGTATGGATTTATATGTATAAGCATTTAGTTTAATAAATCAAAATTCTTTAACATCCCTCTCCAAATCTCCCATTTACGTCTTTATAGTCTTTAAGAATAATATATATACATCGTATCTTAAGTGTGTATATAGTCTCTCTTGTTTTCCTCCTCTTCTCTTAGTTTTGACATGGTTTTTGAAATCATGTCAATCTGGTGGGCGGAGTATGCCCACTAAGAGCATCAAATAAAAAATAAAATAAAAACAAGGAAAGGGGAGAAGAAAAACAAAAAACTTAGTAATAAGTAAACAAAACCTGTTAGAATAAGTTAGAATAAGTAATTTGCATTGCCTTGTTTGGCTAATAAATAAATAAATATATTTACATATTTACAAATATATAGTTCATATATGTGAACAATTTAGCTCATTGAGGAAATTTAAAGAATATTTATGTATATTTATTAGGGCGGGTCAATTTGTATGGACGAATTTTTTGGAGGTCTGGCTCAGCGAAATTCGTAAAATACATGTAATTTCAAGACCTTTTTCTCCACTACAGCATATACAAATTCTGAAAAAAAGCTGTGCGGACTTTCGTAAATAGATTTTGTTCTCAATTATAAAATATGAATGTATGAATGTATGTGTATGAATCTATTTACGAAAGTCCGCACAGCTTTTTTTCAGAATTTGTATATGCTGTAGTGGAGAAAAAGTCTTGAAATTACATGTATTTTACGAATTTCGCTGAGCCAGAATTTGACCCGCCCTAATATTTATATAATAATAATTACGTATTAAACCTGCAAAAAAATTAATATTTTCAGTAGTAATTGAATAACTAAGGTCTGCTTATCCTAAGCATTCTATTTTTTAAAACTGTTTAGCTTAATTTCTTATATGGATTATATATAATTTATAAGCTTTAGATATTTCTAAATTTTAGAATATTCTACTTTTAATACACAACGCAATATAGATTTGGTGAACATGTATATTGTGTTCGTGTTATGATATAAATTGATATAAATAAGCTTTAATTTTTTATATTAATCAATAATGAAATAATTTAAATAAATTACTTTAATTATATGTATTTTTGATATGGTAACACTTTTGCTTAAAAGAAATAGTTTCAGTAATATATAAAAAATTTAATAAATTGTGATAAGCTCTTAACAAAAATAATTCTCATTTCATATGCCAACTGTAGCTACACGATTAGAATTCACAAAACCTACAAAAAATTTCCGGCTAACTGCGCCAACAACAATTACCAAGGAAATCTACAAACAAGGACGCACAGAGAAAAACAAGATCAGAGCGGAACTTTTAAAAGTTTTTGATTTCATCCTACATGTAGGACGGGCTGCAGTATGAGCTTTCGCACATCCTACATGTCCGTCCGACCTGTCAAATCCGTCCTACATGTAGCATAGTCGCAAAGAAGTAAAATATAAGGAAATGGTGTTGCTTACACATACACTGTACGTGAACTGTCGCACCATTCGTAAATTGTGCGAACGAGAAAGAGTGTGTTTTTTGACATTTTTGAGAACCCTGGCATCTGATTGGAAGACTTCTCAGCAAAATGGTTGAAAATTATTCAATTTTAAGCATTTTTCACTGCTTAAAAAGCAACAAAATTAAAGAAAAAAAACCACTAAAACAAATGCAATATGAGTTGTGCGGTTAAGAACTGTAAAAGTTCCAGAAAACTTAAAAACAATGCGCATTCGTTCCACAGGTAAATATGTCCATACGGTTTAAATCCTTTTAACAAAAGTGCTTTATTTAGTTTCTAACGATATTTTTTTAACTTATTTGTGTTAGAAATGTATAAATTTCTTATTAAAAATGGTTTAAAAATGCAATTTAGACCCCGTTTATTTTCCGCCAGTTTGATCAAACCACATCTGTCAAAACACAAACACTGCATCAGGGGCGCAGTCATTTTTCGCAGGAAAACTTTCCTATTTTTCCGCAAATTCTTTTCTTGCCATTTATCAAGAGTATAGTTACCCCTACAAAAATAATTTATCTTGTTGCAATATAAAAAAGTACCCACCAGTAAATATTCAATAACTTTTTCTCATTGTGTATTCGCACAACGAAAAATATAAAGAATACGACGCATGCTATTAAAGCCTGTATGTTACTTCATTTTTTTGTCCAATTTCAAAATCTGAAAACAAGTGGCGCGTGGGCTAGACAGATATATATTGTAGGAAAAGGATGTAAAGATACATCGTGCCAATTTTGTACATGTTCGCAACGTTACTATCTTATCTCTCTTTTCGTATTGGCTGCGGAAGAAAGAGCTCAAACTTGTTTTTGACACTTAATATTTGATCGAAACTTAACGAGTGACGAATTGAGAGAAACTTCAAGAACAATGCATTGGAAATGCTATCCGTCGCAGTTTTTTTTTGTCCAATTCGTACTATATGCGTATACACTCACACTTCTTGCATTTTAGCTTTAACACTATTTCAACTGCTCTAGTTTCATTGTCAATGAATAAAAATTGGACAAAACAATGAAGTATCATAGGGGCTTAACGTCTACAATCCAAATGCCAAAAACAGTGAAAAACAGCCGCGATCGATCGTGCCAAAAAACAAAGACAACAACATGCAAACGCAGAACAGTAGCTCGTTCCTGTAGCAAAATCGGTAAGTTACCGATTTGTGTAACGTCAGCCGTTATCGATCCCTAGTTACCGATTTCGTGACAACTAATGTTTCTGTACGTTTAAATCGGTAAAAACTCGGACCGTGATGAAAAAGAACACAAATCGAGAAGAAAAGTTGCGAAATTGAGTCAAATGACAAGCAGCTGTTTACTCGAATGTATTATTTTAGCATTATATATTATTTTTTTTTTTACTTTATAACAAATAGGTGCTTGTCTTGTTAATAAAAAGTGAATATTTGCAGTTTAAGAAAATTAATTATGTTATAATGTAAATAATTTAACACTTAGTGCTGTGCTGCAAAAACTTAGCAAATGTATGCAACCGGCTACTTTTTCATAGCTGAAACAAATACTGTTTTGCTCAAATTTTTAACTTTTATGTAAGTAGCAGAGATCTGCAACAAGTAAATTGAAAATCAAGCTACTTGAAAAATATCAAGCTTTGAGTTGATATGCAGGAACTTGATTTATTTTTTTCCTTACAATTCGCGACTGGCTTCTGAAAAACGAATCATATGTCTGACGTGATTCTATTTTGTTTCTATCCCACATGAGTTGGTGGAAAAAGTCAAGTTTTCTACTTTTCAACCCTGGTTTCGACTCTATGCGACTGACGATCGTTTGTTTCGTTGTTCGTTTCATTTAATAATTCGCGTAACTTTTTTTCTGTTGTTATTGCCATAATATTAGGTGGCAGCCCTAATTCAAAATTTTATAATTTGGAAATTCTGACAACGGATTCGGATTCAATTTCAATTCGGATTTGAATTTTAAAATTCTGACTTTAGATTCGAAATCTGCGACCCTTTAACACTGATAAATGACGGTTAAAACTCTTGAAAATACATATTATTAGGTAGCAACCCTATTATTTCAAAATTTTATAATTTGGAAATTCTGGCAACGGATTCGGATTCAGCGACCCATTTTTGGTGTACCATTTTTTTCCAGCCCCGAAATCATAAAACTACAAAAAATTAAGGTGGCAACCCTATCCACCATCTTGAATTTTCAAATTCTGACTTTAGATTCAAAATCAGCGACCCCTTAACACTGATAAATGATGTTTAAAGCTCTTAAAAATACATCTTATTAGGTGGCAATACTGTGGTACAAATTTATGTGGCAACCCTAACCTCCATCTTAAATTTTAAAACTGTGACATTATATTCGAAATCAAATCCGCTGTCAGAATTTGAAAATTACAAGAATTCGCAAAAATAAAAAAATTAAATCTAGGTGGCAACTCTATCCGCCATCTTAAAGTTTAAAGTTTGACATCATCTTCGAAATAAGTTACCCCTAAAACTTTCAACCACTGAGTCCACAGACGCTTAGCTCTCTCTAAACAAGCTCATTGAATTTTTTGGATACTTGCTTTAATTGGATACTTGCCTTCAATTTAAAGCTTTTCAAGCTTTTTGCCGAAGGCATCAAGCTTTCCTTTACTTGAAACTTCGTGCCGTTCGGTTGTAAGCTAGCATACTTGCAAGTCACATGCTGTCGTGGGCTTATTTATATTCAATTACAAGCTATACTTGATTCCAAATTATCAAGCTCAAGCTAGCTTGAACTTGTATTTTAAGCAAGTACTTGAAATAGAGTTTCAAGTAGGCTTGTGCAGTTCTCTGGTAAGTAGGCATTATTTATAAATTGTATTACAATTAAAACTAAAACTTTTTTAAGAATAACAAAATATTTCAATCAGAAAAAAATTCGACTTATATGAAAGTAACCATTTTTAAAGGTATATTTCGAGTGTTTAAAACTTAATAATACACAACATTACTGTCATTAGATAAATCGGTAGAATTCTCACTTGTCACAAAGCCAGTGATAAAAGTGACACATTTTTATCGATTCACTTTACGTACAGGAACACTTTTTTAAAAGGTTCCATTGAAATGAAATCGGAACAAGTGACAGCTTATCGATTTGGAATGAACGAATCGAACAGAAATCGATTCAGATCAGAGACTATAAATACTTATAGACATTGCATGTGAAAGCTCCGGTACGGAATGAAAAATTTGCACGTACAAGACAAGAGACCCGACGATTTGTGTTGCTAGCAGAACATGTATAAGTTGCTTAAAGTTTTGTTTATGTTGCTAGAATTTATAAAAGAACAGCAATGATGCAGAAAACCACTGCTTATACATATATTTTTTAGATTTCTGAGTAGAGCAGCCTGACTTTTATTTTTTTTTTTTATTATTTAAAGTTACTCCGAAAGCTAGGCTTCCCTAGCTCAAGAAGAATCCTCACTGAAGAGGAAATTATTTGGCCAAATCATAGATTTATAACGCCATCACAAATTACGAATCTTTTTGATTCTATTGAAAACTGTACTTTAATTGTGTCAGTCGCATCAGCGGATGGACCACAAACGCAATTACCGTTGGCTAGTCGCGCTTCACGACTTCGGTGATGAAACGACGCGAGTCGAATGCAGCCTGACTTTGTTTACATTTTTTTTGGCTTGATTTGTTGTTGCTGCATTGGACTTTTTTTGTTACGCTAGGATTTTGTTCACGTTTTGGAAGCATTTCGTTGATCGTCAGATATAAATCATATTTTTGCGATTTTGTCTATCTAAAGCAAAGACGTTTTAGATAAATCGCTATATCTTTTTTATTTCTGATCGGATTCAAATGCTCCAAAGAACAAAATTTTAGAAAATTTATCAATCTTCTAAATGACATTAAAATTAAATTTTAAAAAAATGAATTCAATTACTTATTACCTATTTTAAACAGATTTAAAAGTAAAACTCTAATCTGCTGCACAGAGTTAAATCCACTCATACCTTTAAATTGTATTTTTAAAAGAAAATGCCATCAATTTTGTTTTCTTGTTTTTATTTCTGTGTAATTTAAATTGATATTCGGCTAATTTGTTAAAAAAAGTATATATTTATCTATTTGAAGCAAGGCGGTTTAGATAAATCGCTTATATCTTTTTTGTTTCTAATCGGATTCAAATGCACCAAAGGACAACATTTTAGAAAATTGATCAATGTCTTAAATGACATCAAAACTAAATTATAACAAAATTAAACCAATTATTTATTAACTATTCTTACCTTTATCCTTTCAAATTACATCAAAATAAAGTTTTGCAAAAATTAATCAATTTCTTTATATATTGGGGGTTGGAATTAGTTTTAAAGGTTTTCTAAGAGATGGCGTAACTATCAATAGATCGCATCGGGCACACCTGTGACTATATTCATTTCAAAGCACATTGTCTAAGCTTCATTTTTCAGTATGTGTCATTCCACTGAAGTGTAAACAACATATATTTTTTTCTCTGTGAACATGTCGTCTTTCGTTCCAACAAAACGCAATTTGCGGGAAGGTTTACTTTTGTGCTTCCATTTGAAGAAAAAAGCGGTTGAAGCACAACGCACGCTTACTGAGGCTTACGGGGACTATGCTCCATCGATTTCTACTTGTGAGTACTGGTTCCGTCGGTTTAAAAGTGATGATTTTGATACGGAAGACAAAGAGCGTCCGGGCCAGCCGAAAAAGTTTGAAGATGAGGAATTGGAGGCTTTGCTCGATGAAGACCCGTGTCAAACCCTTCAAGAATTGTCAGAATCATTGGGAGTCGACTTATCAACGGAATGATTCAAAAGCAAGGAAATTGGGTGCCGTACCAGTTGAAGCCGAGAGACGTTGAACGGCGATTTTGCATGTGCGAACAACTGCTTCAACGGCATAAAAGGAAGAGTTTTTTGCATCGTATTGTCACTGGCGATGAAAAGTGGATCCATTACGATAATCCTAAGCGAAAAAAATCGTGGGGACCACCCGGCCATGCATCAACATCGAGGGCCAAGCCGAATATTCATGGCGCCAAGCTTATGCTGTGTATTTGGTGGGATCAGAAGGGTGTCGTGTACTATGAGCTGCTAAAACCTAACGAAACCATCACTGGGGAACGCTACCAACAACAATTGATGCAATTGAGCCGAGCATTAAAGGTTAAACGGCCGGAATATGCCAAAAGACACGACAAAGTGGTTTTTCAACATGACAACGCACGGCCACATATTGCAAGAACCGTCAAGGAAACGTTGGAGGCGCTGAATTGGGATGTGCTACCCCACCCGACTTATAGCCCAGACATAGCCCCTTCCTACTACCACCTATTCAGATCGATGACGCATGGCTTGGCTGAGCAGCGCTTCACTTCTTACGAGGATACCAAAAAATGGGTCGATTCGTGGATTGCCTCAAAAGACGAATCGTTCTTCCAGCGCGGAATCCATATGCTGCCAGAAAGATGGGAAAATGTTGTAGCTAACGATGGACAATACTTTGAATAATATACATTGTACCGTTGTTTCTAAATAAATGCTCAAAAACCGAAAAAAAACCTTTAAAATTAATTCCAACCCCCAATACTATTTTTACCTTTATCCATTCAAATAATATCAAAATTAAATTTTAACAGAATTAATCCAATTATTTATTAACTATTTTAAATAGATTTAAAACAAAAACTCCAATAATAACTTTTAATTGATTTTTTTTTAAGAAAAGACCATGCATTTTATTTTCTTGTTTTATTTATTTAGAATTAAATTATGATTTGTCTAATTTGTTGTTAAGAAAAAAATAAAAAGTAGTATCCTATTGTCACGCAGGACAATCGGCAGCTACACGAATTGCCTTGTGTTATTCTTGTTGCTTTGCCTATTTTGTAGCATCTTCCAATTGGAGACTTATTTTTTTTACATTTGATTAAATTGCGATTCGGTTATTTATATTATCAAAAAAATATTATTTTTTTTAAAGCAAGATGTAGACTTATTAACAAATTGTAAGCTCTAATTTTTGTATTAAATAGTGAAAAAGGAATACATATATGAAAACCAAAACAACTGAAATGCTTTTAAGTTTTTTGTTATATTGCTGACTTAAACATGAATTATTATAAAATAAGTTTTGAAGTTTTTTGTGATAAATTTAAAATTTGCTAAATAAATGAAATTTTTAAATTTTTTTCCTTTTCCTTCGAAAATTTAAAAATTAATAAATAAATGAAATTTTTTAAGATTTCTTCTTTGCTTTTAAATTTCAATTATTTCAAATGAATTTAAGTTTTAAGGAAATACCATACAAAAATAAAAATAATTACAAAAACCTGGGGGAAAACATTGCTAAATGAGGTGCACTTATTTTTAACAATATGAGGTGCATTCAGTTTAGAGTAGAGATGAGCGATATTTTGATACCGGTGATTTAGTCACCGTGATTGAAAAATCACTGGTAACTGTGGTGATTAAATACGATTAAAAAACCGTGATCAGTGATTGAGCTTTTGTTAATTTTTTGTCTTATGTCGTTTGCAGCGATTCGTGATATAACCAGTGATTTTTTGATTGTGCGAGAATTTTTTGTCTCTGTCTCTCAAGTACGCATATCATATGCACTTTGATAAGAGTTTTAATGTAGTTTCGGTCACCATACATTTTTTTTCTATTTTGTTTCAGTTTCTAGTGACCGGACGCTTATTAAAATTTGGATGGTAGAAGTATATGCTATCACAGTAATCAAATGCATTATTGCAGTTCATGACATAATGAAAAGTTGCTTCAGCATTCGCCTTATTTGCTTCCTTATTTGCGAATAGCCGAAGCAACTCAATACCTGAACTGCAAATGAAACCCTCATTTTGTCGAATAATTTCGGATTAATGTGTTTCTCCGTAATTTTTGGTATCATTCGAAGGGTCTTCAATGCATTTTTCAATATACAAGTGTATATTCAATTAAAGTTGTCACGAACCGAATTTAAAAAAACGTATCATAAAGTCCTGTATTGCACACTCAAATCTTGCAACGCCAGAGTGGTTTGATGAAAATGGGAGTTGCTTTGAGCACAGGCAAATCATTATAGATTTTCTTATAACTGTTTTAATTTGAAAGAATTCGAAATGATTAAAAGAAAATCTAGCGTCCGAAGAGTTTAAAAAACAATGCAAAAATGCAAAGGCTTCTAAATGCATTAGCATTCCGTTTATACGTCTGAAAGTCTGTCTGAAAGTCTGACTGTCAATTCGTCGTTTTGGATTTTTTTATATAATCCGACTGTCTCTTCGTCTGTTTGTCCATATCAAAACGGCGTTAATAGTGAACGTGATTTTTAAATCGCCGTTCTTTAATATGGTGACCGTGATCACGTTATTTTTTAACTAAACAAATGCATATTCATGTATGCATGTTATGAGAGGTGACCGAAACAACATTAAAACTCATATCAAAGTGAGTGCATATGATATGCGTACTTGAGAGACAGAGACAAAAAATTCTCGCACAATCAAAAAATCACTGGTTATATCACGAATCGCTGCAAACGACATAAGACAAAAAATTAACAAAAGCTCAATCACTGATCACGGTTTTTTAATCGTATTTAATCACCACAGTTACCAGTGATTTTTCAATCACGGTGACTAAATCACCGGTATCAAAATATCGCTCATCTCTACTTTAAACTGAATGCACCTCATATTGTTAAAAACAAGTGCACCTCATTTAGCAATGTTTTCCCCCATGCTTTTGTAATTATTTTTATTTTGTAATTGAAATTTAAAAGCAAAGAAGAAATCTTAAAAAATTTAATTTATTTATTAATTTTTAAATTTTCGAAGGAAAAGGAAAAAAATTTAAAAATTTTATTTATTTATTTATTTATTTTATTGGCCAAACAAGGCAATGCAAATTACTTATTCTAACTTATTCTAACAGGTTTTGTTTACTTATTACTAAGTTTTTTGTTTTTCTTCTCCCCTTTCCTTGTTTTTATTTTATTTTTTATTTGATTCTCTTAGTGGGCATACTCCGCCCACCGGATTGACATGATTTCAAAAACCATGTCAAAACTAAGAGAAGAGGAGGAAAACAAGAGAGACTATATACACACTTTAGATACGATGTATATATATTATTCTTAAAGACTATAAGGACGTAAATGGGAGATTTGGAGAGGGATGTTAAAGAATTTTGATTTATTAAACTAAATGCTTATACATATAAATCCATATATGTATGTAGTTTATCTGAGGCCTGTGTTAATTCTGATTACTGAGTGATTTATATAGGGTTTGCTTGAAAGAGGATTTGGACATAGAAGGTGAGTAGTATATAGAGATATTATTAAATTCTCTGCAACAACGATTGATGGGTTCATTATTTGCATATGTAGTTTGGTGCTGATATTCAGTTAACAATCGAGTATGCCTAGTGCGCCTAATTGGATCGTTAAAGGAAATCATATTAGAAATATATTCGCTGTGAATAGCACCATTAATTACATCAAATGTGAAGCATGAGCCCAATAACGATCTTCTTGTTGATAGTGGCATCAAATTTAAAAGGCTGAGTCTATGTTCATATGATGGAAGGCTACAATAATCATGGGGGTTGTACATATCTCTAAGCGCGTATAGTAAGAACTGCTTTTGAATAGACTCAATTCTTTCTCTATGGGAATCGAAAGATGGATTCCAAATTATGCATGCATATTCAAGTATTGGGCGCACTAATGCACGGTACAAGGATGTAGTGACCCATATATTCTTGAATTCATTTGCACGCCTTTTTATAAAACCGAGCTGTTTGCTGGCCCTGGACACAATTTTATCATAGTGCAGATTAAAGCGCATCTTGCAATCTAAGACAACTCCAAGATCCACTATATGGTTGACCCTTTTTAGTTCGATACTATTGAGGTGGAAGGTATGTAATGTTACGTTGTTTTTACGAGAAAAGCTAATAACATTGCATTTATTGACATTAAGATGTAGTTTATTTTGAAAACACCATTGCTCAAGAGACAACAATTTTGATTGCAAAAAATTTACATCTACATCTGATTGAATTGAATAGTACATTTTTAAATCATCTGCATACATAAGATGTGGAATATCGTTAAGAACTTCTGACAGATCGGATATGAATATGTTGAAAAGAAGAGGACCAAGATGACTACCTTGCGGAACTCCCGAGGAGACTGCCATTTTTTTCGATAGAACTCCCTGGAATTTAACAAACTGGGATCTGCCGTTTAAATATGATTTTAGCCAACTTAGTATGGACCCTGCAACACCAAATTTTTCTAACTTATATATAAGAATGTTGTGATCAACTCGATCAAAAGCTTTACTGAAATCAGTATAAACAGCATCTATTTGGTACCCTTTTTCCATTTTGACTAAAACATCTGATACCATAATCATGAGATTAGTGGTGGTAGATCGCCCTTTTCGGAACCCGTGTTGCTGCTCATTTAGACGAGGGTTAATGAAACTTGTTAGCTTTTCACAAATAAGTTTTTCAAAAAGTTTTGGAATGGCTGACAAGATTGCTATGCCTCTATAATTTTCAACTGATCTTTTATCACCATTCTTGTAAATTGGCGTAAGATGGGATGATATCCAATATGAAGGAAATGTCCCACAAACCAGTGATTCGTTAAAGATTATGTGTAATGGCAATAGCAGTTGGTCTAAACATCGCACCAAAAAGCTTGTAGGTATTAAGTCTGGTCCTGGTCCCTTTAATATATCCAGTTCTTTTATTGCATTAGAAATCTCTTCCTGGGTTAAATATAAACTATCAACTATAATAGTTGAGCTAGGAGAAGTTTCAGATAAGGTGGTAGGAAGACAAAAGACCTCCTTAAAGTGATCGGCATACAAGTTGCTTATTTCAAGAGAATTGGACGAAGTGACATTACCTTTAAACATAGACGATGGATAGCCGCTAGATTTGCGCTTCATGTTAACAAAGTCAAAGAATTTTCTCGGCTCTTGAACAATTTTTTCTCCGATGATGTTCGTGTACAACTTGTACGCTTCTTCTGACTTGATAGAGAACTCTCTTGATAGCTCGTCATATCTAAGCTTCAGTTCATCGCTTATATTATCAGTGTTTTTGAGAAGTTTGTAGATTTTATTTCTTTGATTCCTCAAAAATCTGAGATTGTTGTCTAGCCATGGTTCTGTGAGCTTATTCTTTTTCTTTATTATTGGCACATAACTTTCGATAGCGGTAAAAATGTGCTGATAAAATATAGAGACAGCACTGTCTAAATCTAAATTGAATAGAATATGATTCCAATTTAGAGAACTAAGATAACATTTTATTCTTTCATAATCGGCGTTGAGGTAATCGTACGTAATGGTGTTATTATAAGACTGGGTAAAGTTGATGTCATTAGCAGAGAAAACAACTTTTAAGGCTGTATGATGAACAGTGTTGGTTAATAAATTTTCTGCTCCCATGCATGGACTAACCTTCACTTCTTCATACGAGTTAGTAAAAATTAGGTCCAACCATCTGCCATTCTGATTTTGTACAGAAGAGACTTGCTGCAAATCACTGCCATAAAAGGTGCTAAGTAAGTTGAAGTCTATGGCATTAGAAAGATTTACAGGAAGAAGAAAGTTGTCGTTTTCGTCGGTGACAAAAGATATATTTGGGCGATTGAAGTCACCAAGAATAACAACTTTATCTTCCTCTTTTAGGGAGGAGGTAAAGGTGGTCAGTGTTTCACATAGCTCGTTGTATGTTGTTTCACTTGAGCCGGGAGGAATGTAAACGACACCTATGTACACATTGAGACTTTTACCTGAACAAACTCTAATTATTCGGTGATCGAACAGTTTATGGTTAGGTGTGTCTATTAGCTCACTTGAAAGGGAATTGTGAGATGCTACAAGGACACCACCTCCTCGAGAAAGACCTGTTGAGGAGTAGTGCCGATCGTTTCTGAAGACAGTCCAATTGCTATCAAGAATTTCCTCATTATTGAAGGTTTCGTTTAGCCATGTCTCAGTGAATACTAGGACATTGAAGTGGCATGATTTAGCGTCAACATAAAGTTTGTTTAATTTGCTTCTCATGCCGCCACAGTTATGGTAGAATATATTTAAGAAAGAAGAGTTAGGAACGATAATATTGCTGTTGCTCTTTACGAGATTTTTGAAGAAGAGAAACATGTTTAGCTCTGACATGAGCGCCATAGGTTTCCAGATCCACCTTGACTTGATCAACCGTTACACCGAGGTGCTCGTGAAAGCGGACAAATAAATTACGCAAGTCTTCAACACCGGTAGGAAGACCTTCTTGCTGAATTAATACTCTAAGATTAGTTTTGGTCTTGCCTTCAATGCATGTTGAATCAGGGGCTTTATACATATAAGCGAGATACAGGCGAACATTGCTATAAACGTTGTTCTCCCTGAGGCGAGAAAGGGCATATCTGCTCTCAGTGCCTTCGCAAGAGTTGAGTGTCAATTTCACTTTTGGAGGAAGTAGGGGGTCTAAAAATGACGTAGGACTACCAGGTTGATTGCAAAGCTCATTTGAAACAGAAGATGGTTTTGGTAAACCACTTCCGGTTGGTGGTGAAGGATTAAGAGTATGAGAATGGATAAAGTTTGGATATTTCTCACAATTGGTTTCATTATTGTTAAGATTAAATGAAACCCGTTTACGTGTTTGATGAGTTGGCGGTTTAGGTGCTAGATTGCTTCCAGTAATCATCTTATTATAAGATGAAGCCGTATTCTGGTTAATTATGGGAGAAAATATGGGGAAAATGCTAGTTTTCAGATTCCAATTAGAATCTGAATAATGGTGGGACTTAGGTTGCACAAACTTGTTTGATGAATAAGGTTTGGATTCAAGAACAGGTAGGTTTACATTTCTTTTATATAGAGGATTCTTAGAATTAAGATTAGAATTAGAATAAGAGTTTAACTTAGATTTAGAGTTAGGACGGGAATTTATATACGGAAAAGAGTTAGAGCAAGAACTATAATTACTTTTAGGTAATGGATTCTTGTTAATGTTAGGATTCCTTTCAGAAGATTCGATTCTTGAACTGCCAGAACTTTGTAAAGATCTTGATTTCTTAGACTTTTTCCCAGGCTTATTCGTCCATTCGGTTATTAACCATTCGCCGTGTCTCTCACCGCTGTTGTTCAAGAACATCCACGCATATTGACTTGGGATGTTTAGTTTGAAACTGCAGAATTTTTTTGCTTTATTGGATATCTTTGAACAGTTTGTAATAGATATGCCAAATTTATTACGAAAGTAAGTGCTCATCCAGGATATAGTTGTGTTAACTGATGGGCCCTTAATGAACAGAGTGATCTTGTCAATTTCATTAGAATCATGGAGTTTCTTTATTCTATTCTGCCATTGAGTTGAAGTCCATGACGTGCCAAACTTATGGATTAAGTTGGTACGAGGGGCTGCAATTGGTGGTGAGTCGCAAGGTGAAAAGGCAGAGGGAGATCCAGGTTGTGAGTTATTGGTATTTTTGTTTTGTTTTGGAGAAATTGTTGATGAACGAATAGAATGAGCTATTGTGGGTACTGTTGATGGTGGAGATCCGATTTGGGGTGGATTCATTGTAACATTTTGAGGAGTAGCAATCGGTGTTATATGTTCCGTAGTGTCATAGGCAGTTAAAGAATTCAGATTAGCTGGTAAAGAGGTGACCTGTGGCAAACGAATAGATGCTTCCATTATTTCCTCGAAAATAGAGGAAGAGTTATGATGAGAGGCTTGTGGATAACTTATTTCAGCTCTATTGGGTGCAGATCTTATTTCATCCATTACATCTGCAAGCGTCACTCGAAACACTTCAAGATCATCACTGATATCACTTATTTTTTGATGTAATATTTCCAGCATTGGATCTGATTGAGGAGGTGATGGTTGGGGTTTGCCTGACTGAAGTGCGATATCCACATCATAGCGCAAAGATGTTAGCATGCTCAGTATATTTTTGGCTGTATTATCGTTTTTTAAAACGTCAAGGCTTTTTTTTATTTATTTATTCGTTAAGCTTAATACAAGCTGATTAACTAAGAACTAATCTTATTCTAACAGGGTCTTAACTTATTCTAACAGGGTTTATTTATTTATTTTTTTTTTCTCTCTCCTTCCCTTGTTTTAGTGTTCGAAAGATATCCAATTCGTGGTGGGCGTAATCCGCCCACCAGAAAAACGTAATTATAAGAACACGTCAAAAGGGAAATACGGAGAGAAAAGTAATAAAGGGAACTTACAATAATTAACAGGGAATATGTATCATATCTTAATTGTAAGAAAAAAATTATAGAGGGGGAAAAATGGCGTTGGAGTTAAGAAGAAGTGGCGTTAGAGTTTAGAAGGGCATTTCGGAGTCGAGATCTGCTCAGATGAAAATCAAATTCGCTGATCAAATTGTTAGTTACACGAAGCATCCTGGTTACAGGTTCACTGCAACCATAGTCGGTACGATGGAAGTTGAGGTGGAAGAGAGGAATAGACCTAAGGTTACGTGGGTTGGTATTAAAGGATATTAATTGGAGTAGTGCAGGGCAGTTAATGGTACCGCATACAAGTTGATGAATGAAGAGTACATCTGCAACTTCTCTTCGTTTTGCAAGAGATTGCATGTTAATCAACTTCAGGCGGTCTGCATAAGGAGGTAAGTTGAAACTGTCAGAACCGGGAAGACCGCGTAGTGCGAACCTAATGAATCTTCGTTGAACGGCTTCGATTCGCACAGAATGGATGTTGTAGATAGGAGACCAAACCTGGCTGGCATATTCGAGGATGGGTCTAACAAAGGTAAGGTAGAGAGATTTAGTAACGTAAGGGTTGGAGAATTCTCTGGACCAGTGTTTCACAAAACCCAGTGCAGAATTGGCTCTACTAATGATATTATCAATATGAGACCTAAAATTAAGTTCCTTGTCACATATTACACCTAAGTCCCTTAAAAAGCTTACAGGAGGAACTGGCTTGCCGAGTAAGTAATATGTTCTTGGGGGAAGCTGGAGACGCTTGCGTGAATATGTAATAGCTTGACATTTACTAACGTTGAGCTCTAGAAGATTTTTTTGACACCAAGTGGAAAAACTAACTAGATCTTCTTGAAGATAGTGAGAATCGTCGTTAGTTTGTATGCGCCGATAGATTTTCATGTCATCAGCATACACAGAGAGATTGGATTCTTTGATGATGCCATCTACATCAGAGATTGTTAAGACAAACAACAAAGGACCAAGGTGACTACCTTGTGGGACACCAAAGGTAGCTGAAAAAGAATCTGAATTGGAAAATCTAAAGATGACATTATAACGGCGTTCTTCGAGATATGATTTAATCCAAGATATAAAGAGTGATGGAAAACCAAAGGCTTTAAGCTTAAGAAGAATGATAGTGTGTGAGATTTTGTCGAACGCTTTACTAAAGTCGGTAGACACTACATCAACTTCGTACCCGCTTTCCAACGAGCATAGAGCGTTTGAAACAAATTCTGCAAGGTTATTTGTTTAGGTTTACTTCTATATTAAGCTCGCTTATGGCCATTTTCCAAATAAAATTTTTTTCGCTATCTTTGACTAAATCAGTTAGAATTCTCAAGTTTTTAGAAACATTTGAGATATCCGTGTTATTTGCTTTGCAGATGGACTCTACCCTTGCAAGATCATCGGATACGTGAGTCATTATTTCGAAATTCGGTATTTTACTGATGACTTGCTTATTAGCCGAATGCATCACGTTCAAGGAGTCGCTAAGACATTTTATGGCGAGCATAACATGGGATAGTGATAGATCCATGCACTCATCACAGAAGAATTTAAAATGTGATGTGTATTCTTGAAAGTAGTTTAAACTTCTTTTAGTCATTCCCACACAAGTGCCGTGGTAAGATTTTCCGCAAAGACCATTGCAACTTAGCTTAATTGCACCTTTGTCCTCAATAGAGCAGTTAATTTTGGCACAAGCAGGTTCCATTGTTTATTGTTTACTTTATTTGGTTGTTTATAAAAAGTTTTTTTTTTACTTTTGATATTTGCACTTATTTCAGGTGCACTTAAAAGTTGGAGTGGGCTGTTTCTCTTATTGTTATTATTTTTGCTTAATTGCAATATTCACACTTTTTCTTATTGTTAATGTTGTTGCTTTATTGCGATATTCACACTTTTTCGCGGCACACTTATACGCATCTGCACATATATATAGGTCAGAGAACAAATAAAATAGCACAATGAACTATTGATCCAGTGAAATGTGTGTGTGCTTTTTTTTTACTTTATTTAATTTTTTACAAAGGTCTTTTGGATAATTTTTATTGTTTTTTTTTTATTTAATTTTAGGTGATTAAAATTGCAAGCCGAAAGAAACAAGCACAAACTCTTGAAAGTTAAATGTAAGAGCGGGTTAACAACGACTGAACTGTTTGCGGTTACAATTGCAAATATTTATTTAGCAAATTTTAAATTTATCACAAAAAACTTCAAAACTTATTTTATAATAATTCATGTTTAAGTCAGCAATATAACAAAAAACTTAAAAGCATTTCAGTTGTTTTGGTTTTCATATATGTATTCCTTTTTCACTATTTAATACAAAAATTAGAGCTTATAATTTGTTAATAAGCCTACATCTTGCTTTAAAAAAAATTATATTTTTTTGATAATATAAATTGCCGAATCGCAATTTAATCAAATGTAAAAAAAAAATAAGTCTCCAATTGGAAGATGCTACAAAATAGGCAAAGCAACAAGAATAACACAAGGCAATTCGTGTAGCTGCCGATTGTCCTGCGTGACAATAGGATACTACTTTTTATTTTTTTCTTAACAACAAATTAGACATATCATAATTTAATTCTAAATAAATAAAACAAGAAAATAAAATGCATGGTCTTTTCTTAAAAAAAAATCAATTAAAAGTTATTATTGGAGTTTTTGTTTTAAATCTATTTAAAGTAGTTCATAAATAATTGGATTAATTCTGTTAAAATTTAATTTTGATATTATTTGAATGGATAAAGGTAAAAATAGTAAATAAAGAAATCGATTAATTTTTGCAAAACTTTATTTTGATATAATTTGAAAGGATAAAGGTAAGAATAGTTAATAAATAATTGGTTTAATTTTGTTATAATTTAGTTTTGATGTCATTTAAGACATTGATCAATTTTCTAAAATGTTGTCCTTTGGTGCATTTGAATCCGATTAGAAACAAAAAAGATATAGCGATTTATCTAAACCGCCTTGCTTCAAATAGATAAATATATACTTTTTTTAACAAATTAGCCGAATATCAATGTAGTTACAAAGAAATAAAAACAAGAAAACAAAATTGATGGCATTTTCTTTAAAAAATACAATTTAAAGGTATGAGTGGATTTAACTCTGTGCAGCAGATTAGAGTTTTACTTTTAAATCTGTTTAAAATAGGTAATAAGTAATTGAATTCATTTTTTTAAAATTTAATTTTAATGTCATTTAGAAGATTGATAAATTTTCTAAAATTTTGTTCTTTGGAGCATTTGAATCCGATCAGAAATAAAAAAGATATAGCGATTTATCTAAAACGTCTTTGCTTTAGATAGACAAAATCGCAAAAATATGATTTATATCTGACGATCAACGAAATGCTTCCAAAACGTGAACAAAATCCTAGCGTAACAAAAAAAGTCCAATGCAGCAACAACAAATCAAGCCAAAAAAAATGTAAACAAAGTCAGGCTGCATTCGACTCGCGTCGTTTCATCACCGAAGTCGTGAAGCGCGACTAGCCAACGGTAATTGTGTTTGTGGTCCATCCGCTGATGCGACTGACACAATTAAAGTACAGTTTTCAATAGAATCAAAAAGATTCGTAATTTGTGATGGCGTTATAAATCTATGATTTGGCCAAATAATTTCCTCTTCAGTGAGGATTCTTCTTGAGCTAGGGAAGCCTAGCTTTCGGAGTAACTTTAACTAATAAAAAAAAAAATAAAAGTCAGGCTGCTCTACTCAGAAATCTAAAAAATATATGTATAAGCAGTGGTTTTCTGCATCATTGCTGTTCTTTTATAAATTCTAGCAACATAAACAAAACTTTAAGCAACTTATACATGTTGTGCTAGCAACACAAATCGTCGGGTCTCTTGTCTTGTACGTGCAAATTTTTCATTCCGTACCGGAGCTTTCACATGCAATGTCTATAAGTATTTATAGTCTCTGCTTAAAGTCACTTCGTTTCCCACTTTATTAGTATTATAAATACTTAGTATTTATAGTCTCTGAAATGAGTTAAGTTATTAGACCAAACTTTTGAGTTTTTTAACACGCTTTTTCCACTTTTCTTGAACGACATTATTATAGTCGAGTAAAATGCGCAATTATTTAATTACTTTAACCTTTTTCAAGCACAATTAAAAACACAACTTACGCTTACTGGTAAAATTTTACTTCTGATGAAATATTTGAAGTTAAAACAGCGTCTACATCGCGCTAAGCCTACTGCATATATTCTTTTTTATTTTTCAACATGCAATTTAAATTACAAAATATTTTCACCACGTTAAGCCTACTAAATATTTTTAAATTTTGAAATTTAGAAGTAGGCATTCTAAATACTAAAAATATGGCATTTTGAAAACTTTAACGGCTGGCGTGAGGGACCTTTTTGGAAAACTATGTAAAAATTGTGTCATATTCTTTATTTTTTAATAATTCCTCATCCCGTGATGAGTAAATGTAAATCTATTTTTTGGAAAAAAATGTTAAAAGTTATACCCCTAATATCCATTTAATAAACATTTACATAAATACAAAGATATCTTTAGTTTTAAAGTATTTTTTATGCAAAAAAATGTCCTGGCGAGTACTGTAAAATCCCGGTATTTTCTATAAATGTCTCGATATTACGCTTTCCAAATCTGGCAACCCTTCTTAGTACACGGGGTCGAGTTCAAGTTTCATTAAAATAGTCTAATTTATGTTATGCATTTGAGAATCCAATGAAAATAAATGGAATTTATTCAATTACACAATATATAAAGCTTTTTAAAGTGATACCTACCCTGCAAACCATATGAGTCTTTAAAGACTCTTTATGACTCATTTGTAGGCAGAGCTGTAAAGTCTGCATTCATATTCAGAATTTTAAGTACAACTGAATAACGACATAAGAATGCATTCAATGAATGCAAAATTGATTTATACATAACATTTTTAATTCACATTCAATTTTAAAAAAATGATTAGTTAATCATTTCAATTATTCATTTTCGTTATTCAGAATAATGAATCAATTTTTTTATTCATTTGAATGCTATTCACAAAGAATGCCATTCACAAAGAATTACAGAATTTTCAATTATTCTATTTTTATTCATTATTCATTTTTTATTCGTTATTCATTTTTTATTCTTTATTCATTTGTTATTCATTATTCATTTTTTATTCATTATTCATTTTTTATTCATTATTCATGTGTTATTCATTATTCATTTTTTATTCATTATTCATTTTTTATTCATGTTTCATTTTTTATTCATTATTCATTTGTTATTCATTATTCATTTTTTATTCATTACTCATTTTTTATTAATTATTCTTTTTTATTCATTATTCATTTTGTATTCATTATTCATTTTTTATTCATTATTCATTTTTTATTCATTATTCATTTTTTATTCATTATTCATTTGTTATTCATTATTCATTTTTTATTCATTATTCATTTGTTATTCATTTTTCTTTTTTTATTCTTTATTCATTTGTTATTCATTTTTTGTCATTGCTTAGGACTGGCTGTGTATTTCTTTTATTAATTTGACAACAGCAAACAATTTTTTATAAATATCTTAAGAAATAAAAAAAAAACATAACAGACAAACCTAAATCGTCGCGTCTACAATCTGTTAAAAGAACGCAACAAAAAAAATTTAAGGAAATTGGAGAGAGAATTCGGTGGCATTAAAAGCATGTTTTATTTGGGCCTTACTAGTTTCTAAACGTACGCTTGATCTCTGTTGTCTTCACTTATGAACAACCAATTCCTCACACTCCGCTGGAATAAGTTTATCGGTTATGACATGGTGTAAGAAATAGAGGTGTTAGTGAGTTTGACACTTCTCTCTCAAAATGATAAAATTATGTTTCCCCGCTCTTGTCAAAAACATCTGATGGTGAATTGCAATAAGAAGAAATTTTGTTAAATTCGTGTCTTTCTGTAATTTTATAAGATAATTACTGAGATTAAAATGAGAATAAAGTGATATGGAAAACAATCAAAAATAATGAAACGCTGTGCGTTATGCAAAAAAAAAAATAACGATGTGAATGCAAGACAATTTGCATGCTGGCCAAAACTTTATGTCGGCGGCACCTTCCAGCGCACGTTTCTGATAAAATGGCCAAAACATTCAATGACAAACTTGGCAAATCGGAGAAGACAACTGCAATTACTTTTTTCAACACAAAACGGCACAATTAACTGCATTAAATATTTATTTATGCTTAATTCGCACAATAAAAACTATAGCACATCATCTAGCAACTCAAACAAATAACACAATTTGACAACTATCAACAGTTCCGCTCACAATTTTTTGACAGAAGCAAAGAAATTCATGGTGTTGTCAAAAACTCACTAACACCTGGTTTTCTTACATCATGGGTTATGACATCAAATTTAAGAGTATGTAGTTGGTTACTTCGGTTATCCATTTACCACTGGGACGAAGAAGCAAGCTCGGCATTAATTCGCTGGAAATAGTCATGACTGCGTGCTTAGCTCACTCTGAATTTTATTAACATCAACCTACCGATATTTCTTCTATACCTTTTCCTGAACCTCATCATCAAATTGCTGGTAATTAACATATCCATCATTTTTATTATTAAACGCAGATAACGGTTTATTTATTACTAAATGTATTTAATGTATTTATAATGGTATAGAATGAAAAACCATGTATAGACTCGAAAAACAATAATAGCAGGACAGATTTACCGATTGCGGTCAGTTTAGTGTTAACCTAGTTGGTGTTTGCAAGCGTACGATTCTAAGTAAATGAAGTTATTTCATATTTAAGGGGGAAGTTCGGTTACTTGGATTCCTTTTTTCAAAATGTTTATTTCATGTTTCATTCAGATGAGAAACTCAATTTTTTTACATATCGATGGCTTAATATAGAAAAGGCGTTTTTCTATAGAAAATTTTTTAAATGCTGTTTTTATATAAAATAGGCAACAAATTTACAATCGTAGCTTTCGCAAAAAAAACGAGTTATGCATTTTCTATATATTCAGCCATAGATATAAAAGTACAAAAAATTATTTTTAAGTTCTCACCAGTTTTTGGTAAATTAAATTGTACATACTTTTATTAACAGATATCTTTCTGTTCCTGAAGTTAGAGAACGACGCGTTTTATATCAAGTTTTATGTTGGATTTCTTAAACCAATTTTTAACTGAAAATACTTTAATTGTGAGCTATTAAGATCAAATAAGTTTGAAGAAGGCAACAACAACTCTGTATATATGTATATTAACTTTTTAAATTTTTTTTTCTATTCTTATTAATATCGTCAAATTGATAAGCAATGACAAAAAAATGAATAACAAATGAATAAAGAATAAAAAATGAATAATGATTAACAAAGGAATAATGAATAAAAAATGAATAATAAATAACAAATGAATAATGAATAAAAAATGAATAATGAATAAAAAATTAATAATGAATAACAAATGAATAATGAATAACAAATGAATAATGAATAAAAAATTAATAATGAATAAAAAATTAATAATGAAAAAAATGAATAATGAATAAAAAAAGAATAATGAATAAAAAATGGAATAATGAATAAAAAATGAATAATGAATAAAAAATGAATAACAAATGAATAAAGAATAAAAAATGAATAACGAATAAAAAATGAATAATGATTAAAAATAGAATAATTGAAAATTCTGTAATTCTTTGTGAATGACATTCTTTGTGAATAGCATTCAAATGAATAAAAAATTTGATTCATTATTCTGAATAACGAAAATGAATAATTGAAATGAATAATTAATCATTTTTTTTTAAATTGAGTGTGAATTAAAAATTTTATTTATAAATTAATTTTGCATTCATTGAATGCATTCTTTTTTCGTTATTCATTGATTCATTTTTTTGTGATGTAAATCAAATTGAATGCATTCTTTTACAGCTCTGTTTGTAGAAGCCAGAGCCCTCATAATGAGCTCTTATAAGTTTCATAAAAGAGCAGTTTTTCCTTCAAGAGCTCAAATATGAGTACAAAATGATACTTTTTTAACTCTCAAAAGTAATTCATTCGGACTCCTATAAGAGTCTTTTATGAATCTTATATTGGCCTTTTAATACTCATAATAGACTCTTAAAAGTATCCAAAAAGTGCTAGTTTTCCTTTGAAAATAGTCGCTCTTATGAGATTTTTGCCCTTTTTGTCTTTTTAAAATAAACATAAAGGTGCAGAAAATTAGCTTGTTTTCCTTTGAATATGAGCATCGAAAAGAATCTTTTGGCTATGGATTAAAATCTGTGCTCAGTTTCCTCATATATTGTAAAATTTTCAAGATACAGGGTGTTTTACGTTTTTGGCACGTGTTTAAAAAAAAATAATATTTGGTATTTTAGAAAAAAAATATCAAATTTTCAATCAATATATCAACCACTGCCGTGTCATGTGCGGTAGCGGAGCAAAAATGTTGAGATTATCCAACGAAATATCATCAAATTTTGTATATTTTGTTTTATAGGAGCTGGAATCGTGCAAATTTAAAATGTCTGTTTTTTATGTAAAAATACGCTTGATCAACAGTTTTTTCTAAATTCTAACTTTAGACGATTGCAACTCCGCTAAAACAAAAGATCTTGAAAATCTTACAATATAGGAGGAAATTGAGTACAGATTTTAAGCCAGCAATGAAAGTACATATAGGAATATTAATGGGTTTTACGGATACGAAATTTGTAGGCTAGTATTATTTATCCAAACATGTCTGAATATAATATTCAAACACGATTACTGAACGGAATGAAATATTTTATATTTTATGTCAATGAACAATATTTCAAAACATGCTCTTTTTTCTTTAAATTTGTACATTGAAAACGCGTAGTTTTTTTTAAATACAGTAAATACATATTAAAAACTCATATTCAGGAGGCTTTTCACAAAACACTCTTCAATTTGAAATTTTTCTGAGCCCTTAACTGAAGTACTCCAAAAACAATCCGAAATAAGTACTTTTCCGGAATGTACGTTATGAAAATACAAAAAATACACTTTAAAAACTCATAAATAAGAGGGAACTCATAAAATCCTCTTTACTAAGACTCTTTTTAGAGTCCGAATTATGAGCGCTCCGAACTTGGTTTAAAGGGTAGTTTTAAAAAAAAGAATTCATAAAAGGGGCATCTTAATTGTATTGGTTTTTTTAACCAATATCACAGAATAAATTTATATATCTGCATTTACATTTTTGCTGCTCAAATTCCAGCATGTTTGGCTATAGTTGATTGGCATAAGGACATTTGAGAAACCAAATTAAACCGTCGTCAAAGCACGTTTCTCCTATTCACTTAGCATTGATTTAAAGTTTTAATATCTTTCATATACTTACGGTTTTTCCTTGCGAAGATGTCGCTTTTTCTTAAAGGCCTTTTTCACTCTGAGCAGTAGAAATGCGGCACGGTCTACCGACAGCGTTGTGCTTTTCTTTGACGCTACCTCCTCCATATTCTCTGTGTTTTTGTTTCCTTCCACAGTTTCAGCTACGTCAACACCAACAAGTCTGATGTAAGGATAAACGCGTTGGGGTTATATTTTTAACGCATTATCGGAAACATTTGAAAGGATTGGAGACAACCCGCGCTGCATAAACATTTTTGCGTTTTAAAGCTAAGATGAAAAAAATAGTAGTTTAAGTAAGTCAAAAATATAGGTGTAAGTTTTGAAATAAATTTTAGATTAAATTTAAGAATATCTTTGTTAGGAATCATTGTTAATCAATGTAATTATAAAAATATTCAAAATATCTATGCCCCAAATATGTACATGGGCGTCCGCAGGGGAGAGAAGGGGCACTTTCCCCTCCCTAGGCACTGAAAATTTTTAAATATCTTCATATTAAGTCAAAAAAAGCGTAAGCTGCAACTAAAAAATTTTACGGGAGAGTCAAAAAACTTTCTAAATTGTAATTGTAATTGTAAGTTGCGCTCAAAATAAAAACGTCGTTTTTAGATGTAGAAGTGTAAGATTTAGCAGAAACATGTATTTTGATAAGGTGCATCAATAATCAATCAGAAAGTCGACTTTTATGATACGATTATATACAATGTTAACATATTTTAAAGAGAACTCAAAAATACTATTTTTAAGGTATATTTATAAATAAAGCTGAGCTAAAACATGCATGCATTTTTAAATGGTATGTTGTAGCCGTCGCAGTGATAAGTTACGGTACCATTTCATTTACCCTTGCTTCACAGGCACTTTTCAATAAGTATTCTTACTCTCAAAAAATTTTGTGTGTAAATATTACCAATAACTGAGTCCATTCTACGAATTTTATTCGTAGTTTTCAGTCACGAATAGGATACGTAGATTGAACGTAGTTTGGTACTAGGGAAGTCACTCCCGGAATCGCGGACGATTGAAGCCCCTTTAAATCCCGGGATTTTCTTTGCAGGATCCTGGGATTTTTATAAAAAATTTTTATTACACATATTCATGTAAATGCAACCATTTCAATTTTAGTTGATATGAATATAGAATTACAATAGAAAAACCTTTTATTTAGGCTGAAAAAGATTGTCACTTGAGCAAAGCCTTTGGAAAGTCTTAAAAGATTTTGCGAAAAGCCTTTGGAAAGTCTTAAAAGATATTCTGACTTAAGAAATTATTTTGTTTTGTGGTGAAGGCAATTGTGATCGAAACTTACAAATTGCTTACGATTATCGTAAACTATTTCTCCAACTAGCATAGAATTAGAACGGTGCTTCTCATTAGCGCGTTATAGTTGTAATAATATCCAAACAAAACTCTCTAATGAAAAATAAGACGCGTTGATCAGCTTAATGTACTACTTTAATATAAATTTAAAAAAAAATTCATTTTGAAAAGTCTTTTCCAACCTTAATTTGCCTTAAACACAAAAAAATATGAAGCGGTGTCTAAGAAAAATGTTTAAAATTTATATAATAATGCCTTAAACCAGGACCGTAGCCAGGATCTACACAGTTTTTTCTTATTCAAAATTAAAATATATAACATTTTGTATTATTTCATTCTCAAGTTAAATTTTTTTATATTTTATGTATGCAAGTAAATATATTAAGGTACCTCGACTTGCATTAGAAAAAAATTTCATGTGTACCCCTCTAAAAAATAACATTGGTCTTTTTTATGATTCCCAAAATACTTTGTCTGTTACGATAGCCGCCAGTGTGAGCTAAAACATTTTGCAAACACCTCGAAAAATCGTGTTTTTCGTAAATATATTGGCTGTAGTTTTAAAAAAACTAAACTGTCAAATATTTAAAGCCGGAAAAGGCTCCTTTAATCTGCATTAAAAAATTTTTAAGTTTTTCAATAGCATTCAAGATAATGCTGTTTTTCGTGCGTTTTTTTAATTTTTTTTAATTTATTTTCACTAAAATTCAAATAACTTCATTATTTCTAATGCGATCCTGACTTTTGCGATATCGTTGGAAAGGCTTTGAGTGCTTGCACTCATTGCCAGAATTTCTAAAATTATACGTATTAAAGATAAAATATTAATTTAAAAAAAACTGAAATTTTTTAAAGATATTAAAAAAAATAAAAATGAAGTTACTACCATCATCTACAATTGCCGATGTCAAGGGTAGTGAAAACAATAGAGATGATAGTTTTGAATGCATCACGTTTGATCCGATAAATCGCGAAACATTGGTTTTCACTATTGCTGTTTACACGATTCAACTCCTAACAAAGACTTTATGACCCGTAAACGCAACTTCAGTATATGATTTAAGTTTTTTAAAACATATTAAGTGATTCAATAAAATAATTATTTAATTGCATTAACTTTTATTTGAATTTCGAGGGTGTTTTTTATAGAGTGACACAAGTTTAAATCATAATAAAATACAGTAATATATTTTTAATATCAATAAAATGGGCTTTATTGGATAGAAAATTTTATGATATTAATGTTTAAATATGATTTTGGCCATGTGGCCGCCACTGTTGTCTAGATCTGGAACACCAATTTTCACAAACTTTTCGCAGCATTTGCGGCCTTATCTCGCCGATAACTCTTCGAATGTTGATTTCCGGTGTCCAATTGTTTGTGGTTTATTGGCGTAGACAAGTGACTTTACATAACCCCAAAGAAAATAATCCAGTGGGGTTAAATCACACGATCTTGGGGGCCAATTAATTGGGCCATTTCGTGAAATTATTTTTTCGTCAAAAGTGTCCTAAATCAATTGTAGCGCCCGCTGTGTGGCATGTGGTTCCGTCCTGTTGGAACCACATAACAGCAAGATTAATGCCATTAATCATCATTGAGACGAATTTCGCATAAAGACCTTGGTATGACGCCATACAAAGTCCAATTGGTTCAGGAGTTGAAGCCAACTGACCATCCAATGCGTTTTCGCTTCGCTAAGTGGGCCTGCGATCGACTTACAGAAGATGCCGATTTTGCCAAAAAAATCATCTTTTCAGATGAAGCTCATTTTGATCTTGGCGGGTGTGTAAACAAGCAAAATTGTCGCATTTGGGGCACAGAAAACCCGCACGCATACATTGAAAAGCCGCTGCACCCAAAACGATTTACTGTTTGGTGCGGATTTTGGTCCAGAGGCATAATTGGGCCATTTTTCTTCGGAAAATGAGCAAGGAGTGGCGTTACAGTCAATGGCGATCGTTATCGGGCCATGTTGAACGAATTTTTGTTCACAAAAATTGAAGAGGAGGATATTAGCAACATTTTGTTTCAACAGGACGGCGCTACGTGCCACACAGCCGAAGCTACACTCGATGTTTTGCGCCCTGTTTTTTAAGATCGCATTATCAGCCGCAGAGCTGATGTCGTTTGGCCACCTCGGAGCTGCGATTTGACACCGTTGGACTATTATTTGTGGGGTGCCCTCAAAGATAAGTGTAACGCCGACAAGCCAGAGACAATTGACGCTTTAAAGGACAATATTCGTGAAGCCATTGGTGAAATACTGCACACAATCGATAATGTGCTTAAAAATTGGACCGATCGTGTAGGCTAGTGCATGGTCAGCTGAGGCAGCCATTTGAATGAAATTATTTTCCATTATTAACCGGAAGGATTGTACTTTCAAATAAAAAAAGAAATTTGAGAAAATATACAGTAATTTTTTTTTATAGAATTTTCAAAAAAAAAAATTATTTGGCGGACCCTTTACTAAATAGTGCAAAGCCATTAGTAAATACTACAAATATAATGGAAAAAGTTATGAAGTTATTCGTACGAGAAATTGAGGAATGATATCCTTATAAGATGAAGATCATTCTTCGGAGCAACAGATGGTAAGGGCCATTTAAGCCAATAACGCATATGAACGATTGGAAATTATGTATTATGTTAAATTTATGTTTTAAAGTAATTAAACACAAGAAGAAAACAAAGTAAATTAAATTTAAAAACTAAATGTTTATAAGTTAAATAAGTCTGCCTAAAAAAATCGTTTTTCTGTCATAAAGATGATCCAATTAGGATAATTTTTATCTAGCGATCTAGGCGAGAGCAAAGCTTCTAATTCAAAAGCGAAAAACAAATTAGGAATAAATAAATTCTGAATAAAGTAGGCTAATTTTAGATCATGCACTAATTTTTAAAAAAAAACCTTATTGCAAATTTTGTTAAGGAAAAGCTTTTACATTAGAAAATCTAATGAGCAAAAGTTTTTTATGACTAAAATTTATATAAGAAACTCTATTTGAGACATTTATTCTTCTTCAAATTCACTTTTTTTAACAGGCATCCACCCATTTTGAAAATTTCCTGGATTTTTTTTTCGTCACGTGCTTACATTACATCCAGGATTCAGAATCAAGCCTTCCAGGGAGGTTCTGGAGTATGTTTAGAAAATGAATGGAGCTAAAAACCCATCTATACATGTACCTATTTATATATTTATTCATACGTTTTGAATTTAAAAAATAAAATTTAAATAATTCATATAATAAGTATGTTTCCAAACTCGATTTTAGTAAATTGCATGCTGCTATTTATGATGCATTTGGAAAAAAGAAATAAGTGAGTTGATGTCCATGCGGGAATTATTTCAAGAATACCGACAACTCTAATTCTTAATTTTTTTTGCGGATTATATGAGTTTTAACCTCCAAAATCCAAATCTGATAAATTTCAGGCCGCTCACAATTGGTTTATGAGTTTTAGGCCTTCCAAACTGGAAAAATGGTCTAAAAATCTTGCTGGTTTTATTCAATTTAAAAAAAAAATATTGGGAAATTTTTGTATTCTTATTTGAAAAAATAAAACTTAGGGGCTTAATAGTAGTTAATGCGATTTTATTTAAGGCTAAAGGATACCTCACATTATATAATTTACTAAATTACTAAGAATATTTGTTGAGAAGAAATTTTTAAACTACATGAAAAAAAAATTGGCTCATCTTTGAAATATATATCATATACTTTTTGTACAAGCGTGTGTAAGTCAGCGTATCATGATAACAAAATTAATACTAAAAATAACTAAATTAGTACTAAAAAGTAGAACTATATAGGTAAGATGTTCTTTATGTGTATTCTAGACTCCTTTATGCCTTTGTCCCCCCCTAGAACAAATCCTGCGGACGCCCTTGTGTATGTATGTTAGTCCTTTTAAAATGTAGACACTTTGGTCTATTTCGTTTCAATGTATATATGCTCATTTTATCAGATTTTGCCAAAGGTGGTCGCATCACCATCTAGAAAAAAATTGCCAAAAATATATGTGAATACCCTACAAAAATATACAAAAATATACTCATTGGAGACAACAAAAAACTTTTTAATTTTTTTTTTCTTTTATCGTTAGCCCGTGGTGCCACTCGAAACGCTTCGGGGTCGCCTCAAAATACATGTATTAGGTGTATACGATTTCCCTTGTATCTTAAGGCGAATTTACACATTTCATTAAAAACGATGATAGTGAACGTTGAACGATGACAGTAAATCAATTTTTAATTTACATTATTCAAAGTGTAAATTTGAAATTAAGTGGATGATTCGGTGTTGAATGTCAAAATATATTCTTTGGCTGATTGATTTTATTGACATTTAAAAAAATTAAATAAATAAAAGCTATTCAGAAATTAAATAAAAAAAATATAAACTTTCTGCTTGAAATTATGTTAACACCTTTCAGTTGTGTTTTAGTACGAATGACACATCAGTTCAGTTTGCTTTCACTTTCATCAAAAGTAGGAAGACCTTCTACTTCTTTCACTGATCAATGTGGATGACAATCATCTTCATTTTAAAGATGAAACTCAATTTACATTTTCAATTTCAATTTTGGATCAATCAGATGATTCATCCAAAGTGAAGGATGATAGTGAATCGTGTAAATTCTCCTTTAGCTTCTTAGATAGATATTGACTTCAATTAAAAACAATTTTACAGAGAACTAGCTTTATCTTTCAGAAACACTAAAATTTAACTTGACTTTAACTTTTGCAAAAATATTAAATTGTTCGGTTTTAACCACCCTGTTTTTGCAAATAAGAGTTATTCAAAATTTAATATTTTTCCCCCAGTTCTTATTTAAATGTTAGGGGTATTCACTTCAATGCTGAAATTTCAGAAATCGGAAATTTCCAATGAGTTGAAATGAGCAACCCGTTCGTAATGTTTCGTTTTTTTTCACATGCATCTGTCAAATTTAAAATTGCCCTTGCTTCATTTCGTTAATGCGCTTGTTACCAAAACAAATAATTTTGTTCATATTTTGTTAAACACATATATATAAATCGACTGCTACTCAGCTACTTCGGAAATTTCCGAAGAATATTTTACATAAACTCAATAGGTGATTAAATTTAAGCAAACTTCGGAAAACCAAAACAACAACAATTGCACTGAATTTTTCGTAAATTTCAGCATTTCGGAAATTTCAGCGTTTAAGTGAATATCCTTACTATTTAATTTAATTACATAAAAAAATTCAAAAAAGAACAATTACTGGACTTACGAAAAATGTGTCAAACCCTATATCTCCGAACACGCACAGTTACAAATTCTAAATTTTCTTATATTTTTAGTATTGCTAATTTTGAATGCACTGATAAAACTTTGTGTTAGCCTTGTTTTTAAAAAACTGCTTTTTTAAAAGTGTATAAAAAACGAATTTAATACAAAAAGCATGCACTAAGAGATTGTATATTAGATGTGTTTTTTTGAAATTTTATTTCTGGTTCGTTGACTAAAGGGTAAATAAATAGAAGCATATTAAGAGGATCAGAAATGTGAAATTTTGAGTATAATATCTCTTAAACCGAGTGCGCTCAAGGCAAAAACCATTCCTACTGTACCTTTTTATGGTTATGTTAGGTTAGGTTATGGTGGCGGCCGGCACCACAGGGATCTACTCCTCCTTTCTTGCTCTCCAAAGCACTGTTGTGGAACCAACCTGCACTAATAATTAAAAGCAGTAAACGCTTAACGTTTACCTCCTCAAGATCCATGAGATCATCAAGAAAGAGGCTACCTAAATGCTTATGTCTTCTGCGGACTAAAGCGGGGTTTGAACAGATGCGATACCATCTTCTCTTCCTTATCCCTGCAACTCCTGCAGAAGTCATTCGAATGAGCCTCCATTCTAAGAGCATGCCTTTCTATAAGACAGTCCTATCAGAGATCTTTCCTCACCAATTGAGTGAGGTTCGTCATTTGTTTTTCAGTAAAACTAGGCCACATCTGTCTAGCTATGTTAGAAGTGGTGCTATACTTCCACCTTAAATTAGCCATTTCTGTGGCATGTTGCCAATGTCAAACTTATCGGCCGTCTCATTAAGAGACTAGCTACATTTAAGGGTTGTTGGTGGTGTTAGGAACACACCTCCAAAAGATTTAATCGCTGCTTGGCTGTTCGTAAAAATGTAGATTTCTTTTCCATAGCTCTATAAATGGCCATTATTTCACCATGGAAGACACTGCAATGATCTGGCAGTCTAAATGAGGTTCTGATGTCCAGATTCATAGAAAAGACGCCTCCCCCGACTTTGCTGTCAAGTTTTGAGCCTTCAGTAAAAATATGCGCGCCAACTTGGCTTAGCGGCAATAACCCGTCCCATTCTACTTTGTTCGGAATAACTGTGTGAAAGCCATTCTCAAATGATTGAGTGGCAATAGTGTAATCGATGTTGCTAGGAACTGCTCCTGCAAGATCAATAATAGAGGAGTGACCTGTACGAGTTTTAGTCCCCTGCAAGGTTGCTCTTAGGCGGATGGCTGTTTCCTGCGCCATCCTTTTTCCCATAATGTAAAGGAGTATTAAGCAAAGAACCGCATTTTCCACAGATGAAGTGGACCTCAGCGCTCCGCTGATGCATACGGCCGCAGTTCTTTGTACTTTCCCTAGCAATTTGCAATTAGACTGCGTTTTTAGTGCAGTCCACCACACACAGACACCGTATAGCAAGATTGGCCTTACTATAGCTGTGTAAATCAAACGTGCAATATTCGGAGTTACCTATAGCCCCCACGATTACCTATAGCTTTCTCACAGGCATATAAAGCAACATTGGCTTTCCTAGTTCGCTCAAGAATATTCGATTTCCAGCTGAACGTTCTATCCAAAATAACTCCTTTGTGTTTTGCCTCTTCCACGAAATTTACCTGAGTGCCATCCAGACGTGGAGAAACTATGCGCGGAACTTTGTATTTCCACGTAAAAAGGACTAGTTCAGTTTTTTGGGAATATACCACCAGCCCACAACTTTTGGCCCAACTATTGAGATCGGAGAGCGCTGACCCAACCAGCTCCGAGAGAGTGTTAGGAAACTTTCCCTGTGCAGCGACAGCTTCGTCCTCCGCATAGCCAATCACTTTGCAACCAACCTTATCTATTTTCTCAGAAGTTCATTGACTACTTAGTTCCATAAAAAAGGTGATAGATCACCCCCCCTGAGGAGTGCCTCTACTCACAAATCTCCTGGGTCTTGAGTCACCTAGAGATGCACTGACGACTCTGCTGATCAGCAGGTTTTTTATCAGTACACAGAGTGACTCTTACACCCGAAGCTTCATGAGTGCGTCAATGATTGCCCCCCGAAAAACATTGTTAAAGGCACCTTTGATGTCTAGAAAAGCTACCATTGTGTACTCCTTGTGAAAAAATTAATCTTCTATAAAGCCTACCAGGGAGTGCAGGGTCGTTTTTACAGACCTACCTTTCCTGTAGGCATGTTGTGAAGCTGAAAGCAAATTTGTGTCCATGCTACAACGAATATGAACGTCAATCAGTCTTTCGAGTGTTTTCAGCAGGAAAGATGATAGACTAATGGGTCTAAGGTCCTTTGGACTCGATTGCGATATCCTACCCACCATAGGGATAAATACTACTTTTACCTCCCTCCATTTTAATGGTATGTATGTCAAGTCAAAGCAACCTTTAAAAATGACAGTGGGCCATGCAAGGATTATAAACACCATCTGCTGTAGAGCGGCTGGAATAATACCATCAGGCCAAGCAGACTTATATGGTACTAAACAGAGCCCATTTGAACCTGTTCTCTGATATAATATTTGTAGGACTCAACGTCAGAGCTCTCTTACACCTAGTATGAGTGGGATCCCCAGAGCAATCCGGGAAGTGTGTACTTAGAAGAAAATCAAGGGTTTCCTCGCTGGAGGATGCCCAGGTATCGTCTGATTTCTTTAAGTAGCTTGGATAGCTAGGACTAGAAGCGAGAATCTTACGGAGTCTTGATGCTTCGGAAGATTCCTCTATATTGCAGCAGAAAAGCCTCCAGGTATTACACTGAGCCTTTTGAAGTACTTTCTTAAAAAGTTTTAAACTGGATTTATACTCATCCCAGCATTAAGTTCTACCCGATTTCTTAGCTTTATTAAAAATTTTCCTACACTGTGACCTTACATTACTGATTTCCCTTGACCACCAAGGTGGTTTTGATTTACCGCTTGGGGAACCTTTAAAGCATGAGCTTTCTAAAGCCTAATTTAAAGTCCCCGTCAGCTGCTCCACGATGTGGAGTTCATGTGGCGTCGATGGATGGTATTTGGAATTTTTTTTGCAACTGGAAGATAAGTATTGAGTAATAAGCAGTGTAAAACAGGTATTTAAATTTAATAATCTTATTTTGATGATCAGTTGAAATTAGTGCAGTTTTCAAGACGCAAGTGCATTTTTCTACAATATTTTTTTTTAAATTTTTGCAATGGAATTTCTAGTATATATGATTTATATAATCTTATTAAAAACAAGTGTGAAAATGGATACACATTTTGAAAATTTTCAAAACTGTCAGAACCGCTATTTCTGCGCTATTTGATTTCATTTTTAAACTTCCAGAAAGTGTGACTTCTTTGACACCGCTTGACACCGGGCTAATTTTTCAGTATATTTTTAATATGTGCTTATTCATTATTTTCAAACTGATTCGGGGTTTCGCACATGCTCGCTGCTATTTAATTTCCCTTTTTATTAGAGTGCACATTCTCCATCACTAAATGGAAATGATATGGAAATGGTATGAAATGTGGTACAAATAATGTGGAATTGTATGAAATGTGGTGGTCGAATAACGAAAGAAACGAAAATCTATTTAAGTTCGTTGAATCAAAATTATATCTTGCGATAAGAAGTCTTTAAAATCCATTCGAAATAAACTCACAAGTTTTTCTAGCTACTAATACTACTTTCTACTAATAAACTGGCACGCTTGTGAAAACAGGAAGGAACGTTTGATAGAAAAATGTTCGGAACTTTTGAAGAAAGAAGTTTGATATAGAAGATTGTTTGATAAAGTTTTTATTTTATGAGCTTTATTTAAATTTTGTAAAGTATTACAGAAAAACAAAATTAATTTTTACTGAATAAGTTTTCTTTTTTTAGTGTTAACACTTCGTGTAACAATGTTCTATATTTTAAATGGGCAAATTGTGTTAGGCAAACAATTTTTTGAAAATAAAATTTTTTATTTGATTATTGTTGTACAACTATTAAGAATATGTAAAAAAAATATCAAATTAATCCCGCTGTATCTATATTATATAGATTCTGCGGTTCAGCGCTTAAAAGCCGGTGAGCCAGAGTACCTTTAACTAACCAGAGTTCCTTTAAACGCGTTTTTCTGGAAACATACTCTTTCAAAACGGGTCTTACTACTGCAAACAAACTAATCGACCAATTGTAATTTACTTTTTTTTTAATTTGTTTTTAATGTAACTAACAGTTACTGTTGAACGCGGCTTCGCCAAAGACATTTTTTTATCAATCTCCCTAACGTCTTGAAGACGGTACAAATTTTTCACACATGCGCAAATTTTTACCTAATTTTGATTTTGACTAATTTTTATGTGATAAGGTTGGTTAGTTTTACGATATTCGACTTAGTGATGCGATATGCCATCATCGTCGTCATTAGGTTAAGACAATACATATCAAAGAAATAAAAGATGGTTTCGTGTTTTGTGTTTTGTGTTTTGTGTTTTGTGTTTTGTGTTTTGTGTTTTGTGTTTTGTGTTTTGTGTTTTGTGTTTTGTGTTTTGTGTTTTGTGTTTTGTGTTTTGTGTTTTGTGTTTTGTGTTTTGTGTTTTGTGTTTTGTGTTTTGTGTTTTGTGTTTTGTGTTTTGTGTTTTGTGTTTTGTGTTTTGTGTTTTGTGTTTTGTGTTTTGTGTTTTGTGTTTTGTGTTTTGTGTTTTGTGTTTTGTGTTTTGTGTTTTGTGTTTTGTGTTTTGTGTTTTGTGTTTTGTGTTTTGTGTTTTGTGTTTTGTGTTTTGTGTTTTGTGTTTTGTGTTTTGTGTTTTGTGTTTTGTGTTTTGTGTTTTGTGTTTTGTGTTTTGTGTTTTGTGTTTTGTGTTTTGTGTTTTGTGTTTTGTGTTTTGTGTTTTGTGTTTTGTGTTTTGTGTTTTGTGTTTTGTGTTTTGTGTTTTGTGTTTTGTGTTTTGTGTTTTGTGTTTTGTGTTTTGTGTTTTGTGTTTTGTGTTTTGTGTTTTGTGTTTTGTGTTTTGTGTTTTGTGTTTTGTGTTTTGTGTTTTGTGTTTTGTGTTTTGTGTTTTGTGTTTTGTGTTTTGTGTTTTGTGTTTTGTGTTTTGTGTTTTGTGTTTTGTGTTTTGTGTTTTGTGTTTTGTGTTTTGTGTTTTGTGTTTTGTGTTTTGTGTTTTGTGTTTTGTGTGTTGTGTGTTGTGTGTTGTGTTGTGTTTTGTGTTTTGTTTTGTTTTGTTTTGTTTTGTTTTGTTTTGTTTTGTTTTGTTTTGTTTTGTTTTGTTTTGTTTTGTTTTGTTTTGTTTTGTTTTGTTTTGTTTTGTTTTGTTTTGTTTTGTTTTGTTTTGTTTTGTTTTGTTTTGTTTTGTTTTGTTTTGTTTTGTTTTGTTTTGTTTTGTTTTGTTTTGTTTTGTTTTGTTTTGTTTTGTTTTGTTTTGTTTTGTTTTATTTTTTTTTGTTTGGTTTTGTTTTGATTTTTTTGGAGCGCTGCTCTGCATTTATATATATCTCACTTTTCAAATTGCTCAAGGCTCATTAGTTATTTTTTTTTTGTTGCGCTGTGCCAGCTGAGCACGAAGAGAAAGTGAAAATAGAGACAAACATGGAGTTGATTGAAACTCTCGCAACACAAACGCGTCAAAAGACAACGATTAAGCAATGCGTGGCAGCTGGGACGATTTCTTAAAAAACTTAATACCTTAATTAAATATACTTTTTATATAAATTTTGAAAGAAAAATACCCCTAAATAAATTCGATCCATTAAAGGGCAAATATTTTCCCTTACTTAATGTTAAGTGAGAAAAACGTATTATATGTAAGTAATTTTTTCTAAATCTATTTTCGTTTGTAATCGACAAACGACTTGAATGTAACGATGGAGATACAAGAAATTATATTGGAAATAGGAAAATACGTTTCCTAAATAATATCAGTAAGAAGATAAAAAAATATTCTCTTATCCAAACCGTGTGTAGGAGCAAATAAACGATAAATAATAGATATAAAAAACGTCATTATTAGCGTAGGTAATTGGGTGGCACAATATCCAAATAATTAGCTAATATATTATTCAAATATCCTTGCCTTATTTATCGAAACATACTTTTTGAGCATTGGCTAAAGTGAAATCATTTCGTACGTCATCTAATAAAATATTCAGGCTTGTAAATTGGTATGGTTTCACATATTCTCTGAGGACATTCATATTGATTGTAATTTTACAAAGATTTGTTCAACTTATCATTAACTGGTTCGTTGACACGGGCGCCATATCGAAAAATCAATTCAAACGGTTTAAAGGTTTCACTTAAATCTAAGCTCTATTCTCTCTGGCGCATAGTTAATATAAGGAACTAAAAGAACACATAATTAATAACAGTACAATTAGGATCGAATATTTCGGCTGTCATTTAAAGAAATAAATAAAAGCGAAATGAAACAAGTTAACCTTTTTGGGCAAAAAATTCGTTTTCGGTCAAAAAAAGTTATTTGACGGACTAAAAAGTCTTTAGAAACGAATCTTTTTTTGTTCGAAAATGTCTTTGAAAATAACTTTAAAATTTTCATAATAATAACTTTAAAAAGTTTAAATTGTACATAGCAGAGAACTGCACAATCCTACTTGAAGTCTATTTCAAGTACTTGCTTAAAATACAAGTTCAAGCTTGCTTCAAATGATATCGAAATATATCTTAATTTTTTAAAATATGCCCTTCTTTATTTCAATAAATTTAATGCTCTTTTTCAGAGCAGAAGTACTCTTATTCATGTGCTTACTGAAGAATGTTGGCGGTTGATTTTTTCTTTGGCTAAAAAATTTAATTAAAGCTGAATTTTTAAAAATGCCGTTTTCTATGACTGCGACAAATGTTGAAAAATACTTGTTGCTTCAAGAAGAAATATATTTTGGTCCAAAATGTGCAGAAATATTTTTAGATAGAACGTTTGATAAAGCAATTTTGAATGAAATAAGGAAAAACTGCCTAAATTTTTACTTTACTGCATTCAAAGATATGAAGGAAAAATTTCCTATAAATGATGCATTAATCAATTAGCTTGAATTTTTAAAACCTAATGTAGCGCTCAATTTACCAAATCGCTGTTCTAGCAAGGAACTTAAAAATATGTGCGTGGTAACAAAAATTTGTTATGAATGGAGAAAAATTTCGACTTTTTTTCTTTAAAATGAAAAAAAAACAACTTTTAAATTTGAGTGTAGAAAAGTTTTGGGAGTCAATATCTAATATCAAAGAAGTAAGTAATGAATATTTGTGTCCAAATTTGGTTCAATCATAAAAGTTTTCTTTATCAATTCCACACTCAAATGCAGAAGCTGAAAGAATTTTTCCCATTATAACAGATGTAAAAACAAAAAAATGAAATTGTATGAGTAATGACAATTTAAATGCAATATGTGTTTTACATTCGGCATTAGATAATAAAAACAACAGACGTATAAATTACAATATTGAAGATCGGCACTACAAACTTTTTACCAATGATATATATAACTGTAAAGATTAATAATTTGAATAAAATGTACCTTAAAATATTTCTGTGGTCACAAGGAATAACGCCTAAACTCAAAGTATCGTAAAAAACGATATTTTAATTGCACGAACTACGACACATTTCTTTGAAATATATGAACCGTTACAAACAAAATATGTGCAGACATAAGGCAGCCCGCAGAGTAAGCCGAAGCAGGCAGGCAGGCAGACAGGCTCTGCGAAGAAACAAGATAGAAATAACTGTTTTCTCTCTTGTTCACATAGTTTTCCTGTGCCATGTCTGCCTGCCTGTCTGCTTCGGCGCTCACTCTGCGGGCAACCTAAGTGATGATCAATTCTGGGCAAAATATTTATATATGCATATTTCCAAAAATTGGCAATAAAGTAGATTCCATATCGCTTTTTTATGATATTTTGAGTTTAGTCATTATTCCTTGTGACCACAGATTTATTTTATTTTATTAGTTTTAAGAATATATTTTTAAAAATAGTGCCTTTACTACACGGTTAAAAATTTTGGACTACTTTTTAATCCAAACTTTGGTTTAAAGGAATTTTTAATCCAAAAAGTACTACTTTTTAATCCAAACATTAGTTTAATTTAGCTGGGTCTCAAAACCACGTTCCTGTAAAGAACTTACATACATTTGTAATGATGCAAAATAAGCGAAACTATGTTAACAACTGAGTTGGACGAGTGGATAAGGTATTGGAACAGCACATCAGAAGACGTGTGCTTAAATCACGAACTGGTCAGAATATTTTCATATTTTACTTTAATTTAGCTGGGTCTCGAACTCAACTTTCTGCTCGCTTGCTTACTTACTGCATGCTTACTTGCATTCGTTATGATGCAAAATAAGCGTGACTTTCTTAACAAATGATATGGGCGAGTGGATAAGGTGTTGGACCAGCACAACAAAGGACGTGTGTTCAAATCATGGACTGGTCAGAAAATGTTTTAATTTTTAAGTTGACGTTTATTTTGATTTTTTTAAACTTTTTTTGGATTGATAACTAATCTTTTTTGGATTGAAAAATTTAAGCTTTTCGATAACAAAAGGCTTATACGAGATCTCATTTTATTATACAGTTGAAATATGTATTTATGTTATTATTTTTTTTTTTATTGTGTTCTTATGAAATAATTAATATTGTTAAAATATGAAACATGTTTATTTTACAATATGTTGTGAGGGAGAAACCAAGGTAAATTAAGTTTGGGGAAAAGGGAGAAAAGGGAGATTTAATAAAAAAACGCCCCCCAGCACTGTGGTGAACAAAGCTCTTCGTGCTTTAGCTTGGGAACCATGCGTGCGAATCGTGTGCCGAACATCAAATTATCGACTGATTTATCGACCGATCTATCACGGAAGAAATTTCAGAGGAATATGTGTTCACCACGCATCGATATTAGCATTATTATGTGACTAACTTAATTTAGGCCTTGTATGGCCATTGTTTGACCCAACTTTCGGCCGCTGGGCTTTACGAATTATTTTTAGGTCATTTTCGACCCTTGTACGGCCCATGTTTGGCCGCTGATCGACTGCTGTTCCCCCGCTGATAATTTTACTCGGGTAGTTAGTACAAATTTATATGTAAGTTTGTTTTGTTTCTTTTTTATAATACGATGAATAAATATTTTAGTCATTTTTTTACAAATTTTTCCACATTCACTTGTCTTTCATTTTGTTTTTTTTTTTTTTTTGTTGGTACTTTTCGTTTTTTGTACGTTCTAAGGTTATGTCTTTGTATCACTGTTTGGATCATGATAACACTAGTTCTAGCTTTTATTGGCAAATCTCTTACAGACATTGAATTATTTTTGTTCATTAAAGTAAGTACCTTAAAATCAAGATTCGGATCTCTTCGATATTTTTTTCTTCCATTTTTTGGCAGATCTTTGAGAGAACAGGTATCTTCGAACTTCATTATATTTTGGACGCAATTTACACTAGCTTTATACCTTTTGGCTAGCTTTCTGTAAGGGCGCATTTATAGTGGCGACTTGTTGCTTTGCCGAGCCGAGCTGAAACTCAAAAATGCATGGGAGCAATAGAGAACGAAAGTCATGCATCTCTTTTGCCCCAATGCATTTTTGAGTTTCAGCTCGGCTCGGTTCGGTTGTAAGTCAGCACTATAAGCACGAGTGCGCTTAAAATGCATTTCAGAACACTGATTTGTGGAGCAAGCGTTGGTTATGTTCCGGTTTTTTTTATTTTAAAAAAAGGAACACTACAGAGAACACCCGTCGCGTGAGCAGAACAAAAACAAACGAAAACCGAAGCAAGAAATGACTTGAAAATTATGTGATCAGTGATGTTGGAAAGTTATGTTATCAAGCGAACGCTTGGAGTTATGATATGTAATTTTTCTCAATATTTAATTTAATAAAAGTTATTAAAGAATTAAAAATATATATATTTTTTAAGTAACAACAAAAAAGTTAATTAAATTTTGTTGTGTTGTTTATGAGGATATTTTCTTGTTGTTTTTACTTTTACTATTGGTGGTGGTTTTGTTGATTATTGTTTCTTGCATTCTTATGATGTTGAATGGTTGTTATTGTTGTTTTTTCTGTTGATGATTATAATGATGATTAATTTGTAAAAATGATTACTAGTAATGATGTGATTACGTTTGTTGTTGGCGTTGTTGTTTATGGTGGTATTGGTGTTGTTTTTGGTCTATTGCGATGATGTTTATGTTTTTCATTGTTATTATTTTGTGGTAGATCTTAGTAAAACTGAATGGTCTACTAGAAAAATGTGATTTTGGAGGGTATTTCTTCAATCATTTCAAATCTAATTTTGTAGAAATATTTAAGGTAATTAAAAAATAACGCCAGTATTTTATGCCATGGCCGTAGTCAGGACTTGAAACACATGGGGGTTTTGATGAAATTTTTACCAAATTAAAATATAGGGACAATTATTTGTTTCATTTCAATTTTACGTTAAGTTTTTTATATATTATATACAGTTGCGAACAAAATAATAGTAGTCATCTTATATTCAGATATGTTTGGATAAATAATACTAGTCTACAAATTTCGTATCTGGTAAACCCATTCTTAATCCTATATGTACGATTAACCCTGGTTTCAAATCTGTACTCAGTTTCCTCCTATATTGTAACATTTTCAATTTACAGGGTGTTTAACGTTTTCGGCACGTGTTTAGTATTATTGATCTAGAATCTGAACTACTCACCATAAAATAAAAAATATCATTTTGTATTATAGAAAAAATATCAGCTGGTCAATCCATACATCAGCACTATCGTGTCATGTGCGTTAGCGGAGCAAAAATTTTGAGATTATCCAACGAAATATCAACAAATTTTGTATCTTTTGTTTTAGCGGAGTTGAACGGTGTGCTCCGGATACCTGGCGCCCTCCGGTTCTAATCAGCCCTACCCAGATACTGCGGATCTCTGCCTGGGTCGACCTTCCTCTCTCCGCCACTCGTGGGATTTATTATGGAAAATGTAATTCAAACAACAACAAAAACTTCAACACCCAAAAGGGGATCCGGAACCCTAACAAAAAACCCGGTAGGGACTTTATGTTCCGATGAAAGAGCTGTGGTACCACCAGGCTCCTCAATCACAAATAAGAGTCAGTCGATGATAGCGATACCTATTAAGGAGGGACAGGTCTCGAAGAGTGACATAGGAAAAATTAAGGAGGATATTGAGTGGGCGAAAAAGGTCTTACCGGACTTAACGCTAGAGCCTCCCCGGCAAATTGCAGCCGCAAAAAGAAATCGATCTGTGGAGGAACCTACCCAGAACCCGACCGCCAAGAGGGCTAAAGCCCATGGTGTAGGAGCAAGATCCTTCGCAGAGGTTGCTAAGAATAGCACACTTGCAGGGGTGATAGACCAGAACAGCGAGGATGGTAAGATACCCAAGCACCAATGGAGCTGGATAGAGGCTTCGCTCGCTAAGGTCACCTTGCAGGTCCTGAAGGACAACCCTGGACCACCTCCAGCATGCACGGATGCGGGATGGTTTCAGGGCAATGTCCAGCTTATGGCCTGTGAAAATGAAAGATCCGCTGAGCTATTTAAAGCGGCGATTGGGAAAGTTGGTGAGGTCTACCCAGGCGCTCGTCTAAAAGCGGTAAATTTGGACGAAATTCCGTCAGTCACCCCATCTGAACCTGAGGAAATTCTGAGGTCGGTATTCGACCTAAATTAATACATGCACTTTCATTTCTTACATTCTATGGGCGTAGGGCAAAGGGGAGTGATACTTCCCATACAACCCAACTTTGTGCTATCAAATAGCTTTGGAGTTATAGGTCGCACAACGCCGGAGTTCAGTATTCGACCTCACTGTACACATGCAATTTCATTGATTTAATTTTATGTTCATTGGTAATAGGGGCGTGGCACCTCCCATTTAACGCAAATTTGCGATATTGAATATAATTGATGTTATAGGTCGCACAGCGTCAGAATTCAGTATTCGCCCTGAATTTTTACATGCACTTTCATTAATTACATTTTATGGGCGTACGAAAAAAGGGCGTTTAACCTCCTATTTAACCCAAATTAGAGATATCAAATAGCTTTGGGGTTATAGGTCACACAGTTTTTTAATTCAGTATTGGACCTCATTGTACACATGTAGTTTCATTGATTACATTTTATGAGCGTTGATCAAGGGGGAGTGGCACCTCCCATACAACAAAGATTTGTGATATCGAATAACTTTGGATTTCAAAGTCGCACAGCGTCGGAATTCAGTATTTGACCAAAATTTACGCATGCAGATTTACTGATAAAATTTTTTAGAGTTTGTCGGGGGGGCGTGACACCTCCAACTTAACCCAAATTTGCGATATCGAATCGCTTTGCAGTTATAGGTAACTCAGCCTCGGAATTCAGTATTCGACCTCAATTTATACATGCAGTTTCGTTGGTAAAATTTTATGGGAGTAAGGAAAAGGGTAGTGGCACCTCCCATACAACCCAAATTTGTGCTATCGAATAATTTTGGAGTTATATGTCACACAGATTTGGTATTCGGTATTCGACCTCCATGTACACATGCAGTTTAATTGATTACATTCCATGAGGGGTGATCAAGAGGGCGTGGCACTTCCTATACAACCCAAAATTGTTATATCGAATAGCTTTGTGGATATAGGTCGCACAGTCTCGGAATTCAGTATTTGACCTCAATTTAGACATGCTGTTTAACTGATAACATTTTATGGGCGTTTGACAAGGGAGAGTGTCAGCAACGCGCCGGGTTTCAGCTAGTAACTACATACATATAATTGCATTGTATTAATTCAATTGAATTTTGGCATAATATTATATATAAAAAGAAGTGTACATTTTGATGTAGCCACTAACAGATCGATTCTGTGCGTTACCGGTAATAGTAATCTTGTTACCGAAATTCTTTACCAGTCTTAGCAATCGGTATTCTGTGCACTCGGTAGCGCTGTCAAACGTCGTAAACTCACCTCATTGAAATAAAGCACCTCATATTCCGCAGTCATGGCAGAATAACCAGGTAGGGTAAAGAGATTCACCACACCGACAGCTAATGTCAAAATTTATTTTAGCGATGCCACTTTTCAGTATTGTTGATTATTGTGAGACAAATGCTTTGAGAGGAATTTGTACTAGGGTAAATGGGATGAAGTAAGAAAAAATGTATATATAATGAAACAAGTAATTTTTTATGTGATTTTAAAGTTTTATTTTCGCTTAATTATTATTGCCCATTATTTTTTGTTTATTTTTTTGAACTCTTAATTTCAGTATAAATATTAGTTTAAAAAAAAAACACAAAAGCGCGACTGTTTGAAATAATGAAATTATAGCGAATGGCTTAATCTACCTTATTACATTAGCCAATTCTAGGACGCTGCTTAAAATTTTGCTTAAAAATAAAAACTTGTACTTCCCCGTTTTCCAGTTTAGTATAAAGAATAATATTTAACAGATTCCGCTCTCAGTGCGCATAAATGTGCAGCCTACATCACATGTGAAAATACATGCACACAATAAAACACATACACAACAAACGAAATTAAGCAAACGAATCTAATTGGCTTATTTTAAAACAAACCAAATACGAAGAAACAGTCAAACTGCTGTAAAAAAACCAAAAAGCAACACCTGTGTATGGAACTTTAAAAACCACGTTCATCAAACATATCATTGGGCTACTTAAAACTACCAGACTTTTGGTTTGTAGAGCTTTCATGTAAAACAACAACATTAGTATATAAAAACAGGTTCGCAAAATGTGGTATTAATACTACGGGGTTTTTTAGCCACACTGAAAACCACTCAACTGTGAATACCCTTAATGATTCAATCATGGATTGAATCTATGCTATCGAATCAAAACAAGACCAAAATGGCCCAGTTAGCCTCGCATGGCACAGCAGCGCATGCAACGCAGATAAGCAGCAACGCCTAGTCACATAGTCAAAATATAACAATAAAAACAAGAATACAACGATTTTATTTTAATAAATTAACCGCACTTGATCAAACAAATTTACAACTTCACATCTGTTTTGCCAAAACGTCAAATACATAGAAGAATACACAGATATTAAAATGAAATAGATCTTCCATGTTCATTGGCGTCGGAAGCGGGGGGAAAGGGGCAGTTGCCCCCCCCCTTTTTTAGCTAGATAAACAATTTAAAAAGAAAACTTTATAAGTTATTCAAAATATCAGTTTTTTTACAACGATAATATTTTTGTATCATATATTTTCCTCTTATTTCTCTCTTCTTCATAAGCACGCTTGCGGATAACCATTTTCTTTCTCTGTGCTTGCAAAAAGATAGAACAAAATGTAGAGTTTCTACTGCAAGCCCACCACTTTAGTTTAAAAGCACCCTTAAGTATGTAGCTTAATGCTTGTTAATTTTGCAACTCTGGTAAGAAAAAATTTGACATGTTCTTAGGGGCTTTCCATATTGGACGACATGTTGTACGATAAGTTAGATGGAGAACTAATGGGACTATTTGATTGAGCGTTCGAACGATCGAACTTGTAAAGCAACATCATTAATTGCAAGCTCTCAAGCAGAACACATCCGGCTAATAGCTAAGCAATTTTTAGATGCCCTAACAATTGAGCAGTAATTTTACATAATTGTACAATATTGTACAATCGGCAGAAAAAAACCAAAAATTTCGACTATCGTTTTAGCTTACGCATGGTACTACATGTTGTACAATCTGCCATGTTGGTCCAATGTTTTGGACCATGCGAAAGCCCCTACTGTGAATTAGCTGATGAAAATCCACCTCGACGCTTTGAACAAACATCAAATCCGGTTCCTTCAGTACAGTTGCCATTATATGATCGGCTACGAAAAGATTATTTCGAAATTTTTGATCTTCTCTCAAATGAGATAACGGCTAGATTCGATCAAACAGGTTGATATTTGACTTATTTTTTTATTTTTGCATGTTTACACCAGCTTCACTCAACCGACTCACTTTGATTTAACATTCGGTGAGTCGGTTGAGTGAAGCTAGTGTAAACTGGCACTTGTAAATCTTATTGTATATTTAAACAGATCTTGACACTCTGGCATCGTTGGAAAATATTGTAATCGAAGCCTTCAACGGAAGAGTGCCTTCTGAACAAAATCTAAAAACAAAACTAGATCTTTATGCAGATGACTTTGATGTGAGCGACCTCCACGCGCAACTTAAATTACTGAAGCAATTGCCTGGCCAAACACCTTCAAATAGTAGTGGCATTGTATCCCAATTTGCAAAAAATTCGGATACTGTAAAAAAACTATTAAATGAAGTTGAAAAACTTTTTGCTGTGCTTTTGACTGTGCCTGCATCAGCAGCTTCATCTGAGCTTTCTTTTAGTGCACTAAGACGCCTTAACACGTATCTTCGAGCAACTATGGCACAGAAACGACTCACTCATGCGGCACTTATACACATTCACAAAGATTAAACTGAAGAATTTAATTCGATGGAGGTGGTGAAAGAGTTTGCTTCTCGCAAGGACAGAAAGAAGCATTTTGGAATAATTTAAATTGATATAACTTTTTGTACCGTATTGCATTTGAACCATGTAAAGATATACCTAGTCTTGCTTTATAAAAGCAACAATTATTTCTTATATTTTCATATTACCATATGAAAGATACTTTAAAGAATGATCTCTAATATTGAAATTGGAAGAACTTTAAGAAATAATGAAATTTTAATATTTTTTGTATATTTTTATATTTTTTTTTCTTTTAAACTAAAATAAAAAAGTAGTTTATTCACATTCATGTTTCTTTAAAGAAATTTTGGTGAACTTTTTTGCACCACCATTTGTACTTCCCCCCATTTGTACTGCCCCCCCAGATGAAATTCGCTTCCGACGCGCTTGTCCATGTTTATCTATGTAGTCAGAGATGCATTTCTGTTTTTATCTGAGCATTGCCATGCGTTGCCATGTTGTGCATAATCAGATACACACAAATCCTTTTAAACAGATTTCGATGTGACGCTTGTTAAGCCATGCACTGCTATGCCATGCGAGGCTAACTGGACCATAAGAACGAACTACGCCAGCACAGCTGCAGTTTTATGTCAATTTTGTTCGCAGCCACCCAGAACAGCTGCAAGCTATACAAATGCCAGCTGTTTTGCTTGTTACCACCTAAAGAGATGGTAACAATATTCATCGGTAACGCTTGGTTACAGAATACCAAAAGGGTGTAAAAGTTACCATAAGGTGAATTTCTTCGGTAATAAGATTAGCGTTACCGCGACAGAATCGATCTGTAACTGAAAAAACGGGTCGACCGAATTACACCAAAATCGTAGGGTACATTGGGTATGGTCTGTAGATGGTTAATGTGAAGGTTGCACGAAATCAAACCGATTGTGGTTTTGTAGATATGGCATTTTAAAAATTTTCCCATATACTCCCATACAAATCGTTCGTGAGGGTTGGTGTCCTTTAAGATCTCAGGAACGGTAACGGCGTAGTCGAGCTATAACTCTGCCCACTTTTCAGAAACTATTACAATTCTTGAGTTGTGCATCTATACTATTATATAAAAGCCTTTGTGACACGTACGGATGTTCCGCAATCACACGAGAACCACTGAACCGATTTAGACAATAAAGGCACAAGACTATTTTTGATTTTAGCTGAATCGTGGTAGCCTATGTAAAATTAGCCACACCTACTTTACACGCCTACTATAGGCAAAAATGTTATATTTATGACGGTTTTTGTCGTATTAACTAAAATTTAATAATTAAGTTTGTGTAGTTGCTGTTGAACTTTGTAATTAAAATTGGGTAATTTAGCTCATATGTCTTTATCGATTTTCAAGAAACTGTAGGAAGTTATTAAACACACACCAAAGAGGGTTTTTGCATTGGAAAATGAGACGTGACACCTCCAATACAGAACCAATGTTCAATATCGATTAGCTTTGGAATTTGAGGTCGCACAGCTTCCGAATTCGGTATTCGAACAAAATTTATACGTTCTAAGTCACTGATTTATGGGTATTGGACAAGGGGGCGTGGAACCTCCAATACAACCCAAATTTGAGAAATTGAATAGCGTTTGAGTTAAAGGTCGCACAGTCACAATTTACACAAGCAGTTTGACTGATTATATTTGATGGGCGTTTGGAAATGGGGGCGTGGCAGCAAAGCTCCGGGTTTTAGCTAGTAAAATATGAAATAAACTATCGTTATTTTCATTTGCAAAAAAAGTAAATTATGAAAAAACCTAGTAGCGGTATGAGATTTCTTCTTAAGCTAAATCAAAAAGAAAACCTAGTAGTTGCATGAGATTGTTTCTTAAGAAAATCAAAAAGAACTCCTAATAGTTTTATGAGATATCTTCATAAGAAAATCAAAAAGAAAACCTAGTAGTTGTATGAGATTGCTTCTTATTTTGCTTGTAACTCTATTAGATTTTCTTTTTAAATTTACTAAAGAAGTCATTGAAAATAACTTTAAGAAAAATATCTTTTTGGGTAAAAATCATACAGAAATCTTCTATGCTTTACTCTATTCGGTTTTTATGTGAATATTTTTCTCTGCATATCATTTGCAATTAAAAAGTAAATTTCCAAAATATTGGCGCTTACGTTTTTTATTAATTAGGACTTGATAGTTGTCACCATGTTCTTTAAAAGAAATTATTTGCTTATATCTGCACAAATCCGCTTTAATTTTATTGCATTTGGCATATCAGTAATGTATTACAATAATTACATAAAAAAAAGATTAAAAAATAAAAATTTTTTTTTTTAGAAGGCCAGAGGAGCACTTAAACTGAGTTCTGAAGCGTAAGCCTTAAAAGTTGTTAATAAAGTTGAAAACGCGAATTTAGTAGCACCCTTTAGCTTCGATATAATCTGAGAAAACACTTAAATCGTAATTTTGGAGGCATATTTAAAATCAATAATGTAAATATATGCAGGCATGAAACACTTTAATTATCAACGTAAACCGAAACGACTTTAACCCTTCGTAGCCTCCTGTGATATTTATTTAACAAACGCCATTAAGCCCTTCAAATACCGTACTAAATATATTTAGTTCATTTGAATTAGCATTATATTACTGTAACATGTCATATTAACCCTTTCATGCCCGACGTTGCCTACAGGCAATATTGCACTTATAGGCTTCTAAGACCCGTTATAATTTTTTGAGTGTAAGAATACGTATTGAAAAGTACCTGTGAAACAAGGGTAAATGAAATGGTATCGTAACTTATCACTGCGACGGGTAAAACATATGTATTTGAAAGTGCATGCATGGTTTAGCTCAGATTTATTTATAAACACATGTACCTTAAAAAAGTATTTTTGAGTTCTCTTCAAAATATATTAACATATTTAATGAAAGTATCGTCATATAAAATCAAAAAAGCAGTAAGTTACAATAAATTCAAAGTCGACTTTTAGATTGATAACTGATGCACCTTATCGAAATACATGTTCCTGCTAAATCTTACACTTCTACAACTAAAAACGACGTTTTTATTAAAAAAGTTCAAAAATTCCTAAGTTTGAGCGCAACTTACAATTATAATTAAAATTTAGAAAGTTTTTTGACTCTCCCGTAAATTTTTTAATTGTAGCTACGGCTTTTTGATTTAATATGAAGATGTTTAAAAAATGTTCACTGCCTAGGGGGAGGGACAAGTGCCCCCTTTTCCCCTCTGGACGCCCATGAAAATATATTTAATATTACACTTTTTATGACCTGAATTTCGTGTTCTACACTTGAGTTTCGGCAAAATTGGTTGAACAACACGCCCATCATCCCCACGAAGTGACGTCATCAAACTTTCAAAACATGCATAACTTGGATTATTTTGTGGGGGTAGTTAAAATACCCCTTACTAGTTTTTAAAATTGTACATTTATTTTTAATTTCCTGTTTTTTTAAGCTCAATATTACCTCGATATCGAACACGGAGTGGGTTTTCTTAACTTTACTGCTCTTTATCCCAGTGGCCTCTTTACCAAAAAAAGATTTACCTCCAAAATGCAAAGACTAGTTTCGTTGCAATTTGAGAACAATACTATTGACTAGCATACTGGAGAGCGTCCTATAGAAAATTTCATGACGCTCTAAAGGTTAAAAACCATTAAACAGTGCTGACTTGAAATGTTCTTTTTGCATTTTAAACCATTATATGTATCGGAATCACAAATCTGTGATACTCTTAGATTTGTCTAAATTTATTCGTAGCCAGCTCTGAAAGCAAAATGTTAACGCCTATCAACCAATAATCCTTGAAAAAAATCATATATGTATCCTTTTTTTAACACTTAATTTTATTATATCTAGCTAATAATTACTAATAGAACGCGTGCTACCATATATTTTACATAATGATAGTTTTGAGAATTATATACATACCTGTCTATTTGTATTTATATTCCTTTGTGTACTCCATTATATATACAAACGTGTGTGTGTGTGTGTATTTATTAAAGTGAAAGAAGTGAATTTTTTGTAAAGAGTAATTGTATTTGTAGTAGATATCACTTGTCAAAGTCATTGAAAGGATGTCTATAATACACATATAGTACATATATATTTGTATTAATAGCTTTACACAATGTTTCTGTGTTAAACAGTAAGACCAATGTCATACATGTGTTGGCTGAAATTTAATGCCAAAAAGGTGTCCATGCATTTCAACATGGGACTCCAAATAGAATAAATATATACATCTGCATGTAAACCTATGAATTTAATCAGATCTTGATTAAAATTCAGTTGTTTAAGAAATTTTCGTCCGTCCGTTTGTCCGTATGCTCGCTCTTAGCTAATTCAGTGGATGTGTTAATTGGCCATAAATTAATTAGTGGTGCTAAAGCGTAAAGCTGCTACAGGCGCTTCACTACTCTTCTTCGTTGGATTGTATTTCTTCAATTGAGCAATCATTCTTTTATTGCTCTAAGCGTGCGGCTGTCTGTATGAGAATTTATGTTCCGCTCTCATTGCGAAAATTAACTGTTCCGTAGACATGACCTTCCCACACCGTCGAAATAGCGTGCTCCTGATTGTCCTCTTTGCTGTAAGCAAACAAGCCAAACTCTCTCGCCCACTGTCGAATTTATTACACAATCCTTAATATTTTTTGCACTTTTATTTCAACACTTAAAACACATTTATAAACACTACTTTTAAATACTTAAAAAAAATATTGCAACAAAAGCAAGACTGTTTCGATTTTCGACTTCCGTATTCTTTTGCGGCATTACTATAGTTATAAAAGCAGTCATTTAAAGTTGTTTTTTCTAGCAATTGTTAACCTTTTTGGCAGCCGCGCCTGGTTTAATATTGTTCACACCAGAGTTTTTACAAATTGTTGTGATTTTCGGGATCAAACGTCGTTATCCTTTGAAATGTCCCGTCGTAACTGCGCCAGCAGTAAATGCTGCTACCTTTGTTTGTCCTCCAAAACCGTAAAGTTCAATTGTCAATTGAAAAAGCTTGTGTAACAAGCCGAAGTAACACGAAAGCAAAACGAACAATCCAAAAGCTTTTATTACGCTTTTATTTACATTTTAGCTTATGTTATATTATGTCACAGTGTTCAGAGCCAATAAAAACTACTGGTTATATGGTAGTATAAAAAAAAATATACTAAACAATATTTAATTTTTATGCAAAAAAGTTAAAGTCTCTGATGAGAAGTCATTAACTATATATGGGCAGAGACGTCCCGTGGTACAGGCGAAGCAGGCCCATGCCTAATGTTACCAACTATACTTACTTTGTAACTTACAAGTTACAAATTGTAAGTATCATACTTATTTGCAGCTTCATATACTTACTAAAATTCCATGCTTATAAGTATACTTACTTTTAAGATTTATACTTATTCATGCTTACTTTTCAGCTCTAGTTGAACTTTTGCTTGCAAAAGCATAAAAAGTTTGGAAATTGGAGTCAACAGCGTTGAAAATACAGACACTGGAGTGAATTTTATTTGTAAAAAATAATTTTGAATACAGCTGTATCGAATTTAACAAATTTTTTAAGACAAGACTTGACATATTAAACAACATTTCCAAGCAAAAAGAAAACAAACCAGTTAATGTAGCACGTCTGTTTACATTTTAGGCTGGGTCGATTTGTATTTAGGTAAAAAAATTGATGTTGCCTGGGCGATAGGGGACATAGGGGTGCAATTTACCCTATCTTGTGAATTTTTTCTTTCCAAAAATGTTTGTATATAAACATTTAGAACAGCTAAAACAGTACTGATGCCAGAAATGAAATCCTCGTAACCGATTCAACCTAAAACCGGTCTCACATTTATACGCTTTTAAACAAAAATTGATCGTAAAAAATTCCTAAAGAAAAAATTCACAAAATTCAAGGTTTTTGACCATCACGGCTGAACCACAAAAGCTATCCATCTTATATTCACATGTTTGTGTGGTCTTCCGAAATTTTTTTTTTAGATCCCCTACGTGGCACTGTGGTAGATTTTTATCGGTTTATAGATACAATTTTTTTTTAAATCGACCACAGTGCCATCTAGGGGATCTAAAAAACAAAAAACGATAAATTTTTGTGTTAAAACGTATCAATAACCGTAATTACGTATTACTTTTACCTTTTTTTATGCTTTGTTTGTTTTCAAACTGTTTTATACATATGAAATATACCCACCGGACCCACCGGACCGGCGAATGTTTTGCGGAAATTAAAAAGTTAAAAAGTGCATTTCTATAGTTCGTTTTTTAACTCATTTTCGAAAAAAGGGTTCGTTTTTAAGAGACAATCCAGGCCGGCGAATGAGTTAAAGTTAAAAATTGTTAATGTATGAGTGCCGAAAAATAACTTTTCAATAGCTTTTTTCAACTCGTTTCCGAACAAAAAAATTCACATTTGATGATTCTTTTATTAACTCCCTACTAAAGAAAAAAGGTTCGCTTTTGAGAGGCATTTAAGTCCGACGAATGAGTCCAAAAGGGTTCATTTATGAGTGTCGAAAATGAGTTTTTCTACCAGAAAAAGTTCATAAATGAATTAAAAAAAATATAGTTCTGGTTCTCTGGGTATATGAACTGCAAATATACAAAATTTATTTTTTTTTTATCTGAAGAATTTTGGTTTTAGTTAAATTGTCTACACAAAACTTTTCGACTCACTTTGTGGGTTCTATTGGTTCTTAAATTAGTAAATAATATCTAAAAAATATTAAAATTATTTTTCTAAGGTGATATACTTACTAATACTTATTTTTAAAAATTATACTTACAAATACTTAATTTTCAGTGTTCTAAGTAGCAAATATACTTATTTTTTAATAACATGAGTTGGTAGCAAATCTGTATATAGCCCTTAAATTTTTTTATCATTGCCAGGTAGCGTATCCAGAGGAGAAAAAAGGTTTTTCTGCAATCGAAAACTTATCTATGATCGAAATATTCTCAAAACCGTTTTTCTTCCTTGTCTCTTTTGTCAATTTAATCTGATATAAGTGCAAATTAAGATATAGATAATATATTAATGGATTTTGCTTGTGCAAAATTCAGCAGAAAATTTTAGATTATTGTCCAATGTTTTGCATGTTGTTTCTAATAAATTTTTATTATTATTTAATTTTATGATCACTTTTTTCTTTTCACAAAAATCAAAATCACAAAAATCAGTAACTTTGTATTAATAATCTTATATATGGGTCATTCTTTTACAAACCGTACAGATTTGAACAAAAAATGACCGACCCAGTTTTGATTTGCATGCAATTTTTTTACGGGTTCTACACTCAAGGAAAAATCGCAACGTAAAATTAAATAATATCATGTTAATTTTACGTTGCTCCATTTTTAAGAAATCATCTTTAAATTCACATTGAAATCCTTTAAATCAAATAAAAAAACTTCAAAATAATGGTGATCCACTATAGTTATTATATTCTTTAAAGTGCATCCACTTCGAAATTAAGTTGAAAAATAACATGGTTTATATTGAAGTTGTCAGTAGTGAAAATGAAGTAGAAAATATATACAGTGTTGCGCAAAATAATAGCAACAATATTAGTATGCTGCTACAAAATCGTGTATCTTTTTAAATATTAGGTACACACAAAAATGATTATAGGAACCAAAGCACATATTCATACATCATATTAAAAAGAAATCATATTCAAATTTGGTTTTGTTTTCTTTATTAAATTCAAAATTTATGTGATTTCATTCAGTTTGTCTTGAACAAAACAAAAGCAACATAATTAATATTTGTCGTAAGATTCATTATTCTTGATAACCGCTGCACATCTGAGCGACATCGACTCTATTAAATTAGATATTTTGAACCTGTATTAGTTATATGTTCCCAATTAACTTTCAGGGCTTCATACAGTGCAGTCTTATTGGAAAACTTTTGACCAGAAACTTTTACCTTCAAAATCCCAAAAAGATTTTCAATGGGATTCAAGTCATTGTGACTGTACCGGCCAATCAAGGACTTAAATCCCATTGACTCTAATGTAATCTTTGATGAGCTTTGAAGTGTGCTTCGGGTCGTTGTCGGGCTGAAACGTTCACTAAAGCGTCATACTCCACTCTGAATGTGGTTGCATCTTGCTTTCTAAAATGCCATTTTATACAAATCGATCCATAATTCCATCGATTTTTTGAAATGGTTCAACTTCATTATATAAAAAACAAGTGCAGACCATGATGCCACCGCCTCCGTGCTTAAAATTTATTTTGCAGTTTCGGGCTTCAAGTCGTGTACCTGGGTGGCGCCGTACCGTGCACATTACATCTGAATTAATCAAGTTGAACTTTGATTCATCGCTAAAAAACGGTTTCCAATTTTTTAACGGTCCAATTTAGGGGCTCTTTTGTAAGACTGAGTCTAAAAAACAATAAATTGCAACTTGTTGTCACAATTTCAGACAGAATTGTTTAAATTGTAACACCTCACCTTGTTTTTTATGCTTAGCTGTAAGCAAAGGTTTCTCTGCCGGTCTGTAACTTCTTTAATCGTTCTCAACGGTTCGTCATCAAACAGTGTTGTGATGGATATCTAAATCAAGTGTCCGAATAACCTCTTTGGATGTGGCAAATGCATTTCGTTTGATCACGCCACAAATGTTCCTGTCATCACGCAGCGATGTCTTCCGCGGCCGCCCTCTTTAATGTACCGTTGTAACGTCTTTTGTGATGGTACATTTCTTTATTAAGCTGCAAACTATTGACTGATTAATATCAAACTGTTTCACGTTAGAAATTTGTGAATTTCCCTTTTTGTATTCGGAAATAATTTGTAATTTAAGAGCTTCACAGTATTTAAAACGTGCCATTAAAAATGGAACAGTCAATGTCACAACTAGCGCAAAAACAAAACTAAACTTTAATGTTTATGGTTTACAAACAACACGTGCTTTACAATAATGGAACTTTTACCGGTAATTCTTGGAACTTCTGTTCTCTTTTTACATTTTTCAAGTTTTGTTGCTTTTGTTTTGCTCTCAGACAAATTGAATGTAGCCACATTTATTTGAAATTTAATTAAAAAAAACAAAACTAAATTTGAATTTGATTTGTTTTATATATGATATATGCTTTGATACCTATAATCATTTTTGTGTGTCCCCAATTTTAAAAAAGATACACGATTTTGTTGCAGCGCACTTATTTTGTTGCTATTGTTTTGCGCAACACTGTATATTAAAGTGGAAGACACTTCAATTTGAAGTTGGATTCATATTTTTGTGTGTACAAATAGTAATAGTAAGTGAAAATAAGTGAAGATTAATAAAAATGGAAAATATTCAATATATTAATGAATTTGGCCAAGTTCTTAACTTGGACACAATACAAAACAATGTTAAATTCGCTAGTCTGCTTAATGATTTTGAGTTGGAAAGGTAAAAACCAAATGAATAATGGTAAAACGTATGTGGGAAATACATTTTTATAACTACATTTTTAAAATCATAATTCTCTTATATAAATGTTATATATTGAATTATCATATAATTTTTAAAAAGGTACCACATTTATTCTAATATATTAATAAAAGAACATTTCTATAAAAACTCATGTTGTTTTATTTATTTGATTTTGTTTCACGGACCCTGTAACCATTCAATATCTTTAGTATTCCAATTGAATATGCTTCCTCTTTGAATTAAATCTGAATCTACGTTAAGCTATAGTCGAATACTTATCATTTTAAGGTGTATAACACTTTAGTTTCAAGCGGAAATAACATAAAACTGAATGTATGTGTTTCCACTTTGAATTGAATATTTTCGTGTTTGGGGCCAAATCATTCCGAAAAATATTTGAATCGAAGTGGTTACCTTTGAGTTTACTTTGTTTTTTAGCTCAGTGTATATCGAAAAAAAGAGACACGTGCTCGAGGATTTGCTTTTTTTTTTTTTTTTATAATAGAGGGCGTTAAAAGTTTGAAATTTTTGTGATTTTTGCTTTGGAGACTAATTTTCAAAAATTCTTCGGTTCTTTTTAAGCTAGAGACAACATTTTTATTCCATTTTAAAGATAACGAAGTAAATTGTAAGAAAAAATAGTTTCAAAAGAAATTTATGAAAAATTATGTTGACTTTATATGATTTAAATACAAATTCTAAATGTTTGATAGTTTAAATCATACTTGATTTTAAATACAAATTCTAGTTGTTTGACAGTTTAAAATCGTTTATCGAGCTTAAGGTCAAAGTTAGAAACAATTAATTGTTCTAACGAATTTTTCTAAAGAAACAACAACAACAACAAAGTTTTTTCAATATGAAAGGAAAAAAACCACTAGCAAATTGATTTTATTGTACAATTTCTGCGTGCTAAACGCGTCATCAGAAATCTTTGTGATTGCCCGTGCAAGCGCGTAGACGCACTGCACCATCGGGGCGATGAGATTTTGAAGCTTCAATTTCTCATTTTTTCCCTTAATTTCATAATGCCACATTTGTTGTTGTATTTCTGTTTTACTTTAGTTTCTATGCCTATATTATATGTAGTCCAACAGCCTGCTGGAATTCTGCACTAACAAAGCATGTTTACTGAAGTTGTTTTTAGAATTTTTGCTGATTTTGTTTTTCAGCTGTTTCCGTTTGGTCGAGCTCTACCATTTGATTAAAGTTTTTTCCTAAATGACCTCTATGTTTATTATGTTGACTTTATATGATTTAAATACAAATTCTAAATGTTTGATAGTTTAAATCATACTTGATTTTAAATACAAATTCTAGTTGTTTGACAGTTTAAAATCGTTTATCGAGCTTAAGGTCAAAGTTAGAAACAATTAATTGTTCTAACGAATTTTTCTAAAGAAACAACAACAACAACAAAGTTTTTTCAATATGAAAGGAAAAAAAACCACTAGCAAATTGATTTTATTGTACAATTTCTGCGTGCTAAACGCGTCATCAGAAATCTTTGTGATTGCCCGTGCAAGCGCGTAGACGCACTGCACCATCGGGGCGATGAGATTTTGAAGCTTCAATTTCTCATTTTTTCCCTTAATTTCATAATGCCACATTTGTTGTTGTATTTCTGTTTTACTTTAGTTTCTATGCCTATATTATATGTAGTCCAACAGCCTGCTGGAATTCTGCACTAACAAAGCATGTTTACTGAAGTTGTTTTTAGAATTTTTGCTGATTTTGTTTTTCAGCTGTTTCCGTTTGGTCGAGCTCTACCATTTGATTAAAGTTTTTTCCTAAATGACCTCTATGTTTATTATGTTGACTTTATATGATTTAAATACAAATTCTAAATGTTTGATAGTTTAAATCATACTTGATTTTAAATACAAATTCTAGTTGTTTGACAGTTTAAAATCGTTTATCGAGCTTAAGGTCAAAGTTAGAAACAATTAATTGTTCTAACGAATTTTTCTAAAGAAACAACAACAACAACAAAGTTTTTTCAATATGAAAGGAAAAAAACCACTAGCAAATTGATTTTATTGTACAATTTCTGCGTGCTAAACGCGTCATCAGAAATCTTTGTGATTGCCCGTGCAAGCGCGTAGACGCACTGCACCATCGGGGCGATGAGATTTTGAAGCTTCAATTTCTCATCGCCCCGATGGTGCAGTGCGTCTACGCGCTTGCACGGGCAATCACAAAGATTTCTGATGACGCGTTTAGCACGCAGAAATTGTACAATAAAATCAATTTGCTAGTGGTTTTTTTTTTTCCTTTCATATTGAAAAAACTTTGTTGTTGTTGTTGTTTCTTTAGAAAAATTCGTTAGAACAATTAATTGTTTCTAACTTTGACCTTAAGCTCGATAAACGATTTTAAACTGTCAAACAACTAGAATTTGTATTTAAAATCAAGTATGATTTAAACTATCAAACATTTAGAATTTGTATTTAAATCATATAAAGTCAACATAATAAACATAGAGGTCATTTAGGAAAAAACTTTAATTTATGAAAAATTTCATATTCAATGCGCAATTAAATTTTTAAATAAATTTTAGCCAATCTTACCCACCACTTAGCGTGTTTTAAACATAATCATCGTATTCTACGTCAAATTTTGCATTGAAAACGATTTTTTATCGATTTTTTTACCTCATATTCTCGCCTCATACCGTTGTTCACTGTATTATATGACCAATATAGTATATGTATAGTATGTTTTGTATTTATAATTGAACAATATTATTTATTAATAAATGAGGCTTTATAGAAAATTGGGTCAACCTTTAATAAACAATAGCATTATTTCAGCAAATAAAGTGATATATTACGATCTCAATTCATTAGTATTATACACGTAAATTTTTTTGTCTCAATGTAACATCAGTCTTTACTTACTAATTTTTATAATATTTTTATTTTTTTTTTTTTCATACAAAGAGAATTGCTTTGCTTCCAACTCTTGAAGTGAGATTGGAATCATTCAATGGTATTTTAAAGTATCTTTAATCATTATAGCTTTTTAGCGGCAGGAATCACATACTTCTTTTTTTTTCAATAACTCATTAACTATCGGTATTTTCATTGCACGTAATTGACTTGCATTAACTTTTCGCAATTTTAGTGTTTTTTTCTTGATTGTTTTGTTAAATTGAAAGGATTGAAACAAGCATCATTACGAATACTTTTCCTTGTGATCTTTTAGACTAATTTGCAGGCATGGTTTTATGTTTTTGTCGGCGTCTTACTGATGGTGAGATTGGTGGCATGGATTGGTGAGAAACAGGGCACAACTGCTGCAACAGCTGAAGTAAAGAATAGATGGATTTATTAATAAACAATATTATCTAATTAAATAATAATTAAATTATACCTTCCCTATACATCATTTTTACACACTAATAAGGTTTTCAATCCGGGATCTCGGACTTTTTCCAGTCCCGACAATCCCAGGATTATAAGACCTAAAATCCCGAAATTTTCGGGATCCCGGGATTGCTTTCAAATTGCAAAAATGCAACACTTTAATTTGATATTCGAGTAAAAATTTTTAAAAAAGTTTAATGGTGGCACTCGCAGTAATCTGCTTCAATAAGCATTTGATATGACTAATAAAAATTCCACCTACTAGTGTTGAGTTCGATTTGATTTTTTTTTTTTTGGCGGATTTAATTTTTTCCAAAATTTTTTTTATGTTTTTTAAAAAAAAGTCAAGTCTCAAAAAGAATTTATGTGAAAAAATTGCCCCAATATCTCTTTCCAATCAAAAGTTATGGCTTCTATGATTAAGTTACTTTTTGATTATCAAATAGCTTTGACGTTGTAGGTCTCACAGCCACGGAATTAAGTATTTGACCTCAACTTACACATGCAGTTTCACTCGTAAAATTTTATGGAATTTTATACTAAACGCGCCGGATTTCAGAAAAGGAAAGGTGCAGGTTAAGGGTTGCTTTTCTGAAAAATCGATTTATTTCCGTCTTTTCTTATAGCTAAAGATCTTAAGAATATTGTCTGAAGAATATTGAAAGTCAATCAGAGCAAAACAACTTACTAATTAATCCCCTCTCCTCTAAACTATTGCTCCGACAGCGAAAATTTTAAGCGCGTTTTTCTCAAAACCACTTTATTAAAAATCCTTGTTCACAGCCATTTCAAAACTACATTACTTATTTATTTCAAACTTGGTAAACACTTTCCACATATAAAACTTTTTCCCCTAACAGTAAGTTTCAGATTTTTTTTTTAAATTAAGGGGGCTTTCCACTTCAAATGACCACCAAAACTTTTAAAATTAAAAAAATAATAATCAGAGAACGTTGCGAGGAGGGTTTAATGATACTTCGACTAAATTTTAATGATTTTTGATTTATATATAAAAATGAAAGTGTATATGTTGGTACATATGTTTGTATATCACATATAGACTCAAAAACCGCTGAACCGATCTTTATGAAATTTTCAGGGAAACTAAAGCCACATCTTGAAAGTGTGTTCCTGTAATGTTTGGTTTCGATTGGACAAGAAGGCTCACAAACAAATAAAAAGGGTATATATCAGACGATTTTGATCATAAAAAACTAAAATGTAGTAATTTTGTTTAGATGGTTACTGTCGGCAACTGTACAAAAAAATGGGCGTGTGCGAAATATATCTAAATACGAAAAATTTTTAATTTAGTTAATATTTTTACTCTCGACAACTTTGAGGGTTAAATGTATGATCTGGTCCTATTAATTTAACTTTATCTGCCACCTTTCTGGGGTTCTCCATACAAAAAACACATAAAAATAGAAAATATCATTGCTCGTGTAAGCAAAAACCTGACGAATGAGACTCGAAACAGTTTTCTTCACAAAAATTTCAAATTTTTTTACTGCACTCGAAAACTTTTACTCTCAATAAATTTTTCGGCATGTTCATATTTAATTTATGAAATATTTTCTTTTCCTAGCCAACACCTGATTCTAACTAAGACATACTTCAATAAAATTCTCAATCAAAAGTGTGGTGTGTTCACGAAAACCTAACTGCACAACTGCAAGTCCTCAACTGCACTGGCAAGTGCACTGAATAGTGTTTAGAGTAAACACGAAGGTAGATGCATTTCGGAGAGACAGACTGCCGGAACTGTCAAAACGAAGTTGACAGCTCATACAAAATCTGAAAACAATGAGAATGCGATAAGAAAGCAAAAATAGGCAAGAATAGCAAAATGCTTGAGTTTGACAATTCTGGCTATGACAAAAAGAGAGCAGTATATCCTATTTTGTTATATATGTGTAGCAGAGATGCAGTGATTGAGCTTACTCATCGTGGTGTGAGTTCACTAGCAGCAAAGAAACTTACTATTCTTTTTTCGAAGTAAAAATCAATATTTTATTTGTAATATTATTATGTGTGTATTTATACTATATTCTTTATAATATATTAATTTATGCATTAATTTTAATAGGATATATTATTAAATTATATTTATATCATATTAAACTCATAAAAATCGTTATTATATTACTTTAACAGCATAAAATTTCAAAAAAAGTCACACCAATTATAAAATCCCACGATTATCCCATGAAAAACTTTGTTGCCATCGAAATACAAGAAATACCCACATATTAAAATTTCTTAACTAAAATGCAACCCAGCATTAGCATGGACCGTCAAACGCACGAGCTAGTAGAAAAATTCTCTACTTACAAAAAAGAAGTAAAATATAAGGAAGTGGTGTAATAGCAGAAAAGTGTGGTATTTTCTATATTGGTGTTGGTTCACACAAATACAGAAACAATCACAAAGGGCCGTATTCGGTTGTATCGTAAAAGAAGGCCCAAACTGTTAAAGTTTGTTCTTATGCATTAAAATTTTAGAAACATTTCAAGAATAGCAACAACTCTAATTATTTAAAAAATTTTTGTTCGCTCGCAATTGGCTTAGAAGTTATAGGCATCCAACGTTGGAAAAAGTGGACTAAAAATTTAGCTGATTTTTTTTAGTTTTCCAACAAAACTAAACTTTATGGGTATCAAAAGAGAGATAATACAAGTTTTCTTTCTATTTAACAAGATATCAAACATAAAAATACATGCATTTAAGATACAACCCTTTTTTTACTTAAAATTGCGTGGTTTTTCCAAATTTAATAAAAAAAAAAATAAATGTATCAAAAGGATGCCTTCGGATGCTGCTTAGGGTTTACAAACCTCAGTAAGTACCACACAGGCTTCTCTGTCTACAGCAGTTCTGAATGTAGTTATCTTTTTAATAATTCTCTTTTTTAATGCATTCCTTTCGTAAAAGAGAAACCACTAGTCTTTCAGACAAATTCTAATTATAAAAAATTATATATTAATGAATTCTTATGGAATTCTAAATTTGACACCTCGTTGAATAGATACAAACATAACCTTTGTTTTAATACCCATAAAGCTTAGTTTTGTTGAAAAACTAGAAAAACTGCAAGATTTGTTAGGTAATTTTTCTATATTTGAAGGCCTATAAATTCTAAACTTCAACTCTAATTACAAATTATATTAGGTTCATTTTTTAAAACCCTTATTTTTTGGGTGTTTCTGCCTAGTTGTTGTGTAAAAATCAGAAAAATTTAACAAACAGGTACTAAATCTGATTCACTATCCTGAAAACAAGAGCGCCCCAAACATGTATTCAACTGCGAAAAATGACTGCGCCCCTGAAGCAGTGTTTGTGTTTTGACAGATGTGGTTTGATCAAACTGGCAGAAAATCAACGGGGTCTAAACTGCATTTTTAAACCATTTTTAATAAGAAATATATACATTTCTAACACAAATATGTTAAAAAAATATCGTTAGAAACTAAATAAAGCACTTTTGTTAAAAGAATTAGAACCGTATGGACATATTTACCTGTGGAACGAATGCGCATTGCTTTTAAGTTTTCGGGAACTATTACAATTCTTATCCACACAACTCATATTGCATTTGTTTTAGTGGTTTTTTTTTTAATTTTGTTGCTTTTTAAGCTGTGAAAAATGCTTAAAATTAAATTATTTTCAACTATTTTGCTAAGGAGTCTTCCAATCAGATGCCAGGGTTCTCAAAAATGTCAAAAAACACACTCTTTCTCGCTCGCACAATTTACGAATGGTGCGACAGTTCACGTACAGTGTATGTGTAAGCAACACCATTTCCTTATATTTTACTTCTTTGACTTACAACTTTGATCGTACTTTAACCCTGCTTTAGATTTTTACGCGATGAGGTCGAAGCAAAGTCTGAGGTCCAATTTAGTGTTACTTCATAAGAACTCGTTGCTTCTATACCAGCTTTCAAAGGCAAATATATATACCTAAAGCGCAATTGAGTTTTGGGCATTAACCTCTGGTCAGTGGTTAACTAATGGTCGTAAACTGGCCCCAAGGAAATGACGCTTTCGATTCCAATTACAGGGGGTCAGTTCCCGTTCTGGGTTATCGTCATATGAAAAGTGTTTTCAGTTTTACATGGAAAACGCGATTACCGTTGTGTGTTAAAAGGGCAAAAGCTGTTTATTTTTTGCTGAAATGAAAAACTTATCTTGGTTATATTTATTTATGCAAAATTCATTATATTTTTCTTTTCTATTGTTTATTTTTAATATACAGTTTTATTTTCTCAATCAAGATAATGGCTTTGGGAAAGAAATATAAGTCGAAGTGTTCCTCTGCGATTCTGGTTAAGTTTTCTTCATCGCAAAGTCTCCTACTTAAAATCCTTAAATTTTCTCTACATAAATCAATAAAAAGACTGTTGAAGCAATTCAAAATCAATTAGCTTTGATATTTCCAATATACTCTTTTCAAATGAAGGTAAATTAATGATAAAGTCATTTTTGTAAATGTTTTCTACCATCTAATACTAAGAATTCAATAAATAAAAATAAAATAAAAACAATACGTCATTTACATATATTTTTATAAAAGCTTTGTTTAATAGACATTCAGGAACTCTCAAATGCTATTCAGCAACTCCTTTTCGTTAGGCGAACAAGAATTGTGTTTTTGTGCGCAGTGAAGTGAAAAAGTGAAATCGTTAAATGAAAACTATTGTGAAAAGCTTTTTTCACTTCTCTTTAACGCAAAACAGGAATTGAGTCCCAGAACATTTGATTTTTATGTAACCTTGTGTAGCCTACCAGCATAACAATCTTAATCACTAAAAACATGTGTGGATAAAGAGCGTCTACACTACTGTTTCAACTCTTTCTGTTTCTTCTGACATTCTACACTTATTTCCTAGTTTTAGGTTTTCTCGTAGTTCTTTGCATTTTTATTCGGGCAATTTAATATCCAGACATTTATATTAAATCATATAAAATATCAATTTGAGATCTCTTAAAGAAATCACTAATGGCACATTACAAAGGAGCAGCCAGCGAGGCTGGGCGTGCAGCACAATTGATGAAGAAGCGCGAGATTGCCCAGCAGGAAATTGAGCTTCGGAAGAAGAGAATCGAGGAAGAACTGAAGCTGGACAAGATTGAAAATAAATTCGCTACTCACTATGATGCGGTGGAACAACAACTCAAATCATCAACTATTGGGTTGGTGACTCTTGATGAAATGAAGGCAAAGCAAGAGGATATCGTACGTGAACGTGAAAAAAAGCTTGCTCAAAAAAAGGACGAGAAGGAAAGGGAAAAACTAAGAGCTTTGGAAGCTATACAGGCCGAAAAAAATAAGCAAAAACGGCAAATTCAAGCCCTATCCTTCAGCTTTAAAGACGACGACGAAGAAGAAGTAGATAACCAAGGTGAAGTCGATTCGGAAACTGAGATAGCAAATGATAAAACAGTGAAAGTACAAAGATGGACTGAACAGACAGAAATGTTACCACCAAAAAAAAAAATTTGTAAAAACCCCGAAGTTGATACATCTTTCTTGCCGGATCGGGATCGCGAAGAACAGGAAAACCGCTTACGTGAGCAACTGCGCCAGGAATGGGTATTACAACAAGCCGCACTCAAGGATCAAGAAATAACAATTACTTTTAGCTACTGGGATGGCTCCGGTCATCGACGAAGTGTTAGTATGAAAAAAGGCAATTCTATTTATCAGTTTCTGCAAAAATGTCTTGAATTACTTCGTAAAGAGTTCAATGAATTAAAAACAGTCATGGCTGATCAGCTTATGTATGTAAAAGAGGATCTCATTTTACCGCATCATTACACGTTTTACGATTTTATCGTTACTAAAGCGCGTGGCAAAAGTGGTCCTCTCTTTCAGTTTGATGTGCATGACGATGTACGAATGATCAGCGATGCCTCTGTAGAAAAAGAAGAATCGCATGCTGGCAAAGTTCTTCTGCGTTCCTGGTACGAAAGAAATAAACATATATTCCCAGCTAGCAGGTGGGAGCCGTACGACCCCACAAAAACTTACGATAAATATACGATTAAGGATAAAAGCAAAAAAACTTAATAATGAAACCTAAGGGATTATCGATCTACGTTTTTTTTTTTAATTTATTAAAAAACTTTGTTTTCTATGATTACAAAAAATAAATGCGTTTTAATGGGAAAAACTGGTTACCCAAAAAACACCGAAACAAGAAACTAAAATTCACTGCTAAAAATGATTTCAGATTTATTATAAGTGAAAAAGTGTAACTTGGATTGTTTGGAATAACAAGGTAAATAAATTGTAGTCTGAATTCTGACATCGGTTGAAACAAAAAGATTACAATTTTTTTATAATAAAATAGGAAGAAGTCCAAATTACGATTACTGTAATCGTAATCTTAACTCATTTGATGAAGGACTATTTTAATTGCAATACCGTCTTTTCTCATTGCAATACACTTTCTAAAGTAAAAGTGGTTTTCATTAATATTTAATAAAAATAATCCTTGCAATCGATTACTGTAATCACTATAATAAAAAAACGGTTTTACAATTAAAGTAATCCTTCATCGAATGAGCTAAGAGCACAATTGCAGTAATCGGAATTGCTTCAATTATAATCCCTTTTTTAAATATTACTGCAATCGTAATCGTGAGGTAATCGTAATCGTTATTCGCCAGCTCCGATTTTAACCAAATAAAAAATTGGAGACCTGTACCCTGAAAATATTAAATAAAGCCAATTCAGTGGAATTTTAAGAGATTTTACAGTTTTGATAAAGTCGCTTTGTATAGGAGGTAGGCGTTGTCTCCACTCGACTTGGTTGAATTTCATACATAGAGCGTATATTAAATATCAAAGCTCATATGGATAAATCCTAGCGTTAGGACATCACATTCGCATCAGGGTTGCCATAGCCTAACATTTTTTTACCAATATTCCAAAAAAATTCACATTTAAGAAAAAAATTTCACATCCAAAACAAAAGTTTATCAAATATAATCAATTAAAAAGTTAATTATTTAAAATAATTTTTAAAGCATCCAAAGAACATATAATTTATAGTAAACATATTTGATACCATAAATTTTCTATTAAATTTATTATTTTATTGTACATATGGTTGTGTGAGATATTTGTATAATTTTTTTTTTGGACAAAAATTAACGAAAATCGTAAAAGTAATTAAGTTACATTTTTTTAAAAAATAGTTAATAATTCTTAAAGCGTAAACACTTTCAATGTTAGAGCTAAGAAACATAAACAGTGGGTGGTAAAATTAATAAGACAACCTTTAAAATGTGAATTTATGATTATATTAATTAATCAAAAACTGACACAAAAGTTTGTTTTGTTGTTAAAATAATAAAAATTCAAAATTGCATTTTTTAAAAGCTTTTATGTGACATGGTATTTATTAGCAAAAATTGTTCCAGTTTAACGACAACTTTTTATCTTTTCTCTCATAAAAAACAACGCTACCTGTCATTTTTTTGACGAAGTTCATTTTCTTTAAATTTTACAGATTGGTCAAACTTCGAGAATAATTTATTAGTGAAAAATATTTACAAATATCTCTTTCCGATTAATAGGCATCGCTAAAAATCTATCAGCGCCAGATGACGCTAAAAATCTATAAATCTAACTCATATTCTGTTGACTTAAAATATCTTTACACTTCGAGAAAAATAAATTTAATTTAATGCAATATTGTGAATTTATAACGAAAATTTATTTTAACTAAATGAGAGATAGTAAAAAATTAATTTTTTTAATTTTTGTTATTTTTAAAGCAAAACTAACTTTTGTGTAATTTTTTTTAATATAAATATAACGATAAATTCACATTTTAAAGGTTGTCCCCATTAATTTGGCCACCGTTGTATATCGACGGTTAAGCGCACAAAAGAGATAAGTGAACATTTTTAAATTTCCAGGGGGTCAATTCCCGTTCTGCGTTTTCGTCATATGAAAAGTGTTTTCAGCTTTACACGAAAAACGCGATTCCGTTGTGTTTTAAAAGGGCAGCAGCTGTTTATTTTTTACTGAAATGAAAACAAAGTTAACGCCGGTTGCAAGGACGCGTTATCAACTTACTATATTAGTTTCGGCTATTTTATGCTACCGAAAAACTTATCTTGGTTATATATATTTATGCAAAATTTATTATATTTTTTTTTTATTGTTTATTTTTATATAAACAATATATATTTTTACTTCCTCAATCAAGCTTATAGCTTTGGGAAAGCAATTCTGGTGAATGAGTTTTCTTCATCGCAAAGTCTCCTCCTAAAAATCCTTGCCTTTTCTCTACACAAATCAATAAAAAGAATGTTGAAGTCATCATCATGTTCAATAAAGTCATCTTTGTAAATGTTTTTTACCATCTAATACGTTGTTTGCATTTATTTTTAATAAAAGCTTTGTTTAATAGACATTCAGCAACTCTCAAATGCTATTCAGCAACTACTTTCCGTTAGGCGAACAAGAATCGCATTTTTGTGCGCAGTGAAGTGAAAAAGTGAAATCTTTGAATGAAAACTACTGTGAAAAGCTTTTTTCACTTCACTTTAACGCAAAACAGGAATTGACCCCCAGAAACGCTTATTTCTTTATTTTAACTGAAAATTAGTGGCCTTCAAAAACAAAATATTTTTTCTGAAAATTTAATAATATTCACTTATCACTTTTGTGCGGTATATCTACTTTGTTAAAAAATCACGAAATATGAAATAAAAGAAAAAAGGAAAATTTTTTTAAACAAAGCTGTTTTACTTTTTGTAAATTAAAGTCAATCTAGATGTATGCTCTTACATATATTTTTTTCGCTGACCATACTACACTATTAATTATTTCACTATTAATTAATGCTTTGGAAAGTATTATATTACTTATGGTTTTAAAATAGAGTCTTTTTCTTAGTTTTGTTTTTTCTTTTTTAAAGAAACGTCTGAACATTTTCTTTCAGTAGCAGCTGAACTGTGAAGAAGTGTCATTATTGGTTGGTCTGGCAATTTTTCGATGGTGGAGCAAAATATTGCTGCAATGGGTAATATATGAAATGGCGTTAACACAGCTTCTCCACGGGCAATATGTCCGGCAATGAAATATTGCCAGAATGGGAATTTTCTAAATATTGCCCGTGGAGACGCTAAATTGCCAGCAAGGAAATATGTCCGGCAACATTACCAAACGCTTGCAGGGAAACATTGCCATGCATAGAATACATAGAAGAATTAGAGAAGGTAGATGCATTTCGGAGAGACAGACTGCCGGAACTGTCAAAATGAAGTTGACAGCCCATACAAAATCTGAAAACGATGAGAATGCGATAAGAAAGCAAATATAGGCAAAAATAGCAAAATGCTTGAGTTTGACAATTCTGGCTATGAGAAAAAGAGAGCAGTCTGAAATGCGTATACCTTCACTAGCTCTACCATGATAGAATATTGCTCTTGTGAGCAATAAAAATGGCGACAAATGAAGATTAGTGGAAAAATAAAACTATGAAATAAATAAACTTATATAGAAAACGAGAATGTTTGTGGAAAATATGTAATAAAATGTATGAAAGGATTTTATACAACTTTTAAGGTTTTCTAGAGACTTAAATGTTTTAATGCAGTAATGTCTCTCATTCAACGCCATTTCATATATTACCAATTGCGGCAATATTTAGCCCCACCATCAAAAAATTGCCAGATCAAGCAATATTTCCTTGCTCGTAATATTGCGCGAAACATTGCTCGTGGAGACACAGCGTAAATGAGAGACATTATTGCATTAAAACATTTAAGTCTCTAGAAAACTTTAAAAGTTGTATAAAATGCTTTCATACAATCTATTATTTATTTTCCACAAACATTCTCGTTTTCTATATAAGTTTATTTAATTTATAGTTTTATTTTTCCACCAATCTTCATTTGTCGCCATTTTTATTGCTCGCAAGAGCAATATTCTATGCATGGCAATATTGCCCTGCAAGCGTTTGGCAATGTTATTTCCTTGTTGGCAATTTAGCGTCTCCACGGGCAATATTTAAAAAATTCCCATTCTGGCAATATTTCATTGCCGGACATATTGCCCGTGGAGACGCTGTGTTACATAAAGAGAGAGTTCACCCTCGCAAATAAATTTTAAATCATATAGGTGTTAAACAAAAATTTAATTTTCGTCAGAAAAAAAAGCATAGCCGAATAAAACAATAGCCAAATGAAAAATAAAATCGCCAATTAGCTAAAAACTGACCACGAGAAAAAAATTACCCACTTATGACTATAAATAGCCAAAGTGCCAACACTGCTTAAGAGCCCAGGGTGACGGCCACTGTTTTAATCTCAAAAATTTTTGACAGATTCGCATTGGAAGCAATAACAAAATTATTTGTACGCCGAGCAAACGGACATTGTGTAATATGGGCAATATGCAACAGAGATCTGCATGAATGTATTCAATAGGGGCTTTCGCATGGTCCAACATATTGCAAGACATGTTGTACGATAAGTCGGATGGGAAACTAGCGGGACAATTTGACTGAGCGTTCGGACGATCCAATTTAACTAGTCTGACTGACGAGTCCGAAAATATTTTGATTTTTCTGCTGATTTGACGAGTGATTTGACCGGTGTGAATTGCCTTCCATGTGACATTCCTTTTTAATACCACTTTACCACTAGTGCCCATATTACACGATGCTCGTTTGCTCGGCGTGCACATGGCCGTGTAATATGGTTGTTGTTGTATTCTCCAAAATTTTTGACAGTTTCGCATTGGAAGCAACAACAAAATTATCTGCTCGCCGTGCAATGAGCATCGTGTAATATGGGCATAGGTCACACAATGTTGTAACGATTTATAAAGTTTTACCTTTAAAAAATGCATCACTCTATTTTGGAATAATAACTTAAGATGTAACTATTTTGTTACTTACTATTTTGTAACGATTAGCTAATTGCAACCCAAGTGTTGGTTTTTCCTATTTACTAATGCAAATTTAATTAGTTGTGGCAAAATTTGATTACTTCAAATCTAAATCTACTAAATGTTTTTATTAGAAAATATTTTAGGAAAACTGTTTTTTGACACAATATATATGTTAAAATGGTGGACGCAAATTATTATTATATTTTCCTAACAATAAACATGAAACTGCTTTTATATTATTGCATTGTTAAGCTTTTTAAGTATGTTTAAATGATTGTTTACATTAAAAACTATTACTAAAATTTGTATACAATACTTTTTCCACAAAACTTTTTAAAACATTTTTTATTAATATATGAAATTATTATAAAATTTTCGGAATTTAGCTTGCGCTTAAATTTTTAAGAAGTTTTGTCTTTTATTTTACCAAAAATCTTCTTTCCCATCTGCATTTAGCTCCAAATAATATGCAAAAGACTTTTGGAGTTTTGTCTTTTATTTTACCAAAAATCTTCTTTCCCATCTGCATTTAGCTCCAAATAATATCCAAAAGACTTAAGATTATGTTGTACTCCTATATATTGATATTAATATTGTTAAATTTACATGCATAAAGTTTTCTGTTAACACAAGTGAGTATTTATGCTTTCATAATTAAAATAATTAATTATATTTATGGCTGTAAGCAAAATTGGCAACCCTGTAATGCATTTATATTAAAATTCGATAAGTAACTTCAAAGTTATTTTCACTAATACAATGTCGGCATTGTGTTGCACCACTTTCGAAACATAGTGGTCTCTATTACGTAACCAATACGTAGCATCATGTCAATTTTGACACAAAAATAAACGCCACACCGTCGCTGCAACCCAAATATAGACCATCACTTCTAGTAGGGCACTTGTTGCAAAACATAAAATTCACAGCTGATCGTGAAAAGCAAAATTATTTTATTGGAAATTGTGCTTAAACAAAATGTATTGTCGAAAAAAGATTGAAGGCTTTTTTCCATATCAGTTCCTTTTCAGTTTTTCCTTTTTAAACTATCAGCTGTCAGTGTGCATATCAGTATTGCGTAAGTATAATAAATACAAACAATGGGTTTTTAGTGTTGCTTATTTGCAATAGCGTAGTAAATGCATCCCTGTATATTTTGTAAGTGTTGAGTAAAAGTAAAGGTTCTGTTCGGAAATGTATCACGATTTGCAGTATGCGCACAACTGGCATTTTTCAAGCGTCCACATTGCAGTGTATGCTTTAATGTAAAATTACATTAAAGAACGTTTGACGTTTGCAGTGCTGCAAAAACTACTTTTTTGTAACATTTTGCTTATGCTGCAAACTAAGTTTGCATTTCCGAACAGATCCAAACTATACCATTTTCCAAACGCTATGATGCAAGATCATTTGCACAGGATTGTGAACAGCCCTTTGATGTTTTGTTTCCCCTTAATAACGGAATTTTTGGGGCAAATAACGGTTTTTTGCAAACATAAATTATAATAAACAAAAAAATCCTCTGTAGCGTGACCGGGTTGCAAAGAAATGATTTGTTTTATCTAAAAGATATATCAATTTCCTCTGGAATGATACCCGACTTATTCAGATCAGTTAAACATTAAGAAAAATATAGCCGAATTCATATAAGCTTCATAAAGTTTAATTTTTTTATTTGATAACTCGATAAGTAAAGAATATATCGATACTTCCTTCAGTAAATCTTATTTTCTCAATGAGTACTACAAAACTGCATTTTTAGATCTTGGCGCCACGGAAACCGTAATCTCCACCAGTGCGCTAAAAGTGTAGTATAATAAAACAAAACAATATTGAAAAGGTACTTCATTAGTAGTTGACATTTCATACAAAATGTGCAACCAATGAGAATGCAATATGAAAGCAAAAATTGGCAAAAGTACCAAAATGGCTGAGTTTGACAGTTGTGGTCACTAAGGAAAAGAACAATTCAGCCCTAACACTACCTTGCCTAGTTCTACTATGTTTATATCAACCGAGTACTCGAAACACACGCATCACTAATCAAAAACCAGTTGGCAGCTCCGCTTTGTGATAGAACTTTTATTGAATCGGCTAGAAAATGCTGAATTTTATTAAGCGAGGATCCATCTTTGCTTTATGGCTTTATGTGGTGGAAGCAGCCATTAGTAGCAGTGATTATATGAAAAGGGAGCATTCATTAGTTCGTCCTTTTCAAGGTATTCGTTAAAGTCATCACCTGATATTCGTACCGAAACAATTTTGCATCTTTCCATAGGTGTTGGCATGAATTTGCCGTATTGGGATTTTTTGGGAGATACAATGGTTACAAGCAACTATATTAGACTCACGCCAGATCTTCAATCCAAAAGTGGTGCCATCTGGAACTACTCTGTAAAAGCTTAACCTGTATATTCCTTTAAATACTAATTAAAACATATACTTGTAGCCCTGCTTGACTCAGAACTGGGAGATCCACGTCACATTCAAAGTACATGGCAAAGGCACAGAATTATTTGGTGACGGTCTTGCAATATGGTATGCCAAGGACCGAATGCAAACAGGTCCTGTTTTTGGAAGTAAGGATTACTTTTCTGGTCTTGCGGTGATTTTAGACACTTATAGTAACCATAACGGCCCACACAACGTGTGTTAAAGCAAATATTTGTTTTAGTTGAATTAATTGAATAAATTTTGTTTTAGCACCAACATCCATATCTTAGTGCAATGGTAAATAATGGCTCTTGGAGTTATGATCACGACCGTGATGGCACGCACACGCAATTGGCTGGTTGCGAAGTACGTTTTAGAAACGTGGACTTTGATACTCATGTCAGCATAAGATATGAAAACGATATCTTATCTATATCCACTGACCTTGAAAAAAGGGGCGAATGGAAAAGTTGCTTTGTTGTGAGCAACGTTGAGCTACCAACTGGCTATTATTTTGGATTGTCAGCAACAACGGGAGATCTGTCTGATCATCACGATATTCACAGTTTCAAATTCTACGATTTGGATACGAATATAACAGTAAGCTGAATTTATAGCGGACCCAAGATTTTGAGAGATTTTTTTTCTTTTCGCAGCCGGAAAAAATTATGGAACGTTCAAAAATACAGCCAAATGCAAAAACATTTGAACCGCCTCGAGAGCACAAAGAAGATCCTAAGCCTGGAATGTCCAATGCCAAGATATTTTTTATACTGTTATTTGGCATGTTGGCGGCAATAGCGATTGCAATCTTTGCGATATCGTACTTTAAAGAAAAAAATTCCAGAAAACGTTTTTACTAAAAATCATTGAGAAACTATTCCTAATATCTTTTAAACACCCCCATCTTTATTGCAAATCCTGCAGTTATTATATTTTGAAGATAAATGTAAAATCTATCTAGTGATTAATCTTAGTTTACATTTTACTTTATTTTTATAATTTACATACGTTTTAGATAAATAAAAAATAAATTAATTCTTAAACCTTTTTCTTAAAAAAAAAAAATTAAAATTTTGTGGTGAAAACATACACATACATACGTGCAGTAGGGAGCAGAAATGAGTACTTGCGCAAAACTATTACAACTGCATAGCAAATCGAAAAATATTTAGTTCTAAACAAGGCTCATTTATAAGGTTGTGGCACTTGAGAGCGAGCGGTCGAACTGACAGAATGGATGAAAAGAAATGAAGAAAATGAATGCATAGAACAAAGAAAAGCATAATGACAGTTCGAACGAAGGCGGAAAAAGAGTGCAATTCTCTCAAGTGTCACAACCTTATAAATGAGCCTTGGTTCTAAAGAAATCGGTATATTTAAAAGGAAAAGAAATAAATTCTAATAGAAACAATTATAAAACAAAATCATTACGTATGTACTCAATTTCGTTCTTTTCGACTACGGTATGAACGGAACGGAACATATTTTTAAAATGTTCATAGCTCCTTATTATTGTGTTTCATACAGATTGAAATATTGGGTTTGTTCGGTGAACTGTCACGACTACCTTGTCAAATAATTATACCATGACAAAACTAGGAAATTGCTTCTGCAAAATTTAGTTTTTGTTGGTTACACTTTTTCTGCGGTTATGGCTCGATATGCTAACAATGCTATATTGCAGACGGTTTTGGTCGTACATGACTAAAATTTGGTAATTTTATTTGTATGGTTACTTTCGGCAGCTGTACTAAAAATGGGTTTCCACGCCCCCTTTAAGCTCCCAAAAATCAATGAAAATGCTTTATCTCATACGGTTTTGGTCGGATAATTCTACGTTTAAATTGGGCCAAATGACTCGTTTGGAATCAGTCATTCAAAAGTGCTTATATTGGTTTTTTTTGCGAAAGTATCTCATTTCGTTTGACAACTGGTACATTGTTTTGTTTTTACTGGTTGATATTGGCCGCATTCAGCGCAGACAACAGTTGGCAACTGTTGTGTGAAAATTCGCTGAATGGTCGAATTTTGGGAGCGCTAATCGAACTAATCGAGGGACGCCGCTTAATCGAGCGAACAAATTCTATGCTACATGAACACAACTGTTTGGTTAACTGTCAGATACTGCTACTGACGCTGTTAAATTAATAAACACAGAAAGAACACAGCAAATTTAAGTGAGAAACCTTTTTAATAGAATTAAATTTACATAAAAATTAAATATAACTAAATTGAATCTAACTTCTGACGCGTAGAGTAGCAACACATTCAGAGAAAACACATTCACAACAGTTGTCTACGCTGAATGCGGCCATTGATGGCATTCTATCCGAAAAAGTGCTCAGGCAGCGAAGTAGCATAAGATATTTTCGCTATATAAATTGTGACAACTCAAGGAACAGTTCCTTCCGCTGAATGCAGGCATTGATGATGATACACATGCATAAAACAAATATATAGATAGCGTATTGCGCAGGCTGAGTTTGACCCTAACATTTGCCCTTATTCTTGTTGTAACCTCACCTATGTGAGAGTTCTCACACTCGTATCACGTCACTAGAAATCTGGTATTCTTGTTGTCATGTGACGTTTGAGTTTGTGAGTTTGTGAACACCGATATAGTTTGTGAGCTCACGCCACATGACAACAAGAATATCAGATTTCTAGTGACGTGACACGAATGTGTGAACTCACACATAGGTGAGGTGACAACGTAGTGCGCAGATTTAATTTTTTGCGCACGGAATACGCTATCTGTATATCATTAGGGGTGTTCAAATTTCAAACCGCTCACCAAATCGTTTGTCAAAAACAATAGAACAACGTGGGAATTCCATGGAAATTTCACGTTGTTCTATTGTATTTGAAAAACGATTTGATGAGCGATTTGAAATGTGAACAGCCCTATTGTTTCACCAAGAATGATAGAATAAGAGATTACGCTTTGCGCAGGTCCGTTACTTCTGCTAATGGAGTCTGACAACCAGCTGTTCAGTTGACTACGTCACAATATTTTATTTCTTTGAGAAACGTACTGCGATCGGTTGTGTTTTATTTAATTGTGTATATATCGAAGTATATTTGAGAGTTTTTAACTTAAAATTTAAAAAATGAAGCGTGCAGCTGCTAATTGTGGTAACAGTAGCAAACAAATATTTTTCAGAAACCTGATGCTTGCAATAAAAACAAAAATTACACCAAGAAATTGTAGAAAACGCACACAAACGAAAACAAAAATACAAAAATATATTAACTTAACAAAATTTGTTTCATTATTTAAAAACTTGGAAATATCATTTATTTGTCCTTTCAATTCACAGGTAAATTAATGGAAATAAAATGTCTGGGAACGTTTAAACTACATCAATTAAACTCTTAATGAACATTTTTATAAAATCCAAGTCAAAAAATAACGCTCATTAAAGTTGGTTTCTCAGACAAATTTTTGTTTTGACTAAGCTGTTTTCTGGCTGTAATAAAATAATAGTAAAAATAATGTTTGCAAAGGAGTACTTAATAAATTAACCTCCTCTCGTTCCAATAAATTGCTTCTAACTTCTTTTATTTTAATTATACAAACTAAAATGTATGCAATTTTCATTTCTGTGTAGAAATCGTATGCAAAGTGATCGCTCTCCAAAACAACATTGATATTATGACGTACATGCGCAGAACGACGATTTTGTTGTACACATTTTCTTGTCTTCGGCGCAATCTTTGTATTCTATCATTCTTGTTGTTTCATGATACACATGTATAAAATGATTTGTTGTTTAACATTTTCCTTTGTTTTTAGTATGTTCGGTGTTTTTTTTATACATTCTCCATTGAATGCATTCGAAATAGTTTGTAATAAGTTTTAAGAACGTATCCAATATCATTCATTTGTTTTAAATGAGTTAAATTGTAACCAAGAATTATGTATTTTTATATATCTTTATGTTGTTCTTGAATTGTAACTGAGAATTTGTATGGAAAGTGAGATGACTTCGTTTCTCATTTAGCTGAATGGGCTGACATGAGTCATTTGGTCCAATGTTAACATAGTATAAGACTAAAATTTGGTAATGTAGTTTGTAATATTTGACATTTTTTTTTTATAGAACATATTTTTTAAGCTGTAGAACATTGTAAAAATATTTTTGAAAAAATTAAATTTTATCAAAAAAAATAATAGGGGGTGGGTTCATGATTTTCAATGATAGAAACTATTATATTTTGTGTCAATTAAGCAATTTTTGCAGATAAATGATATGTACTATAAAAGTGGGGAAAATAGAAAGTGAAAAAAAAATTCCAACAAAAAAAACTTTTGGCCTATTTTTTAAGCACAAATTGAATATTTTAAATGTTTTGTGAAAACAATGTAAAACATTGAATTGGTGAAGTAACGGTTAATCTTTTCTCATTTCTCAAAATTCACTTAATTGACCTTTCAAACAAAGAAAATTTGGTGAACATCGATTTGAAAATAGCCGAGATGTTTGCTTGCAAATTCAAAAATTGAATTGGTTTTTTCTCATTCTAATTCTAAAGAAAATGTGTTGCATTGAGAAACCTGTAGTTTTCAAGATATCGCAATAATTTTGATGTCATAATAAAGGGAATTTTTTTCAATGTACTAGATATACAGTTATTTTTACCATATTCTATTTTTTCATAAAAAATGCGTTGTACTGAGAAAATCTATAGTTTTCGTGATATAGCCAAAAGTTTGAGTCATAATAATGGTAATTTTTCAAAACTTAAGAAGAATATATTCATGTTCAGAATCTAAGTTAGCAAAATTGCATTTTTTGATTACAAATTTTGTTTAATGCTGTTATGCAGGACTTACTAAAAAATCAAAATACAGAAAAAGCCAAGCAACTTTATGTCACCATAACAACTACTGTTTAAAGGCGGTAATCCAAATTAAATAAAGTAATTTTTTGATATACATACCATTTTTTAATTATTAAACAAACAAAAATATTTTTATATTTTGCATTTGAAGATAAAAAAATACATTAATTTCAAGATTTTAAATTTTGACATGGTATTAAATATTTTTATCGCAAGCGAAGCAGCGGGTATTTGCTAGTATTTTATAAAAACAGATTTAAGTAAGCAGTTGAGCAGTTTGGGGTATTTTTATCGCATACCCAAAAAAAAAATTTTTTAAAAAATTAAGAAAAGTGCTTGTAAAATGAATAAAAGTGAGCAATTACAATTTTGTCGCTTGCAACGTTATTCGCGGCTGTACTTCAATTGCTATCCAAAGAATTTTTCTAATGTGGAAATCAGCTGAGGAAGTCGGTAGTTTCATTTTCAATTGGATACGAAAGGTTTATTTTTAAGAATATTTCCATAAACGTTTGTAAAATTATTCGGGATATCGGGGCTAACCCTTCTAATATAAACATTAGGGCGGGTCGATTTAAAAATCGCCCATTGCTCAGTGAAAATCGTATTCTAGGGATAAAAATATGAAACTTTAGATGAGGAACTATACCTCTGAAACGAATTCTAATGCCCCAACTTTTGACTTTTGTCCCGTAGGGTGAAATTTTTAAAAATCCTTTTTTTGACCCATTTAAAGTGCCCCAATCGGGTCACACCCCCTGGGGGTTCCCCATACAAACATTTGTTTGGTGGGGGCCCAGGGGGTATGCCACTGGCATGGGTGGATCGGCCCTCCAAGGTTAGTGTGGGTCGGTCATACATTTGGATTCGATTGGGGGACTCTAAATGGGTCAAAGAGGGATTTTTCAAAATTCCACCCTACGGAAAAGTTGCGGCATTAGAATTCGTTTTAGAGGCATAGTTCCTCGCGCAAAGTTTCTTATTTTGAACCCTAGAATACGATTTTCACTGAGCAATGGGCGAGTTTTTTGCCTCCCCACAAATCGACCTGGCCTAATATATATATAATTTTTTGTTGTGCACTTTTCCCAAAATGTTGCGATCATTTTTACGTTTTTATTGGGTAATAGTTCGTTTTTGTTTTACCATTTTTTTATTCAGTTTTTTGTCCTTTTTCATTTAGGTAGGTAATTTTTATTTTTTTTTCTTTAGTTCAAAGTTGAAAAAAATCTTTAACATCACATTTTTAAACTATTATTTCGTAAAATTTCATTTGTTGAAATAAATATGCATATGGGCACCAAAAAATTAAAACTTATTAAAAACTTATTCAGCCCTATCGGGAATATTTTTTCACGTGGAATCGGAAAAGGGAGTTTTGATTTTTAAGATAAAGCTCAAGAACATTTCGACAATTTTTAATGCAAATTTGTTTATCAACCGTTGATGAAATCTGCATTAAAAATTTTCAAAATATTCTTAAGCTTTATCTTAAAAGTGAAAACTCCCTTTTCCGATTCCGCGTGAAAATTATTAACGATACGGCGATGTTATGATATTATCTAAGAGAAACATTTTAATTTTATTAATTTAAGCAATTTACACATAAATTCATTTACCATGATGATCAAATCGTCTGCATTGTTTCACAAATGCAGTTTTTCTTTTTCGTTAATGTTTAGCAATTGTTTCGTAAACTTTTTGTTTTAGTAAAAATGGAAGGCATTAGCTCAAAAAACTTGAAAAATGGTTGAGGCAGGGAAAGGACAATATATGTATTAAATTTGTTTTTAATTAATAAAGTACATAATTACTTAACTACCTAATTAATTAATTAACCAAATGAACTACAATGGAAAAATGTGTGACGTCCGACACATAGCGTCCGAACAAATAAAATTGTTAACTTTGACTTTACGATAATACGATATTTGAGATGATGTTGGCCTTTTTTTTAATTTATTTAATTTGCAATTTTTTGTTCCTTTACTGGCATTTTTCAAGCGTCCAAATTAAAGCGGGAATTTTTTGATGCGAATGATGACTGACGCATGATAGAAAAATTACATTTTAGTAAGTTTGAACATTTAGAACATTTTGCTTGCGCTGCAAAAGCAGTTTGCGCATCATGATGCATTTCCGAACAGACCCAAAATTTGAGAAAGTTATGAAAAAGTGTGCCCGAATGTAACGTGATCCGAACGCTAGGATTTACCCATATACAAATTAAGTTTAACTTTATTGAACCCTTCGGAAAAATAAAAATTTTTTAATACTATGTAACATTTATCAATATACCAACAAACTTATCTGTGATCTTTTTTGAAGTTGTTCAGATGATCAGCTTTGGGCTCAATAAGCAAATGAGAATCAGAGCCCTTACTCACAAGACAAAGCTCACTATGACGAATTGGTTCTGTTTCGCATTCTGATGTCAAATCAAACGATTTCTAGTTTCCAATTTAAACTGGGCTCTGAAAAATTTAGTTTGGTTAAAAACACTGGTTTTAAGTTCTATGTTTTTATATTTGTTATCTAATTTTATATTGAAGTATTGCTTTTGTGCATTGAAATTTAAAATAACTTTTCTTAAAATCTGTTTTATATTATACAGTTTATATAAGGGTTTACAATAAATATTTCCCTTGCCTATAAGATATAAACTTGTTGCAAATACATAAATGACATAAAATGTTTACTTTCAGATTTGGCAAAAACATACTTTCAGATTTTCGTAAAATTATATTTGGTTGAGAAAATAAAAACTAATTGCAAATATATCGCAAACATATCGTAAATGTAACAAGAAATGTTTGTTTTGTTGAATGAAATAAGTTAAAAATGCTTGTTTTTGCTCTAGTTGAAATGTGAAATGATGCACGTTTTCATATCAATACTGTAAAATTCCTTAAACACAAGGGTACAAAAGTTTCGTATTCAAATCTTTAACATAGCAAATAAATTTGACTATCATTTCTTGATAGACCAACAAAATTATTTTTTAAGTTATTTTTGAAAATAAGTCCTGCTGACTTTCAAAGAAGATTTGGTAAGGAAACACTTGTGAATAGTAACAGAATTTACAATATTGATATGAATGAATTGTTATTCAATGCATCTAAAATTGAGTATGAAATGATTTTGCAGACGCTATAATTTTATTTATAAATATTTGGCTGAATATGATAAGTTTTTAAATCTACTTAAATAAAATATTTTAGGGCTTAAAATTAGCATAATCTTTGCTCTTAAGTAAACATGATGAAAAATAACAATGGACACTTATTATAAATATATTCTGCTGTTTCGATAATTAGCAATTCTACGCATAGGCTTTGAAAAGACGAAACAATAATATGTTTCCAAATTCTAAGCAGATTATTTTTTTGAAGCAATATTCTCTTTACGAGCGAATGTAGCTTTGTTGACTGCAATTTTGGAGTGAGGAAATTTGCTTTCGATGCGTAAATTTATTTGTCCGGTCTTATTTGACTTATCCTCATTTTTAGGAGTGGTGTCTACTGATGAACTTTGTAATAACGATTTTTGTTTATTAATGCGTGATGACGACGACTTAAATACATGTTTCTTTAAAGGGCTGAAATCTGTTTTGAGATTTATATTGGAAGCAGTTGAAACATTAGTTTTAGGTTTGTTTTTGTCATCGTCAGTTCGCTTCCAAATGCCTGCAATTCGACTCTGTACCTGATTTATTTTACCAGCTGTGGGCGTGACGGCGTAGGAGGTTAGGTTAGAGTTACTCCTAGAAGGAGGTGTAGTTGTTGAAATTCGTGATGAAAGCGCCGCAGATCTTGCTGTGGCCGAAGTAACTTTTAAGGAGGCGTTACTGTTGGAGCGTTGAGTTGTGGTAGTGGCTTTTCGTATTGGATTCACTTTATTATTTGGGTTCGATATTTTTGAATTTGCCTTTGGTGAAGGTACCAGTTTCTTTGTTGGTAATTTCGAACTACGATTCGGGGAACCTGCCTGCACTATAGAAGTGTCTACCACAGGCACCAATACATTCGACGTTGAGGGTTCTTCTTTGACGAAAGTTCCTTGACGCTCAATTAAAGTAATATTTTTGACTGACTGATCGTTCGATTTTTTAAGCGCTGGTATTCCTACCGCACAGGCGTTAAGGTTTGTTTTGACTTTGCTGCATGGTGAAGGCGATAACCCAATGCTTTTCTTGGGGTTTCGAGCAGTAGTGCTCCTTTGATATTGCATTTTATATGGAGAAACATAGGCTGGTTTTTTTCTGCCTCTAATGGCATTACTTTGCTCAATCTCTAAGTTTTCATTTACATTCAATGTTGTTTCATCAGAGTCACCAGGTTTTGAAATTCTGGCTCGTAAAATTTGATTGGGTTTTTTTATGTAGCCATTTGAGGTTTTGGTGTTTTTAATATTGAGCTCGATGTTTTTTCCTTCCTGCCCGTGACATGATTCGGTTTCAGAATTTTGATCATATTCAACACTATTGTAATCACAATCAAATCCCGATTCAGATTTACTGTTGTGCACCGCATCACCATTTAACAAACACTCATTGGTTGCTATGGAACAATAGTTGTGTGCGAAGTTATTTTTGTTTAAAGATTCCTGCAGAGAAAAAGAAAGAAAGAAAAAATTTATATTTCTGTGTACAAGTATATGGCTGCTTATATCTATTCACTGCCTGTAGCCAAGATGTGGTTTTCGGGCTTCAAAACCTCACACAACATATGGTACGGAGGAATATAAAAATACTAATCCAAATAAGACAATAAAAAGAAAAAAAAGAAAAAAAATAAAAAAAAAAAAAATAAAAAATTATAAAAAAAAATAAAATTTTAAAAAACAACGGAGAAAACAGTTTTGAAAAAATATAGTCTCAAGGTATATTAATTCAGGTACTATAAATAAACTGTTAAGGGCTTACTATAATAGCCGCATGCTGGCAGACGGATCTGTCAAAATAAAATCGAGCCCATGTAAATATATGACCATATCCATAATTGGAACTGACACTTTCATTGGCTTTTTTTAGAGCGATTCAAATCTGCCTATGCTCACAGCATAGGCAGATGTCAAACAATTATTTAATTGAATAGATTGGAAGCCAAACAGCAAAAGTTCAATTGTTTATTTTAGTTTTTAATAAATTTTATTATTAAAACTATTTTGTGGCACATCTCAAAGTGAGTATATGGCAATTATGGGCATTTTTGATTTTCAAAACTGCCCGCTGGCTTTTCGTTTAGCGTATGCCAGCATGTGGCTATTATAGTCAGGCCTTTAGTCATGAGAGTGTAATGTCAAATAGAGGAAATAACAATAGCCAATGTTGCTTCTGTACTAAAAACAAAAAAAGGGGCATTTTATGTTTTAGTGGCACAACTAATTTACATCTATTTTCAAGATTTTGGAGTTGTTTTATAGTAGTTGTTTTATAAGGTATATTACCCAACCTTGGAGTGTCCAAAATATATATTTCAAGTGTACTTTTAGAATCAAAAGATCAGCATTTTCAGTTTAAGCCCAAAACTCTGCCATCTTAAAATTTTTTATTAATTGTTAATAGTACTGTTTTTAGAAAAAATTTTTATTTGTTCAATCAATATAATTTCAAAAGCTTCTCAGGCCAAATCACAAAATTATAGTTGTAGAAAATTATGTGCTTAATGAATAAAATTTCAAAACTTAAAAATATAATATTATTATCTTAATTAAAACTAGTCCCAAAAACATAATAAGGCTACCCTTGGAAAACTATATGTAAAATAAATAAAAAAAAATGAATCATATAAGTGGTCCACAGCGACCAAAAACCAAAATCAAAACAAGGCAAAAATCCACTCACGTTACAAATTCATATTACAGTATTAATCTAGGAGCGTACGTTTAAAAACATTTATAGAAGCAAATGATTTTAATGCAGTGGGCAGATCATTCCAACAACGAGCCACTCTAATATGAAAAGATCTTTCAAAAATCGAACAAGAGATAGAGGGACAAATAATTTGAACATTTTTTTAAGAACGAGAAAAAACAAAAGAATTCACCAAGCATACCGGCAATTGATTTTTTATCGTTTTAAAAAATGCTTGAGTAACCTTATTTTATTAAATTTAAAAAACTGCAATTAAGAAATTGAAAACATGAGGAGATATGATCTCGAACTCTTACATTAAAGGTAAATCTCATAATTCTATTAAATAATAGTTGTATCTTCTTTAAATTGTGGGAAATAGTACCTGAAAATACCTCAATACCGCATGTCAAGGTAGACATTAGCAAAGCATGGACAAGCCTGATTTTTATCTTTATTGGCAGATATAGATGCATGCTATAAAGCCTACTTAAGGTGAAATTTATTTTTGAACTTAAGCTCTTAATATGTGATTCAAACGTAAGTTTTCTGTCAATGATTACACCAAGGCATTTTGATTCATCAACAAAATTGATATTTATGATATTAATATTGATAAAGAGATTAACATTTAAATAACTATTTTTACTAAAGTTAGTCTTTGAGGCGTTCATTTTAAAGTCGTAAGCAGCACCCAAGAGGATACATTGAAGGTGTTACAATTTATAACGGACTCCAAAACGTCTAAAAATTGGTATTCACCAGAAAATAGCTGAATATCATCAGCAAAAATTAAAAGCGTGCAGATATTTGCATCAATAGTCTTTGTCAGGCTATTATGTAGAGCATAAATAGGATTGGGCCAAGAACAGAACCTTGTGGAACTCCACTGGTGACTTCAAGTATACCCGATGAACATGAATGAATATTTGTAAAAAGTACTGAAATAATCGAGGGGGTAATGCAATACTTTTTAAAAGCAAAAAGTACTGAATTTATCATCCCTGGTCTGTGTAACGAAAATGTTTCGAGTTCGTCCGACACGTTTTTGTGTACACGAGCAATGATGTTATCTATTTTTTGTGGTTTTTGTATGCAGACCCCCTAAAAAGGGTGGCAAATAGAGTATAAATGTGTTCAGAAGAAATGTTGAGGTGGTAAAAATAATAATATCACTTCATACATTTGACCTCACTAGGGGTCATATATTTTTTGATAAGAACTAAAGGGTCCCCCAAATAACTTCTTTTTTTTTTGAAAATTCTATAAAAAAAAACTACTGGATATTTTCTCAAATTTCTTATTTTATTTGAAAGTACAATCCTTCCGGTTAATAATGGAAAATAATTTCATTCAAATGGCTGCCTCGGCTGGCCATGCAGCAGCCTACACGATCGGTCCAATTTTTACACGAGTGTAGCGCCGTCCTGTTGAAACTAAATGTTGCCAATATCCTCCTCTTCAATTTTTGTGAACAAAAATTCGTTCAACATGGCCCGATAACGATCGCCATTGACTGTAACGGCCACTCCTTGCTCATTTTCCGTAGAAAAATGGCCCAATTATGCCTCTGGACCAAAATCCGCACCAAACAGTAAATCGTTTTGGGTGCACCGGCTTTTCAATGTATGCGTGCGGGTTTTCTGTGCCCCAAATGCGACAATTTTGCTTGTTTACATACTCGCCAAGATCAAAATGAGCTTCATCTGAAAAGATGATTTTTTTTTGGCAAAATCGACATTTTCTGTAATTCGATCGCAGGCCCACTTCCCAGCGTTGTTCAAGCGTATACACAACCATATTCGTTCAGCGGAAAGATAAGACTAATTATCTGTCAAATCAGACATGAGCTAAGTGTTACCATTCACGAAATAAGCACTAGTTGAAAAAAAACGTTAGATGGCGGACCCTTTATAATAGAAATTTTTCCAATTTTTGTTTTTTTATGAGGACCCCAGAAGGGTGGCAGATAGAGTGTAGGTGCGTTCACAAGAAACGTTGAAAGTTCCAAAAAAACTCTAAAAAAGTATTTTTCTGTTATTTTTTCTTCTTAAGATCACAAAGCGAAGCTTTTTAAGCCTCGTTTTGTGATTTGCTTGAGTGAAATGTTAAAAACGACACTTTTTTCCATACACCTTTTTCTTAGAATTGTTGTTTTTTTTTGCGTCTATTTCAACAAGAGTATACAATTAAAAATATTTCTTTGTATGCAGTGAGAATCGAACTCGCACCATTTTGATCAAGTTCTACACTTTAACCACTAATCCAAAAGCCTCTGTTACAACGATTTATTAAAAGGATTGTGCATTGCTATCCTACATGTGAATGCGTGAAGCTATGTTGCAGCAGATCATAATAATATATTAAAATTTTGGTGTATTGACTATCCAAACAACAAAGGTAAGGCTAGATTAGGTTAGGTTTAGTGTGGATGTCTCGCACGAGACACACTTAGGCCAAGGAGGCCCATTGTGATACCAAGGGTTAATTTTTCCTGTCTCTATTTAAACCAGTTTGAGCTGTTTACTAGGATTCGGTAAACCGAAGATTCCGAGAGTTCGTCAAGGTCATTGAAGAACTAGTTGCCCAAGTGGAGGAAGCGTTTTGAGCCAGCGCTAGGCAAGTGCAGAGGAAATTTACTGTAGATTCTTCCCCCTCATCTCTATAGCTGTTGCAGAAGTCATTGTGAGGTATGTTCAATCTTTGAGCGTGTCTGCCAATAAGGCAGTACCCTGTAAGGATCTCTACCATGGTACTGATGTGGTCTCTTCTGAGAGAAATGAGTTCTTTTGAACGCTTAGGATTAAGTTTGGGCCAGTTTTGCCGCGTTATATTACACGTGCTACCTGCTGACCATCTGTTGTTGGTTTTGATGCCAGATAACTCATGAGTAAGGAATTTGCATGTAGTGAGAGGAATACTAAGGCTTGCCTTATCTAAAGATAGTTGTTTGGTAGTACCTGTATCAGAGTTCTTAGGGCTTTCAAAGCGGCTTGACTGTCAGATAGTATGCAAATATCCATGGAAGATATCTCATTCACCTGACCAAGTTAACGCTTCATGTATAGCAGAGATTTCAGCTTGAAATACAATGCAATGGTCAGGAAGCCTGAAGGCTAAATTAATGCTTAATGCTTCTGAGTAGACTCCTTTACCTACTTTGCCATCTAGTTTTGATCCATCAGTAAAGATCTCAATGACATTGTGAGGTGAACGGTTACCTATTTCCAACTCTTCTTGAGAGGGAATGGATACATCGAACTTCCTTTTAAAGGATAGTTTTTGTGTGATGTAGTCAATGGACCTAGATATGGGGGGGAGAAATTTTCTAATGCAAGAATGTCCTAGCTTACCTTCTTTCCACTGTGCGGTGGCTTCTAGGCGGATTCTAGGCTGTATTAGCGGCCATCTGTTTAGCTAGGATTTCAAGTGGTGTAAGATGGAACATTATGTCTAATGTGTCTGTCGGAGTGGTTCTTCAGGCTGATGCACTGATGCACAATTCCACTGATCTTTGAACTTTACGGAGAAGGTTTAGGTGAGTGTTTTTCGAGTGCATGCCACCAGACAATAGCACCATATAGGAAGATTGGTCTTAAAACTGCTGTGAGTAGCCAGTGAGTAACACTTGGTTGTAAACTCCATTTGCTACCTACCGCCTTTTTGCATGAGTACAGGGCAATATTCGCTTTTTTGGCTTTCTCGAGCAGATTGGGCTTCCTATTTAGTTTCCTATTCAGTATAGGGTCCAGGTATTTTGCTTGATCTGAGAAACTAACTGCAATATTCTGTATCACGAAGAAGCACACCAACGATGAGAAAGACACGAGAAGCAATACTTTCTTCCATACACAATTGTATTGCTTCTCGTGTCTTTCTCATCGTTGGTGTGCTTCTTCGTGATACAGAATAATGCAGTAAGTCTTGTGTTTCTCAGTTTAGGAGGACTCATTAGAGGTAAAATGTGTTTTCTGGTGAAAACCACTAATTCAGTTTTGTTTGGATTAACGCTGAGCCCACTGCTGATAGCCCATTTGACAGGAGTATTTAGGTTATTTTGCATATCTCGAAGAGTAGATATGTATTTTCCAGAGGTAACAATAGCAACGTCATCGGTATAAGCTATCACCCTGCAACCCTCTAGTTCCAGTTTTACTAACAGTTCATTTACTGCCAAATTCCAGAGTAGAGGCGTAAGAGAATCCCTCCCTGAGGGTATAAATCTTAGTTTTATGTCTCATCAAAATTTGCACTAATAATCCTGCCTACCAGCATTTGATTTATCAGTGCTATCCAAGCTCCGTTAGCGCATTAGTGATAGCTCTTGCTTCGACGTTATTAAAGGCCCCTTCTATATCAATAAAAGCTATCATCGTATATTCCTTCTGATGAAGGGATTTTTCAATGATAGAAACTATGGAGTGGACCGCTGTTTCCTCAACAAAACAAAAAAACAACAAAAGTAGCAAGGTTCCATTGAACTGGGTGAAAATTATCACAAGATTCCAATTGTTTTATGTGTAGATTTTAATTGCGAATTTAGACAAATGTGAATGTTCACAGACACTTAAGGCAAGGTGCACTTGGCCGGTGGTCTAGCGCTCGAAAATTTAAGGTATTTTTATGATTTTTTTTAAAAGTTAAAATATTGAACAAAGATATTTAAACTCTTAAGGTATATTGTAGCACTCATTCATCAGAAAAAAAAATATTTTCTTAATATAAAAAATTGTTCATCATGTTCAAACTGGCGCTCAATGAGACACTCTCAAAGAAAAGGGGCATGAGCGGTGTTGTAGATTTTGACTTTTCTATTTATCTGAAAAATAAAAACCAGAAATATTATTAATCACTATGAGTGCAGCTATGGCTGGCACTAGAAAGAAAAAAAAAATATTGAAAACTGACCTAATGACGCGCTTTTGAAAATTAAGTTCTTAAACAGCTTGTTTTTTACCGGCTTTTATAACGGTGTTTTTGAAATAAAACTTTAAATAATAACTAAATAGCATATTTAAATTTCAGATGATTCGGCTGAATAGTTTTTTTTTCTACAACACCATGCCGAAAAAAGAAATTTCGAGATAAATGAGTATAAAGAGAATGAATGTAGATGAATTATTGTGGCTTGATGTCTACTAAAACGGCTGTTAAAGTGAAAATAGCGTCAGATAGACTACACTTTTGAAATATCAAAAAAAAAAAATCAATTTCATAAAAATTCTATTTTTTAAACAATGCCGTTTTGATAAATATAATTTACGAATGATAACCGATCCAAAAGTAAGGGACAACTATTGATGTAATATTTGCTAAAAATATCGATGACATTACATCTATATAATATAAGTTTGCTATTTTAGATATTAAAAAACAATCAGGCTTGTTCTGCATTCCACTTCCGAGTGGAAGTGAAAATAAATCATAATTAAATTCGATATTTGGTGGTCGAAATATCACTTTTTTCGCTAATACAATTAATTTTAGTAATTAACTAAATAAAATACAATACGAAAAAGTTATATGTAGAAAACCATACATCGAATTAAATTACGATTTAATTTCACTTCCACTCGGAAGTGGAATGCAGAACATGCCTGAATATCATTAATACATTTCCATAATAATAAAAACATTTACAAAAATTATTCAAAATTTATATAAATTAAAAATGTAATATAATAAAATTAAATAATGAGAATATTAACGTGTATTTTTTTAGTTAGCTTAATGGTATTAAAAGTTTTTTTATTTAAAATTTTTTTTATTAAAAAAACCATTAAATTAGCAAACTTTTGAAAATGCGAAAAAGCTAAGCGAAAAAGGTAAGCTCTCCAACGACGCACCTGTTTTTTTTGTTCGCTCTCCGATTCAAGCAGTAACACAAACTGAACCAAGTAGTGATGAGAGAGAAAAGCAAAATGAAAAGTCCCATTGACTCACCTAAGAGCTGAGGATATGCCAATGACGCAATCTAGAGCTGTCCAAACAATTTTGAGTAATTCTATCTAGAAACTGATTTCATTTTCGAAATATATTTTGTATCGGTATTAGGTGTCACAGAACCCGATTTATCGATTTGGTTGTCGGTTTAAAAACGAGCAGCTGACAGTTGTCAGAATTGCTGATAGGTGTGTGTGCTAGCTTCTGAAAAGCCGCAAAAAGTTAGAAAAAGTTTAAGAAGTGGACGATTTTAATTATTTTTGTTTAGTTTATTATTTATTTGCATTTTTTATTAGTGGAAAACATAAGAACGCAGCCCAAATTGCAATTGTAACTGATTTCATGGAGTTCCACTTGGAAGACAAGTAACTTGTTGAATAAAGTACCATAACGAACGCTTATTTATTAAGCTGGTATCATGCTAAAAATCAACAAATCAGCATGAAAAATTAGTGCTTTTATTCATATATGGGTAAGTGCAAACTAAATAACTGAACACATAAAGATTTGCTATCCGCCGGCAAAACAGCTGTTTCAATTTTGCCTTACTTCGAAAAGAACAAAACCGAGTCTGTTTCATGACACCATTTAAAACCGATATCGTTTTCGAAACCGATTTTGTTTCAATTCTGTGTCGGTTTCACCACAACACCCCTGAATAATTGAATGATTCTATAGCCAAACAGATGCATTGCAATTATCGCATGTCATTGGGTTTCTTTTTATGGGTTTCGTGAACGCTTTCATCAAAAATCTTTTATTCGATAGACAATCATATCATTCATCCAAGAACTAGAACAATAACTCACTATAACAAAAACAAGAACTAACAAGAACTTACCATAAAAGTATACATTTCTTGTTCAAGGTTTCCATTTAAGCCATAATTGATACAATAACTCATCCTTGACGTGAGTAGTCCCAGTACATCTGATTGGCCATAATAGTATTCACTTATGAATATCATATAAAAGATTCCAAAGAAACCACAAAAGCTCAGCTATTAGACAGCCATTGAAGCCTATGAAGCGCCAACAAGCTCCAATAAAGCTATAAAAAGCTGGCCAAACTTCTGTAATATAATCTCTTGTCCAAAGACAATAAAAACCTATGGGAATTGGATTGGATGCGTGTACCCGTGTACTTGTGCACGCGTACTTTTGCTACAACACGTGTAGTACGTGTTTAACATTCACGTGTAGTTCGAGTATTTCAAAAACAAACTTCACGGAGTTTGAACAACACGTGCTTAAGTTGGAGCTCTAAAATAAACAGAATATTTTGATATGCAAATTTTAAATTGTAAAATTCTTTCACAAAAATCGCTCTTATTCTTAATTTTTAGAAGATTAATTTCTGTACTGTGTAAATGCTATACTAGTTTATTTTTTTTTTTTTTTATTTTGTATAATTTTTTTAAGGCAAATAGTGTAAATAAGCAATAAAATAAAAAAAAATAAATTTAATATTTTTGCAAAAAATTATTTATTTATTGAAAATTAAGAAGTAAAATTCTTATGAGATGAAAATAGACAGTTACCGTTGCCAGCGATGTTTGTCTCTTGACGCGTTGAGCATTGAACATTCATTATGTTCCACCGTATTTAGCTTAAATTGATTGAAAACTGGACTTACTTGCCCGGCGTCTCGACCATAAGCAATAATCCATTGCACGCATTGGCAATATTGCAAGGATGGGTTTTATCATGTTATGAAATCAACATATAATTTTATTTATTATATAAATTAATTATTTCATAAAATTCGTCTGCGCTCCACTTCATTTCTAAGATATACACCAGAGAACTGCACAAGCCTACTTGAAGTTCAAGCCTTTTCAAGTAATTGCATTCAAGTATGTATCCAAACATGAAAAAGCAAGCTTTCGTCAGCTTGCAAAAATATCAAACAGATACAAGTCATATCCCTGCTTTCTCGTGGGCTTGGCTTGCTGAGACTTACTTTGTCGGGCAGAAAGTTGAAAAGCTTGAAACGATCGGCAAAAGCTTGTAAGCTCGCAAGTATCCAATTAATTGAATATAAAGCTAGTATGTAAAAAATTCAATAAGCTTGTGTAGGAAAGCTTAAGCGTATTAGGACTTTTTAAGGTTCTCTGGACTCCGTGAATGGAATTTTAGGGGGTAGATGATTTCGGATTTGATGTCAGAATTTAAAATTCAAGATGGCGGATAGAGTTGCCAACTAGATTTTTTTGTAATTTTGCGAATAATACAAATTTTTTATATTCTGCGAAGTTATTTTGAAATTCTGACAAAGGATTTGATTTTGAATCTAAAGTCACAGTTTTAAAATTTTACATGGAGGTTAGGGTTACCACCTCAATTTTTACTACAGTATTGCCACCTACTAAAATATATTTTTAAGAGTTTTAAACACCATTTAACTGTTTAGGAGTTTCTGATTTCGAATCTGAATTCAGAATTTTAAAATTAACTTCTGAATTGAAGTTGGGCTGCCACCTCAATTTTTTTATTTTTACGAATTCGGTGCTGGCGCGAACACTAGTTAAAAATTGGTCGCTGAATCCGAATCCGTTAGAATTAAAAAAATATGTAATTTTTTATAATAGGGTTGCCACCTAATATGTATTTTAAGTGTTTTAAACCTCATAATATCCACCTTTCCACCATATTAAATTTTAAAATTTTGATTAAATGATGTTTAAAACTCTCAAAAATACATATTATTAAGTGGCAACCATATTACAAAAAATTACATAATTTTAAAATTCTGACAACGGATTCGGATTCAACGACCCATTTTTACCTAGTGTTCGCACCAGCACCGGATTCGTAAAAATTAAAAATGTAGGTGGCAGCCCTATCCACCATATTGAATTTTAAAATTCTGAATTCAGATTCGAAATCAGCGGCCCCTAATACTATTAAATGACTTTTAAAACTCTTAAAAATAAATATTATGAGGTCCCAAGTAACATCCCAAGTAACATTGTTGGAGCAACTAGGTGCGAGTGAGTCCTAAAAGTGTTCTATAGGTGTATAATATGCGGTTAAAGCTTTACCGCAGATTTGTTCGCTGCTAGTTGCTTTTAATTTTAAAGAAAATGCTCTAAATATGATTTTTTTACCATTTTGAGCTTTAATACTTTATACATCTCTGTAAAGGATTTTATCAAATCTGCAAAAGAGCAGAACTCTAAAATTTACTACTTGCTCTGTAAAGGATCTTTTAAAGTAATAAAAATTACTATACAGCAGTTTTAAAACTCGTAGATTGAGTATAATATTTGCTTTAATGTGTATTTTTGTATTGCATTTTTAAAGCGAATAGATATAAAATACTGTAAATTAATGCAATAAATTTTTTGGGAATAACAAGTGACTAAAAAATCTGATAAAGAGCTTCTTTGAAAAAAATGGCGATCTTATAAAAAATAGAAAATCTTCGGAGTTGAAGCAAGCTAAATATTAGTGTTTACAATAATATTTAAAACGAAATTGATGATTTCTATGATACATATATTTAAGAATAAAGTACTTAAATCATTTTTAGTTGATCTTAAAGAATGTTAAAAATTTTCCAACTATTTTTAAATAATTAATACTTCTTAATTTTAATTATTTGTTAAGCCCGTTGTAGTTTTTCGAAGTACTACATTCACGTTTCCGATAAATTCAAAAGCGCACCGAAATTCGCAGCATATAACGAATACACGAACATGAGTCTGATACAATAATCACTTTATTATTTCTTTAATTTATTTGTCATTCTTATCATCACAAACACTTGTCAAATTTTATATATTTATTGAGTTTATTTTTAACACATACATACTTAAACGAATAATAAAAAAGAGCTTTGCAAGAGCTCTTATTTGGGATTGACAGGGACTCTTTTAAAAGTTTACAGCTACTTCTACTCCTCATATGAAGTAAAAATAGTGCTTTTAAACTCAAGAAAGTAGCCTTATATATTCTCTGCAAGAGCTTTAGTAGCGCGACTAAAGCTATAGTTGAAGCTTGCTGCTATATAAGATAGCACTATAAGCTCTGCAAGAATGAATATATGGCTAATATTGTTACTTGGGATTGTTGGAGCAACTAGGTGCGAGTGAGTCCTAAAAGTGTTCTATAGGTGTATAATATGCGGTTAAAGCTTTACCGCAGCTTTGTTTGCTGCTAGTTGCTTTTAATTTTAAAGAAAATGCTCTAAATATGATTTTTTTACCATTTTGAGCTTTAATACTTTATACATCTCTGTAAAGGATTTTATCAAATCTGCAAAAGAGCAGAACTCTAAAATTTACTACTTGCTCTGTAAAGGATCTTTTAAAGTAATAAAAATTACTATACAGCAGTTTTAAAACTCGTAGATTGAGTATAATATTTGCTTTAATGTGTATTTTTGTATTGCATTTTTAAAGCGAATAGATATAAAATACTGTAAATTAATGCAATAAATTTTTTGGGAATAACAAGTGACTAAAAAATCTGATAAAGAGCTTCTTTGAAAAAAATGGCGATCTTATAAAAAATAGAAAATCTTCGGAGTTGAAGCAAGCTAAATATTAGTGTTTACAATAATATTTAAAACGAAATTGATGATTTCTATGATACATATATTTAAGAATAAAGTACTTAAATCATTTTTAGTTGATCTTAAAGAATGTTAAAAATTTTCCAACTATTTTTAAATAATTAATACTTCTTAATTTTAATTATTTGTTAAGCCCGTTGTAGTTTTTCGAAGTACTACATTCACGTTTCCGATAAATTCAAAAGCGCACCGAAATTCGCAGCATATAACGAATACACGAACATGAGTCTGATACAATAATCACTTTATTATTTCTTTAATTTATTTGTCATTCTTATCATCACAAACACTTGTCAAATTTTATATATTTATTGAGTTTATTTTTAACACATACATACTTAAACGAATAATAAAAAAGAGCTTTGCAAGAGCTCTTATTTGGGATTGACAGGGACTCTTTTAAAAGTTTACAGCTACTTCTACTCCTCATATGAAGTAAAAATAGTGCTTTTAAACTCAAGAAAGTAGCCTTATATATTCTCTGCAAGAGCTTTAGTAGCGCGACTAAAGCTATAGTTGAAGCTTGCTGCTATATAAGATAGCACTATAAGCTCTGCAAGAATGAATATATGGCTAATATTGTTACTTGGGATTGTTGGAGCAACTAGGTGCGAGTGAGTCCTAAAAGTGTTCTATAGGTGTATAATATGCGGTTAAAGCTTTACCGCAGCTTTGTTTGCTGCTAGTTGCTTTTAATTTTAAAGAAAATGCTCTAAATATGATTTTTTTACCATTTTGAGCTTTAATACTTTATACATCTCTGTAAAGGATTTTATCAAATCTGCAAAAGAGCAGAACTCTAAAATTTACTACTTGCTCTGTAAAGGATCTTTTAAAGTAATAAAAATTACTATACAGCAGTTTTAAAACTCGTAGATTGAGTATAATATTTGCTTTAATGTGTATTTTTGTATTGCATTTTTAAAGCGAATAGATATAAAATACTGTAAATTAATGCAATCAATTTTTTGGGAATAACAAGTGACTAAAAAATCTGATAAAGAGCTTCTTTGAAAAAAATGGCGATCTTATAAAAAATAGAAAATCTTCGGAGTTGAAGCAAGCTAAATATTAGTGTTTACAATAATATTTAAAACGAAATTGATGATTTCTATGATACATATATTTAAGAATAAAGTACTTAAATCATTTTTAGTTGATCTTAAAGAATGTTAAAAATTTTCCAACTATTTTTAAATAATTAATACTTCTTAATTTTAATTATTTGTTAAGCCCGTTGTAGTTTTTCGAAGTACTACATTCACGTTTCCGATAAATTCAAAAGCGCACCGAAATTCGCAGCATATAACGAATACACGAACATGAGTCTGATATAATAATCACTTTATTATTTCTATAATTTATTTGTCATTCTTATCATCACAAACACTTGTCAAATTTTATATATTTATTGAGTTTATTTTTAACACATACATACTTAAACGAATAATAAAAAAGAGCTTTGCAAGAGCTCTTATTTGGGTTTGACAGGGACTCTTTTAAAAGTTTACAGCTACTTCTACTCCTCATATGAAGTAAAAATAGTGCTTTTAAACTCAAGAAAGTAGCCTTATATATTCTCTGCAAGAGCTTTAGTAGCGCGACTAAAGCTATAGTTGAAGCTTGCTGCTATATAAGATAGCACTATAAGCTCTGCAAGAATGAATATATGGCTAATATTGTTACTTGGGATTGTTGGAGCAACTAGGTGCGAGTGAGTCCTAAAAGTGTTCTATAGGTGTATAATATGCGGTTAAAGCTTTACCGCAGCTTTGTTTGCTGCTAGTTGCTTTTAATTTTAAAGAAAATGCTCTAAATATGATTTTTTTACCATTTTGAGCTTTAATACTTTATACATCTCTGTAAAGGATTTTATCAAATCTGCAAAAGAGCAGAACTCTAAAATTTACTACTTGCTCTGTAAAGGATCTTTTGAAGTAATAAAAATTACTATACAGCAGTTTTAAAACTCGTAGATTGAGTATAATATTTGCTTTAATGTGTATTTTTGTATTGCATTTTTAAAGCGAATAGATATAAAATACTGTAAATTAATGCAATAAATTTTTTGGGAATAACAAGTGACTAAAAAATCTGATAAAGAGCTTCTTTGAAAAAAATGGCGATCTTATAAAAAATAGAAAATCTTCGGAGTTGAAGCAAGCTAAATATTAGTGTTTACAATAATATTTAAAACGAAATTGATGATTTCTATGATACATATATTTAAGAATAAAGTACTTAAATCATTTTTAGTTGATCTTAAAGAATGTTAAAAATTTTCCAACTATTTTTAAATAATTAATACTTCTTAATTTTAATTATTTGTTAAGCCCGTTGTAGTTTTTCGAAGTACTACATTCACGTTTCCGATAAATTCAAAAGCGCACCGAAATTCGCAGCATATAACGAATACACGAACATGAGTCTGATATAATAATCACTTTATTATTTCTATAATTTATTTGTCATTCTTATCATCACAAACACTTGTCAAATTTTATATATTTATTGAGTTTATTTTTAACACATACATACTTAAACGAATAATAAAAAAGAGCTTTGCAAGAGCTCTTATTTGGGTTTGACAGGGACTCTTTTAAAAGTTTACAGCTACTTCTACTCCTCATATGAAGTAAAAATAGTGCTTTTAAACTCAAGAAAGTAGCCTTATATATTCTCTGCAAGAGCTTTAGTAGCGCGACTAAAGCTATAGTTGAAGCTTGCTGCTATATAAGATAGCACTATAAGCTCTGCAAGAATGAATATATGGCTAATATTGTTACTTGGGATTGTTGGAGCAACTAGGTGCGAGTGAGTCCTAAAAGTGTTCTATAGGTGTATAATATGCGGTTAAAGCTTTACCGCAGCTTTGTTTGCTGCTAGTTGCTTTTAATTTTAAAGAAAATGCTCTAAATATGATTTTTTTACCATTTTGAGCTTTAATACTTTATACATCTCTGTAAAGGATTTTATCAAATCTGCAAAAGAGCAGAACTCTAAAATTTACTACTTGCTCTGTAAAGGATCTTTTAAAGTAATAAAAATTACTATACAGCAGTTTTAAAACTCGTAGATTGAGTATAATATTTGCTTTAATGTGTATTTTTGTATTGCATTTTTAAAGCGAATAGATATAAAATACTGTAAATTAATGCAATCAATTTTTTGGGAATAACAAGTGACTAAAAAATCTGATAAAGAGCTTCTTTGAAAAAAATGGCGATCTTATAAAAAAATAGAAAATCTTCGGAGTTGAAGCAAGCTAAATATTAGTGTTTACAATAATATTTAAAACGAAATTGATGATTTCTATGATACATATATTTAAGAATAAAGTACTTAAATCATTTTTAGTTGATTTTAAAGAATGTTAAAAATTTTCCAACTATTTTTAAATAATTAACACTTCTTAATTTTAATTATTTGTTAAGCCCGTTGTAGTTTTTCGAAGTACTACATTCACGTTTCCGATAAATTCAAAAGCGCACCGAAATTCGCAGCATACAACGAATACACGAACATGAGTCTGATATAATAATCACTTTATTATTTCTTTAATTTATTTGTCATTCTTATCATCACAAACACTTGTCAAATTTTATATATTTATTGAGTTTATTTTTAACACATACATACTTAAACGAATAATAAAAAAGAGCTTTGCAAGAGCTCTTGTTTGGGTTTGACAGGGACTCTTTTAAAAGTTTACAGCTACTTCTACTCCTCATATGAAGTAAAAATAGTGCTTTTAAACTCAAGAAAGTAGCCTTATATATTCTCTGCAAGAGCTTTAGTAGCGCGACTAAAGCTATAGTTGAAGCTTGCTGCTATATAAGATAGCACTATAAGCTCTGCAAGAATGAATATATGGCTAATATTGTTACTTGGGGTGGCAGCCCTGTTATAAAAGAATGACATCATTTTGAAATTCTCACAACGGATTCGGATCCTGATCATCAATTTGGATTCAAGCCTGGTCACTCAAATGTTCACGCTTTACTAAAATTACATGACGTTATAAGTAATTTGAGTGAAAAATCTGGTACAGTTGCAATATCGCAAGGACTTATTTACAAACTAATTCATATTGGATTTGATGGTTTCATTATAACATTATTTTCGAGTTTTCGAAGTGATAGGGTTTTTATAAAAAAAAATTTTTTTATAGGGTTTTTATATTCAAATAAATAATCTAAATTCAAATTTTGGTTCACAAGCTAATTGTATGAGAAATGCTTCTGGTAAATGCAACAAAAAAGTAGTTCCAGAAAGCAAAAGTCTCTGATTAAAGCAAAATTAAAGCAATTTTTCCAGATTATTTTACTGCGAATCACTAAGTCAAAAAACTAAATTACTTATTTATAAGGTTAGTGTTCGCTCTGCGATCTTATATGACTTTCCTATCTGGTTTGCTATCTCCCCATCAGTAGCTAAGGAATTGGAAATCATCGAAAGAAAAATTCTTAGATCTAACATTGACATAAACTTTGAATCGCCTACTAAAAGATTTTTCTAATAATAACATATTTAATAAAGCTCTTGTAACTCCTCTTTGTAGATATGCTTTTGCTCTTAAAAAAAATTGTTGACAGACTTTAATTTCACGAAAATTATCTTTTTAATGAAATTTATAATCGAGAAAAGGAATTTAATTGGTCTGATTTACCGCTTTACCCGAATTTTATAGAATTAAACTGCCTAACAGGCATAGAGGCTAATTTTTATTATCTTTAATAACTCTCACTGATTACTTTAATGTAAATTAATCATTAATTCTTATATGCTTTTACTCTTTATGTTTAAATACAAACATTATAAATGCATAGTATTTTAATCTTTTGTATTTTTGTATTTAGTTTTAAGTTGTATATAGTTGATTATGAGAATATTTCCTCAAAGTCAACATGCAAGTTATGAGCAAAAGTTAGTCACTCTAATTGTCTCAATTATAAAACTCCTTATAAGAATTATGTTACTGTTAACATTCTATTCTAAGAACGTTGCTTCTATATATTATCGCCAAATCACTTTACGATCCAATGTAACTGTAACAAAAATTTTAAGTCTCAATAAAATTAAATGAAATGACCAATTTTACATTTATTGAATGGATTTTTGTTTCGTTTCATTCATTTAAAGCTGTTTACACATAAGATAGCCAAAAAGATATACAAAATCGAAAGGATACAATATTTTTTGTTCGCTTCACTTCCCATACCTTTAATTGGAATTTTTGGAGAAAGTTGTCCAAGTTACTATGTATTAGAAATATTATTAATGTGCAATTTTGATCAGCTTTAACTCGTTAAAAATTTTATTTAGACAACTTAAAGCTTCACAATTCTATTCGCACTCTAAACAGATACACTAATAAGCGATGGAAAAGTAAAATATGTATAAAGAAACTTGCCTGTGGTTTTGTTTGAGCAATGTTCTGAATTTTGTAGGAAATTGAATTAATCTTTGCATTTGATACAGAACATTTCTGCTGATGCAAGTCATTTTCTTCAATCTCAATTTGTATCGTTTCATCTTGATCTTCATTCTCTCTGCCACTACGACTCATTTGAACATTATCCAAGACTATGTCCGACATAATCGTGTATGTTTTAAAACGATCTTTGGCTAATTTTCGCTTCTGTTTCGGTGTCAAAATGCGCTTTACCCCATGCGTAATATCTGTGCATTTTTTCGGTGTTGATTCTGCTGAGCTGTACTCGAAATCAGATCCTAAAAGCGTACTACTATTTATAGATGCCTCATCGTCTTTGTCGAATGGCAGAACAGCATCGTAGCAACTATGTAAAGTTACTGTATTGTCATCGAAATCAATGCCACCTGCAGCAGTTTCATAGTTCGAGACGGATACCGTGGTTGCTAAGCTATCGCAGTCAGCTACTTCTGACTGTATGCTGGCCACACTTATCATGGAGTCAAGTAATTCGTCCATAAGAGATGGTGGCTTGATGTTTTCCAGCAGCATACAACTAGAATTGACACTCTCTGCACTACCGGATAATGCTACTGGCAAGTGGCCAAGTGCCCGTCGAGCTACAAATCCTGTTGGTATGGATTTTCTGGGAAATTTTGGAGACTTTGTCAAGATATTAGGGCTCTGTGGTTTCTGCAGACGAGGTACAGCATTTGATTGTGGACAGTTTGAATTCACTTTTGAAGAATCTTCAAAATAACCCGATATGTTTAGGGATTCCATACCTGAAGGCGGTCGAATATTATCCAAATCCAAGCTGTTGATACTATACGTAAGCTGGTGGCTTTCCTCGCAATTCTGTAAAAAGTTTTCAGCCAAGTTCCTGGCCTCCATTGCAATAATTGTCGAATTATTCATCAAACAGTTGACCAAATGCAAAGGACGTGTTACACTAGCGTTTTGAACCTCTCCACCCAAGATAAAATTAATTCCGTTGCTATTTACTTCACGAGCTGAATCGGTTAGGCTATGGGATTCACAAGAGACAGAATAGTTTTTAGTAACCAGTGTTTCCGAATCTGTTTCGATTGAGTTCGGTTGTTGTTGTGATAGATGTGAAAAGAAATCCATACCAGCAAAAATTACTTCCAACGAAGCTTCTGGTTGCTGTTCATTAGTTGGAGTTATTTCAGCGAAATCATTTAGCTCTCTATGATTCGCGTCCGTCGATTCATTATCTTCCTCATCATATTCATTGGAATCAAATAAACCCACAACCGGCGCAGATATACTTACACTGGGAAACGAAACATCATTTGGACATGTGTCTTCATTCCACGTGTTGTTTGAGTTGCTGCTTACAGTATCTGCCAATGAATTTATAGCTACCACTTTATTTTGGCCATTTGAGTTGCTATTATTGCGCAACAGTTCGGCTGATGAAACAAACTCTTGTGTAAGTCGCTCAACCGATTGCAGCATTAAGTCGGGATCTTTATGCTTGTTAACTGCGCCAGGTTTGTTTTTATTTGTGTTTTCTAGCGACAATGATGGCTCAAGAATAAATGAATCACTTGAACAGCACTCAGATAATTCTAAATCAAAGGTCTTTTGGTCACTATACCCAATATCTTTCCTGTTCCTTTGATCTATCTCTTGTGTTTGAGTGTTTGTGTTGAAAATTGATGTTGGTTTCTGTTGAATTTCCATCTGATGATGTTTTTGGCCGTCTGTGATGGCGTCTGTGTTGACCTTGTTCGCGTTCGTGCGACTGACGATATTCATGCCTACGTCTGGAGCTACTGTGCTGTTGGCACTTTGAGATGTAGTAACCTCCTTTTGGTGATACGGTTCCAATGCAGCTGCAGACGTAGCTTTGGCGTTTTTTGGCACATTACAATAAAATAATGTTTCTTGGGTTTTGGATGCGTCTTGTGAGTTAAGGTCTTCATTGGAAGGACCAATACTTGCACCAATTTTTTTGGATATTCCAGTATTAATGCATTCTCTTAATAACTGTTCATCTTTTCTCTCTTGTTCGTGTTGTATCCAATTGTGCGGTTTGCTTTGATGCTTTGGGAATTGCAAAGCATCCGTTGTGAATCTCGAATTTTTTAAACGGGAATTCGATGTTGAAGCTGTTTCATTACGTAAGCTATGGTGCCCTGGCTTTTCTCTTTTGTTGTTGTTGATGCTGCTGCTGCTGCAATGATGCTGCTTATTCATTCCGGTAAGTATGCATAATTCAAAGAGTGATTTTGATTGATTGTCATTTGAATCACTGGAATCGACGGAGCTATAGGAGTCGTTATTATTTTGCTTTGAATGCTGTCGTCTGTGAACATTTCGAGTAGGTGCTGCCGACGTTAGAGAGGACGTCGAAAGAGCAGAGTTAATTGATATTGGCTGTGACACTGACAACGAAGCTGCACGTTTACTATTTATTGAAAGGGAACTAAAACCCAGGTTCGATTTAGGCCTGTTACATCCAGCAGCAATAGCCTGAATTATATATTAATTAAATTAACACACTATACAAAATATAATTTTACATTTAATACCTGGCTAAGTAAGTTGGTATCATCTTCGGAATCAATGGACAACGAACTGAGAGAATCATCGGGATGACCTTCAATGTTACTTGGAATTTTCGTGTTATTATCGACAGCTTCTGCTGATGAAGCTGAATCAATACTTAAAAAGAAAATAACAAAATTAGAATTGAAGAAAGAAAACGTAAAATTTACAGAAATTACTTAGAGTTTCCTTTAATTTCTATTGCAGGGCCCACTAAACTTGATCCTACAGTTAAATTGGAAAGTGTAGATACAACTGAAAAGTTGCACGGCGTGTCCTCCACTAAAAATTTGTTTATTTCATCTGAAACAGGCAAATAACCCAAGTTGCTACCACCGCTTCTCATCATCGCAATTGGATCTTTTTCATTTAATTTTGAAGAAGTGGAAGACACTGCATTAAGAGGTTTCTTCATTCCATCACGAATGCATTGTTGTAAGACATTAATCGATTGTGCGTTGTCACCTGTATCCGAAGCATTGGAAGATATTTCATCGGAGAAATTTAAAGAGCGGCGATTTAAATGTAATTCTTTTTCTAAGTCTGGACATGTAGCTTCCAGATCGTAAACGTTCTCTTCTTTACACCGTGCATTTAAATTTATTGATATGCTTGACAGGTTTGTGTTGCTTCCCACCTTAGATAATAAGGCTGGTGTGTCTTCAGTGTAGTATTGTGTTGGGATCTCAACAGCTGACATCAAAGTACTTGGTAAATCCGTTTCGGCTTTCGTTTTCGTTATGTTTATATTGGGAGGAGATGATGTGGTGCGACTCATACCTATATTGATGCATCTGGCTAATAGCAACTCATCATCGTTAATTTCCGACTCTTCTTCTCCTAAAAGAGGATAATAAATTGTAGTTTATACAAAAAAAAAATCTCAATCTCGTATCTCTTACCTTCAGATATTGCATTTGATTGCAAAGTCACAGTCTCTACTTTTGCTATTGTTACATCACTAGATGATGTTTTTATCTTGGAATGTAGAGAAGGATTTGCAGAGTTTTCATCGTCGAAAATACTCAAATTACTCAGGCTAGTTGCACTTGAAAACTGAGCTGGTGTGTTCTCTTCGTGAAATGTATTTAAGCCATCCTCAAAAACACTACGTAGTCGGAGTTGTACTGTGGTACGTGTACTAGGTTGTGCTCCTATAGCACTGTGTCGACTGGGTGATTGCGGCATACTTTGCGTAGGTGAATCAGGTATATCCGATGGCGATATAACACCGCTTGCGATGCGACTGAAGTCACTTACAATGGAGCTCTTATCATCACAGGGACATACATCTTCCTCAACCAATGAATCCAAAGAACTGTGTCGCGAAAACATTAATGGAGTTTCCTGAGCAGAATTTAAATTTATATTAATTGAGGAAGTATCTACAGATTTTGGTGCTCGTTGTGTACACTCTTTTTCGGTTAGGGATTCTATAGGCTCGGTCCGGGGATTAATTGTCGCATCAATGTTACTTTTTAATTCCTCCTCTCCCTGTGCTGCTGTGCTTTCAGTAGGACTCTTGGCGCCTTGCGGCGGGGACTCATTAAGGCTGCTCAAGGATTCATAACGACTAAAGTAACCGGGAGTGCCTTCTTCACAATAATTTATTGGCTTCTCGGGTGTATACCCACCATATCCTAAATTGGATGTAGGTGCAGGATTTGCTAATTTCTGATACTTTTTCGTAGGCCCAGCGGAGATTAATTTAGTGTTGTCTAGAGCGGCATTGTATGATTTGTTTTGATGCAAATCTGTCACGGATGCAGCGTTAGAGATAACATAAGGTGTGTCTTCCGTTTGATAGCACTTCACAGAATCCTCCAGTATTAACAGAATTTCGTTTCCATTATTAACCTGTTAATAAAAAAAGTTGTCAAGAATCTACTTGCAAAAATAAAGGATGTATAAAGTAAATGCAATTTGAAGTTCAACTCGCCCTTGGAAAAAACACAATCAATCCATTACACGTGCATTTGGAGCCTCTTTTGAGCTAGTTAAAAAAAGAGTCAGCGTATAGAATTTCTTGTTTTTTCGCTTTGTTTGTGAAATTTTTATTTTTCCCTTTATTATATACTCCTCATGCGTTTTAAGTAGAGGGTATATTATTTTTGTCACTCCGTTTGCAACACCCAGAAGGAACTGATAATCTTGATCAGTATCACCTTTTGAGTCGATTAAGCATGTCTTCGTAATGATTAAAGACGTCATTTTAGAGCTATCATAATGAAATTAGCTGTTTAGGCTTCTATCTAAAAAATTAAGCCCAAGTTCGAAAATGTACCAAATTGGATAAAAACCACGTTTACCTCTCTTCCATACAAAGTTACCATATGAAACCTTTAAAATCTCTTTAAAATTTGATGTTAAATACGCATTCTGAGTTTGACATTTTGTAAAATGAAATTAAAACCTGGCCTACCTTCCATACAAAGTGAATAAATGAAAATAGTCGAATTTCTATAAAACCCAGAAAATTTTATTTAACAACTTGAACTTTTGCACATAAGCTTTGACCTCAAATATTCACCATATATTTTTTAAAATTTAGCTAACATCTCTACTTCAGGCCAATCACAAAATTATAGTTATTAGAGACTATGTGCTTAATGTATATAAGAAAATAATTACAAAACTTAACATATTATTTGCATAATTAAAATCAGTTCTCTGTGGTTTATTAAAACAAACGTTTTAGACAAATCAAGGGTCAAAAGAACGAACATTTTATAATCGTTTACTAAACGTCTTATATTATCCGTAAGGCCCAATAGGAGAAAAATTGTATCCATTTAGATAACTCGATTGACTGTTGCATACAAGAGGTCTCTCATGAATATATTGTGTAATTTGAACTTTAATGAGGTTTTCAACAACCTTCGACAAAACAGGCGGTACACTAATGGGTCTTAAATTTTTAATATAATTTTTATTACCCGACTTTTTAATAGGGACAACACGAGCAATTTGCCAAGTATCTGGAAATTCAGATACGGTAAAGATAGTTAATAAAGTAGAGTATATATTCCTTTATATATGGAAAAAACATTTTAAGAATTTTAAAGGGAATGTTGTCATATCCGCAAGCATTCGATTTTGTTTTTGAAAAGACTGAAGCCATTTCATCATGTTCGACATTACGAAAAGAAAATCCTCCATCCAGTATCTGATCAAAATCGATCGAATCTGGATCAGCCTGTGATAGATGAGACACAAAATATCTGTAAAAATCGTCAACATTTACTTTATCAAGAGCAGAACCAGATTCCAAGCATCCATTGCTACGCAACACAGTCATGTTTGCTATTACAGTCATCCAAAATACGACTATGTGCACGTTTTTGTTGCTCTTCGAATGACTTATTTGGTGCGATTTCTATATGTGCAAAAAATTTTCCAGTTGCTGGAACAGCAGTTTTTGACATAAGCTTTAAAAGCCAGATCACGAATTGATTTCATGTAGAGAACTTCTCTTGATTTCATTAAATCATTATTTATATTTGATTTGTATTTAGTAACCGGTACCAGAGAGTATAATAATTGCAAATTGGAATTAACAAGAGAGTTGCGGAATATAGTTGCGGGACAATTTTTTCACACATGTGCTTATTTTACCCTAGTTTTGATTTTGACTAATTTTTATGTGATACGGTTAGTTTTGCGACATGCGACTTGGTGATGTGATATGGAATCATCTAAATGTTTGATAGTTTAAATCAGTCTTGATTTTAAATATAAATTCTAGATATTTGATAGTTTAAAATCGTGTATTAAGCTTTAGGTCAGGTTAGAACAATTAATTGCTCTAACGAATTTTTTCCATAGAAACAACAATATTTTTCAATATGAAAAGGAAAACATCACTAGCTGATTTTATTGCAATTTCAGCCCTGCTACAGGCTTAATCAGAAATCTTTGTGACGCAGGCGGGAATCGAACCCGGGCCGTGCTTGCATCGTGCAAGCGCATCTTAGCGCAATACACCAACAGAGGCGATGAGATTTCAGTGTCAATTTCTCAGTTTTTCTCCCTTTCCTTATTTTGCTTTACTTTAGTTTATGATTATGTTATTATATGCAGTCCAACAGTCTGTTGGAATTCACCAACGGTATTTCTTTTTGTTTTGTTTGGTTTTGGAGCGCCGCTTTGCATTCTCACTTTTTACCTTAAGAGAAATACAAAAAAAAAGAGAGCAACATGGAGTTTATTGAAACTCTCGCAACACAAACGCGTCAAGAGACAACGAATAAGCAATGCGGAGCAGCTGGGATGATTTCTTAAAAAACTACAGGGTTGCCAATATTCGAAGCGCCCATCTGGCAACACTGTAACTTTCCGCAGTGATGCCAAATCGACTAATGACATACCGCGTTTGAAGCGTCATTCCAAGCAAATGTTTACAATGGAACAGTACACGCCACGCGAACGCTCTAAGATTGTTGAAATTTACATTCAACAAAACAAGTCAATAGTGAAAACTCAACGTGCTTTCAAAAAAATAAATAAAGTGAAAAGTGCGCCTTCCAAGAAAACAATTTATCGTTTGTATGAACTATTACAACTGGTAATACTCTTGGTAACCCAAAGAGGCCAAATAAAAAGTGACCAAGGCGATCGGATGAGAATATTGCAGCCGTACGAGCCAGTATTGAGCAGTCACCAACAACATCCCAAAATCGCCGTTCTCAGCAGCTCGGCATTCCCCGATCCACTTTACAACGCATTTTACGTGTTGATTTGAATTTGTTTCCGTACAAAATTCAATTGGTAAACAAATTGTTGCTTACCGATAAGCCACGTCGATTGGAATGGGCCCAAAGAGTCATCGAAATGGCTGAAGAAGACGAGCAATTTTGGCATAAAATTATCATGAGCGATGAAGCTCATTTTCAGTTGAACGGAACGGTCAACAAACAAAATTGCCGTATTTATGCCACTGAAAATCCACAAGAGATTCAAGAGGTACCTCTTCACGATGCAAAAGTCACTGTTTGGTGCGGCGTTTGTGCTAAAATGCTCATTGGGCCGTTCTTTTTCGAAGATGATAATGGCCACAGAGTTACTGTCAATCAGGAGCGTTATCGCGATATGATAAACAATTTTTTCATGCCAATCGTTCGTCGAAAGCGTATCAGGCACTACTGGTTTCAACAAGACGGCGCGCCACCACACACAAGATGCACTACAATCGATTTTTTGAAGCAATTGTTCCCTGGCCGTTTGATGTCAAAAAATGGTGATTTCGATTGGCCGCCAAGATCACTAGATTTAACGCCTCCAGACTTCTTTTTGTGGGGTTATTTGAAATCAAAGGTTTACGTCAACAAGCCAAAGACCCTAGAAGAGCTGAAAACCAACATCCGTCAAGAAATAACCGCCATTCCCATCGAAATGTTGAAGAAAACCATGGAAAATGCTGCAAAACGGGCACAATATGTCGTAGAGGCCAATGGCGACCATTTACGAGATATCATATTCAAGAAATAATGTAAGCAAATCTACTTGAACCCAATTAAATGATATTCATTACGAACAGACAAAAAATTGTGGTTTCTTTGATTTATTTAAAAATAAAATGGGCGCTTCGAATATTGGGAACCCTGTAAATACCTTAATTAAACATACTTATTATTAAAATTTCGAAAGAAAACTACCCCTAAATAAATCTGTAGCACAAATATATTTTGAAATTTTTTCATAAAAATCGGCCCAGTATTTTTGGAGTAAAGTCGTAACTTTAACTTTTCACTTCAATTTTATATAATAGTATAGATGAGATATTTAGTTCCTGACAGACGAACCGAACATTTTTAATTGTCTTTAATAGGTTTGATTAAAAAATACTAGGTCTAACTTATAACTGTTTACAAAAATTCATTGCCTTTTGTAGTTTTAAAGATATCAGCCTTCAAAGTTCAAAATTTTTAAAATTGTTAATTTTTTTTAACGTTTGCAACACTGTAACTTTTTTTCCTTCCATTTATTTTCAAAAACTTTCTTTTGTCAGATAGAATACCTTATTAGCTTTAGCAAACTTTTTATTTTTTGCCAATACCTTTGACAGTTTATAAATTATTTAGAAAAATCGGAATTTTCAGCCGCTTGAAATTTTTTATAAAAACTCTAGTTTCTTAAAAAAGTTATAAAACTATCTAATACTACGTTGACATCTAGAGATTAAAACGATTTAGAGGGATTAACACCTAAATCTTATTGAATTTTATTAGATTAGCCATAGAAAATTTAACCTCATTCTTAAGTAGTTTAATAATTAATCTCCCTGCTTACCTTCTAAAAAAGTTTGAAACTCTGCAAATATTGGGGGTTAGAATTAGTTTTAAAGGTTTTCTAAGAGATGGCGTAACTATCAATAGATCGCATCGGGCACACCTGTGACTATATTCATTTCAAAGCACATTGTCTAAGCTTCATTTTTCAGTATGTGTCATTCCACTGAAGTGTAAACAACATATATTTTTTTCTCTGTGAACATGTCGACTTTCGTTCCAACAAAACGCAATTTGCGGGAAGGTTTACTTTTGTGCTTCCATTTGAAGAAAAAAGCGGTTGAAGCACAACGCACGCTTACTGAGGCTTACGGGGACTATGCTCCATCGATTTCTACTTGTGAGTACTGGTTCCGTCGGTTTAAAAGTGATGATTTTGATACGGAAGACAAAGAGCGTCCGGGCCAGCCGAAAAAGTTTGAAGATGAGGAATTGGAGGCTTTGCTCGATGAAGACCCGTGTCAAACCCTTCAAGAATTGTCAGAATCATTGGGAGTCGACTTATCAACGGTCGGCAAACGCTTGAAGGCCATGGGAATGATTCAAAAGCAAGGAAATTGGGTGCCGTACCAGTTGAAGCCGAGAGACGTTGAACGGCGATTTTGCATGTGCGAACAACTGCTTCAACGGCATAAAAAGAAGAGTTTTTTGCATCGTATTGTCACTGGCGATGAAAAGTGGATCCATTACGATAATCCTAAGCGAAAAAAATAGTGGGGACCACCCGGCCATGCATCAACATCGAGGGCCAAGCCGAATATTCATGGCGCCAAGCTTATGCTGTGTATTTGGTGGGATCAGAAGGGTGTCGTGTACTATGAGCTGCTAAAACCTAACGAAACCATCACTGGGGAACGCTACCAACAACAATTGATGCAATTGAGCCGAGCATTAAAGGTTAAACGGCCGGAATATGCCAAAAGACACGACAAAGTGGTTTTTCAACATTACAACGCACGGCCACATGTTGCAAGAACCGTCAAGGAAACGTTGGAGGCGCTGAATTGGGATGTGCTACCCCACCCGCCTTATACCCTTACATAGCCTCTTCCGACTACCACCTATTCAGATCGATGACGCATGGCTTGGCTGAGCAGCGCTTCACTTCTTACGAGGATACCAAAAAATGGGTCGATTCGTGGATTGCCTCAAAAGACGAATCGTTCTTCCGGCGCGGAATCCATATGCTGCCAGAAAGATGGGAAAATGTTGTAGCTAAAGATGGACAATACTTTGAATAATATACATTGTACCGTTGTTTCTAAATAAATGCTCAAAAACCGAAAAAAACCTTTAAAATTAATTCCAACCCCAATATTAGGAATTTCTGTACTGACTTATTGAAGGTCAATTAAAGCTATGTTATGGTGGCGGTCATAAGATCCCCGGTCACGTATTTTCATGCTAAAACAGTAATGTTGTGAATAATTTCACAACGCAACCTGATTTTACCCCATAATTTGGTCAAAATTTATTCGCTTGCTCACTCTCTACAAGTTCCCATTAACATTGTAGCAACCACAATTCATGACGTACCCTTGACCGCCACCATAACATAGCCCTAACCTAAAACAAAACAAAAGGAAGCAACGAAATATCAAAATTAATCTCTTTCACACTAGTGTAAACAGTGTAGATTACAAAAGAGGATTTTCTTAACCTTGTTTGTTTTAATCTCGTATGTAAACGTCGTACAAGATATTGTCAAAAGGTAAAAGTATGCTAAAATTCCAGAATTTTTGTATTTTCTTTTCATTGATTAATAATAATTATGTTTAGAATCTCTTACTATATGTAAGAGTAAAAAAAAACTTTCGCTAGTTTCCTAAATTGTCAGGAAAGAAACCCAAATGGAAATAAAGAAAATTAATTTTTGATGACAATCGGGCACCCATTTTGCAGTAGTTCTTCAAAAGTTTCTCAATAATTTCCTTGTAGTCGTTACTCTTTATATTACCTAGTAAGTTTTGAGCAAAAAAGAGTTTTTATAAAAAATTTGAAGTGGCTGAAAATTCAGATTTTTCTAAATAACTCAAATTTACTAAATAACTAAATTTTCAAAGATATTGGCAAAAAGTAGAAAATTTGCTAAAGTTAATAAGATATTCTATTTGACAAATTAAAATTTTTGAAAATAAATGGAAGGAAAAAAATTTAACAATTTTAAGAATGTTGAACTTTGAAGGCTGATATCTTTAAAACTACAAATAACAATGAATTTTTGTAAACAGTTTTTACTACTATTTTTTAATCAAACCTATTAAAGACAATTAAAATCGGCTAATGCGCTAAAAATATATACTACCCTCCTAAGTAAAAAGTCATATCTCCATTTGAGTAGTTTTGAGATATTTATCTTTTCGTTTTTTATCTTTCTAAGAAACACACTAGAAGTGACCTTTTTACTTAAATCTTTCAGTCATTTGGAGTTGAAAATGGATAATCTTAGCGAAGCACAAAAATCGAAAACTCATTCACGGTTCCGAATCTGCCTTTTTTCTACATTTTCGAATTTTGGCGTTTGTGACTTTCTTTCTTAGGACGGCAGAATAGTCCAGTTATCAGAAAAAGAAATGCTTTTTTATTTTTACCTATATCGCCTAAACTCGACCTGATAGAGAAAAACGGATTGCGGATTTGAAATCAGTGCGCGAAAATACATATCGAACCACTTTCGTCTTCTCTGGTCTAAAAACGTGTATACCTGTGTTATTTGTCCTTGTACGGAAAGTTGTTATTTTAAGCTTATTTACCTTAGTTGTTCTTAGTCCATATTTTGCAGAATTTGGGCATACAGAATTTTTTAACACAGTTTTATGTTAATGCAGAATTTTGTAATGCAGAATTTTGTATACAGAATTTAATACAAATGAGACAACTGCACCGAACCCGTTTTTATTTCGTACTGTCTGATCCAATACCTTTCATTCTAAATGTGCTGGTGAGTAATGGAGTAATGGATTGCAGTGGCTATGCACTAAATTTCGTAGAGTCTCTACAAGTACTTTGCAGAGGTACCTGCAGGATTGGAAGAAATCGTCAATTGGAATTGTTGAGGATGTGACGCGTCTGCAAAAAATTCCCTTTGATCATGCTGATAACTGCAAGAAGCTGATAACACTATTTCTGTTGCTGCGGAAGAACACATGATTCTTCACACTTGGGAAAGAAGACCACTAGATCAAAATCTAAACATAAGGTTACGGAAGCTCCTACAGGTAATATAATAGATTCTAGTTCTTCCACGCAGTCTACAATCGGTGAATCTTTAGTCTCCGATCCTGTTATTTGTCCTGCAAATATGTTGAATATGAATATAATAAATTCACATATAAATACAGCATCTGCAACTACGTCTTCATTCACCACTTTTTCACCAACATTCACTGAACCTTCAAAATCTACAACTACTCCTTTGGCTGCGCATTCACTGATATCTTAATGGCCAGCTTCTTCACCTACAGTCACTGAACCTCAAACAACTGAAACTACATCTGCAACTACTTCTTCGGCCGAGTCTTCATTGATCTCATCATTGGCAGTTTCTGCTCACTGTACTCTTCCGGAATGTTCTACAATCTCTTCACATCTGACACAACATTTACTGCCTTCAGTGTCTCTGACCACTCCCACTTTGCCCTCTTATGAAGTACCTATGAATTATGCAAACTTTAACCTCGTCCTTGTACATGGATCGGAACGCAAGGTCATTTTGCTGTCGCGCTTAGTTTTTGTTCCGGATTCATTCTTGAATACTCTTCTTTCTAAGAAATTTTGGTCTGATGGGATAATTGTCCACGAGTTTGTTTTCCTTTAACTGGTAGATCTTGGTTTTTACTCTAATCTCCTTGCTTGGATTATATTCAGCCTTATCGGGAATAATTTTTCACGCGGAATCGAAAAAGGGAGTTTTAATTTTTAACCGACTTCAAAAAGGAGGAGGTTCTCAAGTTGGTTGGTTTTTTTTTTTTTTTAATGTATGAACATCGATAACTCCTAAAGTACTTGCCCGATTGCCAAAATTTTTTGTCAAAAGATAGAGATATCAGACGCGGAGGTGCCCGTCTAAAAAAGTGGGCGGTATTAGACACAGGGGCGTGGCAATATTAGAAACACTTTGTATATCGAATAACATTAACACTAGAGTACTGAAATTTAGTACAGGGGTTGGCACAATTATTAAAAGTTATGTTAAAAAAGTGGGCGTTATTCGATAAAGGGTGTGGCAGTATTAGATAAACGCTGTAACTCAAATAATGTTGACACTAGGGTGCTGAAATAAGGTAGAGTGGTAGGCATAGTTATAAGAATGTACTGTGAAGAAAGTGGGCGTTGTTGGACAAAAGGGCGTGGCAATATAATAAAATGACTGTATCTTAGTTAATATTGACACTAGGGTACTGGAAATTGGTACAAGGGTTGGAACAATTATTACAAGTTATGGACAAAAAAGTGGGCGTTGTTCGATAAAGGCGTGGCAATATTAGAAAAACGCCATAACTCGAATAATATTGACACTAGAATTTAGGTAAATAGGTAAATAGGTGGGCATAATTATAAAAATGTACGGACAAGAAAGTGGGCGTTACTGGACAAAAGGGCGTAGCAATATAAGAAAAATACTGTTTTTCAGTTAATGTTGACACTAGGGTACGAAAGTTTGTTACAAGAATGGGAAAATTCTTATCATAATCTCTAAAAAGGAAGAAATAAAAAATTTAAAAAAAAACAACTTCAAAACCACTACAAAGTAAAAAATAACTTTAGATTACTTCTCACATTATTTATTGGTCAAATTTGTTAATTTATTTATATATATTATTAAATTGGAAAGCTTATTACTATAAATTAATTAAACTTGATAATTAAACGCTTATATAATTAAATTTTTATAAAGTAAACGCTCCGGCTTTAAAGGTTTTATATTCATGGAGAAATTAATATATTTATGAAAATAATACAAAGTAGAAAAAATTTATAGTAATAAGCTTTCCAATTTAATAATATATATAAATAAATTAACAAATTTTACCAAGAAATAATGTGAGAAGTAATCTCAAATTATTTTCTACTTTGTAGTGGTTTTGTAGTTGTTTTTTTTTTTTTTGTTAAAAAGTTTTTAAGATAAAGCTTCATAGCTAGACGTAACAAAACAAACTATAAAGCATTTGCATTACTTTCGTACAAACTGTTTTGTTTATAATAAGGAACCTACTGGGCCTCACAAGGCCCATCCGTTAAATGTATGGGAAATGTCTGTAAGCTACTTAACAAAATATGTTCAAACACAAACGATCACGTTCGACGACTTTATTACGCTATATGTGTAAAACTCTTGTGTGCATATGGTCACATTGCATATTGATATTCTCAATTTTATAGGCTGCTGACAGACCGGCAGCAGCTCACTGAAGACAGGTTTTTGCTACTAAAAAACTAGAGAATGAAGAAGACTATCCTTTCGGAAAAATAAGCCTTATAAATTTCTGGATTACAACGAAAACAAAAGCAGGTGTCAGCTCTATGGACCAGATATTCCGTTGCTACTCTTTCAAGAGTGGCCAAAAACCTATAAACGGATAAACATCGTGAGTTTCTAAAGGTTTTGACATCCCAGTTGTTTACTTCTCACATGAAAAATAAAACAATGAATAGAAAGGTTAAAATTTCAATTCAATGTTTTTGTCAATAGTTATAATAAAAATATTTTATAAATTCGTAAGTCTACCTTTGTCATAACATACACAATTGCATTACCCTTAATTATATGGAATGGAAAGACTGTGAGTCGTGCAATGCTCAGAACGGCTAAAAGAGGCGCAAAACATTCTTGGCGTGTAAAAAAATGCAAAGAAATTCATATGCCTTGAAAACACCACTCAGAAAATTTGTCAGTGTCATGGCTACGCTGCTGAATATTTATAAATCCAGCACAACAGTTAAACGATCGTTACCTCATTTTTAGTTTTTGTAAATTAGTGTTTAAAAAAAATATAAATCGGTCAAAAGTTAACTTGTGTCATAAAAAGAAGTCATTTTACTTTTTAAGGCATCCTTACCCCCCCCCCCCCCCCCCCTTTAAGAAACCCCTAGAAATGACACCTAAAAATGACACCTAAATGACAGATGTAGTGTCTAAAAATACTTCTACATAATAGCAGCTTGCGACTTCACATCTGCATGGTCGAAAATCATAAAGACAGCTGCCCATGATTTATGGGCTTCGCGAGGCCGAGCGAGGACTGCCTCCTAGGCAGTCGCACATCCTAGGGTTAAGAACATTTTGAATGCAAATTTGTTGATAAACCATTGATGAACAAATTTGCATTAAACATTTTTAAAATTTTCTTGAGCTTTATCTTAAAAATTAAAACTACCTTTTTCGATTCCGCGTGAAAAAGTTTTCCCGATAGGGCTGATTATCTTATAAACTGCTAGCAAATTGTTAAAATCAACATTTGCCTATTCCTACCCTTACTAGTTTCATCTGGTGTACCTCAAAAGGCAGTCATATTGGCCCTTTTTTTTTCCTATTTTTTTATTAATTACCTCGCGAAGGTTATTAAATACTCGATATGTCTCCTTTTTGCGGATGATCTTAAATTATTTCGGTCGATTGAGTTTGTAAATGATTTCAGTCTTCTTCAACTTGATCTAATTTCAATCGCAAAGTTGTGTTCCCTCAATAATCTGCCCCTGAATATAGATAGCTAAATGCTAGTGCCCCACATTTTCTAGGTCTTCGTCACAGACTTTCTCCAACTATTTTATAAATTCTGAGCTTTTAGAAAGACTTTTCTAGAAAAAAGGACTAAGTGTTCTTCTTGACCCTAAACTTAATTTTAAACATCACATTGAACTAATAGTTGCTAAAGCAAATTGAATGTTCGAATTTTTAAAACGAAACTCGACTGAGTTCACAGATTCTTATACTCTCAAAACATTTTATTCAGCTTTAGTTAGACCACAGTTAGAATATTGCTGTGTGATCTGGAACCTGTCTTACCAATTATACTCGAAAACAGTGTCAAACACACACTGACTGAGCTTGCTTGCAATAATCAGCAAAGTACGTGTGATTTACCGATCGTGTCTGTGTGATCGCTTCCCTCGCGAGGGTTCTACTGCTCTAAAAGATTAGAATCTATTCAACGTAATTTTACTAGATGTATGAGGTATAAATTAAATTGGAATCTACTTTCTCTACATCAATATGCGACTCGTTGTGCGCTAATAAATTTTACTTCCCTCACTATTTAATTATGTTTATATAGGACCTTATTCATCATAATATCCAATGCCCTGAACTTCTTACAATGCCTGATTTCTACACTTCATCGCAATTTCTCCATAGCCAATTCCATTTCCGTGAGCTCGTCCATAGATCAAACCACTCTCAGAATATGCCTATAGCACACTGCATAAGTGAAGCTAATGATATTTTACGAGTCTCGGACTTGTATAACAATGTGTCCCGAAAAACTCTCAAAGATCTTCCTTTACTCAGCATCATGGCACGTGATTCTGGAGCTCATTTGTGTTCAATTGTTCTCATTCAATCTATTTTATATTGTTTTAAATTGTTTCCATGTAATCTTTTTACTTAAAAATAGTTTTCATATTTACTTTTATTTGCTCTGTATATTAAAATTTCTTATAAGCAATAATTTTTGTGTATACTATACTGGTTTTTTATTGATTATATAGATATTTAAGCGTATATATGTATGCATAAGTAGTTTGTAAGAGTTACTCTGATTGATAAAATAATTAAAAAAATATTTGTTAGCTTGTTCATCTAATTTAATTTTGCTAAAATTGTATTGGCAACAATTTTCCAGTCGTTATTTTCAAATGTGAATTCATACTAGGCAGTTTTCAAAATCCAAGATGGGTGATCCAAGGTTGTCGGCGACACTTTTGACATATTCTTTCTTCATATGAATTCTGTTGATTGTTCGTTGTCGTTGCTAAAGAATCTGGGATCTAAATTGGCTGATTGAGGATGATCGTAGAAGTTTCAGAGTTATGCTAGAGAGATGATTCGTCATCTTTGATTTCAATACTGATCTCTTGCTGAACAAGACCCAGCATGTTATTATTGCCATATACTTTCAGCAGTTTTGAAGATGAAGTACTTTGGTGTAAAAAAAAAAATTAAGATTAAATTCTTCCCAAAAAATCAAATTTTACTACTATTGAAAAATGTAAAACGACAGCTTTTGTAACACCGTACGAAAACACTTTTCACACACGAAATAAACTATATACACGTTAACCTAGGGACAAAAGATAGTAGTAGATATAACTGCGTTCTCACTTTTTCTCTATAACGTCAGAATTTTTTTTAAATAACTTTTAAGTTACAAAAAGGAATTGTTTAAAAAAATTTATTTAAATACTTAAAACCTTGCAAACATGACAATATTTTATCAAATGAAAGAAGATGATTTCTGTTATCAACAAAAAAAACAAAAAAATTGTAAAAGCTTTTTTGGTTTGGTATTAAAAGTAATGGAAGATTTTTTACTTAAATATTCAAATAAAACATAAGTCATCCTACAACTACAGGAAGAACCTGGTAGTTTTTAATTCTTTTTCATTCCTTATAAATCATTTGAACATTTTTTGTAAGTACCAAAATAGTGCGGAGCAACATGCAAAACCATTGTCTTAACAATTGATGAGCATAATAATTAAAAATAGCTGCCAAATATGAATTTGTCTACCCATTTAGTTGCATATCTAAGAAACATTTTAAAGTTTTATGAAAGCCAGTATGGTGTTTTAGTTGCTGTATGGATTTTAAACTTCATATAAACCAAACCTTAAAACACTCATTGAAAAATTAAATAAGTATGTACCTGTTGCATTTGATTGGCACTCGTTACGACTACACTGCAAGCCTCAGATGTTATATCAGCATCCGGTGGAGATACTTCAATATCCGATTCGGCTTGGTTTTCCGCGTAACGTAAACTAAAGTCAGTTGGCTGATCAATATCGGTTTCCTGATATGTGCCGTACTTTGAACTACCAGAATCTACTTCTTTGGAATCGTTGATTTTTGCGACTTCACACTCCTTGAATGATGTTTTAGTTGTGCTCTCGTTGAATTGCATGGAATAGTCTATCGGTTTCTCTTCATTGTGTTCCACATCATTATCCAAAGGAAAGACATCTTTTTTCGTTTCAACTACATACATAATCTTCTGCGATTTAGGACTATCATCCGTTTCAGAATGTGTACGTACAAAGTTTTCATAAGCTGAATCCGATTTCGCAGAAAATACTGAATCGCGACTATCACTTTTCGGAAGTACCGCTGAACGAGTTAAATGAGATGAAGGCGAAGGCACAGTGTGTGCAACGCCCAACTCTGCTCCTCCACTTCTGCTCAAAGGCGTACACATACGTTTCAGATTTAATTGATTTTCAAAATTTAAATTCTCACTGGGAATTCGTGGACCAATGTCCAAATTATCGCATGTTTCCGAATGTTGCTTCGCACCAAGCTCTTGTTCCAAAGCTTTTTGCTTACGTACATTTAGTGTTGGCAACTTCTTGAGACCCATTGATCGTGCAATATGGTCGAGCTGCGTTTGATTCTGAATTGAAGGCCTAAAGTTCAACAAATTCTTTAATGCAGACGAGCTTCCTTCCGAAATCATTGCATGTTTAGAGTGAATTAGAGAGCGCAACATTGGCACAGCACCATTGTCCCACAGATATTTTTGATCTATTGGGCAACGTGCAGATAGATTCCACAAAGTACCACAAGAGTTGCTCACCACAGTCAGGCTCTCTGACTTAAGTTGCTGCAACAAAATGCCTAAACAGTTTCGTTCACGTAGAATTTCTCGATAATGCCCACACACAGCAATATGGCTCGACACGTTCCGTAGTATTCCGCCAGCATTTTCTATAATTTTCAAAGTTTTACTGGGACCTTCATATGTGAGCATATCGACTAGAAATGCAAGAGCGCCATCAACAGAACAAAACTCGGCTTTATTTGTACTGCAGTGCGCTGAAAGATTCCACAGAGCAGATAAAATAGCTTTCAGCGTGTTTTCACTCTTATTTTTCATTGCAGCATTTGCCAACGCTGCTACAGTGCCAATCTCATTAAGAACTGCTTTCATATTGTTATCAGCGCGCCAGGAAAGATTGCGAAGCACACTTGCTGTTACTTGCAATAAATCATCTGGTGCGCTATCAAGTTGCACAACAAGTGCTTCCATAAACAATTTCTGACTGCAGAGCAAAGCCTTGTTGTTCTCGTCACCAAAGGTGAGATTAGTCAAAGCCATTAAAGCATAGCGGCGCAAAGAATTACAGCACTGTTCTTCCGGCTTAGGCCCATGCACTGCATGATCTAAATGCACTAAGCTTGGAATAACGAGAAGAGCCCCCAAATCGCACATGGCATGACGATGTTCCTCATCAAAACTGACTTTCATTAATGAAGATATAGCTGCCAAAGGATGACGTTCCGAATCGTCAGCGATTGCCTCGCCGCCGCTTTGCAGCAGAGTTTTTAAGAAATTACAATACTCAATGAGCTGATCCAGCAAGCGCAAAACTTTAGCTTCACGTCGGCCAGCCTTTTCATCAGTATGACTATGTACAATATTATGTAACGCCATGCTGGCGCATTTTCGTATATTCTCTTCTCCGTCAGAATTCATTATTTGGACCAACAGCGGGATGCAACCGGAACGTCTAAGAGCAGCACAAGTTTCTGGCGTCCGAGAGAGTTCTAGAAATTTTTTAGACATTTCTAGAGTGTCATTGGACCCCAACATCGATAGCAAAGAATAAACGCACTCTACTTTTGGGCCCAAAGTGTCAATATCACTCGGTAAAATAGGTCGCGTTGGTGCTAAATGGCTTGAACCAAACCGGCTGTCAGAGTTTACGGTCCAAGCTTCACCTTTCGGAATAAGATTTCGAAGTTTAGAAGAAGCTATCTTCGCTTCTCCTTCATTGTCAAGAAAACGAGAAAGTGTATAGAAGGGCTCCTTTAGTTTTTCACGCGAAGAACGTGATACTCGATCAAGTGAGCATTTTCGTTCTATTGACGTTGACCGTGTGCGATGCTCGTTATGTCGTTCGAAATTTCTATCTAAACTTCTATGTTCACGCAACTCTTGATCCAACATATAATCTGGTGGAATAGGATTTTCGTCCAGAAAGTGTTTCGATTTACCAAAAGCAGTGTCTCTATGTTGCATATCTCTGTTCACACTTCCAGGTATTGTGGCTATATGCAATGTATTGTCCTCTTGTGTAAATTCTTTTTTCGTGTAGCCACTTGCTGCTAACTCATAGTCACTAATTTCACCATCACGTTCATATTTTTTATCCAGTTTAAGCTGTTCTCCAGCAAGAACGACGAAACTGTTACCTCTGATGTTTGGAGAAAAAGCAGTATTGAAACTTTTATTGAATTCAGAGGGCGGGACAGCGTCATAGTCTAAAAAGTGAGGTTCATGTTCGGCGACTCTATCCACGTCAACAATATCCACTTCTGCATAAATATCAGTGTCATCTAGAATATTAGTTTCCTTAATTTTGGAAGTCGTTTGAGATTTAATATCACTTTTTTTTTGCGAAAACATTTTAAAGTTCCTTGCTTTCCTCTTTTTATTGAATAAATTATTCTATGTCTATGATGTGAAGCAGTGTGAATGAGTAGCTAGTTTCCATTTTGCACTTTCAATCACTGTAAAAAATTAAAAACAAGCACTTTATAAAATAGTATAGACAATTAAATATGGATTCTCATAAAGTCTCTTAATTATAAGTTAAAAAAAACAAATGAGTAAAAAAGTGTGCGTGTCAGCTCCAACGCGAGACTGGAGTTTACTCCTCAAAATCGATTACCTTGATATTTGAAATATACATAAATAATAGATAAAGGTGTGAATGAAGGCATCATACATATTACTGAAAAGCTATTTTCTTTTATTTATATTTTAAAATATATTACTTATACTTTTACATAAATATATTATAAGGTAAATTGATTTCCTTTACTTTTTATAAAACCTTAGAAAATAATTTCAATATTGATACATAGATGTAAATGAAGTAAAACTTATTATTCTAATAGATTTAAATGAAAATGACATAAGAAATAGATATAAAGCCGGAGTCGGCTTAATACTCCTCGATTATTTGTGTTCAAACATTTAATAACACCCACCAAACAATTGATCAATATAAGTTCGGTCAAAGTCGTGTCAAGGGCTGAAACGGCCAATTCATTTATTTGAGTAAATTGTAAATAAATTGTGATCAAATACTACAAGTCTGCTCCCACACCTTGTGAGAGAAAGAAGAAACCGTAGGATCAAGATAATACTCAGTAAAGATCATGGTGTAAGAAATGTTTATGCATTAATTACTCCATTTTTTCGAATTTTGAACTATGATGCTCCAAACGCTGAAAACGCCAAAATCAAACATGCCTAGATTTTATTTTTAGCCATTGAAAAGATTTTCAGCTGATCAAAATTTAAATGAAATTAATTTTAATATACGCGGTATTGCACGCGCAACGACGATATATAATGTTAGTATATTTTATTTCATACCCAAATTTATTTTAAATATACAGCAGTAAGAATATTTCTTGATTTCCATTTCAATAATGCTTGAACAAAAATTTTTTATTACCAGTTTCCAACTTCTTTTTAAATTTTTATGTAAATTTTTAAAAATTAAAAATTTTCCGACCAACAGTTAGAAATCTTTTTTCAACTGCAAGAAATCATTCCCTTATCACTTTGATATTGAATATATCAATTCATAGTTTTAGCTGTGAAATTGTAAAAGATTATTTGTCAGTATAACAGTTTCATAGCTATTAACCGATAGGTGGCGCTAAATACCTCACATATTTTTAGGCATATGCTGAAATTAAGAAGAGAAAAAGCAACAATTATATGCAAACTTTAACTCGCTATAACTTAAAAAATATAATTTTTTAAGAAATAAAAAGTCCAGTTTGCACATCTACAAGTATAAACCTACCAAACCACACTAAATTTATTAAAATTGCACTTGTACTTACAAAGCCTTACGCCGGACAATATTTGCGTTTGCGTAATATATATAAGAAGATTCTTTTACAAATCGAAGAAAATTGTAAATACATATATTTTCATAACTTGAAGTTTTCTGAAGTCTGATGAAATATTTCATACGTACTATATTATTGAAGTTTTTCACGAAATTTGTGTTTCTTCCATGGTAGAAGAATAGAGGTAGTCGCTGTCAAAAGGCAACTGGCGAACTACCATAACTGTCAAAAGGCAACTGGCAGCTCATCCAAAATCTGCAACTGATGAGAAAGGAAAAATTAATAAGAATCTGTCATGGCTGAAACTATTTTCCTTTTTAATTTTTTATTGATCAATCAATTAAAATAGGATTTTATGCAGCTGTTGAAGTAATTTATGAGGTTCCAAAAAATAATTTTCGTGGAAGAGCCTAAAGCAAACACGAGCATCTTTTTTTCAATTTTTGGCACATGCCATGTTTCATCGTTGTCTTCTAGGCTCGTCAGCTGGAACACGAAAACTCGGCACGAAAAGTGTATTATTCTACCATGGTTTCGTCAATATTTTGGAAAATACAGTCTCAAGTTCTCAAAACTCGAAGAGTAGATCTCATTTGAAATCGTTATAACATTTACATTCGTTTAAGGCTTGTTTTAAAGGTAATTAAATTGTGTATTTTTCTGCATCATTAGCTATTATTAACTTTTATTTTAAACAATCGAAAAATACTTCATTTAATTTTAAATATTTCAAAAAAATTAAACAAATTTATAAAATGTAATAATGATATTTTGGTACATTTATAAAAATTTAATTAAACTCATCTATAATTTATATTAAAATAATATTCGTGACAATAATGTTTATGATTAGCAATGATGAGGATAATATTGATATTGATCGAAGAAAAATATGTAAAAACAAAAAAAAAACAATTTTACAAAAAAAATTTACACTTCAGGACGACTGAATTTCGAATTTCCGACATCAGGCAGTAATTTACAAAAAATTATATTTATAAAAAAAATTAAATTTTTGACAGTCTTTCAAATTATATGTTTTGATTTAAATGTTTTGTTTATACGAATGGATTATAGGCAATTTTAATACTATTTTTATTGTAGTTGTCGAAATATTTATGATTTATTGGAATGACCTTTTTTAATTTGTCTAAAGCAAACCTTACGATATCTCGAATTTTGGAACCAACGAACGATTTTACGTAAGAAACTGACGTTAAGTGACTCGTCGGCACATCATTGTAAATGAATGATATTTATTATGCATTTGTTATGCATTCAAGTCGAAAAACATTTTTTTTTTTTTTTTATAAAGATCCCTCTTATGTTCATCGTTTTATTTATATATCAAAGAATTTTTGAATTCGGCTTCTTGTTTCGTTTACCCAAAATTATATTACTCTGCGAAAATTGGTATGAATGTGTCCGTCTAAAGTTTTAGTTTTACTGCATTTTTCTGTATCACGAACATGCACACCAACGATGAGAAAGACACGAGAAGCAATACAATTTTGTATGGAAGAAAATATTGCTTCTCGTGTCTTACTCATCGTTGGTGTGCATGTTCGTGATACAAAATAATGCAGTTAGCTTGTTTACTCTTTAACCATTGGCAATTTTTTTTTAAGTGCAAATTGGGTGGGTCAAACTAAAGAAGTTGATATAAAAAAAACTGAAAACGCGATTTTGTCATAACTGAAAAAACGCGATTTTGTCGAAAAGGCGTTTAAAGTTCTCAATTGATTCGCACCCAGCGTTGCCATATTCACAATTTTAACTGTAAATTAGTTTTATAAACAGGTTTACAGTTTTTTAAAAGGACTTTTAGTGCAATTACATTTTTTTTTTAATTTCAGATTTAAAAAATTAAATTAAAATATTCAACTCATAAATTGCCACAATCGAAGGAAATCGACTTCAGAGAACATTGCGTAAAATTTTATGTTAAGCATTACAGGGTACCAGATCAACGATTCAATCTGGAGCTGGTTGATTTCATGGAACATTAAATATCATTCAGAAAAACGAAAACCTCCACCTGTGTTTAAAAAGAGGGAATATGTGTTGATTAGAAACATTGATTCAACCAAAGGTACAAATAATAAGTTTATTTCAAAATGTTAAACATTAGTTAATTAGTTTTATGATCTATGAAATTATTACATGAATTAAATTGTGAGCTTTAGATCAAGTAAGTTTTTAAAGAAGGCAACAACAACAACAACTCTGTATAGAGTCAATCACTTAGCTGACTAGACAGTCTGTTTCGGAAATCGCTACATTTTCCTCTTCAGTAGTCTTTGAGTGGTTAAGCTGTGATCAACTCACTGTTTAAATTAGTATATGACTGTGCAGATTTTGGAATTCATTCTTTTGAATTGTATGGCTGCTAATCATATGACATTTCAAAGCAGTAGGCTATTTATTTATAGATCACCGCCATCAACTCTACCAAGGTTGCCATCTGTTCTAGTTGCTTCTTTTTATTTACTAGAACAGATGGCAACCTTGGTAGAGTTGATGGCGGTGATCTATAAATAGCTCACAGCTTAATCACTCAAAGACTACTGAAGAGGAAAATGTAGCGATTTCCGAAACAGACTGTCTAGTCAGCTAAGTGAATGACTCTATACAGAGTTGTTGTTGTTGCCTTCTTTAAAAACTTACTTGATCTAAAGCTCACAATTTAATTCATGTAATATTAAACATTTTAATTTGTTAGTAAAATTTTTTTTACTTCACTTACAGAAAAAATAGTGTAAGCATTTAAAAAATAAACTTTTTACTACGTTTTGACAACAAAAGATTATTTAATTTAAATTTTATTTCAGATTAAATGTTAGAAAAACTAAAAATTGACATGATTTTGAAATCAAAAAAGTTTAGGCACATGCTGCGTACCATTTTTTTGAAATATAACGGTTATATTGTAGTTTTCTTTGATCGTTTCCATTTTTCTGCACATAATTATTGCGTAGTCATCCAAATATCAATTGGTTTACGTTAGTGTTGATCTTGATTTCGTGATATATAGAGCAAAATGGGCAGCGGAATCGAAATTTCGGTTGACGTTCGTAAAGTAATAATAAATCTTTACGTCGTATCGCGAAATCAGTAAAATAGTACTGCGGTCATATTCAAGTGTGCTTTAAACCATTATGTAAATACCGGTAAATTAGAGCGTAAGACCGATCTGGGCGGCCAAAAACATTTGTTCCACGCTAGGAGCAAATTATAGTATCTGCTGTTGCTCAAAATCCAAAGATTTCGGCTGTTAAGCTATGCCATGAAATGCAGAAACGGTTTTGCAAAAACTTTGATGCTCAAAGAATTCGAAATATACTAAATAAAGCTGGATATCATGGACAAGTTTTTAGGCGCAAACTGTTTATTGCAGCTACAAAGAAGAAAAATAAGTTGAAGTTCGCAATACTCCAATTTATTTAGCTCAGATAACGCTCAAAAAATATAGAGAAAATCAAACAAAGAACTGCAGGAAAGTAATAAAATTAAGACAGAGAAACACGGTGGTGGCAATTTTATGGTTTAGGGGTGTGTGATGACACCTGGGGTTGGGAATCTTGTTTTATTAATGAGAAAATGAATAAGCAACTTAATTTGAATATTTTAAAGGAAAATTTGGCACCCAGTGTTGAAAAATTGAGGTTATCTAGGAAAAAATATTTATTTCAACAATATAACAATCCAAAACATTCGTCTTATCTTGTGCAGGAATGGTTAATCTACCACTGTAAGCAGTTCAAAACCGCAAAGATTTTGAAAAAAATTTTAAATTAAATATCTTTTGTTGTAAATACATAGCAAAAACTATATTTTTTAAGTGCTCATACTACTTTTAACTGAGAGTGTCACTCACAGAGTGACACTTTTGTGACTACTTTTTACTGTGAGTGAGTGTTACTGTCAGTTTCCATATGATGGCATTATTGAAGCTTCACATATTAGGAGATGGGTGAATTGGAGAGCTTCTGATGTGTGTTTTAAGATTTGATTAATGAAAAAAGGGTTTTATAAACGTAATTACCAAGTTCACATGGGAAACATACCACAATATACTAAAATTAAATTTATCATGTTTTGCTAATTATTAAAGTTATTATTTTGAATAATTTCATGGTTGTTAATTGTTTATTATTAAATTCTAGATTTATTAATTAATGTTAAATAATCTATTGGGACAATCGATGGTCAGAACGACCGAGTTGTAGTATAATAATTGTACAATAAGATTGATTTTCATTTCTCAAATTGTTCATTAAAGCAAACACTTACAATTTTGTAGAAATATGAAATAAATTAAATAAAATATAAAAAATAATAAATTTTTTTGCTTCTATCAATTCTGTCAATGAGGTAAAAAAATATTGTTTGGACTTATTCATAATTAAGGTTTGGCCCAATCATATTTTGAAGATTTTTTTGTTTTGTCAAGAACATACTTATTAAATTTGCATTGCATAATGTTTTCCAAGGTGGTTATGTTGAGAGAGTTTCTTTCCTTACTCCAGTGCGAGGACACCAGTGAAAATACTCGCTCCATTTACGTTGTGTCCCGAAAAAGCAGACAAAAGTTGTACTGTTTTAAATTTATTTCTGCTTTTAATTTAGTTGTTAAAAAAATACTTTAATTTTTTATTCATTTACACGGATTTGCAACAAATTTCTTCAGTTTTTATTGACAAACTTTTAGCTTTTCTTTTAACATTTTTAACCGGGACATTTTTTACTGTGCACCGGGACACAGGGACATCGATCTCAAAACCGGGACATGTCCGGGAAAACCGGGACGTATGGCAGCTCTACTGTAGCGTGACTAGGTTGGAAAGAAATGATTTGTTTGATCTTTGATGTTTAAGATATAAGTATCAATTTTCTTCTTAATGGTAGGAAGAAACATTAGGGAAGATATAGCCGAGTTTTTGTAGACTTCGTAAAGTAAAATATTTTTTAAAAATCGATAACTAAATAACTAATCGATATATCGATAATTCCTTCTATGAATCTTACTTTATCAATGAGTACAAGAAAACTGCATTTTCAGATCTTGGCGTCACGAAAACCGTTATCGTGCTCAGTTTACATTTGAACACTGTAGTATAACTTTTAGAAAATTTAATTTTTTTCATAATAGACTTGTCCCACTGTACGCAAATCTATGTAGTTAAGCATTCAATTAGTGAGAAAGTTAGTTATCCAGTGCATGACTTTTATCAAATAAGTATATTAAAATTAGTTGCCATCGTAACATATGCTTTTGAACACCGTTATCTTAATCTTACTCGTTTATTAAGCACTTTACAAACTAACCTGTAGTGAATACGTTTTAGGCGGCAGATGATTCAGAACTACATTTCACGTTATCGCTTTGTTTTTCTTTGTATGAATATAAACGATTCTACTTATGCTAAAAAAGAAATAGCGGCCACTGCAAGACAGTTTTGACAAAATGTTATGTATACACAATGAGCAGAAAAACAAAATATATTTATATATGGTTTACATGTACACATATGCGTAGGTAAATATTTATTATACAGAAAGTACAAAGGAACCCAGGGTTGCATCGACAAAAACTAAAAAAGTAGTCTTCAAATATTTAAGAAAAAAATAAAAATGTCGAAACACATAATAGGAATGTGGGGGTTATTCCTTAACACATACACAAACTTGGGGTGTTTTTCTTTATTCATTCCGGATAAAGAATAGAAAAAATAGAATAGATTGTTGTTTATCCAAACAGAATGAATAGGGAAACAAAATTGGAAAAGAAAGAAAATATTGATTTTTTTTTTAAACCTCAAATTTATTTTTCGTATATAATTACGTATATTATACACCAGATAAAAATTTAAAAATTAAAATGCAATAATTGCCCTTATTTTTGTTGTCACCTCACCTATGTGAGAGTTCTCACACTCGTGTCACGTCACTAGAAATCCGGTATTCTTGTTGTCATGTGGCGTTGTTATGTGACGTGAGTTTGTGAAGAATACCAGATTTCTAGTGACGTGACACGAGTGTGAGAACTCTCACATAGGCGAGGTGACAACAAGAATAAGGGCAAATGCAATTTAAAACCTTTAAACTACAAAAATTTTATCATTTCCATTTAGCGACATTTTACTTCAAGCAATCGAATATAACCGAATCGAATAAGCAATCGAATATAACAGAATATTCTTTTTATTCTACTTCAGCTGATAGCATAAAAATAACGCGTTCGGAATATTCCGTAAGAATAAAGAAACACAAAAAAGCTATTCCGGCTAATCAAATCTAAATAAAGAAACAAGCAAAAGTAATTCCGAACGTCTGGAATGAATAAAAAATACAGCCTTGTTAAGCAGAATAAAAAATAAATTGTTCGTTTCAGCCCCTGGAAGGACTTTGACCGAGCGTTTATTGATCAATTGTGTTGTGCGTATTAAATGTTTGAACACAAGTCGTGGAGTTTTATTCCGACTCCTAAAGCCGGATTCAGGCTGAGTTCCTAAATGCTTTTATGAGGTTTACCATTGTATGCAGAGAGGAGGCGGCTGAACAGATATATTAATGCAATTGAAAATACATTCTGTCTGAGCTGGGTTTTAAACACTGTACCAACTTAGTGCTTTTTCCACCAGATTTGGTTAATTTTTTTAAAATTTTAACGCAAAACAAAATAAGTTTGGTGCCAGGTGCCTTTTACTTTGCTTTTATTTAATTTCGGAGGCACCAAATGTGCCTTACTTTGTGGCTTAATATTTAATGGAAATTATAATATTTAATCTCAAGATGTGATTTAATGGTACAAGTATATTTTCGTATTTCGTATTTATTTATTTTGACACTTTTTAGTACAATAATGCTATGTTCACACTGAGGGCTAAATGTGCATTTAGAGCATTTACTTTACTACCCCAACAACACTCAGTTCGTAAGCCTAAATATTTTTTAATATTAACACTTTCAATTTTTATTTAGTTGTTGTAATCTTAAAGCTTGAAATTTCATTTCTAAGACCGCGTAAATAGTTTTTTAACATAGCTGAAAGATTTTGCTGAAAACTGCTTTGTGTATAAACATATGGAAAAAGCTTTTTAAATGGTTTTCAGCGCTTATATTTGCATCTCGATTGCTCACACACGCAGAATGCGTGCACTATAAACATGAATAAGCTCAAAAAGCTACTTTGGGTAGCGTTGAATAAGCGTTTACTATGATAAAAAAAGCACAAAAAAGTTGCTTAATGAATCAGCTTCAGGAAAAGCGTCCACTATGAACGCGACCAGAAACCGTCGTAATGAATTTCCGAACGTAAAGCTACGCTACGAATACAACAAATTTGCTAATCCAAATTCCGAACGAAACTTCCCCTTTTCGAACTTACTTTCGGGAGTTCGAAAACAACTGGTTTAAACATCAGACAAATAAATAAAAATAAAAATTGAAAAACTAAAGTGTTTTTGATCAACATTGTATTTTTAGCTTTTTAGTTGCAATTTTCGCTCAATAAAAGGAAGATTTCTCACAAAGAAAATCTATGAAAATTCGTCGAAGAATATTGCGAGATTCCATCAACACTTTGGAAATGGATTACGAAATGTAGGAAACGAACTAAATAAAATTCAACTAACATATTCACAGGTTTAAAAGAAAATATTTTACCTACATTAACCAAAAATTAATTACAAGTTTTATTTTACGACCTATTTCGATAAAAACTTAATTGTTTTCTTTGTCGTAAACAAATCCATCGAGGCAAGGCTTTCGTGAAAAAATCCGAAAAACAGCTGTCAAAAGTTGACGCGTTCGGATTGTGGAATAGCAATGCTACGAATGTTCGAATACGATTTAAAGATTCGGATTGCAGAATACGACATTACGAATCCGAAAGAAAATTTACGCTCTGTCGGATTCTGGAATAGGGCTGATAATATTTCAAGCTTAAATAATACAAAAAACTTTTAGTATCAAAAACATTGATTTCTTAATATAAATAAAAGCTAAAAGTGTTTCAATTAAAAAATATCCAGGCGTACGAACTGAGTGTTGTTGGGGTAGTATACATTTAGATATTAGAGGTAGAAAAATCTTTTATAGTACAACAAATATTATACATAATCAACAAATTTTGCTTAATTTAAGTATTGTACTTTTTATAAACCCATGAATTATATTGTTTTTTAATAAATAAAATAACTGGCAGTTCAAAATAAAATTATTTTTTAATTTTGTATTTTATATTTTTAAAACCTTCAAAATCTAGAGCACTTTGAGGAAAAGAACGCCTTTTTGGTGGATTTTAGAATTGAAAAGCTGGCAACACTGGGTTTGAGCAGCTGTTCTTTAGCTTATAGGCCACGCACTCTACCATTAGGCTTCAGCCACTACGAACTTTATAAGCAAAAAAAAAAAGGACGCTATAAAAACATACTCGTGTAATGCATGAAAACTTAATGATGGCATATATTAAATACTATTTTATTATTCTAAAAATATTATGTATTTAGAAGGAATTATTTCGGAAAAACATTATCCTAGGTATATAAATGTAATTGCTAAAACTCACGGTAAAAAGAGTTTTTATTTTTAAGGTAGCAGATAAAGATATCACATTTTTTTTGTTTACACTCATGAATATTGGCGGTTGATGAACAAGTTGGCATTAAAAATTTCTAGAATGCTTTTGAACTTTTTCTTCAAAATGAAATCTCCCTTTTCCGATTCCCCGGGAAAAATCACTCAGAATTGGGCTGTTTATATTGATATGAATTTTTTTATGTTTTGTTCTACGTTAAGTGGGGATGAATTTCATATAGGAAGTATTATGAATTATATGTAGGATACTTCATCAGTATTACAGAAGTAGTCTACTTGGTTGTTAGAAGCATCAGTAAGAATGCGCTGTAAGGCTATATTAGAAAAGCGCTTGTGCAGATTTTTGACGTACGTGTATTTTGTTTTTGTAAAGTGAACAAGTGCCCAATTGCAATCAAAAGTGCACTGAATTGTGAATACCCCTAATAACGTATTCAAACAAAGAGATAATATTTACTAAAGAGAATGCATCAGTCAAAATTAAAAATTGGAAATTTATTTTATTTCAGCTACAGCTGCATACATTTAATATGTAAAACGGCAAATATCCTTTATGCGTTTTTTTTTATTAATAACACTAGATATTTCCAGTTTTAGAAATGGAGCAGAAGATTCCAACTACCGAGGCACCAAGAACTGAGAATGCTGTTTTGAAGTAATCACTAAAAAAATGATTCACTGATGGATTGTCGAGCTATTGATTAGAAATTGAGTTATTTTTTTTAAGACACTTTTCTTTTTATAAGATATTTTTAAAGGTCTTTAAAAAAATTTGAAATGAACCAAATCAGTTTAGTATTTCACATTTTATAGCTGTTTGTAAGTAAAAGTAAAATATTTTCTTACATAAAACAGCTATTTTCGCAAAAATTACTATGAATTATAGAGAGTAAATTATTGAAACCGGACAATTTATCTTTCATTTGGTATATAATAGGTGTGTTTCCGTACACATTGTCGAGTAAAGTTCAAGTTTAGAGAGTAAATTTAAATCTGAGAATAGTGCCAAAAGTACGAAAACGACTTCTAGCTAGTTTCTTTCAAGCACAAAAACCAGTTTATTACTAATTACTACAATTACCTATCAGACATAAACAGCGCCAATCTAAATTTGTCAATTTGTTTTTGAAGTAAGCAAATAAACTTGCTGACATCATTTGAAGCATTAATATTATTTTTAATAATATTATTTAACATTTAATGTTATTCAAAAATTTGTAAATTTGTTTTTTACTGCACAACATAAGCAAAGAAGAAATGTTAATTTGACATTTGCTTATTTTTTTATGCTTATCCTTCTTGATGCTTGTTGTTATAAGCACTACAAGAGCTGGAAGAAATTTTGGCATAATGTGCTTTTAGCAACAATCAATTTTTAAAATGTATGTATTAAGGGCTCCTAATTCTAAATCTGAAAAATTAATGGATACTCTAATCTGGTCTAGGAGTTGTAGGGGGATATCTTTGCTTTATATAAACAAAACTAAGCAAATTGGGTATTAAAAGAAAAGTTATGCTATTACCTATTTAATAAGCTATTCAGGCATGTTCTACATTCCCAAATACAAAACGAAAAAGTTATATGTAAAACACCAAATATCGAATTCAATTGTTTTATTTTCACTTCCACTCGGAAGTGGAATTCAGAACATGCCTGATTAACTTTTTTAACTATAAATTACTTTTTATGATAAAACTCTTTTTATGTACCAAAAGTATAGTTTTTTTATTTAATTTGGACTTCCAGCTTTATATATCAAAACATGAAAAAATTTTATAAAAAATCGTGCGAGTCCTCGAAAAATTTTATTTTAGTATACTTGGCTCTGATGCATTCTCTTTAGTTAATATAATCTATTTGATTCAGAAAAGTACTAAGTACGTAGATGTGCAACAGTGTAGGAACCATTTAGCCCACTTGGAGGAGGCTGCCCGAGTCAAGCAAACAGTAGAAATTAAACTCATTCAGATATATCGGACACTCAAGATTCCAAAAGAGACCATGCCGAAATAGTTTATAATTAAGTTATGGTATTGGTTAAAGAATACGCGGCATGAATCTTGTAATAAATGTATGTTCAAAATTGTTGGTAGTGTGGATACACTACTGAGCTGCGCACTAATTTCTAGATTAGTGTTCCTTATTGATTTTTCAACAACTGTTACTTAGCTTATTTGGTAATAAAAAACGCATTTTAATATATTTATATTTAAAATTAAATTATCTTTAAAATTTTTACCAATCGAGGAATTGCTTATTGAAAAAAAATCTCCCACGTACATACAACTACGTAGCTTGGTTATATGGTTCATTAAGTTCTCCTCTTCCTCATTGGATTTCAAATAATAAAATTAGCACATTTTTTTCTTTTGAACACTTATTTATTTTAACAGTAATTCGTAAAATATTAAACAAATTTCCACTTTCGGACTACAATCTAAACTTGGTCTACATCGAACAAAAATCAACCATCGGGATGGGCGGTTGTATTGATACGATGTTGCACAAGTACGTAATTCCCTACCATTTGTTTAACTGATACTACGTTTTCATGGCGAGTTGAGCCTGAGTTGGGTTTTCGTCAAGTTGACAAAATGGCGTTTCAAGCTCAAAAGTTACTACGTTTCCATGGCGAGTTGAGTCGGGATTACTAGGGATTAACTCCCCATGGAAACGCGAGTTGTGTTGAACTTCGTTAAATCCACAAAACTTCACGAAACTTGTTAGAATTGGCTGATTCTATCTGTCAAAGCGAATAAGTTCATTTATCACAAGAAAAAATGGCGAGTGGAAGAGTTTTTTGGAGTGCTGCAGAGACTTTGCTGTTGATTGAAATATTTAAAGAAAAGAAAATTCTTGATATAAAGGATGGAAAAAAATTTAGAAGTGAAATATATAAAATTGTCGAAAGTGAGTTAAAAAAAGGCATATAGTAAATAAAAATATTGTGCATATTAAGCACAAGTGGATAAACCTAAAAAAATTGACGATTGCAACTCGACTCGATGTTGTACATGGAAACACTTTTGAGCTTGAAACGCCATTTTTTCAACTTGACGAAAATCCAACTCAGACTCAACTCGCCATGGAAACGTAGTAAGTGTTTCCATGCACATCATCAAGTCAAATTGGACTTCGGCCATTTCATATGCCATTTTTTCTAAGTATAAATGTGTGCGTTTAGCAAGATTAAAATTTACTAACCATGTTTGGTCTTTAATCAGTACCAGATTCCGCTACTTTGTGTGCCTGCTGAATGGTATGCTCGATTTTATGTCAGCGCAGTGGCAGATATAAAATAAAAAGTAATCAATAAATTCAATAAAACCTCACACAACAGTTGAACAACTGTTGCATCTCCTGAACGCATCCAATCGAACACAGTGAAATCTAACCAGTTTCGTGGAGTTTCGTAGATTTAACGGAATTTAACTCAACTCGCGTTTCCATGGGAAGTTAATCCCTAGTTATCCCAACTCAACTCGCTATGTAAACGCAGTATGAGTTCAATTAGCGGGGTTCACATGCTCCTACATGTTGTCACGCCTGGCGTGATGGCCTTGAATTTTCAATATTTCAAATTCAAGATAACATGTTGTCAGTCGGCAGTATCGAGCGTTCGAACGGTCAAATACGAGGCTTGTCCTACAATGCGTGACAACATGTAGGACCATGTGAACCCCGCTATTAGGGGCCCTCAAACGATACTTCATGTCGGACGTGCATGTAGTTCGATAAAGTAACGGCACTTTTTTCGTTGCCCTCACACACATCGCACATATCGGATAGACGTCGGATGGACTTCTTTTTTTTTTAGCTGCCGAATAGTTAACATCAATTAAAAATATTAATATTAATTGTTTTGAACATTAATTTTTTTTTTTCTTTAAATATTTCTTTTTGAAAATTATCATTAAAGGGCAAAATATACTAAGTTGGATGGCCGCGCACACAAACGGAACTACATGACGGACGTACTTAGCAAAAAGTCAAAAATGTTTGTCTTTCATCGGACATGTCCATCCACCTTGATTTTTTGCACACGAACGATACTACATGTGTGATTTGACAGGTCGGATTGACATGTAGTATCGTTTGAGGGGTCCTATTGGATGCGTTCAAAAGGTGCAACAACTGTTCAACTGTTGAGCGAAGTTTTATTGAATTTATTGATTACTTTTTATTTTATTTTATTTCTGTTACTGCGATGACATAAAATGTAACATACCGTTCAGCAGGCACACAAAGTAGCGGAAACTGATACTTATTATAGACACCATGGCTAAAAATTTTTCACTTGCTGAACGCACGCATTTATATTAAGAAAAAATGGCGAATGGAATGGCCGAAGTATAACTCGACTCGATGATGTGCATGGAAACACTTTTGAGCTAGAAACGCCATTTTGTCAACTTGACGAAAACCTAACTCAGGCTCAACTCGTCATGGAAACGTAGTAATGGCCCGAAACGTAACTAGTGGAGACACAGCGTAATGAAATGAAAAAATGCAGCAAGTCGGACTGAGTTGCGTTCACATGCCCTACATCCCAAGTAACAATATTAGCCATATATTCATTCTTGCAGAGCTTATAGTGCTATCTTATATAGCAGCAAGCTTCAACTATAGCTTTAGTCGCGCTACTAAAGCTCTTGCAGAGAATATGTAAGGCTACTTTCTTGAGTTTTAAAGCACTATTTTTACTTCATATGAGGAGTAGAAGTAGCTGTAAACTTTTAAAAGAGTCCCTGTCAAACCCAAATAAGAGCTCTTGCAAAGCTCTTTTTTATTATTCGTTTAAGTATGTATGTGTTAAAAATAAACTCAATAAATATATAAAATTTGACAAGTGTTTGTGATGATAAGAATGACAAATAAATTAAAGAAATAATAAAGTGATTATTATATCAGACTCATGTTCGTGTATTCGTTATATGCTGCGAATTTCGGTGCGCTTTTGAATTTATCGGAAACGTGAATGAAGTACTTCGAAAAACTACAACGGGCTTAACAAATAATTAAAATTAAGAAGTGTTAATTATTTAAAAATAATTGGAAAATTTTTAACATTCTTTAAGATCAACTGAAAATGATTTAAGTACTTTATTCTTAAATATATGTATCATAGAAATCATCAATTTCGTTTTAAATATTATTGTAAACACTAATATTTAGCTTGCTTCAACTCCGAAGATTTTTTTATTTTTTATAAGATCGCCATTTTTTTCAAAGAAGCTCTTTATCAGATTTTTTAGTCACTTGTTATTCCCAAAAAATTTATTGCATTAATTTACAGTATTTTATATCTATTCGCTTTAAAAATGCAATACAAAAATACACATTAAAGCAAATATTATACTCAATCTACGAGTTTTAAAACTGCTGTATAGTAATTTTTATTACTTTAAAAGATCCTTTACAGAGCAAGTAGTAAATTTTAGAGTTCTTCTCTTTTGCAGATTTGATAAAATCCTTTACAGAGCTGTATAAAGTATTAAAGCTCAAAATGGTAAAAAAATCATATTTAGAGCATTTTCTTTAAAATTAAAAGCAACTAGCAGCAAACAAAGCTGCGGTAAAGCTTTATCCGCATATAATACACCTATAGAACACTTTTAGGACTCACTCGCACCTAGTTGCTCCAACAATGTTACTTGGGAGTCAGTCCGACCGGCAGAAAAATCAAAAATTTTTTATTTTCGTCCGACATGTTGGTCCGACTGTCTCATTTGCTTTCGAATGATCGTACATGTAATCGAGCATGTCCGAGTCAGCGTACATGCACGTTCGTCTGAAACCACGTAATAATAAGTTTTTTTGTTGCGTAGAGAACATGATGTCCACAATGTCGTGTAGACAATTGCTTTTAACGACGTTTAGATAATTAATGTAAAAGGCTGCATGTTTATTGTAATATATAATTAAATTTAGTCCAAGTTCGAAGTATTCCTTATTTTAATGCCTTCTGGGCATGGCTTTTGTTTGTTTAATTGTAAAACTTGTTACTTTGTGTTAATTAAACGACTTTTCAAAAGGTTTTAAGAATCACCATAATCTAAATGGAACTTGCATTTTCGCAGTGTTGCATTTTGTTGACATTGTTTACACAATTCTCGATATTGCCTACATTGTCGACACATTCTGCATTGTCGACACCAAAATGTCGACAATTAAAGACGACGCGTCGAGGAACATCACTGGTTAAAATAGCAGATATCCTGAAAAATATCCCCAAAATCACAACAAAATCAACACTTTAATCCCTTTACTGTCTGCAAGTGCCAAAATCCACTGTCTCTGAAATTTCGTTGACAGTAGCTCTGATAGTGAACCCCCGGACAGTGAATCAAATGTGAGTATATTAGTAAAAATGTTTAAATGTATAGGCCATAATCATAGTTAAAATAAAATTCGACTCTAAATTTAGCCTAAGCATTTTTGATAGTTTTTAAATATAATATGTTGTTAAAAAGCTTTCACTCAATTTAGAGTCGACTTTTATGTTGACTATGATTATGGTCCATAATTTTTCGGACTTGCACTGTCCCGTGTAGACGTTGGGTAAGTACGGGGGCCGAATTACAGCATCCGTGATCGAGCAAAATTACGAAGGGCACGACGAGACAAGTGCCTATCAATCTTGTACAATTTTGTTCGATCACGGATGCTGTAATTCGGCCCCAGTACTTTTTAATTTTCTTTCCTTCCAATAGGGGGGTTCAGACGACACGACTATTTGGACCTATTTAGCGATATCTGTTATTCTGTTACGCATTTTATATTATCAATCATAAAAGATGCCGCCCCTAAAAGGTCTGTTAAAATTGCTATTCTGCCTTTCGATCTTTTATGGCACCCTGTTATCAATCTTCGAAAACAAAAATCTATTACAATTCCGTTAACTTCTGTTATAAAACAGCTGTTTGCTGTCAATAAAATTATCAAATATTTATAAAAAATATAAAATGCGGCTTTTTTAGTTAATACAGTTATATAAATAACAGTTGTAGGAAAACGTAATATGTTTTTTCTAATAAAAAGTGTTGGGACCTGTACATGTCTCGCCATGTACAGGTGTTCGTTATCTCTTTCACTCTTATATTTAAGGAAAATCGTCAAAATTAACTGTTATAACACTCTTAGAGCAGGAGTAAAATAGTCTGTAATAATATTGTAGCCATGGGGCATTCGATTTATAAATTTACTTAATAGTGTAACAGAATAAGCAGGCCAAACTTTACTGCAGCTAAGTTAACAAATAAGAAACTGTTTACATATATCTTATAATATCGTTTCAAACAAAGTTTAATTATGGAAATATAAGGATTTTTAAGTTTTTTTTTATTTTAGTGAACTTACCAGCTGGATAATATCAGCTATTACAATACAAAGATTATCATTACAAGTTTTTATGTTTAATAAATAAATATTTTTGCATATCTAACCAGCGCAATAGTTATAATATCTATACTATTATATAAAAGGCTTCTCACGTATCTGCGAGGACGCTAAACTTAAGAACTGCTCAACCAAATTTAGTTATTTTTTCACTTATATAAAGCTGCATGTTTAACTTAAAATCTTGCATCATTAATTTTTTAAAAAAATTTTAGTTTATAAAATAGCCAAAAAAAACCTAACACAATAATCATTGCTTCATTAAAATGTTAGAGGACACACAAGCGCATAAAGCTTTTTCTATCTTTTCCTCTGCTATAGTTCTTCTCATTGTTTCTATTGCGGTGTAGGGAAGCTTTGCACATTTATACTCTCTCATCTTGAGTGAGCGCTTTAAACCGCTTTTTGCAGAAATTTTATGAGACTTTAGGTGATTTTTTTATGCTCTGATTTATATTGCATAATTAAATAAATGTGTAGTCGACGGACTGTCAAAAGTAAACAGACGGATAATGTAAAATACAGGTAAACAGACAGATATGTAAAAAAGCCGGCGAATAGTTCAAAAACATATATCTTTTAAGCTATAACAAAAACTGGCATGAATTTACAGTAAGGTGGAGCGAATTTACAGTAAATAATTTTTTTTTTGCAAACTTTTTTTTCAGGGCATGGTAAAGTTGACAGTGAATGTAAAACTTATTATTAAAGCATCATCAGAAAGAAACGATCATTTTCAGTATCCACTTTCAATTCTCTATATAAGGAAATAACAAGTAACAGCTCTTTGTAAATCGAGGATGTAGCGAGGATGTAGCTATTGTTCAAAATTAATTTTTTGTTGTTAATATTTTGCATAAGGTAATTTTCAAACTAGCGTTACGGACGATTTGTACGAAGAAATTTAAAAAAAGAATGAAAATGTCTTATTTTTAAAAAGGTTTTTTTTATTTGCGTAGTAATTAAGTAGCACTTTGTTAAGTAAAAACAATGACAACAATCGACCCTTAGGATTTAAAGATGTAAGCAAAGATATGTGCTAGCGTTACGTTACAAAAAACGGAAGTGATTTTTGATTTGGACGACAAAATACAATAAACTCTCTGAATTAGGCAAGACTTTTTGTATAAAACTTGTTTTAGAAGGGTTTAAAATAACATAAGTAACGTTGGCGTTACGTTACTTAAATTTCCATTGTAGTTCAATTGGGTTTATAATGTATTAGAAAGTTGAGTAATTATGTAGTTTAGTAATTAAAAACAAATTTAATATATTGTCCTTTCCTTGCCTCAACCATTTTTTCATTACCTTTAGCCAATGTCTTCCATTTATACTAAAACAAAAGAGTTTAGGAAACATTTACTAAACACTTACGAAAAATAAAAACTACATTTGTGAAACAGTGCAGACGATTTGATCATCATGGTAAATGAATTTTTGTACAAATTGAGGAGGTAGATGCAATAAGGGCACAAGGAGAGATGTTCCCTTTCTGCATAAAATGGCTCTATAGAAAGAACAATTACTCCTCTATGCCCCCTCCCTAAAATATTGAGCTGATATCTTTTGAGCAGACTTTTTAACATCAAAAAATGTGCAACCTTTATGTATTCTTCTTGCATGAAACAGTAGAATTAGCAATATGAAAATAACGGCATTTTGTTTATTCAGTGCAATAACAAAAATATTAGCTGCGTTCCTTTCGCTGTAATATAATCGCGATAACAAATTTTCTCAAAGGAACGGCAAGAAAAACAACTCATAGAGAGCATGCAATAGCTATTAGGTGTCATGAGAATGTGTGTCGTTCAAAACTGTTGTGAACTGTTATGGTAGCGATACCTTAGTGAACGATGTTTTACTCTGAATGTGTTATACTCTAAAAGTCAGAAAAATTGTAAATTATTTAATTTAATTATTAATATTATGCAGTTATATAAATAATTTAAGTGCAATTGTTGGCTCCGCTGAATGCGTGCAATGTGTGTGACACACGCGGTTTGTTTTGTTTTCTTTTGTTTAACATTCGATGGTCGCAGCTCGTGAGAAAATAGGTAACTGTCATGGCTACCTAATAGTCATTGTATCAAACAAACAAATAATTCAAAAAATGAAATGATAGCTCATAAAAATTAACAGGTGCGGCACCTGTGTTTCAAATTTTTTAAAGGCTATATCACAATTTTATATAGATAGCAAAAATAATCCTATTTGTTATAGGATTATTATTTTTGTTTTTGCTTTGCATGTAAAAAAAAAATAATCTGGATTATTTTGAAGCGAATGGAACGCAGCTATTATTTTGTTCTTTTCTTTGACTTATTTTTCTCCACTTACTTTGCAAATAGAAAAAATATAAAACTAATTTTTTGTGGCTAGGAAAAGTTTTAATTTTATTTGAACAATGCTTCAAATTATCAATTCAAAAACAATTTTTAAGAAGTTTCATTATTTTCATAATGCTATTAAAATACGAAAACATACTTCTTTATGTAACAAAAACTACTTTGAAATAAAAAAGTTATATATTTAAATAAAACATATTTTTGTAAAAAAAAACGCAAGTTTCTTCTTCTCTTCTTTGTTTTATATAAGAAGGGCACATCTCCCATTGACTTTTTTACAGATTTTAAACAATAATATGGAAAACATATTTTTTAAATGTACAAATTGGAATGAAAATGCATGAGTAACAATAAATAATACAACTTACAACAACAAAAAAAAAATTATAATACACCAAAAACTTAAAACGCAAATATCTCAGAATGCAGTCCTAACAGAAGTGCCCTTATTGCATCTCACTAATCAATTGTTTAATAAAATTTAAATGTTTCTCTTAGATAAAATCATCAAATAATAAGTTTTCAACAAGTTTAAATTTTTTGATCATGGTAGACTTTTGTTTGGAAATGCCCATATATAAAATATTATACTATTTATATTATTTTGTGTTGATAAAAGTTGGATTTAAAAAGGATAGAATTTTGTGGCTCTAATAATCAATGTGTTATATAGATCTGAGATAAAGCGAGTTACTGCTTGCGTTACTGCAAATGTACTGCTAGATGTGGTGTCACGAAATTCATGAGTAAAATCTCTAAACAAACATAACTCAATGTATAACTAATGGTATAATGTATCACTCAAAACTGCTTATTTTAAAACATGAGTTTAGAAAATTATAAATTTTTCTAAAATTTTTTATTAGTGTTTTTTACATGAAACGAAAATAGATTCCTGAGGAAAACTGTTCTTTTCAATAATTATTTTGCCACAGTGGAATATATTATAATAATTTTAAGATTTCAAATTCTTTCATGAAACATATTTAACAATTTTATCGCAGGCGAAGCAGCGGGTATTTGCTAGTTATTTATACAATAAATAAACATCTTTATCATATGTTATGATGTTATGTTACATTGCTGAAGATAAACAAAAACAATAACAAACGAAAAAAAACGAAAGCAGTTGATATCTGCAACAGCATCAACGACAACACAAACAGCTACTGAAAACTATTCGCTTCAAACAAAGCAGCAACCATAACAAAAGCAGCTACTGATGTTATGAATGATTTATCTTGTAAAAAAGTAAAAATTATATCACATTCAATATAAACTATTTTGATAAAATAACACATCCCATGCAAACATGTCTTTACTACTGCAACTGAAAAAAATTTGCATATTTTGTAGGGGTGCTTTTTCCCCTTTTTACCGATTTACACAAAAAGCGGCTACGTTGCTTGATGTGCTTGACAGAATTTTGACTGTTTTTTCGTTTTCATTTTGCTATCTTCGTCACTTTTCTACATTTTCTTTTGAATGTATTCATCAAGTGTCACATTTGACGAGCACCGATGACGAGGTGCGCAGTAAATTTTGTTTGTTGCGCCGGGAATACTTTACCTGTAGCTCTTTGTATCATGACTGCAACTCAACAATGCTCATAAATCTAGCTAACTCAATAAAAAAAAACAAGACAGTCAATTTGCATATTCCTTTTTAAACTTGACGATTCAATTTACACTCGTCAAGAGTTGACGGTCAATTGTTTCTTTCACTTCTCCCTTTTCCTTATGAAGTTTGCGCTGATGACGCAGAAATAAAATAAAAAAAGACACAGTTTCGATAGTATCGTAAGTATACACATAGAATTACATTTTATACAGTAATAGAGAAAAATTATGGGTTTTTTCATTCATGTGTATTAGAATATTACAACTTTGAAAACTATTTTCAAGCATTTCATCTTCTAAAAAAATTATTTAAAATCAAATTTGTATACTAATTTTTTAATTTGATATTTTTAGTGATGAATTTGCTGTTCGTATTCATTTATTTGTTGGTTAAAGTTAAATGTAATTCAAAGTTATGTTAAATAAATCGATATATATATTTCGGAAAAATATAATTCATGGTATAAATAATTCGAATTTATTATGATATTTTAAAAGTAAATATAGTTTTCAAAGCACAACGCATGCGCAAACCTGCGTAGTAGTAATGCATTTTTCTGTAGCTGCATGTAACTGTACAACAACAACAACCATAACAACAAAAATAAAAACAACATAGGCAGCTACTGCTTGTGTATAACTTTTCTCATACGATTATATGAATTTCTTTCTTCATAGATTTTGCTACTTTGTGACTTTATTAGAGAAGTGACACAACCTAAAATTAGATATTAGTTTCATTCGTACTCTAAATGGTATTTTGGCATATATTTGTTCTTTGTACGATTAATATTAAAGACTTTAGGTGTACCCCAAAGTGTCAACTAAAATCCTTAAATGTGCTTGAAAAATTTGTAAAAATAACCCCCATACAAACCGCGCCGTAAGACGTAATTCTACGTCAAAAATAACGAGTCAACGGACGAACACAAAACGAATTGCCCAAGAATTGACGTACGTTCAAGTTTGTTTTATCCCCTTTCCACATGCGTCGATCGCCTTGAAACAAAGGACTTGACCGTCAAATCTTGACGAGTGTATGCCAGGACTTATTTTGTTCCTTTTTTTCCTACGTTATTAACTACCATTTAACAAAGAAAAACCGATATAATTTTTGTTAGAGCTGAAAAAGTATTTCTACTGCACGAATAGCGTTTGCGAGCATTTTGAAAAAAAAACAATGTCCGAACCTTGGTCGCACCAAACTGTTTCCACTGTCTGAACGTATGATAAATTATTCGTTCGTTCGGACAGTGGAAACGCTCGGTGAAACTCGACTTCAAAATACTCGACTATTTTGGATCACAGTCGGATCGACTATGTTCTAAATCGATTTACCCATCACTTGTCTAAATTAATGTCATGTAAAACAATGTAGAATATGACTGCCGATGAAAGGAATTTTCGTTCAAGTTACTATGAGAAAGTTGGATGCTTTAGTGTTGAAGAAAAGAAGTCATTGAACAAGCTTCTGCAGGACAACATACGGAATCATTCCAAACTAAAGCAGTTTTGTCTCAGCTATACAGTTCCGACTGGTCAGCGAGGTCTCCTATGGAGTATTATATTAGGAATTTTGCCTTTGCACAAGAATTCATCAGCTTATATTGAAGAGCAGCTAAAAGCAGTCTATGAAGATCTTTTGCGAGCTGTCTCCTTAATGCGCTACGTAGACGCCTCTACTTCAAAAAGCCGCGTATTCTTCATCATGTGGCTTTTGGAAAACAAAAAACTTCATCCTGGAACAAGTACAGAGGTATCACATTAGTCTGAAAATTTACTGAATACTCATATTGATTTATTTAAAGGTGGAGCATAATTTTGTGGAGATTGTTAAGGTATTACTAGAAATATTCGACGATGATGTTGAAACCTACTGGATAGCAAAGGAGTTTTTTGCATGCACAATCGAAATACAAGAAGAATGCTTAAGACTTAAAGAACTGGCGCAGATGTTATTAAAGCGCGAAGATATAGCACTGCATAAGTAAGCAGCAATAGGAAAAATTCTTAAATGATTCCCAAATCATTTCACATTTCTTTCAGTCATTTAGAAAAGCTGGGCATATTTGCAGGCAATAACATTGTGGACAAGTGGTACACGACATGTTTCGCTGGTGTGATTAGCGAAACTTCATTGGTAAAAATCTGGGATAAAATATGCGGAGGCTCGCGCAAGATTGTAACATTTGTTTTACTGGAATTGGTCAAAACTTTTCGTGAATCTGTATTAAGCTGCGTCACGCAAAATGATTTGAGGGAGCTCATAGAGCAAGTAAGCTAAACTATACTTATCGAATGAGACTAAAATTGAATTTGAAAACGTTCAACAGGTTAAAGACCAAGATGCAGTAATTGTTAACAAGGCCATAAAAACATGGCAGGGCAATAAAAACCACAATGAAATAACAGTTCACTGAATAACCAATTTGCCAGTGTACAGAAAATAAATCGTCTTAAAATAAAAAGGCTACTGTTTAAATTCGTCTTACGTGCATAATTTATTCATCCAATCCTAATGGAATTCGATATTTGGTGGTCTAAATATCAGTTTTTTCGTTAATACAATTTATATTAATAAATTTAATACAAAACGAAAAAAGCGATATGTAGAACACTGTATATAGAACTCAATTACGATTTAATTTCACTTCCACTCGGACGTGGAGTGCAGAACATGCCTGAGTATTTATCATTATTTATTATATTTTAATCTAATAACTAGCGTTGGCTTAACTCGATTTTGCTTTGACTTCCAGACTCATTATTATTAATAACATTTCCTTTTTTACACGACATATGTAAGCAAGCAATTTATTTCTCATATATACTTGAAAATAACTTCCTTTTTATCGCCCACTGTTTGTAGCTCTAGTGTGACTGGACACTGCATCCAGTATGAAAGCAACTCTTCCGTATATCCAATTAGAAAATAAATTTTTCGGGGGCTAATTGACTGACGAATAATGGCACCAATTCGTATCATATTGTGTTGACGTTTAATTATAACTTCTGAACAAACCAGGGAATGCCAAGTGCCAACGATGAACTTCCTAAGGAAAACATCTTCAATGGCCGTTTGTGAAGGACGCTGCCCATCCAGTAAAGTGGCTGATTTTGATAGTAGAAAGTTTGTGTATTTGAGTTTGGGTATATAAATACTTACAAGTATTCCAAGAGTTCCACGATTTTCGATGCCCAATATAATGCGGAGGATTCGCCATTTCATATGTGAGCGGCCGGTCACGTTTTGTTGTTATGCGATATCTCCCAGATTGTGTTCGGCAGTAAATTGCACTAGTGTGCATCATTTTTGCTAACACATCCATTTGCGAAATTTGACACCCAACCTGAAGTTTATATTTAATAATTTTCTTTTCAATGTGACCATGGTTAACTAACCTGCTTTAAGTAATTCATTTTATTTAAACAATTCTTAACAAATTGTTATTTAACACATCACGTACGTGAAAAACGGATGGAATTTTTTAGTGTTCTTCCATTTATTAAGACCAATTCACAATAGATTCCTTTCTGTATTTACACGGGTTTTACACGAGACAGTACACTTATAGAAATGGGTAGCCGAAATTCCAACTTAAGAACATACATTTTTTGTATGCCACCACATTCTCATACTCATTTCAGTGCCAAAATATGTGAAACAAGGAAAAAATATGAACATTTTAGCAAGTGCATGTGAAAGAAAGAGAAGGTATAATCATTAAAAAGCAAGTCAAATTTTTGCATTTTTGCCATTGTATTTTTCCCTTCTTGGTTGCTCTGGCAATACAAAAATCAACTTCAATAAAAAATTTAAAAAAATCTTAAAATTGCTTACTCTGAATAAAAGTGGCCGAATAATTAAAATTTTTATGAAAATTGTCTTTAAATTTATTTCATTGTATTTGTTTTAAGATATACGAGTTGCATGCATTGCATATTTTCAAAGGAGTACGTTAGAGAACACTGATATTTACGTTATATCTAACGGTTACATATAACTGAGTTGTCTGTTATAATACATTTACAAGTTTACTTTACGGGCTACGCACCGATTTTTTTTTTTTTAGAAAAATGGGGTTTTACCCCCTAAAAAGGAATAGGTAAGAAAAAAAGCCCGGACTCTTCTAGTTTTTTTTTTAAAAATCCCCAAAGTTTTGAAAAAAGTGCAAAATGGGTACATGTAAACAATACCAAACATGACATTTTTAAAAATTTTTTTTTGTAATGTGTATTTGGAGGTAAAATAGGGAATGGTGAAAAAAGAAAAGGTCTATCTGAAGTGGTTTATAAGATATAGTGGTTCAACATTGAAGAAATGGGCCCAAAAAGGAGTGATCTTTTTGTCCTTTAAAAGTAAACATTATGAGTATCAAAAGAAAGTTATTAACAACAGCTATTGAAAGAGTTATTAATAATTGAAATCGATGCATAAATTTTGAAGATAATAGTGTTTTTATAATGTTTATAAGATTCTCAACGTTTCGTACAAGGCGAAATAACTTCATAATAAAAAAAGCACCAGAAAAAAAAATCAAGTAATTATACAAGAGCATATAAGAACTTTTGAAGAAAATATTGTTGAAGATGAAAATAGCGCCGCAGGCGAAAAATTGTTATAAAAAATCGCGCGATTTTTTCTAACAATTTTTCATTATGTCAGTATAACATATGAAGCAGTTTTGAAGACGAATATAGCGCCGCAGGCGAAAAATTGTTATAAAATTGTGTTAATTTTTGTGTAAGTAGGAAATAGAAAAGCAGTGTTTTCTTTAAAATTTATGAATGGATTTCAATGATTAATGCTTCTTTCAGTAGGTATTAACACAACCTTTCTTCTGATACCCATAATGCTTACTTTTATAGAAGAAAAAATACTTACTTTTTTGGGCCAATTTCTTCAATTTGGAACCACTATATCTTCTAATATACTTGAGATAGAGCTTTTATTTTTCCACAATTCGCTATTTTACCTCCAAATACACATTACAAAAAAAAAAAATTAAAAAATGTCATGTTTGGTATTGTTTACATGTACCCATTTTGCACTTTTTTCAAAACTTTGGGGATTTTTAAAAAAAAAACTAGAAGAGTCCGGGCTTTTTTTTTTGCACGATCATGATCAGCGCCCGAAAATACATAATAAAAAGGCATAAGTGTAGTTTACGGGCTATCGCGCGAAGTTTATTGGCCGCGAAGTTTATTGGAATGTTTTTAGTTTGCTGCGATTGACTGGCTATGTTTAAGTCGTTGATTGTTTTTTCACATATCTTTGATTAATTGCATGAACAGCTAATTTTGTCAACTACCCATCGCAGCTCGTGAGAAAAAAGCCAGTCTACGCTAATAACTTGCCAAATAATTATACCATGATCGCTATTGTGTTTTATCTCAAAACACGACTGTTTACAACGCCTTTTTCAAGTTTTAATTTGATGTTTATCTTTTCTGTTCCATTTTTACTTTTATTTTGCTCATTTTCGTGAAAAATGAAGCCTTGAGGTGTTGCAACCTTTAATTTTTACCATGATATGTTTCGACCTTTATAGTGTTTTAATGGTGTTTTATAATAAATCACGCTGTGAAGTGTTTTAAATTTTGTGTGGTAAAACACTCAGAATAAGTCGTGTTTTGGCTTTTAAACGCGATAAATGCATAAAACACGTTTTAAAGGTTTGGTGTATAGGTACTATTAGATATATCTGGTGTGATTTGGTTACCAATAACCTGTATTTATGCTATCCATAACTAGAGAGAGCGAGAAGGCTTTATTTCGATGGTATGGAAAATTGATACAAATAACAACGTGTGAGAAAGGAATGCTGGATCACAGGTATACATGCTCTTTCTAGCATTACCGAAACTGTGTATGAGGAGGTAGCCGAAATTTCAGTTTAGAAAAACCAATCTTTTTAGTTAAATAACCGAGAGCCTTCTTGTAAAACAGGGAATAAAAAGGTACGGTAAAAAGTTCACATCACCTTTCGTTAATGTCTGTTTAGTATGTGTTTAAGCGATGCCACTTTTCTACATTTTGGTTGTATGTGAAAAAATTATTAGAAAGGAAATTGTAGCTAAACTAAATTAGATAAAATTAGTATAAAAACAGCTGATACAAAGCTTGCTTAAGTCTAAAAAGTTTGACTTTATTGTTTTTCATGGTTTTCAGTAAAGTGTTTTGTCAGAAACAGAAAGAACAAACATGAATTTTTCATTGAATTTACTTTAAAATAAGGCATTTTACGGTATTTTTTGAGTTTGACATGCTTTTGACAATAACTATTGGTGAGTTTATTTCTTACCGTTCCTTATTACTGTGCCATAGCCTGTCTTTGTAGCACAGTCATCTTTTCGGTCAATCAATAAGCCAAGACAATCTCAGTTCTCATCAACTCTCGTTCTGAACAGGTTGTTTAATAATTTGGTTACGAAAATTTTTAAGTGATTCCAGTTTTTTTGAATATTGAATTCTAACTGTTGTGTAAACTTGTGCTTTTTTGGACATTTGACGTCAGGTTTTTATAATTTTGTTTACTTTTCCATTTAATCTATCAAAGAAGGGGAAAAAATTTGTTTCTGACAAATTTTTCATAAGCTGTGGAAGCAAAGTTTTTGAGTTTTGTTTTTAAATTAATATTCGCTTGTTTCTGTTGTTTTTGTTCTTCGTTTGATTATTTGTCTCATTCTTACATTCAGCATTTTTACATCAATTGTATTCTAAATTTTTGCTGCATTCTTTTGGTAATCGCTGCATACTTTTAGGAACTTTTGGATGGTTACAACGCTTATTTTTTCTTATTGAAAAAAATTTTAAAATTTTCTTTGTCAATTAAGTGCAGTGTTTTTTTTTCTTATTTTGTCCTTTTATCTTGCATTATTTTAATATGATTTGTGCTAAGCCTGGCTGTTCTCTAATTGGTGAAACTGAGCGGTTTTTATTATGTTGGTTAAGGCCGCTTTACATTATCCCACTGTGTGTTAACACATGTCAAAATTTTCATGTGTGATAGAAAGTGAGATGGTGTAAACAACGGAAAGCAATGTGTGTTCTGATTTTTTTGGCATGTCGTACCACATTTTATTTTTTGGTTTGTTTCTAATTTCATCACACATTCTATCCCACCAGAGATGCATTTTACCATAAACTTACTTGAAATTTATTATTTAGGTGAGAAAATTTTAAGCTCGTAATGTATTTTCAAATGGAATAACAGAAGGAAGCAGTTTTACAGCTTATTGAACTTTGTAGGGGCTTTAAATTGATTAAAAACCGATTCATTACTCAAATTTTCACGTTTTAGTATAGTGTAAAGTATAAAAATGCGGTGCGACTCTGTGAGATAGTCTAAAAGCAGAAAATTAATTTCTTCATACAAAACTTAAAAATGACAGCATGATGAAATTCAATAATACTTTCTATCTCACATGTGGTAACACACAGTAGGACAATGTAAAGCGGCTTTTATGTGATAATGCTGTTTACACCAAATGTGCAGAAGAAGGTAAAGGGTTGCGTTGGTCTTGCGAGAAATGTAGATTGGCTGACATCAGCTTCTACAATCTTTTTAAGCAGACGAAACAAGGCTTTTCTGAAATAAGTACGGAACTTTTTTCGCTTTCTGCAAAATTTTAAATATACCAGTCTCCTTTCGACGATTTTAAATATATTGAAAAGTCAATTCCTTCACCCAAGCTGAAAAAAACACATGTCATTGCGTAGTAAGCAAAAAACGGATTCAACTCCAACTCTATATTCTTCTGAACATGACATTGCTGAGGACATTTGTGGTATAACAGCTCCTTCACCTATTTTAACTTCTACTTCGAATACAGCAAACACATCGATTTCTGCTCCTTTTCCAGTGCTGTCACCTACACTTTCTTTGCCAGTCATGTCTTATGCCCAAACTGTTTCTCTTTCACCAACTCTGGTCGATTCCCAGGTTGTTCCTCTTACTTCTCAGGTTTCTGTTCCATCTAAGCCATTAATTCCAATTCCATCAACTAAATCAATTTTTGTTTCTCGCTTAGCTGCGGATACAACAGAGGTTGATATAGATTTTTTCATTAAATCAAAGTTGAAGTGGTCTTAAATCTTTCGGTTCATAAATTCAAATATTCAAATTTAAGATCGATAACTTCTATTAGATTAACAGTTCCTGAAAAATTATTTAATTCTAAAGTTGATGTAAACTTTTGGCCGCCAAACACAATTGTACGCGAATTTGAATTTAAAAGCAATCCAAGACCGGTAAATATTGTACAAAAATGTACAAGAGCCCTGAATCTCATCCAAAAAACGATTATTAAACCGCAAGTCTAAATTAGAGCATGTGTACCAAAATGTCAGGGGTCTTAATTCAAAACTTTCCGATATTTTCAGTAACAGTTTTGATTTCAAATATAACATTATAATTTTTACAGAGACTTGGCTGCGCTCTAATATCTTAAATTATGAAATAATGTGCAATAAACATAAAATTTTTCATAAAGATCGTCATGATAAGATCGGTGGTGGTGATTTGATAGCTGTTCAAAACTCGTTTGCATCTGAAGAATTGACAATTCTTAGCACCAGTGACACTAACCCATTATCATAGTCAAAATAAAAGCCGACTCTAAATTTAGTATAAGCATTTTTAACAGTTTCTTAATATAATATGTTGTCAAAATGCTTGCACTAAATTTAGAGTCGACTTTTATTTTGACTATGATAATGGGCTATTGAGTTCATTTGTGTTGCAGTTAAATGAAATAATAGTATTATTAATGTTACCTGCTCTTACATTCCTCCTAAATGTGACTTATCAATTTATTTAAAACATATACACGCCATCGAAAAAGTTTATAATTTGTTAAAAAATAAAGACGTTCTTATTGTGCTGAGTGATTTTAACCTACCTTTTATGACTTGGCGATCGTATGACGATTCTTCATTTCTTACACTTGTTTCCAATAGTAATTGGATAAATGATTTTTTAGATAAGCTATCTGATCTGTGCCTTCAACAAGTCAATGACATTTTAAATATAAAGCACAGAACCCTAGACCTTGTATTTGTCGATAGATGCACTAATGTTAATCTCCATTGTTCGAGTCCCGTATCTCTTCCAGAAGATGTACATCATCCAACTCTTGAAATAACAGTTTTGCTCTCCCACGAAAAAGAAGATAAAGTAACTGCTGATGCGCGAAATAAAAAAGTTTATAATTTAAAAAAAAACTGACTATGTAAAACTTAATTCCTTACTTTCTCAGACTAATTGGTCTCCTATTTTAACTAGCGAAACATCATATTCATATTATGACGTCGAATCTTCGGTACAGTTTTTTAATGATACTCTGCAAAGGTGTTTCTTATTGTCTGTCTCAAAAAAAGGTGTTGCTCCAATCCTTTAAGTCCACCCTGGCTATCAAATGATCTAAAGGCACTAAAAAATTTTAAAATCATTTATAATAAATGATATTTTACGAGCTCAAGGTCCAATCTTTAATAATCAAAATCATTTATTTAAAATATAAAATATCTGGTTCTAGTTTAGACTTTGTTTCCTATTCTTCTTGTCATTATAGATATCAACTATTAAATAAACAATGCTATTCTGCTTATATAATTAACATAAAATCTCAATTTAAAGATAATCCAAAACTTTTCCTTCGCTTTTTTAACTCAAAACGTAAAGCCTCTAGCCTTCCACCCCTTATGAAATTCAATCAGGAAGAATCATCTTGTGACAATGTAATTTCTAACATGTTTGCAAACTTCTTTAAATCAAATTACTCCGATATACCATTTAATACTAGCACGGTGTATCCTTTTCTTCCGCCAGTTAACTCTTTTGAAACTCCTGTAATTGACCAAAATATTGTTATGTGTTATCTTCGACAAGTAAAATCCTCTTTTACGGCCGACCTTGATGAAATTCCGAGCTGTATTTTAAAGCAATGTGCTACAAACCTGTTTACTCCTCTAGTAAACATTTTTAATATTTCCTTGAGAAGTGGTTATTTTCCTATTATATGGAAGTATTCTTATATTATACCCCTTAAAAAATCTGGCTCCAAGATAGATGTGCCTAATTATCGAGGTATTGCAAAATTAAGTGCAACCCCTAAGTAATTGGAGAAAATCATAACTGTTCAATTAACCCACTCCGTGTCTTCCACCATTTCTGTCTCTCAACATGGTTTTCTGAAAGGTAGGTCCACTACTACAAACCTCTTAGAGTTTACTACGCGCGTTATAAATTGTTTTACGTTGGGACTGCAGACTGATGTTATTTATACGGACTTTAGCAAAGCCTTCGACAGTGTTAATCATAATCTTCTTTTGAAAAAACTCCACCTTATTAGGTTTTCTGTCACATTATTAAATTGGATAAATTCGTATTTATCCAGACGTACTCAAAAGATTTTATGTAAGAATTCTCTTTCAAAAATATTTCGGTCACTTCTGGCGTTCCTCAGGGCAGTCATCTTGGCCCGTTTTTGTTTTAACTATTCATTAATGATCTTCCTTCGGTAATAAAACACTGTAACGTCTTAATGTACGCTGACGACGTGAAATTTTTTTATTGTTACAAATCACCCGAAGAACGACATCTCTTATAATCTAATCTAAATAGACTAGTGGACTGGTGTAGCTTAAATATATTATATCTTAACTTAAAAAAATGTAAGCAAATGACATTCTCGCGTAGATCTGCTAATAACATAAATAACACTATAAATAACACTAACTTAGAAATAGTTTACAGTTTTCTCAATCTTGGTGCTATTATGGATTCAAAACTTCGCTTCAATCTTCACGTTAATATGGTGATAAATAAGGCAAGAGGAGTCCTTGGTTTCATTCAAAGATGGGTTAAAGAATTCAGTGAGCCCTTTACTACTAAATTATTATATACCTCTCTCGTAAGGCCAATTCTTGAATATACATCAGTAATATGGAACCCACAATATAATGTCTACATCGACGCCAAAGAATCCGTTCAAAAACAGTTTTTACTTTTTGCCTTACGTCATAGTCGTTGGAATCCCAATATTATGCTTCCATCGTATGAAATACGCCTTAAGATTATTATACTACCTTCCCTAAGAAGCAGAAGAATGATGTTTAATCAAAGAGTAGTAAAGAGTTGTCAGTTCTGCACAGTTGCGTTTGTGCAGCTATTTCTGGTCAGCGGACATTGGGCGAAAGTGAATGTGAAGGAAGGCGATAAAATTGAAATTTGTCGCCTGACTTTGCTCAGCTGTGCTTAACTGACGTAACTTTGTGGTTCCGACGCTTAGTGAAGTATGAGCTGTATGAGTGCGAAGAAATAGAAAATAGAAAGCGTGTGATGAAGCGAAAAGAAAATAGTTTTCTATTGTTTCTTTTCGCTTTGGTATGACTTTTTTGTTTCCTATAAGAATCTTGCATTCATATGAATGTTTACATTTTTTAGCTAGATTGGATTTGGTAAATTGAATGAATTTACCAATTTCAATCTTTTTAAATGATGAGAACATTTTTATGCCCCCTTTACCTATAAATTTATTTTAATTCTTGCAGGTAAGAAATTTTTTAATTTGAAGCTACATTTTTTACCAATTTCCAGTTACTATGAATTTGGGATTTTTTTTAATTTGAAGCTAAATTTTATAACTAGATTGGATTTGGTAAATTAAATGAATTTACCAATTTCCAGCTATTTATATTATGATAATATTTTTATATGACCTTTACCTATAAATTTCTTTTAGTTCTTGTAGGTACAATGTATTTAAGAAATTTTTTAATTTGAAGCTAAATTTTTTAGCTACATTGCATTTGGTAAATTAAATGAATTTACCAATTTCCATCTTTTTAAATTATGATAAATTGATTTACATGATTTTAATTTCAATTTTTAGCTACATTAGATTTGGTAAATTAAAGGAATTTACCAATTTCCCTCTTTTCAAATTATTATAAATTGATTTAAATGATTTTTAAGCTACATAGTATATACACATATATGATATGTATATACATTCTTTATGTAAAAATATATATATACAAATTTCTGTCAATTGTTGCAGGTATTTAGAAATTTTTTTAATTTTTAACAAACTCCGAATGTTTACGAAAGTGTTTAAAATATTAAATACCATCTAAAAGTTTGAAACATTAAAATGTAATATTTTGTTGTGTTTTCAAATCCAAAATATAAAACTAATTGTGTTTGTTTAATAATCCAAAAATGGTATTAATATTTATAGATATTTTTTTTAATTTTAATTACCTTCTTTTAACAGTAATTGTTATGGTGACATTAAGTTCCTTGTTTTTTTTGTATTTTGAGATTTTATTAAAATTTTGTATAAAATCTATTTGCTGAAGGTATTTAAAAAGTTTTTAATTTTAGCAAACAGATTTTTTAATAAATTAATAAAATTAATCAATTAATAAAGGAAGCAATAAATTCATCTTTTTATGAATTATGAATTTATTTATAGATTTTTTAATAAATTAATAAAATTAATCAATTAATAAAGAAATCAATAAATTTGTCTTTTATTCATTTGTAAGGGGGTTTTCTTCAAAGGCTGAGGTATCCTCAGCCGCTCCAGGATCAAACGAAAGACCCTCGAACTTTCGTCAAATAAATAAAAAGACTAGGTGTTTCGATGACTCGATTAAAAAAAGTTTGCTTTATTTATAATCAAGTAGTTTAAAATAAGAGTTTGTATATTTCAATTTCAATATGTACAAATCTATTTATTATGTCTTTTTATTACAATACACAATAATTCAATAATAATAATAATACGCTGGTTCGTAGAGATGTTGTCGCTTGTGTCGTGCAAACGAGTGCTGCTTCGGCCCGTACTGGTGTCGGTTCGGTTCGGTGAGATGCGAAGAAGTATAATTCTTGGCGTGATGCGGCGGTAAGTAAGAGGCGGTGACGGCTGGGCTTAGGCAGGACCCGACTGCGATGCTTTCGGCAAATAAACGAACTCTACTTTATTACAAAAAGGTAAATGCTTCTATGCTTTAAAGCGGTATGATTTAGTAATTACAAATTCTAATTACGCATTTTACGATCTACAGTTGCGTGAATTACCCTATTATATAAATATCAAGATCTATGCTCGAATAGATGAACGACCGACTATAGCCGATGTAGTAATTCAACCGAGCACTTCAGACGAACAATCGACCGGCCGAAACCGATGTAGTAATTCGTTTAAGCACTGCGATGAGTAAACGACCGACTAAAGCCGATGTAGTAATCCAACGAACACCTTCGGATGATCGATCGAGCTATAGCTGATGTGGTAATTCAACCGAGCACTTCAGACGAATAAACGACCGACCAAAGCCGGTGTAGTAATCCGCTTTAGCACTGCGATGAACGAACGACCGACTAAAGCCGATGTAGTAATCCGAACGATCACTTCGGATGATCGACCGAACTATAGCCGATGTAGTAATTCAACCGAGCACTTTAGACGAATGAACGACCGACCGAAGCCGATGTAGTAATCCGCTTTAGCACTACGATGAACGAACGACCGACTAAAGCCGATGTAGTAATCCGCACAAATAACCTTAAAATACCTACAATACTTATAATGCTTAAAACTAAATGTATTAGTAACGAGCACACTTTCGATAGCTCGTCGAAAAACAACTACTCGTTAAATCGTAACAAGTGTCGGACGGTACAAAGCACTACGCTACCGAGCCGTGCCGAAGTCAGCCAAACAGCGCACTCTTAAATACCTTCGGTTGAAAACCTCTTGTGAATTATAGCGCCGTGTGGCTGTTGTCTGCTTCGGGTGTACTGCGTTTGTGTGGTTGTCGCAAGCGCGTCGGAAGCGAATTACATCTGGGGGGGCAGTACAAATGGGGGGGCAGTACAAATGGTGGTGCAAAAAAAGTTTACCAAAATTTCTTCACATGAAACATGAAGAAGAGAGAAAGAAGAGGAAAATATATAATACAAAAATATGATCGTTGTAAAAAAACTGATATTTTGAATAACTTTTCCTTTTAAATTGTTTATCTAGCTAAAAAAGTGGGGGGGCAACTGCCCACCTTGTCCCCCCGCTTCCGACGCCAATGGGTTGTCGTATGCTTTGATATAGTGGCCGTTGTCTGCTTTCACCATGATGTGTTTGTGTGGTTGTCATATGCCTTAATGCATTGGCTGTTGTCTGCTTTGACCATGATGTGTTTGTGTGGTTGTCATATGTCTTGATGCATTGGCTCTATGCACAGTGGTGTAGCGAGACAGTGGCGTAGTGAGTGGGGTGCAACTATTGTACGGGGCACCGTTACACATTTTAAAGGAAAATTATGTGTTACATACATATGAATTTATTTTGCAGTTTTGGTTTTGAATTGTTGGTGTTTTAAAACTTACCTCATTTTATTCTTCTAATTCAATAAAAAATTAAAAATTTTTTTAATTGGCTCTTATTATTTATTACAATACGGTGCTTATTATATAATATCTTAAAACCTAGAATGAAATCTTATTACATAATGTAATAATTTAAAACTAAATGAAAATCTTATTGCATAATGTAATAATTTAATTTTTTTATCTTCATATGTACTTTTAGTACAGCACAAGGTATGGTTAGAGCAGAAATAATTTTTTTTTTAATATTTGCCAGTGACCACAACTTTACTTTGAAAATTTATGATCTCCGTAAATATCTAAGAATCTTAACTCTTTAATCTAGAGCAAAGTACATTAATATTCGACAGTATTAAGAGAATTGCGTTAAATATCGTAAAGGACAGAATGAGTTTAAGCCATATCGAAAAATTCGACCTTTCATTCACATTCTTACACTTAGTAGAAGTTTTAATGTATATTGATGAATATATAGTATGAATCACTAAATTTTTGTTTATAATAAGCACTACATGAGCTACTTTTGCTTAAACAAAAGATTCAATAAAACAAATTTTCCAAACCAAAATTTTTTTTGCAATATAAAAAATCATGCATAATAGGGTAAAAAATGCAGTGGATATTCACTTTATAAATAAATTTTAAAACGATTCAGCTAACTTACTATAAATTTAAGTCAAATGGTTTGTAGTTTCGCAGAAATAATCAACAGAGCAGTCAACATAACATCATTCATGAACTTTATGTAGAAACCACCTACACCTTCTGCAGATTTATTTCAAAAACCATTTGTTTGAAGAGACATTTATCTTTTTTCATTTTTTATGAAAAATGTGGAATACGTAATACGTAAATATATGGAATACGTAAAAAATATTGCCATAAATACATGGTAAGAAATTAAATTTTATAGTAAAAAATTAACTGGGACACACTATAATTGGGAGCAGCAGCTTGACAATGAATTCGTGAAGAGCTTTCATTAAAAATAGGAATGGCCGAAGGAAAAAGCGAAAAAGCGAAAAAGCGATTTATTTGTTTTCCAGTTGCCGATTTTTTAATACAATATTTGTCTTCGATGATCTTTTAAGGAAACTTGCTATATTTTTCTTATAATATTACTTATTATGATGGTGGAGGTTCATCGTGGATTATCGATTACAGAACAGGTTCCTCTAAACAGACTAAAATACCGCCACATTTTTTAAGTTTCAAGATCATAACTAATACTACTCTGATTCAATATTTATATATATAAAATTATTATATATTTTTATATTAAACTATAATTTAAAAGATAATATAATAAGCTTTCACTTTAAAATCTTGAGTTAAATAAATCCGTTGAGTATTTAACATTTTATAGCTATTAGTATGTAAAAGTAGAATTTTTATTTGCATATCGTTATTTTCTTAAAAACTACCGTTACCGAATATTTAAACGAATATTTATTTAACTACCGAATAACAAATGAATAATGAGTAACAAAATAATAATGAATAAAAAATTAATCATGAATAAAAAATTAATAATGAATAAAAAATGAATAATGAATAAAAAAAGGATAATGAATGAAAAATGAGTAATGAATAAAAAATTAATAATGAATAAAAAAAAAAATTAATAAAAAATGAATAATGAATAAAAAATGAATTATGAATAACAAATGAATAATGAATAACAAATGAATAATGAATAAAAAATGAATAATGAATAAAAAATTAATAATGAATAACAAATGAATAAAGAATAAAAAATCAATAACGAATAAAAAATGAATAATGAATAAAAATAGAATAATTGAACATTCTGTAATTCTTTGTGAATGGCATTCTTTGTGAATAGCATTCAAATGAATAAAAAATTTGATTCATTATTCTGAATAACGAAAATGAATAATTGAAATGAATAATCAATCATTTTTTTAAATTGAGTGTGAATTAAAAATTTTATTTATAAATCAATTTTGCATTCATTGAATGCATTCTTTTTTCGTTATTCATTGATTCATTTTTTTTATGATTTAAATCAAATTGAATGCATTCTTTTACAGCTCTGATTAGTGGTATCAATATAATCTAAAATAATACAATATAATTATAAGAGTAGTATTTGACATTTATTATATTCATAAGATAAAATAATGTTAAATGTAAATTCAAAACTTTGTTTATCGTGTTGATTGAGTTATGGGGTGGAAATTAAATATAATTGCATGTGATCATTAATTTAATTAATACAATTTAAAATAAAAATGTACAATAAATGAATATATACTAAACCAAGAATAAAGTGCAAAAATGAAAAAGTATCAAAATTAGAGAATTCACATTACAAATTTGAGTGCCAAGTGAGTTGCAAATCAAAAATTAATTAAGTGCAAATTTGAAACAAACGAAATGGAAAGAAATAAAATTTAAATTAAAAACATTTAAGTTCAAAGAAAAAAGTTAAAGTTAAAATACAAATTTAAATAAGGATTTTTAAAAATTTAGAAAGTTTAGCTAACGGAGCGCAACAAAACTTCAATTTCCGTGTGATCAAAATTTAGAAACCAAAATTTAATATTTTTCAAAAAATATATATAAACTTCTTAACAATTGTATGTTATGTTTGTTAAACAATCTGCAAAGAGACTAAATGAGTAGAGTCGATTTTTGTTTTAACTATGATAATGGGCCATAGTAATTAATAATACAGAAGTGATATAATAATGGTATACCAAAATTTTTATTTTTTCCTAACAGATAATTATCTTTCAAATAATATGTATCTTTTATAGCTATTGAATAGTGGTAGAGATATATTTTATTGAACTTGAATCTTGTACTAAGCAAAAAATTTTAAAAATCGTTAACTCAATAACTAGTTGATGTAACGATTCTTTGTTTGACTAAAAAATTGTTTTTTGTTCTGAACAAAAAACACGTTCAAATCGCGTTGCCACAGTTTTCGCAATGGCGATTTGACGAGTCTGAACACTCATCAAATAGTTTGTCAAATCATTTGATGCAAATAAAATTTTTTTGATTTTTCTGCTGATTTGACGAACGATTTGACCACTCGTCAAACTGTGTAGAACGATTTTGTCAGTTCAAAAAGTTTTCAACGTGAACACATCGCCGCAAAAGAAGGAACGAAAGAAAATGATAAGAATATAATGAAAAATATCTGTAGCAAATAATTTATAAAAGAATTTCTTCTTATTCCAATACGATTTTAATAAATGCTACTGAGCTATTTGAAGTGTGAACACCCCTATTGCTTTCTTGTGTTTAAACTATAAGAACAGAACTACCCAACAATTTCTTACTTATTCAACGAACGCATTTTTTGTGTAAATTACTGTCATGATGTACTGATAGTAAATGTCAACACAAAAGAAGAAAATGTTATTCATATTAATAGTTTTTTATAAATTAAAATGGTTTTAAAAAAGCGATAGTCTCCTGAAAAAAGGGGTTTTTATTAAGTTTTCAGTTTTAACGTTAATAGTATGCTAAAAAGGTATTGTCAACAATAACAAAAACAAACTGATTGAGTATTACATCTGATAATTTTCATAAATATGTGTAAACAAACGCACATGAGAAGCTGGCAATTAGAAAAACAAATTACTTGCCAATTTTAAAGTGCAAATTCTTTTTATCTAATCCTCGTGATGTGGAATTAAAAATCATTACTATTAATTTCGAATATGGATTAATAGAGATAAATATAACTACAATTTGATCAATGTACAAGTTATATTAATTAAATCGATAACTCGGTTACGATTGTGACTTTTACTTGAGCTGCTTAAGTATTACCTTTTAAGAACTTATTTATGGTTTGGAGTTAATATTAAGGCTTAAGAAATTGCATGAGAATACTTTTATTTATGTATGGAAAGCAAGAAAATATTTCATTAGATATATATATGTACTATATATTGAAATTATCAAGTTGTCATTCAAGTATAAAAAAACCCTGTTATTGATTTCCTTCTACTCATATTTTATTAAGTCCTCTACAAATTTTGTTTTATTATATCTTCTCATTATCATTATTGTTTAGTTGTTTCTCTTATAAAAAGTTCCTCAATATATACATTTCTGCATTAATTATAACGTTTTTGAATCTGTTTTAGTTATTTGGTTTTGAAATAAAATAAAGGATATATTCAGATTCGAAATGGAGCATGAAGTTGGAACATGGGACTCTGTTTTGCTAGAAAATTTAACTGAAGATTGCTTCATAGCCAATATACAACAGCGCTATAAAAAGGATCATATATACGTGAGCTTAAATTGGTCGCAACGCTAAACTCTATATAAAAAAAAATATTTATTGCAGACTTATATTGGAACCTCCGTTGTTGCAGTTAATCCCTATCGACACATATCCGAGAACTCTTTGGACATAATACGGACCTACGGCTATAAAGGAATATTTCAGTTACCGCCGCACATGTAAGATTTAAAATCTGAGTGTCTGTTTTGTACTTGCATTGTTAAATATTATACATGTCATAGTTATGGACTAGCTAACTTAGCCTATCAATCCCTTAAGGATCAAAATGAAGATCAGTGCATCATTTTATCAGGTAAAACAATTAACTTTTAGGCCAATGTCTAATAAAAAGTATATATTTATATAAGGTGAAAGCGGCTCCGGAAAAACGGAATCTTTTAAAATGATTGTAAATTTCTTAACACGTATTCAGGAAAAATATGAGTTGCCATATAATAAAAAACAGACACCAATTAGTGCCGATAAATGTACTACGTACCGTCGAACGTCAAGCTGTTGCTCTGCAAACTTTGCTTCGTGTAAGGTTCCAACACCTTTTCCGCGAAAATCACCCTCACCTGGAGCTGTTGCGAGAAAATGTGACTCATCTTCTATGTTGTTGCAGCTTCGTGCAGAAAGTTCCGATAGAAATGCAAAGAAGTGTGTACGAGAAAAATTTGTCGATTTTGATTTTTCTCAACATAAAAGCTCTGAAGATATTTCTGAAATTGATAATCACTCTTCGGGTTATTCACATTCAAAATCTTGTTTTAAAAATCATCGCCTTTCCACAAATACTGCTAACAAAAAAACACTGCTGTCTCCAAAGAAAGCCTCGATGTACGCTACAGAGGGCACCATAAATAAATATTTGTCTTTTCCAGGCATTAGTGGCTGTCATCTTTGTGGTCACAGTAAATGTAATCGTGTTCAAAGTCGACATCAAGAAGATATTTCGCTGTTAAAAACGCATGCACATCGTGGCAGCTGCTCAAATTTAGAGCGGCAGCAATCGACTGAGAGTCAAACTGATATTTTTATGCATGCTGCGTCAACACGACGTGTATCGCTGTACGAAGCACATAAACTGGAGTTGTCCTTAGGTGCACAATCATCCCCTAGACTCAAACATAAAACGATGATTCAAAAATTGCGTGAATGCGTTACTTGCGCCGATGTATTTCTCGAAGCTATGGGTAACGCTGCTACAATGCAAAACAATAACTCGAGTAGATATGTACGTCTGATGCCTAACAAAAAAATCGCATATTTATTTCTAATTACTTTAAACACTTTCAGGGAAAATTATTTGATATTGAAATCGATTTTAGAGGTGATCCAATGGGAGTTCACATAACGCATTGTAAGTTAACAATTTGGAGCTTCTGTGAAAAAAAAATATTTAAAATGATTGGTTAGTCAATACGACAATCGTGATTAAGTGATATTCGTTGTAAATTAGGATCTGTTCGAAAATGCATAAAATGTAAAAGTAAAAAACAAGTAAAAGTCAAATTTTGCAACATTGCAAGCATCAAACATTTTAAAATGTAATTTTTTCTATCAAGCGTCACTCGTCATTCGCATCAAAAAAATTTACGCTGCATTTGAACGTATGAAAAATGCCAGTTGAGCGCATACTGCAAATGCATTTCCGAACAGATTCTTGCTTTTGAAATTTCAACATTCTTTTTTGGGATCATGGTAGAATTATCTAAGTATCATTGACAATAACTTATTTTTTCTTCTACAAGTTAACTATCTCACGTCAAAAACAGCTGTTAGTGTTTACAAAAACAAACATTACAAAAATTCAATGGTTAATTATTTTCATTATTTAATAATTAAATTAAATAACCTTCAACTTGGTTCTCTCTTTTTAGCTACTTTTGTTAGCAATTTTAGCTACAGGTTCCACATTTTTCTGGCAGCACTGTTCACAAAAGTTGACTCCGCCCTAACAAGGTAGTGTTAAGGCCCATTACCAATAACGCGTGAGATGCGTTGCGTTTTACGCTGCGGAAGCTGCGGAAAAAAAGCAATTTCCAATGGAGCGTGTGCGTGAACATATGGTTGCCGGTCTTCTGCTTATCGAAGCATAATTTATGTGTAAAAGTTTTGCAAGTTTATTCAAAATAAAATACACTGATGCTTTGTGTTTTGTCTTCCTGCATACTATTGGTCCCGTAAAAAGTTTTGCTGCAGTATGGACAGATAGGGCGAGTTGGAAAATGCATTTTTACAAAGCATCAGTGTGTTTTATTTTGAATTGGTGCTAAGTTAAAACACAAAAACTGCGCAGCTCTGTTGATATTCTTAAAAATAGTATAATTGCGCAGTTTGGCTAATAATCTTCTAACTAATTCAAAATAAAACACACTGATGCTTTGTAAAAATGCATTTCGGAACTCACCCATATAGTTAGGCATTCCGGCATGCCGCTGATATTGTGAGTGTGGAGCGCGTCTTAAATGCCTGTGACCATTTGCACCACCGCCTGTTCTTATATGCATTTTTGGACTCGCCCATATAGTCAGGCACTCCGGCATACCGCTGCAGATATGTTGTGAGTGTGGAGCACGTCTCATATGCCAGTGACCATTTGCACCACCGACTGTTCTTAAATGCATTTTTGGACTCCTCGCCCATATAGTCAGGCACTCTGGCATGCCGCTGCAGATAAGTTATTTAATAATAAATTTTTTAGTTTCTCTCAAATTCTACTAACCTTTTTTAATTTTTTCTTTGTAAAACTGAACAGCTGTTTCGCTGTCAAAGCTTCACGCGCATGAAATATTCAATTTTTCGAATATTTTACGCTGCGTACAAACGCATGCTGTTCGTTGGAACCAGTTAGGTTTGTCATCATGTATTGAATATTTGCGTCAATTTACGAAACGCATCTCACGCGTTATTGGAAATGGGCCTTTAGGGCGGAGAGCCGGTGACCGAAACTGTCAAAACGAAGTTGACATTTCATACAAAATCTGCAACCAACGAGAAGGCAATATGAAAGCAAAAATTGGCAAAAATACCAAAATGGCTGAGTTTGACAGTTATGGTCACTAAGAGAACACTAAGAGAACACATTCAGCCCTAACACTACCTTGCCTAGTTCTACTATGACTCCGCTGAATGCGGCTAATGGCCAATGGCCGCATTCAGCGCAGACAACTGTTGTGAACTGTACACTACCTTGTCTAGTTCCACTATGACTCCGCTGAATGCGGCCATTGGCAATATCATGCCATTGGCCGCATTCAGCGCAGACAACTCTTGTGAACTGTAATGGTAGCGCTACCTTAGTTCACGATGTTTTTCTCTGAATGTGTTGCTGCTCTACACGTCAGAAGTTAGATTCAATTTAATTTTTATGTAAATTTAATTCAATTGCAAAGGTTTCTCACTTAAATTTGCTGCGTTCTTTCTGCATTTATTAATTTAATAGCGTCAGTAACAGCATCTGACAGTTAAGCAAACAGTTGTGTTCATGTAGCATAGAATTTGTTCGCTCGATTAAAAGGCGTTCGCTACTTTATCAGTTTTAGTTAGCGCTACCAAATTTGTACCATTCAGCGAATTTTAAAACAACAGTTGCCAACTGTTGTCTGCGCTGAATGCGGCCATTAAGAATTGTGAGCGCTCTTTTTGTGAGTATATTTTTGGACAGGAGATGTTGAACATAACAACTGTCAATGCTACCTGGATAATTCTTCCATGGTTGGGATAAAAAAAGAATGAAAATATTTCAGAAATATTATTTTTGACATCCAAATCGGTTTAATGTCTTATTTCAAAAATACTGATACGAACCTGGGGTATTGCAAACCAGGCATTTGTCTGGGGCGGCAAAAGCGTTGCTAGAAAAAACATTTTTTTATAATGTAAAAACTATGAAATAATATTCGAAAAATTGCATGAATTGAATGAAATAATAAAAAAAAAAATAAAAAATACGTAATCTGAACTATTATATTTTATTTATTTATTTATTGTGAAATATTTTACAAATTAATTTATAAAATATTTTATGGTGCAGGGCGACTAGGGCCATGTTGCACCGATTTTAGATTAGACTTCGTGGAGCAGGTTTTGCTTATTTAGTGCACTTTTTATATTATCAAAGGCTTCTTTTTTGCTGCAGTCGACAATAAATTCCAGTTGTTGGTTACATTTTGATAGAGGGCAATCCATTAAAATGTGCTGGACAGTCATAGTAGTAGCACAAATGCTGCATTGCATAGGCGTTGTGTTTGTAAAAAGATGTTTTGTATTAAATAATGTTTTGCCTAGACGTATTCTAGTCAGCGTTATGCATTCTTCTCGCGTCAAGTTGATGTTATAATAATGCTGTATTGTGGGTTCTTAGAATGGAGCTGGAAGACTCCCAGGAGCGTCGTGCCTCAAGTTTTTGAGAATTCATAATAATTAAGCCAAAAAAAGAATTCATAATAATTAAGCCCAGAAAAGGCACTTCAAATATAAGAGGGAGCAAAAGTGCTTCTTTCGCAGCAGCATCAGCTTCTTCGTTTCCGGGAATACCAATATGCCCAGGAATATTGTATACTATTCCAGGGTACTATTATATAAAATTGCAGTGCAAATTACATGTTGCCTAAAAATAAAATCTTTGATGTCGCTATTAATTCAATTTCATCACGCTTCGACTAGGAGACTTTAAATGAAAACTTCAGTTTTTTTTTTGAAAAAATGCTAACAGCAACGGTTAAGAACACAAATGAAACTCACAGGGACATAATAACTGATGAACTTCTCAATGAAATATCTATTTTCAATCAGACGTCTCCCATTAACGATTTCAAAACACTTTCAGTCTTAAATTATCTGTAGTTTTTCAAAGCTCAAGTTCATTAAAAATTATCTTCGTTCTAAGATATCACAAGAACGTTTAAAAAGTCTTTCAGTAATTTCAATTGAAAACCAATTTTTAGATCGCATTCATATTGATGAATTGTCCAACAAATTGCAGCAAATCCGCCGTGCAGCATTCTGAATAAAATTATTAATTTCGTATTTGGAATATAAAAATATTTGCTCATTAATAAATACGCATATTGCCATATTAAAAATTCATCCCTATCATGAGTAGTTTTTTCCCGTAAATGTAAAAGGGAGTTTTTATTTCAAAGCCAAAGTTTTTGATTTATTGGAATTTATTAAATGCAAGTATATTCACTCTTAGCCAATCTTTTGAATTCTTTGAAGTAATTTTCCTTTTTTTATTTATTATATAATTATTTATGATTGCCCTGCTTATGTTGTTTTTTCCTTTCCCTTTTTATACCCCCACACATATAAAAATGCGTAAGGGGTATATTAACTTTGTCACTCCGTTTGTAACGCTCAGTAAGAAGCGATGCAGATATAGAAAAGTATATATATTCTTGATCAGCATCACCTCCTGAGTCGATTTAGCCATGTCCGTCTTTCCGCAAATACAGATCAAGTTCGAAAATGATCCAAATCGAATGAAAATCACGCCTACCTCTCCTACAAATTCCACAAAAACTAATCTAATGATTTAAAATTTTGCAAATTCAACATTCGTTTCCTTATACATAAGGATGCAGTAAATCTTAAATATGCACTCGATGTTTGGAATTTTGTACAAAGTGACGTCATCAAACCTTTATGAAAAACCTTTATGAATTCCAAAAAAATTAATGTTTAAACTTGATATTGTGCACATGAGCTTTAATAAATAAATAGGAATCTGAGTTTCAAATGTGAAATGTTTGGATAAAAACCATGCCCTATAAAAGTTACGTTAGCAAAATAAAACAACATTCAAGATTTTGAATAAACTAAAATACTTCGGTCCAGTCGAAGATAATTGCTTACAAGTTTATTATTTAGGCCGGAAACTTTTGGTTTTGCCCGGGGCGACAATAGTCCAGGTTCGGCACCGGTTTTATGGTGGTTACTTACATCGGTACATAACCACCGATGTAACGGATGTCAAACATATGTTTTTCTAGTGAGTAGTTGGGTAGAATTTCAGATTGACACTAAAGGGTATTGCAGTATCATCAACAATATAAAAGTAACTTTTTTTGCATGCCTTTCCTCAACCCAGATATGTTGGAACAGGTTTGTTGCCTAAGATTTATCTCAAAAATACTACACTCACAAGATCAAATGAAGATAACTACATTATTTAATAAAACTAAATTATTTCTAGACACGTATTACCAACATAAACTTTGGTGAAAGGAATTTCCATATTTTTTATCAACTATTGCTGGGTGCCGATATGCAACTTTTAAGTAATAGTATATCTTCACATGAGAAAACTATAATATATTCTTATTTTTCCATTACTTTTCTTTTAGAATCATTGAAACTATACAGAAACGTAGAAAAATATGAGCTTTTAAAAAACACAACTGCTTTTGAAGAAGACCGTACTAACTTCTATTATACTAAGGTGAACGTGATTTATCAATGAGAGATAACACAATCATAGTTAATAAAATATTAATTTAATTCTTTCAGAAATCCTTAGAAGTGTTAGGGCTTTCGTGTGATGAAATAAATGCTATGTTTCGAGTTATTGCTATTGTGCTAAAGCTGGGAAATTTTATATTTGTCCCCATTACAAATATAGATGGAACTGAGGGCTGCCAAGTTTCAAATACATATGGTTGGCTTGAATGAAATTATACTAATCAAAACGCTTAAAACATTTCTTTTAGAAGTGCAAGAAACTTCGCAACTCCTTCAGCTGGATACTCAAACTTTATTGAATTGCCTTACACAAGGAAACGGAAGCTCAAGCTGTGTTGAGAATGATTTCGGTAAAGAAACCTTATTGAACAATTTTATCCAGTTTAATTTTATTTGTGTCTGTTTGCTGCAGTTTCTGAGATTGATGCCCGTTTTGCGTCAAGTATACGAAATACATTGTGTCGCACTCTCTATAGCCGTCTATTCACGTGGCTCGTTAACAAAATAAACGATACCTTGAAGTCAACGAAAAGAGAAAAAAATTTAGCTTTATTCGATTTTTATGGTTTTGAAGTATTAGAAAGAAATACATTTGAACAGTTCACAATAAATTACAGTTCGGAAAAAATTCACCAAGTATGAATTGATTTTAACTTTGACGACATTAAAGTAACAATTTTGCATAAATTTTAGAACTTTGTTCATAATGTATTAAAAATGGAGCAAGAGCTTTATGTACGGGAGGGACTGGAGTGGTCAAGAATAGACTTTTTCGACAACGAATCAATTTGTGAGTTGATCGATAAACCAAATTATGGTATTCTAAGCCTTATTAATGAGACGCATTTAAACACGGATGAAGAGCTATTGTTACGCATGCAGCAATGCTGTGCGGGACACCCTAACTTTATTACAAGCGGTCCAAATTCAATGTGTTTTAAGTATATAACAACTTTGTATTTGTTCTGCTTTTTATTAATAATTTATATATCTTTTAGAATTCGCCACTTTGCCAATGTAGTTAATTACTCCATACATAATTTTTTGGAAAAAAATTTGGACATTTTACCAAAATACATCAGCACTGCACTGTATCAAAGTCAACTGACGTTAGTACAAAGCCTCTTGCCAGAGGGTATATTAACTCTTACCTGCATTTTTAAGTTCAGCTCATAATTTATTACTTTTAAATCACAGGCAATCCACGAAGACAAGGTACTAAAAAGCCAACGACTTTGAGCTTCAATGTGCGCACTCAACTTCAAACACTTTTATCAATTGTCAAAAACCGACGTTCGCATTATGTATTTTGTATAAAACCCAACGATAGTAAGCAGGCGCAGACGTTTGATCTTGCCTTAGTTCAGCATCAAGTGCGCTACATGAGTCTCATGCCATTGGTCAATTTGTGTCGTATGGGTCATTGTTTTCACATGTCGCATGTAAAATTTTTCAATCGCTTCAAAGCGCTTAATAGCATAACTTGGCCGCATTTTCGCAGTGGCAATACAATTGAAGGAATAGCGCTTATCATCCGAAATGTACCGTTGCCATCAGCCGAGTTTACTATAGGCATTAAGAATGTGTTTATACGTAGCCCCCGTACAGTGTACGAGCTGGAGCAGTTCAGAAAAGCGCGACTCGATGATTTAGCAATTTTAATACAGAAAACCTTCCGTATGTTTTCGTTACGGAAATCATTTCTGAGGATGCGAGAAAGCCAAATAGTTATATCAAGTGCTTGGAGAACGTGGAGAGTAAGTAGATAAAAATCGCTTAAAGGATGGCTTAGAGCTTAAATATGTAGATTTAGAGGAATTGCAATGAATTTGCTTTTAATTAAGGAGTTATCCAAAAGAATTTAAAAATGAATGGCTGTAAGTTATTGGCTGCATTTTTTTTTGCTCTAAGCTATCGGTTTTTCGGTTGAAAGCAGCTTCAACTGTTTTTTCTGCATGCTTTTCCTAGTATTCTTTTATAGAAATTAGTGAAGTTTCGTTGTTTATATAATTGCATGTTTCTATAGGAGTGTCGATTTGGCATTCCTTTTACAGGACGCAGACACTTATGGAGTCTATATCGAATAGTGAGTACAGTTTTTCCCCTAATTGTCTTTCCAATTTTGATCCTTATCTTGTTTCTAATCAGCTACTTAATGCCTTTCCTTTTTTTGTTTTTTAAGGCTCGCGAAGAATATCGTTTAATAAAATATAAGAAACAAGTTGAATGGGCGATTCATGTTATTCATCGGTATTATCGAACATGGAAAATTCGACAATATCTACTAACAATACCATTGCGTCTACCACCAAATACACTTAGTCCATTATCTACAGATTGGCCAACAGCTCCAAGGTTTCTTGCGGAAACCTCAAGAATTCTTCGCGCAATCTATCATCGTTGGAAGTGCTACTTATATCGTAACTCATTCGACCAAACATCTCGAAATCGTATGCGTGAGAAGGTTACAGCCAGTATAATTTTCAAAGATCGCAAAGCATCATATTGTCGAAGGTAAGCCTTTAATAAACAGCATGTTTTTTTTTAAGAATCTAATGTTTACAAAAAAGAACTCAATTTTAACCAGAAATTTAATTATATAAATAAATTAAAAATTATAAAATATTTAAAACATCATCGGTTTTGTGCGATCTTGTATCTCCATTGATTTTTTCAGTTGATTTTTGATGCCGGAAAAATAAAGGTTTAAATTGTTTAAACCACAGCTTAAAACAAATTAAAATTTCATACAAGTCATATGAAAATTTAAAACTATTTTTGCTCTCCTAAAAAAATTTCAAAACTTAATCACAGCTGAATGTTCCTTGAATTCAATTTAAAATAATTTAGGAGACAATATGTTTTCAATTTAGTGCTGTTTTCAATAACAAGTCTTTAGAACAATGTCGGGCAGCTGTGCACATCTATACTTTCTCATCTTGAGTATGTAATAATGAGCGCTTTAAAGCTCACACTGAAAACAAAGAAGTGCTAAAGCGCTTTTTGCGAAAATCTTACGAGGCATTATTAGATATTTTTTTGCTCGGATTTGTATTGCGAATTAATGCGAAATAAGTAGTGGACGGAATGTCAAAAGGAAACATACCGACAGACAGATAATGTGAAATACAGATAAGCAGACGGAAATGTAAAAAGGTAGGCTAATAGTAAAACACAAATATGTTGTTTTATTGTGTCTATGTGGCTTATTGTGTTTTGCCAAGGCCAAACTGACAGCGGAAGATGCTTTCATTTTACGTACTTGGAACTGATCACAATATGATATGTGGACGCGCAACTTTTAAGTAACTAATTAATTGCATGGCCCACAATTACCTTATATTGGCCATGCAAATAATCGTAATGCCTTGTAATGCATAATTTTTTTAATTTTACCTCTTTGATGCCACGCCATGCTTTTATTTTCTAAAAATAAAAAATTACCCATACATACTTCCAAAAATTTTGCATACATAAAATTTTATACAGTGTAATCTTTGTTTACAGTTATATCTGTGTCAATGCGAAATAACAGCTTAATGGTCCAGTTAGCCTCGCATGGCACAGCAGCGCATGCAACGCAGATAAGCAGCTAGCACACAGCTAAATAAATGGTGATTATGCAAAGCATAGTCACATGGTCAAAATAAAACAATAAAAAAGAAGAATACAACGATTTTATTTTAGTAAATTAACCGCACTTGATCAAACAATTTTACAACTTCACATCTGTTTTGCCAAAACGTCAAATACATAGAAGAATACACAGATATTAAAATGAAATAGATCTTCCATGTTTATCTATGTAGTCAGAGATGCATTTCTGTTTTTATCTGAGCATTGCCATGCGTTGCCATGTTGTGCATAATCAGATACACACAAATCCTATTAAACATATTTCGATGTGACGCTTGTTAAGCCATGCACTGCTATGCCATGCGAGGCTAACTGGACCATAAGAGCCTGAACAGAATCAAAAATCGTTGCGACCGACGATTGAAATAGCATAGATTCTAACTGCATTATTCTGTATCACGAACATGCACACCAACGATGAGAAAGACACGAGAAGCAATATTTTCTTCCATACAAAATTGTATTGCTTCTCGTGTCTTTCTCATCGTTGGTGTGCATGTTCGTGATACAGAATAATGCAGTAAGTCTGCGATTTATCGTTGCGGAAAACGAAATGCGTTTTTTTCTTCATTTTGCATGTATTTTGCAACAACAACGAATCGTCGGCCGCAACGATTTTAGATTCTGTTTAGGCTCTAAGTCTTATTTCAAAGTTTCCAAAAATCTTGCTTCAAAGTTTTCAATCGCCATATAAGTTATATGAAAGGGTCTTTTGTTTTTGCTTCATATCTTTGGCTAAGGTTATGCTAGAAGTTCTAGATTTGTGTGTGTTCATAATGATATATACGTGGAACACAACTATATCAATAACTCAGTTGTCTTAAATCAACTTAAGCTTTTATTGCTTATCGACACAGATATAATATATTCAAGGAACACGCAAGCGCAGATCTTATTTGCTTGACATTCGCTTGAACACTGAAACTTTGATCACAGATAATATAATAGAAAGATGTGCCACCGCCATACAAGCAAGTGGCACAGTAAAATTTGAATGTGGATTTATCATAAATCCACACAAAAGCTTTATGAGAGTCAGCGAGCGAACGATTTAAAGCTTTTGAGAGCGAGAGAATAAGTAAGCGAGAATGTGAGCAAATGTGAGCATAATATTGAAAAGCAATAGAAATGATATGTAAAGATTTGATGCACGAAGCATCTGAATAAACGATGTAGCTGCCAACAAAATGTATTAGAATTTTATTAGGTTTTACTTAAAAAATGTAGGCAATTTTTTTACTAAACTACCCTACGAGCATTATATAATTTAAAGTTATTTTATTTTTTGCATTATCTCTTATCTTTTTGTTATATAATTTCAAGAATATAATATCATAAAAATGACTTAATCTGGGTATATTTTCTGGGTGTTGACTTGGTTTTTTTCTGCCGTTTTGCCACATGATATTTTTAGTGTTATATTATTGTAATTGCGATTCCATCAGTTGAAGCTTAGCCGCGAATAATGTTGTAAGCAATATTTTTTAAGTTGTTTTTTTTTTGCAGAAAATTTTTTATTTAACTAATTGTATTTACATATTTTTAATATATTATTGCAAATACATGCTTTACTATATGAAAAGTACTCAGAAATGCAATTTTCGATTGTTCTTATTTAAACAACAAAAACATTTTTTTAATAATTTTTTTAGTAAAAATTAAATATTTTGGACAGGTTTTGAAAAAAATAAAGGATATATTCACTGACCTAACGCTACAGTTGAAACTATTTTTGTAAAGTGCTTTTATTAAAACTTTGATTAAAAATTTTTAATTAAATATATTTAAAAATAGCGAATATATTTGCATCGAAAGTCAACGTTTTGGTTTTCATGCCGTTTTTCTCATTCTTGGGGAACGATGTTTTATGTTGTACCAAAAATTTATGAAATTCTAAAGATATGTGAATGTTTTTGGTATTAAAATTACTGGAATTTTTTAAATTTAATTTGCAAAAAAATTTTTTCAAGAAAGATTTTCAATATCAAAATTTACGTAAGTTAAAATGGATGGAATGAGCGTGATCAAAACTAAGTATGTAACAATCTAATCTAGGATGCACACAGTATGTGTACTTAAATTGAGCGAAGTCCATTAAGCCATTTAGATTTGTATAAATGTCAATTAAATTAACAAACCAGAAAATAAGTTTTATTAATATAGACTTTGTGTTAAATTGTATGAGTATTATAGAACGAATGCAATTCGAAAAGAATTGAAGAATTTTTAAAGATTTTTCGATTTTTTTAAGTTTTGAAAAATATGTCCCCAGTTATGATCCTATAACTTCAATAGTATTTTTTTCATATTAAAAAATTTATACATGTTTGCAAATAAGACGTTTATATCTTTCATTTAAGCTATCATTTGTATTGATCTAATGATTTTTGTATAAATTTTCTAAATACTACATTTGTGAAAGAGTTTAAAAAATATGGTTAATACTCAGAATTACCTCCTATACAGGCCAAATATACGATATCTGATAGCTTTATAATTATATTTGGCAAAGCCTCAGAATTCGGTATTTGACCACAATTTAAACGTTTCACTGATAACATTTTATGGGCGTTAGGCAAGAGGGCGTGACCCCTCCCAAACAACTGAAATTTTTGATATTGAATAGCTTTGGAGTTATAGGTGGCCGCACAGCCTCGGAATTCGGTACTCGACCACAATTTACTCGTGCCGTTTCACTGATAGCATGTTATGGGCGTTTGGCAACGGGGGCGTGGTAGCAACACAGTGTCTCAGCTAGTTATTTATAGAAGCGCGAAGATTTCGTTGTTTTGTTTTGATTGCGTTATTTCTGTTATTTTACTCATTTCAAAGAGTTTACAGTATTGCAAATCCTATTATAACGTAAAGTTGCGGTTTAGGGATTTTTAAATTTAGCTAAAAACGCTAAGAACATTGTTTGCAAACAAAATCCTAAGTTACATATATGATAATTGGGTTTTTAAAGTCTGAAGAATTTGTTTAGTACGAACTCACCACGCCCACTTTGATGGAGGTAATTTTGAGTATTTTTACTAAAACCGAAATACGTAAATATCCAACCTGCTACAATAATACTTTTTACCTTAATATTTTCGTTGAAATATTTTTTTAACAACAAAGTAAAAATAAATCCAAAATATATATCGAAGTCATATTTTTGCGCACTTTAATATGGGGGAAATGTTAAATAAACGCTATATTTTAAACTCTTTCGAAAATGTAGTATTCAAAAAATGTCGACAAAAATCGTACAAATAATCGTATAAATAATAGCTTAAATAAAAGGTATAAATGTCTCAGCTGTAAATATTTATAAATCTTGTAAAATAAATTAATACTTTTTGATTTATAGGATCATAAGTGGGGAAATATTTTTCAAAACTCAAAAAAGTCGAAAATTCTTCTAAAAAAAATTCGAACCAACCTGGAAAAGTCTTAATGATTTCTATTATCTAGAAAAAATACTTTATCGAACTAGCAATGTCGTTTTCAGCGCGCAAACTTTTTATCAAATTGTTTACCACTGTTATTAATTTGTTATTCACTTTTAAATAAAAAATACAATGAATAAAACATTTTGTTATTCACTACTATTTTATGAATAAAATGTTCGCTATTAATTTTTTATTCATTATTATTTTTTTATTCATTATTAATTTTTTATTCATTATAAATTTCGTATTAATTTCTAAGTTTTCATTCACTTTTGAATAATAACTAAAATGAAAAAAAAAAATCTTGTTATTCACTTTTGAATAATGAACCAAATTAATAATAAATAAAAAAATTAATAACGACTATAAAATTAATAATGAATAACACATGAATAGGCAATGAATCAAGAAATAATAATGCACAAAAAATTAGTAATTGAAAAATTTGAAATTATTTTTGAATTGCATTCATTGTAAATGACATTCATATAAATAAAAAAATAATTAATTATTCTGAATAACGAAAAAAATAATTGAAATTAATTACTAATCAATTTTTAAATATCAATGTGAATTAAAAATTTTATTTATAAACAATTTTGAATTCGTTGGATGGATTTGTATGTCGTTATTCAGTTTTCCTTAAGATTCTGAATGTATATGCTGATTTTACTGCTCTGGCTGATTCAATCAAAAATAGTCAATATTAATAGCAAGCAGTGAATAAGAAAATCTGCTTCGCACAAAATAAGGAAATCATCATGAAAATAATGCAAACAAACAAAAACATTTGTTGCTGTCAAGCAGAGATCACAATTGATTGGTTCCAACAACAACAATGGAAAAAACAATTACAACATAAAATTTCTCGACTCTCGCTAGCTATGAGAAACCATGAAGTGGTGATCTATGCTGTGAAGCATTGTGGAGTGACGACAGAAAGAGCATTGCAGAGAGAATGTGCATGCAAACGTTGGAAACTTTTCTCTCAAGAAAGCTTTTTCATCGCTCTCACAAAAGCTTACGCATTGATCTGAAAAATATTTGTTACTTTTTAATGTTCTACGTGGCACATCTTTATACTATATAATCTTTGCTTTGATCGTTCTTTAGGTGAGATGGATATATATTTTACTCAAGAATGATAGAATAAGAGATTACGCTTTGCGCAGGTCCGTTACTTCTGCTAATCGAGTTTGACAACCAGCTGTTCAGTTGACTACGTCACAATATTTATTTCTTTGAGAAACGTACTGCGATCGGTTGTGTTTTATTTAATTGTGTATATATCAAAGTATATTTGCGAGTTTTTAACTTAAAATTTAAAAAATGAAGTGTGCAGCTGCTGATTGTGGTAACAGTAGCAAACAAATATTTTTCAGAAACCTGATTTTTGCAATAAATACAAAAATTAAACCAAGAAATTGTTGAAAACGCACACAAACGAAAACAAAAATACAAAAATATATTAACTTAACAAAATTTGTTCCATTATTTAAAAACTTGGAACTATCATCTATTTGTCCTTCCAATTCACAGGTAAATTAATGGAAATAAAATATCTGGGAATGTTTAAACTACATAAATTAAACTCTTAATAAACATTTTTATAAAGTCCAAGTCATAATGCTCACTGAAGATGGTTTCTCAGACAAATTTTTTTTTTGACTAAGCTGCTTACTGGCTGTAATAAAATAATAGTAAAAATAATGTTTGCAAAGGAGTTCTTAATTAACTTACCTTCTCATTCCAATAAATTGCTTCTTACTTCTTTCATTTTAATTATACAAACTAAAATATATGCAATTTTCATTTCTGTGTAGAAATCGTGTGCAAAGTGAACGCTCTCCAATACAGCATTGATATTATGACGTACATGGGCAGAACGACAATTTTGTTTTACTCATTTTCTTGTCTTCGGCGCAATCTTTGTATTCTATCATTCTTGTATTTTACTGCACAAACACAATCTCAAGTGTGTAAAGCTGCCCGACACTGCTTTAGAATGTTTTAATGTAGTGTATAAATAGTTATACCGATTACATTAAGGTTTAACATTAGTTTTGACTTATGGTTGAAATTCTCCTTGAAACTATATATATAAATATATGTTCAAACATATATACGTTATATTCATTCTATTTTATTTTAAGTGTTGGGCATCCATTTGTTGGTGACTACGTGCGCTTGCGGCATAATCAACAGTGGAAAAAAATATGCTCAGAAACAAATGATCAATATGTTGTGTTCGCTGATATTATTAACAAAATTACACGTTCCAGTGGAAAGGTAATATTTTTACTAATTATTTTATCAATGTTTCTTTGCTTTATTTTGTTTAAGGCGTCAAAGAAATCTAGGAAATTAGCTCCTGTTCCGTTTTAAAATCAGTTTTATCGAAGAATATTAGACAGTGGCAGCCAGCCACTTTTTAGTTGCTTTGTTTTTATATAATTATATTTTTATATTTATTAATATTGATAACTTAAATATTAAACTACCTACTAACAATCTATACCAATACTTTCCTAAACGCAATTCTAGCGCTTTAAAAAAAATAAACAAATACTATTTATTAACTAACATTTTAATTATAAACAGGGCTACAAGTTTATTTATATGAATATTTTTTAAGTGTAAGATAAAAAAAGCAATACTTCTATGAGTTATATCAAGTTTTTTGTTGTATTTTTAAGTTTGATGTTCACCCTTAAATGACACACTACTCCTAATTTACCTTAAATGGCACTCTATATGAGTTATATGCTGATAACTCAGCAACCACAATAGTAAGGACAAACTATAACTACGCCTACTTTTCAGAAATTTTGTAATATCTAAGTTGTGCATGTTTTTATAATGAAAGTTGGTGTGTATGTGCTATGAAACCAAGTGGTGGTTACTATAAGGCCACCAAATTTACTATATCTGTTATTAAGGTTAATGGTCATTTAGTTCATATAGTTACTTTCGGACACTGAACTGATTTATGCCAGTTCAGATATATAAAATTGTTTTATCTGATTGGCATGAAAACATTAGTTGCAGGACAATGTCTGCCCGAGATTACAAGTAAATTATAAAATGCTACAAATTTCACGTAAAAATTACTCGTATATAAAATAGCTTTTTTTACGCCCAAATTACTGAAAAATATATTTACTTTATCGTGGATGTGTTTTTTTTTAAATTATATTTATTTCTTACAGCCCTATTCTAAAAAAGTAACAGTTTTTACCAGTATTTTTAATATTTCTATGTGTTTGTTGTAAGTTTTTGATTTTGAAACAAAATTCGAAGCTCAAAAATAACAAATTTTGATAAAAATGTTCACCTGTTTTTCAGATAGTCACAATTTCATTGAAATATTTTGTTTTTTGAGCGTCTTGAATTGAACTAAAAAAATATAAACTGTAATTTAGTACCGAAAAAACAGAAAACTGAAAAAATCGAATTAAATTTGTATTATGCGAGTATTTTTTATACTTATAAAATTCAAACTTTCGTTTAAATTTTTCAACTTTTGTCACCATTTTCCAACTTTAAGTGTCATTCATCATTTTTGTGGCCATTATTTTTTAATATTCAAATTGATATTAGCTCTCAGCACTCCCACAATATAAAATTTAAACATATTTTCTCTAATGGATATGTTATTTTTTTGATAGAATTTATTTCAGTCAAAAAAAAATTTTTTCTATGTTAAAAAAAAACGATCAAAAAATAACTTTTATTTCTGATCGAAAAAATAACAACCAAGAAATAACTTTTATTTCTGATTGAAAAAATAACGGCCAAAAAATAACTTTTATTTCTGATCGGAAAAATAATGACCCAAGAAATAATTTTTTTTTTTCTGATTGAAAAAAATAGCTATCGAGTACTTACTTAGTTGGCGCTACAACCGTATGTCGGTCTTGGCCTCATCAAAGAATTTGCGCCAGCCATTTCTGTCTTTCGCTTGCTGGCGCCAGTTGGAAATTCCAAGCTTCGTCAGGTGGTCCTCTACTTGGTCTTTCCAACGAAGATTCGGTCGTCCTCTTCTGCGTTGACCGCCGCTGGGTACCGAATCGAATGTTTTCTTCACTGGAGCATCGTCTTTCATGCGCTGAATATTACCGAGCCAGCGAAGCCGCTCGATTTTAATGCGCTTGACTATGTAGATGTCAGCGTACAGCTCATACAGTTCATCATTCCACCGTATTCGGTACTCGCCATTGACGCAGATTGGTCCGTAGATCTTACGAAGAATCTTTCTCTCGAATGCTCCTAAAGTCTTTTCATCTGAACTGCTCAGCGTCCAGGTTTGTGATGCATAAAGTAGGACGGGCATGATGCGCGATTTATAGAGCGTGATTTTTATTCGTCGAGAGAAGGTTCTGCTTCTCAATTTCCTACTCAGCCCAAAGTAACACCTGTTGGCAAGAGTTATTCTTCGTTTGATCTCAATGCTGATGTCGTTGGTTGAGCTAATGCTGGATCCCAGATAAACGAAGTCCTTCACAACCTCGAAGAAGGTATTGTCAACTGTAACGTGGGTTCCAAGACGCTGGGACTGTTTGTTTGTTGACACCAAGTATTTCGTCTTATCTGCATTCACTGCCAGACCCATTCGACTTGGATCTTTTTCTAATCTGGAAAATGCTGCGCTGACTTCGCGCGTATTGTGGCCAATGATATCGATATCATCAGCATACGCAAGCAGCATAACACTCTTGTAGAATATTGTGCCACTACGTCTCAGATCAGCAGCTTGGATGATCTTTTCCATCATTAGATTGAAAAAGTCGCACGATAAGGAATCACCTTGTCTGAAACCTCGCTTGGTAACAAATGGTAATGTGGGTGTCGACTTGTTTTTCTTAAGTCTTCTCCAAGATTTGTCGTAGCGTGAAAATCTGGTCGATGGTGGACTTTCCAGGTCTGAAGCCACACTGATAAGGTCCGATCAGTTCGTTTACAATGGGCTTCAATCTTTCACATAAAACGCTCGACAGGACCTTATATGCGATATTAAGAAGGCTTATCCCACGGTAATTTGCACAGATAGTGGGATCGCCTTTCTTGTGGATTGGGCAGAGCACACTGAGATTTCATTTCGTGTTCTCTCGTATTCTCTCGTGTTCTCTTGTATTAATTCATAGCTAAGAATAACCTAGCCAGCATTATTCAAATATTTATTCAAATGTTTCTATAGAATCATTTCGAACTAAACCTATATATATAAAATGAATGTACGTTTGTTAGTTTGTTTGTTTGTGTGTCCTGAATACATTTATACATCGTTCATCCGATCGCTATGAAACTTTCCAAATTGGTTGCTCGCATTCATGCGCAGGTTGTAGTCGTAGTATAGACAGCGTTGGACAAGGGGGCGTGGCACCTCCCATACAACCCACATTTGAGATACAGAATAGCTTTTGAGTTATAATTCGCACAGCCTCGGAATTCAGTATTCGATGACAATTTACACGTGCTGTTTTACTGATAACATTTTATGGGTGTTGGACTAGGGGGCATGACACCTCCCATACTACCCAAATTTGCGATATCGAATAGCTTTGGAGTTATAGACCGTACAGTCTCGGAATTCAGTATTCGAACTCAATTTACTCATGAAGTTTAACTGATAACATTGTAACGCGCGCTGCTAAGAAGCGATACAAAGAAAAGAGGAGGGAAGAGAGACGTATTTTCAGGCGGAAAAAAAGAGATTCAGAAAAGTGCGAGCAGGAGAAGATTGAGATGTATGGTGACAGGAATGAGGGCCGAAAATTTTTCGAAAAAATAAGACGCCTTGCCAATGGTTTTAAAACCGGGGCCTCTTCCTGCAAGGATGAAAACGGGAATCTAGTGACAGATGTCCAGAGTACACTGACGTTATGGAGGGAACACTTCTCTAAGCTTCTAAATGGCGACGCTGGCAACAATCCCGCCAATAGAGATGGTATTCCGGAAACCCCAATTTCGGATGAGAGCGTCGAGGTTCCATTGCCCGACTATGATGAAGATCTGACAGCTATAGCTCGGCTGAAAAATAATAAAGCCGCGGGAGCTGATAGCTTACCTGCTGAGCTGTTTAAGAACGGAGGCTCTACTTAAATGCATTCACGAGCTTCTATGCAGAATATGGTCGGAAGAATGCATTCCGAACGATTGGAATCTCAGTGTGCTCTGCCAAATCCACAAGAAAGGCGATCCCTTGTCGAGCGTTTTATGTGAAAGATTGAAGCACATCGTAAACGAACTGATCGGACCTGTGGCTTTAGACCTGGAAAGTCCACCATCGACCAGATTTTCACGCTACGACAAATCTTGGAGAAGACTCAAGAAAAACAAGTCGACACCCACCATATTTTGTCGACTACAAAGCCGCCTTCGACAGCCCAATAAGGAAGCACCTGTACTCCACCATGTCTGAATTTGGTATTCCTGCAAAACTAAAACGACTTTGCAGGATGACACTGAGCAACACCAGCAGCGCAGTTAAAATCGGGAAGGACCTCTCCCCACCATTTGTTACCAAGCGAGGTTTCAGACAAAGTGATTCCTTATCGTGCGACTTTTTCAATCTAATGATGGAAAAGATCATCCGAGCTGCTGATCTGAGACGTAGTGGCACAATATTCTACAAGAGTGTTATGCTGCTTGCGTATGCTGATGACATCGATATCATTGGCCATAATTCGCGCGAAGTCAGTGCAGCATTTTCTAGATTAGAAAAAGATCCAAGTCGAATGGGTCTGGCAGTGAATGCAGATAAGACGAAATACTTGGTGTCAACAAACAAACGGTTCCAACGTCTTGGAACCCACGTTACAGTTGACAATACCTCCTGCGAAGTTGTGAAGGACTTCGTTTATCTGGGATCCAGCATTAGCTCAACCAACGACATCAGCATTGAGATCAAACGAAGAATAACTCTTGCCAACAGGTGTTACTTCGGGCTGAGTAGGCAATTGAGAAGCAGAGCCCTCTCTCGACGAATAAAAATCACGCTCTATAAATCGCTCATCATGCCCGTCCTACTTTATGCATCACAAAGCTGGACGCTGAGCAGTTCAGATGAAAAGAATTTGGGAGTATTCGAGAGAAAGATTCTTCGTAAGATCTACGGACCAAACTGCGACATCGACATAGTCAAGCGCATTAACATCGAGCGGCTTCGCTGGCTCGGTCATGTTCAGCGCATGAAAGACCATGCTCCAGTGAAGAAAACATTCGATTCGGTACCCAGCGGCGGTCAACGCAGAAGAGGACGACCGCATCTTCGTTGGAAAGACCAAGTAGAGGACAACCTGACGAAGCTTGGAATTTCCAACTTGCGCCAGCAAACAAAAAACAAATGGCTGGCGCAAATTCTTTGAAGAGGCCAACACCGACATACGGTTGTAGCGCCAACCAAGTAAATAAGTATTGTATGGTGTTTAACAAGGAGCACCTCCCATACAACCCATATTTTAGATATCGAATAGCTTTGGAGTCATAGACTGCACAGCCTCGAAATTTGGTATTCGAGCACAATTTACACATGTCGTTTTACTGATAACATTTTATGGGCGTTGAACAAAGGGGCGTAGCACCTCCCATACAACCCCAATTTGCGATATCGAATAGCTTTGGAGTTATAGGTCGCACAGCCTCGGAATTCAGTATTCGAATTTGTTTTTTTTTTGTTTGTATTGATTTTAAATAGTTAAATGTTTTAAAATATAAACTCAAGACTGCCTTTGCTATGCACGCGGTCAGCATTGAGCGACTGAGCTGTTTCAATACTTGTTCATGCGGTCGGCGAAATTTGGAGACTATTATATTTTCCGTTTGCTTGTTACTGTGTTGCTCTCGTTTCTAGGCCTAAGCTGAACAGAATATCCACGCAACCAAGATTCATTTATAAGGTTGTAGCACTTGAGAGAAATGCACTCTTTTTCCGCCTTTGCTTTAACTGTCACTGTGCTTTTCCTTGTTCTATACATTAATTTTCTTGATTTCTTTTCACCCATTCTGACAGTTCGACCGAGCGCGCTCTCAAGTGCCACAACCTTATAAATGAGCTTTGCACGTAACTATTGTTGCTGCGCACCTTTTATTGCTCAACTTTGATGGACAGTGGAGCAAATTTTACTTTTATGCGACATTTTTTTAACGCCAAGTAAATTAAATTATTTTTATTTTAAACAACTATAAGCCTATTTAATAGAAACAAACAATGATTTTCTATTATTTATTTATTTATATATATATAAATATATATATATATATATATATAACGGAATATAGTGGTTTACAAGAAGTGAGAAATCGTTCTTTTCAATCATAAAATCAGTGAGAGTACTTTGCAATTAAGTACGTTTTAATAATAATTATGTTTGTTCCAAAATAATAAGTAAAATCACTTAGTTAATGGTTTTTGCAATGCATACATTGCTAAGAGAGAAAAGCTGAAAACGCCATCTTAAAATATCTAAAAAGCGTATGCTTTTTTAATATTTATTAGGGAATTTTCCCTACTCCGAGTAGGGTAAGAGTCTTCGTTCGTTTTTGTGCACTTCAACTGGGGCCTACCCATTCTTTTGCTGATTTCTTAGATTCTGGTGGATTCATGTTTCATCCATGGTCATTCTTTTACGCAAAAAATCTGTCGGGTTTTGTTTAAAAATTGTTGGGAAGTGCGAACACGTTCAAGTTTTTGAATTATTGTTAACGAACGCGGCACCCATCTTGCAGTCAGCTTTCTCATACCCAAATGTTTTTTATGAGCTCGATAAATATTATATTATATGCAGAGTTCGAAAGAGGTTGAGAGATTTATTAGTTTTTGTAGATTTTCAAGATATTTTAACATTTTCATAAAGCCACTTTGTACCGGAGGTAGACTTGATTTTTATTATCTTTTAAATAATGCAATAGAAAATGGTCAACCATAGGAGAACAAAATTAAAGATTCAACTTTTCATTTACTGACCATCCAATAAACATAATAGCAGCATTTTCGGGTATGGCAAATTCTTTAGCATTAACAAAATTGCTCTCCCAAACTCCAAAGAGTTGCAGTACAAATCCCTTAAAAACCAAGAAACATTACTCATCACTAAATCATTGCTAAGGAGTTTAAATCTGTTTTGTTTCTGCGCTTTCCATGCTTTTTACATGACCAACATGTTTCAGAGTAAAAGCACTTACAAAATTTGTTTATTTTTGCACCAAATACAAAAAGTAAAAACATTCTACATATATATTTTTTATATACTCATTCAGAAAAACAGCATATATTTCATTCTTTGAGAGGTTATGTACACATATAAAAAATTTTTCCCATGTTATATCCTACAAGGAATCCTCCAGACTTTCGCGGTGTGAGCGATCAGTTCGAAGTAATAATCTACGGTCGTTTGTTGTCTCAAAACAACTTTATTTTTTGAAGCGTCCCAATGAACAAAGTAAAAATTTTAAAAAATAATTTAAAGGCATGGCCATTAGTTGATTTGAGCGTTCAAATGTTAACCCATGTTAACTTTCCCATATAAGTCTGAGCTTATGTGGAAAATTTCACTACATTTGAATTATTGCTTATTTATCGAAATTCGTTAGGATATCCTGAAAATTACGCCTAAAATCGTGACCATACAAATACGGACAGACAGTCTGACAGTCTTAATCGATTCAGTAGGTGAATTCAAAATATATACTTTTCAGCAGACCTGTGATTTTCAAATACAAATACAAATCCAAGTAGAAATACCTGAGTAATTGAAAAGTAAATACCAAATACAAATACTACGTATTGGTATTTGGAAAAAAAAACACACAAATACTTGGTATTTGAAAAAGTAAATAAAAATACCAATACTTGAGTATTTGCTGAGCTAATTTTCAAATACTTGCAAATACTATTTCGCTAACATGCATATAAAAATAAAAAGTTACGTTACATTCAATGTTGTATTCACTGAAGTATTTGAAAGTATTTACTAAATACTTTTAAATAGTATTTGCAAGTATTTGAAAATTCAGCTATGCAAATACTCAAGTATTTGTATTTGTATTTACTTTTTCAAGTACCAAGTATTTGTGTTTTTTATTCAAATACCAATACGTAGTATATGTATTTGGTATTTATTTTTCAATTACTTGGACCAGTATTTAAAAAATATTTAAATTGTATTTTAAATACTTTGTATTTCAATACATCACAGGTCTGCTTTTCAGTATCTGTCACGTCTGCTTATGGGCATTACAAATGAAGTGACAAAGTTAATTATACTGTAGATTATACAGAAACATATAAAATTACAAAATAGAATCATATAAAATAAATTATAAAATTTCGCCGTTATAATATTCTTCTTTAAGAAAACAATAGATAAATACAAAATTATAAATAAAATATTTTTCGATAGTTGAAAAGTGGAAAAATGCCAGCAGTTAGAATTTGTTTTCGGTGCGAATACGCACTTGTGTGTCGTTTAAGGGTTAAAATAATAAATTTATTTTATTAAAACATTTTTTTATCATAGTTCGTGCCGATATTGTTAGTGTTATCAACGTCTTCATTGTTATTATTGGACCAAAGAACACTCCAAATTAAATACAGAGTTCCAGCGGCAGAGATTTATCGAATGTCATTAAGCCCATACTTGGACGACATCGTAGTGTTTCATGTTAAAGCTGTAAGTTTTAATACAAAGTTATTTATTGCGACAAACAATTATATATTTACTTGCAGTCTGAATTCGGACGAAAGAAGGGTGATTTTATATTTCAAACTGGTCATGTTATTGAAATAGTAACAAAGATGTTTCTTGTGATACAGAATGCTACCGGAAAGCCTCCTGAAGTACATATAAGCACAGAGTGAGCCAAGCACGATTCACACTTCTTAAATTAAATTTCAATAAGCATTTATTTTTAGATTTGAGGCAAATTTTGGTCAGCAAACCGTAATTTTTTCATTTAAATATGGTGGAGTGTCTGATATATCCCAAGGTCAACCAAAAGTTTTAAGAAAAGCCAATCGAATGGAAGTGACAGTATGATCTTGGACGGTGGACAAATTGAATTTAATTGAGACATTTTTTTTTTTCATTGGATTGTAATGCAATGTCATTTTTATACCAAAGTCATTCTTACTTTTCGTAATTCACTCAAACTTTAATTCACCGTATTGGTCAAAATGAGCTGATATTTTTCAATAGGATATACGTTTTTATTTTTTTTTTTCGTTAATTACCGATCAGAGTGGGCTTTTTTTAAAATATATAGGCCTATTAGCAAAATTCAACGTGCGCATTTGTATACATTTGCAATTGAAAATATTAAATGGATCAAGAGTGGTAATTTTATAAAATATAAATGTTGTGTTTGTGAATGTAATTTATATAAAAAAAAAACGCTAAAACAATACAAAAAGCACGCATGTTCCTAAATATGCCAGTTGGTATGCTTATAACCAAAAATATAATAAATGATCAACAAACTTTTGTGAGAATTCCAATGAAACTACCACTTGAGATCAGTCACTGCTCATTTGTAAGCATACCATAAAATATCGTTTTTACATATACACAGTCTTTTAAGTGTCAAAAGCAATTCAGTGCAAACTTAAACGAATTAGCATTTACTTTGGCCAATAACGTCTAGGGGCTATTTTGAAACATTCACTTTTATATCGATTATTAAAACTCTCCAGATAATCAAAAGTGGTAAATTAATATTTGAACTGTGTATTAGTTTGAGACTCATGAGAGCATGGCTAAGGTCATAAATCCCATTCGAATCGTTCCGAAAGTATTATTTTTATACAGTTATGTGCAAAGAAGTATTTGTATACACTTGTATTTGTATATTTAAAGCTGCATGAATTATATCAAGATTTAACAGATATAGCATAAAGCCCCACCGTTGGTAATTCCCCATGATTAGTTGAGGTGAAAATGCAGGAATGGGGGTCACCCCTTTGGGAGCTAGAGAGGAAAAAGTTGAAAATATTACATTTTATTCATTACATTTTACTCCATATTTAATGTATCTTTAGTCGTTTTCCTGCGCGGCGGCCGTAGGTAGAGTGCGTGGCCCCTAAGCTGAAAGAACCGCGGTAGCCCGAGTTTCAATTCCAGCTCAGACAGAAAGTTTTTTCAATTGAATTAGTTTTTTTTGTTCAGTCGTCACCTCTCTGCAGACATTGGCAAAATTCAGAGAATACAAATTGCCATGGAAAGCTTCTTGAGAACATAAGCCGAGTCGGCATAAAACACGTAGCGTCCAGTTCTCGGTCATTTGTGATCAAACAGTTAATAACACCCACAACACAATTGACCAATAGAAGCTAGGTCAAAGTCCTTCCAAAGGGCTGAAATGTCCAGTTTATTTTTTTTTTTCTTAGCCGTTTTCCAAAGTTTATAACTAGTTGAGAAAAAAATCAAATTGACATTAAGGGCCAATTTTTCAGTGCGAGCTTAAACTCCAGTCAAATTAAACTGAGGTTAACTCACCAAAATTAGACGTTTAAACTCGGTTTAGGCAAAAAAGAAACACATTATATAATAATTTAAGCCAGTTTAACATCAACGAATGCTAAATTGTCTAGATAAACCGTGTTTAAACGTCAAATTTTGGTTATTTAAGCTAGGTTTAATTTGACTAAAGTTTAAACTCGTACTGAAAAATTGGCTCTAAGTTGTTTATAAAACATTTTACATAAAGTCACAATCATGATTTAATTATTTAAAAGTTATTCGTATTTTTGACGTTTTCTCCAATTGGTATACTTATTCGAAAATGAGAGCTGAATAAAAGCATGAGAGCAATGTCATTAGAGCGAAAAATGCACAAGTTGCCTAAATATCATACTATTTGGTACTTAATTGACTACAATTAATTTTTTCTAGTAGTTTTAATGATCCAACTTCCTAGTGCATTAATAACTTACTCATTTAATAAATATTTAAGAAATAAAATACTAAAATAAATGTAATTTCTTTCGTTTATTTGAATAAACACATTAATATTAATAAATATTTTAATTGAGTGCTGCTCAAACCAAAGTGTAGAAGTCAATTAAGCTTAACAGTCCAATTTTTTATTTTCAGTTTATAAGTCTACTAACCTAAATAAAATTAAAGAAAACATTTTTGGCGAAAATATAAGCGCACGATTACTTAGAGCTTTAAAATTAACTGTAACTGCGCTGTAACATCAAATGAAATAACACACAATTTATCTTCAGGCGCAAGCTCGTCAACATTTTTAATAACATCAAATATTTGTGTTTATATTTCTTCTGAAAAACCTACTTTTTAACCCACGTGTGTAATATCGTTGCACAGCGAATCCTTTTTGCCTTAAATGCCTCTATGCTCTCGGTCCGGGTGCGTGAAGTGTCATTGCGTAAGATATATCATCCCAACATTAATTTGGGTGAGTATTAGGATGACACAATCTATTTACTTGACCCTCAGTAAATACTTTTTTAAGATTCGCGTCTAAGAATTTCAAGTCGTTAGGGGCAAATGCTGGCGGATTTTTGGCTCTAATGGAATAGTATATTTTCTGATATTTTTGCCAATCTATGTTTTGAGACAAATAACAAACGTTATAGGCATAACTTCTGTTAAAAATTTTCTAAATTCCAACTTTAGAACTTTCTAAATTCTAAGCATACACTTACAACATAGCATGCACTTACGGCGCAACCAAAGGCGGATCTAGAAATTGCTCGTGGGGGGACTAAATAGGCAAATTAGTTTTTTTTTATTCATTGTATTTTTTGATGTATTACATAGTAAACATATTTTTATAAATTATATTTGCGTTTTAAATATCATGAGTATATAATTCAAAAGCATATCAAAAGTTTAAAATTTATATAATTTGTAAGAATTGAAAGAAAAGATGTAGCTAATGATTATATTCAACTTAAAATTCAACATCCCAATTCGCGTTAGTCATGTCGATTTCTTAATTTACAAAAAATTTCAGCGATTTCCTCTGAGTTAATATCAATTTCTTTGTGAATGTTTGATAGGGCTAAACCATTTAGCCGATTTTGTTATATTTGTGGATCTTAAGTAGGTTTTCAGTCTTCTCAATACTGAAAAATTTCTTTCAGCAGTAGCTGAAGTTACTGCTATCGTTTTTAAAAGTAACAATATGTTAGGGAAAAAATGTTCGTAATCCTTGGTAATAATTAATTTTATGGTATCCATCACTGTTGTTGCTGTTTTTAGATCTGTTTTAGAACAATATCGTTGCCAAAAAACTATTTCGGCATTCAGCTGTGCTTCTGTTAACACGTTCAAACTTTTATTATATATTAAGGCTGCCTTTGTAATTTAATTTATTGAAAATTTTCCTTGATTGCTCAGTACTAAGCTCTCCAAAGGTAGAATATCCTGAAACTTGCCCTTAAATTTAAGTTTCAAGGAGGTCCAGCTATGGATAGTAGGGCGTATCGAATTAAAATTTTTTTCGAATTTCATATTCTAAGAGGTTTCAAAAATTGCATTGGGTGGTCAGGATCTCCCAAAAAAGATTTTAGAAAAAAATAAGGATATCTTCCTCTCCCGAAAGGACAAAGTTGCTTTAATTTTTGTAAGAAAAACTACATATGTGTTAAAGCAAAAGTAAATATGAACTTTAACTAACAATATTTTGACAAACACGATGCTACTCTTGGTTTTTACCCAAAAGGTCCTGTGTGAAGGATATTCGAATCTAAAGGTACACTCAAGATAGCACAGAAGTTTTAATTGTTTTGTGATTGTCTAAATTTTGGTGATATTGATTATTTAAGGCTTTCCTTAAATATGGCGAACTAATAATTTGTATATTTTTTGCATATGCATTTTCTTGTTTTGAAGAAAAGTATACTTGAATGCAATTTTTTAACTTTTTCAAAAAACTTAATATAAGGTTTTATATATCGGGCACCAGAAGTGGTACGAAGATAATTTCCTTAATTTAGATTCTTCATATATTCTTCTGATCAACACCCAAATAATCAATTCAATATGGGGAAGCGTGGGGTTTTTAATTCGATAATTTCAACACGGTTTTCACTAAAAAATTAAAAATAACAACGATAAATTGTTTTTTATATGCTAAATTTTATGTAAGTGAATTGAAATAATAACTAATTGAAAAAACAAATCAATAGAAATTTGTGTCAACAATCTATGATTTTTATAATTTTATCGCGTAGGAATTAGTGCATCGATCACATTGAAAGAAAGATTACTCATTGGTTATTTGGAAACACTGACTACATGAGCTAGCTAAATGACTGTAGGTATTCAAAAAATTTTTTTTTCAATTCAATTAAAGAAAAATGCCAACGTCACAACCGAATATAGGCAGACATACTCAACGTTATCGAAATTTAAGAGCCAACCGAGAAAATCAAACACCTTCATAACATTTTGGACAAAATTAATTTTGTTTTTATGAAAAATAAAGACCTTAAAAAATAATTTGCTTTTTTAAATTTTAATATTTCATAGTACACACTTATTTATGAGCCACTTACTATTTTTACAATTTTAAGCTTTTCGTTCCTTCTTGCTCCTTTCCAAAAATATAAATGCTGAAATGACTCGAACCTACTGCGGACAAAGCCGCGTCTAGCTGCTAGTATTTATTTAAAAAATTAAATTAAGCGTCTCGGATCCGCGCCTCGGCGCAACACCTACATAGTGTTTTTTCTTATTAACTTGCCAAAAAGTAATTTTAAAAACTACTACACAAGAAAACTACATAACGAAACATACCTTTTTTCCCAACAGCACAAAATACTGTTGGCAGATTATCAAAATATGTTTGTTTACAAAAATTAAGCATACGTCAAAAAGTACGAATAACCTTTAATAATAAATCATGGTCTCAATTAAGAAAGTTATGAGCAACTGAATTCTAAAAAATTTTTAATTCTACTTTGATAATAAATGTATAGATTATTAAATAAATTTTTTGATAATTTTTATGTGGCAATTTTTATTATGATAAAATTTTCTATTGACTTAGTACTTGAGTACTCAATGCAAACACAACTACTTTTTCATTTTAAATTATAACACGTAAAAAAGAGCTTTTAGTGTGGGAAGATAAGAAAACGGCTTTTGTTTTATTGGTTTGAAGGTCATGTAGACAATTTTTCAATATGCTTTTGACTTTGGAGATCGGTTAAGAGATAAATAAAATATAGAGTAATACGTAAAGACACATTTTAAAATTTTAATTTTCTCTTCCCACGAAGAGGGGGAGGGGATCCTCATCCATAAAATTGTATACTCGTCAATCAAGGAGAATCACTACCTGAGGGAATTAATGCTATATCTGGGGCACTTTGCATATAATTAATGCAGCTTTAAATATAAAAATTTAGCAATCCCTATTTCTTCTCACAAAACTGTATAACTATACTTTTTGACACACTTGTATCGATTGACCCATTCTACTACTTTCTAGCTACTTTCACATTTTTATTTGCCCCAACTCCTTGTTTGACCAAAATAAATGCAAAAATACCACAGTTTTTAACATCATAAAAAGCATTCTGGTTGACTCTTATACCTATAAAGCTTTTCAGTTTCGTTGAACAACATAAATATGTAAAACATTACGATGAAAAAATATACATGTATTAACTCAAGAATACTTTCAATCTGCATACGTCTTTTTTCTTTATTAAACTGTCTGACTTGTCAGGAAGCTGGCCTTTTGTCGCTAGTGAAGTGGCTAGGGAATAGGAGTGTAAAATGTAGCAATTGATTTTTTGCTATGACATGTTTGTGTAAAATTCGGCAGTTGAATGCAAAAAAGGTAGATTTAACTGGCAATGGTAGATTTAATGAAATATCGTTGAACAACATAAATATGTAAAACATTCTGATGAAAAAATATACATGTATTAACTCAAGAATACTTTCAATCTGCATACGTCTTTTTTCTTTATTAAACTGTCTGACTTGTCAGGAAGCTGGCCTTTTGTCGCTAGTGAAGTGGCTAGGGAATAGGAGTGTAAAATGTAGCAATTGATTTTTTGCTATGACATGTTTGTGTAAAATTCGGCAGTTGAATGCAAAAAAGGTAGATTTAACTGGCAATGGTAGATTTAATGAAATATCTACTTTTGCTTTTAAATACAGGGCATTACAAACTTTAAAAAATTTTGTTGTAAAGTATTTAGCAATGATTTAGCAATATATATTTTCAAAGAACGGGATATTCGTATATCTTGAATGACCAATACGCCACCATTCCTGCAACAATTTCAGATGTTCTATATGTATCGTGATTTTGCTTACATTTTAACATTAAAGCAGCCACGAACAAATAAATGAATTTATATAATTATCATTGCAGTCAACAACTTTTCTATAATTTATCGTTTTTAACAAATGAATACATTGTTTTTTAAGAATTCTATTTTCTAATGTACTAAAGTTTTGTATTTAATTCAGGCTTTGCCGATCGTATTTTTAAGATAAACAACGTCTCTTAATTTCTATATATGGTTGTTAGTAACTTTTTATTATTGTCTTTTTTTAAATATTGAATCGCATAACAGCCCAACACTGATGAGCTATGAATAAAATAGCAGTCTACACAAAAATTATCTCCCTTTATTTGTGAAAAAGTAATGCTTGAATAACAAATTTGGTCCAATAATTATGGTATTTTAATGACCGCAAGTCTTTAAACTGCCATCTAAAATGTACGAGTATAATAGTCCTTATAAAACTCCTTTGCCAAAAGTCGGAGTCAGAGGTAGAATCTCTGTGTAGGTTATTAACTTTTATTTGTTAAAAACAATATTGTAAGCTACAGTAATGCAGAATTCGCTGTGAAAAATATATGTAAATAATCATGGCTTCATAAATTAAAAAAAAATATATTTATCAATTTCAAAGTCATTCATTTCCATAGAGCATTAAAAAGTATGATTTTTGGTTATTTTACAAATTTTTATTTACAAGCTCCAAAATGGATAATTATAACAATGGGTCATGTGAATAAAAAATCAGCAAATGCTTTTACTGAATTTTTCTAGTAAAAAGTATGGATTTAGTGAATAAAAAAAGCTATATAGATATAGCTTAAAAAGCTTAAAGCTATATAGATATAGATATAAAAAAAGCTATATAGATATAGCTTTTTTTATTCACTAAATCCATACTTTTTACTAGAAAAATTCAGTAAAAGCATTTGATGATTTTTTATTCACATGACCCAATAAGCTATATCTCCGAGTTAGAATAACAGAATACATGCAATAATACGTTAGTCTAAGCCCTATAGCCACCAAAGACAAATGAGGCTTTCGGTTTCATGAACAATTCAACTTTATAACAATAAATTATATACTAAAGCACACCCTAAATATATCATGTACTACTTTGAAACGAATGTCTTATTGCTAATAATACATATGTATACAAAACATGTTAATTAAATCGTGTTGTTGAATAATTAGTTTTTTTCTACTTATTTTGTGTAAAATATGTAAAATCTGTAGTAATAAAATAAAATAAATGAGTATTATTTTCTCTGAAACAAAATTGCATATGTATGAATGTTTCATTTTAATCTTTAAATATTTTATATTCAAATGTCATTAGTTCTTTCGAGATATGTATGTGTTGTACCTTTGTATATTTAAGTTATAACACTGTTTTTTTTTAAGGAATTATTGCATAAAATAGAAAACCTTTACAAAAAATTGTTATGAAAAATAACTCTTGATAAAAAATACCTGTAGAACAAGTTCAAAATAAAATGGGAAAATATATTATGTTGTACCTTTATTTATTTTAAGGGCGTTTATCACTGATTATTTCAATTAGCCCAATTCTGAATGATTTTTCCGGGGGAATTGGAAAAGGGAGTTTTCAGTAAAAACGAAAACACCCTATTCCGATTCCCCGAGAAAAATCATTCAGAATTGGGCTGAATATTTTTTGAGGGAGCACTTAATCAAATACACAGGAAGAAATGGTATTCAAATACTTTTATTTTAATTTGCTAAAAATAAAACAATTACCACATTATAAATCAATTTAAATTCATTTACAAAAAGGTCTATTTTCAATTTAGCTATACAAAATATATATATATATAGAAATACCAATTAAAGCTTGGACTTTGGCTGTTTCGAAATCATGTCACGTAAAACACGACGCAAAATTTTGCCACTAGGGTTCTTTGGAATTTCATCGACAAATTTGACGCCTCCACGCAACCTTTTAGCCGGTGATGCTCGCTCCGCCACATACTGAATTATTTCTTCCTCATCTATCTCAACGTTTGCCTGCTTTACTACAAACGCCATAGGTAGCTCACCTGCTTCTTCGTCTTGCTTTCCAATGACGGCTGCATCCTTAATTTTTGGATGGGTAAGTAAAAGACCCTCAATTTCGGCAGGGGGAACTTGAAAGCCTTTGTACTTGATTAACTCTTTAATACGGTCCACAATAAAGAACTCGAAATCCTCGTCATAATATCCAATGTCTCCAGTGTGCAACCAACCGTCTTTGATGACAGTTTTCGTGGACTCTGTGTCACCAATATATCCCTTCATAATGATATCGCCTTTAAAGCACAGTTCACCTCGTTGTTTTGGTCCCAATGCTTTTCCGGTTTCTGTATCAAGAACTTTGGCGTAAATTCCTCGTTTGAGGACTCCTACACTGCCTGACTTGCAGAAATCATCCGTTTGAGAGAGAACACCCAGTGTGGTCTCACTGAGACCGTATCCCTGACGTATGATTGGAACACCAATTCTGGTAATATGAATATGTAGTGTTTTTTTCTTTGTTTGGAGCAGAGCTGGGCGATAAGGATTAAATGTGTAATTGATTGCAGCAACGATTAAGATTATTTTAATTCCAATTTTAAAAATTTTTTAATTAGGATTGCAGCAATCTTCCATCGAATGATTGCAGTATAGTAATTTTGAAAAAGTTAAAAATTATAGTAATCGTCATTTTGAAAAGTTAAAATTACGATTACTGCAATTTTACTGCAATTTAAAACCTTAAAAAAATCTAAGCTCATTCGATGAAGAATTACTTTAGTTGTAATCCCGATTCTTTTTTCTTATATATATTACTGCAATCGTAATCGTGTGGTAATCGTAATCCTTAGCGCCCAGCTCTGGTTTGGAGGATATATATTTCTGTACCTTTCTTTTATTTGATCTTCGGTCTCTTTGCTTAAAGGAGCTGCACCGCACATCAAAACCATTAGAGATGACAAATCATAATTATCGACAAGGGGATGCTTCGCCAAAAAAACCATCAATGGAGGAACCATAAAAGCCATTAATACCCGATATTTCTAGGAAAAAATCAAAACGTAACTTAAAGGTGCGAAGCTCTTAAGTACTTACCTCAATTGCACCAAGGAACAGTTTCTCTTCGAACTTTGGCATATATATCAGTGTTGATCCAATGGCAGCAGTTGAGATCAAAGTAATGCAGCCAAAGGCATGAAACCATGGAATTACAGTTAGCAAATTAACCCCATCCATCTGAAGTGATGTTGAATCCCTGAATGAACAAATACATACAAATAAGTTGTACTATTTAGATATTAAAATAGGAGACATATTTACATAAGTGATTCAATTACTGAGAAAATATTACTCTGTGTGAGTTGTACTCCTTTAGGCATTCCTGTTGTTCCAGATGAACAAACAATAACAGCAACATCGTCCATTTTATTTGCAATAGGCGAGTGAAAATCAGCGCTGGACACTATATTTTTACTTTCCATCAAATCTTTGAATGCGTAGCAATTTGAGTTGGGTTTTGTATTTCCAAATACAACAATGTTCTTGACAAAGTTACTTCTTAATGCAACTTTAGAAATTCGATGGATTGCAAGCTCAGACGAAAAAATTACTTTTGGCTTAGATAAATTAATGGCATGATCTAGTTCACCTAGAAAAATAATTTTAAAGGAGGATGTAGTTTTGATTTTGTCTGCAACTTACGTTCGGAATATGTTGAATTTAGAGGTGCTACGGTTGCATTAACGGCTAAACAGGCATAAAGTGTTATAGCAAACTCAACGCAGTTTTCGCCACATAGACTAACAATATCGCCGCTCTTAACATTTAGCTTTTGAAGGCAGTATGCAAGGCGCACTATAGAGTCATACATGAATTTGGCGGTATACTCTTGACCTGTAACAGCATCAATCTTAAAGTTTTGTTTATTAAAATAAATGTATTCAAATAAGGCTTCGAATTTACTTACCATCACCGTTTGATTTCCAAAACTTTTGTATTTTTCCAAAACAAAGTGACCAAGTGACCTATAGTTCTTAGTTTCATCACTTTGAAGTGGACCTGCATAAATAATATTTCCCGGCAGAAGAGTAGTCATTTTGATGGAGCAAACTGCTGTTGACAATATACAGAATATTGTTTTCTATATTTTTAAATAGAAATCGAACCAAAGCAAATAATTAACAATGCTCCATATAACCTGTGTACAACGTGGAGCATTAAAATAATCATATATTTTTAATTCCAACAATAATAATGAATAATACTAATGCATAAATACATTATTTGTAATATGTTGAGACTTAAAGGTGCTATTTATCTTTTGTAAAGACGATTGAATTAAGTACTCTTTTTTTATTTTTGAGTCGATTGAATTAAGTACTCTTTTTTTTTATTTTTGAGTAATTAACAAACTACTTTTTATATCTCCTTAAGTTTATATTATCGTGAAAACTATCATATCAAGATAAAACAAAATATTCATATATTTTTTAGATAAGTAGTTGATGTGTAAGTGTGTAGAAATAAAGAGTATGAAAATCTAAGCCACAATCTTAGCTTGCTGTATGTTTTACAGCAGGAGGAACAAACGTTGGAACGTTGATTTTTTGTATTAAATAGATCGCAAGAAATTGTTACCTTAAATATCATATTTTTATCTTATTTTGAAAACAGAACTTTGTACCATCCACTGTCTCTAATCTTATCTGAAAGCGCGAATAAGAGGAAACAATGGGAATACAAAGCAATTTAAATGCTTTCACGTTTGAAACTCTAAATGAAATTCACGCTTTCAATAAAACTGAACTTTTTCGTTATTTAAATGGGTTAATTTTGTTCCTGACCAAAGGTCATATGCATACCGATGGTTAAGCTCGAAAATGTGATGTAAGAAAACTTTGGATTTTTGAGGAATAACAACGCGGTTCATAACGATAATTTGAACTTTATAATATTGACCTGCTTTTATTGTTTGCTCAGATACAACAATGAATATTTACACAACGTAAATAGCACATTACTGGCTTGGAAAATGCAGAAAACACATTTTAAAGCATTTTAAGTTTGAACATCGACAAGGCTATTTCCAATTTAGTTTATTCAAAATTGCAATACATATTTTACATACTTTAAATTATTCAACTCACATGTAAACTTTGAACCCAAATTCGGAGCTCCAGAGACTGATTTAATTTACTTCTTTGTGTGTGCGAAACACAGCCGGCACAGTCCACAACTCAACTGATAACAGTTCTCCGTTCAAGAGGAATGCTTTTCAAGTAGAAGTGAGCTGTTTTAAGTCGACAATCAGTTAATAAATTATAAGAGCAAAAATATAATAAAACAAAACAGTGCAATGTAGATATTAAAACCCGTAAATAAGAAAGGGGGTTGGTTGGGTGATCTAAAGAAGAACATTTACAAATGTCATCGAGTCATTTCGATAACACTGCATCTACACGTGCAAGTAATCACTTGCAAGTAAAGAATACATATTTGGGCCTATTCTGCGGAATCTTTTATGAAAAAATTATGTTATTCTGTTATATTTTCCATACAAATTTTAGAGCTGTCAAAAAATCTGTTACGAGACCAGAATTGGTATTCTGCATGACAATCTTTTATGAAATCTGTTATAAATTATAGCAGATTTTTCGAACTGTCAAAAATCTTTACAAAATCTTTTATTTGGTATTCTGCATGACAAAATCTGCTATGAAATCTGTTATGAAAGACAACAGAATAACAGATACATTTTTCTGTCTTTTATCGTAACAAATTTTTGGAAAGTGAACATTTTGGTCTGAATTCTCTTGAATTGGTATTCTACATGAACAAAACTGTTATGAATTCAGAATAACAGATACATTTTCTGCCTTTTATCAGAATTTCATTTTTATTCTGTGTGTTCAAGGAAGAGAACGTAATCTGTTTGACTATGCATAAGCATCGGTCGCAAAAATTCACCATATGATTGAATTTTATCAAAATCAGATGAAAACCACGCCCACCTTCCATACTGAGTGCCTATAAAATCGGTGAAATCTCTTTAAGTGCCACTAAAACTAATGTAATAAATAGCTTCAAATTTTGCACATAAGCTTTTGATCTCAAATATTCACCATATATTTAAAATTTGTCAAAATAGCATAAAAACACGCCAACCTCCCACAAATTCACTAAATGAAAACTGTTAGGAATTACATATATTTATTTAGTATTAATTCTACTTTAGAGCCGACGCCTCTTTTTTAGTATTTTTTCATAAGTATTTTGGTTTCCTTAATGCAATGGTGCGAAAAAATTGTCGGTCTCTTATGGTTTGGGAGATAAAATTCAACAAAATTACGTTTTCCAGGTAAATAGTTGTAGTTTTTCTTATATTTTACTACAAGAAAAAAAGTATAGCAGTGAGGGGACTGCCGACCGAAGCGAAAACCTATATATAAAATATTAGTATTCCCTGGAAGACTTTGTGCTGCCACGGACCGCTTTACTGCTTAGTAAAAATTTTCATGCTAATCGGAAAAACTTTTTATATTTTCACTCCCTCAGTCTTTGATTATATCTTTCAAAATATGTTTTATTCAGATAGCATTTTTATTTTATAATTACACGAAATTATATTATTACATTTAAATTGAATATTGCTGATATAAAAATAAAATACAGGGAGCACTATTGAATGAGAAGTAATCCTCATAAAATAAAATAAATTTTCTATTTTTTATGTATAATATTGTGTTTGATTCGTCTTGAAGTCTTTTTTTTAAGTGAAAACTTCTTTAGGCGCTTTGAACGATTTTGGTAGAGGGTAAATCTTTGGTTTGCGTCATCGTATTTTTCCGAGGAACTCTCGTCATCAATACAGACAGCAAAGATAACAATATAGGAAAATTAGAAAACAACCTCAAAAAATGTTTGCATGTATTTGTGCATAAGAAAATTAACAGTGATCGTCACTCTTGTTCTTAATCGGCTGCAAGCTCACAAAGAAATCACTTGCCAACTCCTGAAATTAATGCATATAATCTGTTTGTTAGTATATAAATACTTAAATTAGGTTGCAATAAGATGTTTGCAACCAAAACTTATTATTAATTCGCTTTATATTGGTCTATATATGCTTTTAAAGTTTGGCAATTTCTTCAGTTATTGTATTTGTCAACATTTTTGAAAAATTTGCTTTTACTTAAACAGCTGCTATGCATGGTGAGATTTAAAAATGGAACGATCATCTTCTTTTTCTGTTTTTTTCTGCTCTAACTTCGCTTGCAAACAAGAAAAAATAATGTATAGATTGAGTGTTTTAACATTTTAATCTTTAAGTTGTGATAAAGGAATATGTTGAACATTCAAATAATTACATGCATGCTCTTATTTTATTATATATCGTCAAACAAAGTTTGACAATTTTTGGTGTATTTGTCAGTGGCTTTTTATTTTCACCACTTTGGCATTTTATTTTCAGAGTTGTCAACTATCATTGTTTTATTAATAAATTTTTTCATAACACGGGGGTTACACGAGACAGTACTGTTAAGACAGTGAAAAATACGTTTTAATTGTCAAACTTTGTGTCTGTGAAAAAGAGTACAGACTGTTGGTAAGACAGTTGGCAATACAGTAGACAAAATAGTAAAAAATTTATATATTATGAAAAAATTTTTTGTTAAAACTACGAGTACGCTAAAGTATTGCAAATTTTCCATTAATTCTATTAAATTTTCACGTATTTTGTCACTTGATATGCTAAATATCATTCTACTCTTCTAGCTACTGTCCCGCCAACTGTCTACAAAAAATTTAAGACAGTAGAGCAGACAGTAGCAAAAGTTAGTGTGTGTGGGTAAAAATTTGTGAATGTGTTGCGACCACTGATGTTACACGTACAGTAATTACTGTATTTAACAGTAATTTTGAGCCCCGTACAGGCAAACAGTCATTAGTGAGTAAAATACCATAATTATGAATTTGTACCCTAAAATGAACGTTTTGTACAGTAATTTTATAAAAATACACAACAAAAATTTTTGCGAAAAAAACATTTTTAACATCTCCCTAAATTAACTTTTTATAGTGACATAATATATAATAAACCTATGTTAGAGACCTTAAGACTTATGTATGTTACAAGCCCATTGTGGAAAAAACAAGGAGACAGCGAATTTTAATTTTTGTTGTAAAAATCCAAATCTGACTCTTTCACTCATTCACAAGTTCATACAAACCTAATATGTAACTTTTTAAATTATAATTTGTTCTTTTTACTTAACTTTTTAACTTTATTGATATATTTTTGTTTTTTAAGTATAAATAAAACTTTATTATAAATAAAAATTTAAGTATAAATAAAACTTGAGTATTTGTTTTTTTTAAAGTACAGTAATTTTACTGTAAAAATAGTGAAATTTACTGTACGGTACAGTATTCAGACAAATTTGGTGTAACATCACTGGTTGCGACTGTCTTAACAGTACTGTCTCGTGTAACCTCCGTATAAAGGGTAAGTGTCAAAAGGAAACTTTTCAGCCGTGGCAGGATAGAAAATATCAGGTTGAATAAAATTTGTGTGTGTTGAAATAAATTTATCTATTTTGCTGTGTCAAATGGACGATGAAATTTTGACGTTTCACCAAAGAAGTAAAATATAAGGAAGTGGTGTAATAGCAGAAAAGCGTGGTATTTTTTATATTGGTGTTGGTTCACACAAATACAGAAACAATCACAAAGGGCCGTATTCGGTTGTATCGTAAAAGAAGGCCCAAACTGTTAAAGTTTGTTCTTATGCATTAAAATTTTAGAAACATTTCAAGAATAGCAACAACTCTAATTATTTAAAAAATTTTTGATCGCTCGCATTTGGCTTAGAAGTTATAGGCATCCAACATTGGAAAAAGTGGACTAAAAATTTAGCTGATTTTTTAAGTTTTCCAACAAAACTAAACTTTATGGGTATCAAAAGAGAGATAATTCAAGTATCTATTCAACAAGATATCAAACATAAAAATACATACATTTAAGATACAACCCTTTTTTTACTTAAAATCGCGAGGTTTTTCCAGATTTAATAAAAAAAAATAAATGTATCAAAAGGAGGCTTTTGGATGCTGCTTAGGGCTTACAAACCTCAGTAAGTACCACACAGGCTTCTCTGTCTACAGCAGTTCTGAATGTAGTTATCTTTTTAATAATTCTCTTTTTAATGTATTGCTTTCGTAAAAGAGAAACCACTAGTCTTTCAGACAAATTCTAATTATAAAAAATTATATCTTAATGAATTTTTATGGAATTCTAAATTTGACACCTCGTTGAATAGATACGCACATTACCTTTGTTTTAATACCCATAAAGCTTAGTTTTGTTGAAAAACTAGAAAAACTGCAAGATTTTTAGGTAATTTTTCTATATTTGAAGGCCTATAAATTCTAAACTTCAACTTTAATAACAAATTATATTAGGTTAATTTTTTTAAATCCTTATTTTTTTTTGGTGTTTCTGCCTAGTTGTTGTGTAAAAATCAGAAAAATTTAACAAACAGGTACTAAATCTGATTCACTATGCTGAAAACAAGAGCGCCCCAAACATGTATTCAACTGCGAAAAATGACTGCGCCCCTGAAGCAGTGTTTGTGTTTTGACAGATGTGGTTTGATCAAACTGGCGGAAAATCAACGGGGTCTAAATTGCATTTTTAAACCATTTTTAATAAGAAATATATACATTTCTAAAACAAATATGTTAAAAAAATATCGTTAGAAACTAAATAAAGCACTTTTGTTAAAAGAATTTAAACCGTATGGACATATTTACCTGTGGAACGAATGCGCATTGTTTTTAAGTTTTCGGGAACTATTACAATTCTTTACCGCACAACTCATATTGCATTTGTTTTAGTGGTTTTTTTCTTTAATTTTGTTGCTTTTTAAGCAGTGAAAAATGCTTAAAATTAAATTATTTTCAACTATTTTGCTGAGGAGTCTTCCAATCAGATGCCAGGGTTCTCAAAAATGTCAAAAAACACACTCTTTCTCGCTCGCACAATTTACGAATGGTGCGACAGTTCACGTACAGTGTATGTGTAAGCAACACCATTTCCTTATATTTTACTTCTTTGCGTTTCACAGTTCGATCGTATCTTAGCGCAAATATTTTATTTAATTTGCATTTTATTCAATTTGCGACATATTTCATTCGAGTGCTTGTACTTGCAACTTATTTCGTAAACTTGTAATATTGTAAACTATAAAACCTTAAAAAATAACAAAATAATAAAAAAAAAAGAAAGTACTTGAGTTTGTGTGTGCGTGTGTGTGGGCCAACGATCTCCCGGTGCATCAGCAAGTGCAGCGAAGTTAAATTGGCTTTCCTTGCTGGCGAACGTCCTCCAAGTGCCACCACCAGCAAGTGCAGTGCAGAATTTGTTGCTAGCCAACATCCTCCAAGTGCCATCACCAGCAGAACCAGCAAGTGCAGCACAATTCAATTGACTGGTCAACTCTCCAATATTTCAGAAGCACCATTCAGCATGTCTCAAGCGCAGTGGCAAATTTCTGCCATTATACTCTGGCGTGAATTAATTAAATTGAAAGCGGAGAATTTGCGCTTCATTTGCTTGTGCTGTTGCTGGTGGCACTTGTTGGCAAATGTTGGCTAGCAAGAAATTTGCGCTGTTCTTGCTTGTGCTCTTGCTGGTGGTACTTGGAGGACGTTCACCAGCAAAGAAAGTCAATTTAACATTGCTGCACTTGGTGATGCACCGGGATATCGTTGGCCCACGCACACACAAACTCAAGCACGTTCGTTATTTTTTTGAAGTGAAAACTTCTTTAGGCTCGTTGAACGATTTTGGTAGAGGGTAAATCTTTGGTTTGCGTCATCGTCGTCGTCATTTTGCGAGTAACTCTCGTCATCAATATAGACAGCGAGTAGGTTTTTAAATGACGCTCTTGGATCTTGACTACAAGGCGCTCAGCAAATGTAGCAAGTAACCATCAATAAGTTCCTCTGCTGACACATAGTTTTTTTCCCTCCCTTTGCTCCGCTGCGAAACATTGAATGATAGTTATAGCTTTTTCAATGTATATTTAGAGCTGCTGTAGGTTAAAATAAAATAAATTTAAAAATTTTTGATATTTGGTTTTTGTTTGACTGGCCGTGAAGTCCCTTTTGATGCCACCACTCATAGTACAACTAGGCAAGGTAGTGTTAGGGCTGAATGTGTTCTCTTTATTAGTGACCATAACTGTCAAACTCAGCCATTTTGGTATTTTGGCCAATTTTTGCTTTCATATTGCATTCTCATTGGTTGCATATTTTGTATGAAATGTCAACTTCGTTTTGACAGTTTCGGTCACCGGCTTTCTGCTTTAACAGTATCTTGTCTAATTTTGCCATTCCACCACTTGAGATTTTGCTACCAGGCAAACAGCGCAAAATGCGGTTTATTTTCTGACGCCGATTCGTTCATCCCCTCTAACGTTTCGCAACCGCTGTGAACCTTTCCATTCTCACTGGGTTGTTGATGTAGATTTAAAATGTAATTGTTGTTGTACAGTTAGCTGGAATTTTGACGTAGAATTACGTCTTACAGCGCGGTTTGTATGGGGGTCATTTTCACGAATTTTTTCAAAGTGATATTTGACACTTTGGGGTATACCTACAGACTTTAATATTCATCGTACAAAGAAAAAAAAAATGCCAAAATATCAGTTTTAGTGGGAATAAAACGAATATCTAATAAAATAGAAAAATCTAAGAAGATGAAAAATTCACATATTCGTATGAGAAATGCACAAGCTGCTTAGCTGCAGTAGCTGCTTATGCTGTTTTTAAGGTTGTTGTTGTGTTTGCTTGTTTGGTTCGTAATCACGTCATCCGTTATGCTGCTTTTGTTGTTGTTGTTGTTGTTGTTTTTTATTATTATGGATGTAAAACATACATATATAAATACACATCAGTTGCGTTCCTTTTTTTTTGTTTTCCAGATAGCCAATCGGCTCGGTTGAAAACGGTGTGCACTTTTAAAAGCACTGAAGCGGACCGTTTCGTTGTCAGCAAACTATGCAATGTGTGTTTCATATAAGCGTACCGTTTATTAAGTTGTATATTAATGTTGATTTTCTATGATTTAATACAGTTCTAAATGTTTAATAGTTTAAATCATTCTTGATTTTAGATACAAATGCTAGTTGTTTGATACTTTACAATCGTTGAAATTGCAAATAAAATTGAGCTTTAGGTCAGGTTAGAACAATTAATTGCTCGAACGAATTTTTTCCAAAGAAACAACAACAACAACAAAGTTTTTTCGATATAAAAAGGAAAAAATCACTAGCTGATTTTATTGCAATTTCGGCCGTGCTAAAGGCTTCATCAGAAATCTTTGTGATGCCCGTGCAAGCGCGCACTAGAGTTGATATTGTTGTTGTTTCTTTGGAAAGATTCGTTAGTATAATTAATTGTTCTAACTTTGACCTTAAGCTCAATAAACGATTTTAAACTATCAAACAACTAGAATTTGTATTTAAAATCAAGTATTATTTAAACTGTCAAACATTTAGAATTTGTATTTAAATCATATAAAATCAACATAATAAATAACAAGGTCATTTAGAAAAAAATTTATAAAAAATGACTTTACAATTATATAGAGAACGGTTTAAAGGTACAAAAACATGTCGTTTTCATACCAGCGAATCAGACGCTGCCGTTTTAAGTACCGTTTAGCTGGAACACTGACATTCATGGCTTGTTGGGTTGTATTACAATGGGTTGTAATACAATAGAGAATGCAGATGCATGTAGCTAGAGAGCCAGTATGTGGCTACAAAAAAATGTAGTACTACTAGCCAAGGTTGCCAGTTAAAATTTTAAACGATTCCGACTAAAAGTTACTTTTTCACATTAACATTAATTACATACAACAAAAATTACCATGATAAAGATAAACAAAAAAGTTTCCACCGTAATAAAAAAATATCAAAAGCAATCCCAGGATCATTAAAAATTACTACAAAAATTCCACGCGTTTTAACCAAAAATTCCATATGCATTTAAAATTGCCACAAAAATATCATTCGCATTACAAAAAAAAAACAATAAGTTCCATATGCAAAAATGTTGTTTCTTTGGAAAAACTCGTTAGAGCAATTAGTTATTCTAACCTGACCTTAAGCTTAATAAACGATTTTAAACTATCAAACAACTAGAATTTGTATTTAAAATCAAGTACGATTTAAACTATCAAACATTTAGAATTTATATTTAAATCATAGAAAATCAACATAATAAATAACAGAGTCATATAGAGAACTTTCAACTGTAATTTAAAAAAAAGACACAGTTTCGATAGTATCGTAAGTACAGACGTAGAATTCCTTTTTATACAGTAATAGAGAAAAATTTCTGTTTTTTTATTTATATTTTTCAAAACTATTTTAAAGCGTTTCATCTTCTTAATAAAAATTATTCAAAAACAAACTTGTTGTTGTCCTTCTTCAAACTCACTTGATCTAAAAAGCACACAATTAAATTCATGTTAAGATTTGTTTTGTTTTATAAAAACTTTTCGTTTGATATATATATATTATGTATGTTAATGCTCTTTACTACAGGAAAAATAAATAAGTCAAATTTTTCAGATATTTATTTCCAACGTAACTTTAAATTACATTTAGTAGTAACCAACATAAAAAATTAACAACAAATTCATCACTAAAAATATCAATCGAAAACTTTTTATAAAACAAAACAAATTTTTACATGAATTTAATTGTGAGATTTTTAGATCAAGTTAGTTTAAAGAAGGCAACAACAAATTTGTTTTTGAATAATTTTTATTTAGAAGATGAAATGTTTTTAAATAGTTTTTAAATATATAAATGAAAAAACAGAATTTTTCTCTATTACTACATAAAAAGGAATTCTACGTCTATACTTACGATACTATCGAAACTGTGCCTTTCTTTTAGACTTTTTTAGCTACAGTCGGCATATGACAACTGATTTATTTTAGATAAGAGTTTAAATCAATTTTTGAAATTTTGTATAAATGGGTGAAACTATTTCTTTTAACTAAATGTACTACCATATCAAAAATATATACATATAATTCATATCATTTTTTATATTATTTCATTATTGAATTAATTTAAAAATTTAAATCTTTTTTTATATCTTTTTATATAATAACACAATATACATGTACGCTATATTATCTTGTCTTGTGTATTTAAATAATATATAAGAAATAGATATAGTTTATACATTATATATAATTTAATAAAATAAATGTACGTAGACAGTTTAACCGCCTAGTGTTGTAAATTGAAAACGCAAACCAACGATAAGCAAGAAACGAGAAGCAATAGAATTTTGTATAAAAAAAGGTGTTGCTTCTCGTGTCTCACTTGTCGTTTGTTTGCGTTTTCGATTTACAACATAAGGCGTCAAGAAATAGAACGCTTATGATAAGCAGACTGTAGTAATTCAATTACAACTGTAAATATAAATTTAGTTTGCAGGTTTTTTGTGTAAGTGTTTTTATGTACATATATATTTGTAGCTACAGTCAGCATATGACATCGAACTAATTTAGAAAACAGTTTATACATATGAATTAAAGAGTATATATAATATTGGTAAATCTATTTGTTTTTTGTAAAAGTGTTACCGTATCGGAAATACATACATACATATATACATATAAACATATATATAGTTCATATATATGAACAATTTAGCTCATTGAGGAAATGTAAAGAGTATTTATGCATATTTATATAATAACAATTACGTAATAATTCTGCAAAATAATTAATATTTTCAGCAGTAATTGGATAACTAAAGTCTGCTTATCCTATGCATTCTATTTTTTAAACTGCTAAGCATCAATTTCTTATATGAATTATATATAATTTATATGCTATAGATATTTCTTAGTTTTATAATATTCTATTTTTAATACACAACGCAATATAGAAATGGTGAACATGTATATTGTGTAAGTGTCATGATATAAATAGATATAAATAAGCTTTAATTTTTTATATTAATTCAATAATGAAATAATTTAAATAAATTACTTAAATTATATGTATTTTTGATATGGTAATACTTTTGCTTAAAAGAAATAGTTTTAGTAATATATAAAAAATTTAATAAATTGCTATAAGCTCTTAACAAAAATAATTCTAATTTCTACATTCTAATCTACAAAATAATTCCAATTTCATATGCCGACTGTAGCTATACAATTAGAATTCTCAACGTCTACAAAAAATTTCCAGCTAAGTGCGCCAACAACAATTACCAAGGAATTCTACAAATAAGGACGCACAGAGAAGAACAAGATCATGGCGGAACTTTTAGAACTTTTTGATTTTCATCCACATGTAGTATGAGCTGCAGTATGAGCTTTCGCACATTCCTACATGTCCATCCGACCTGTCAAATTCATCCTACATGTAGGATAGTCCGAAACCCTATATAGAATGAAAATTCTTATATAGCAGTAAGGCGGTCGTGGCAGGACAACGTCTTCCAGGGAATACTAATATTTTGTATATAGTTTTTCGCTACGGTCGGCAGTCCCCTCACTGCTATACTTTTTTTTTTTTTGGATTCGTCCGGAGGTATGAATCCCCCAAAGATACCCGACCTATAAGCATGCACGATTTACACTCTAGATCCTGCCCGGATCCATAGAAATAAAAGGAAGTGGTGTTATGGTCCAGTTAGCCTCGCATGGCACAGCAGCGAATGCAACGCAAATAAGCAGCTAGCACACAGCTAAATAAATGGTGATTATGCAAAGCATAGTCACATGGTCAAAATAAAATAATAAAAAAGAAGAATACAACGATTTTATTTTAGTAAATTAACCGCACTTGATCAAACAATTTTACAACTTCACATCTGTTTTGCCAAAACGTCAAATACATAGAAGAATACACAGATATTAAAATGAAATAGATCTTCCATGTTTATCTATGTAGTCAGAGATGCATTTCTGTTTTTATCTGAGCATTGCCATGCGTTGCCATGTTGTGCATAATCAGATACACACAAATCCTATTAAACAGATTTCGATGTGACGCTTGTTAAGCCATGCACTGCTATGCCATGCGAGGCTAACTGGACCATTATACTCACACACACTATACGTGTGTAGAAGGAATTTTTGTAGCTGAGGAAGAGAGATAGAGCGTCGTTATTTGACATAAGCCCTTCCCGAGCAAAAAAAAATCCATTTTTGAGGAAGAGCATCTAACGAAACACAAGTTCTGCTTCATGACCGCATTCATTATTTAGGGTGGCAAGGGCCTTAATTTTTTTTTTCATATTGGGATAAGCTTTAATAGTTATTTATTTGTTTATAATTTCTTTGAAAACTTGACATGAAATTAAAGTAAATAAGCAACCTAAGGTTACAAGCTATAACTAGGTATTTTTATCAAAGAGTAGTAAAGAGTTGTCAGTTCTGCACAGTTGCGTTTGTGCAGAAATTTGTGATTAGTGAGTGTTGGACGAATGTGGATGTGAAGGAAGGCGATAAAATCGAAATTTGTCGCCTGACTTTGATCAGTAGTGGAATTCCAAAAAATTTAACGATAATAATCGTTGTCGTTATCGGTCATTGTGGGTGCCACGTTCATAGTAAATGACAGTTTTTGCTAGTTAACGATATCGAAAATCGTCGTTAACGCGTTTGAGAATGCCACTACAGCTGTGCTTAGCTGACGTTGCTTTGTGGTTTCGACGTTTAGCGAAGAATGATCTGTATGAGTGCGAAGAAATAGAAAATAGAAAGCGTGTGATGAAGCGAAAAGAAAATAGTTTGCTATTGTTTCTTTTCGCTTTGGTATGACTTTTTTTGTTTCCTATAAGAATCTTGCACTCATATGAATGTTTACATTTTTTTAGCTAGATTGGATTTGGTAAATTGAATGAATTTACCAATTTCAATCTTTTTAAATGATGAGAACATTTTTATGCCCTCCTTTACCTATAAATTTATTTTAATTCTTGCAGGTAAGAAATGTTTTATTTGAAGCTACATTTTTTATCAATTTCCAGGTACTATGAAGAATTCAGCCAATTTTTTCATTTGAAGCTAAATTTTTTCTCAATTTCTAGTACTATATGAATTTAGGAATTTTTTTAATTTGAAGCAAAATTTTTTTGCTACATTGGATTTGGTAAATTAAATGAATTTACCAATTTCCAGCTATTTAAATTATGATAGTATTTTTATATGACCTTATTTAAGAAATTTTTTAGCTACATTGCTTTTGGTAAATAAATGAATTTACCAACTTCCAGCTATTTAAATGATGATAAATTGATTTACATGATTTCAATTTTTAGCTACATTGGATTTGGTAAATTAAAGGAATTTACCAATTTTCCTCTTTTCAAATTATTATAAATTTTTAAGCTACACAGTATATACACATATATGAGATGTATATACTTTCTTTATGTAAAAATATATACATATACAAATTTCTGTCAATTGTTGCAGGTAATTAGAAAATTTTCTATTTTATTTTGAACAAACTCAGAATGTTTACGAAAGTGTTTAAAATATTAAATACCATATAAAAGTTTGAAACATTAAAATTCCATCAATCCAAAATATAAAACTAATTGTGTTTGTTTAATAATCCAAAAATGGTATTAATATTTAAAGATATTTTTTCTCATTTTAATGACCTTCTTTAAACAGTAATTGTTATGGTGACATAAAGTTCATTGTTTTTTTTATTTTGAGATTTTATTAAAATTTTGTATAAAATCTATTTGCTGAAGGTATTTAAAGATTTTTAATTTTAGCAAACAGATTTTTCAATAAATTAATAAAATTAATCAATTAATAAATAAAGCAATCAATTCATCTTTTATTCATTTTTTAAAGCAAAATTATGTCTGACATAAATATTCATTTATTTTGCAGTTTTGGTTTTCAATTGTTGGTGTTTTAAAACTTACCTCATTTTATTCTTCTAATTCAATAAAAAATTAATAAATTTTTGAACTGGCTCTTATTATTTAATATAATACGGTGCTTATTATATAATATAATATCTTAAAACCTAGAATGAAATCTTATTACATAATGTAATAATTTAAAACTAAATGAAAATCTTATTACATAATGTAATAATTTAAACCTAAATGAAAATCTTATTACATAATGTAATAAATTATCAACTAAATTGAAAACTTATTACATAATGTAATAAATTATCAACTAAGGCAAACACTTTGAATGTATTTAACTAACCTAAGTAATATAATAAAGTAAATATTTACAACTTAAAACTAGAAAAGTGAAAGTATTAAATAAACTTCCAATATTTACAGTATTTACAGATATGTAAATTACATAAAGTAATTTAATTAACGGTTATTGTAACCTCAAAAATTTATGTACAATATTTACATTATATAATTTAATTTTTACAATATTTACAGTAAATATTTACACAAATGTATTTACAATATTTACAGTAAATATTTACACAAATGTATTTACAATATTTACAGTATATACAAAAAGCTTTTGTTGGTCCGGGAAAAAAAAGACAAGTAAGAATTTTTTGTGTTTGAAAGAAGGAAAGAATTTAATAACCTGAAATAGTAGATAGACAATTTTGAAAATTATAAATGAGTCTACCGAGCCCAAAGTTGAAAACGGTCATTAAAACGGTTCTTAAAAAGATCTTTGTCAATACAATAGCGAATGCCAGCAGCCACAGATTCGCTAAGGACTTGGACAGCCAGACAAACTCTCATCTTCTGAAAAGATGTAGGGTTTATGTGGCTGTCTGTCAGTTTTAGGGACATTTTGAGGGAGTCCGATTGGTCTAATTGGTGCAGTTCCCTGATAACACCCCAACTAGCTACCCCATTCTCTATCTCTATATTGGAGCTAAGTAAAGTATTCCTAATACTTTTAAAAAGATGTTAATAGTCATACAAAATATAAATTTTTTCATTCTTATATTCAAAAAAGTGGGCCTGAAATTTATTTGTTAGGTTGCCGAAACATTGCCTATTCGCGGTGCCTTGATCGCTTACAATCACCCTCAACCATGTTGACGGTTTTGTTGACCTGGGAGGAGGTAGACGTACCAAAGCCCTTGCCAATAAACTTATGGTGTTTATGGTGAAGGGCTTGGTAGACAGTTGGAAATACGTCCACAGTTTCTACTGTACGGAGAAGGGAATGTCTGGGGTAGAATTAATGGAAAGGTTGCTTGAGGTAGTAGACAGTATTTTCGAGTGTGGTTTAAGGTTGAGGGTGATTGTAAGCGATCAAGGCACCGCGAATAGGCAATGTTTCGGCAACCTAACAAATAAATTTCAGGCCCACTTTTTTGAATATAAGAATGAAAAAATTTATATTTTGTATGACTATTAACATCTTTTTAAAAGTATTAGGAATACTTTACTTAGCTCCAATATAGAGACAGAGAATGGGGTAGCTAGTTGGGGTGTTATCAGGGAACTGCACCAATTAGACCAATCGGACTCCCTCAAAATGTCCCTAAAACTGACAGACAGCCACATAAACCCTACATCTTTTCAGAAGATGAGAGTTTGTCTGGCTGTCCAAGTCCTTAGCGAATCTGTGGCTGCTGGCATTCGCTATTGTATTGACAAAGATCTTTTTAAGAACCGTTTTAATGACCGTTTTCAACTTTGGGCTCGGTAGACTCATTTATAATTTTCAAAATTGTCTATCTACTATTTCAGGTTATTAAATTCTTTCCTTCTTTCAAACACAAAAAATTCTTACTTGTCTTTTTTTTCCCGGACCAACAAAAGCTTTTTGTATATACTGTAAATATTGTAAATACATTTGTGTAAATATTTACTGTAAATATTGTAAATACATTTGTGTAAATATTTACTGTAAATATTGTAAAAATTAAATTATATAATGTAAATATTGTACATAAATTTTTGAGGTTACAATAACCGTTAATTAAATTACTTTATGTAATTTACATATCTGTAAATACTGTAAATATTGGAAGTTTATTTAATACTTTCACTTTTCTAGTTTTAAGTTGTAAATATTTACTTTATTATATTACTTAGGTTAGTTAAATACATTCAAAGTGTTTGCCTTAGTTGATAATTTATTACATTATGTAATAAGTTTTCAATTTAGTTGATAATTTATTACATTATGTAATAAGATTTTCATTTATTGGGGGTTGGAATTAATTTTAAAGGTTTTTTTTCGGTTTTTGAGCATTTATTTAGAAACAACGGTAAAATGTATATTATTCAAAGTATTGTCCATCGTTAGCTACAACATTTTCCCATCTTTCTGGCAGCATATGGATTCCGCGCCGGAAGAACGATTCGTCTTTTGAGGCAATCCACGAATCGACCCATTTTTTGGTATCCTCGTAAGAAGTGAAGCGCTGCTCAGCCAAGCCATGCGTCATCGATCTGAATAGGTGGTAGTCGGAAGGGGCTATGTCTGGGCTATAAGGCGGGTGGGGTAGCACATCCCAATTCAGCGCCTCCAACGTTTCCTTGACGGTTCTTGCAACATGTGGCCTTGCGTTGTCATGTTGAAAAACCACTTTGTCGTGTCTTTTGGCATATTCCGGCCGTTTAACCTTTAATGCTCGGCTCAATTGCATCAATTGTTGTTGGTAGCGTTCCCCAGTGATGGTTTCGTTAGGTTTTAGCAGCTCATAGTACACGACACCCTTCTGATCCCACCAAATACACAGCATAAGCTTGGCGCCATGAATATTCGGCTTGGCCCTCGATGTTGATGCATGGCCGGGTAGTCCCCACGATTTTTTTCACTTAGGATTATCGTAATGGATCCACTTTTCATCGCCAGTGACAATACGATGCAAAAACTCTTCCTTTTATGCCGTTGAAGCAGTTGTTCGCACATGCAAAATCGCCGTTCAACGTCTCTCGGCTTCAACTGGTACGGCACCCAATTTCCTTGCTTTTGAATCATTCCCATAGCCTTCAAGCGTTTGCCGACCGTTGATAAGTCGACTCCCAATGATTCTGACAATTCTTGAAGGGTTTGACACGGGTCTTCATCGAGCAAAGCCTCCAATTCCTCATCTTCAAACTTTTTCGGCTGGCCCGGACGCTCTTTGTCTTCCGTATCAAAATCACCACTTTTAAACCGACGGAACCAGTACTCACAAGTAGAAATCGATGGAGCATAGTCCCCGTAAGCCTCAGTAAGCGTACGTTGTGCTTCAACCGCTTTTTTCTTCAAATGGAAGCACAAAAGTAAACCTTCCCGCAAATTGCGTTTTGTTGGAACGAAAGTCGACATGTTCACAGAGAAAAAAAATATATGTTGTTTACACTTCAGTGGAATGACACATACTGAAAAATGAAGCTTAGACAATGTGCTTTGAAATGAATATAGTCACAGGTGTGCCCGATGCGATCTATTGAGAGTTACGCCATCTCTTAGAAAACCTTTAAAACTAATTCCAACCCCCAATAGGTTTAAATTATTACATTATGTAATAAGATTTTCATTTAGTTTTAAATTATTACATTATGTAATAAGATTTCATTCTAGGTTTTAAGATATTATATTATATAATAAGCACCGTATTATATTAAATAATAAGAGCCAGTTCAAAAATTTATTAATTTTTTATTGAATTAGAAGAATAAAATGAGGTAAGTTTTAAAACACCAACAATTGAAAACCAAAACTGCAAAATAAATGAATATTTATGTCAGACATAATTTTGCTTTAAAAAATGAATAAAAGATGAATTGATTGCTTTATTTATTAATTGATTAATTTTATTAATTTATTGAAAAATCTGTTTGCTAAAATTAAAAATCTTTAAATACCTTCAGCAAATAGATTTTATACAAAATTTTAATAAAATCTCAAAATAAAAAAAACAAGGAACTTTATGTCACCATAACAATTACTGTTTAAAGAAGGTCATTAAAATGAGAAAAAATATCTTTAAATATTAATACCATTTTTGGATTATTAAACAAACACAATTAGTTTTATATTTTGGATTGATGGAATTTTAATGTTTCAAACTTTTATATGGTATTTAATATTTTAAACACTTTCGTAAACATTCTGAGTTTGTTCAAAATAAAATAGAAAATTTTCTAATTACCTGCAACAATTGACAGAAATTTGTATATGTATATATTTTTACATAAAGAAAGTATATACATCTCATATATGTGTATATACTGTGTAGCTTAAAAATTTATAATAATTTGAAAAGAGGAAAATTGGTAAATTCCTTTAATTTACCAAATCCAATGTAGCTAAAAATTGAAATCATGTAAATCAATTTATCATCATTTAAATAGCTGGAAGTTGGTAAATTCATTTATTTACCAAAAGCAATGTAGCTAAAAAATTTCTTAAATAAGGTCATATAAAAATACTATCATAATTTAAATAGCTGGAAATTGGTAAATTCATTTAATTTACCAAATCCAATGTAGCAAAAAAATTTTGCTTCAAATTATAACGTTGATAACGCCCAGCAGCGGATTTGCCAGTGGCTACCATAGAACTAATACAGAATAAATTACCAGGTAAGGAAGCATTACTTTTTTCAAAAAGTAATGCGTCTGCATATAGCAGAAGTAATTAACTCATACCTCATTACCTGTAATGTAGCATACAAGGAAAAGTAATGCAGTGATTTTGCAAATATCCGAATAACTTAATACAAGTAGTATGTTACTCCATAACTTCTAGGTAATGCTGAAGGGAGGCGATCACTTACCTCCTGTCTCATTCAATGTTAAATGTAAGTCCTTTTATGCATAGTAAGGTAATATAGTCGGAAGTAGTGGTAATTACAAGGTAATTGATGCTTCATATATTCGGAATATATTCCATCCGCTACTGGGCGACAACGATTATTATCGTTAAATTTTTTGGAATTCCACTACTGATCAAAGTCAGGCGACAAATTTCGATTTTATCGCCTTCCTTCACATCCACATTCGTCCAACACTCACTAATCACAAATTTCTGCACAAACGCAACTGTGCAGAACTGACAACTCTTTACTACTCTTTGTTTTTATATCAAAAAAAACTAATAAAAAGCCGACAGTTCGGAAAAAACTACACAAAACTATTTATTTTAAAAGAGTTTAATTTGGTATTTATTTTAATTGTTTAGTTTTTGTGTTATTTTAATATCAATTAAATAGTTTATAAAAAATAGTTTTTTTGAAATGAATTTTTAAAAAATCATTAAAAGTAACTTTTATCGTTTCAGTCTTATTCTGAGTTCATGTCTTTTACATTATTTTAGCAATGCTTTTCTCTGTAAAATTGGTAAATTGGTAATTGTAAAATTGGTGCTAATTGGTAACGCAACATATTATATAACGGTGCTATATAAAAATTGCATAGTAAGCATACATCTAAAAAATAAAAAATAATTTACGCCTTTATTAACTACATAATTGAATGCAGCCCTGTTTGAATGTTTTTGTGTTTGTGTCAACTTCACTGTGTTTGTAAAATACTTCATTTCACTTCAACTACACCGCTTCCTTATATTTTACTTCTATGCGCGGATCAGACGGGACAGACAGAATGCATCTACGTACTAAAAATACCCTGTTGGAAATTAGGACTTTCCACTAAGCACATTAATTGGCTTTTCAGCGGAATTTAAAAATTTAATATATAACAAACGCGTATTTAAGTATATTTAATTCTATTTAAATAAGCAACATCGAATTAAATTATAGTGATTATCAATTTAAGGTACCCGAAAAACAATCCTGATTTCAAAAACAATCCAAAACACTTAACTCATTTTAACTGGTTTGCGGCCATTGTCCAACCCAAGGACCTACGTGAAAATGAGATAAATCTCATATCCGCCAAATCAAAATCCCAATTAGTTGGATATGCATTTGGGCCAACGCAGGCATACACTTGTGTGGAAAAGAGATATACTCTGGCACACCAATCCAGGTGATAGTGTGAGTTCAGTCTAATTTCAAATCAGGAAACTACGTGAGCACGTAAATCAGAATTCGATTTAAAATTTAAAATCACATTCGATTTTAATGCCTGCATTTGAGATCTTGCTACAAGGGAAACAGAAAACATAAATTAAACTTTTTTAAATAATTAATATACACATAAAATACGTATACATAGAATTTGTATTTACATAAATTTCGTTGAATTTCATTTACATTATTTTCACTGTTTGCGTCATTAATAATTGAATTATATTCTAAAAAATATACTATACTATACGATACTATACGATGCAGTCCCAGTCATGATAAAATTATTATTAGGTAGCCTTGACAACTACTTATTTTCTCACGAGCTGCGACCATCGAATTTCACACAAAAGAAAACAATATAAAGTGCGTGTGTGACACACATTGGCAGCTTTCAGCGGAGTCAATAGTTGGCAACTTTTTGTTTTTTTTTTTAAATTTGAGTGAGCACCCTTTGCAATTAAACGATCCATTCACAACAGGTGACTTCTCTGAATGCGGCCAATATGTGTGACATACGTTCTCTATTTTGTTTTCTTTTGTTTGACATTCGATGGTTGAAACACGAAATGTCACTCCTACCTATTACTTATTATACCATGGTCCCAGTCAGAGAATATGCTGGCGACATTTATAAAACTACAAATGTTCTTATGCTGGTCATGAAACTCAAACACACGCTCTTGGATATTGATTACCAGGCGCTCAGCTTCTTTCGTTTGACATGATTTTGACAGAATTGTAGGTATTGTCGAAAAGGAATCAAAACAAACACAGAATATAAGGGGTACTTTTTAAAGTCTCTCCGTATCGTGCCTACCTGGAGCCGAATTACAGCATCCGTGATCGAGCAAAATTACGAAGAGCATGACGAGACAAGTGTCTATCAATCTTGTACAATTTTTCTCGATCATGGATGCTGTAATTCAACCCCTGGTTAATATGCCTTGCTGAGCGCCTGGTAGTCAAGATCCAAAAGCGTAATTTAAAAACCTTCTCGCTGTCATGGCAGAATAACCAGGTAGGGCCGGCTCGCTTAGTGCCCTCACGCGTTAAGGGCCAAATAGACTACACAGACTGTTTGCGCAAACAGTACTTTTTTCTCGTCATAGCAACGACCATACACTACACAGACTTTGTTTGCGCAGACTTGATTTTTTAGTTCAAATTCTATTAAGTTTTTCTTTTCTGCTTCCATTTTTATATATTTTCCTTCACGCACGTCTTCACTCTATAAAACTTTCGGGACTATGGGATATCGGTGTGATTTTCACTGCACACTATACAGACGGTTTGCGCAAACACAATCAAAAATTAAAATATTTTAATTTTTGCGCAGACATCTGCACAAACCTAAAACAGCCAAATACACCGCTGAACAGTCTGTGCAAACAAGTGTTTGCGCAAACAGTCTGTGTAGTCTATTTGGCCCTTTAACGAAGAGTTTAAAATGAAAAGCTTGATTAGTTGTCAAAATGACGAAGTTCGTAAAAACGTCAAATGAAATAAGAAATTAATGGTATTCACTACATTTGTTAAGCCCTGCTAACTTGCTAAACTTAACGAATTTGTTAACTCCTGTCAAAATTTTGTTTGGGAAAAGACTTAGCAGCTTGTTATCAAGGTAACAAGCTCAGCACCATGTTTTTGTTTAGCAGATACCATTTGTTAAGTCTGAAATGTCAAAGTTATTGAGTGTAGTGATGAATCGTTTTGTGAATGAGTTTTAACAAGTACCAAATTATTTATGATTTGCAGCTGCAAAGTCTAAAAACTTCCCTTTTTTAATAAAAAAGTGAAAACTTTGTAAAGATGTTGGTAGAGATTTAAGACATTTCAAAGTTTCTGGGTAGCAAATGTATCAAAAAAGTTAACGCGCTGTAATATAAAAATAAAAATATATTTTTGGTTACTGAGTACTGGTTACACGGGTTATTAAAACCACAGATCTATTGCTACATTGAAATTTGCCAAATTAATATTTGCAAACAATTTTTGCAAAATATTTGCAATTTATTTATTTATAAATGGTTGAAGTAAGAAACTTATATTTCTATTTAATTAAGCTTTATTATTTATTTAGTAGCCAAGTGCAAATAAACGCCGTCGTTTGATTTTGTAATAATTCAGTTTTTTCAATTTCAAGCTGACTTCTACAGCTGATTTTGACTATTTGATGAATATTTTTGATTTGCAGCTTCAAAGTAAAAAAAACTGCTCTTTATTAATAAAAAAATAAAAATTTTGTAATGGGGTTGGTAAAGACTTAAAACATTTCAAAGTTTCTGAATAGCAAATGTATCAAAAGTGTTAACGCACTGTAATATAAAAATTAAAATACATTTTTCGTTACTGAGATCTGGTTACACCAGTAATTAAAACAACAGATTTTTAGCAAAGAAGTAAAATATAAGGAAATGGTGTTGCTAACACACACACTGTACGTGAACTGTCGCACCATTCTTAAATTGTGCGAGCGAGAAAGAGAGTGTTTTTGACATTTTTGAGAACCCTGGCATTTGATTGGAAGACTCCTCAGCAAAATAATTGAAAATTATTTAATTTTCAGCATTTTTCACTGCTTAAAAAGTGACAATATGAAAGACAAAATAAATGCAACATGAGTTTTGCGATTAAAAATTGTAAAAGTTCCCGAAAACTTACAAACAATGCGCTTTCGTTCCACAGGTAAATATGTCCATACGGTTTGAATGCTTTTAACAAAAGTACTTTATTTAGTTTCTAACGACATTTTTTTATCTTATTTGTTTTAGAAAGATATATATTTCTAATTAAAAACTGTTTAAAAATGGAAATTAGACCCCGTTGATTTTGCGCCAGTTTGCTCAAACCACATCTGTCAAAACACAAACACTGCTTCAGGGGTGCAGTCATTTTTCACAGTTGAATATATTTTTGGGGCGCTCTTATTTTTAGAATAGTGAATGAGACTTAGTAATTGTTTGTTACATTTTTCTGGTTTCTGCACGACAACTAGGCAGAAATACAAAAAAAATAAGAATTTTAAAAAAGTAATATAATTTCATTTGTAATTAAAATTCGAATTTAGAATTTATAGGCCTTCAAATTTAGAAAAATTACTTAAAAATCTTGCTGTTTTTCTCGTTTTTCAACAAAACTAAGCTTTATGGGTATTAAAACAAAAATAATGCGCGTATTTATTCAACAAGGTGTCAAACATAAAATTCCATGCATAACTTTTTAAGATATAGTTTTTTTTATAATTAGAATTTGTCTGAAAAACTAGTGGTTTACCTTTTACGAAAGCAATCCATTAAAAAGAGAATTATTCAAAAGATAACTACATCCAGAAGTACTGTAGAGAGCGAAGCCTGTGTTGAACTTACTGAGGTTTGTATTCCCTAAGCAGCGGCCGAAGGCCTCCTGTTAAAAAGAGACATCTAAATACAGTTTAGCGATTTTAAGTAAAAAAAATTACTGTATCTTAAATGCATGTTTAATATCTTATTGAATAGATACTTGTATTATATCTCTTTTGATACCTATAAAATTCAGTTTTGTTGGAAAAATTAAAAAATCAGCTAGATTTTTACTCCACTTTTTCCAACGTTGGATGCCTATAACTTCTAAGCCAATTGCGAGTCTGAACTTTTTTAAATAATTAGAGTTGTTGCTATTCTTGAAATATTCCTAAAATTTTAATGCAATAAGAACAAACTTTAACAGTTTAGGCCTTCTTTTACGATACAACCGAATACGACCCTTTGTGATTGTTTCTGTATTTGTGTGAACCAACACCAATATAAAAAATACCACACTTTTCTGCTATTACACCACTTCCTTATATTTTACTTCTTTGATTTTTAGCTGTAGAATTCTGTCAGCTGATTTTGACATATCAGTTTAGCACTTGATTATAAAATGTCTTAGCAGGTATGTTCACATCAACAGCTGCTAACTTTAACAATTTAGCAGTTTAGCAGCACTTAACAAATTTTAATGGATACCATTATTAATGGATACCATTATTAATGGTATTCAATGATGTGTTAAAACCAGCTGACAGAATTCTACAGCTTAAAATCTGTTGTTTTAATTACTGGTGTAACCAGATCTCAGTAACGAAAAATGTATTTTAATTTTTATATTACAGTGCGTTAACACTTTTGATACATTTGCTATTCAGAAACTTTGAAATGTTTTAAGTCTTTACCAACCCCATTACAAAATTTTTATTTTTTTATTAATAAAGAGCAGTTTTTTTACTTTGAAGCTGCAAATCAAAAATATTCATCAAATATTCATTTGTATTCATAGCCTTTAAGATTGAAAAATAAATTTCAGACAAAGAAAAAGTATTTAATTCTTTTAAGACATACTATTGATAAACATTCGTAAGATATTCAGTTGTTTTTCAATGTCAAAGAAGTAAAATATAAGGAAATGGTGTTGCTTACACATACACTGTACGTGAACTGTCGCACCATTCGTAAATTGTGCGAGCGAGAAAGAGTGTGTTTTTTGACATTTTTGAGAACCCTGGCATCTGATTGGAAGACTCCTCAGCAAAATAGTTGAAAATAATTTAATTTTAAGCATTTTTCACTGCTTAAAAAGCAACAAATTTTAAAAAAAAGACCACTAAAACAAATGCAATATGAGTTGTGCGGTTAAGAATTGTAATAGTTCCCGAAAACTTAAAAACAATGCGCATTCGTTCCACAGGTAAATATGTCCATACGGTTCAAATTCTTTTAACAATAGTGCTTTATTTAGTTTCTAACGATATTTTTTAACTTATTTGTGTTAGAAATGTATATATTTCTTATTAAAAATGGTTTAAGAATGCAATTTAGACCCCGTTGATTTTCCGCCAGTTTGATCAAACCACATCTGTCAAAACATAAACACTGCTTCAGGGGCGCAGTCATTTTTCGCAGTTGAATACATGTTTGGGGCGCTCTTGTTTTCAGCATAGTGAATCAGATTTAGTACCTGTTTGCTAAATTTTTCTGATTTTTACACAACAACTAGGCAGAAACACCCAAAAAATAAGGATTTTAAAAAATTAACCTAATTTAATTTGTAATTAAAGTTGAAGTTTAGAATTTATAGGCCTTCAAATATAGAAAAATTACCTAAAAATCTTGCAGTTTTTCTAGTTTTTCAACAAAACTAAGTTTTATGGGTATTAAAACAAAGGTAATGTGCGTATCTATTCAACGAGGTGTCAAATTTAGAATTCCTTAAGATATAATTTTTTTATAATTAGAATTTGTCTGAAAGAATAGTGATTTCTCTTTTACGAAAGCAATACATTAAAAAGAGACTTATTAAAAAGATAACTACATTCAGAACTGCTGTAGACAAAGAAGCCTGTGTGGTACTTACTGAGGTTTGTAAGCCCTAAGCAGCATCCGAAGGCCTCCTTTTGATATATTTATTTTTTTTTATTAATTTGGAAAAACCTCGCGATTTTAAGTAAAAAAAGGGTTGTATCTTAAATGCATGTATTTTTATGTTTGATATCTTGTTGAATAGATACTTGTATTATCTCTCTTTTGATACCCATAAAGTTTAGTTTTGTTGGAAAACTTAAAAAATCAGCTAAATTTTTAGTCCACTTTTCCCAACGTTGGATGCCTATAACTTCTAAGCCAATTGCGAGCGATCAAAATTTTTTTAAATAATTAGAGTTGTTGCTATTCTTGTAATGTTTCTAAAATTTTAATGCATAAGAACAAACTTTAACAGTTTGGGCCTTCTCTTACGATACAACCGAATACGGCCCTTTGTGATTGTTTCTGTGTTTGTGTGAACCAACACCAATATAGAAAATACCACACTTTTCTGCTATTACACCACTTCCTTATATTTTACTTCTTTGTTCAATGTAATTTCTTTGAAGTTCTCAGAGGTAGCAGAAAAAAAGTCATGAAAGAATGTAGTGTGCGGTTTCTCTTCATTGGCAGCTTTTCGTTTGTTCAGGTTTAAGCATACGGTAAGCCGCATAACTTGGATAGTTTCTGAAAAAATGGCAACACCACATTATGCATGAGTGTTGTTATATTTTTATATAGTCAGGAATTTAAGATAATCATAATCAGTTTTCTTGCACACGGTTTACCCGAGTTGATAATTTGAAAGAATTTATAGTAAAAATTAAAGACATTATACAAAAAAATGCAAAAGTTTTATAAAGTTGATATAAATCGAACGGAATGGGAGCTTCCAGAGACCTATCAGCAACTGCAACCAGTTGGCTCTGGTGCCTATGGACAAGTTTGCAAAGCTTTGGTGAGAGGAACCAATATGTATGTGGCTATAAAAAAACTAGCACGGCCCTTCCAATCGGCAGTACATGCCAAGCGTACTTACAGGGAGTTAAGACTTCTAAAACACATGGACCATGAGAATGTTATTGGTTTATTGGACGTCTTTCATCCGCATTCATCAAATGTAACATTTGAAGACTTTCAGCAAGTGTATCTTGTGACGCACTTAATGGATGCCGATCTTAATAATATCATTAGGACGCAAAGACTCTCTGATGATCACGTGCAGTTTCTTGTTTATCAAATTTTAAGAGGACTTAAATATATCCACAGTGCTGGTATTATTCACAGAGACTTGAAACCGTCAAATATTGCCGTGAATGAAGATTGTGAACTTCGTATTTTGGATTTTGGACTAGCTCGTCCAACAGAAAGTGAAATGACAGGGTATGTTGCTACACGTTGGTACAGAGCACCAGAGATAATGCTTAATTGGATGCACTATAATCAAACGGTGGATATTTGGTCTGTTGGTTGCATAATGGCAGAGTTACTTACTGGTCGCACACTTTTTCCTGGAACCGATCACATTCATCAATTAAATCTAATTATGGAAGTCTTGGGAACGCCACCGGATGATTTTCTGAAAAAAATATCATCTGAAAGTGCTCGCAATTACATACTATCACTTCCATCCATGAAGCGCCGATGCTTCAAAGAAGTCTTTAAGGGTGCTAATCCTTTGGCTATTGATTTATTGGAAAAGATGTTGGAATTAGATTCAGAAAAACGTATAACGGCGGAACAAGCATTGGCTGATCCGTACTTGGCAAAGTATTCTGAACCAAGCGATGAGCAAACATCAGCGTTGTATGACCAAAGTTTTGAGGACATGGATTTACCAGTGGAGAAGTGGAAGGAACTTGTTTTTAATGAGGTTATTAATTTTAAGCCGCCACAAACGTTTGCACAAAATTTGCTACCAAGCAATTAAAAGACCAATTATAAGAGACGTAAAGTAACGTAATGTCGTCAAGGGTATCGTGACGGGACGTAATGTAGGAGAACGTTATAGCAATTACGTTAGGCAGTAGCCAGGCAGTTGTTTGTCGTAAATAATTGCACTTTCCCGTACAAGTTAAATTTAAACGTCATCATCCATATCTGTGGATATATAGAACTGTCACATTAAAACTAGACAAAAATCGCAGTTTCAAAAGTATAAAATAGCGCAATCACCGAATCTAACCTCAATGTTCAGTTACTTTTTAACAAGACGTAACGTAACGTAGAAATCCAAACTCCACGGATCTTTACGTACCGCTCACATTACGTTACGTTTATTATAATTACTTGTACAAGGAAGTATTTGGGGTATTCACAATTCAGTGCTTTTGCCTGTGCAGTCGAGGTCTTGTACACTATACAAAAACAAAATACAATTATGTTAACAATAAGCGCAATTGCTTTTTTACCGCAGCCTCAAACTAGAGGATTCGAGCAGTTATGAACTTCTGTGCATTAAAACTTTCGATAGCTTTTGAAAAGTGATAGTGGTGTGTTCACTAGAGGTGTCAAACTATCGATAGTCTCACCATCGATAGTTTCTTTAGTTTTTAAAAAAACTATCAATATTTAGTAGAGATGTTGTTTGATAGTCGTACTGAACAATTGATAGTTTTTTAGGCCTATTACGGTTCACAACACAACAGTAATTTATGTTTTATTGCAGAATTGTACATTGCTAATACTTAAAATAACGGGGCATCTCGACAGGCAATAATTCATTGCTTTCCATCTGTTAATTGGCAATTATTGCTAATCAAGACCACTTAATTGCCATGCTTGGCAATTCATGGCGAGCAATATTGCTTTCCATGTATTGCCAAGCAATGAGCTGTATTTTTTCTGGTTTGACAGCCATTTTTAATTTTTCTCCAAAATTTTAAATGTGTATATCTATAAAAATCAAGCAGCGAGTAGAATAAATGATAAAATTATATGTTTATTTCGTAACATGACAAAACCCACCCTTGAAATATTGCCATTGCTTGCAACGGAATTTGACAGATGGTAAGCAATGGATTATTGCCTGTCGAGAAGCCGGGTAAGACACAGCTGTGTATTGCTGTGAACAGTAATAGGCCTATTTATAAAAAACCGAAACTATCAATGAGTATTGATAGTCTTAAAAATATGAAACTATCGATAATGCCATCGATAGTTTGACACCTCTAGTGTTCACGTAAACCTAACTGCACAAGTCCTCAACTGTACAGACAACTCAACTGCACAGGCAAGTGAACTGAATCGTTCATACCCCTATTGTATGAATCAAGTGAAACAACGCACTGCTCAATTGACATTAGATCACATTACGTTACTTCTATTATAATCGGACCTTAAGTAAAATTCTGTTATACTAATGTGTTCAAATGTTAACGGAACTGTAGTGGAATTCCCAAACGCGTTAACGACGATTTTCGATATCGTTCGTAAGCGAAAACTAATTTTTTATGAACTTGGCACGCACAATTACCGATAACGACAACGATTATTATAGTTAAATTTTTGGGAATTCCACTACTGGCCACCTTAAACTGCGCGCGTTTTATGGATACGCCTACATATTTTTTCAGGTTCGTAGCACTGTCCTTGACATCTGTCGATTTCGTGGTATTATGCTCAATGCTTTACCATTTATCCATTATTTTCGAGAACAACAAAAGGCCTCACCAAAATAGAAGAGTCTCTACGTAACGAGTGAAGACGAAAATGTTCGCATAAATGCAATTCAATGTTGCTATCCGAAACTTAACGAAACGGTTTGAAAAAACGTTTTGTACCGTAGGAACCCAACTTTTAGCGTCTCCACTCGTCAACAACAGCTGTTCAAAGTGTGCGCCATTTTTTCACTCATAGTTCACAAAAGTTTGTTTAATGATTAACAAAATTATAAATGTACATCAATTGATAACTAAAAAACACTCTGTTCGCAATTGATCAGCTGTTTCAGACGAGTTGAGCAAATCGGCGCCGTGTTGCAATCCCATATACCATAACCCCATATTGGCTTTATAGCACTTTTTCCTATGCTATAAACCCATAATTTGGGTTTGGGGTTATCGCACAAAATAAAATGCAATAAAGCCAATATGGGGTTATAGCACAAATTTTAAATTTTAAACATGGTATTATCTCACTTATTTGAAGGGAATAAACTCATATTGTATTATTAGACATTTGTATACAAATGAAACCAAATGATTTTGTAGGGTGTACGAATTAGCCCCCACGAACAGTTATAAATTAAAAATTTTATTTAATTTCTTTGTTTTCTTACGCCATATTTTCGTAAATCTCCGTTACAAAATATTACTTGATTAAGTTCGACATTATAGCTATAGTACTTGTGAGCGTTCGGAGAATATGCCAGCCATAAGAGTAATTCTGTTATTTTTTTTTCGTGAGTTTTTGTGAAAGATATCCATCGTATGAGTTGAAGGATTTGCGACTCGCTGATTCCATTAACAAAAGCAAAAGCACAAGCTATTAGTTGCGCTTTATAAGTTCTTTTTCCGAAAAAAGAATCAATTATAAATCCGGGAACATTAGAAAAATTTATAATATCGCTTTTATTTAGTAAGATCTTCCTTGCGTTTAAACGATTACTCTCCATTCTTTTAAAATTTTCCATATTTATTTTTAAGCAGCATACGCAAAACTGTTTTTAATATTCGCTTTTTATGTGATAACATAGTTATTAGGCAATTCAATGCAAAACAGGTTTAACAGTTAGTTCACTCTCTATTATTGATTGCAAAAAAAAACCCAGCAGAAAATTCAGTATGCCATGAAAAAATTGTTGTAAGGGATTGATTTCGATTATTTTCAAAATATATGAAAAGTTAAAATCACTTATATTGCGCATTTCGTAAAAGGGGAAACCATAATTTTGCAAAAAAATATTATAATAGAAGGGAATTTTCCCTTTTACGAAAAGTTAAAATCAGTCATACTATGTTATTTCTATAAAAAGGAAACCAAATTATTTTGTCTTTTACAAAAACATAACAAAATATATATAATTCATAAGATAATGCATGTGATACAAAATTTTTTAATTATGAGGTTATCGCACAGAAAAAAGTGCAATAAAGCCAATATGGGGTTATAGCATAAATTTCAATTTTTTAATATGGTATTATCTCACTTATTTGAAGGAAATAAACCCATATGGGACTATAACACATCGCTGGTGCTATAAAGCCAATATGGGGTTATGGTATATGGGATTGCAACACGGCGCCGAGCAAATCATTTCATTTTGGGTTAAATGTCAAAACAGACGAAACCATTGCAGACATTAGGCCCAACCAAAATAGACTAGTCGTTACGTAACGAGTAAAGACGAAAATGTTCGCTTGAATGCAATTCAGTGTTGCTGTCTAAAATAGGTCAACTCATAGGTCAACTCATCGAAACTGAACGAAACGGTTTGACAAAACATTTTGTTCCGTAAGAACCGAACTTTTAGCGTCTCAATTCGTCAGCAACAGTTGTTCAAAGTGTGCGCCATTTTTCACTCATAGTTCACAAATGTTTGTTTAATAATTAACAAAATTGTAATTGCACATTAATTTATAACTAAAAGACACTCTTTTCGCAATTGATCAGCTGTTTCAGACGAGTTGAGCAAATCGTTTCATTTTTGGTTAAATGTCAAAACAGACGAAACGAGTGCAAATATTCGGCAAGTTGCAATCGTATCGTTTCGTCTATTTTGGTTAGGCCTATACGGTGAGTTGCAATCGTCTTGTCCATTTTGGTCGGGCCTAAAGAAGTGTCTCGCGTTTCAATAGGTTTCATGTTTCAATATTAATCGTGTTTCACGATTCAGTGCAGTTGCGGACTTCAGGACTTGTGCACTTTACAAAAACAAAATACACGTACGTCAAAAATCTGCGGGATGAGCCTTAGAATGAAATCTAAAAGAGAGAAGACCTTAGTGACTAAGCTCTATCAAGAATAAGTGTTGAGTTATAAATACAAGATTTTTAGAAGAACGAGAAATAGTCTAAGATGAACCTCAAAGAACATAGCCAAATGAGCAATATGTCAAGCAAGTCAAGGCATTAGTGCTCGGAAATCGTAGGGTAACATCTAAAAACTGATAAGCCCAAACACATAGGAGGCATGCTTGCTTCAAGCATCTGACATCTTTGATTGCATATACATATTCGTATGAAGTAGCCCACTTCAAAAGCATGCATGATGCTTGAGACATGCCTGAACTTGCCCAACTTTGACCTTTTTGCAGACATCAAAGCACTGACAGACATAAGCATCAGTTGGATTTTCTTAAGCCATATTAACTCCTCCAATTGCATTTATTTATTGGTTGAATTACACAGTGCAACACATATTTTCGGGGGTGAACCAAACCAATCTCAAACGATAGTATTTGATATCAATAACAAAAGCCCAAGTCGCTTTTTGCTCTGCCACGTCACAAATTTTTTTTACAGTGGTTTTAAATTTTTTTTTATCAAAATGAAATTAAAAAATATAAAATATTATATGTTAAACTTAACATAGGGTGGTTCTTGTCTTCGGATGCCTAAATTAAAATTTTCCGGGGAATACTTTTTCGGAACACTTTAACCCCATAGCTCCTTTCAGTATAAGTCAATTTGATCCTTTTTTGGAAAAGATCCTATAAATCAACTTTGGAGGGAGGAGGGAGGGAGGTTTTTTAACAAATATTGCATCGTGCGATAATAATATCTTCATTTAGTAATAAATTTGTAATATAACGGTCTGGCGTAATGATATAAAGGTATAATTATATTTATTTATAATTATACTTAAAGGGTCTTTTCCAAAAAATGGGTCAAACTGACCCATACAAGAAGGAGTTAGGGGGTTAAAGTGTTCCGAAAATATATTCCCAGGAAAATTTTAATTTTTGCCTTATAGACATGATGCATGCTTGAGGCAAGCATTAGTAAAATCGCAAAAAATCTTCCATTCGCCATTTTTTCTTAGTATAAATCTAACTCCAGTTAAATCTAACAAGTTTCGTGGATTTAAAGAAATTAAACTCAACTCAACTTCAAACAAAAAAAAATAATTTAGACATAATATTTTGTGCTGTGACACAATATTAAATCTAATATATTTTTGATTAAAGTAATTAGTTTTAGTAAGACCTGTTCGATGAACTGTTCGATGAATATTTGATTGAATATTTGTTAAAAATTCCAGGTAGTCGGCACTATACAGAACCTCAATCGTAAATATATCCAAATTCAAAATAAAAGTGCAGCCAATATCAAAATAGGTCAACATTCTGTAAATTTAAGTCAGAATGTTAAAAAATTCTGCATATTGTGAGGGCAGAATTTTTTCAGAAAAGACTACGATGTTAGTGATCAGAACTGTAAAAATCAGCCATTTTTTAATTTTGCTTTTTTTTGCTTTCTCATGGCATTCTCATCGGTTGCATACACAGTAGAACTAGACAAGGTAGTGTTATGGCTGAATGTGTTCTCTTTCTTAATGACCATAACTGTCAAACTCAGCCATTTTGGTATTTTTGGAAATTATTGCTTTTGTATTGCATTCTCATTGGCTGCATTCAGCGCAGACAACAGTTGGCAAATGTATAAAAATTCGCTGAATGGTGAAATTTTGGTAGCGCTCACTAAAACTGATCAGGTAGCAAACGCCATTTAATCGAGCGAAAAAATTCTATGCTACATAAACACAACTGTTAAGGTAACTGCCAGAAGCTGCTACTGACGCTGTTAAAGTAAAAACATAGAGAGAACGAATCAAATTTAAGTGAGAAACCTTTGCAATTGAATTAAATTTACATAAAAATTTTATATAATTGAATTAAATCTATGTTGATATTCTTAAGATTAGTATAGTTGTGCAGTTTTGGTTAATAAGCTTCGAAAAAATTCAAAATAAAACACACTGGTGCATTGCATAAATGCAATTAGAAACTCAGCCATATACTACGTTTCCATGGTGAGTTGAGCCGGGGTAAACTAGAAATTAACTCGCCATGGAAACGCGAGTTGAGTTGCATTTCGTTAAATCCACGCAACTTGATAGATTTAACTGAGTAAGATGGGATGGGTTCAGAATGTGTAACAGTTGCTTTACTGTTGAGCGAGTTTTTATTGAATTTATTAATTATTTTTACTCACTTGGTTGGCGCTACAACCGTATGTCGGTCTTGGCCTCATCTAAGAATTTGCGCCAGCCATTTCTGTCTTTCGCTTGCTGGCTCCAGTTGGAAATTCCAAGCTTCGTCAGGTTGTAATCTACTTGGTCTTTTCAACGAAGATGCGGTCGTCCTCTTCTGCGTTGACCGCCGCTGGGTACCGAATCGAATGTTTTTTCACTGGAGCATCGTCTTTCATGCGCTGAACATGACCTAGCCAGCGAAGCCGCTCGATCTTAATGCGCTTGACTATGTTGATGTCAGCGTACAGCTCATACAGTTCATCATTCCACCGTATTCGATACTCGCCATTGACGCAGATTGATCCGTAGATCTTACGAAGAATCTTTCTCTCGAATGCTCCTAAAGTCTTTTCATCTAAACTGCTCAGCGTCCAGGTTTGTGATGCATAAAGTAGGACGGGCATGATGCGCGATTTATAGAGCGTGATTTTCGTTCGTCGAGAGAGGGCTCTACTTCTCAATTGCATTCTGAGCCCAAAGTAACATCTGTTGGCAAGAGTTATTCTTCGTTTGATCTCAATGCTGATGTCGTTGGTTGAGTTTATGCTGGATCGCAGATAAACGAAGTCCTTCACAACCTCGAAGGAGGTATTGTCAACGGTAACGTGTGTTCCAAGACGCTGGGACTGTTTGTTTGTTGACACCAAATATTTCGTCTTATCTGAATTCACTGCCAGACCCATTCGACATGACTCTTTTTCTAATCTGGAAAATGCTGCACTGACTTCGCGCGTATTATGGCCAATGATATCGACGTCATCAGCATACGCAGCAGCATAACATTCTTGTAGAACATTGTGCCACTACGTCTCAGATCAGCGTAATTATTTTTAATTCATTAATTATTTTTACTTTATTTTAATTCTGCCATTGCGCTGACATCAAATTTAACATACCATTCAGCAGGCACACAAAATAGCGGAAACTGATACTGATCAAAGATTCAATATGTATAGTAAATTTTACACCTGCTGAACGCACACATTTATACTAAGAAAAAATGGTGAATGGAGTGGCCGAAGTCCAACTCGATCCGATGTTTTGCATGGCATGGTAAAACTAGACAAGGTAGTGTTAGGGCTAAATGTTCTTAGTGACCTGTAAAACTGTAAAATTTTTGCTTATCGCATTCTCATCGATTGCAGATTTTGTATGAGCTGTCGACTTCCTTTTGACAGTTTTGGTCACCGGCTCTCCGCCCTAACACTACCTTGTCTAGTTCTACTATTGTGCACTTTCGAGCAAGAAACGAGTCTGAACACTCATCAAATCGCTTGTCAAATCGTTTGATGAAAATCAGAAAATTTTGATTTTTCTACTCATTTGACGAACGATAGTATTCCCAACTTAGTGGAAGAGGATTTTTTAAGGGTTTTGTATATTGAGGGGTTTTTTAGGGACTTTTTGATATTCTAAAGCATTGGATAATCAAATTTTACTTGTTTTGTGGGGATTTCCAAGTAATTGTAGCGTTTTAAGGGGTTTTTGACTAAAGCTTTAGGGATAAATATGTTTGGGAGTTGGTTACATTGACGAACGATTTGACCAATGTGAACACTCGTCAAATTGTGTAGAACGATTTTGTCAGTTCAAAAAGATTTCAACCTGTGCACATCGCGGCAAAAGAAGGAACTAAAGAAAATAATAAATAACTGCCAAATAATTTATAAAATAATTTCTTCTTCCAATACTATTTTATTAACAAATGCTACTAAATGTTTTCCGTTATCGCGATGTGCTAACTTCTGTGTTAAAGACAAAACTAAATTTGACGAAAAATATTATGAGTATGATGCACTGAACACATTCACGATGGGTAAGTAGCTTTGACAAGACCTATCGTTAATGTCAAAGTGTGTTTTAGAGATGCCAGTTTTCTTAATTAATGTTATTTCTAGGATAAACACTTAGAAAAGGAATTTTATGAAGGGTAAATAAGATTAAATGTCTTTATTCCACGTTGTCCGATAAATTGCACAACTTCTTTTTGTCATTTTTATCATTTTAAAAGTTATTAAAATATATGTTACTTCACACAAAATTTTCTATGAAAACCACGAATGCACGCTTACATAGCCAATAATTAATTTGAAGTGGAAGGCTCAAGCTGGACTATAACATCCAAAAATATTTCGCAGAATAAGTCCGCTTCAAGCTTGCCTAAAACAAAACACCTGTACTTCCCCGTTTTGAAGTATTGTTCGTAAAGGTTTTCATCAGAAACGCTTAGACAAAGTATGGATTTTTCATTGGATTTTAATTTGTGATATGGCAGCATTATATTTTATGATTTTGACATTAACGATAGGTCTTGTCAAAGCTACTTACCCTACCTCATTATTCTGCCATGGCGACAACTGGCAAATTATGAACTTAACACATTGACGACGACTGCAACAGTGCAACATAACGACGACTGCAACATAAAGAAAGAAACAACAATCTGGAAGTATCATTTGATTGTTTCATTCACGTATACACAAACACTTATATTGCTCTGTTGTCGCACGTCAAATTAGAAAAAATTCTAAACCGACGACTGCGACTTTGTTGCAATCACTCATTGTCGTTGCAACATTTTCACCACTTTCACCTCCATAAGAAAAGCATGTAAAAATAAAATGACATTTGACGCACTGTTGCTGTCGTCGTCAATGTGTTCAAGGTATTATTTTTACATGCTTTTCTTATGGAGGTTAATTTGGTGAAAATGTAGCAGCGACATGACAACGTTGCTGTCGCCGGTATACAATTATTTCTTATTTGGCGAGCGAAAACAGTGCAAATATAAGGGTTTGTGTATGCGTGAATGAAACAATTGTATGATTTTCCCAGATTGTTGACGACTTCATGTCGAGTCGTAATGTCGTGTCGTCGTGAATATGTTCAGGGCATGAAAACTTTTGTGGTCAAACGATTTAACAAACGATTTGATTAGCGATTTGAAGTATGAACGGGGCTTTTGTTGGTAACGAAAACGAGCGCTAAAAGGTAAAGCACTGAACATAATGGCATGAAATTTGGTACAGATGTCGAAGACAGTGCTACTAATTAAAAAAAAATAGCGGTATCTATAAAGCGCGCGCAAATTAGGATAACATTTGAACACAAGTAGTATGTGTTAACTTGCTGTGCCTTAAAAACCAAAAAGTTTAAATGCAATATTGTATTATTGTTAGATGTAAATTTATTGATAGATTAAACAATCTATGTATTTTTTTTAGTGTAAATATAAAATAAAAATGCAAACCTAAGCAAAAATTTAATTTGTTCACTGAACTGTACATGATGAAGTCTACGAAATCTGTAAGTGTGATAAAGAAAAAAAACATGCCGTAAGAGACACTGCACTTTACAGCCTTTTAGTCGCCGATAGTTTAGTTGGTTTTCATGTGGACATGGTGCCTTATGGAAGTCTTTTCACTTTCATCAAAAGTAGACGGTCTACTTCTTTCACTCTTCAAGGTGAATGACATCATCTTCATTTTAAAGATGGAACCCAATTTACATTTCTCAAATCAGATGATTCATCCAAAGTGAACAATGATAGTGAATCGCGTAAATTCGCCTTAAGGCACCATGCCCACCTGAAAACCAACTAAACGGCCGACTAATAGTCTGTAATGTGCGGTGTCTCTTATTGTTTTTAAAACTGAATTGCTCGTTGAATCTTTGTTGAAAACTACCATCAGTTGGCACTATACATAACCTCAATCGTAAATACATCGTAATTCATAACAATGCAGCCAATTTAAAATGAAAACATGTTGCATTTGTTCTGTTCTTTTCTCAGCTCAAAAAAGGTCAACATTCTGTAGATACATTTTATGAGGGCAGAACTTTTTTCAGAAAAGAATGCGCTATTAGATTTGTGTAGCGTAGTTTTCTGAAATTCAAAAAATAATCGCGTTAAACGGATGACCTACCCATAAAAGCTCTAACCATTGTATCCTTGTTTGGATGTGAAATCAAATTTAATATAGTGCAGGATCAGCAGCCACAAACTTTGTTTTGCTTCGATTTGCTTAAATTTTCCATCAGCTGTGATTGAAAGATTAAGTTCTAATTTTGTGAGAGAGGTAAGAAACGAAAACACCGTCTTTATAACACTAAGTGTAATCACGATTCAGTGCACTTGCCAGTGCAGTTGAGGACTTGTGCACTTTACAAAAACAGAATACACGTAAGTCAAAAATATGCACAAGTGATTTCCTATTGTAGCCTTAAACTTAGCAGTTGCGCACTTATGCACACTGAAAGACTTGACAGCTTTTGAAAAAGTGATAGTTGTGTGTTCACGAAAATCTAAATCCACAAGTCTTCAAATGCACTGGCAAGTGCACTGAATGCGGAATACCCCTACTCTATATTCGAATATCACAAATCCTATCCGTGGTAAAAGTATACAAGATAGAAGTGACAACTTAAAACAGCACCATATTTGTGCCCTCAAGGCCTCATAACTGGCTATTTACTACTATTTAGTGTGATTATTCTGTATATGTTACCTTGATTTTTTTTAGTTAAACTTCTTTAGCAACGTGATTTGAAACTCAGTGAAACGTAAAAGCGACAGTAAAAAGAAACGAACATACACATCTACTTAGCCAGCGAGAAAATGAGATAAAATAAAGATATACAGTGTTTCCTATTATTCTCGCCTACGATAAAAACGTTTTTATTTTAATGAATTAATCGCACAGAAATAAAAGTAGTAGTAGAAGTAGTACTTTATTGAGTCTTTAATTAATCGATATTACAAAATATATATACATAAACAGTTTCTTAATTGTAAACTTAGCATCTGTAATGTATGGCCTGCCTGGTAAATTAATAAATCAAAATTGGCGATTGTCCTAAAAATATATGGGTGAAAGAGACAACGACAGCCTGTACTTGGTGAGACATATACAAGCACTAAAAGTAATATCTACAATAAAGGGCTGCACAAATGTAATTGCTTCTTTGATTCCACCAAGTACTTTTAGCTTGGCACATCACTTGTAGCAGAATTAAGCAAAGAAATAGCGTAAAACTGTTGCTTGTAGCTCAGAGAAAAATGTAACGGCAAGTTGTGGTTTCGGTTAGCGCTACTAATCGGAAGAACAGGAAGAACATTTTACACAAAAATAGACAGAATTTCAATAATTTATTTTTTTTTACGCCATACCGAACCTTGAAATCCAGGGCAATCTTCCCCCACACTTTCTTTTTTTCTCCCAGGCAACAGCATATTTTTTTATTTTCAATGATGTGGGCGTGCTCTTCTGCCAATGAAAAATGTTCCCTCGGATGATGTGAAATTAGGCAGTCTGTTGCGTTCTGCCATTTTTTTATATATTTGCAGCACAAAATCAAAAAATATGTAAACACGAGACAGCTGATATGATGTTTTTACGTATTCACAATTGAAAAATGCACAATTAGTCATCTAACCGACAGTTGCTTAACCAGCACTTGGTGAAATCAAAATTATTTTTTTAGCTATCGTATGGTTAGCTAACTCCTGGTTAAAAGCTAGACTAACCGGACATTGAGAAAGTGGCCCTAAGTAATTAACTATTTGTTATTCCAAGTACACCAGTTATATCTACCATTTAAATGACTTGTTAATTTCCTATTATTTTTTTAACTATATGAACACATTTATATTTTGAATTTTTATTGAAAATTGCATATTGAAAATTGCTGAGTAGCTCCATTAACAAGTCCACTTGGAAACACTGTGTTTAATAGCAGCAAAAGTATTCGTGTTAGGCATGTTAGCAGCTCCTGCTTGTGGGCGAGAACTATCGGATTGGCTATGGCCACGGTTGTCAGACACTTGTTGGATAAGTATTTTGTTGCACCAAAGTTTGCTGCTGAATGCCAAAGTTAGCAGAACGCAAAGCAAGTCGTCATAATATTTCCATTTTATTGAGCCGTAGAGGTGACTGCTGGTGTAGCTTGAGCCTGCGGTTGTGGAGCTGCAGTCTGGAGTTGCACAGGGGTTACACAAGACAGTACTGTTAAGACAGTGAAAAATACGTATTAGTTGTCAAACTTTGTGTCTGTGACACGGGGGTTACACGAGACAGTAGTGTTAAGACAGTTGCAACACATTCACAAATTTTTACCTACACACACTCACTTCTACTGTCTGCTACTGTCTACTCTACTGTCTTAACTTTTTTGAAGACAGTTGGCGGGACAGTAGCTAGGACAGTAGAATAATATTTTGCATATTTTTGGAAATTTGCAATACTTTGGCGTGCTCGTAGTTTTAACAAAAATATTCTTCAGAAAATGGAAATGTTTTACGATTCTGTCTACTGTCTTGCCAACTGTCTGGACGCTTATTCATAGACACAAAGTTTGACAACTTATACGTATTCTTGACTGTCTTAACAGTACTATCTCGTGTAACCCCCGTGTGAATAAGAATTCAGACAGTTCGTAAAACAGTTGGCAAGAAAGTAGACAAAATAGTAAAAAATTTATATTTTATGATGAAATTTTTGTTAAAACTACTAGCACGTCAAAGTTTTGTAAATTTCCAATTAATTCAATTAAATTTATCATCTTCTGTCATTTGATATGCTAAATATCATCCTACCGTCCTAGATACTGTCTCGCCAACTGTCTACAACAAAGTTACACGGGGGTTACACGAGACAGTACTGTTAAGACAGTCGCAACACATTCACAAATTTTTACCCACACACACTCCTTTTTGCAGCAGTCTGCTACTGTCTGCTCTACTGTCTTAACTTTTTTGTAGACAGTTCGCGGGACAGTATCTAGGACAGTAGAATGATATTTAGCATATCAAATGACAGAATATGATATAATTTAATAGAATTAATTGAAAATTTGCAATACTTTGGCGTGCTCGCAGTTTTAACAAAAATTTCTTTATAAAATATAATTTTTTTACTATTTTGTCTACTGTCTTGCCAACTGTTTTACCAATTGTCTATACTCTTATTCACAGACACAAAGTTTGACAACTAATACGTATTTTTCACTGTCTTAACAGTACTGTCTCGTGTAACCGTGTTAAGATAGTAGCAGACAGCTGCAAAAGTGAGAGTGTGTGGGTAAAAATTTGTGAATGTGTTGCGACTGTCTTAACAGTACTGTCTCGTGTAACCCCCGTCTTACATGATATAAATCATTCGTTTGAAAATTTTCTAAATTGTGTGTACATCAAATTTATTTTTTTCATAACTGTGGGCTTAGACCGCCTGAACGAACGAAAAATTTATCGCGAACAATTTATTGCAATAAATTCTTCGTTCGGAGTACTGTTTAGACCGCACGAACATCAATCGCGAACAAACATTGGCCGCCATCTTGTTCGTTCAGGCGGTGTAAACAGCAATTTGTGCATTTGGCCGAACATCAATAAATGCAGGGTTGATAGCTCCTTATTTTTATATTAGTACTAAAACTTATACTCCGTTTCTCAACAACAAATGGTTTGCCACTCCATAACAATATATTACTCGTATTAGTTATTATAGAAAAGACGTGTGTTTAACTTAAGGGTCCATTTAAGTTTTTCGACGAACAAAAATTAAATGTTTTCACATTTTTCGTGTGTCAATAAATTTCGTAAATTTTAAGTCAATTAAATAAAAATTGTTCCTAAATTGTATGCACTTATTAAGCAAATACAATTTATACTTTCAGTCGTTCGATTTTTATTTTAGAGAAATCCTTTTTATGTTATAACTTTAAAGAATTGCTTTTAGTCACAAATCGAAATTTCAACTACCATTTTGGTTAATATCTACATTTTTCTAAAATCTTCGATTAAAAACTCAAAAAGTTTCAGCAGAACCTAAAATATTTTTTATTTTATTTGAGCGAGCTCATAAACTCAAAATTTTCATTAAAAGTTATATAGTTATTTAAAAATTACCTCAAATAAACAGTCGCCTCAAATAAATAAAATATAGGGTTTTCCGCTAATAAACTTAGTCTGGCCCTCTACACAACACAATCATATTGCAGCGAAAGTTAACAGAACACTTTAAAAAACATAAAACTAAATTACTACATATTTTAGTACTTTTTATAAAATATTCTCTAAAGCTAGTCCTCTTTGCTACTTTTCTGTTTTTAAACACAGCGCAACACCGGATTCGCCCAAAAAGATCGAAGCTTGTTCGATCAGAGCGTACGAAGGAATCTTCGTTCGTTCGCCCTAATTTACTGCACAGATAACCAGATAGGAAACTTCGATTTTTCAGTCAGAAATCAGCTGATCTGAGATTGGTTCTGCCAAAGAAGTAAAATATAAGGAAGTGGTGTAATAGCAGAAAAGTGTGGTATTTTCTATATTGGTGTTGGTTCACACAAATACAGAAACAATCACAAAGGGCCGTATTCGGTTGTATCGTAAAAGAAGGCCCAAACTGTTAAAGTTTGTTCTTATGCATAAAAATTTTAGAAACATTTCAATAATAGCAACAACTCTAATTATTTAAAAAAATTTTGATCGCTCGCAATTGGCTTAGAAGTTATAGGCATCCAACGTTGGAAAAAGTGGTCTAAGAATTTAGCTGATTTTTTAAGTTTTCCAACAAAACTAAACTTTATGGGTATCAAAAGACAGATAATACAAGTATCTATTCAACAAGATATCAAACATAAAAATACATGCATTTAAGATACAGCCCTTTTTTTACTTAAAATCGCGAGGTTTTTCCAAATTTAATAAAAAAAAAAATAAATGTATCAAAAGGAGGCCTTCGGATGCTGCTTAGGGTTTACAAACCTCAGTAAGTACCACACAGGCTTCTCTGTCTACAGCAGTTCTGAATGTAATTATCTTTTTAATAATTCTCTTTTTAATGTATTGCTTTCGTAAAAGAGAAACCACTAGTCTTTCAGATAAATTCTTATTATAAAAAATTATATCTTAATGAATTCTTATGGAATTCTAAATTTGACACCTCGTTGAATAGATACGCACATTACCTTTGTTTTAATACCCATAAAGCTTAGTTTTGTTGAAAAACTATAAAAACTGCAAGATTTTTAGGTAATTTTTTTATATTTGAAGGCCTATAAATTTTAAACTTCAACTTTAATTACAAATTATATTAGGTTAATTTTTAAAATCCTTATTTTTTTGGGTGTTTCTGCCTAGTTGTTGTGTAAAAATCAGAAAAATTTAACAAACAGGTACTAAATCTGATTCACTGGGTCATGTGAATAAAAAATCAGCAAATGCTTTAACTGAATTTTTCTAGTAAAAAGTATGGATTTAGTGAATAAAAAAAGCTATATAGATATAGCTTAAAAAGCTTAAAGCTATATAGATATAGATATAAAAAAAGCTATATAGATATAGCTTTTTTTATTCACTAAATCCATACTTTTTACTAGAAAAATTCAGTAAAAGCATTTGCTGATTTTTTATTCACATGACCCACTATGCTGAAAACAAGAGCGCCCCAAACATGTATTCAACTGCGAAAAATGACTGCGCCCCTGAAGCAGTGTTTGTGTTTTGACAGATGTGGTTTGATCAAACTGGCGGAAAATTAACGGGGTCTAAATTGCATTTTTAAACCATTTTTAATAATAAATATATACATTTCTAACACAAATAAGTTAAAAAAATATCGTTAGAAACTAAATAAAGCACATTTGTTAAAAGAATTTAAGCCGTTTGGACATATTTACCTGTGGAACGAATGCGCATTGTTTTTAAGTTTTCTGGAGCTATTACAATTCTTAACCGCACAACTCATATTGCATTTATTTTAGTGTTTTTTTTTCTTTAATTTTGTTGCTTTTTAAGCGGTGAAAAATGCTTAAAATTAAATTATTTTCAACTATTTTGCTGAGGAGTCTTCCAATCAGATGCCAGGGTTCTCAAAAATGTCAAAAAACACGCTCTTTCTCGCTCGCACAATTTACGATTGGTGCGACAGTTCACGTACAGTGTATGTGTAAGCAACACCATTTCCTTATATTTTACTTCTTTGGGTTCTGCAAATTGTGAAACTCACGTATTGTGTACGTGAGTTCACCTTTTTTCACCTCATAGCTGTCAATGCTGTTTAATGTCAGATGCTAAAAATCTAAATTTTCTAAACTAGAAATTTTTGTGTTTATCAGTTAAATCGTTTCATTATAAAGAAACTTGTGTGAAAAATGGCAGAAAATCTAAAATAATTAATTATTAACAAAGAAATCAAAGGCAAACAGAAAATTGATGTGTGTGCTGTTGTTGGCTTTGGCAACTTTGCCAGCGCAGATCCTTTGTGATGCTGGTAAAAAGGAGGAAGACTGCAGTGGATCTACACTTTCTGATGAATATCTATGAGCGCTTAACAAATTATATCCTAGATGCATCGCACAATCAAACAAATGTTTTGGCGACCATCTATCAACGTGTTACCACTGAGATCTGTAAGAAGTGCTATGTTAAACATACCATTTGGCCGGATATCTATTTGGATCTGTTTCGTAAGTCAAAGCGTGTATTTGATAATCGTCGAATGTTCACGCTGCGCCAGATTTTTGCGTACCGCGATAATGTTACTCGTCTGGAAGATAAAAGTTACGACTACGTGCCAATCATATGATGCTGCAGATCTGAGTTTTCCACGTGAAGTGCAAGGTATTTTGTCATGCTGCAATCCGATACCTCCCTCCAATGGTGCGTCAGAATATGCGTATGTTGCATCAGATTGTGCTGCGTGCTCGAGAGCAGCCCTTGGTGAAGGTAGGTTAATAAAAAGACAATTTTAATATAAGTTGATTTAACTTTCTTCTGCTATATTTCTTAGCTAACTCATGAAACAGCCGTGGAGCATCGCATTGATAAAAGCCACTCAAAACACTACAACAGCAAATTGTACTGTCCACATGATTTGTCACATTGTGAGGAGTTTCGAGATGACTTACCTATTCTGTTGAACTTAATAAAACAACGATGTTAATTTGGGAATTGGTCATCAACAATACATTCATGTCTAAACCTGCCTGTATTATCTTTGATACTTCAGCTAATTCAGAGGTAAGCTTAACTGAGGGGAATTAAATCGTAAATATTGCTACTTATATGTTCCCTCTTTTACAGGATGAAGTTGTCAAGGGAAATTTGAAAAAGATAGAGCAAATTAAATTCATCAGTTCGTATGACCGCTACTTTGCTATGTTGCCCAACGAGAAGCTGCAGGCACAGAGGCGGAGAATAAGAAACGACAGTTGTGTACAAATGCAAGAGATTTTTTTTGAGGCCAGAAATCCGATCTACATTCGCTGCCCACACCAAACCGCAGCAACAGCAAGGGAAAGGAGCAATAAAGGACAAAACACGCTTTAACAATAAAAATTAGAAAAACAAATATAAAGGGGCACAAGAATTCGCATTCGAATCAATCTTCAGACACAACAGTGCAGCAAACTAATTTCGATCAACAAGTTAATTGCCCTTATTCTTGTTGTCACTTCGCATATGTGAGAGCCCTCACACTCATGTCACGTCACTAGAAATCTGGTATTCTTGTTGTCATGCTTTGGCTGGCACAAACTCACGTCACATGACAACAAGAATACCAGAGTTCTAGTGACGTGACACGAGTGTGAGAACTCTCACATAGGCGATGTGACAACAAGAATAAGGGAAATTTACATTTGGCAATGTGAAGGGTAAAATTAGTTAAATTTAACATGTGACATTCATTAGTAATAATGAGAAGATTTTAATCTTATTTACATATAATTTTCTGCAAAATAAAATGAATGTATCGCAGCTTTGGAAATGCAAGAAATCGTAAAAACACTTTTTATGATTTTACAGGAGAAACAAATAACTTTCTAAATTCTTAAGCACACTGAAGGCTTTTAGAATTTTCTTAATAAAAACGTCGGCTTTAGTTGTAGGAGTGTAAATGTATTTTGATACAGTGCATCATAATCAATCAAAAAGTCGATTTTTAATATTTTGTTGTAACGCATTCTTGCATTTTAGGTGGCTATTTGTAGAGCTCTCACTTGACTTGTCATTGAAATGTGCCTATATATTATTTCAATATAAATACATCATCCAACAATGAACGAAAATAATCACAAACGAATCATATCTAAGTTATTTTAACGAATATTTGTGTGCATATTAATGCATCGCTGGAGTTTATCGTCATTTAAAAAGCAAAGAGGCGTAACAACACTTTTCATGATTTTACAGGAGAAGCAAAAAACTTTCTAAATTTCTCAAGCGCTTGCACTGAGGGCTTTTAGAATTTTGTTAATAAAAACGTCGTTTGTAGTTGTAGGAGTGCACAATTTTGCAGCAACATGTAATTTGATACGGTGCACCATAATGAAAAAAGATGAACCAACATGACAAGAATGAATTAAAAGATATTTGACATTAAAGTTAGTTGGATTTTTGATTTTTTGCCGAAGAAAAGCAAAACAATTTTTTTGGCTATTTTATAAGAAAACATCAGCCGGACTTAAATCAAATTTATGTTTTTTTATCCTTTTATTTTTTCGACAGCACCTTTCATTGCACCGAATACACGGGCACCAGTAGTGGTACGTGCTTAACCGACATTCAAGTAACAACGAAATGCACCTGGTCCATCATCGACAGGTTCAGCATTGTACTCCTCACCGGTAAATTTAGAGCAACCAACATAAATCGAGTCTAAACCCAATTTGTTGAGCACACGACGTGCTACCAACAAGCCAGTGCAGTAGGCGGCAGCGTAGTTGGTAAGACCGACCTTAATGCCGTATTTGGGCAGCTCATGCGAGTAGGCTGAGCAGACAACACGGTCTTCTTCAATTCTGGCATAATTCTGTTGAGAGACAAACGAATTAAACAATTAAGAGTACAATTCTTGAACGCCAGTACTTACGTCTCAGACCTTGTCCAAGTTAACATGCCGATTTTATTTAATCCGGCTTTGATTCACTGAAAGATATGGTCGGTAGCCGCTGATTTCATACTTTTGGCAGAATTTTTTCTTCATCGTTTAGCTTAGTTTGTTTCCTAGTGCAACACCGCCTCTGCCCACATCATATCGTGATGTTTGACTTTCTATCAACAAAGAAAAAGATTAATTAATTATGGAATTTATTACTTCGCATACATTATTTACAACTTACATTCAATTTATTTATTTATTTTCTTTGTTTAGGGCTGTTCACATTTCAAACCGCTCATCAAATCATTTGTCAAATCGTTTGACCACAAAAGTGTTCAGACTCATCAAATTTTTCATCAAATTTCATTTTATCTTGAACACCGAAGTAAGCACATCGCGATGACGGAAAATTATTAATACCACTTGTTATTAAAATCGTATTGGAAGAAGAATAAATTATTTTATAAATTATTATAAATTATTTGCAACAGTTATTTATTATTATTTTGTTATTATTTTCTTCCGCTCCCTCTTTTACCGCGATGTGCTCAGGTTGAAAACTTTTTAGAACTGATAAAATCGTACTACACAATTTGACGAGTGTTCACACTCGTCAAATCATTCGTCAAAAGGGCTGTTCACATTTCAAACCGCTCATCAAATCGATCATCAACTGATTTAACAAATGATTTGACCAACAGAATTTGTATGGATTTGATGGCGATTTGACGAGTGTGAACACTCATCAAATCGTTGGTCAAATCGTTTGATGAAAATCAAAATTTTTTGATTTTTCTGCTGATTTGACGAATGATTTGACGAGTGTGAACACTCGTCAAATTGTGTAGTACGATTTTATCAGTTCTAAAAAGTTTTCAACCTGAGCACATCGCGGTAAAAGAGGGAGCGGAAGAAAATAATAGCAAAATAATAATAAATAACTGTTGCAAATAATTTATAATAATTTATAAAATAATTTATTCTTCTTCCAATACGATTTTAATAACAAGTGGTATTAATAATTTTCCGTCATCGCGATGTGCTTACTTCGGTGTTCAAGATAAAATGAAATTTGATGAAAAATTTGATGAGTCTGAACACTTTTGTGGTCAAACGATTTGACAAATGATTTGATGAGCGGTTTGAAATGTGAACAGCCCTAAATCAGCAGAAAAATCAAAAAATTTTGATTTTCATCAAACGATTTGACCAACGATTTGATGAGTGTTCACACTCGTCAAATCGCCATCAAATCCATACAAATTCTGTTGGTCAAATCATTTGTCAAATCAGTTGATGATCGATTTGATGAGCGGTTTGAAATGTGAACAGCCCTTTTGACACAAAAAGTTTTTAGTGGTGAATTTATACCAACAGTGAAGTCGAACAGTGTTGCCGCGACGAAGTTAAAAAAGTACCCTTGAAAAGGTCCCAAATGTATCCACTTTAGAAAAAAGAGTATCCACGTATCAAATTCGAAAAATCAATAATATATACATTTTTTTTTAACACAAAAACAAAATTTAAAATTTTTCAAACAATGAAACCCAATTTTTAACGCTTTAATAACAATTTTGCAAGAAAAAACATGTACTTAATAAAAACGTCTAACGATAACGCTCGAAAATTTTATGTATTTTAGAATTTTTTTAATATAAAAAACGGTATAAAACTATAAAATAAAAAACGATATTTAAAATTTTAAGGTATATTGTTTGATACAAAAATTTTTCAGGTAGCCCTGACAACAACCTATTTTCTCACGAGCTGCGATAAACGAACTACAAACAGAAGAAAACAAAACGAGCGTTAATAAAAGTTTTTTCAATACTTTTTTAAAGCACCACCGCCTCCGCTGACATCGTATCGTGGAGTTTCAGTTTCTATCAACAAAGACAAAGATTAATTATGGAAATTATGTAAATAAATACAAATGAAATTTATTTATTTATTTTATTTATGTGACACAAAACATTTTTGATATCTCCATAGAAACCATAGCATGCCCTCGTTTTGATTTTCTTTTGTTTGACATACTTTATAAAAATTATACTATTGTAAATTGTAACACTCCACATAAAAAGTAATTTTTTTATTTTGATACTTTTTGAAAATAAGAGCCTGGACGGTATTGTAGATTTTCACTTTTCTATTTGTATTCAAAATAAAGACAAATATTATTAATGGCATTCACTACATCATTTAAGCCCTGCTAATTTGCTAAACTTAACAAATTCGTTAAATCGTGTCAAAATTTTGTATTTTTGCTTAGCCGAGACCGTTTGTTAAGTTGGAAACGTCAAACTTATTGATTGAAGTGATAAATCGTTTTTGGAATGAGTTCTAATAAGTACCATATTATTTTTGATTTGTAGCTTCAAAGTCTAAAAACTGCTCTTTATTAATAAAAAAATAAAAACTTTGCAACGGGGTTGGTAGAGATGCAAAACATTTCAAAGGTTCTGAATAGCAAATGTTTAAAAAGGGTTAACGAACTGTAATATAAAAATTTAAATACATTTTTTTTACAGAGTACTGGTTACACGAGTTATTAAAACAACATATTTTTATAGTTGCAGAAGTCTGTCTTTCGATTTTGACAATCAGTTTAGCACTTTATTGTAAAATGTCTTAGCAGGTTCATTCAAATCCACAGCTGCTAACTTCAACAATTTAGCAGTTAAGCAGAACTTAACAAATTTTACTGAATACCATTATTATTAAATAATAACAGAAGGACGTGCTTTTGAAATTTAAATTTTAAAAACAGGGTTTTTAACCGGTTTTAAGTGTAACATATACGATTTTTTTAAATAAAACTTTGCTAGCGATATCCACTGATGTTGTGAGTTAAATATTTCAGATGTTTAGGCTGAATAGCTTTTGTTTTTCTACAACACATCGCCAAAAAAAAAATAGTTTTGAGATAAATAAGTGTTAAAACAGTAAGCATGGATATTTTTAATGTGCGCTTGATACCTTCCAAAACTGCATATAAAATTTAAAATTTCAAACTTGTTCGTTTTTTAGTAGCTATATTAGAAAAATATGCTAAGAAAATCTATTAGTCTTATCGTTTATTGCAAGTTTTGAATTACAAAAATTAAATTACATCAGAAAAAACAGCTGAGGAAAACTTAAAAGGTTTATCACAAAAATTGAAAGTTATTTGTAAAGAGGTGGCTTTAATACATATTTTGATAAGAAAATATTACCCAAAAAAGTCTCAATGACATAATTTGTCTTAACGTTTTTGTCCAATTTAAGGAACTATCAACTTTTTTATATATTTGCATAAAAAGAACATATATTCATATTAAAAAAATATCTTTACAGAAGCTCAAATAAAAGTATCCATCCATTTTTAAAAGAGAAAAGTATCCAAATTGATTTGCAGCCAAACGGCAACACTGAAGTTGAAGATTTTCAACATGGCTTATTCACCACTAAAAACCAGGGAAGTTTTCCTGTGCACTTCTGATTTCTTTTTTGTCATACCTTTTATTACCCATTTTGTTCCAATAATGTAACTTTTTAAAGTATGCGGTTGCCACCTATTATAGGTGAGATTCTCTTCGATTACCAAAAACCAGGGAAGTTTTCCAGTGACAATTACGACTGCAGTCAAACATTTTGCGATAGTATTGGGGCAATTTGACGTAAAATCGTACATCGTGCCATCCCTTTCTACAAGTCGCCCATCGAAGTTTCCTATCTGGTTATCTGTGATTTACTGTTTACACCGGGCAAACTTTGTTCGCGATAAATTTATAGCGAACACTGTTCGTTCGGGCAAAGTGTTTAAACCGAGCGAACGAACGAGGTTTCTTTCGTTCGTTCAGGCGGTCTAAACGCACAGTAAGAAAGAACAAGACAAAGACAAGTAGAATACAACAAAAATCATTTGTCTCTGTCTACCACACCAATAAGAGAAAACAGGGATGTACAACTGAATTGCTGCCTCTTAAATAATAGGTTTAATAACTAATAGTATTTTGTACCGCTACCCAATCAACCATTGCGTAATAGTGTTTGGAGTAAGCTTACCTGCAATGGAATAATGAAAGCCTTTTGCAAACATGCTTTGAAAACACTTGTCCACGTAATAAATTTACAAGTTGTGTTGTAAAATGTTATCGAAACATGATATAAGTAAGCTTCTTATAATAATATTTGTAGTAAGTTTACTTGAAGTTTAATTTACAAACGTTTTCAAAGCATGATTGGAAAATGCTTTCAGATGTAATTGTTTCACAACTTCCACATTATAAGGGAATTCCCAATCATTGAAAATTGCAATTGCAATAAAAAACGAAGTACCATCACTAACAATTTTGATGTTAGTGGCTTGAGTTCAGTGATAATTAGAACTCGTGTAATGATGATTGTCAGTCTTTTATAATATTTTTATGGTTAAATAAATTTGTTAATTACATCAATGTGCTTAAAAAAATATATATTTAATGGTCCAAATAGTTTATATTTGTATTAAATTTCTTTTGAGTGGCAATGTTTTTACCGATTGCGCACTATAGATAAAGTTTCTATAGGTTCGGATGTGAGGTCCTTCATATGGATTCATTTTACAAAGAAGATTAATTTTAGCTGTTATGCTAACGGCAAGCAAATTAGATTACTTAAATTTCAGAAAAACCTGTGTTAAAAGCTTGCAATAATACTTACTTCCCATTATTTAATAAATGTTTTAATAATATTTTTATAACACTTTTTTCCAATTTTTTATAAACAGTTGTAAATAACTTACAATAACACTTACTTCCAATTATTTTATAATTATTTTCAATAATACTTTTACAACAATTTTTTCCAATTGCAAAGTAAGTATTGTAGAAAGCTTATTAACAACACTTATATCCAATTGAATAGTAAACGCTTGGAATAATATTACAGTAAGGAATATTTTTCCAAGGGTTCCTTTTTGCTTATTCTACAATTACTTGAAAGCATTTCACAACAGTTTTTACAAGCTTTTCCCAAGCGCGATGCTTACGCTTGTAAGCTTACTACAAGCTTATTCCAAGCTTGTTTGGCTTATTGGGTATTTTAATAACAAAATACCATGCATGTGTGTTAGTGAATACAGACATTTTTTTGTGAATGTGTTAAAGTTTCGGTTAGGAGTGTCTTGCAGGGACGCTTTCCGAAAATGAGAGTGAGAGAACGAAAGTAATTGCGATCCCCACAAATGCTTTGTACAGCGATTCAAATGTAATTGTGCAGCCCTTTAATATACGATGACGTGTTACTTTCATATATACAGTAGCCTAGAGTATAAATGGGAAATATAGATAAATAAACGCATACATTTTATAAATTACATCAAATTTATATTTTGCGTTCACATATAGAATTATAAAAATACACAATCACTGTAAAAATAAAATATTAAATCATTATTATTACAGTCACGATAATCACTAATAAAATGCAGCTGTTCCGTTGAATTCAATTGCAGCGGCTAAGCAGAAATATATTGTACAGTTCGCTTCAACTCGTTTAAGTTGTCAAGTGTTCTTCCCCAAGTAGAATTTTGCGACCACAGGTTACTTAAGACACATTTTTTACACTACGACGTTGCAGCGATACTAATTTGGAAAATATTTTGTGGGAAAAGTTTGTAAAAATTCCTAGGATACTACTTTACCACTAGGTCACAGAATGTTGTAACGATTTATCAAGTGTTAAGGCTTGATTACCCAAGCGTAACGTGAGGTGGCGCAGCGGGATGTAGCGTAGTGCGACGTTGCCTCGAGGATAAGCGATTACCAAAATCGTAATCCAACGTAGTGCAGGGCACTTATTTTATTATAGTAAGCTTATTTACTTCTCCTCGTCAATAAAAGATTGCATTCTTTCTTATATAGTATTAAAATTTACAATAATGTGAAGTCAAACAAATTTTTTCGCTTGTAACACAGCTGTCGAACTGTCAAAAATCGTAACGTTGCGTAGAAATCTATTTTCTACAGACTTCTACGCTGCGTCACGCCACGTTACGATTTCGGTAACGACTTGTACACATTTATCATTAAACAGATTTTAGCTTGACAATTGGCAACATCGCGCTACGTTACCTTACGCTTGGGTAATCCAGCCTTTAGGCCTTTTCCACACTTGGTCAACGCAACTCCAACTCAAGTTGCTAGCCTGTGTATTTATACCGGAACCTTCAGATTAAGCAACTTGCACGCAACAAGCTCTCGACACGTTCTCAACCTGTTCAACGCAACGCGGCTTTCCGCAATTTTCATCGGCGACTTGTTGCATCAGTTTGTTTATTTTGTGAATTGTTTGTAGTGCAGTATTAATCAAGGTGAATAAGTTAATAAATAAGTTCTTTTTTTCATTAATAGAATCGTAAAGAAGAATAAATAGTTTGCAGGACGAATGAGCAAGTGTTAAATATTAAATAATAAATATATGCTGCATGACTTTTGAAACAAGTCTGAAAGCATTCGGTTTATAGTTGCATTGCTTTTCAACTTTTTCGCTGTTGCGTTGATGTGTCGTTTGAATTGCGTTTTACCTTTTTCCAAGTGTGGAAAAGGCTTTACTTTTAAAAAATGCATCACTCATCATTCATCAAGATGTACATTTTGTAACAATTAGCTAATTGCGACCCAAGTTATTTAAAATGGTGGGCGCAAATTATTATTATATTTAAACATATTTTATTAATGTATGAAATTGTTGCAATATTTTCTGAATTCAGCTTGCGCTTAAATTCTTAAGAAGTTTTGGCTGTTATTTTACCGAAAATCTTCTTTGCCATCTATATTTAGCTCCAAATAATATCAAAAAACACTTAAGATTATGTTGTACTCCTATATATTATATAAATTTTAATTATAAAATAATTATATATATGGCTGCAAAATGTAAACAAAACATGAAAACAAAATTAATTTTTTTGCAATTGGCAACTCTGTAATGCATTTATATATAAATGTGTATACTAAAATGTGATAAGTCACTTCAAAGTAATTTTCACTAACACAATAGGTGTGTTTCCGTACTCTACACTGTGTAAGATTTGTGTAACTTCTGGTAAGCTCGAACTGAGAGAGTAAAAATGAAATTTGAGAATATTAGCAAAAGTACGGAAACAGCTTCTTGCAAGTTTCGAGCACAAAACAGCTGATTCTGAAAGCAGACGAGTCAAACGTAAATAGCGCCAATTGAAATTGTCGTAATTTTGTTTATGAAGTAAATTTTTTTAAGCTATAAAATCTTTTAAGTTATGTTTTAAGTTATAAAATTACTTTAAATAATTTATTTATAGTTAAAAATGGAAGGTCAAAAGAAACTGCAATTTGTAAATTTATTTTTAGCAGCATAGTTTGTGAATATTTGTGAAAAACATAAACAAACATTTGACATTTGCTTGTTCTTCTTGATGCTTCTTCTTATTGATGCTTGTTCTTAATTTACTCGAAGTCTTGAGTTCTAGCACGCTCTGTGCACATTTTGTGCTCGAGAGAGCGATTTTATGCTTGTTCTTCTTCTCCCATTTCTTACACAGAAAGTACGGAAACAGAAAATAGCGACTCACAAGTCACACAGTGTGAGTACGGAAACAGACCTAATGTCAGCATTGTGTTGCACCACTTTCGAATCATAGTGTTTCTGTAACGTAACCAATACGTAACATCATGTCAATTTTGACACAAAAATAAACGCTACGACGTCGCTGCAACCCAAATGTGGACTATCTGTTCTAGTTGGGTCTTTTTATAAATGAATGCTATAATAAATAAATGAATGCTATGTGTACATTAGCAGCGGTAACAAAAAATAAGCCATAAACCCAAAGTTCATACTGTAGCTCCCAACACTTTTGTTAATAAAACTTAATAAGTATTCGTATAACTGTTATTCGCATAACTGTGTTAACTGAGAAAGCCGTATCAGCGTATAGGCAATTTCAGTAAAAAATTACTGGTTGTACTTCACAACCTCACCGTTGAAACGATGCGAGTCGACCCAAAGAAATAAAAATTATGTATAAGTTCTATATTTATCTATGTATTCAGAGATGTTTTTATCTGAGCTTGCCATGCGTTGCTATGTTGTGCAAAATCAGATACACGCAAATCCTATTTAACTATGGAAATCAAAAATTAATAGATCTCAACGTCCCGTTCCATCTTATTATAATTGAGCTCATAAGAAACTCGTAAAAGATTGTAAAGTGACATTTTTCTTAATGTCTGTCTGTAGTGTGCAAATATATTCGGTGTGCGGGGCTCTCGGTATCATTTATGACCCTGTCTACACTAGCCTCATTCAACCGACTCACTTTGGCCCAAAATACACTGTAGTGCTCAGTCTGCGTGAGCAGTCAGTTATTCAAAAACACACTGTATTGGTCAGTCTGCGTGAAACCAGTTTGGTTTTGTGTACATGAACTGTGTGTGATTGTATTGGTGTAGGCATCTCGTAAATAAAATATGATTCCTTCGCTTATGTCTGCATGTGTCCATCGTCACTACAGCTTTTTCTGTGAGTGAAATTTCACGCACCTCACGTCGCCTCGTCGCCTGCTTCACCTCCCTTGCCTAAGAAACCCGGTTTCACGCAGACTGAGCACTACAGTGTATTTTGGGCCTTTGATGTCTGTAGAAGAGATGAGGAAGTGGGAAGATGAATGTACCGTGAGGCAAGAGTTTCAAAAACTTTAAAAATTTTGCGACTCACTTTGATTTGACATTTGTCATTTTGAGTGTTTTTTTCGTTTATGCGCTAATGAGCCTGTTCTCACGCGCCTTACGTTAGGCGGATCATCGGATTAATTTTGACGTCTACAGGTAAGGTGGGAAGTGGGAAGGTGACAAGTTACGTGAGGCAGCATTTTCAAAAATTTTAAAAATTTTGCGATTCATTTTGACGTCTGTTACTTTGAAGTTTCATTGTGCCTCATTTTACTCGTGGTTCTCTTATGTTTTAGCGCAAATAAATTTTGTTTTGCATTGGTTGGGTTTTCTGTTTGCGTTGCTGTTTAATTTAAGACTTACAAAGTAATGAATTCTCCGAAATTTAACACCACATTTATGGACTGTTCTCGGAATGCAAAATAAGGCGGGCTTAAAAAAGTCGGTAGTAAGAACACCTGACAGATGCATAGTGTCAAAATAACGCCATTACTCTGCCTTTTTTAAGGCGAGTGAGAACAGGGTCAATAGCTGCTGAATTTGCAGTGCTGTATACAGCTACGAAGCACACACTCAAGCTAATACACATTTGTTATTACTTTAGAATGTTTTATTATAAAAACAGCACAAAAGCAAATGTAGACTCAAAGTGAGGCAAGTTATGTGTGTGAACATTTAACTACTTCTTCATGGCAAAGTGAATCCGTTGAGTGACAGGCTCTATTTGAGAACTACTAAAAACTCTAAAATGATACCCAATATTAAAATTTTACTACTGTTATAAAATGTAAAAATGCAACTCTGGCAACGACAACACTAACCTCAACGTAGTATTATTTTTTAATTCTGCAATTTCAATAAAATACCAGTGTTTATTTATTAAAATAAAATGCTACACTTAACTAAACGTCTCGCAATAGCTTCGCATCTAAAACTTTCCAGCCAAAATCCACAGAAACGAGCAGTTTCTGCCCTCTTTGTTAGCGCTGACAAAGCCATGGAGAACTGCGCACCGCTCAATCCTTTCATGGACTTCGAAGATACATTTCGGAATGTAGAACTCTTGAAGGAAACTATAGCGCAAAGACAGTTGCCAATCGATGTTACCAAAACATTGGAAAACTATAGGAAATACCTAAATGTTCAAGCTCGAATACAGAATTTAGAAAAAGAACGGAAAGAAGTAGTACAAATGATACGGTAAGAGTAAATACTTGAAAATGCTATCATTTAAAATGTAATCTTGTATTAAGATTAGTGATACAAAAAATGGCAACGACTTAAAAGAGAGGGGAAAGGAGTTAAAAAATGAATTTAAACGGATAAGGGAAGAATTCTATTCAATCGAGAATGAATTCGCACAAGAATTTCTTAGTTTGCCGAATACGCTACATCCAGCTTGTCCACGCAACGAACATGAAAGAGTAGTCTATAACAGCAGTACAGCTAAAAATGAAAAAACTGAGACACATCTTAAGCGGATTGATCTTATAAAATTCTTGGACAATAGCTGTTTTTACTTAATGGATGAAGCTGCCGAATTTGAAGTGAATTGCATGTACGCCCTGGCTAATTATTTCGTTCTAAATGCCGAATTTATTCAAACGGCGAACCCTGACTTTGTTCGTCTTGTTCTAATGGAAGCCAATGCAACGCCTCTTAAGGACTACCATGTTGTTGTTGATAAACACTTGCAAAACACATTCAACCCCACATTTTTGGCTGGGGGTGCTTCGTTCGAGAGTTTTTTAGGAGCTGTGGCGAAACTTTGTGTGTATCCCAAAGTGCTGCCCCTACGCCTGGTAAGCACTGGGCGTATTTATAAAAAAGTTCATACGACTCCCGACACAAAAGCAAGCCTTTTTACAGCTACACAATCTAATGCAGTGTCAACATTTGTAGCTTCCTTAACTGCAGCGGAGGCAGAACAACATATGGAGGATATTCTGAATATAGCAGTCGATTTTTATAAGAAATTGGGAATTAATTTTAGAGTCGTCTACACTCAGGCCAATAAATTGACACCTGCTGAAAAACTGCGCGCAGTAATAGAAGTTTACTCACCTGCCGAACAGCGTTATGTCTCAGTTGGACATGTTAGTAATTATGGTGATTATGTTTCGAAAAGATTGCTATTTGCCGCGCAAAACCAGAAAAAATATTGTTTTTTACACTTAGTAGGAGGACCAATACTTACTACCACACGCTTAATTGCAACATTAATTGAAAATAAAATAGCGCTCGATCAAGTCAATCTGTTGGGCACACAAGACAATTTCAAACAATCAAATCCTAATGAAGCCATCAAAATATTTAAGGATATTTTTTCTTAATGGTTTTTCACTGTTATAAAATATATTCAATTTTATGATAAGTATTTTTCGACACGTTATAATTGTCATCGCATAAAATAAAACTAAAAATAAATTTCATCTTAAGAATAAACTGGTTGAGTAAGCATAGTAAGTTATTAGTGTCACCAAATGTTTTCTTCGTTAGATTAACATTGAATGTTCATTTTAGGAAAGCGTTTTTGAATTTTTTCACACTCTGGTGTTTTAAAAGCAAAAGAACGATGCAAAACTTTGTCCATAGATTCTCCTTGATAAAATTCCGTTAACCCCCTGGGTTGTACCACTTTAAGAAAATAGGTTGTGTTGTATTTAAGCGCGTTAAATTCCAATGAGTTCTTCTGAAAAATAAACATATATGTATATATGAATTTTATTTAAATACTGACACAACATTTAAATATCTTTCTTGGCTATATTATCAATACTTAAACGGTTTGCTCCAAAACGTAAGTCTGTCATATTTTTGCTAACACTGTACATTGAGTAGTTATGCTTTTTGCTGTGTATGAACTTACTTTAGCACGAATCGCACTGTACTTAATGTATTCACAGTTTGTGTCTCTGGAACAGAGTTCATAAAACCTGTTAGAATAAAAGAAAATGCCTAAATTTATACAGAGTTATCAATAACAGTATCTCACTTTTCTTTATCTGACTGCAGTCCACTTATCTGCACTATCATACCAAACTTTTGATTTAAACGAAAACGCACATCGAAGGGAACTGTTGTGTTGATACTGCTTGTTGATTTTGAGTAACCTTTATTAATATGTGCCTCAGAGTGTTTCTTAAGTTTGTATTGTTCATTGTTAACTGATTGGTAGCAACTGAGAGGTTTGCTTTTCAATGAACTTGTTGTGGAATTGAATAATATTGAAATTTTGTCTGACTTTAGCCTACGACTTCCGCTAATACTCATGGCCAATACTTGTATATAATAACTGGATTCTGGTTGCAGATTTCGAATCTCAAATTGATGAATCTAAAGGTATTGAAAAAAACAAAGTTAAAACAGTTACTCTAAATATGGAAAAGCCAGACTGCCACATGAACTACAAAATTAAAGCGATCAGATTAAAATCAGATAGTAGAAAAGGTATTTTTATAAGAAAAGTAATATAGTTAGGGTATCGGATAGAAAATTTATAAATGACCTTCAGTCGATTTTTCCAGAATAACAATTTTTTACTTGTTTATATGCACAAGTGTGCAAAACCTAAACAAGTTTTTCTTAATATGGTCTAGCTTTTTAATAATCACAACTACGAATACATTTTGTTTCAGGTTTTAGTAATACTCAGAAACTAGCAGCGGATCCGACAGAGGTTGTCTTGCCCCACAATTAAATGAATTTGTTTGTGATCGTTTTGTGAAAAGTGTGGAAGTGTCTTTTATGGCATTTTCGTTTCTCAAAAAAATGCTACATTTTGTCTGCCCTTTTTGGAAAGTTCGCCATCTTGCAAAAAAAAAAAAAAAAAATAGTGACCTCTAAAATTAAATCGGGTTCTTTTCTCGAAAATGTTGAAAAGTAGAAAAAATTCAGAATTCTCAAAGATGGCAGCAAGAGGGCAGAAAAATGCAACATTTTTTCGAGAAACGAAAACACCATTAACAAATTGCCATTCGAGCAACACATGCTAGCCGTTTCCTTTTGAAACTTCAATGCATGACGATCACAACCGTCTGATAGCTATATTGCATTTTAATTTTTTATGGGCGGTTCAAGTAGGCTTGGTAACATTAATGTATATAGTGACCTCAATTTTGACCCATTGCTCCTAAGCACAAAGTTGCACTTAAATTTAAATTTCATTTAAAATTTATTCACACGGAATGTAAAGAGGTTGATGGAACTTGTAAGCATATGATGCATGATATTTGGGTATATGGAAACATTTGCAATGTAAAAACAAGAAAAGTAGTAACATTGAGAATATTTAAGTTGAAAAAGATAATGATTAAAACTTTATGATTTGTTTCAGACATAAATAGCATGTAGTTATTACGATTGGACAATTAATGAGGAGTTGAAAAAGTCAAATCAAAACTTTTTATTACAATTAGACATTATTAGTATAAGATGTATGATGTTTGGATATATGGCCATAACATGTCAGGTCAATTAAATACTTTGTGGTATACAACGTTCTTCGTTTTGTTTGACAGCTACAATAGCAATAATAAGTCTGTGCACGTACTCGATTCAAGTAATTTGAAGTTGCTTGAGAGCGTTTCTTTACCCACTTTTCAAGCTCGAGAGAGAAGAAGAACAAGCTAAATGTCACTCTCTATTACACTTACAATTACCCAAAACTACCTTCCAATTACACGACCCTTCTTCCAATTGCTTCAATTTATTGTCAATCAGCTGTTAACAGCAACTGTTCTGTTTGAAATTTGCTTCAAGTCGTTTCCGTACTTTTTGCATATTCTCAAATTTTGACAGATAATTGAGTTACTCTCACAGATTGAACTTTACTCGAACTTTACTTGAAGTTAGTAGGTCTGTTCCCGTACTAACTTCAATTAATTGTAATAGATTAAGAGTGTCATTTTGCATGTTATTCCTCTCTCTCGAGCTTCAAAAGAAAGCTTTCAAGAAACTTCAAGCTACTTGAATCGAGTACGGGAATAGACCTATTACGGGAACAGACCTATTAACATCTCTAACTTTGACAGTGGAAATAATTTTATTTTTTATTTAAACCATGGCAGAAGAATACAGGTATATGCACCAGATGAGAGCATACTGCCGGAATTGTCAAAACGAAGCAAAACTTTTTCTTTATTTTCTTTTGTTTCCATTCGCCACACAGCTAAATTTGACAAACATGGCAGTATGGAAAGAGAGCACAGTCAGCGCTGCATATACCTCTATCCTTCTACCATGATTTAAACGTTTGTCGTGTAGTTTCTTCTTATTGGAAAAGGCGCCCTTAGCAGAACGCTTATCGGAAAAAGCTCCTTAGTAAGCAATTTTTTTAAAAATTTTGTGCTGTAATGAGTAGAAAAGGAAAATGAAGTTGTCTAGGGCACAAAAAAGGAAAAGACAAGCGCTAAGAGCTAAAAAAGATAAGTGCCTTCAAAACTCTCTTTCAAATTTTTCTAAATGTTCGCCAGAAAGTGATGTTAAAAACGAAATTGATGGTCAGTGACAGGACCGTAGTCAGGATTAACCCAAGGAGGTTTTGATAAAAAATTACCGATATTTTTTGATGTCGATAAATAAAAAAGGTATTTTTTATATGTATATTAAATGTTTGCTCAAATTAATGACACCATAGGCTAAAAAAAGTCGATTTGATAGAAAACTAAAATCTATAAAGTTTCGTGTCGATGATAAATTTTTAGATCTCGCTCAAGAGCCGAATAAGTGGAGAAGCATTTAGCAAGATTTTTTCTTATTATTTCAGCAAAGAAAAAATTGGTATGCATTTCGTTTTTAATGTAATTTTTCTTTTAAATGTGATATCAAACATAAGAGAAAGGACGAAGAGTACCAGAGTTGTCATATTTTAGTTTAAAAAAAATGTTATTTTCTTTCATGTTTCAATAAAAAAAGCGTAGAAATCCAAATTTGAAAAAATTGTTTGAAATGTTGTTGAAATATTTTCTGAAACAACACTTATTACAAATACAAAAAATAGCATATGGTTCTATAGCGTAGTCTAGCTATTTTGTAAAAAAAATTACAAAAACCAAAACTGGGATCAAAACGTTATAGCTGTTGAAACTTGACTTTTTTCACCCTAAAAACTGCACTGTTTGGCGTGGTTTAGACCGTACTTTTTAAAAAACTTTTTAACAAAAAAAAAAAAAAACAACTTCAAAACCACTACCAAGTAAAAAATAATTTTAAATTACTTTTTACATTAATTCTTGGTCAAATTTGATAATTTATTTACATATAGTATTAAATTGGAAATCTTATTATTAAATTTTTTCTATTTTTGTCATGAACAAAAAACCTTTAAAGCCGGAGCGTTTATTTTATAAAAGTCTGGTTATATAAGCGCCGATTTTAAAGGTTTTTTATTCATGGAGAAATTAATGTATTTATGATAATAATACAAAATAGAATAAGATTTCCAATTCTATATGTAAATAAATCATCAAATTTGACCAAGTGAAAAGTAATTTAAATTTTTTTTTACTTTGTAGTGGTTTTTTCGTTGGTTTTTTTTTGTTAAAAACTTTTTATCTCTTCCTTTTTAGAGATTATGATAACAATTTTTCCCATTCTTGTAACGAATTTCGGTACCCTAGTGTCAACATTAACTGAGAAACAATATTTTTCTAATATTGCCACGCCCTTTAAATTTTCATAATTATGCCTATCCCTGTACCTATTTTCGTTACCCTAGTGTCAATATTATTCGAGTTATGGCGTTTTTATTATAATGCCACGCCCTTTATCGAATAACGCCCACTTTTTGACCATAATTTGCAATAATTGTTCCTACCCTTATACCAATTTCCAGATAATAATGATACAAAATAAATATCTTGATGATAATACAAAAAATAAAAATAAATTATAATAAGATTTCCAATTTAATACTATATGTAAATAAATCATCAAATTTGACCAAGAATTAATGTGAAAAGTAATTTAAATTTTTTTTTACTTTGTAGTGGTTTTGTCTTTGGTTTTTTTTTGTTAAAAAGTTTTTATCTCTTCCTTTTTAGAGATTATGATAATAATTTTTCCCATTCTTGTCACGAATTTTCGTATCCTAGTGTCAACATTAACTGAGAAACAATATTTTTCTAATATTGCCACGCCCTTTTTCCAATAACACCCACTTTCTTGGCCATAAATTTTAATAATTATGCCTATCCCTGTACCTAATTTCGTGACCCTAGTGTCAATATTATTCGAGTTAGGCGTTTTTATTATAATGCCGCGCCCTTTATCGAATAACGCCCACTTTTTTGACCATAATTTGTAATAATTGTTCCTACCCTTGTACCAATTTCCAGTAACCTAGTGTCAATATTAACTGAGATGTAGTATTTTTCTTCTACTGCCACGCCCTTTTGTCCAACAACGCCCTCTCTCTTTACAGTAAATTTTCATAATTATGCCTACCTCTGTACCTAATTTTAGTACCCTAGTGTCAATAGCTGGCGATAGATTTTGTTACCTTAAAGAAAAACCATGCGCAAATAAAACAAAAACATCAAATGTTGGCTTTATTTCATGTAATTGTGTAAAATTTATATAAGTTAGAGAATTCAAGCATGAATTTTTCTTCCAGTGTGGATCAACGAGACCAACAAATGCTTCACACTAAAAAATTTCAAAAATAAATTCACACCGGTGAGCGGATATTTACATTTTTTACACCGAACGGTGTTAATTTACACCGCTTTTTTGGTGTGAAATGAAGAACTTATCCGATCGGTGTGAAATAAGAAAAGCAAAGAAGAAAAGCAATATTGAAATCACATTCTCATTGATAAACAAATTAAAAATTTAAATTTCTCAATTGAATTTGTTCAGTTTAATTTTGTAAATCTTGATTAAAGATTTAAATGTAATTTTGGCACCACAAAATAGACTCCAAAAAAATTAATTTAGCCCAAAAAGTGTTCATACATTTTTGGGCGTTACTTCATATGAAATAACTCCAAATTTTCGGAGACTATTTCATAAATTTTGGGATATATTTAATTGTTTGGTTTGGGTCATAATTCATTATAAAATAAAGCCCAATGAAATATGCCCCAATCAAATTTTATTTGGGGCTTATTTCATTTGAAAATTCATAAATTTAATGACAATTTAATAAAAATTGTAAGAAACATATTTTCGCATATTTAAAAATTACACCGTTCGGTGTTAAAAAAATTATAATTTTGCGTATTATAAATATACACCTGACAGTGTGCAAAACAAACAACCTATCTGAAATTTACTTTTTTACACCGATCGGTGTGAAAAAAATATGCTCCTTCGGATATTAAATTTAAGCACTTTGACACGGTGTTTTTTAACACTGAACGGTGTAGGACTCCCTGGATCCTAAGTGTGTTACATCAACATTGTACGTTCAGTACTTTAAGCACACCAAAGGTTCAAAATGTGACATTACAACTGATTTCTGATCGCAATCAATCACACTACTAACCTCCGAGAATAACGTAATTCCACGTAAAAAATTAATAATTAACACCACAAAAAAAAAAAAAAATAATGGGCAGTAATAAATGAGTGAAAATAATACTTCGAAATCACATAAAAGTTTATTTATTGCATAATAGATTTATTTGTTCTTGTTTTATCCTATTTACCCTAGTATAATTTCTCCTCAAAGCATTTGTCCCACAATAATCAACAATACTCAAAAGTGGCATCGCAAAAATTAATTTTGACATTAGCTATGAATCCCTTTTATTACTTATTACTCTACCATAGCAGAACTAGTCAAGGTAGTGTTAGGGCTGAATGTGTTCTTTTTCTTAGTGACCATAACTGTCAAACTCAGCCATTTTGGTATTTTTGCCAATTTTTGCTTTCATATTGCATTCTCATTGGTTGCAGTTTTTGTATGAGTTGCCTACTTTGTTTTGACAGTTTCGGTCACCATCTCTCCGCCCTAACACTACCTTGTCGAATTTTGCCATGTACTCTACTATGTCTTGAACAATGCAAAAGGGGTGAATAGAATAAAAACGTAAAGAGAACTAAGTAAAAAAACGAAATCGACCAAAAAAGAGGATTACAAACACTGCTCTAAGCTGTTATTGAGCTCAATAAGCACTTTATATAATGTGCATTTTGATAGAAGCAATATATTATTTATCCATTTTGGTTCAACCGTAAACTGAAATCCTAATTTTACTTTTAATTTTTGAATAAAAAAATAGAAATCAATATTAACAAGTTATTTTGTGCTCCAAAATATGTTGGGCGAATTCTGCTTTTTATTTTTGCCTTAAAAAATAAAAATCAAAACTTACCAGTTATTTTTTGATAAAAAATATCGAGCAAACTTTCCTTTTTATTTATGCTTTAAAAAATAAAAATCAAAAAATACCAAAAATACCAAAATACCAAAATACCAAATACCAAATACCAAAAATACAAAAATAAATATTTTGATAAAAAAAATATCGGGCAAATTTTGATTTTTATTTTTGCCTTAAAAAATAAAAAGCATTAATAATTATTATTTTATGCTCAAGATTTTAAAAGTCGCAAGATAATTATTATTTTTTGCTTTTTATTATATAATGCATACTTAGTACGGTCTCTGATTTGAAGGAATGTAATTGTCCAGCAATTGCATTTTGAATTACGAGACTCAAATCATTGACATCCTTATTTTTGCTGCCAAAATCACACATGTGATCAACCAATTGTGGTTGCCATAACTCTAGGCAATGTTTGGGAACACATTCAAATATTTTATAAAACTGCCAAATAATCCTAAAGAGCTCATCAATTATGTAAAAGATTAGTACTACAGCGCTCTCTGGTGTTCAAGATAGATCAAAATAAAAAGCCATAAAACAGTCAGTGTATCCAAAAACTGCTGTATAGAAATTTTTATGTTTTGTAAAGGATTTGTACTATAGCGCCCTCTGGTGTTCAAGATAGACCAAAATAAAAAGCTTTAAAACCGTATCTAAAAACTTCTATTTAAGAATTTTTATGCTAGTCGTATGAGCAGTCAGGCGAGTATCCAGAGAAAAATTTCGGGGGTTTTTGGTTTTTTTTAAGTGAAAATTTCTTTAGGCGCTTTGAACGATTTTGGTAGAGGGTAAATCTTTGGTTTGCGTCATCGTATTTTTCCGAGGTACTCTCGTCATCAATACAGACAGCAAAGATAACAAGATAGGAAAATAAGAAAACATAACCTCAAAAATGTTTGCATGTATTTGTGCATAAAAAAATCAACAATGATCGTCACTCTTGTTCTTAATCGGCCGCAAGCTCACAAAGAAATCACTTGGCAACCCATCAAATTAATGCATATAATCTGTTTGTTAATATATAAATACTTAAGTTAGGTTGCAATAAGATCTTTGCAATCAAAACTTATTTTTAATTCGCTTTATATTGGTCTATATATGCTTTTAAAGTTTGGCAATTTCTTCAGTTGTTGTATTTGTCAACATTTTTGAAAAATTTGCTTTTACTCAGCCGCTATTCATGGTGAGATTTAAAAACGAACGATCTTCTTTTTCTGCTTTTTTCTGCTGGCACTTCGTTTGAAAACAAGAAAAATAATGTATGGATTGAATGTTTTAACATTTTAATCTTTAAGTTGTGGTAAAGGAATATGTTGAACATTCAAATAATTACATGCATGCTCTTATTTTATTATATATCGTCAAACAAAGTTTGAAAATTTTCACACTTGTTGTATTTGTCAGTGGCTTTTTATTTTCACCACTGCGGCATTTTATTTTCAGAGTTGTCAACTATCATTATTTTCTTAATAAATTTTTTCATAAAGGGTGTGTGTCAAAAGGAAACTTTTCAGTCGTGGTAGGATAGAATATATCAGGTTGAATAAAATTTGTGTGTGTTGAAACAAATTTGTCTTTTTTGCTGTGTCAAATGGACGATGAAATTTTGACAATTACAAATTTTGACGTTTCACATTTCGGTCGTGTTTTAGCGCAAATATTTTATTTAATTTGCATTTTATTCAATTTGCGACATATTTAATTCGAGTGCTTGTACTTGCAATTTATTTCGTAAACTTGTAATATTGAAAGCTTAAAAAACTTAAAAAAGAACAAAATAATAAAAAAAATAACGAAAGTGCTTGAGTTTGTGTGCGCGTGTGTGGGCCAACGATCTCCCGGTGCATCAGCAAGTGCAGCAAAGTTAAATTGGCTTTCTTTGCTGGCGAACGTCCTCCAAGTGCCACCACCAGGGTTGGCCAGTAATGATTACTTTCGTGCAATGATTATAAAAAACTTACTGATTACAATTAATCATACACAAATTTATTACTTGATTACTTAAAATAAATCATTAATAACTAGGAAATACTAGGAATTAGGAAAAAAAAACTTTATCATTAATAACTTTAAAGTATTCAGTGATTTTTTTAAGAAATCAGCAATCATGCAAAAGTAATCAGTGATTAATATAAGTAATTAATCACTTTCCCGTAATGAATGAATTATTCTGATTAAGAAATTTAGCAGTAATCAGGCTTAGCCATTCGTTGATTGCAGATTTCTTTTACTAATATATTGTTTTATATCAGTTTTATATATGTCGTTCAACTGTAAAACTGAGACAAGTAAAATACAGAAAAGGTTTCTGAGCACTATTGTTACCACTTCTCTAACAAAACTAATCTAACAAACTTTAACATCACTTATATTCGCTTCACTAATAGCTGCTGAAGAAAATATTGTATTCATGGTAAATAGCAATTACTGGAATAATAAAATTACGTACGAATTTTGAATTTTTTGTTTGACGAGAAGTAATCTGTAATCACCGGAAGCTGGGTCTGATTACTGACTACTTGATTTATTAAAAAATCATGTCATTCCATGTTACGATTACTTAATTTTTTTAAAAATCATGTAATCACCTTGCATGCTTACTTTATTTTTTATAATCTCATGTTATTACCTTACCATGATTACTTACTTGAAAGTATTTTTATTTGGTTTTCAATGTGATTTTTCTGAATATTTAGAAAAATCAAGTAATCTGTGCAATCTGAATACATGTAATCATAATCAGTAATTGTGATTTGTAATCATGGCCATCCCTGGCCACCACCAGCAAGTGCAGTGCAAAATTTGCTAGCCATCATCCTAAAAATGCCATCACCAGCAGCACAAGCAAGTGCAGCGCAAATGTCCTGTGCATCACAGTTCAATTGACTGGTCAACTCTCCAATATTTCAGAAGCACCGTTGGCACTTTTAGATCTAAAGTGGAGGCATTAAAAGAGGCTTCACGACGGTCAAACAAAATTCAAATATGAAAAATTGAAATTTCATTTTATTTCAGCAGTTAGCTCTGAAGTCTCTTTTAAAAGTCTCCACTTGAGATTTGCTAGCAGGCAAACAGACAAAATAGCAAGCAAAGTGCTGTATATTTTCGCCGCCAATTCGGTTCATCCCCTCTATAGCTGCGCGACCGCTGGGATCTTGTCATTCTCTTTGCGTTGTTGTTGTTATCCGGCGTCTCGACAGGCAATAATCCATTGCTTTCCATCTGTAAAATTCCATTGCAAGCAATGGCAATATTTCAAGGGTGGGTTTTGTCATGTTACGAAATCAACATATAATTTTATCATTTATTATATAAATTTATTATTTTATAAATTTATTCTGCACGCTACTTGATTTTTATAGATATACACATTTAAAATTTTGGAGAAAAATGAAAAATGGCTGTCAAACAAGAAAAAATACAGCTCATTGCTTGGCAATACATGGAAAGCAATATTGCTCGCCATGAAATGCCAACCATGGCAATTGAGTGGTCTCGATTAGCAATAATTGCCAATTGACAAATGGAAAGCAATGAATTATTGCCTGTCGAGACGCCCCGTTAATTTGCTAAGTAGTTATTGTTGTACAGTAAGCTTTAATTTTTTGTAGATGTTTATTTGTAGCTACAGTCAGCAAACTATTTTAGAAAACAGTTTATATATATGAATTAAAGAGTATATATAATATTGGTAAAACGATTTGTTTTTAGTAAAAGTGTTACCGTATCGGAAATACATATATATATATATATAATATAATAAATATATATATATATATAAATATATATATATGTTATATATATATGTATTTCCGATATATATATTATATCTAAAAACAAATAGTTTTACCAATATTATATATACTCTTTAATTCATATATATAAACTGTTCTCTAAAATAGTTTGCTGAAATATATATGTATATATATGTATATATATGTATATATATACATACATATATATATATATATATATATATATATATATATATGAAGCTGATATAAAATAGTTTGCTATATATATATATATATATATTTGCTATATATATATATATATATATATATATATTTATATATTTATATAAGTTTTATATATATATAAAGTCTCATGATAGTTTTGTTTACAAAGTTTTTAAACTTCAATTATTTTTTTATTATTTTATTATAAGTAAGGTTTATAAGGAAAATAAAAACAATTAATTTTCAATAGTACTAAGGAAAAAATATTTACAAAAAAACTTAAAACTCTATATTCAGCTGTTCGTAATCTAAGCAACTTTTTAATATTTGGTGTAATATCCCTTGTTTTTTATAACTTCTCGACATCGTTTTGTCATAGACTCAATTAACCGTTTAAGTGTAGTTTTACTAATACGAAACCATTCTTTTTTAAGGCCCAAAAGTAGTTAATTTTTATTTTTAAATCGACAGCTGCCGATCTTCCTTTTGAGTATTCCAAATAAATTCTCAATTGGGTTTAAATCTGGCGATTGGGCCGGCCACTTCATGACTTGGACCCCCTTTGTTGTAAACCACTCTTTTACAAGCTTTGAGGTGTGTTTAGGGTCGTTGTCGTGCTGAAACTCCCAACGCAGCGGCATTTCCCATTCGGCGTATGGGAGCATATGGCTTTCTAAAATGTTCCGGTATACAAATCGATCCATTTTTGTATCGATCTCGATGAAGGGCCCTACTGCTGTTCCAGAAAAACAAGTCCACACCATGACATTACCACCGCCATGCTTTACTGTACCACTACAGTAACGGGGATGTAACCGCTTTCCTCTGGGTCTTCGGACGTGACATATGCCATCGGAATTAAACAAGTTAAATTTAGACTCATCGCTAAATAATACTGAATTCCATTTTTCGGGTGTCCAATTGAGATGTTGTGTTGCAAACTCAAGCCTAAAATTACGGCAAAGTTTAAAATTCGTTACAGGGTCTAGGAATTTCAAAACTTACCTTTTTTTAAAATGTTTCTTGGTTAAAATTGGTTTCTTGGATGGTCTGTAGCTTCTTAGGCCATTTTCTAAGGCACGTTTCCTTACTATGCTAGAACTTATATTTAAGTTAAGATCCTGAACAATTTTTTTTGATGACACAAAAGGATTTTTTTTTAATAAAACGAACGATTTGTTTGTCCTCTCTGTAATGAGTTTTTCGTGGTCGACCTTTAGAATAAATTGTATTTACCGACCCAGTCGCTTTATATTTTTTTATAAGTCGAGAAATTATTGACTTATTAATATTAAGTCTTTTGGCAATCGAAATTTGCGACTCACCATTTTTAAGAAAATTTATAATTTTCTCTTTTAGATCTTGTTTATATTGTACACGCGGCATCGTAAAAAAACCAGATCACGAGATGACGATCGAAAAGCAACTAAAATATTTAATGATTTAGAGCCTGAACAGAATCAAAAATCGTTGCGATCGACGATTCGTTGTTGTTGGAAAATACATGCAAAATACGCAGCACGTTTTATGCAACGATAAATCGCAGACTTAGAATCTATGCTATTTCAATCGTCGGTCGCAACGATTTTTGATTCTGTTCAGGCTCTTACACTTGAAAAATAGAAAAATCTTGAAAAGAAAGTGAAAAAATACCGTTAGACCTCTTATTTTGAAGGTCACTTAGCAGCGACGGAAAAAGCTGCTTACATTACGAACAGCTTTTTATGGAGTATATTCGTTTGACTATTTGTAATATTCTATTTTTAGACTAGAGCATAATTTTGTTATTGTTGGCTTATAGGTGGCTCATCAAGTAATTACAAAAATATGGGCCATTCCACATAAAATCATATACAAACGCGTAATTAGAACTTGAATGCAATTCAAAAATCGGTTGCTTAGTTTACGAATAATACTGTATATATGTACATATAGCAAACTATTTTAGAGAACAGTTTATATATATTTATGAATTAAAGAGTATATATAATATTGGTAAAACTATTTGTTTTTAGGAAAAGTGTTATCGTATCGGAAATATATATATATATATATATTAGGGCGGGTCAAATTCTGGCTCAGCGAAATTCGTAAAATACATGTAATTTCAAGACTTTTTCTCCACTACAGCATATACAAATTCTCTGGAGCCAGACCTCCAAAAAATTCGTCCATACAAATTGACCCGCCCTAATATATATATATATATATATATATAAAATATATATATCGGAAATACATATATATATAAAATATATATTTTTTTTATAAAATTTAAAGAGTATTAAGAGTATACATTTAATATTGGTATAACGATTTGTTTTTAGTAAAAGTGTTACCGTATCGGAAATACATATATGTATATATTAGGGCGGGTCAATTTGTATGGACGAATTTTTTGGAGGTCTGGCTCAGCGAAATTCGTAAAATACATGTAATTTCAAGACTTTTTCTCCACTACAGCATATACAAATTCTGAAAAAAAGCTGTGCGGACTTTCGTAAATAGATTTTGTTCTCAATTATAAAATATGAATGTATGAATGTATGTGTATGAATCTATTTACGAAAGTCCGCACAGCTTTTTTTCAGAATTTGTATATGCTGTAGTGGAGAAAAAGTCTTGAAATTACATGTATTTTACGAATTTCGCTGAGCCAGAATTTGACCCGCCCTAATATATATATATAATATAATAAATATATATATAAAATATATATTTTTATATATATATATATATATATATATTTATTATATTATATATATATGTATTTCCGATACGGTAACACTTTTACTAAAAACAAATCGTTTTACCAATATTAAATGTATACTGTTAATACTCTTTAAATTTTATCAATGAGCTAAATTGTTTATATATATGATCTATTTATATGTATATATGTATAATTTATATATATGATTTATATATATTATATATATTTATATATATTTATATATATGATCTATTTATATGTATATACATATAATTTATACATATATACATATAAATAGATATATATAGATATATATATAAACAATTTAGCTCATTGATAAAATTTAAAGAGTATTTATGTATATTTATATAATAACAATTACGTAATAAACCTGCAAAATAATTAATATTTTCAGTAGTAATTGGATAACTAAAGTCTGCTTATCCTATGAATTCTGTTTTTTAAACTGTTACGCATCAATTTCTTATATGAATTATATATAATTTATATGCTATAGATATTTCTTAATTTTATAATATTCTATTTTTAATACACAACGCAATATAGAAATGGTGAACATGTATATTGTGTTAGTGTAATGATATAAATAGATATAAATAAGCTTTAATTTTTTATATTAATCCAATAATGAAATAATTTAAATAAATTACTTTAATTATAGGTGTTTTTGATATGGTAACACTTTTGTATAAAAGAAATAGTTTCTGTAATATATATAAAAAATTGAATAAATTGCTATAAGCTCTTAACGAAAAAAATTCTAATTTCATATGCCGACTGTAGCTACACAATTAGAATTCACAACGCCTACAAAAAATTTCCGGTTAACTGTGCCAACAACAATTACAAAGGAAATCTACAAACAAGGACGCACAGAGAAGAACAAGATCAGAGCGGAAATTTTAAAACTTTTTGATTTCATCCTACATGTAGGACGGGCTGCAGTATGAGCTTTCGCACATCCTACATCTCCGTCCGACCTCTCAAATCCATCCTACATGTAGGATAGTCCGAAACCCCCTATTAGCATGAAAATTCTTGTATAGCAGTAAGGCGGTCCGTGGCAGGACAACGTCTTCCAGGGAATACTAATATTTTATATATAGGTTTTCGCTTCAGTCGGCAGTCCTCTCACTGCTATACTTTTTTATTTAGACTTATTCCAATTTTTTTAACATAATGTAATGTGGTAGTCGGTATATTCATAATGGTCGCCGGAAACGGCCATCAGTTATTTCTTTACAATATGACAACTTCAAAATACTACCATTTAAATCAGTGATAAAGAGATGGGAAACTCCGTTGAAGAGGGAGAGCACTATGTTTGATTTTACATTAAATTGGCTCCAATACTAACACAAAACATTTATAAGTGGTCGTAAAATCAACGGAAACAACCCTGGTTTATGGTAGATTGAAGAATTTCACCAGTTACGTTTGAGGTCCGATAACTGTAAAAATGCATATTATTGGAACAAAATGGGTAACAAAAAGCATACCAAAAAAGACTTCGGAAATGCAATGGAAAGAATCCCTGAAACATCATGGTGAAATTATCTTAGAATAATTACACCATAGGAATAAGTCCAAGCAGTGTTGCCGTTAGGAAAAATTTATGGATACTTTTTTCATACACATATATGAATATATGTTTTATTTGCAAAAATATAAAAAAGGAGGCATTTCTTTAAACTAACAAAAACTTAAAGAAAAATTATGGCATTGAGACATTTTTGGACAGTACTTTTTTATCAAAAGATGCATTAACGCAACCTCTTTACAAAGAACTTTATAGTTTTGTGATAAATATATTAAATCTGCCTCATAGCACAGCTGCTGCTAAATAAATTTTTTCTAATTTAAGTCTTACCTATAAACGATAAGACTAGTAGATTTTTTTTTGGGAATAAGTAAAGGTACATTGTTTTGCATAATACTTAAAAACGAATATTTTTTAATTTTATATAAATAAAGGGCAATATCAACCCATTTAATTTATATTACACTAAACTGAATAAGCTATTAAGGGCCGCTTTCTCAATGTCCGGTTAAGCACTAATCAGAACTTTAACTAGCAGTTAGCAAAAAGCTCTTTCTCAATGTTCGGTTAAGACTTAGCTGTCAGTTAAGTGCTGATTAAGTTAACGACAAGTTGTGGTTTCGGTTAGCTGCTAATCGAAGGAACAGCTGACAAGATTATAAAATTACAATAAAACCGATCATAAGGCTAGCTAACTCCTGGTTAAGAGCTCGACTAACCGGACATTGAGAAAACGACAATAAATCACTGTTTTATGTATTTTCAATATATTATTTTGTATCAAAACGTCGTATTTAGTTGCTGTAAAATAATTATTACTAATCATATTCATTAGCAATTCGATTAGGTTTTTAAAAAAGTGAGATAACTGATTTAGTACTTTTGTACAATTCTTTTCTGTTTGTTATCGTAATATAATAATAATAATCACAAAATAATTACGATTACTTCAGATGACGAAAAAAATCAAAAATAATTAAAAGTAATCATGAAAAATAATCCGACTACTTTCAGAAACTATGTTTGATTATTTTTGATTATTCAAAAAAATTTCAATCTAAAATACTAAAAATGTTGTTAAATTTTTTTGATTAACAAATATAGATATATATTTATATTTTTATTTATACATTTTATTTATATTTATATATATATATATTAGGGCGGGTCAAATTCTGGCTCAGCGAAATTCGTAAAATACATGTAATTTCAAGACTTTTTCTCCACTACAGCATATACAAATTCTGAAAAAAAGCTGTGCGGACTTTCGTAAATAGATTCATACACATACATTCATACATTCATATTTTATAATTGAGAACAAAATCTATTTACGAAAGTCCGCACAGCTTTTTTTCAGAATTTGTATATGCTGTAGTGTAGAAAAAGTCTTGAAATTACATGTATTTTACGAATTTCGCTTAGCCAGAATTTGACCCGCACTAATATATATATATATTTATTTATGAATAAAATTTTACAAAATATTCCGTACTTTAAAATAAAATTCTTAAAATAATCAAACAGAATCAAAGTAGTAGTAGTACTTTATTGAGTCTTTAATTAATTGATATAGCATAAGCATTAGCACCGGAAACAAGAAAGGAACCATGAACCCAAAGTTATTACTGCAGCTCCCGACACTTTTGTTAATAAAACTTTTTAAGTTTTCGTACAACTGTTATTCGTATAACTGTGTTAACTAAAAAAGCCGTATCAGCGTATGAGCGATTTCAGTTAAAAATTACTGGTTGCACTTTACAACCTCACCGTTGAAACGATGCGAGTCGACCTCAAACACCATCAAAAATAATTTCTAAAAGTAGTCGGACTATTTTTATTAGTTAATTTTTACTTTTTTTTTATTATTTTCGTAATTCCAAGTAGTCGTTATTATTTTTTGATTATTTGTAATCGATATCAATTACTTATCAAAAACATCTCCCTCAAGGAGATACTCATTAGAATTATTTTTAAAATATAATAATACAATCTAATTGTTTGTTAATCGTAATCGCAATTTAACAGCTATGTTTTGTATATTGTTTTTTGTATAAATATCAAACCTTTAAAATTAATGTAAAAAATATAAAAATATAAAATATAACAGACTGAAGTACTGAAATGTACATATGCTCCTTTTTAAGGTAGGCGCCGGTTGTCTAAAATTTTTATCTTCTTTTTCTTCTTAATCTTTCAAAAGTAGTTTTTGAAAATTTACAGGGGAATTTTTGTAAGGATACTGACGTTATCTCCGCTTCTACGGCCGTTTTAGCAGGTATCGAGCGCACAGCACAAATACCATACTCACTCTTTTTACACTCATTTATCTCAAAACTACTTTTTTCGGCAATGTGTTGTAGCGAAAATAAAAGCCATTCAGCTGAATCATCTGAAATTTTAATATGTTATTCACATCAGTGGCTTTCGCTATCAAAATTTTAAAAAATCGTATATTTTACATTGAATTACCAGTAAAAAACCATGTTTTTAGAACTTAAATTTCAAAAGCTCGTCATTCTGCCAATTTTCAGTGTTCTTTTTCTAGTCCCGGCCATAGCTGAACTCATAGTAATTAATTATATTCTCGGATTTAATTTTGAAGATTAATAGAAGTGTATATATCAACAACAGCGCCGAATCTCTTTCTTCGAAACGCTCTTTTTGAGCATCATTTTGAACATACTTTTAAAGTTTAAATATCGTTCATTATTTAAACTTTTAAAAAAATAAATCCTAAAAATATTTAAAATATTCAAGGACTAGGTCTTAATATTATTATTTATTATTTTATGTACATGCTTTTTTCTTACTATTACATTTTAACAAATAGCTTTTTTAGTCTTCAAAGCTTAAAAAATTTAGTTTCAGTGGATGCAATATGTGGATACTTTTTTCTGAAGTGGATACATTTGTGACCTTTTCATGGATACTTTTTTTAGAATCGTCGCGGCAACACTGATCTGAGGTGAACTCACGTACACAATAAATGAGTTTCACCAAAGTGCATAAAAATGGAAAAAACATGTTTTGACGTCACAAAATTTAAGTTTCCTATCTCTTTATCTCTGATTTAAATGACTTACAACTATGGCCGGTAACACAATCCTTAACAATAAAACCAAATACACAATGTATAATGATTACATGATTCAACTTAACTATTGAATATATATAAATAGCTTACAATAAAATAATCTTAATATCATAATGTGCAGTCTTCTTTAATTTCGGGATAGTGCATTTAAATTTCTTCCGTGGCCACATCCACATCCTTGTAAGCATGTAGAAGAGCTAGCCCATTGAGCCTTTCTTCTCCGGTTGTACTTCTCATGTATGTATTGAGTCTTCGAAGCGACGAAAACGAGCGCTCGCTTGAAGCAACTAAAACCGGCAACGTTGCACCAATCTTCAGGAATCGGCTTATTGATGGATCTTTCATTGCATCGCTAAAGTTAAGGTATTCGATAAACGTTACAGTTCGATTTGTCTGATTAAAGCAGTGCCTACAAAATATTGGTAAAAATTAATGTATACACCCGTTTCAAAAAATCATCCCTTTTTTAAATTCAACACAATGCATGTTTTTATTTGTAATAAAAAAATTTGCATTAAACACAATTCGTCAAAGTTCTCTTGACGAACAAATTGTTTTAAGTATATCACCCATTTCACATTGAAGTGTAATATCAGATGCACTGACCACCTCCGATTTGCATCAAATTTTGTTCTTAGAGCCAGTTATCAGTACGAGTTTAAACTTCCGTCAAACTAAACCTAGCTTAACTCACCAAAATTGGACGCTTAAACTCGGTTTAACAAGATATTTTAGCATTCGTTGTGTTAAATTGACATAAATTATCATATAATGTGTTTCTTTTTTAACTAAACTAAGTTTAAACGTCCAATTTTGGTGAGTTAACCTCAGTTTAATTTGACTAGAGTTCAAGCTTGCACTAAAAAATTGACTTTTAGATTGGTTTACTGTTTAGAAAACCAAATCCGGAGTTTGATATGTCAAAAATGTTTTTAAAATCAAATTTACAACGTAGCTCAGTCAATTTAAATGCGATTTTTGTAAATAGGGTGTCGTTGAAAAGGTTATTTTGAGGGAAAAATATAAAACATTTGAAAAAATTGCAGTAAGTTGATCAATTATTATTTTCAAAGTTTAATGCCATGCCAGCAACAGACGCTATAATTTTTTTACTTGCATTATTTTTATTTTTTTTACGTTCCATTACCTTTCCAAAGATATAAAATGACAGTGTGTGTTTTAAGGGTTTAGAAGTTGTGGCGTTGAACGTGAAGTAATAATAAATTTTCAGTACAAATTCTACTAACGTTTATATTTATTGTGAAAACTCTGTAATACATGAGACTTGAAAAAATTTTTTACGTAAATAATATAAAAAAAAATTTTCCAAAGTAAATTTTTTGTTTGTTTTTAAATGCATCTTCTTCTCGCTAGGTGGCATAAAAAAAGTAGTACTTTTCAGCTGGTGTCAAGATATTTTGGTCCCAATTTATTGGAAAAAAGAAATCAATGTGCATATTAATAAGGTTACTTGTCGCAACAACCTTAACTACTATTATAAGGTTTGGCTATAATTTTCCCCCGCTACGGGGGTTGCAAAGCGTTGCAAATGACAGCATTTTTTCAAAAGTCAAGCTACATTTTTCCTATTCGGCCAAACTTAATAATTGTTGTTGTAAAAAAGGACATTTTTATGCCACCTAGTGAGAAGAAGATGCATTCAAAAACAAAAAAAAAAAAATGATTTAAACTATCAAACATTTAGAATTTGTATTTAAATCATATAAAATCAACAAACAAACAAACAAAAATTATTTTGAAATAATGTTTTTTATATTATTAACACTGAGAATAAAAACATACTTCAAAATTTAAAAAAACACTTAAATAGAAATTTAACGCTTTTGCATTTCTACAAAACTAAAAAAAAAAGTTAAAACAAGGTTTTTTTATTTTTAACTATAAACTCATTTATTTTTTTTATAATTTTCTTTTATTAGCTGAGAAAAACCCCGATTTTACATTTGATTATGTGATAATATTTTTTAAATTGGTGCAAATAATGAACATTAGATGAAATAAAAACTAATTCATTATACATTGTAACATCTAAAATATTTCAATATTTTAAGCCGCAATAAAACGCAAACTTTAACGAATGGAGGGTCCCAGGGTTCGCTGATCACGAATATGACGTCAAAAACTCAATTTTAACACATATTTCCATAAATGTATGCAACATAATTTAAGTCTGTATATTATAGTCTTTTCACAATAAATGTTTTAAATTGAGTCTTTTTAGTTTTCTCTGTTTTGCAATGTCATATAGAGTGAAAATTCGTGAAACTAGCCACCAAAAACAAGAAGTCGTAATTTTTATATCTTTTATTAAAGTGTATATGAAAAAAAATTAATTGCAATTTTTTTTAAGTTTTTTTTTTCAATGAGTGTCAAAGAATTTAGTTTTAGGCCACTGTTTTAATAAAATTAATTTTGCTAAGTAACGGCTTGTTAAAATTTCTTGATTTTTGGGCCAAGTACTCTTAATACACGTTAAATTACAAAAATTATTTTTTTTTAAAAAATTTATTTTTTTTAAAATTAATAAGTTTTTTATAAATTTAAAAAAAAAACGTTCTGGACCACAAAGAATTCTTTTCTTTGTGTTATTTCTAAATTTGTATAAATATGTTATATTTTTTTAAAAATTTTCTTTGTGGTCCAGAACGTTTTTTTTAAAATTTATAAAAAAATTATTAATTTTAAAGAAAATAAATTTTTTTTAAAAAAAAATCACTGTTACTTAGCAAAATTAATTTTATTTAAACAGTGGCCTAAAACTAAATTCTTTGACAATCATTGAAAAAAAAACTTTAAAAAAATTGCAATTATACATCATAATAAAATAATATCCATAAAGGATAAAAAAATTACGACTTCTTGTTTTAGATGGTTAGTTTCACGAGTTTTCACTCATAAAGATCCTTGTCGTGACCATAAATATACAGCGCTGCCATGATGGGCTGAGAGGAGCTCTCGGTTCATGTTAAAATTCGTTCATTTCGGCAGGGGAGAGGGTTTAACAGTTACAGTACACCCTGCAACACTACCCATAGAAAATAAAATAACGCATGGTAAAGTGTTCTTAATATAATTCCAAGAACATTTTACCATATAAAACCCATGTTTGCTATTTTATGACACACTTATGTCGCAAACATGTCACACTCTTTTTAGTCACAACTTGTGTGGCAATATTAAATTACAAATAAATTAAATTACAAAATCTAAATCAATATTGAAATTGCTTACAGATTGCTCAAGTGAATTCTTTCGAAACCACTTGAGTAACCAAAAACCATGATACAAAGAGCTACAGGTAAAGTATTCCCGGCGCAACAAACAAAATTTACTGCGCACCATAGAAGTAAAATATAAGGAAGCGGTGTAGTTGAAGTGGAATGAAGTATTTTACAAACACAGTGAAGTTGACACAGACACAAAAACATTCAAACAGGGCCGCATTCAATTATGTAGTAAATAAAGGCGTAAATTATTTTTTATTTTTTAGATGTATGCTTACTATGCAATTTTTATATACCACCGTTATATAATATGTTGCGTTACCAATTTTTTTACAGAGAAAAGCATTGCTAAAATAATGTAAAAGACATGAACTCAGAATGAGACTGAAACGACAAAAGTTACTTTAAATGATTTTTTAAGAATTCATTTCAAAAAACTATTTTTTATAAACTATTTAATTGATATTAAAATAACACAAAAACTAAACAATTAAATACATACCAAATTAAACTCTTAAAATAAATAGTTTTGTGTAGTTTTTTTCGAACTGTGGGCTTTTAATTAGTTTTTTTATATAAAAATACGTAGTTATAGCTTGCAACCTTAGGTTGCTAATCCACTTTAATTTCATGTCAAGTTTTCAAAGAAATTGTAAACAAATAAATAACTATTAAAGCTTATCCCAATATGAAAAAAAAAATTAAGGCCCTTGCCACCCTAAATAATGAATGCGCTCATGAAGCAGAACTTGTGTTTTGACAGATGTTCTTCCTCTCAAAAAGACTTTTTTTTTGCTCGGGAAGAGTTTATGTCAAATAACGACGCTCTATCTCTCTTCCTCAGCGACGAAAATTCCTTCTACACACGTATAGTGTGTGTGTGTATAACACCACTTCCTTATCTTTTATTTCTATGCTGCGCACCTCGTCATCGGAGCTCGTCAAATGTGACACTTGATGAATACATTCAAAAGAAAATGCAGAAAAGTGACGAAGATAGCAAAATGAAAACGAACAAACAGTCAAAATTTTGTCAAGCACATCAAGCAACGTAGCCGCTTTTTGTGTAAATCGGTAAAAAGGGGAAAAAGCACCCCTACAAAATATGCAAATTTTTCTTCACAAACAGTACTAAAAAATATATTTACTTTATTTTGGACATGTGCTTTATAAAACAATATTTATTTCATATCAGTAAAACAAGTTTTCATAAGAAAATGTAGGCATTTTAAAATCTTTATACCCTATGAATAAATTGTGACTACGTTTTAACCAAGGAGCACCTTGCACGTCACAGCAAAGATGGCGGACATGCGCAATACTTTATCTGTAGTTCTTTGTACCATGACCAAAAACTAAGTCAGCCAACACAAGAACATTCTACTGCCCTAGCTAAATTCCATGGAAAGAAAAGTGAGCGTACACATAATTGTGCAAACGAATCCACGCTTACACAATTAACCAATCGTTCACCTACTGACCTAAAGAAAGAAGCGCAGGCAGAATTGTGCAAGCGAGTCAGTCGTTCACTTATCGACCTAGTTCGATTCTTAAGAAAGAAGCGCAGGCAAATTTGCGCTAGTGAACACATGCTGACCAATCATCGCTTGATGAAAGCGAAAGCAAAACATTATTAAAGAATTTATTTTGAACCAATAGCAATGGAAAGAAAGTGTTATACGGAATTTGCGTCACTTTCTTTCCCATCAAAAGTATCTGCCAAAAGAGCAAAAGAGTTAGTTTGAGACTTCGAAGTATAACAATTAAGTAATTATAAATACTAGAGTTAAGAGTATTTTTAAGCAGTTAACAAGTTTAGTTCAAAAATAAAAGATCATAAATAATCTCCAACACTTTGTGCGTTGTTAATTAAACAAAAGTTAAAACTTTTAACCACAAAAATACTCCTCGCGTACTCGCCTGTGAGCAGTTTTAACGTCTTTGGCAGTTTTGTAAAGGATTTGCACTATAGAATATTAAATTTAAAATTGTAATTCAATGAAAGACAGTACATTTATGAGCTAATTTAATTTTGCTTTATCTTCAATTCTGTTTTAAGCAACTCATTTCGAATCCTTATCTAAGTTAGCTCCTCTAGGTGCTTCTCCTTAGCTTACCGATTCTCCGCTTCGTAAAACCTTTTTGGTTCAGAATTAACTCTAATTTTACTTCTTCCGGGCGACGCGTAGTACGCTTTTTTCGATGTTAGGATGACATTTGCATTATCTCAGAAACTTTAAAAACTAGGGCCATAAAATTTTGTACAAATGAATTTTAGCCTAAATTAAGTAACAGCACACAAGAATTCTAGTTCAACTGCATCGCTTACCTCCCATACAAACCATATTTTTTTTTTAATAAAAAGCCCCTTATAAAATTGCTTATGTATGTTTTTAAAGAGTAAATTTAGTTTATTTAACTTCACTTAAAGGCCATGCTAAAAATATTTCAAATCGGATAACTTTTAGATAAATCTTCTATAAAACAATATTACCAAATTAACGAAATTTAAAAAAAATTAAAAAAACAAATTATTTCGAATACAAAATAACGTCACAGCTTGTTTTAAATTATGAGTACTATTTTATTTTTCTTTAAAGTTAATAGTACCTAGAAATTGTCTTGGAAATCAGTGCATTTTAGGGCAAAATTTGATTTTTAAGACCTTTTTCAATTTAAGTGGTTTTTCTTAATAGCAGCTAGATGCAGCAGGTTTTTACAGAAACAGAAGGTAGAAGTACGACCTTTAATGATTGTTATAGCCTTCGACTTTAATAATGCTTAATTAGCTAGATATTTTCTACCAAATTTTTCTTGAATTTTCATTACTTCAAAAATTTACAGTCATATTTCAACGATTTTTCTATTTTTATTTATTAACATTTTTTTCTTGTATCGTGTATTAAATTCAATGGCGATTAAGACATAATAAAGTCTCAAAAACAACACCTAGATATATACTTTGTGCTCTTATTGTGTTATTATTGTTTAAACTTGACTTTTTTTCGGTTTTATTGAGCTTATTTTTGTTAAAAAAGTTTCAACTTTGACGAATTTTATAAAAAAAAAACCATACAATACATCAAGTTTTTAATACCACATTCATAATACATGTTATATAATCTGACGAATAAAAATATTTTTTATAAAATTTAACAAAAAAAAAAAACCCCAAACGTCATCCTAAAATTAAAAAAAGCGCACTGTGCTTTCTTTAAAAACAATGGGGTATTTTATGGCAAAAGTTAGCATTAATTAAAAAAAAAATAAAGGTACATAGTAGTGTTTGGTAGCTATGAAAGAAAATAAAATTTATATAAAATAGAAAATACTTTGAAATTAAATTTTTTTTCACATTAGGTGCGCGCAGTGACAAACGTGTTTATCTGCAATTTTGAAACTTTTTTGTACATTATTAAAAAAAAAACTATGATGGAACCTTCTTGGTCATAATAACCTTGGCTATTTCAGGACCTTCAAAGGCTGAAATAGCCAATTAGTTTTTTGTTTTATATATTTTGCAGTTGTTTTTTTTTCCAATTTGAAGACAAGGTCTTTTTAATTTTAAAATAAAATTATCTAAATAAACTTATCTGTGGAGTAACATTTAACGTACATCTTTAACATACGCTTCGTTTGAAATAATAGACTCCTCTTTTGATTTGACATACAGCGACCAAATAATTTTGTACTTCTCCACTGGCAAATTTGATTTCGAAGGACACCATTCGATTTTGATAGCATATAATTTTCCATCGAAGTTTGCTTCTATTACTTGTAAGTCAGTTGGCACCATTGGTGGTCTTGGATCTATAAGCGTTCAAAATAAAGATTTTTTTCGTTATTTTAAAAGGGATTTTTTTTTATTTGAATTGCTTATTTCTAAAATACACTTGGATAAATAATCAGATTTTTATAAGTTTTTTTATAGATTTTAGATTCTGGCTAAAAACAGGGACTAATTTTACTCACTTATGTGGCCATAACAACTTGTAGTAGGGTTATGACCACGTGTTCACTCCTGAAAACCAGGAGTACTATCAGCCCGATTTTGATTAATTTTTCCCGGGGAATCGGAAAAGGTAGTTTTTATTTTTAAGAAAGCAGATAGGGACATCACATTTTTTGTTATTACACTCATGAATATTGGCGGTTGAAGAACAGTTTTGCATTACAAATTTACAAAATTTTCTTGAACTTTATCTTAAAAATAAAAACTACCTCTTCCGATTCCCCGGGAAAAATTATTCAGAATTGGGCTGTATATTTTCTTTAGTTTAAGGTAGTATTCTAGTGTAGACAAATAAAAAATAAATAGATGCGAGAGTTTATACATGTATTCAAGAATATCTGCTTGAAAGGATTTTTCGAAACTCGAATTATTTTAGAAGTTATAGCCATTTTAGTGTCGTCAGTTAGCCTGCCTGAAACTTAACTTAAAAACTTTAAATGCATTTTTCTAGAAAGTACTTTGCCACCACGGTTGACATGATAACTTAAGTTTTAATGGACAGACTAACTTAAAATTTAATATAGCCCGTTTTAATGTATGCCTCTAAAGCCCGAACTAGGTTTATGCAAACATTTTGTTACATAATTTTTTTTTTAAAGTTCGTAGCTTTGAAAAAAAGACCAAAAAATGTATTTTTTTCAAAACGTCACTATTTCGCGAAAAATTGCTATGTCGCTATAGCCCGATCTAGGGATCTTACTAATCAACAATTCTTTTTTTCAGATGACTAGAAGGGTTGAAATCGTGTCAAGATGGAGGCATTATTTTTTTAGCGTCCCTACTCCACCAGCCTGTAATTTTTTTAATTTTTTTATTTGTTTTTTTTTATTAAAATATTGGTAAACACATAATGAAAAATGGATACTAAAAATAATAATTGGTTCTTACAAGATTATGATTTTATGAGCTTTAGGTCAAGTAATTTTATAAAAGAAAGCAACACCAACAACATCAACAACTCTGTGAACCCCGTGAACATGAGTATTCACGATTCAGTGCACTTGCCTGTGCAGTTAAGGACTTGAGGACTTGTACACTTTACAAAAACAAAATACACGTACGTCAAAAATCTGCACAAGTGCTTTACTGCTATTGCCTTAAACTTGCGGACTTGAGCAGTTGTGGACTTGTGTGCACTGAAAAATTTTGACAACTTAGAAATAGTGATGGTAGTGTGTTCACGAAAACTTAACTGCACATGTCCTCAACTGCACTGGCAAGTGCACTGAATCGTGAATACCCCTATTGATAATTAATTGTGATCTTATTCTTTAAATTTTTACATGAATTTCATTCTGAGCTTTAGATCAAGTAAGTTTGAAGAAGGCAACAAAAACTCTGTTTAGAGCAGAGGTCGGCAAAACTCAAACTGAGTGTGTGTTGGTGAGAGCAAATATTCTGCAGTGAAAAAAATTTATGCTGCATATGATTTTAAAATTTGTACACTTGCACACAAAAGTGATTTAATGAAACTATTTCAAACATACTATGGCAAAGGTATGTTATTAATAAGTTCAGAAATGTTAATTTTGTTATCGCAGTTTCTTATTAAAAGAATGCTTTTTAGAGGAGAATTAGTTAATCTATTTCGCTGCTTTGAGCATATGAATTTCAGGTCGGAAAAAATTTGTTCACAAAAGTAGGTGGAAGGATAAAAAGCTAACAGTTTGTAAGAAACTGCTTTTCGCATATATTTTCAGCATATATTTTCAGCTTCCATTTTGCGCACGATGTTCTCACTTCGGTGGCTCAAAGGCGAATGAACAAAATAACATATTTTGCGCTGTGTGGTTGAACGAAAGAGCGCAAAATACGAAAGAGCGTAAGCGTCTGTGTGAATTGGTTTTCCACAATTGTGGTATGGAGTGCCGATCTATGGTTTAGAGTCAATAACACAGCAGACTAGACTGCCTTTTTCGGAAATCGTTACATTTCCTCTGCAGAAGTCTTGAGTGATTCAGCTGTAACCAACCACTGGTTACGTTCCATATGATTTTAGACACATATTCGTGGCACATATTCGTCTAAACGCAACATTTTTTGAACATACAGTACCTTTTTTATCTTGTTCTTTTTTTATTTTAAATAAAGTATTTAAAATTACTTTTCATCGTATGCTTTTTATTTACATATAACAAAATGAATACTTTTTAACGCAAAAAATTAAAAAATAACTAGAAACTAAGATGCATATTCGTTTAAACGCATTAACATTTTTCTTACTTATCTAAACAATTTATGAATTTTAACATTTGGTAGGGCCACCATTTTTCAATACATCCTCATATAAACAATTGGGCATGGATGGCACAAGTTTATTTATTTATTTATTTATTTGAGTCTTTGGAGTATTAATTCCTTACAGACTAAGATTAACAAAAAGTTATTATAACATATAGCACTAAATTAAAAATAAATTATTTAACAAAGACTTAAAACAAATTTTCGACATTGAGAAATAAAACAAAACTCGAAGCGATAAGTCATTAAATAAGGACAAAGCTCTCTGAATCGGTTCATTACGCGCATAGTTGGATCTATGAAATTGAATGTAAAATAATTTAAAACGCCGCAACTGTCTTGAAGGAATATTAAAATGTATTGAAGCCAAAAGAAAAAGACTATCAATGTTACCTGAGATAATATCATAAATTAAAATAAGAGACTGAATTTTTCTTCGCGTCTCTAATGTTTTTATGCCTAAAAGCAAACATCTTACATTATATGGAGGAAGATCATCATGATGGTATAACGAGCGAAGAGCCAACTTTGTAAATCATTTTTGAATTTGTTCCAACCGCAACGAATGAATGGCATAATTCGATTCAAGTATTCAAGTTTCAAAGTGACTTTACTGTATGAGGATCAGAAAAATCTGAACTATTTCTGCGTATAAAGGCTAGAAGAGAGTATGCTTTAGGAACAATAAAATAAATATGTTCATTAAAAGTGAACTTTAAGTCAAATATGACACCAAGATCTTAAATAAATTCAACACTCTTGAGAGGTATTTTAGAAAGATAGTAGGAATTTGTTAAGAAATTATTGCATTTAGAAAATGTAATATGGAAGCATTTAGAAATATTTAACGGAAGAGCATTCATTTTACTCCATAGCATCAACTTATCTAAATCGGATTGTAAAGAAACTACGTCAGAGATGCTAGTAACCCTCTTAAACAGTTTAAGGTCATCAGCATAAAGCAAAAATTTTGTGCTGCAGAAGATTGTATTTATATCATTGATAAATAATATAAATAGAAGGGGATCCAGGATGCTGCCTTGCGGCACACCTGAAGAAGCATGGAACATGTAGGAATGGACGTCATTAATAGATACATAACAATATTTACCAGTTAGTTAAGATTTAATCCATTTTAAAAAATTCGAGTGAAATCCCATTTTAAAAAGTTTAGCAATTTGAATGTTATGGGCAACCTTATCAAACGCTTTAAAAAAGTCTGTATAAATGGTATCAACTTGACAGCCTAGTTCAAAGGATGATATGCAGTAATTAGTAAAAGTAGCTAAATTAGTAACAGTTGATCGACCAGAAATGAAACCATGCTGTTCTTGGCAAAAATTACGTTTAACAAGAAAAAATATCTTATTTTTAATGATCCTCTCGAAAGTTAGAAATATCATGTTTTGATCCAGATTAAAAAACTGGAGAAATATGAGATATTTTCCAACAATCCAAGAAAACACCAGATGCTAATGACATGTTAAAAATATGGCACAGGGGAGCAGACAGAGCATGAGCACAATTTAATAAAAGAACTGGGGAGAATCCGTCGATATCAGCCTTCACAGAGTTCTTCACATAACAAGCTCATAATTCGATAAGCTCATAGTTCGATGCATAATTTAATAAGCTCATAATTCGATGCATCCTTGCAGGCTTCTTTGATAGCTAGTTTTAACTCAAGGACGGTGTCAAACCATTGTCCTTGTACTTTTTTGCCATCAATTTTACGGGAAAAGCACTCTGTTGGAGTGGAACGTCAACCATAACCACTTATTGTTACTTGATACTATAATATAAACAGAAATCCTTTTTCTACTACTTTTACAGTTCGCAGCTACCCTGCATTTAAAAAGATTTTAACTGTTAACGCACGCTGTGAATAGGTCAGACACATTTTTGCTTTCTTATAGGCGCCTGTTACACGTTCAATATACATATATTGATCAGTATACAGTATCGTGATATTTATTGAGAGTGTAGCATGCAATATTGACGGATCGTGATCCAGATCGCAAAATATTTAAATATTTTGAAATCTAGATCGCGGATCGCGAAACTGTCAATAAATATTGAACGTGTAGCATATTTTGTGTCATCAATAAGCGATACAGCAGTAGGCAGTGAAATAAAAATTAGCGGTATTCACGGTATTCACTTGTCTGTGCATTTAAGTACTTGTGCAGTTAGGTTTTCGTGAACACACTTAGCAAAAATTTTATGAATACTGACGTGATAAATATTGAACGTGTAGCATTCAACCGCGATCCATCAATCCATGAATTTGGATCGCGATCCAAGTATCACAATTAATATTGAACGTGTAACAGGCGCCATACTTTAATCTATATTCAATAAATAACTCTTTGTTAATTACATTCTTAAAACGCGTGTAAATTATTTACAAAGGTTCACAACACACTCCAAAGGTTTTCTATGGGGTTCAGATCTGGACTGCATGCCGGCCACTCCGAAAGTGGTGTCTTGTGCTCCTGGAACCACTGAATCGAAAATTTCGAAACATGGATAGCGGCGTTATCTTGTTGGAAAATGCTGTTTTCATACATTTCTTCATACAAAAATGAGATGAGAGCATCGTCCAACAATTCGGTGTATAGCAACGAATTCATTTTCGGTGGAACAAAGCAAACATTTGCCTTGTCAGAATCCGAAAACGCTGTCCATACCATAATGCTACCGACACTGAAGTTTTGTTTTGACATGCGTGCGTCGTTATTTCTTAAATCGTGCCAACCTGGTGTAAGAAACCAGGTGAACGCGACGTCGACGTCGTTTTCTAAAGCTGTCAAAGTTGTGAATGAGTGAGAGACAGAAAAGTTGATTTTGTATGGTTTGACCATGGCAGAATTAGAGAAGGTATATGCATTTCGGAGAGGGAGACTGCCGCAACTGTCAAAACGAAGTTGACAGCTCATACAAAATCTGAAAACGATGAGAATGCGATAAGAAAACGAAAATAGGCAAGAATACCAAAATGCTTGAGTTTGACAATTCTGGCTATAAGAAAGAGAGCCCAGTCTGAAATGCATATACCTTCTCTAATTCTGCCATGGGTTTGAAAACTCAAGTGTTGTATTTTTACAACAAAAAAATAAAAATCGCGTTCACCTTGTATTCTTACGCCATGCGTGCCAATAACATGCGTACGAGTCTGGAACGTTTAGATTGAATTTTTTCTCATCAGAGAACACAACATTGTCCCACTCCTTGAGAATGCGATAAGAAAGCGAAAATAGGCAAGAATAGCAAAATGCTTGAGTTTGACAATTCTGGCTATGAGAAAAAGAGAGCAGTGTGAAATGCATATACCTTTACTAGTTCTACCATGTGCCGTGGTTATGCTAGCCAAACATGTTCGGTGTTCATTTTTGTTAATTTGTTCTATGGTAAAACTAGTAAAGGTATATGCATTTCAGACTGCTCTTGTTTGGCTAGCATAACCACGGCATAAGCGAGCTTTTTTATGTTGGAACTTCAATTCAGGCTTGCATCTGGGCTTCCTACATTTTACGTTTTCTGTTGTGCGCAATATGTGGGCAATGTGCTTAGCCGTCACCAGAAGACCCAATTTATTTTTTATCTGAGTGGCATTCAAATAATTTCTTGTAGCTTTCATTTTTTTTTGATTTTTTTGGAGGCTTAAAAGCTTCTAATTTCCCTTCGTTGGTTTGTTAACGCCGTAATTATTGCCTATCTTTAAAAACAAACGAATTACTCTTTTAGATCTTCCAATTCTTCGTCCAAGTTCCCCATTTGAGTAGCCTTCTTTGTGGTACAGCTTGATTTGAACCTTTTCTTCATAGCGTAGGTAACTATGCTTTGGCATTATGGTTGCAACTGTGATATGGGCATTTCCAGGGTCCCCAACGCGACATTCGCACGGCTTTGAAGTGAAAAAAAGTAAAGATTTCTTAAGAATTTTTTTTCTTGTTTCCATTTTTAGATATAATTTTAGGAGCACTATGTATAATGCAAAAGGTAGGTTTTGTCAATTTGTTGTTTCCAATATATTACCAATAAACATGTGATTCCCAACGCGACAAAAAATAGAAGTTGTTTTCGACTGCATATACATAAATGCAAAAATCTGCGAATTGGAATATAATTTCTTAAATTGATTTTTTGTAAACTATAATAGAACAATGTTTCTTTATATTGATAATTGTCGTATTGAAATATTTGCATTCGTTTTTTTTACAACCTCTAGGATGATTCCCCACGTGACATTCCTAACGCGACTTATTTTCCCGTCACTTTTGTAATAAGGATTAGTTCAAGTAATTTTAACTCAAAATTGCATTAAATGGCAAAAACTTCAGATTTATTATTTTATTTTATATATACATATATATATATAGAGTAAAATTATCTCAAATAATTTTTAAATAAATACGCCGTTTGAGCAGCTTTTATATTAAAATGTTCGTCACAGGAGAAATAATGCAATTTTCGGATGCCTGAAATATTTGGTATTTCCTTCCATTTTTCTGTTAATGTTGGAAATATATATTTGATTATGTCAGCACCAATATACATTATTGTAATTCCAGTTATGTGCTCCCGTGCGCAATTGAAGAAAGAAAATCCATCACATAAAAAAATTTGTTTTGGTTATACCCCAAATTTTTCTTTTTATAACCGCTCCAACTCCATCGACTGCACCTTTCCCATGCGAAGTTGCGAAATACTTCCATTTAATTGTTTTGCAACCGAATTGAATAAAGAAATCAGATAAACTCAAAATAATAAATTTGTTTTTAAATTGGCTGCTACTTCCTTCCGAGAATAAAAATATGTTTTGAAAATTGCCGTGTTGAGTTTTTATCTCCTGAAAAAGTTTCGTTATGAAAACGAAAACGTTGATTTTGCTGTGACTTAAACTATTACAGATTATAGCAAACGATTTCGATTTTTCAAACATTCACGCAACGCAAGTAAAAATCGTAACTTGCCTGTAGTTGAAGTGCGCGCTCTGAACTTCATTTTGGCAGATCAGCCTATAATTTTCTGCAAAATCAATTTTCAAGACTAGATCCCCGAGCTAGAACAGTTGTTAAAAATCTGAAATTACCAAATAGTTACTATGAGCATAGGCGTCCACAGGGGGGTGAAGGGGGGGGGCACTTGCCCCCCCTAGACGGGAAAAATTTTAAAAATATTTATTTTTAATGTGTATATGTTATATAGTCATAAAAAATTTTAAAAAATAAAAAGTTCTAAGCCTGAGTCCTAATATCTTAATATTTTGGTAAAAATCTTAGTTTTGTCACGTTTTGTTACGATTTCGTTAACTACTTATACGCATTGGTCATACAGCAATTTTGTGTAGCGCTACAACACGCTCCAATACGTTTGCATAAAGTGCCAAATAGACTACACAGATTGTCTGCGCAAACAAGTGTTTGCGCACTCTATTCGACAGTGTGTTTGGCTGTTTTTAGGTTTGTGCTGATGTCTGCTATAAAATATTTTAAGTTTTGGTTGTGTTTGCGCAAACTTGCCATAATACCGAAAGTTTTATACAGTGAAGACGTACAGTGGCTCACAGCTTATTTTATGCAGTGCATACTTTAAACTTTAGGGCTTTATAAAAACGAAACTAACAGGAATACAAAAGATAATATGGTGTCATTTAAAAGAGCAAAAAGTCTAGTTAAATAAAGGTTTTCCATTAATTGTGAATACATATATTTAGATGTTTAAAAAATAAGAGAACAGAAAATACTGCTTAATTTCATCTCGCAGCTTATTTTATGCAGTCACTTCTCTCTGTTACGGTACTATAATGCTGCGCTGTCTAACGGTACTTTCGTTAGCTATGCCATCGTTATATTTCTATAATTGCTTTGTGTTAGCTTTTTAGTCGGATTTTATTGCTTCAAGTGTCTGCTTCTATGATTATTTAAAATAGGAGCGCGCACAACGCTACAACAACGAGAATTGGTTATATACTATTTTAAAAACAGCAGCTCGGAGTGAAAAATGGCTGAAATGGTTAATAGCAATTCCTCTACAGTGCAAAAAATCAACGAGCGCTTCGTTCATAAGAATCGATTGCACAATAAGAGCAAAAAAGCACCAAACAAAATTTTTAATGCAACCGACGAGCGTCATATTGTACGGAAGATAAAGGCTAATCCGAGACTCTCAGCTCCGAAAATGGCTTTTGAAGATCAAACTGACCTGAGCAAACAGAGTAGTGCTAAAACTATTCGACGTGTCTTGCGCAAAAAGAACTTTCATGGCCGAGTAACACGAAACAAGCCGTTTATTATCCCCAAAAACAGATTATGCAGACTCAACTACGACAAAGAACATATGTCCAAGGCTCCAGAATACTGGAATTCAAATATTTTTGCAGATAAATCGAATATCAATTTATTCGGTTCAGATGGTATGTGCTATATGTGGCGAAAACCGAATACCGAAGTCAACAAAAAAAACTTAAAACAAACCGTGAAACATGGCGGTGGCAGCGTCATGGTTTGGGCCTGAATGTCAGCTGCTGGTACTGGGAAGTTGCCGTTTATTAAAACAGCAATAGACAAATCTAAGTACCTACAGATCCTGAACAACAATTTGTTGCAGAGTGCAAAGGTTCTGGGTATAAAATTGAATTTCCGATTTTACCAGGATGACGATCGAAAGCACAAAGCGGGTATTGTGCAAACCAGGCTAATATACAACTGCCCACAATTGATGACGCCGCCAGCACAGTCGCCAGGCCTTAATGTTATTGAAAATGTGTGGTCTTTATTGGAAAATAAAATCCGAAAACATCAAATTTCAAACAAAAACCACCTGAAAGAGATATTGAAAACGAAGTGGGCGAATATTTTGCCAACTATCACTTAAAAACTGGTCGCATCAATGCCAAACTACCTCAGATCTGTTGTGGACAACAAGGGCTATCATACCAAATAATAAAAATATCAAATATCATTAATTAATACGAAAAATTTATAAATGACAAGTGACTGCATAAAATAAGCTGTGATATAAAATTAAACAGTATTTTCTGGTTTCTTAATTTTAAGCCAACTTAATATATACTTTTACAATAAATTAAGTTAATTTATTAAACTAAACATCTTGTTCTTTTAAATGCTACCATATTATTTTTTCTATTCCTGTTAGTTTCGTTGTTATAAAGCCCTAAAATTTAAAGTATGCACCGCATAGAATAAGCTGTGAATCACTTTTTGTGAAGGAAAATATATAAAAATGAAAGCAGAAAAGAAAAAATTAATACAAATTAAAAGTCTGCGAAAAAATGTGAAAAATAAAGTCTGTGAAGTGTATGGTCGTCGCTATGACGAGAAAAAAAGTCTTGTTTGCGCAAATAGTCTGTGCAGTCTATATGGCCCTTAAGCAGCCCTGATCAGCGATTAACGATTAACAATAGATTTTTTCTATTTGTCGTCTGTTGTGCATCTATTGTTTTTATTAATATGTTGCATATGTGGAGTGCATTAACGTGCAGTGTTCACAAAATTTTCACCGAAAATCTCAAACAATAAAATTACATAGGTAACATTTCACGTTCATTCTCATATATGTGCACACCTTTGCCCCCCCCCCCCCCTAGAAAAAGTTCTGCGGACGCCCTTGACTATGAGTAACAAAATTGATAAAGTAGTTAATATCGAATAAAGTTACTTGCTAAATGTGCCTACAATACCAAACGCGACACACTTTGAAAATAAAAATTAAATGTTTAGTGTGATTATTATATGCAGTTATTTTTTTTTTCACTAATGTCACTAAATTTTGATTTGAATTAAAATTTTCAGCCAATTAATTAGAACGATCGCGGAGTACTGATAAATACGATGTTTTAAGTACCCTAACGCGACATTACAACATGAACAAAAGAAAATGAAAAATTTACCGTTAATCGAGCTTTGTTTGGTATGTTTTCATTTTTTTGTATTAATTTTTTATTGATACAAAGATTTCATGAGGTGTGTGCATTCATAATATAAATGTGTCTACAATAAAAACTAAAGAGAAAATTTCATTTAAAGTACCTAAGAACAAGAAAAAATATATTTTAAGTTTTCAGGCGAATTTTCTCATCATAACAACTGAGATAAGCTGCAAATACATTATATTATAAAAATTTTGATATTATTTTAATATAATGTTAGAAAAAATCAATGGTTTATTAACATTCTACTTTTTGGTCCCGGTTGTCGTTTCTGTGGAAATACCCATATATCGATTTAAAAATGAAAATTGTAATTGTTATATAACTCAAACAATATAACAAATTAGTAAACCCGTGTGGCGTTAAAACGCCAAAATCAAACATACCTAGATTAGATTTTAAGCTATTGAATAGATTTTCAACTGATCAAAATTGAAATGAAATTAATTTTGGCCTTTTTGCAATATACGCGGTATTGCACGCGCAACTACGATGCAATGTTAGCATATTTAATTTCATACCCAAATTTTTTTTAAACATACAAGAGGAAGAATACTTTTTGATTTCCAGTTGAAAAATGCTTGAACAAAAATGTTTCATTACCAGTTTCCAATTTCTTATTAAATTTTTGTGTAAATTTTTAAAAATTAAAAAATTTTCCTACCAACAGTTTAGAAATTTCTTTTCAACTGTAAGAAATCATTCCAGTATCACTTTGATATTAAATATATCAATTCATAGTTTTAGCTGTGAAATTATAAAAGATTATTCGTCAGAATAACAGTTTCATAGCTATTAGCCGATAGGTGGCGCTAAATACTTCACATATTTTTAGGCATCTACTGAAATTAAGAAGAGAAAAAGCAACATAACATCAACAATTATATGCAAACTTTCACTCGCTATAACTTAAAAAATATAAATTTTTAAGATATAAAAAGTTCAGTTTGCACATCTATAGGTCTAAACCTACTAAGCCATACTAAATTTATTAAGATTGGACTTGTACTAAAAAAGCCTTACGCCGGACAAAATTTGCGTTTGCGAAATATATATAAGATATATAAAACTCCCCAGTTTTTAATTTTTAAGGCAAAAAATCTTAATGATTGAAAAATATTCGCTAATTGAACGTTATTTCACCAGCTGCGTTTAAACGAATATGTGCATATATTTTGTGCATTAAGGCTATTCACAGTTTGAATACGAAGGCCTGTTATTTGTACGATTTGTTATTTGTTACTGTGAAAGCCTTATTGATTGTATTTTTACGCATGCCTCCGAAATTACAACAAAAACAATAATGTGCATGCAATAAAAAATTTCCGTTATTCTAACAAATAGTTTCAGCGAAAGCTGTAGTCTGGGGCCAAATTACGCGGCTTTGCTGCGATCGCGGCACCGCTCTCACGCTCTTTTTTCGCAAATGCGGTTGAAAAATTCGGAATTTTCCATGTATTTAAATATCAAATACATTAACTAAATAAATGTGTTAAAATACATGCAAAATTCAGTATGTTTTAGCCGCATTTGCGAAAAAAGAGCGTGAGAGCGGTGCCGCGATAGCAGTAAAACCGCGTAATTTGGCCCAGCCTTATTGTTGAAACATAGATTTGTAAGTCACTGTATGTGTTGATAAACTCATCTGAAACATATGACGCTGAAAACAAGTGGATCTTATTTTTGGTCAAACCTTAAATTTGGTGTGTGTGCTTGAAAGTGGCTCCTCCTTCTTTTTCACGATACTTGGTTAATCGCTTGGTTAATCGCTTGGCTTAATTACCAGGGGGCGTGACTTTAAGCTTAGCTTAGAACTTTACCATCCACTTCTTGGTTAATCGCTTTTTTGGCTGATACCGGGTGGCGTGACATTAATTGGTTCTTTTTTATCGACCGTCAAAAGTGGCCCAAAATTCGGGCCTCTACTACACTAGAATACAGCTTTAAGGCTGAGATTTTCAACTAAATTTCACTGGCTAAAGATGCCCAAAGATGAATAGTTTTTTTTTATACTATTATATAAAACACTTCTCACGTATCTGCGACGATGCTAAACTTAAAAACTACAGAACCGATATTAATAATGCTTTCACTAATATTAATCTACATGTTTAACTTAAAATCATACATCCTTTATTTTTTTTCAACAACTCTTAAAAGTTATTAAAATTTGAATTTATAAAGTAGCCAAAAAAACCAAACAAAAATCATTGCTTCATTAAATTGTTAGACACACAAGCACCATAAAGCTTTATTTCTCTCTTCCTCTGCTATAGTGCATAGTAGAACTAGACAAGGTAGTGTTAGGGCTGAATGTGCTCTCTTTCTTAGTGACCATAACTGTCAAACTCAGCCATTTTGGTATTTTTGCCAATTTTTGCTTTCATATTGCATTCTCATCGGTTGCAGATTTTGTATGAAATGTCAACTTTGTTTTGACAGTTTCGGTCACTGGCTCTCCGCCCTAATACTGCCTTGTCTAATTTTGCCGTGTACTCTCCCATTTGGAGCATGTATTACTGAGCGCTTTAAAGAGCATACTGAAAACAACCCAGTGGTAAATATACACATGACGTAACCAAGTATTTTTTAAATACAATGTAGCTGCGAGGCCTCCAACACCTGTACACAACATTTGTTCGGGCATGGCCACTAAACAACTGATGACATCTACCTTACACAGTTAGCCTTTGTGTGACACAAAACATTTTTGATGTATCCATAGCAACCAAGAATGATAGAATAGGAGATTACGCTTTGCGCAGGTCCGTTACTTCTGCTAATGGAGTCTGACAACCAGCTGTTCAGTTGACTACGTCACAATATTTTATTTCTTTGAGAAACGTACTGCGATCGGTTGTGTTTTATTTACTTGTCTATATATCGAAGTATATTTGAGAGTTTTTAACTTAAAATTTAAAAAATGAAGTGTGCAGCTGCTAATTGTGTTAGCAGTAGCAAACAAATATTTTTCAGAAACCTGATGTTTGCAATAAATACAAAAATTAAACCAAGAAATTGTAGATAACGCACACAAATGAAAACAAAAATACAAAAATATATTAACTTAACAAAATTTGTTTCATTATTTAAAAACTTGGAACTATCATTTATTTGCCCTTTCAATTCACAGGTAAATTAATGGAAATAAAATATCAGGGAACGTTTAAACTACATCAATTAAACTCTTAATAAGCATTTTTATAAAATCCAAGTCAAAAAATAATGCTCACTGACGTTGGTTTCTCAGACAAATTTTTTTTTTTGACTAAGCTGCTTACTGGTTGTAATAAAATAATAGTAAAAATAATGTTTGCAAAGGAGTACTTAATAAATTAACCTCTTCTCGTTCCAATAAATTGCTTCTTACTTCTTTTATTTTAATTATACAAACTAAAATATATGCAATTTTCATTTCTGTGTAGAAATCGTGTGCAAAGTGATCGCTCTCCAAAACAGCATTGATATTATGACGTACATGCGCAGAACGACAATTTTGTTGTACTCATTTTCTTGTCTTCGGCGCAATCTTTGTATTCTTTCATTCTTGCATAGCAACCATAGCACGCTCTCGTTTTGATTTTCTTTTGTTTGATATACGTTTATCGTAGCAAAAATTGTCGCTCCCATGGCGAATAATAAGGTAGGGTAAGTAGCTGTGACAAGACCTATTGTTAATGTCAAAGTGTGTTTTAGAGCCAGTTTTCTTTATTAATGTTACTTTTGGAATAAACACTTGGAAAAGGAATTTTATGAAGTGTGAATAATATGAAATGAGGATATATTATAATTATATAAATATTATATATAAGCAGAATAAGTCCGCTTCAAGCTTGCCTAAAACAAAAAACCTGTACTTCCCCGTTTTGAAGTATTGCTTGATCATTGGATTTTAATTCGTGATATGGCAGCACTATATATTATGATTTTGACATTAACAATAGGTCTTGTCAAAGCTACTTACCCTACTTCATTATTCTGCCATGGCTCCTACTTTATAATAATTATACAATGCTCGTGTATAAAATGATTTGTTGCTTGAAGTTTTCCTTTGTTTTTAATGTGTTCATTAATTTGTTTTAAACGAGTTGAATTTCAACTGAGAATTTGTATGGGAAATGAAATGACTTTGTTTCTCATTTAGAAATAAGTCATTTGACTCAATGTTAACATAGTATAAGACTAAAATTTGATAATGTAGTTTGAAATATTTAATATTTTTCTTCACAGAAATTATTTTTAAGCTGTAGATCATTGTAAAAAATATATAACATTTTGAAAAGATAAAATTTATACAAAAAATAATAAGGGGTAGCCTATGATTTTTAATGCTGTTTATTGAAATTTGTGTCAAAATTAAGCAATTTTTTCAGATAAATGATAAGTACTATGAAAGAGTAGGTAAAATGGAAATTGAAAAAAAAATACAACAAAAATAAGGTTTGGCCTATTTTTGAGCACAAATTGAATATTTTAAAGATTTTGTGAAAACAATGAATTGGTGAAGTAACGGTTAATCTTTTCTGATTTCTCCAATTTCACTTAATTAACTTTTCAGACAAAGGAAATTTGATGAATATCCATTTGAAAATGACCGAGTTGTTTGCTTGCAAACTAAAAAATTTAAATTTCAATCGGTTTTTTCTCATTCTAATTCTAAAAAAAATGTGTTATGTTGAGAAAATATGTAGTTTTCAAGATATCGCAATAATTTTGATGTCATAATAACGGACATTTTTTCAATATGCTAGATATGCTTACAAAATATTTTCGGAAAATCTTTCGTTTATCGTTATTTTAGTCCTGTTATGCAGGACTTATTGAAAAATCAAAATACAGAAAAAGCCAAGCAACTCTATGTCATCATAACTATTACTGTAAGAAGGTAATTCAAATTAAATAAAGTAGTTTTTTAATATTTATACTATTTTTTAATTATTAAACAGCCACAAATATTTTTATATTTTGCATTTGAAGATAAAACAAAATACTTTATTTTTAAGATTTCAAATTTTTACATGGTATTTAATATTTTTATCGCAGGCGAAGCAGCGGGTATTTGCTAGTATAGTATATTTAAGAGCTTAACTATTGAAAAATAAAAATATAAACAAAATACATAGTTAAGAGACTAAGTTTAAGAGAAGTAGGAAATAAATGTAAAGCTAATGTTAATCCACTGGTTTCCGGCAAATTACACAGTACAACAGTATTTTGGGGGATGAAAAATTCCAAGTCAGGGTGATAGTACTAGGCCATTGTAGTAAAACCTCCACAGGGCTTAGCGTTCTCAAACCTCCACAGGTCAAACTTTTTTATGACCTTTTCAATTTTTTCCTTGATGATTGTTTGCTTAGTTTTTGAACTATAACTCCAGAACTATTCATAATTTCTTATTGTATTCTTCAGCAAACTTGTTGCTAAAGCTTAAATAAATAACTTTTATTTGTATACTCATGTAAAAAAAAGTCAAGTTTTACTATTTATATAGAGTGAAATCTTGAAAAAATTGCAATTTTTTCGCCTTTTTTCATCAGTTTTCGACTCCAAACTCCAAATTTTTGGCCACGAATGACTAAAAAATAAAGCCAAAATATGCTTTGGTATGTAGTAATGAAATACGCAATTTTTATTTCGAAAAAACAATTTCTCTTTAAAAAATAACGTCTCTACTCGAGTTCTACGAATTTAACTATAAAAAAGTATTTATTTTAAACAAAGTTTAAAGAATATAAAGTCTAACAAAGTTTAAAGAACAAAGAATACTAAAACAAAGTTCAAAGATTAACAAAGTTTATCTGTTTATAGCCATAGTTCTTAATCATCGCTTCATCAGTTTCTGAACCGCACATAAGGTCAATTTGTGACTCGACTGCTGGCTTCATTCACAACGAAGAACTTTTGGAATGATGCCTGACGACTTCGATAAACTGTGACTTTCGTACCAGGTGCCAAAAGATTATGTGATTTTAAAAACGAAGCCAGCTCTTCTGATTTATGCTGTGTCAATTCCAATTTGGCAACAATTGAATCAAGCTGATTTTGGTTTACTAAAATATAAGATGCCAGAACCATCTGTATTTTCTATAAGATACATTAAAAGTTTGCCTCTTGCAGAGTATTTTTTAAAAATAAAGTGCTCATTAAGGCGTATCGAATTACAATTTTTTCAAATTTCACATTGTAAGAGGTCTCAAAAGTTGCATGGTGGTCAAGATCTAAAAAAAAAAAAATAAAGAGAAAAAAGGGATGTCTTTCTCTTACACAAGGACAAAGTTGTTTTTTGAGAAAAATAGTAAAAAATAACGATCTATAAATGATTTGATTTTTGTAAGAAAAACTACATACTATGTCTTAAATCAAAATTAAATACAGACTTTAACTAAGAATATCTCGCCAAACAAAATGCAACTACCCTCGATTTCTACCCTCTTTGTCCTATAGAAGGACCATGAGAGATACTCGAATCCAAAGGTACTCTCAAAATAGCACAGAAAACGTAAACACTTTAATAAATACCACTAAAATAAACACAATCAGATACACGCTCAGAAATCTTGGAATTAATTTTAAGCCATAAGTTGGAATCATGCATGTTTTAATATATTTTTGATTAAAACTTATACTTTCAAGTAAATTAAAAAATTGATTTAATGTTATCTGTATTAAAGTATAATTAAAATTGTTTTATATACAAGTTATAATACAAATTGTCTTAAAATATAATACAAATATCTATCAAGCATCTGTCAAATTGTCATTCTGATTCTGAAATCTGACATTGTCAAAATAAAACCTAAAGAAATAGTTTTTGTTAACGAAAAACCGTATATTATAAAAGAAACTTTAAATGAATAAATATTTTGTTATTGGTTGACCAAATATTTTCTTTTTATTTCACTTGGAATTTTAAAAGTAAGTAAACATATAAAAGATTTATAGCTTTATTCCATAAATGTTCCCTAAATTTATTCCATATATGTTGATTTTTCCTTTCACCTTTTCAGGACAATATGTATTAAATGTTATACATCTTGTATTACTGTTTAATACAATCTGTATTACTATTTAATACAATTTGTATTACTATTGAATACAATTTGTATTAATATTTAATAAAAATTTTTTTAATAACTGAAGTATTACACTTGGTTACAAATAAATTAAAATATACACCAGAATAGTATTGTTCTAAACTTAGTTTCTATTCCAATTCTGTATTAGAATTTAGTATTATGGGATTAGAATTCAATTTTAATATTTGACATATATTAGATTCTAATGCAAATCTGGTGTGGTCATATATACAATACAGTTTTTATTAGAATTTAATCCAAGATTTCTGAGCGTGTAACAATCAAAAGTTCTGTGCTATTTCGAGTATACCTTAAGATTCGAATATCCTTCACACAGGACACTGTGAGTAAAAATCAAGAGTGGCATCTTGTTTGTCGGAATATGGTTAGTGAAAGTCTATATTTACTTTTGCTTTAAGACATAGTATGTAGTTTTTCTTACAAAAATCAGAGCATTTATAGATCGTTGATTTTTACTGTTTTTCTCAAAAAACAACTTTGTCCTTGCGGGAGAGGGAGACATCCTTTTTTTGGGAGACCACCCTATGGAGCTTTGGAGACCTCATAGAATGAGAAATTAATAAAAGAATTTTTAATTCGATACGTCCTTATGAGCATTTCATTTTTAAAAAATACTCTGCATGAGGCCAACTTTCAATGCCTATATCTTTTAAAAGCGAGCTAACTTTGCAAAACCCTTTTAGGGTTTTGTTGGTCTAGATCAGTACCATCGACCTGTGTTGGTCGTTTTTCCGTTAGATTCCATGACCCTTAAACTGTCGCATAGTGTAATTAATATATTGAAATAATATAAGGTTCCATATACATTAGGCCGGGTCGATTTGTGGGGAGGCAAAAAAATCGTCCATTGCTCAGTGAAAATCGTATTCTAGGGATCAAAATAAGAAACTTTCCCGCCATGCCAGTGACGACCCCATTTCGCTGATTTTTTCATTTAAAGTGCCAAAAATGGTGATTTTTTGAAATGTTTGTATGGGGAGCCCCCAGGGAGGTTCCAGGTGGTGTGCCACTGGCATGGTTGGATCGGCCCTCCAAAGTTAGTGGGGCTGGTCATACATTTGTATTCGATTGGGGCACTCTAAATGGGTCAAAGACCCAACTTTTGACTTCTGTCCCGTGGGGTCAAATTTCGAAAAATCCCTCTTTGACCCATTTAGAGTGCCCCAATCGAGTCCAAATGTGTGACCGACCCCCACTTACTTTGGAGGAACGATCCACCCATGCTAGTGGCACACCCCCTGCATCCCCCTGGGGGTTCCCCATACAAACATTTAAAAAAATTACCATTTTTGGCACTTTACATGAAAAAATCAGCGAAATGGTGTTGCCTCTGGCATGGGTGGATCGACCCTCCAAAGTTAGTGGGGGTCGGTCATACATTTAGACTCGATTGGGGCACTCTAAATGGGTCAAAGATGGATTTTTCAAAATTTGACCCTACGGGACAAAAGTCAAAAGTTGGGGCATTAGAATTAGTTTTTGAAGTATAGTTCCTCGCAAAAGTTTCTTATTTTGATCCCTAGAACACGATTTTCACTGCGCAATGGGCGATTTTTACATCGACACGCCCTCATATACATAGTAAGTGTTCAAAACATCATCAAATATCGATCACATTTTTACTGCATCTTTATGTAAAACGAAACGAACGCTGAGTGTCGTGAAAGCAACGAGCTACAATATTTTTTGGTGTGGAAAATTGTATTGCTTACCGTGACTCGCACCACGTTCAGCCTTCGTTTCGTTTTACATAAAGACGCAGTTATACTCTTAAAAAATTTCAAACGTAGCGGATAGTTGATAGTATTTTTCAATTAAATTGACTGCATTTTTGGACTACTTTATCCTGCAGCTAAATTCATGTGAATCAGTTTTATATTTAACTAGAATAATGGAAATTAAATTTGTATTTTCAATACATTGATATAAATAACATTTTTTGACTTAGGGTTATATTTTGTATAGGGTCACTTCTAGATATTTATAACCAGATGGAAAAGTACTAGATTTTAAGAGTAGCTAAAGGCGCAGATATTCATTAAGAAATTGACTAGTTAAAGATATGCAGAGGTGAACAAAATGACCTTAATTTTTAAGTTAATTTTTTTTTGCACTCCAAGTCAAACTTTATTTGTTTTTTTTTTACTACTAAAATAATACTTATTCAATATACTATTACTTTTTGATAGTGTGAATGATTTAGATGGTTCCGAGTATCCACGAAATCCGTGTGCATTTATTGCAGCAATGCGAACTTGATACCATCTTCCGGGCTTCAAGTTAAAGCAGATTTGTATTCTGTAATATTAAAAAACAAATTTTGTAAAGATGTGCAAAAAGGTTTTATAAAAGTACTAATATCGCCTGCGGTCGAGATAACAACGAATGGGGAGATGGAGGGTTAATGTTGTGTAGCGTTTATGTTTCTACACTTGAATGCAACTACAAATTCTAGACTATGATAGAATAAAAATGAATACAAACATTGCCATTTCGTAGCTTAAATTTCACTAAAAGAACAGTTTAGAAAAAATTTGTCCAAAGTAGTTTATAACTCCTTCAAAGTGGCTCTTATATCTCCTAAAGTAAAATATTAAATATAGTATATTTAATTCAATTAAATATAGTTAAATATAGTTAACGGAGAAAATTCCTTGCGCTTATGACCAAGCTGTTCATAAAGTACAAAATATGTTTTTTTTTAACCATATATAAGTTTTGATCATGTATTATGGACTATGGTATTTTATTTTTGGTATTATTTCGTATTTAGCACACTGATCATATAATATCTTTATATATAAAATTCTTCTGTACATGGCGTTGTCACTGAACGCCTCCTAAAAGGCTGTACCGCTTTTGATAAAATTTGGTGTGTGAGTGCAGCTGGGTCTGTAGATGGTTTAGGTCTAAAATTTGACACGGTAGGTGGCGCTGTTAATGCTGTGGCAGTGTTTAAAGGGGTATTTGAGAGTATAATATTTTCTATAGCATGCACCCCACGTTTTTAGGAGAACTAAAAGCCCCACTCTAAGAGAAATTATTTTATACTTTCGTTTTAACAACGTGTCATATTAAAAAATTTTTTTAGTTAAATAATTATTTTCCGATTTCAAGTTTTTGTTAAACACTTTAAAAATGCAAATTTTTAAAAATTCACCACTGAAAGTGACAAAAGAATTTGTTCAAGAAACCGAAATAGTTCTATAAATATTAAGAATAAAAACAATGGAAAAAGTCCATTTACACTGTTGAGGCTCGAACTCATAACCTCTAACCTCACGATTATAAAGCAAGCGCCCTGTGCTCTGAGCTACAGAACTCACAAATAAATATATTCTAAATAGCAGTAAATCGGACTACTTTCTAATAAAATAAATAAAAAATTTTATCTAAGCTACTTTTTTACAATTTTTTTTTCACCCTCAGTGCTGAATTTTTTAAAATTTTAATTTGTTTCACAAAAAAATCAAGAAATCGGTCCAAATTGTTGAGGCTCAAACTCATTACCTTGTGGTTATAAATCAATCGCTTTACGCTATAAGCAACAGAACTCACACCAAAACTTTTTCTAATTGAGGTAATAAGTTCACTTCAGCTGTAAATTTTTGAAATTTAAAAATATCAATGAGCTTTTCAGTATTTTTGTTTGATTTTTTATATGTATGTTTGTATGTATCAAATAACTTCGCATTTAAGCCAAACAAATAAACGTACAGACAAGAAAATAAGTAATTATTGTGTTGTCATCCAGTTCTGAGCTACATTTTAAGTTTCAAAACTCTAACTCATCGGGAAGTTGGTTAAAAATGGATTCCAATATTTGTACGGGACAGACATGAAGTGAAGCTAATAATTTCTCACATTTTTTTTTGTTTTGTTTTAAATTTATTTAAATTATTAAATATTTTAACTAAATAAATGCATTAAAATACATGCAAAATTCAGTATTTTTCAGCCGCATTTGCGAAAAAAGAGCGTGAGAGTAGAGTCGCGATCGCGGCAAAACCGCGTAATTTGGCCCCAGCCTTAGACGGTGGTTAGGAGAGGAGAGGGGGTTCTTCCTAATGCATTCTGACTCTTCAATAGTCTAGTATGGCCTGGCAAGAATCCATACCATCGGTAGGGGTGTGGGCTGAATCAAGGCGTAATGTGCATCGTTCTGAGGATTTGATAGGCTGGAGGCCCATGTAATAAAGTCCAGTCTTTAACGGATCCTCTCTGATACCTGGCCGCCTCAGAGAGTAGCTGTGGTTTTACCGCGGCATTGGGGTTAGGGCGCGGCCGACATACATCTTTTCCCCTCTCTATTTTTTACCACTCTACTGACAGACTCTGAATCAAATCTCGGGTTGGATCGGGGCTGTACACGGGGATCTTTCGTTCTCTGAATGTGAACCTGATCCCGTTCGAGGAGCGGTGTCATAGCCTGTCGGCAGTCTTTAAAAGCCTACAGCTATACCAAGCACGCGGTCTTTAAGCGCTATTCTTGGCCAACGGCCCGTAGACGTGCTGACCAAACCTGGCACAAGTTGAAGTGGTAAAAAGTAATGGACATCTTGGAGGAGTCACAAGCTCACCCGAAACCCAAACCGGTGCCCACAAAGCATCAGCGATCTCTAGGGGTCCCTACGCCGGACGCTAAGACAATTTGTGGTAGCACAGCCACTCCAAAGCTTTTCATCAAAATCGCGGCTGGACAAATTACCATTGCAGTAATAGAGAAAAGCGATCCAGAAGGCAGCATCTCAACTGAAAAATGGAGGAAGGTAGTGGGCAACCTGGCCAACATCCAATTTCAATTATGAAGGAGTTTCCCGGCAGAGGACCTTCTGGTCGCGACAGTGGATGGCATAAGGGCCATGTGAAGCTGATCGCATGCGCCGACCAAAGGTCTCTAGATCTGTATAAGATCGCAGTTTCAAGGATTGGTGAGGTATGGCCTTGCGCAAATCTCGTGGTCATAGATAGGGATTTGATCCCTAATAGACCACGAACTCGTTTCTGGGTCCCTGCCGAACACTCTGACCCTCAAAAAATCCTTGAAACGATAAGGATGGGAAATCATAGCCTACCGACAGCAAACAAGAAGGTGACACGGGTTGAAGAGCCGAAGGGTTATTTTAGGTCGGTGGCGTTTGCTATCAACCAGGAGTCCCTGGCCTTCTTGTCATCAAAAAGTTTCGTGGTAGACTATGGTTTCACATCCATAGAACTGAGGGTCAATAAAAAAGATAAGGCGTTATTGGAAGAAGAGCAGGCTTCCAAACCAATTAAAAATGCACCATCTTCTCCAGCCTGCCCTCCTGCACCAGAGCCGGAAGGCGTAAGCTTCGTGATGGACCTGGCGCGCATATTTTAATCAACAAAATCCTGAGTGCACTTACTCTGTCTAATTTCAGTACCAAAGACATCGTTGCCATAAGCGTCGAGATGGGCCAGAATAGCTTGTGGCTCATCTCAGCGTACCTCGTGCTAGACCTCGAAGTCCTCCTAGATGACAATTTTAAAAACTTGTTCTCCACAGCACCATCAAAAGCCAAGGGCCTAATTATCGGGTGTGATGTGTGACGCAAACGCTCATCATGCGATCTGGGGTAGCTCAGACACCAACAAACGGAGTGAGTTTCTATTCAATTTCATCCTCACAACTAATCTTAATGTAAGTAATGTGGGAAATCAACCTACCTTCACTTTTAGTAGTAGGCAGGAAGTCCTAGATATTACCCTTGCCTCTGACCAAATATATAATGGGGTAAACAACTGGAGAGTTTCTAAGGAACACTCCTTTTCAGACCATAGATATATTCTTTTTGATATTGATGACTTTGACACGAGATAATGTGAATTTTGGAATCTCAAACAAGTCAACTGAGATCTTTATATAAACACATTAAAAACAGATCTCTCAAATGGAACACCCAATCGTCCTTCCAACAAACAATCTTTAGACAACTTTGTTGATAGTCTCACTAACTCGCTAAATAAGCTCTAGATATCACTTGTCCGCTAAAAACATCAAGGGGGAAGCAAAAACCTTCTTGGTGGAATAAGGGACTAGAAGATCTCCGGAAAAAGATAGGAAAACTTTTCAATAGGGCCACAAGATCAGCAGATACGTGATCAAACTATAAAATTGCCCTCAAAGAATATAAAAATGAATTATGGAAAGCACAAAAACAGTCCTGGAGGATTTTTTGTGGAAAAAATCTCAGACCTTAGAGGCGTCAAGGCTTAGGAAAATTCTAGCAAAGGTTTCCTCCAATCCAAGCTTCATGAAAAAGGAAGATGGTACTTGGACCACCAGCAGTGAGGAATCTCTGAATGCTTTAATAGAAACCCACTTTCCGGGATGTTCAGAGATATGTAACACTCCAATTCAGGAATGTCAGTTACCATCTGTGAACAGATCTCTAAAAATACTCTAACAAACAAAGCACGACTGGGCAATCGGTAGCTTCAAACCATTTAAGTCACCAGGACCAGATGGTATAGTTTCCTTAATCACTTACTTAGTTGGCGCTACAACCGTATGTCGGTCTTGGCCTCATCTAAGAATTTGCGCCAGCCATTTCTGTCTTTCGCTTGCTGGCGCAAGTTGGAAATTCCAAGCTTCGTCAGGTTGTCCTCTACTTGGTCTTTCCAACGAAGATGCGGTCGTCCTCTTCTGCGTTCGAATCGAATATCTTCTGAATCGAATATTTTATTCACTGGAGCATCGTCTTTCATGCGCTGAACATGACCAAGCCAGCGAAGCCGCTCAATTTTAATGCGCTTGACTATGTCGATGTCAGCGTACAGCTCATACAGTTCATCATTCCATCGTATTCGGTACTCGCTATTGACGCAGATTGGTCCGTAGATCTTACGAAGAATCTTTCTCTCTAATGCTCCTAAAGTCTTTTCATCTAAACTGCTCAGCGTCCAGGTTTGTGATGCATAAAGTAGGACGGGCATGATGAGCGATTTATAGAGCGTGATTTTCGTTCGTCGAGAGAGGGCTCTACTTCTCAATTGCCTACTGAGCCCAAAGTGACACCTGTTGGCAAGAGTTATTCTTCGTTTGATCTCAATGCTGATGTCGTTGGTTGAGTTTATGCTGGACCCCAGATAAACGAAGTTCTTCACAATCTCGAAGGATCTATTGTCAACAGTAAAGTGTTCCAAGACGCTGGGACTGTTTGTTTGTTGACACCAAGTATTTCGTGTTATCTGCATTCACTGCCAGACCCATTCGACTTGACTCTCTTTCTAATCTGGAAAATGCTGTACTGACTTTACGCGTTTTATGGCCAATGATATCGATGTCATCAGCATACGCAAGCAGCATAACACTCTTGTAGAATATTGTGCCACTACGTCTCAGATCAGCAGCTCTTATGATCTTTTCCATCATTAGGTTGAAAAAGTCGCACGATAAGGAATCACCTTGTCTGAAATCTCGTTTGGTAATAAATGGTGGGGAGAGGTCCTTCCCGATTTTACCTGCGCTACTGGTGTTGCTCAATATCATCCTGCAAAGTCGTATTAGTTTTGCAGGAATACCAAATTCAGACATGGTGGAGTACAGGTGCTTCCTTATTGGGCTGTCGAAGGCGGCTTTGTAGTCGACAAAAAGATGGTGGGTGTCGACTTGTTTTTCTTGAGTCTTCTCCAAGATTTGTCGTAGCGTGTAAATCTGGTCGATGGTAGACTTTCCAGGTCTGAAGCCACACTGATAAGGTCCGAGCAGTTCGTTTATTGACTTTCATAAAAATCAATCTTTCACATAAAACGCTCGACAGGACCTTATATGCGATATTAAGAAGGCTTATCCCACGGTAATTGGCACAGATAGTGGGATCGCCTTTCTTGTGGATTGGGCAGAGCACACTGAGATTCCAATCGTTCGGAATGCATTCTTAAGACCATATCCTGCATAGAAGCTCGTGAATGCATTTAAGTAGAGCTTCGCTTCCGTTCTTAGACAGCTCAGCAGGTAAGCCATCAGCTCTCTCGGCTTTGTTATTTTTAAGCCGAGCTATAGCTATCAGAACTTCATTATAGTCGGGCAGGGGAACCTCGACGCTGTCATCCGAAATTGGAGTTTCCGGAATATCATCTCTATTGGCGGGATTGTTGTCAGCGTCGCCATTTAGAAGCTTAGAGAAGTGTTCCCTTCATAACGTCAGTGTACTCTGGACATCTGTCACTAGATTCCCGTTTTCATCCTTGCAGGAAGAGGCCCCGGTTTTAAAACCATCGCCAAGACGTCTTATTTTTTCGAAAAATTTTCGGGCCTCATTCCTGTCACCATACATCTCAATCGTCTCCTGCTCGCGCTTTTCTGCCTCTCTTTTTTCCGCGTATAGTTTCCATTGAAATTTAAAGTCGTATTGTATTATTAAGGAGCGACTTTTTTGATCTGCTAAAGCTGCCTTGATCCAAACCACATTCCCAAGCGTTTTCGTAATGTGAAGGTTATATTTATACCTAAGGCAGGCAAAAGCTCACACGTAAGCCCAAAGGACCTTCTACCAATTAGTCTCTCATCTTTTCTTCTAAAAATTATAGAGAGATTAATTGACATTCATTTGAGATTCATTGTAGAAAAAAATCCTATATCAATAGCACAACATGATTACACCAAAGGCAAATCCGTGGAAACAGCTCTCCACTCCATCATTGAAAGGAATATACAATGATAGTTTTTATTGATATAGAAGGGGCCTTTAATAACGTCACAGCAAGAGCTATCACTAATGCGCTGACGGAGCTTGGGGTGGATGCCGCACTGATAAATCAAATGCTAGTTGGCAGAATTATAAGTACAAAATTTGGAACGGCATTCACGTTAAGATCTGTACCAAGGGAAACCCCGCAGGAAGGAGTTCTTTCGCCTCTACTCTGGAGTTTAGCAGTAAATGAACTGTTAGTATAACTGGAACTAGAGGGGTGCAGGGTGATAGCTTATGCCAATGACGTTGCTATTGTTACCACTGGAAAATACTTATCTACTCTTCGAGATATGCAAAATTGCCCAAATACTCCTGTCAACTGGGCTATCAGCTGTGGGCGACTCAGCGTTAATCCTAATAAAACTGAGTTAGTGGTTTTCACCAGAAAACACAATTTACTTAAACACAACAACCACAATAGTTGTTATGCAGTCTTTTTCAACAAAATATATACTACTTTTATTCTACTACATTTTTAAAAGCAAGAGTATTAAAAAGATTTAACTTGAAATAATTTTGCAACCCTGCAACTTATGCAGTTACTTGCGCCAATTTAATTTTTTCATTAGGGGTATTCACGATTCAGTGCACTTGCCTGTGCAGTTGATGACTTGAGGACTTGTGCACTTTACAAAAACAAATTGTGCGTACGTCAAAAATCTGCACAAGTGCCTTTCTACTATTACCTTCAACTTGAGGACTTGAGCAGTTGTGCACTTGTGTGCATTGAAATATGTTGACAGCTTTGAAATGGTGATGGTGGTGTGTTCACGAAAACCTAACTGCACAACTGCACAAGTCCTCAAGTCCTCAACTGCACAGGCAAGTGCACTGAATGAATACCGCTATTGTCTTCTTGGATTTGAGAACACACAAAAGTGTAAGATTTTTTATTTGATGATTTCGTTTGTTATTAATTAATTTTTAATATTTCTTTTTAGGAAATAAAATTCCTCACATATTTTCTAAGCCCAGAGGTATTTTTATTTGGTAAAGACAATCAACAATAGTTTATATATTTTGCATTTGATTTATTACAACTAAATACATTAATATTAAGATTTCCAATTTTTAAAATAGTATTTAATATTTTTATACCGCTAAATCTTAACTAGCGGGCATTTTCTAGTTGTGGTATAATGCTATAAATTGTGTATTTCAAACTCATTGGCCCATTATCATAGTCAAAATAAAGTCGACTTTAAATTTAGTGCAAGCTTTTTGACAACATATTATATTGAAAAACTGTCAAAAATGCTAAAACTAAATTTAAAGTCGACTTTATTTTGACTATGATAATGGGCCATTGTATTTTATTTTTGTGCTTCTTCAAAATCTATCACGAATACCCATAAATTTATTACAAGTACACAATACATGACCAAATAAACTACAAAATAAAGATTCCTGCTATATTTAATATTTGACTTTATATAAATTAGAACTTACGCACTTTTAAAACATACCTTTTTTTTTTGTTTTCCAGAATTTCCTCTGCAGTCATCTCTACTGGTTGCCACTGCCACATAGTCAACTTTCTTGGAGAAAATTTAAGACCTATGTGATATCTAGTCTCGACATGATAATAAGTTGTTGTATTCGCTGAAGTCTGTACAGTTATTTCTACCTTATGACCCTTGGGTAACTTGAGATGCAGTATTTTTGGAATAGGCGGCAACAATTCATAGTCTTTTATATGAACAGGATTAATACATATTGGGCCACATATGGAATGGCAACACTTTTGGACATCTGGACAGTCAAAGTCAACATTGCATCCGTCCAGACAATGCAAATTTTCAAGAATGTGATTTTCCCTCTTCGACGTTACATAAAAAGGAGGGCATTGCCCTGCACGAGGAGATTTAAATTTATCGACTTTGCATTGAGTTTGGCACGACTAATCGGTATATGTTTTTTATATTATAATTATAGCGATGTTATGGCTGCGCCAATCGGTAACTTTTTACGCTACGAAGAATTTTGTTTAGCCAGTTAAATTTTACGTATAATATTGGGAGCAAAGTTTAAACAAAGTAAGCAAAAGTAGAAGGTTTTAAGAAAAAGAATAACAAAATTTCAACTAGTCGGAAATAAGCATAACTGTGTTCAAATGCAAACGGGACAGGTCTTTTGAAACTGCGCGCGCTGTAAAGATACGGCTAAGTCTATTTTTTAAGTTGGTAGAACTTTATTTGACATCTGTGTCAAATTTTATGCTATTATGTTCAGTGGTTTACAATTTAGTGTTCGTTTCGTAAAAAACAAAAAAGTATTTCGATTCGGCTTTTATCTCGATCAATTCAAAACAGTGTCCCAGGGCGATCTTCACTAATTAGAACTTTAACCAGCAGTTATCATAAAAGCTCTTTCGCAATGATCGGTTAAGGCGTAACTATCAGTTAAGTGCTAATTACGTTAACAACAAGTTGTGGTTTGGGTTAGCTGCTAATCGAAGGAACAGCTGACAAGATTAAAAAATTACAACAAAACCGACGGCTGCTTTTTAGCTTTTTTAGCTATCATATGGTTAGCTAACTCCTGGTTAAGAGCTTGACTAACCGGACATTGAGAATGCGGCCCTTAATGTTTAAATTTTTTTCTATATCATTTACGAAAAAAGTCGCCTGGCCAGTTTTGGAATGGCACAAATACCTGCCAGGCGGGAATAAAAGTATAAAAAATGAGCCCAGACTAACTTGTTTTCACAAGGCAACAATTTTAATATATCTGTGGTCACAAGGAATAACGACTAAACTCAAAGTATCGTAAAAAACAATATTTTAATTGCACGAACTACGACCCATTTTTTTGAAATATATGAACCGTTACTAACAAAATACATGCATACATAAATGATAATCAATTCTGCGCAAAAAATGGATAACTGCATACTTAAAAAAATTGGCAATAAAGTAAATTCCATATCGCTTTTTTACGATATTTTGAGTTTAGTCATTATTCCTTGTGACCACAGATATATAAGTTTTTACCAGAGCTGGGTATTTTTCTATTACAATTACTTTCCAATTCCAATTACAGTAATCGTAATCTTTGAAAATAAACGATTACGATTACTGTAATTGTAATCTTTAAAAATAAACGATTACTGTAATTATAATGTAAGAAAAGTATTATTACGATTACAGTAATCGGTATACACGCAAAAGGCAATAGAAAAATCTACTGATTACAATTACAGTAATCCTAGTAAATGAAAATTACAACTAAAATTACTGTAATCGTTATCATGTTTCTTGAAATTTAATTACTATGCAAGTTATATCACAAAAAATGGCTTTTCAAAAAAAAAAAGTTTATGTGAATGTCATGTAATTTAAATGTTGTCTTATTTTTCTCCTTACTAAAAAGCAAATATATTGCAATTTTATTCCGAAACTATTTTAATGTGAACAATACGTTTGTAATGATATAAATCAGAGAACTGAACAAGCCTACTTGAATTTCAAGCTTTTTCAAGTATGTATCCAAACTTGAAAAAGCTAGCTTTAGCCAGCTTGCAAAAATACCAAACAGATAAAAGTCATATCCATGTTTGCTCGTTGGCTTGGATTGTTTAGACTTACTTTTCGGTCAAAAAATTTAAAAGCTTGAAACGATCGGCAAAAGCTTGTAAGCTCGCAAGTATCCAATTAATTGAATTTAAAGCAAGTATCGAAAAAATTCAATGAGCTTGTGTAGAGACAGCTTAAGCGTAATAGGACTTTTAAGGGTTCTGTGGACTCCGTGGTTGGCAGTTTTAGGGGGTAGCTGATTTCGGAATAGATGTCAAAATTTAAAATTCAAGATGGCGGATAGAGTTGCCACCTATATTTTTTGTATTTTTGCGAATGCTTGTAGTTATGAAATTCTGACAACGGATTTGATTTCGAATCTAATGTCACAGTTTTAAAATTTAAGATGGAGGTTAGGGTCGCCACCTAAATTTTACCACAGTATTGCCACCTCGTAAGATGTATTTTTAAGAGTTTAAAACATCATTTAACAGTGCTAGAGGGTCGCAGATTTCGAATCTGAAATCAAAATTTTAAAAATCGATAAAACTCTCCTCCATCTTGAATTTTAAATTTTGACATAAACTCGGAAATCAGCTACCACATAAAACTGCCAACCACGGCAAACCTAATACGCTGAAGCTTTTCTTACACAAGCTCATTGAAGTCTTTGGATATTTGCTTTAATTGGATACTTATTTTAAGTGAATACTTGCCCTCAATTTCAAGCTTTTCAAGCTTTTTGCCGAAGGTATCAATTTTCCTTTATTTGGGACTTCGTGCCGTTCGCTTGTAAGCTAGCATATTTGCAAGTCGAAAGCTGTCATGGGCTTATTTATATTCAAGTTCATGTTATACTTGATTAAAAATTATCAAACTCATGCAAGCTTGAACTTGTATTTTAAGCAAGTACTTGAAATAGACGTCAAGTTGGCTTGTGCAGTTCTCTCATATAAATCAAAAAGAATTCAATAATAAGCAAGGTATATTCAACATGGTAAAGTCGTCACAGAGAGGTGGGTACCGTAGCTGCCAAACATAAGAACATGAAAAATAATAAATATAACCTGATAGAAAACTGTCAAATGTTTTCTAAAATTTAAATAATTTTCATTTTTGTGCGGCTGAATGTTTTTTTTTAGTATTTTTCGTGAAGCTATTATTTAATAATTGTTGCGAAATATTTTAAACTGTTCGCAAGTGTTTTAAAGGCTTTTCTTTTCGACTCCATCGCCGAGTGTCATCAATTATGAAAATTTCTACAAAAAATCTATAAACATGGAAAACGACGCAGGAGAGTCTGTTAATTTGTACTGCCCCAGAAAGTGCTCTGCATCCAACAGAATCATTCATGCCAAGGATCACATCTCTGTGTAATTGAGCATCGTCGATGTTGATGCAGAAACCAGCCGCATGACCGTTGGTTCCAAGACCTATGCCATCTGCGGCGAAATCAGACAAATGGGTGAATACTATAATTGCATTGTGCGTTTGGCCAAGAAGGACGGATTAGCAAGAACTTTTAAAGTTGTTAACAATAAAGTTGCTAAAATAAATTTAAATGAATCAATTTAAAACAAAAATATTCACAACATAATTCTATTTATTGACAAATTATTGACAAATTTTGTTATTTGCCTCGCTTTTGTTCATAAACAACTGCTTTTGACAGCTAAGGTACCCACAACAAGAGAGAATTTTATCTACTAACAATACCTTCATATATATACCTTGATAATAAGGAATGTGTAAATTGATACGAGAGAAAATCCAATTCGGAAATATTAAAAATCAATAGCTGCGTTCCATTCGCTTCAAAATAATCCGGATTATTTTTTTTTTTTTACATGCAAAGCAAAAACAAAAAAATAATCCTATAACAAATAGGATTATTTTTGCTATCCATATAAAATTGTGATATAGCCTTTAAAAAATTTGAAACACAGGTGCCGCACCTGTATATTTTTATGAGCTGTCATTTCATTTTATGAATTATTTGTTTGTTTGATACAATGACTATTAGGTAGCCATGACAGCTACCTATTTTCTCACGAGCTGCGACAATCGAATGTTAAACAAAAGAAAACAAAACAAACCGCGTGTGTCACACACATTGGACGCATTCAGCGGAGCCAACAATTGCACTTAAATAATTTGTATAATTGCATAATATTAATAATTAAATTAAATAATTTACAATTTTTCTAACGTTTACACTAAAACACATTCAGAGAAAAACATCGTGCACTAAGGTATCGCTACCATAACAGTTCACAACAGTTTTGAACGACACACGTTCTCATGACACCTAATAGTTATTGTATCATGATTGCTTGTTTGAATTTAATTTTGACTGCAATGGTAGTGCCCTCTACGAGTTGTTTTTCTTGCCGTTCCTTTGAGAAAATTTGTTATCGCGATTATAATAAGGCGAAAGGAACGCAGCTAATATTTGCTTTAAATAAGACTAATTTTTCTAATGAAAAATCAGAAAGAGCCACCGTATAAGCCACCGTGGACAGCATCAACAAGAAAGAATTGCAAAGAGGGCCCCACCACAAATAAAGATTCTAGAAAAGATCTTCTTTGTGAATTGCATCATGAAAAAGAAAGCTTATGCAGTAATTCAATTACAAAAATAATGATTACGATTACAGTAATTGTAATTATAATTCTGCTATTTTACAATTACTGTAATCGTAATAAAGAAATTTTTTGATTACGACTACAGTAATTGTAATTGTAATTTTTTTATAATTACGATTACTGTAATTGTAATTAAAAATATTTCGAAATTAAAAATATTGCAGCAATCGTAATCTTTATTTTTTAAAATTACGAATATATTTTGTAATTGAAAGTGTAATTTATATTTAATCAATTACTTTTGTAATTGATTACATACCAGCTCTGGTTTTTACATTATTATATACGAAAAAAAATCGCCTGGCAGGTTTTGGAAGGGCACGGAAAAAGCAGTAAATTCAAATTTGCGAGAAATGAAAACAATTTTTATTAATAAATGATATGTCATATCAAAGTAAATAAAAAATGTGATTTAAATTTTATTTTAAGGCCTGTTTCCAGCTCTCTCAAAATATGTAAAGCATATTTTTTGTATAAAAAACTGAAAAGTAGTCAAAAAGAAGTTTTCTTTTTTTTTCATTACTTAGAAGTGAATCCTAGCTCTTAAGAAAAAGTTTTTTATTTGTACTACTTTTTTCAATGAAAATCAGGCACGGAAACACTGTGAATGAAAAGAAATGTATGCACGAAGCATTTTTTCTTTAAGTAAAATTGTGAGAAGAAAATGATGATGTAAATGCATTTATGGTAGAGGTAACGCTGAGTTTATGCTATCCTTGCAAAATAGGGTTGAATGCAGTGAAAGATACAGAAAATAATACCCTTAAAAATCCATTTTTTCTTCTATTTAATCCCATTCATTCAGAAAAAATCTTTAAAATCGTTTAAATTGCATGTTTAAGCCTTGATATAAGTCCCTGAATAATATCTTTGTTTCGTAAACTAAAATTGCATCCTAGTTCAGCGTAACGGAAATAGTTCGGTTAATTAGCTACCGTAGGATTATATGGTAAAAGTTATGTGACTTTGGTGAGTAGCCTAGGCTTCCAATGCAACAACAAAGAACAATGTAAAAAGTAATTGCATCCTCAATATAGTTTACTTTCATTCCCTAGTAAACTTAACATGCATCGTCTCGGGGAAGACGCGAATACGTCTTGTCTTCTGAATTTTTCTGAAAATATTATAGAATGCTAACCCGTCGAATTTCATAAATTCACCAAAACTGAGATTTCAAAATGGAAAAACTCTGATTTAGGCTCCTGAAAAAGCCCTGAGAACCGTTTTTAGGAGGTCGCGAGCTAACAAAAAATAATCTAGAGTTTCTATATTAGGTACATACTGTAGACATCTGTTAATCATTTCAGTTAATAGCTGCGTTCCATTCGCTGCAAAATAATCCAGATTATTTTTTTTTACATGCAAAGTAAAAACCTAAAATAATAATCCTATAACAAATAGGATTATTTTTGCTATCCATATAAAATTGTGATATAGCCTTTAAAAATTTGAAACACAAGTGCGTGCGGCACCTATGAGCTGTATATTTTTATGAACTGTCATTTCAGTTTTTGAATTATTTGTTTGTTTGATACAACGACTATTAGGTAGACATGACAGCTACCTTTTTTCTCACGAGCTGCGACCATCGAATGTTAAACAAAAGAAAACAAAACAAACCGCGTGTGTGACCCACATTGGCCGTATTCAGCGGAGCCAACAATTGCACTTAAATTATTTATATATTTGCATAATAATTATAAGTAAATTAAATAATTTACAATTTTTCTGACTTTAAGAGTAAAACACATGCAGAGAAAAACATCGTTCACTAAGGTATCGCTACCATAACAGCTCACAACAGTTTTGAACGACACACGTTCTCATGACACCTAATAGTTATTGTACCATGATTGCTTGTTTGAATTTAATTTTGACTGCAACGGTAGTGCCCTCTACGAGTTGTTTTTCTTGCCGTTCCTTTGAGAAAATTTGTTATCGCGATTATATTAAGGCGAAAGAAACGCAGCTAATATTTTTTTTACATGCAAAGCAAAAACACAAATAATAATCCTTTAACAAATAAGATTATTTTTGCTATCCATATAAAATTGTGATATAGCCTTTAAAAAATTTGAAACACAGGTGCCGCACCTGTATATTTTTATGAGCTGTCATTTCATTTTTTGAATATTTTGTTTGTTTGATACAATGACTATAAGGTAGCCATGACAGCTACCTTTTTTCTCACGAGCTGCGACCATCGAATGTTAAACAAAAGAAAACAAAACGAACCGCGTGTGTGACCCACATTGGCCGTATTCAGCGGAGCCAACAATTGCACTTAAATTATTTATATAATTGCATAATATTAATAATTAAATTAATTAATTTACAATTTTTCTGACGTTTAGAGTAAAACATATTCAGAGAAAAACATCGTTCACTAAGGTATCGCTACCATAACAATTCACAACAGTTTTGAACGACACACGTTCATGACACCTAATAGTTATTGTATCATGATTATTTGTTTGAATTTAATTTTGATTGCAACTGTAGTGCCCCCTACGAGTCGTTTTTCTTGTCGTTCCTTTGAGAAAATTTGTTATCGCGATTATATTAAGGCGAAAGGAAGGCAGCTAATAATAGTGAATTGTGGCAGTTGCGCGGAACATAATGAAAAAAACCACGAACTTTTTATGCACTCTCCTCGTGCTAGCCAGGTGTCGATTGAGTACGCTAGGTAATTCTTTTTAAGAAATTTAGGGGAACCTTTACTACTGAAGTGTTATGTAAATCTTCTGGTGTGTTACACACTTAAACTTACAGGTAGTTGGGGATTTTAGTACCAAAACAGCGGAATAGAGCTAATTGAATACCACTGATCGCTAGTATCACCATCAGAGAGATAACATGCCCAAAACTCAATAGCGTGTTAGGTCGGTCAGTCTTTGACAGCTAGACTAGAAACAACGAGTTCTTATGAAGTAACACTAAATTCGAACTCAAGAGTTTGCTTCGATCTCATCACGTAAAAATCTAAAGCAGGGGTAAAGCACTATCAAAGTTGTAAGTAGTGAATTTTTTTACTAGCTTGTGCGATTAGGGGTGTTCACATTTCAAACCGCTCATCAAATCGTTTGTCAAATCGTTTGTCAAATCCAATAGAACAACGTGGGAGTTCCATGGAAATTTCACGTTGGTCTATTGTATTTGACAAACAATTTGATGAGTGTGAACAGGGCATTTGACATTCCATGCCAATGCTGGGTTGCATTTTCGTTAAGAAATTTTACTATGTGGGTATTTCCTGTAATTCGATGGTAACAAAGATTTTCATAGGATAATTGTTGGATTTTATAATTGGTGTGACTTTTTTTGAAATTTTATGCTGTTAAAGTAATATAATAACGATTTTGATGAGTTTAATATAATATAAATATAATTTAATAATATATCCTATTAAAAGCTGCGTTTCTTTCACCTTAATATAATCGCGATAACAAATTTTTTCAAAGGAACGACAAGAAAAATGACTCGTAGAGGGCAATACCGCTGTAGTCAAAATTTAATTCAAGCAAACAATCATGATACAATAACTATTAGGTGTCATGAGAACGTGTGTCGTTCAAAACTGTTGTGAACTGTTATGGCAGCGATACCTTAGTGAGCGATGTTTTTCTCTGAATGTGTTTTACTCTAAACGTCAGAAAAATTGTAAATTATTTAATTTTATTATTAATATTATGCAATTATAAAAATTATTTAAGGGCAATTGTTGGCTCTGCTGAATGCGTCTAATGTGTGTGGCACACGCGGTTTGTTTTGTTTTCTTTTGTTTAAAATTCGATGGTCGTAGCTGTCATGGCTACCTAATAGTCATTGTATCAAACAAACAAATAATTCAAAAAATGAAATGACAGCTCATAAAAATATACAGGTGCGGCACCTGTGTTTCAAATTTGTTAAAGGCTATATCACAATTTTATATGGATAGCAAAAATAATCCTATTTGTTATAGGATTATATTTTTTTTTGCTTTGCATGTAAAAAAAATACTCTGGGTTATTTTGAAGCGAATGGAACGCAGCTAAAATTATTGCATAAATTAATATATTATAAATAATATAGTATAGATACACAACAATATTATAAATAAAAGATTGATTTTTATTTTGAGAAAAAAAAACAGTAAGTTTCTTTGCTGCTAGCTTACCCACACCACAATGAGTAAGCTCAATCACTGCATCTCTGCTATACATGTATAACAAAATAGGGGTATTCACGATTGCCAGTGCAGTTTAGGATTTGTAGTTGTACAGTTAGGTTTTCGTGAACCCACCACACCTCTGATTGAGAAATTTAGTTTGAGAAAATATTGGATGAATTTGTGAAATTTTTGCACCCGATACATCATGTAACACATTTCTAACAAATACATATGAAACTCTTGACAAACTGATAATTCTCAATACATCATAAAAATATCAACCATACCATAAAAACTTCAGGCTACTTCAGAACAGAACATAGGAACAATTTTGCTGAAGAACGATTTGAAAATTCCACAGAACCAAGAAATCGTCCAGGATACCGGGATTCCACTCGCAAGCAGCGTAAAGGAACTTTGCTCAAAAAATACATAAGCTTTCCCATTAAAAGACTATTTATATTTTAGATATTGTGTTTAAAAAAGTCTTGCGTTTAAATTACCTTCTGTAAAAAGTAGACGAAATTAAAAAAAAATTTAAATCACTTTTTTGTGAACTTTTGTGTTGTACATCTTATTTATTAATAAAAATTGTTTTCATTTTTCTCAAAATTGAATTTACTGCTTTTGCGGTATTCTTTTAACCCTCACCTGACAGTTATTTGTTCACTTCACCCTAAAAAAAATCCCTAAAAAAAAATCTTGTACAATTCAAGAAATTTGTTCTTATGCGAACAACAATCCTGTTAATAAACGTCCATCAAGAAATTTTGTCAATACAAAGATTTTAGTGTTGTCAAAATAACTTTTAAATCACAGGCAAATAAATAAAAAGTTATAAACAAATATTATAACCAATACATGATTGTGTCTTATTATTGACAAGGCAATCGTATCGATTTAAACAAAAATTCCTTAGAATGACAGCAGTCATAGTTTTTATTAAAAAGAATAACTTGTTTAATCAAAATTTTTTTGTTAAGTGTACAAAGGCGTTTTGTTGCCGATAAATTAAATTGTGTTCAATTTAACAACATTTTTCGATAGGGTAAAAAAACATTCTCTCTTATCCCAAAAATATTATTTTATACATACCTAGTTTTTCTGTTCCAAATTAGCTAAAACTTTTTTGCATATTTTTAAAGATTTATTTAAAAAAGAACATGTTTTTATGTAAATACATAAACATGAATGTGGTCAACAAATTGGCAATGGAAAAATAAGATAACTAGTTTAATATAAAAACATATTTTAGCTGATATAATAAGTAAACAGAAATCTTACTGTAATGTTTGTTTAATAAAAATATTTACGATTCTAGATTTTTTTTTTTTAATAAATTCATTGTTGGGCATAACTTGTCCTTCTCTGTTTTAATATTATAAAAATACATACTGCTGAATGAATTGTCATACGGCAGAACAAGCCAAAGGATACTTTAAATTGAACACATGAAATAGTTTAAAACATAAATCAATTGCAGTTAAATTAACAATAAATTGCTTACTGTTTGGATACAGTAAAGAAACGAATTTTGAGAGACCTTAATTGAGAACTTGGTTATGTTCAAGCATCCAGAAACATCTTTTTGAACCGTTTTAGTGGTCAGAACTAGATACCCGTGTATTATCTGAAGAAGTACGCTGAATTTTCCATCAAAAATTAGAAATTAAAACAATTGTTCTTAATGAATATGTTACAAATATTAGGTCTGTTCCCGTACTCGATTCATTCATAACATTTTGCATGTTATTCTTCTCTCTCGAGCTTTGAAAATTTGTAAAAAAACGCTTTCAAGCAACTTCAAGCTACTTCAATCGAGTGCGAAAACAGGCCTTTTGTTAAATAATCACTATCTGACACATAACTCTCTGATTGTAGTGAATCTAATAACTGTCGATAGGCTGGGTCTTTAACTTCCTTAGCTGCGATTTGAAGAAAATTTATATAAAACTGGTTTTGCTCCACATTAACAATTTTTTTTTTTGAATCCTCGTATAGCAGTGAAAAATCCGAATCGACCTATAACGCAGAATAATATTTATAAATTATTTGTTTAAGCAATTCGTACCCAAACTATGATTAAAAATTTATGTTTAATGCGGACCTTGCAAGGTCAATCATTTTCCATCAAGCAAGTGTACGTGTGCATTGATGCTATCCTTTACGCACATCAATCATAACGTCAAATTTTCATTAAGGCTATTCACAGTTTGAATACGCTAGTCTGCTATTTGTACGATTTGCTATTTGTACGCCAATTTACGAAAGCGTATTTTGCTTTGTTGCTGTTTTGCATACAAACGCAAAAATGCAGACACGCGTAAATAAAAGTAGCCCTTGGACGTGTTTTTTGTGCCTCGTATTTTTATGCTCTGTCTAGAGCCGCATAATCACATACATCACAGGGTTGCATAATTTTTTAACACGACAGTCACATGGTGAGGTGCTCACAGTTTGAACAATAACAAATGCTATAAATACGATTTGTTGAATGTACGCTAAAACTGTGAATAGCCTTATTCTTCATTCTTTTTCATAGAACACAGACGTGCGATGAGTTAAGCGGACGATTGTATCATGTATATTATATTACTTGCTAATAAAGTAATTATTAGCTACGAATTAAGAAGCGTCGAAATAAAAGGAAAATAGTCATTACACTCTGCCAAAAATTGTTTGTCCTCTTAAATTTTTTGTTTACTTCTTATTTCTTCCTGCAGACATGTTTATCGCATTACAATAACAAATGAACTGACGAAAGATTGATCAATCATATACTCGCAGGCTATCGTATAGTGTTTCGATTTGATTTGGTCATTACCAGTGTCACTGAGCTGAACAACAAAAAGATTGTTGTCGGAATTTTTCAAAATTACATCGTCCATTTGGCTCATCAAACATTACCATTCTATTTCAACAGATAATTTCATTAAATTTCCGATGGAGACTATTTTAGAAAATTTAAATTTATACGAGCCATATTATTGGTTATGATAGGCTGAGTTCCAAAATGCATTATTAATTATAATTAAAATTAACCAGAAAATTAATAAAAAAAAATCGTTGCAGTTCAATTATAATAAATTATAAAAATGTTACTAACCTAACCGACAAAAATATAATTTAATGTTTAATAAGAAAAAATTTAAAAAATAAGGTTTACCTTGTTGTGCGCGTTATTCACCGTTCTAATTCTTTCAAAATTTTATTGAAAAAATTTTCAAATTGTAGATTTGATTTTGAAAGGCAACTTGATGAAATTTTTTTTTTATTAACTCTGTTGTTCTATTGAGATTTTTTCTTGTTAATTCAACAACAGATTGAACAATAATTCAACAACAACTTCAACTTTATATTATAAGCATTCCTGTATGTTTTTATGACAGCGAATTGGAAAAAAAAGTAAATCTAGTCGCTATCACAAGATTCAGCTTGATGAACAAGACTGATATTGTTAATAGTACAACATTTTTTTGGGTGTTCCAAAACCTGCCAAGCGTTTGTTTTTGTATATAATAATGTAAAAACTAAAATATATTAAAATTGTTGTCTTGCCTTGTGCAAACAAGTTAGTCTGGGCCCATTTTTTTAAAGTTTTATCTCCGACTGGCAGGTATTTGTGCCCTTCCAAGACCGGGAAGGCGGCTTTTCGTATATGATACAGAAAAAATTAAAACATATTAAAAGTTTAGATTTGTGTGAACAAGTTATTCTGGGCCCTTTTTTACACTTTCATAAATAAAAAGTGCGATATAGTAACCGCGCCGTCCCTGCCAGGTCATGGTTTTCTTATTGTACTAACACTTGTACTAAGCTTTGTGCCTAATAGGTTAGTCAAATTTTTCCAAAGCTCTTAGACTATTGGTCGTCTTTTTTGGGGTTCATCTTCGACGATTTCTCGTCCCTTTTTAACATTTTGTACCACACAAACAATCTTGTTTTTGATTATGTTTGATAGAGTTTTTCAGAGTTTTACAAAAACAAATTATGTTTTTGATAGAGTTTGTCCACTAAAGGCCTTTTGACACATTATATTACATTATTGTTCTTGTCCTCACCGACACTACTCCATCTATCCACCCTCCTCCCTGCCTTCCTCCCTCGGCAAATTCGTTGAGCTCCAAAGAAGAATCGTGAAAAAAGAAGTGGCAGCTAGAATTTAGTAGTTTAAACGTATTGATTTCATCTTCACACAAGCACAGCTAAGTACTGGATAAATCGGGTGGGTTCGTTGATACACCGTTAGAAAGGTCAATTTATTATCTTCCAAATGAGTTCTTAAAAATGTTTTCCGTGAGTTAGCTTTTCTGCTAAAAACAATAATGTGCATCAAAGTCATGAAATACTAATTAACCCTGTAACTCATAAGGGTGTGAAAATATATCCCTTCCCCTCCGATATGATTTTTTGCGCAACTCGACACCACCGTTCAACTCCGTAAACAGTTGCATTCTTTTTTTTTTTTTTTTTTTTTTGATAAAAGAGATAAAGTCTTCTTTTATTTGATGCCCATTTTGTCATGTTTTGAAGTGTTCAAGAATTTGAATACATTTTTTCTAATAATTCCTTTTTGTAACTTAAAAGTCCTTTTAAAAAAAATCCTAACGTTCTAGAGAAAAATTGAGAACTCAGTTTTACTATGCTTTGTCTGTAGTTTCACGTGCACATGGTTTACTTCGTGTGCGAAGTCTGTTCTTTCAAGTCTGTTTTGAAGATTTTACTACAATCTATTAATTTTTAATCATGACTTAAGAATGCCTTAAAAACTCGTGTTTCATTCATTCAACAGTATATATTCTAGGATCTAATAAAGATAAAAAAAATTTGTTGCCAGATCCAGAATCTACTGAAATTGACTACAATATTGGAAAAACATAAAATTTTCTTGGACACTCTGAAGAAGTTTTTTAGGGCCATTTTGTTCACAAAGGGGATAAATATGATTTAATTGATAACTATCTCTAGGTTAATTTTATACCAAGCGTATAAATCGGGAGATAAAAAAGTGGTTTTGTTTACATTTTATCCCAGCTTTATGCTTAAAGCATAAATTCGCTCTCAGTTTATATCGATTTCCATTGGAATGTTAGAGTGCTGCTCATTAATTAAAAAATGTGTAGGGATTTTTGTTTTATTTTTGCGAATTTGGGGGTTGGAGTGAGCACTAGGTAAAAATGGATCGCTGATTTTGCATCTGATGTCAGAATTTTAAAATTCTGAAATTTTTCTACACAGGGCTGCCAACTAAACATTTTTTAAGAATTTTAAACATGAAGAAACAGTATTGGGGGTTACTTCTCTCGAATCTGGTGTCAGAATTTTAAAATTCAAGATGTCGGATAAAGTTGCCACCTAATTTCTTGTTTATTTACGCGAATTCAACTCTGGGAGAAACACTAGGTAAAATTGGGTCGCTGATTCCGAATCCGTTGTCAGAATTTCAAAACTCGAAAATTTTTCTACACGTAGGGGTGCCACCTAAAAATGTTTTATTTTAAGAATTTTAAACACGAAGAAAAAGTATTGGAGGTCGCTGAGTGCGAATCTGAAGTCAGAAATTTAAAATTCAAGATGGTGGATAGGGTTGCCACCTTAATTTTTTGTATTTTTATGAATTCGGGGCTGGCAAAAAAAAATGGTACACCAAAAATGGGTCGCTGAATCCGAATCCGTGGCCAGAATTTCAAAATGATAAAGTTTTGAAATAATAGGGTTGCCACCTAATGATATGTATTTTTTAGAATTTTAAACATCATTTAACAGTATTAGGGAGTCACTGATTTCGAATCTGAAGTCAGAATTTTAAAATTCAAAATGGTGGATAGGGTTGCCACCTTAATTTTTTGTATCTTTATGAATTCGGGGCTGGCAACAAAAAATGGTATACTAAAAATGGGTTGCTGAATACGAATCCATGGTCAGAATTTCAAAATGATAAAGTTTTGAAATAATAGGGTTGCCACCTAATTAAAAGTATTTTTAAGAATTTTAAACATTATTTAACAGTTTTAAGGAGTCACTGATTTCGAATCTGAAGTCAGAATTTTAAAATTAAAAATGGTGGATAGGGCTGCCACCTTAATTTTTTGTATTTTTATGAATTCGGGGCTGGAAAAAAACGGTATGCCAAAAAATGGGTCGCTGAATCCGAATCCGCGGTCAGAATATTAAAATTATAAAATTTTGAAATAATAGGGTTGCTTTTACTTTTGAAAATACATATTATTAGGTGGCAGCCCTATTATTATAAAATTTTATCATTTGGAAATTCTGACCACGGATTCGGACTCAGCGACCCATTTTTGGCATATAATTTTTTTGCCAGCCCCGAATTCATAAAAATACAAAAAATTAAGGTGGCAACCCTATCCACCATTTTGAATTTTAAAATTCTGACTTCAGATTCGAAATCAGTGACTCCCTAATACTGTTAAATGATGTTTAAAATTCTAAAACATACATATTATTTCAACCCTATTATTTCAAAACTTTATCATTTTGAAATTCTGGCCACGGATTTGGATTCAGCGTCCCATTTTTGGTGTACCATTTTTTTGGCAGCCCCGAATTCGTAAAAATTTAAAATATAAAGGTGGCAACCCTATCCACCATCTTGAATTTAAAAATTTTGAGTTCAGATTCGAAATCAGTAACCTCCCAATGTTCCCTCATGTTTAAAATTCTTAAAATGAAACATTTTTAGGTGGCAACCTATGTGTAGAAAAATTTTCGAATTTTGAAATTCTGACAACGGATTCGGATTCAGCGACCCATTTTTACCCTTTAGTTCGCGCCAGCCCCGAATTCGTAAAAATAAAAAATTAAGGTGGCAACCTTATCCAAATTTTAAAATTCTGACACCAGATTCGAAATCAGTAACCCCCAATACTGTTTCCCTATGTTTAAAAATTTGTATTTTCGATATTTTGACACCAAGTGAATAAAAAATATTAAAATGAGAGTGATGAGAGCGAATTACAAATCTTAACTCACCAATTTTCATGAGTTAAATATTTCTGGGGTTAAGCTATCTCGCCACCATTTCTATCTCCAGCTAGAAGAGTTAAATGCTTAACTCACTGTGAACAAATGAAAAACTGGAAAAATCATGGAATTAACTCGGGGATAAATTTATCTCTCTGTGAACAAAATGGCCCTTAGGGTCAGACCGCAATGGAATTTTGTTTGTGTTTAGTTTAACCTGTTATCAGCTAATTTGGCCCTTATTTTTAACGATTTTTATGATATTAAAAAATATGCCATTTTCAAGAACATTATGGAATAAGAAGATGAAGTTATATCGGAAAAAATTTCTTATTATCAATTAAGGTTAATACCTATAACTTCATCTAAAAATCTTCACAATATAATTTTAATGTAATTTTATAATTTATGTAATTTTTGAGAATATATTAGAGCAGGAAGATGTGACCAGAACAGGATGAAATTTGGTGTAGCTCCATTTCATGTTTGTACTAAACAAACCACTTAAGATTTTTCACACAATTAGTTTTTAAAAAATGTCCCGATTTTAAGGATAAACCGGAGCTGGAAGATGTAATCAGATTGAAATTGAATTTTGTAACTCACATGTTTGTTACAACACATGTCGAATGTGCCGTGCCCTGAGCCAAATCGATACTACGCACTTTTGAAATTCGCTCCGGCCTAATATACACACATACATATATCCAAATTTGAGGGGGGACTTAAAAACAGCAGAGTTATCTTATGTATGTTCTACCAGATCTACAACATCCACAATGTCATATGCCAATGTTTTTGAATTTTTCTCATTTTGTTGCACCGTGTTATCAAAAAAATAAATACATATTTCGTCATCTTCGTTTTCGAATATTTGAATTGGAATAAATTGATAGTTACACAACTGGCTTACTCCGAATAAAGTTTGTTGAACCTTAAGTTTCATCCCATAAAAAGTTACCGATTGTGATGGGCCCTTGCTTATATCTTACTTCAAAACTATAGAAATCCTTAGATGTTGAACATATGGCATAGCATTGCCATTCGATAATCTTCTCTCTTATACTAATGGTTGGTCTTAAATGTGACGACGATTTCAATCGGACTAAACGACTATTTTGACTTCCGCATGTTGATTCCCACAAGCATAAGACAAGTACAACACAAACGAACATTTTGTAAAACGCCATCTCAATTCATATGTTTTTCAATCTAATTATGAATTAATTCATTAAGGGGCGGGGGGGGTTGCCGATACATGTAATTTTGCGAGTTATATGCTTTTTTAAAAAATAATTTAGTACATGAAATTTGGTACATGTGCTCTTGAATATACCATTGCCACAGCTTTTAGGTTTAAAAAAAACCAATTTTTAGTTTGAATAGTAACTTAATGTAACGAACAAAATATTCTCATTTGAGATTTGTGACCTACAGGATGCAATGCGTAAATTTTTGCTGCCACATTCCACTAACTGCTACGCCACTATTTTGGTATATTTGCTTTTAAAGTTTATTTTAAGATATAATTTATTAAACTTATGTCTTTCTACCAAACTGATATTGTTTAAACAAACTCTATTTATCTGTAAAGCCACCCTTAAGCCAACATTCATCAAATATTTGCTTATTACATATCGCTGCTTTGCAACGACATATCGATATAGCACAATTCTCGTTATCATCTGTCTCCACCTCAGCTTTGGTTTGAAATTTTTGGTATTTGCAAAATACTAAAATATTATGTTAATACAGCATTGATTTTTAATTTAGTACAGGCTTGGATTACAATATTTAAAAAAAAAAACCAAATACCGTGAGATTCGAACCCACGACTTTCAGTTTGTAAGTTCACTAGTCTAATCACTGGGCCATGTCGCTATACGTAACGAAAGCAATAAGCAGACATATGAACCGAATCGCCAGGTTACCTTTTTCGGCATCCATATACAAAGTATCCAAATGTACTAGAATTTAGTCTAAATGGTATTAAAAACAAAAAAAAAAAATAATGCAGAATTGTTCTCAAATTTTAACCAAAAAGCTAATTTTTCTTTTGGTTTAAATTTTAGTTCAGTAGTGTTTTAACTATAAGTAAGTATTTGCAAAGTTTAACGGATTAGCGGATATGCACCTGGAATGTCCGAACTCGTAATTGGGAAGGTGCCTCTTTCCAACCAGTGCTACCAACTCCCAACAATATTTATCCCTAAAGCTTTAGTCAAAAACCCCTAAAATCGCTACAATTACTTGGAAATTCCCAAAAAAAAAATAGTTTAGCATTTTGTTTAAATCTTCAGTTATAAATGATTTAATATTTACAAAAAAAAAGTTAGGTTTCTTCGGTTTTTATTCAAAACAAGGTAAACGCGATTTTAAATTTTTGTTGTAAAAATCAAATACTTGAGTTGTCTAACCATACAAAATCACCTTTTCAGTCTTTTTTACTCCTTCACAAGTTTTACAGATTTAGCAAAATATTTAGACGTCAAGTTTACCTTGTTTTTTTACACCATGCAAAAAGGGAATGAAAAAGGGAAAAATTTGAGGAGTAAGTGCACAGCAAAATCGGAATAAATTCAAAAATTTCGTAGTAAATTGGATTATTCTATGCTTAAGAATATCAAAAAGTCTCTAAAAAAAAACTCTAAAAAATTCCATTCCACCTGTCCCCACCCTAAATTTAGAGGGAAAAACCCCTAAATTGGGAACACTGCATCCAACTGACTGATGCTTTGGAAAGATACAAAGCTAATATCACTGCTATTCAAGAAATGCGATGGATGGGACAGGGTTGCATACGGCATGCACCCTGTGATATCTACTAAAGCGGCCATGATGAGTAGCACGAGTTTGGATGCGGATTTGTAGTTGAAAAGAGATTACGGCATCACGTACTGGGATTCACACCTGTGAAAGAACGGCTTGCCATAACCCGCATCAAGGCTAAATTTTTTAAGATAAGGCTAATATGTGCACACGCTCCCTCAGAAGATAAAGACGATGAGATGTAATTTCTACGATCGTCTTAATGCTTATGAACGCTGCCCCCGTCACGACGTTAAAATCGTGCTTGGTGACTTCAACGCTAAGGTGGGCAAGGAAAATATATTTGGCCCATCAGTCGGAAAGTTCAGTCTCCGCAACAACACCTCCGATTACGGAATGAGGCTGATTGACTTCCCGCAGCACAAAACATGGTCGTAAGTAGCACTAGATTCAAGCATCTCAATATTCATAAGGCCACCTGGATGTCGCCTGATTAAAAAATTCGGAATTTAAATTGATCCGATCCGATCCGTGGTGCAAACCGTGGTTGACTAGGATCACTATCTTGTCGCAGCCACAATCAGTACACGGTCTGTGCGTAGCTAAGAATGCCCGCAACCCTACACAGAGAAAGCCAGAGGTCGACAAGCTGCAATCAAAACAGACAGCCGAAGCTTTCGAAACTCGACTCTCACTCCGGCTTTAAAGCACTCCTCCAATCGATGATATATGCACGCAGTGAATACTCATTTCCCACTTCATGCGTGCGGCTACAGAAGAGGTGACTGGCTACCACCACCTTCGTCACGACTGAGAGAGTCACGACGGTAGGAGAGTCACGACGGAGTGCAGTTGGTTGTAACGCGCGCTGCTAAAGAGCGATACAAAGAGCAGAGAGCGAAGAGAGAAGTATTTATAGGTGGAAAAAAGAGAGTCAGAAAAGCACGAGCATGAGAAAATTGAGATATATGGCGACAGGGATGAGGCCCAAAAATTTTTCGAAAAGATAAGCCGATGGTTTTAAAACCGGGGCTTCTTCCTGCAAGGATGAAAATTGGAATCTAGTGACAGATATCCAGAGTACACTGACGTTATGGAGGGAACACTTCTCTAAGCTTCTAAATGGTAAAGATTCTAAATCACGAAAAATAGAGATGATATCCCGGAAACCCCAATTAAGGATGATAGCGTCGAAGTTCCGCTACCCGACTATGATGAAGTTCTGACAGCTATAGGTGAGGTTAGGTCAAAGTGGCTGCCTCAATTGAGACACACTTAGGCCAATGAGGCAAATTGTGGTACCAAAGGATTGATTCCCATTCTCTATTTAAACCAGCTTGAGCTGTTCACAAAGCTTAGGATTCGGTATACCGATATTTCCGAGAGTTCTTCGAGGTCTTTGAAAAACCAGTTGTTTAAGTGAAGAAAACTTTTTGAGCCAGCGCTGGGCAAGTGCAGAGAAAGTGTTCTGTAGATTCCTACTCCTCCTCATCTCTACAGTTTCTGAAAAAGTAGTTGTGGAGTATGTTTAATCTTTGAGCGTGCCTGGCAATGAGGCAGTGCCCAGTCAGGATCCCTATCATGGTGCTAATGTGGTCTCTACTGAGGGAAATGAGTTCTTTTGAACGCTTAAGATTGAGTTTAGCCCATTTGCTGTGTTATATTACACGTGTTACCTGCTGACCATCTATTGTTGGTTTTGATACAGGATAACTCATGTGTAAGGAGTTTACATGTGGTCAGAGGAACACCAAGGTTTGTCCTGTCTAAAGACAGCTGCTTGATAGTACCTGCACGAGCAAGTTCATCTGCTTTACAGTTACCTAGAAAATCCTTATGTCCAGGAATCCAGCATAGAAGGATTTTGAGCTGCTCTGCCATCTCGTTTAGAGATCTGCGGCAGTTTAGAACTGTTTCAGATGTTATTTCAACAGTTCCTAGGGCTTTCAAAGCAGCTTGACTGTCAGAAAGTATGCAAATATCTATTTCAGATATTTCAGTTACCTGAAGCCAAGTTAACGCTTCATGTATAGCAGAGATTTCAGCTTGAAATACACTGCAGTGTTCAGGGAGCCTGAAGGCTAAATTAATGCTTAATGCTTCTGAGTAGACTCCTCCACCTACTTTGCCATCTAGTTTTGATCCATCAGTAAAGATCTCAATGACATTGTGAGGTGAACGGTTACCTATTTCCCACTCTTCTTGAGAAGGAATGAATACATCGAACTTCCTTTCAAAGGATAGTTTTTGTGTGATGTAGTCAATGGACCTAGGTAAGGAAGGGAGAAATTTTCTAATGCAAGAATGTCCCAGTATGTGTCTTCTAGGCGGATGGCTGTATTAGCGGCCATCTCTTTAGCTAGGATATCAAGTGGTGTAAGATGGAGCATTGTTTCTAATGCGTCTGTCGGAGTGGTTCTTAGGGCTCCAGTGATGCACAGTTCCGCTGATCTTTGAACTTTACAGAGAAGGTTAAGGTGAGTTTGTTTTTCGAGTGCATGCCACCAGATAATGCTATTATAGCATATAGCAAGATTAGCCTTACAACTGCTGTATATAGCCTGTGAGTAACACTTGCTTGTAAGCCCCATTTGCTTCCTACCACCTTTTTGCATGAGTATAGGCCAATATTCACTTTTTTAGCTCTCTCGAGCAGATTGGGCTTCCAGTTTAAATTCTTATCCAGTATAAGGCCCACGTATTTTGCTTGATCTGAGAAGCTAAGTCTTGTGTTTCCCAGTTTAGGAGGACTAATAAGAGGAACATGACAGCTATAGCTCGGCTTAAAAAATAACAAAGCCGCGGGAGCTGATAGCTTACCTGCTGAGCTGTTTAAGAACGGAGGCTCTACTTAAATGCATTCACGAGCTTCTATGCAGAATATGGTCAGAAAAATGTATTCCGAAAGATTGAAATTTCAGTGTGCTCTGCCCAATCCACAAGAAAGGCGATCCCACTATCTGTGGCAATTACCGTGGGATAAGCCTTCTTAATATCGCATATAAGGTCCTGTCAAGCGTTTTATGTGAAAAATCAAAGGCCATTGTAAGCTAACTGATTGGACCTTATCAGTGTGTCTTCAGGCCTGGAAAGTCCACCATCGACCACATCCTCACGCTACAAAAAACCTTGGAGAAGACCGATAGTAGATGTTATTTGCCGTTTCTGGATCATCACGTTGACAGTGCCCTATATCAGTGGTGCTGTAAACTATTAGGTGTGTGCCTTAGCTAAACAGGGTTGTGTCTTAGCTAAAATGTCGGTGACCTATTAGGTTCAGGCACAAACCTTAATAGATGAATAGATTTGTGTCTATTTAATTTAGTTAATTTTTTCAATGAACTATAAGGAGCCAATAGATACGCACTATCTTTGCAACGCATAGTCCATCTAGTGCATATCTGCCGGTCAGGACGCTTTTGGACTTGATGATAGCGTAGCGCATGCATTTGATAGCCGCTTGGCTTTCGAAGAAAATGTTGATATAAGAGTGGTGTGTCTCAATCCTGAGATCTATCTCCGCAGCCTTCTTTAAGACGAATACTCTATAGATTTTCAAAGTCTATAGAGAGTAAAAAAAGGACAGTGTGATTTCGATAATAAAAACCTTCAAAATTTTCCGCCGTTTTTCCGGCTGTCAGTTTTGGGTGTATGTCCAGGGGATCCATACATAGAATAGTTTCAAGCGCTTTGGTTGGAGTTGCCTGCAGTACTACTGAGTTTGGAGTTGACTCCTAGATATTTTGTGTGAGTTTTCGGTATGAGACACGTTTGTCGTTTATATTTGGTGGTATCCTTTGTGGTATCTTGTACCTTTTCGTGAATAGAACCACATTCCTTTTCTCTGCATCGTCTGCATAGGCTGTTCTCTTTGGGGCTCTACCTGCGAACTTTTTGAGTAGTTCATTGACAAAAAGATTCCATAGTTGAGACTAGATTCCGAGAATCCCCTCTCTGGATTTGGTGCCCCACTCAGCTCAAACCCTTCTGTAGTTTAGCAACTTGTCTAACCATAGATTTATGGCTGGTGGTGCCTCTATTGCACGCAATCTGCTAAGGATTTCGGTAGTTGATGGAGGGCTTTTACTAAGGTTACTTCTAGGGAGTGCAGTGCCCTTTCAACCGCTTTTCCTTTCGTGTATTCGTAAACAAAAATACAATAATTCGTATTAGTGCATTATTCGAATGATTGTTTGCATATAAATAATAATATTCGTAAATTTCTCGTACGAATAACTTCGTGATTTTTTTCATTACATTCGTAGTATTTCCTAATGCTTTCGTTATATTTACGAATGAAAAATAATATAAGTAGAAACAATTCATTCGTAGGTTGGCCGTACGAATTATTCGAACAATGTACGAATTGTTAGTTGATTTTAAAAAATTAAAAACCGAAATCATTCAGCCTTGTTTGTCGAACAACTACAGAATATACGGAACTGTATGATTGTAAGGTAAATGTAGAGTACTGGTGTAGTGCGTGACCCGTAAGCTAAAGAGCCAAGGTTCAAACCCCAGCTCAGAGAGAATTTTTTTGGCTGGTTTTTCGAACAACAACAGAATATTAGGCACTGTATGATTGTTTAGTGGCTGTGGCCTACTGGTAGAGTTCGTGGCCCGTAAGCTAAAGCGCCGAGGTTCACACTCCAGCTAAGACAGAATTTTTTTCTTGCCTTGTTTGTCGAACAACTAAAGAATAAAAAGAACTGCATCATTGTAAAGTGGCTGTAGCCTACTGGTGGAGTTCGTGGCCCATATGCTAAAGAGTCGAGGTTCAAACCCCAGCTCAGACAGAATATTTTTTTTTGTTATAAGATATTGTGATTATTCATAAATGTAACAAATGTATTCGTAAATTACTACTTTAAAAAAATGAATTACTACTTTATTATACTACTAACTATATAAAATGCAACCGGTAATAAATATGTTTTTTCGAGAGTTGTTACCGTGATATAGAAAAGAAAATACGCATTAAAGAAGTTTGATTATTATTTGAGACTTTTTATTCGGAAATTTGAAGTATTTTAATAATACATCCATTCTACGAATCCAATTCGTGGTTGAAAACTACGAATAAAATCCGTAGAGTGGACGCAGTTATTAGTAATATTTACACACAAATATTTTTGAGTCCCAAAAACACGTTGATGTTCCTGTTTTTTTTTTAATAGAAGAAAATAAGTGCACACCTTGAGATTTTTGGCAGTTGTTTTTAATTCTTAAAGTGTAGGAAAATTACATGAATTAAATTGCGAGCTTTAGATCAAGTAAGTTTTTAAGAAGCCAACAACAACAACAACTCTATATAGAGTCAATCACTTAGCTGACATTTGGTTGTGAAAATAGCCACTTTTCAGTTAGAACACTAGCTTCTGGCGAAGCAAAAAACTCTTTTCATTTCTATGGTGCATTTTGACAAACTGTCGAACACCAATGAATATTGAAATAAATAAAGAAGCAACTAGAACAGATGGCAACCTTGGTAGAGTTGATGGCGGTGATCTATAAATAGCCTACTGCTTTGAAATGTCATATGATTAGCAGCCATACAATTCAAAAAAATGAATTCCTAAATCTGCGAAGTCATATACTAATTTAAACAGTGAGTTGATCACAGCTTAATCACTCAAAGACTACTGAAGAGGAAAAACGTAGCGATTTCCGAAACAGACTGTCTAGTCAGCTAAGTGATTGACTCTATACAGAGTTGTTGTTGTTGTTGTTGTTGCCTTCTTAAAAACTTACTTGATCTAAAGCTCGCAATTTATTTCATGTCATAATTTCATAGATCATAAAACTAATTAAGTGCAGAAAAATATTTTTTTTGTGCATAAAAGTGTAATGTGAAGTGCGAATACGCCGTCAAATGTCACGTTGAAAAAGGTACCCAAACGGCCTCCGTCGCACAGCACGTTCATGTCATCTAATAAAAAAAAAAACACAAAATTTTATAAATTAAATTATATTTATTGGAGCTTGAACCTATAATATCAATAAATAGTTGGAGATTACAAAAATAGCGGACATGTGAATTTTTAGTACATTTTTCGCTCTTTAAAGTGCTCTAAAAAAACAACTGGACAATATTATCTAAATTTAGGTTAAGGATACAATAAATTTTATATACATTAAATTATAAAAAAAATCCAAGTCAATCCATAGAGTAGTTCTTGGTATATCGTAGAGACCAGTTAAAAACATGATTTTTCGGAAAACGCGTTTTAAGATTTGGTTAACGATTTTCTCGAGTGTGTTCATGAAAATATCCCAGTCGGATTATGAATCCTCAAAGACGAAGACTTTGAAGCCATTTCCAAGACCAACTACGCATACTCAGAGTGAACGCTGACACTCTGCAAGACAAGTCATCTTACTGTCAGCGAAAAAACCTTGAATGCCCAGTGGCGAAAGTAGACTTCGAAGACGTTATTTTTGACGCCGTCGTTAAAGACAACGGAGTAAAAATACGGATTTTTTGCTGACCTGTATTCATAAATTCAGGAACAAAATAAATCGTATGAAATGTTTGTCAAATCAAGTTTTTTTGAATATATTTTCACTTAAAAAGCAGAAAATCTGACTTCAAAGATAGATCGAACCATGAAGGTAATGAGGGAGAGTGGGAAGCATAAAGCAAGAGAGCGCGATGGGGCAAACTCAAGCAGAAGTGCACTGGTTTTAAGCGAACGCGTCTCGTGGTACGTGGATCCCATTCGTCGTCGAAGACATGGCGAAGAATAGTCACTGGGTGTTCTCTAATAAATATTTTGTTTTTTAATGCTTATAGATATATGCGAACGATCTGAAAGACTCGTATGCCAAGCATCTCAGATGTACTCTCATCAAGAAATTTGTTCTGTAATGCTCAGAGGGGAATGCGGACACTCGTATGCATATTTTCATCATATGTCCATTATTCAAATATTATTTATTTGGAATGATCGAGACGATTGACAGTTGTGATTTAAATTGCGAGTTGGAAGCGCTTGCGTATTTGATTTCTATTTGAATTTTCGGTATAATTTATATATTGTGGTTTTTGCGATTGTGTAAATTTGTGTAAAATTGTTAAAAAATTATAAAAAAGTAAAATTTTTTCAATCCGGAAGGAAATAAAAAATACGAGAAAAATATTTTCGCGCATTTGGAATGAGTGCTCGTTCGGCGGTTTTTAGTGGAATCAAGTGGAAATGAAAAAGAAAGTGTAGATAGGGATAATTTTGACCATAGCATTTTTGTATCATTTTTGTTTTTGCATAATGTTGTTTCTTTTCATTATTATTTCTTTATTAATAAAATATATTACAAAAAATTAAAAAAACCCCTGTATACGACGTGCAACCTATCGCTTTCTTACGCTCTCTAAATGTAAAAATGCAAATGTGTATGTATCATGGTAGCACTAGTGAAGGTATATGCATTTCAGACTGCTCTCTTTTTCTCATAGCCAGAATTGTCAAACTCAAGCGTTTTGCTATTCTTGCCTATTTTTGCTTTCTTATCGCATTCTCATCGTTTTCAGATTTTGTATGAGCTGTCAACTTCGTTTTGACAGTTCCGGCAGTATGCCTCTCCGAAATGCATCTACCTTCTCTAATTCTACTATGGTATGTATCTACCACTGAGAGCTCATGGTTTTGTTTATATGCATCCGCTAAGCAATATGTGGCTTGACGCCGTCGTTGAAGACATTTCAACGAAATGTCTTGCAAGCCAAAGTGGAATTTTGTATGAAAATGTCTTCGAAAACTGCCATGGAAATGGATCGATCCGTCTTGCGAGAAACTGACATGTCTCGAAGACGGATCGATCCAATTCCTTACATGTGCAATACCTTTTTTTCTGCAAGCGTTATCGACCAAACTGTTTTGGAAACATATTCTACACATCATAAGCTATCGAAAAACGAAAAAAACAAATAATTGTGTTTTTAGGTCGAGTTTTATTTAATTAATTTTAATGAAACCCACAAGATTTAATTTTATTTTATAAAATTTTAAGGTAGTACGTAAATTTTTGTGGAATTTAGAGAGAGTTAACCGTTTTCCGTGAGGCTCACGAATTTCATACTCAAAATGCATTTTGGAATTTAATGCTTATGTGTAAAATTTGAACTCTTTAGATTAATTTTTGTGAAATTTAAAGTGATTTTACCGTGGTAGGCGTGTTTTTCATTTCGAACTTGATCGTTATTTTTTAAAATTATGCTTATTTTTTTACGCAGTATGCGAGGTGGGGTATATAAAAGGCAAGACATCAACGGCCTAAGGTTTTTCCGTTGCATAGACAACTCCCATACATTTCAGCTTATCATCAATCGTACCGCAAATAGACTTATTTATTTGTTTGTTTGTAAGTATATGTTGTTTGTCCGATAAATCACTTTTGTGCGTTTAGATATTGAATCCAGTGTTTTTTTTTTCAGAACATTTATATTTGATGCGATATATTTCTTTTTTATTTACTATATACACAACGTGCAAGCAATTTTATAATCAATCGAAATTTTTGGTATCTTTGTGAATTATCAATGGACCAAATTTATAATTTATCATTCTTTTCAAACTTTCTGCAGATGTATGTAAAATCTTGCCCCCACAAAAAAGATTTTGATACTTTTGTTTCTTTCTCTTGAATAAAAATTGATTGTATGCATCAAAGGTTGATTTTGGATTTTCGCACATGTTTTCGAATGTTTCGTCTATTTCACTTCCGGTTGCTTGAGTTCCAATGGTGTGGCTTACATGACGTTTCTTACAAATGTTTTTCTTCGGTTTCAGTTTTTTTTTTGCCATATTTTACTAAAATTTTGAAATTAAACAACTATCCAACTTTGTTTTGTAAAATCATTTTTGCCGACAGTAAGAATATATTGATATATATATATATATAGTATATGTATGTTTGTTTGTATTAACATAACTGTACCCAGTAGTCCAAGTGTCAAAGAAATCTTGAATGAATCATGCACGATTCTCCTCTTTGACTGATTCGGTTATACATTTCATTGACGAAAATCTCATATAAGGGTTCTAAGTTCGTGCACTGTTTAAAAACTTTCTGTTTTCGATGAACGAAAACATGACAAATTTGTTAGAGTTATCGACAAAATGTATCCATGCAGTAAGTTTCTTTAAGAAATCATCACACACTTTTCGTGCACGATGACGCGGACTGCAGGGTATTTATCAATTTCACTTTACACAGAGCCAAAAACGACCACATAAAATCAATAAGATCACCTAATTGAGCTATTTTATTAGGTTTCCTTATTAATACTACCAAATAATAAGAATTTTCCATAGAGAAATCTTTTTAATTCCATAGGGTAAGGTCAGACGATGATTGTTTGAACCAGAGATAAAGAGATGGGAAACTCCGTTGGAGAGGGATAGCACTATGCTCGATTTTACGTTAAATTGGCTCGAATACTAGCACAAAACATTTATATGTAAAATCAACGGAAACCAACCCTGGTTTATGGTAGATTTAAGAATTTCACCAGTTACGTTTGAGGTCCGATAACTGTAAAACTGCATATTATTGGAACAAAATGGGTAACAAACGGTATACCACAAAAGACTTCAGAAAAGCAATGGAAAACATCACTGAAACATCATGGTGAAATTATCTTAGAATAATTACACCATAGGAATAAGTCCAAGCAGTGTTGCCGTTACGAAAAATTTATGGATACTTTTTAAGCCTTATATATGAATATATGTTTTTATTTGCAAAAATATAAAAAGTAGGCATTTCTTTAAATTCGACAAAAACGTTAAGAAAAATTATGGCATTGAGTCATTTTTGGACAGTACTTTTTTATCAAAAAATTTATTAACGCAACCTCTTTACAAAGAACTTTACAATTTTGTGATTAATATATTAAGTCTGCCTCATAGCACAGCTGCTGCTGAATGAATTTTTTCTAATTTAAAGCTTACTTTAAACGATAAGACTAGTAGATTTTTTTGAAAATAGGTAAAAGTATATTGTTTTGCAAAATACATAAAACGAATAACTTTTAAATTTAATATAAATAAAGGGCAATAGCAAACCATTTTATTTGTATTACATTAAACTGAATAAGCTATTAAATTACTTTTTTTATGTATTTATATATTATTTTGTATCATAGCTGTTAAATAATTACTACTAATCGTATTCATTAGCAATTCGATTATTTTTCTAAAAATATGAAATTATTGATTAAGTACAATACTTTTATGTTTGTAATCGTAATATAATAATAACAATCAGAAAATAAATACGATTACTTCAGATGACGAAAATAATCAAAACTAATTAAAAGTAATCAAGAAAAATAATACCACTAATTTTAGAAATTATGTTTAATTCTTTTTGATTATTTAAAAAATTTCAGTCTAAAATACTTAAAATGTTGTTAAATTTTTTTGATAAACAAACATAGATATGTTTAATTATTAAAAAAAGATTGTCAAAAAACAAGAACGAAAAAATGCATTATAACATTTGCTCTGTTAATTTTGTCAAGCACTTTATTTCTTTTTTCTTGTTTTTGAAAATCTTTTTTAATGATATATATTTTTATTTATGAATAAAATTTTACAAAATATTCCGTACTTTAAAATAAAATTCTTAAAAGAATCAAAGTAGTAGTAGTACTTTATTGGGTCTTTAATTAATCGATATAGCATAAGCATTAGCACCAGCAACAAAAGTAACCATGAACCCAAAGTTCATACTGTAGCTCCCGACACTTTTGTTAATAAAACTTATTAAGTTTTCGTATAACTGTTATTCGTATAACTGTGTTAGCTGAAAAAGCTGTATCAGCGTATGGGCGATTTCAGTTAAAAATGACTGGTTGCACCTCACAACCTCACCGTTGAAACGATGCGAGTCGACCTCAAACAGCATCAAAAATAATTTCTAAAAGTAGTCGGACTATTTTTTCTTAATTAATTTTTATTCTTTTTGATTATTTTCTTAATTTCAAGTAGTCGTAATTATTTTTTGATTATTTGTAATCGTTATCAATTACTTATCAAAAACATCTTCCTCAAGGATTATATAATGATTACAATTATTTTTAAATTATAATAATACAATCTAATTGTTTTTTAATCGTAATCGCAATTTAACAGCAATGTTTTGTATATTGTTTTTTGTATAAATATCAAACCTTTAAAAATAATGTAAAAAACATAATTTATAAAAAAATATAAAAATATCACAAAATATAACAGACTGAAGTACTGAAATGTACATATGTTCCTTTTTAAGGCAGGCGCCGGTTGTCTAAAATGTTATCTTCTTTTTCTTTTAAATCTTTCGAAAGTACAGTTTTTGAAAATTTACTGTTGAGTTTTTATACTGACGTTATTTCCGCTTCTACATCCGTTTTAGCTGGTATCGAGCACACAGCAGAACTTTTTCCATACTCTCTCTCTCTCTCTTTACACACATTTATCTCAAAACTACTTTTTTCGGTAATGTGTTGTAGCGAAAACAAAAGCTATTCAGCTGAATCATCTGAAATTTTAATATGTTATTCACATCAGTGACTTTCGTTATCAAGATTTCAAAAACTCGTATATTTTACACTGAATAACCAGTAAAAACCCTGTTTTTAGAACTTAAATTTAAAAAGCGCGTCATTCTGCCAATTTTCAGTGTTTTTTTTTTAGTCCTTTTTTTCTGAAGTGGATACATTTGTGCCTTTGATCTGGGGTGAACTCACGTACACAATAAATGAGTTTCACCAAAGTACATAAAAATGGAAAAAACATATGTTTTGACGTCACAAAATTTAAGTTTCCTATCTCTTTATCTCTGGTTTGAACGGCGTTCGATATGCTTTGTTGTTGCTTTCAATCATGGTAGAAGGCTAGAGGTATATGCAGCACTGACTGTGCTCTCTTTCCATACTGCCATGTCTGTCAAATTTAGCTGTGTGGCGAATGGAAACAAAATAAAATAAAGAAAAAGTTTTGCTTCGTTTTGACAATTCCGGCAGTATGCTCTCATCTGGTGCATATACCTGTATTCTTCTACCATGCTTTCAATGCGAAACTGTCAAGAAACAGAGAAAGCGAGAGCGGATGAACACATTGTAGAGCAATAAAAATTTGTTCATATTTGAACACTGTACATGGCAGCAATCATCGCTCTGAACAGTGTTGCTGGGTGGCGAAATAAAAGTTTTGCTACGCTTTAGCGACTAAAAAGTATTTTTTTGAGGAAAAATAGTACAATTTTACTAAAACGTATCGAAAAATAGTTGTATGAAACCCTTTTTCTTGGCAGGTTAATTTGCAAAATATATATATAAAGAACAGACGACAACAAATAAGACTGGAAATTGGAACAAGCAAATCATGGCAGAATTAGAGAAGGTATATGCATTTCAGACTGCGCTCTCTTTCTCATAGCCAGAATTGTCAAACTCAAGCATTTTGCTATTCTTGCCTATTTTCGCTTTCTTATCGCATTCTCACCGTTTTCAGATTTTGTATGAGCTGTCAACTTCGTTTTGACAGTTGCGGCAGTCTCCCTCTCCAAAATGCATATACCTTCTCTAATTCTGCCATGAAGCAAATGATAACTTATTATCGCCGTTCGTGTGAATTAAATAGCATGATGTAACTAACAAGTTGGAAGTGCCAGTTATTTTGGCGTGTTGTCAAAAATGATACAAAGTAGAAAACGAAAAAGTAAACAAAATAAAATTTAAAATATACAGGCAAATGACAGCCGCTTTGTGAATGTAGCCAACTTTCACTACTATCTTATTAATTACGTTATGCATGAGCTCACTTCATAACGGCCGTTTTCTTCACTTGATGCTAAGTAGAGAATGCATTATGCGAGAATTCAAAGTTTGCCTTTCTAGCTGTTAGTATGGATTGAAGAAAACAAAATATTGTGAGCATCTATTCTAAATCGCGAGGAGAATCCATTCTCGACTTAGTATCAAATGAAGAAAACCGCCATAATACTTTCCAAACTCAACTGGTCATGTAAGAGCAATTTTTCTATAGTACGAAACAAAAAGGGAGGAGAAAAGGTAATGAAATTTATGAAATGTTAAAAATTGAACGCCAATCATTTCGCTGCCGTCTGACCAACCAGCAATCAAAATGTGAAAGAGAGTCAATATAGTTCATCGAACGCCGTTCAAACAATCATCGTCTGACCTTACCCTTAGAAAAAATCTTATTAAAAGTTTACAACTACTATCAAACATTTTTTAACAAGATTTCTTATTTAATGAATGAGATGATGTGGTAATCTTATTAATACTATACCTTAATAAGAAAATCTTTTTTTCACTCTCCAAAGTTTAAGAAGATACCACCTTAAATTAATAAGAACATCTTTTTGATCTGCTTTTATTAGATTTTCTTATTAAACACCCTTTTAAGAAGGTCATAACGGTGAAAATGCTACTTATTCTATGCTTTTGCTTTCAGTAGTAATTGTGGGTGTGAATTCATGAAGTTTATGTGCATTTAAAGTAAAAAAAAAGATGTGATAATGGATAATGATACTCTTGTATTTTGAGGAAGAAATAAGGGATAAAACATCCCGAGAAATGTTAACATTTTTGTACAAGCACGAGGTTTCAAAAGGTTGAACATTACACAATATATTAAATCTAAGTTCGCGTTAACTTTTCTTTATTCTTAGATTCTAAGGATTGTATCGCGTCTTTGCTTCTACACTCTGTTCTTCATCCTAGTCGCTGTACAAAAGTGCACAAACCCACGATTGTTGATGCACAGGAAGACTTTGTGGTCCATGTAAAAACACCAAATGACCTCGTGCCAAGACTTGAAGAATTAAGAACAGATTTTTTTGAGTGAGGTGAAATCCGTCAGCCAAGAATTATCGTTTTTGGAACAAATATGCACGATTTAAAGAAGTTTTACGTACATTGCGATGGTATTAAATAGAAATGTTCTTTTACCAAGTGTTTAGATATTATTATAAAATGATGCTATGTTTACAAAATCTAGTACTCACAAAGAAGCAAGCTAGTTTGGACATTGTTAGAAAAATATTTCTTTGAAATAAAATCTGAAAAATTTTCATCCGTATCAAATTAAATCCGTAGCAAGTTAAATTCATAATTATTTATTTCAAAAATGTCTAAACTATCTTGCTTCTTATGTGACAACTACTTTTCAGGGTACTTAACATATACAAATTTTATTTCCTAATAAATTGTAATAAACCATCAAAATGTCTTTTTATTTAATACTACAGGCAATTAAAAGTATATTTCTAGGTAAAAGGTTAATAAGATTCCGTTTAGATTTAAAAATATTTCCTTATTAAAATTTAAAAATAAATCATATTAAAACAATTAGATAGCCTCATTAAATTTCAAAAATAAATCTTATTAAATCTATAAAAACCAAGAAGTTTTGATAAGATTTTCCTATTGTTTTTAAAAGTGTTCTTATAACAAACAATAAGATTCTTCTTAAAATTATGTGGTTTGCCTGATAAAAAAACTCATAGTTTGAATAAGATTTTCTCTATGGTTTTAATAAGACAATCTTCTTGGATGAAAACCATAGAGAAATCTTATTGATTTTCTTCTATTGTATTAAGTTGTTTTGGCTCTGTGTATGTGTGTTTTTAATTATATTTTAATTTTAATTACATTTAGTGTTCAAATATAAGAATATGTTATGTCACGTACAGCAAGAAAATTTATATAAATTTCTTAAATGTTGTATTTCTAAGAACAAAATTTTGCAATACTAATCTAAATTCCTAATGGGGCATTCCACGTAAAAGAGGAAAATGAGGTAAATTTCGGTTTTCCATTAATTATTTTAATTTGGTAAAAAGCTATAACTAAATGTCTGTACTTTATTAATCTGTAAAAACAGATATGAAAAAATTCGCCAAAAAATATATTTTTTGCATATGACAACTTTTGTTTCATACAGAGATGCTAAGGAGTAAAATGTTTATTATGTTTGCAACACTGTTTTCGGCCATTCTGTCAACTGCAGAAATCTGGCGCGTGGGTTCTATAGAAAGCTTGGAAAAAGTTAATTTTTTATATAGAAATAAAGCGTAAAGGGTATGTTAGTTTTTATGTATTTCTTCTTTGAAACAGAAGAAGTCGCATGTCCCAGTAGTCATGCAAAAATACAGGGTTGCCAATATTCGAAGCGCCCATTTTATTTTTAAATAAATCAAAGAAACCACAATTTTTTGTCTGTTCGTCATGAATATCATTTAATTGGGTTCAAGTAGATTTGCTTACATTATTTCTTGAATATGATATCTCGTAAATGGTCGCCATTGGCCTCTACGACATATTGTGCCCGTTTTGCAGCATTTTCCATGGTTTTCTTCAATATTTCGATGGGAATGGCGGTTATTTCTTGACGGATGTTGGTTTTCAGCTCTTCTAGGGTCTTTGGCTTGTTGACGTAAACCTTTGATTTCAAATAACCCCACAAAGAGAAGTCTGGAGGCGTTAAATCTGGTGATCTTGGCGGCCAATCGAAATCACCATTTTTTGACATCAAACGGCGAGGGAACAATTGCTTCAAAAAATCGATTGTAGTGCGGCTTGTGTGTGGTGGCGCGCCGTCTTGTTGAAACCAGTAGTGCCTAATACGCTTTCGACGAACGATTGTCATGAAAAAATTGTTTATCATATCGCGATAACGCTCCTGATTGACAGTAACTCTGTGGCCATTATCATCTTCGAAAAAGAACGGCCTAATGAGCATTTTAGCACAAACGCCGCACCAAACAGTGACTTTTGCATCGTGAAGAGGTACCTCTTGAATCTCTTGTGGATTTTCAGTGGCATAAATACGGCAATTTTGTTTGTTTACCGTTCCGTTCATTGACTTGTTTTGTTGAATGTAAATTTTAACAATTTTAGAGCGTTCGCGTGGTGTTCCATTGTAAAAATTTGCTTGGAATGACGCTTCAAACGCGGTATGTCATTAGTCGATTTGGCATCACTGCGGAAAGTTAGTGTTGCCAGATGGGCGCTTCGAATATGGACAACCCTAAGAACTAAGAACTTAATAATAATTTACGCATAGATCTCACAATAGCTTGCACTGGTTTATACTTTTCTTATTGCATTTTTTCAAGTGTTTCCGGAGGGCCCGTATGTTGTAAACCTCCGGGCCCGAACTTGGCTCTCTACGGGCCTGTCTAGTAGTAGTGCGCTTGACTGTTACTCAAGGGTCCTGGGTTCGAATCCTGGTCAAGCCATGATCCATCGCTTTAAAATTTCTTTCCTTACTTCTAATCAAAAGAATTTAAAACACATTAATTTACGAATAGAAAAGGTGTAGTTGGTGGTGGTTGGAAAGTTTGTGAAGAGGATTGCTTAGTAACTTAATTTTACTGAAGCAAAGGCATCACACTTGCTTATGTCCTATTATAAAACTGTTGAAAGGGAAAATTTAACCAATTTGGAGAAAAAGTCAACATTTTCTTTAAATAATAGAGTAGTTTTTTTTGTCGTAGCCTCTGATTTATTTTGTATGTTTTACAATAATTAGGGCTTAAGGGAGTATTCCTGGTTGGCAAAAATTTTTTTTCGAATTTTTTTTTTGCATATTTTTATAGCTTGGATATTTGAGAATATCGTCCTAAGAAGAGAATATTTTTCGAAATTCGAAATACTTTAGGAGATATGGCCTTTTGTGTCCAGCAATGTTTTCGCCAAAATGCGATTTGCCTAATTTGGCTACTTTTTGAATGCAACGGTTTGAAGCAACCACCGAATTTCGTTCAAAGCGTTCTTTAGTAGGTAATAACTTGTTTGTATACGCCTTTTCTAAAATAAAAGAATACACATTTTAGAGCTTTGGTATTCGAATGTTGGCAGACTTTAGTTCACTTTGAATTGAGTTCCAAACCGGACGCGCGCGCTCATACATACAAGGTTTTTTGCCAATACTTCAAATAATGAACCAATGGGCATCCCGATTGGCAACGTCACATATGATTTCGCCATGTCTCGGAATGACGAACGTTTGAAAAGGTCCGAAGCCAGAGCTCTGGCCGCATCAAAAGAAGGTTAGAACTGCCCGAAGAGCACAAAGAGTCGCTGAGTCCTCATTTTTTGAAGAAGGGGAAGGAGTTCTTTATGGGGCTGGCATTGCAGATTGATATATGAAGGTATTTCACACAAAAAAAAATGTTTCATTGCCTAAAATTTTCTTTGAGTTTTTTCAAAATCAAGTTTTTGAACTTCGAAGTCACTTTTCTCCGGTTCTACTGAACCGATTTTGATGAAACAAAGTGCAATCGACGCAAATTGTCTCTACCTCAATCACAATTTTATTTAATTTTTTACTATTTCTTTTTACACTAAACTAAAAAAAAGACCCAAAATAGGTTTTTCATTATTCAATGACCGCCATTTTGTAAAAAATAATCGCAACATTATGATTGAGGTAGGGAACAGAATTACATCTGTACTGAATCTAACGCCGTTTACTTTTTCCATTTCAGATACTTTTTTTTTTCGACGCCCAACTTTGAAGGTCGACAACTTTTTGAACAGCCCTCGTACAAGAAAAAAAATTTTTTATCTAATTTAATATGTTCTTAGTATAATAAAAAAACCAGAATTAAAATATCTCTTTGCATTTTCAAGTGAAAAGTTTTTCAAAAAGGGTCCAAAAACAGCCTTCCAACCAGGAATACTCCCTTAGCACAATAATAAGACTGACTAAAAAAGGAGGTGGGGAGGCAAAAAACTAAGTAGATTACTATAAGGAAGATTTGATATAAACCAAAATGTTCGTTATTACTGTAGACACACAATTGCATTCTTAGAAATAAATGGGGACGTTCAAATTATATAGAGAATTTTAAAACAAAACTCAGTTTTATTAATAGTCTGATATAAAAAAATAGATTTTAAGCCATAACTTTTGATTCGATTGGGGTAATTTTTTCACATGAATTATTTTTGAGACTTGACTTTTTTGTAAAAAATATAAAAACAACATTTTGAAAAAAATAAGAATTAGCTGGAAGAATTTTTGCAAATAAATGCTATGTCATATGAAAGCTAGCCAGATGTGCAATTTTTATTTGATTTACTTTTTACAGCAAAAACAATTTTTGTGTCATTATTTGAGTAAAATGTCAATATTTTGGACTTTTTTTGACATAATTATAAAACATAGTTACACTGACTTAACGGTACAGTTAACGGTACAGGTTACTTTTGAACAAAAAAAAATTTAGTGAAATATATTAATGGACAGCGGAGATATTTGCATCGAAAGACCAAACTTTGATTTTCATGTCGTTTTTTTCTCATTCTTAGGTAATGATGTTTTATGAAAAAGTCGTTGTACTAAAAATTTCTATAATTTTTAATTATCTGTGAATGTTTTCGATGTCAAAATAACTGAAATTTTTAAAATTAAATACACAAAAATCTTCGATGCTAAAAAGTTTTATAATAACTAAATTACCGTTAGTTGAAAAATTTCAGAGGGGGCGTGGCAAAAACTAAGTATGTAACATTTTCAGTTGGGATGCACTCAATATGTATACCTAGTTTGAGCAAAATCCGTTGAGCCGTTTAGATTTGTATAAAGGTCAAACAAACAAACAAACAGAAAATGAGTTTTATTACTATAGATAGTCAATTGTATGAAAAAAATATATTTTTAGCCATAACTTTTGATTGGAAAGAGATATTGGGGTAATTTTTTCACATAAATTATTTTTGAGACTTGAGTTTTTTGTAAAAAATATAAAAACAACATTTTGGAAAAAATAAATTTTGGGAAAAAATCAAAGGGGGTTGTTTGTTGTTTTGATGACAAAAACAGTAAAATAATTTTTGCGCTTAGCTAGAAGAATTTTTGCAATTAAATGCTATGTCATATGAAAGGTAGCCAGATGTGCAATTTTTAATTGATTTCATTTTTACAACAAAAACAATTTTTGTGTCATTATTTGAGTAAAAAGTCAATATTTTGGACCTTTATTGACATAATTATAAAACATATATACACTGACTTAACGGTACAGTTCAACCTATTTCTGTGAAGTGATTTTATTGAACTTTTGAACAAAAAAAAATTTGAATGAAATATATTAATGGAGAGCGGAGATATTTGCATCGAAAGACCAAACTTTGATTTTCATCTCGTTTTTTCTCATTCTCAGGTAACGATGTTTTATGAAAAATTCGTTGTACTGAAAATTTCTCCAATTTTGAAGATACGGGAGTGTTTTTGATGTCAAAATAACAAAAAATTTATAAAATTAAATACACAAAAATCTGCGATACTAAAAAGTTTTATAATAACAATATTACCGTTGGTTAAGAAATATTAGAGGGGGCGTGGCAGAAACTAAGTATGTAACATTTTAAGTTGGGATGAACCTAATATGTGTACCTAGTTTGAGCGGAATCCGTCCGTTTAGATTTGTATAAAGGCCAAACAAACAAACAAACAAACAGAAAATTAGTTTTTTTACTATAGATAAGTATATATAATTTTAACGGAAATAGCTTCTTTCCTGGTTTTATATTGGAATTATTCTAAAACCGATTATTCAAAAATTATATTTTCGGATTATTCGAGGAACTGGTTTTTAAAATTTTCCGAATATTTAAAAACACTTATCATGCTGGAATGACTTTTGTCCCACCAGTCACATGTTCCAATAAATACAATAAGAAAACATATTTACCGTAAAGTTTTTACATAATAGGACAAATATTGACACAGCAGCTATGCCGATATTTTAAGCAAAATTTCACTTTCTTATGATATCGGCATAATTAGTTAGACATATTGGAAAAATTTGAGGACATATTTAAAGCAATATTTCACTTTCTTAAGATATGTGAAAATTTATTTGGAGACATGAAAAAAATTTTGCTGGTTCCGAGGCAAAGTGAAAGGTCTATAAACAATCCTTATGAGGCTACTTTATAAGCTGAAATCTTGTTAAAAATGTTGGCTAAAATTTTTTTTTTCATTTCTTACTTAGTTTTTTATTTCTGTTTTTTGAAAACATTTTTAGTTTTTAGTTTTAAACAAAGGACATGAGCTATAGAGCAAGAGCACCTCTGTAACATCAACGTATAGAGCGTTAAAGTTAGCAGGGACTCTTTAATGCTAACAGAATGTAGAGAAAAAATGCGGCAAGACGAAATTTATTAATGAAAATACCGAGAGCGATCATGTTGGAGAGCAGATTACCATTAGTGCTTTAACGTTCTCTGTGAGTGTAAACTATTTTATCCACATAAACTTCAAACTACATACTTATATGTTTTATTTCATTTTTGCTCCTTTATTATGTATGTATGTATTTGCACTTGCTTAAGAAACATATTGCTGTTCAGAAATACATTTAAAAAGTAGTCTTCTTTATCCGAAACACAGTTCTAAAGTTTTTAATGCTGGCTAAGCCTATTTTGGGAATTTATTTCAGGAATGTGTGTGTACGCAATATATTAAGGAAAAGACACATTTATTTCAACAACCCCGTATTAAAAGTTGTGAGTATAGCGCGAGATATCTATTAAAACGAAACACAAAACGAAGCACAAAACGATTTGCAGCGATAATTGATATAAGAAGAACAAACAATGCAACATCAGGACGAAGAAATAAAATAAAAAAAGACCTATGACACTGTTTCTATGAACTTCACGCGAACACCAATGATTCACATCTCAAACTGATCAAGTGAATGCAGCAAGAGCCTCGTCGAGGCAGGCAACAAAAACTACATGCATGGCTGACATTCCAAGAGATATAAAAGCAAACTGAACAAAACTTTTGAGACTACAAATGTTATTTTGAGAAGAGAAATAAAAACACGATGATCGCAACGAACCCTCGTCAGTTGCCTCTGATAGCAGAATTTCCTAACATTTGCTTAAAATTGGAACTTATTGTGGCGCTTGACGAGAAATGCGAGAAATGCGAATCATGCAAATATTCTCTCAAATATCATTAAATTGTATTTCCTCCTATGGAACGAACAGAGCTACATTATGAAGAATCCTTTATAAAATTTGCATACATAACAGAAAAAGCATTTCAATTTACATAAATATTCACAAATCGCGGAGTTATATAATACAAAGTTTAATTAGCAGCACTTAAAATAAAAATGTGCTGTTGAGAAAGTATTTTATTGTTTTCATCTCTCGATTAACCCTTCCTGTGTCCACAATGACGATATCGTCCACCAACTTTTTGCGGTTTTGCTGTATCTCAGACATGCACTTTGAGCGCGACTTGGCAACCCCGCCTAAAAAACTTTAGGGCTTGTGAATGAACAGCGCCAAGCCGCATCGTTGAAAATAAAAGAATTTCGAGTAATTAGACTTGTTCATCTTTATATATAAAATTCTTCTGTACATGGTTTTGTCACTGAACTCTTCCTAAATGGCTGGACCGATTTTGAAGCAATTTTGTGTGTGTGTGCTGCTGGAGGTTTAGATGGTTGTGTTTTAAAATTTGACCCGGTAGGTGGCGCTTTTGTTGCTGTGGCAGTGCTTAAAGGAGCATTTGAGAGTATATCTCAGAAACGAATGGGGAAATTGTTATGATTCTTTCACTTCACAAACAAAATGCTAACAAAATTACAAAATACTTTTTAACAAAAAAAAACCAACTTAAAAATATTCATGAAGAAATTAATATATATATGATAATGCAAAATAGAAAAAAAATTATAATAATAAGATTTCCAATTAAATAATATATATAAATAAATTATCAAATTTGACCACGAATTAATGTGAAAAGAAATTTAAAATTATTTTTTACTTTGTAGTGGTTTTGAAGTTGGTTTTTTTTGCTAAAAAGTTTTCCTTTTTAGAGATTACGACAACAATTTGGTCCATTCTTGTAACGAATTTTGGTACCCTAGTGTCAATATTCGAGATACAGTGTTTTTCTTATAGTGATACGCCCTTTGAAAAATTCCGCCTACTTTGTTGATTGTGTTTTGTTATAATTCTACCTATTCTTGTACCGAATTTCCGTACCCTAGTGTCAATATTATTCGAGTTACACTGTTTTTTCAGATTTCCACGCCTTTTGTCAAATAACGCCCACTATTTTAACATTATTTGTAATAATTGTGCCTACCCCTGTACTAAATTTCAGTATCCCAGTGTCAATATTAACTGACACTGTGATAATTCTACACAATCTTGTAACGAATTGTATTACCCTAGTGTTAATACTATTCGAGATAGATTGTCTTTCTAATATTGCCACGCCTTTTTTCCAACAACGCTCATTTTATTGACCGTAATTTGTGAAAATGTTCGTACCCCTGTACCAAATTCCAGTACCCTAGTGTCAATATTATGGCATACAGTATTTTTCTTATATTGCCACGCCCTTTTGTCCAATGCCACCCACTTTCTATACCGTAAATTTACATAGTTATTCCTACCCCTGAACCTAATTTCAGTTTCCTAGTGTCAATATTATTCGAGTTATAGCGTTATTCTAATGCTGCCACGCCTTTGTCGAATAACGCCTATTTTCTTGACCGTAATTTGTAACAATTGTTCCTACCCCTGTACCGATTTCCAGTGCCCTAGTGTCAATATTAACAAAGATACAGTATTTTTCTTATATTGCCACGCCCTTCTGTCCAATAACGCCCACTTTCTGGACCGTACATTTTCATAACTATGCCCACCCCTGTACCTAATTTCAGTATCCTCGTGTCAATATTATTCGAGTTACAGCGTTTTTCTTATATTGCCACGCCCTTTATCACATAACGTCCACTTTTTTGACAATAATTTGTAATAATTGTTCCTACCCCTGTACCTAATTTCAGTATCCTAGTGTTAATATTATTCGAGTTACAGCGTTTTTATATTATTGCCACGCCCCTTTGTCGAATACCACCCAATTTTTTAGACGGGCACTTCCGCGTCTAATGGTTCTATCTGCTGACAAAAAATTGCTGCAATCGGGCTAGTACTTTAGGAAATTTTAATGTACATACATTTAAAAAAAAAAAAAAATTAAAAACCAACTTGAGAACCTCCTCCTCATGATTCAATTATATATAAGGTTAAGTAACTATGAAAAATTTCTCATACAACAACAAAACTTGAATCGCAAAATGTCAAAGCAAAGCAAAAAAGACAAGTAAACATTTAAATTAAAATTTCTGACTAGAAGTCAAACTATTGAATTTTAATATTAAATTTGTGTTTAAAATAATTGTAAGCAATTCTATTGGAGTTTGAGTTTTTGTTGCCGCTTCAAAATGCCGAAAAAATACGCGATTCGCCAAAACTATTTGAACAAGGAAAACGTTTCCTTTTTAAAGTGCTCACTGGCCTATTTAAACAAAAACGCTAGATTCATGAAATTTAGATCAGCGAATGTCAAAATAAAAGATAAAAACAGCAAACAGCTGTTTCTGTCATTCGCCGACAGATATGTGCTCTCAGCTTACTCAACCTTATATATAATTGAATCATGCTTCTCCTTTTTGAAGTCGGTTAAAAATACGAAATGAATAAAAATAAACAAAAAAAAAATCTTAAATTTTGATGATGATGTTCTGATGAATCGCATAAAACGTTTTTATATTTTTTACGATAGAAACTTTAAATCAACTCTACATTTATGCATATCACATGAAAGAACATTAAAAAGCTACTTTTTTTAAATATTTTTCAACAACAAATATTTTTACCAAAGTTTTTTGCAAAATAAAGCAATTCAATAAGGTTTTTTTTTGGAAAATTATAAAAATTAGAAGGGAAACGAAAATGAAAAAGATTGAAACACGATTAAACGGGCAAGTAATCAAAATTTCAAACAAAAAGAAAATGAATGCAATTTCTTTGTAACATGACCGAGTTATTCACTTTCAAAGCCAGCACTTAATTTTTTATTGATTTTTTTTCTATTTCAGCAAAAAATAAAATTAGTATTTAAAACTTTTTGTACTATTCAGGTACGAAAGTTTTTGTGGTGTCTTCTATTTCTTGGAAATTTTAAGCATCTTGCATGTTCCTATAGAAAACGAAATTTTTCTCATAAAAAAAATGTAAACCAAGAATGTTACTTACACTCAGAAAAAAATTTCCAGAAAATCTAGAAAAATAGCAACCAATCGTTAGAAAATCGGGCTTCATTTAGCGATATGGCCTCATTTTCTAAAAATGAAGTATATATTTTTCGTTAAATTGACACCAGAAGTGGGAAATATTTAAGGAAAATTATCCAATCATTTACGAACTGTTTCGCTAAATTGAAGATACTTATCGGAATTGTGTTGAAATCTTATTACATTTTAGTAAGTTTTCTACTGTTTATTTTGTCACCGGCTATAACTAAGAGAAGCATTATCTCTTAAAATAAGAAATTTTCTACCTTTTATTAATCATCTTCATCTTAAGAGAAAAATTTTCTCTTAAAACAAAAAAATTTTCATCAAATTCCTAGAAAATTTTTTTAGATTTTTTAAGATTTTAAGCAGCATACTGTGAGAATTTTGATTTTTATACTGAGAAAAACTGCATTATTATTATTATTATTATTAACATTAAATTAAATTGAAAAATTACCATTATCCGGAGACTTGAACCTCGGCCGCGTGAGTGTAAGTGCACGAGCTTATCCATTCGACCATCGCTGTTCTTCAACAATCATCGCTTAATTTGCTTCATAAAGAATCGTTCGCTTCGCAAGTAATTTTAAAGCATTTTTTCTAGAAATATAAAAAATGCATCCTTAAAATAAATCACATGTGGTGCACAAAAAAAGAAAAACTTACTTGTATTTCTATAAAATATCCAAGTTTTGTAACTTATGTTTCTCCAAATTTAAGAAATCATGCTGTAGAATGTTGCGAGCAGACTTGATATCAATACAGTTATTTTTTCCAATTATTTCTGCTTGTATAAAATTGTTGGAAATTTAACTTTTACCATACCGTCATTTTTTATATTTCAGTAAAAACTTGTCTTTAAAACTAAGAAGCGGTTTTTTTTTGCAATTTCGTTGATTGAAACGAAATCAAGACGTGAGGTCGTTATATCATGTAGAAATTCGCTACATAAGGAGAAACCTCTATAGAATATAGGAAAACCCATGCCTATGAATTGAAGCCACAGTTTCTTAATTTATGGGAAGCAGATAAGAGCTCTAATACAGCTGAAAAATTTGATATCGAATGGCTTTGGAATTAAAGGTCGCACTGCTTCGGAATTCGGCATTCGAACACAATTTACACGTAACGTTTCACTGATAAAATTTTATGGGCTTTGGAAAAAGGGGCGTGTCACCTCCCATACAACTGAAATTTGCGATATCGAATAGCTTTGTAGTTTGGATTCGGTATTCGACCCCAATTTACACGTGCCATTTCATTGATAACATTTTATAGGTGTTGGACAAGGGGTCGTGGCATCAATGCACCCGGCGCGTGCGTCAACTAGTAATTCTATATAAATTTTCAAACATATCTCCCATTTGCGCTGCCCTCAAAAAATCTAAATATTTGGACTAAAAAAATAAGATATAAAAAATGTTGAATGCTGAAAATTGCGAACTCTCTCTCCAAACATAGAAATTTTGAGCAAATTTAACATTGTAAAAATATTATGTTTTTATAAATTGTATGACATTTAATTTTTTCTTAAAATTTGTTTTTTCAAATAACTTATTTATGCACTTCTGTGTATGACCAATCGATTGGTGAAATAAAAATTTGGGATTGTTTAACAAAAAGGTTGACTTTTTCAATGTTTACTATAAAAAAAAAAAAAAATTTCTAAAACTTTGACTTTGGCCTAACTTTTTACATTTTTAAACAGCTAAAAATGCTGGTCCGTAGTACTTATCGTGCCCTTTTGACAGCAATTTTTGTTAACATATTTTTTTTTAAAATACTAGATTTGTTAAAATTTCGGGTGTCATATAAAATATAGTTAAAATATGTTTTAAAATTGATAATTACACGATGCTACAGTGAAAATGTACTTTTGTAAATTAATTAACATTAAATAACATAGCACAAGTTGTAGATCTGGTCGAGTATAACATGACACCATACTTACAATTGTTAATACACCCTCAAAATTTAGTTTTACCGTTAAAAAAATCGATTTTTAGGTACTTGTCGTATTAAAGAATTATTTACTCAGGAATGTCTCACCTGATATTCAATTTTAAAGCGATTTTATAAAGATAAAAGATAAAGCTCTCAAAATGTGTACATATCTTTAGAACTTTACGAAGAACCTTTTGAGTTAAAAGCGGCCAAACCTAAAATGTTTACCTTTTTTACCATTTTATCAACTTTGGGCATTATTTACTGCCAACGTTTTCTTAAAAGCTACTACAAACTAAATAATTTTCTGAAAATATACTTTATTAAAAATATAATGAATCTTATAAATATATAAAATCGGATGAAAATTGACGGAGTTATTAAATTTTTGTATAAATAAGAAATTACGCCTTCATCGCTCAATGGGTCTTATGAGCGTTCATGCAGCGGTCGTCAGCGCCTAAGGCTGCGATCGGAGTGAACGCCGAGGCGAACAGGCAGTCAGACAGTCGCAGGAAAACTATGTGAACAAGCGAGACAAAAAGTGAGCTTGTTATTTTTTGTTGTTGTAATAAATTTTTGCGATTATTTTTACTTTTACTCGATTAATAATCGATTAATTAAACATAAAATGACGACACAATTAAATAGTTAATTGAACGAAAATAATCGATTAATTTAATCGCTGCCTCCCCTGTACAAAATTTCGAGATTCAGTGGTTTTCTAATGTAGCTTGCAATAATACTTGCTTCCAATTATTTAATAAATGTTTGAATAATATTTTATAACACTTTTTGAAAATTTTTTATAAACAATTGTATAAAACTTACAATTATACTTATTTCCAATGATTTACCAATTGTTTTCAATAATACTTTTCCAACACTTTTTTCCAATTGCAAAGTAAGTATTGTAGAAAGCTTTTTTACAACACTTATATCCAATTGAACAGTAAACGCTTAGGATAATATTACTGTAAGGAATATTTTTCCAAGGGTTCCTTTTTGTTTATTCTACAATTACTTGAAAGAATTTCACAAAAATTTTTACAAGCTTCCCAATCAGTCAAACAAGCTTGGAATAAGCTTTAAACGAGCTTAAAATCGTAAGCATCAAGCTTGGAAAAAGCTTACGATTACTATTGGAAAATACTTACAAGTAATTGTAGAATAAACGAAAACGATCCCTTGTAAAACTATTCCTTACTATAAGCTTAATCCAAGTGTTTCCTTGCAATTGGAAGTTAGTATTTGAATAAGCTTTTTCCAAGTGTTTCTTTACAATTGGAAATTAGTAATTCTATACACAACTTTGATGCATAAATATATTAACCAAACAATGCGCAGCCATCTTAAATTGACAAATAAGAATAAAAAAAGAAAATTCGCCGGTACGAGAAGCTGTACCGTCCTTTGTTACAATTTAAGCCCTCAGTTGTGGTTCTTTTCTTGTCCTTTAATTGAAATTCAATATTTTCCACAATTAAGTCGTGGTCTTCTATGTTTAGTTTCCATAATTCTTAAATGTAGTATAGAGCAAAGAAAGAGAAAAGAACCATGACCGGAACCCGGACTCGAACCGGGGACGTCTGGGTTGATAGTCTAGCGCACTCTCCGCTAGACTACACAGGCCAACAATTAACAGCAATCGCAACTTTGAACAGCTGCAAAATTATAACCTTGGATAACATTTTGCAAGTAGTATGATTGAAAAACACTTACTTAACCCAGATATGCCTAAAACTTTTCCGTTTAAAATGAGTACACGACCATTTTTGTCTTTGATATTTTTAACATTTTTCAATAATGAAAAGGAAAATTAGTAATTAAAATTAAATATAACAATATTGAAATTGTTCTCCATTGAAGAATTTTTCTAAGATATCATGAAACCAAATAAGGATCCCAACTCGTATAGCAGAATTATTTTTTGAGGTGTACTATATGTAGTACATTAGGCATATCTGGGTTAAAGCAAGTCTTTCCAAGTATTATTGTACAACACTTACTTTTTGTTTTTTACGCAATAATTCTACAAAGCAACTTGGAAATTTATTACCTACGCAAGTGTTTTACAAGCGTGCTTGGAACAGACTTGGTTTTTGCATTGTATGTAAGCTTAATCCAATCACTATTTCTAAATGGCTGATTGGGTTATTCCAAGCACAATGCTTACGCTTGAAAGCTTACTACAAGCGTATTCCAAGCTTGTTTAGCTTATTGGCTACTCGATACTCGCACGCATACACACAGCAATCACACGGTTGCGTGATGCTTTCTACCAAATCGCACTACCCGCAAGCTGCGTAAAGAACTTTATATTATATTTTTAGGACAGGCTTTTATACTAGTTATTCAATAAATCATTTAACGAAAGTAATTTTTCACTCCTGTAAACATGTCTTATTTACAAAAAAGGTTGCAAGAATGATGTTAATAACTATTGGCCTATTGATAAGCTTATATCGATTACAAAACTTTTTGAGCGAATCGTGCATGATCGGGTGAAGATTAATTGTGGTGAAATCTTAAGAACTTGGCATAAATTACACCAAATTGAAATATTTTTTTTCCAAAATGCTTACTAGGTACTGTAATGGCGCTTGTCGCAAAAATTTATTGTTTCCGTATATAAAATTATTTTATTAATGCACAAGCACTTGTTAAGATACTTCCGTCTGTTGTGCCATCTATTTGTCAAAAAAATATATAACTCAGTATAAAGCTCATTGCTACATACGTATATTTACTTCCAAACTTTATCAATTCTCTTTTCAACGGAAATAGTCGGCCATTGCCACAACTTTTGGTACATGTGCCTTCTGGCTCATCAAAATAAATTTTCTCGATCTTTTCCTATCTGGCTACGTAAGGCGAAAGATCAATTCTTCTAAAGTGCGCTACTATATTGCACTAAGTGTAAATATATTAAAGTTAATATTAATAAGTTTTTGTAACTAAATCATCGTAAATAAAATGCTAGCACAAAAATTGGAAATAAGTTGAGAATCTGCAAATTCTGCATGTAAGTGTTGATATAAATTTTCTTTATTTATATATGAGAACAAGTTCTCTTTTTGTATTGCAAACATAGAGTTGCACAAAGGTTTTCTTCTAACTTTACTTATTTCTATTAAAAAATTTTCTAGATAAACTCCGAATCAAATTTTGAAGAAGTTTATTAAAATTAACTTTTTTCTTTTGATTACTCTGATGCCAATCCAAATAAGGGTAAATAATAATTAATTAAAATTTTAATTTTTCTACATAACTAATTAGTTTGATTATGTAGATTGGCACCTAGTTCATGGTTCATAAAAATTTCTCGCAAGATATATTTTCATATCGTTTATTTGAGACGCAATGGACAGAAGATCGTGTCAGCTAAACGTGGAGAGCAGTAATTACTCGACATCCAACGTTATAACCTCGATGTTCTGACCACGCGTGTGAAGAAAAAAAAACTAAAAGTTAAAAAGACACTTAAACAGAAACAAAAAGTGAAATTCTCATTAAATCATTCTTATTATTAAAATTTTAGTAAAATGCTATTAAATTAAATAGAAGAAAAAAAAAGCAAAAATACTTAAAGATGAAAAAAAAAGGAAACGAAGTTAAAGTAAAGAATAAAAGTATAAAATTATGTGCATAAAATCGCGGTAAGGAAAAAAAAAAAAAAACACAGTGCAGTTTATTGCAACAAAAAGAAAACAACAAAATGTTGCTTCTAAAATCGGTATACATAGCCGATAATTAAGTGATTCAGGCTTATAGCGTGAGATTTTCAGATTTTCTTCGAATTAAATGTTTCTTAAAAAAATAACTAAAATAAAGTTTAAAAATTAAATTTAATGGATAACTTAAGGTAGAATATTTTCATAGTTTTCATTAATTTGTCGAGTGAAATAAGAAAAAAAATGAAAATCTGACAAAGTAAAATAATTTATGTCATGCAAAAAAAAAAAAAAAGAAACCGAAAAGAAAAAAAATCGCAAGTTGGTCACGATCAGGGTAATAAAGAGCGTTAGCAACATGTTCCTGTGCCAAAAATTGAGGCAGGTCAGTTCTTGCTAGCAATAAAAATTAACCAACTTAGATTCCACAGCGAACGCGAGAAAGATCTTTCGTCGTGGGAGCTGCTAAACAACAACAACAACGCAAGTAAGTCTTTGTCACTTGTATGTATGTATGTACCAATTTTAGTTTTTAATTGGATCAAGGTTTTTCGTAACATAACTAATGGCCTTGATCTTGAACTTCAACTTGCATTTTTTTTTTGTCAATTCTTTTGCATTAACCCTTTACTGGGCACAAAATAATGTAATAACATAAAAATGAGCTGTATTATTTTGCGATTTTCTTTGTTTTTAATTAATTTAAATTATTTCTATACATTTGTACACTATTTTTAATGACATTAATAATTTTTTCTATTAATCTAATATTTTTTCTTTTCTCTAAAATTCATTGGCTTAACATAGATGTTTTTTTTAAATTCATTGTGTAATCTTATTGTTAGCCAACATATTATAGTTTAACTGAAAAAAAAAAATAATCAATGGAGTTAATTATAGAAAACTTTGTAGCCACAAACTGAACTTATTAATTAAATAAAAAAAAATGAAATTCTAACTTAATCATATTTTGGTTTCAACGCATGGCAGCAGTAGCCTGATTTGGTTCGTGGGGTCAGAATGAAAATTATTTTGGTAAATTATCTGACCATGGCTGGGAGGGCGGAGATTTGGTGTTGGTTCATCTTTACACCAAACGTTAATTTTTTTTAAACCCGCTTTTCGAAATGCAATGAGCTAGATTTTCTAATGTTGTCCTTTTGGTTTCTATCAGTCCTCTCTTTTTCCTGTTCCTCGAGCACGCGTAAATTAAAATAATAATTCAAAAACTAATGGGTCGAAATATCAGATAGAGGGAAGAACCCAACCCAATTGCCGACGAGCAAAGCCGTGAGTCGATGCGTGCTAACCTTCTAAGCTGAGAAAAAAAAAAAACAAAAAAAAAAAAATGTCTTCATTCCAAAAGATAAAATGATCATTAAAACTAGATAACTCATTATAGAAAAAAAAACGTTATATGTTACATTAATAAATATTATAATTATTATTTTTGGCGCCCAACGTGGGGCCAACACGGCATTTTTCTTTCAACATCTTCAATTATAAGTCCCACGAAAATTCGGCTTTATATATCTATTTTCTTAAATCTTTCTTGGTTGTTCTATTTCGATAACTATTCTCACAGGAAATGCAATTGCTTTCAAATGTTGGCTTTGACCTGTGTTAACAAGTATTCGAAGACTCTAGCTACTTAAAATTGATTTTGGATTAAATTTGGTATGAATTGTATATAGTTTCAATTTACTGAACGTGTAACTGCCATATTTGATTTCAAATATTCCTTTATAACTTTCTATGTTTTTTTTATTAGCGTCTGCTGACCGGAAATGCGGATTTGTGGATAAATTAGCTACAATCTGACCACAGCAAAAGCTTTTAAAAAAAAAATTTGTTTGTTCTGATCGTTGCTTGGAATATTATTGACTATGTTCTGAAAGCTAAGTTGATAACCAACAAAGATCAATCTTTTCTTCGTGTTCCTAATACTTATTGCATTTTGTTTGGTAAGGTTTAATTAACCATTTTACGGGCTCTGTTTGGCATGCAATGAAACCAATAGATTTATGAGTATATTTGTTTTTATATTTTATCTTTAAATATTTCTCTTGTTTTTCTCAAAAAAAAGTAGTAGTACTCACAAGTTGTACTCAAAGTAGTACTCACAAGTTGTAAAAATTTAAATTTTTTTTTATTTCTAATCTAACCCGGTTGATACAGTAAACTTATTTGTTTTTCTTTTTTTTCGATTTTGATTCGAACAACTGTTAGGTTCAACCGACTGCATTTTATAAGTTCATAATTCTCCATTTCTTACTTTTACGCTAAAAAAATGACGTCAGTTCGCCACAGTAATGAAGATTTAGCGTCTGATTCGACTCTTCCTACTTGTCCTATCTGTGCAAAGCAAATCATTCTTCGGTCTTTAGTAAAGACTAATTGTGGTCATGATTTCCACAACGCTTGCCTTATGAAGTACGTTCAAACGAAGAGTAATTGTCCAGCTTGTAATGCAAGAATCACAAGTCCTCTAAGTTCTTCACAAATGTCCAAAACAAACACCCCTACAAAATTTTCTGACGCGGTGCACAATACCAGATCACAAGCACGGAAAACACCTGCAAATGAAGCGGCTAGTGGATCAAGCCATGCTATTCCGCCTGGTACACAATATCAGTCTGATACATCTCAAAATTTTTCTCCAGAACAGCAACAAAGAGATACTTTAAGAAACCTTGTTACAGCTGCGGTCGGAGCTCAACATGCAGAACTTTTATCTACACTCAGCCAACAAATGACTCGAATCATAGAATCGAATATCGAGATTGGGTTTAATCGGTTGAGGCTACAGAATACTCCCCAGATAGGTGCACCACAACAAAACTTAGCTGTAAATTCTCCTATTCAAGGACCGTCTCGTAACGTCCAGTTTCAACCTATTGAGCATCAAACTATTGAACAGCTGTTAGGCTTGCCTTCAGTTGCAGCTGTACCGAACGAACGCGCTGATTTAATGGCTACTATGTCGCTGCCAAACAATTCACCAGCTGCTCGTAGTAGCAATACGCCTTCTGCAGTACTGGTACGTTCTGACAAAGTTAGTCAGATTATTTTTAATTGGAAGGTTAAGTTTACCGGTGGTCCCGATGGATTGCCAGTGGAAAATTTTATTTATCGAGTAGAGGCTCTTACAAATCAGACACTTGATGGAAATTTCGATACAGTTTGTAGACATGCAAACATTTTGTTTGACGGAAAAGCCAACAATTGGTTTTGGCGCTTTCACAAAGCTGTTCGAGATTTCAGGTGGAATGATTTATGTATCGCCTTACGAAGACAATATAGGGATTCGAGAACCGATATAGATTTTAAGGAATTAATTAGGGATCGCAAGCAAAAACCTAATGAAACCTTTGACAGTTTTTACGATTGTATATTGGAGCTTATTGATCGACTAGAATTACCGATTCCTGAAAGTAATCTTGTGGAAATTTTACGACGCAATTTATTGCCAGAGATACAACACGAAATCCTTAACTTACAAATATCGACTGTATCACAATTGCGCGAAATATGTCGAAAGCGGGAGTTTTTCCTAAATGATATTTGTCGTAAGTATCAAGCTGATAATTGTAAATTGCCTCGTAAACATGTTTCACAGATTGACGATAATTTTGTAAGTGATTCATGTACAGACACAGATTTTTCTTGCGAGGAAGTCGCTGCAGTTTCGCTAATATGCTGGAACTGTAACAAAGCTGGTCATCGCTACCAAGACTGCCTTGGTGAGCGTAACGTTTTCTGTTTTGGGTGTGGAGCACCAAACACTTATAAACCAAACTGTACAAAATGCACTGATTCAAAAAACTTGAGATCGAATGCACTGGAAAGTGCATTCAAACCTTTTCCGATACAGGTACGCAAACACCAATCAACCAACACGGAATAAATAGTTCTTGTTCTTTGCCTTTAATCCTCCAAAAACGTTCTTGTGTTGAAAATGACAGTCAATGTTTTTTTAATAATCAAATTTCGTTTAAGCCTTATCATATTCGGTTAGCTGAATACAAAATTGCTCGAAATAGGATTTTTAATGATTTACCAGCTCACAAAAAGACTCGTTCTAGCTTAAGGATGCAAATATTTTGGAAAAATATACGTAAAAATCGTAAGAATTTTATTTGTTTTATAAATTCGCTTAGTAAAAATCCATCAGATATCCGCCCATATGCTGAAGTTATGTTATTTGGAAAAAGTATGAAAGGCTTATTAGACACTGGTGCCTCGATTAGTTGCTTAGGAGCAGGAGCTGCTCATGAGTTTTTAACAGCAAAATTACCGTATAAAAAAATCTCGTCATGTGTTAGGACGGCTGATGGAAATTCACAAATTATAATCGGTCAAATTGATACAAAAATTCTCTTCCGTGGAGTTTCCAAAAATATTTCGGTTTTCATCATTCCAACGCTCTCGCAAGATTTATATTTAGGCGTGGACTTTTGGAAATTATTTGATTTGCTTCCTCCTCAATTTGTTTATGAATTAGACACCAACAATCCAGAAATTCACTCTCTGACTGCTTATCAATCACAAAAATTACGGAATGTAATAAATTTGTTCCCCTCATTTTCTAAAGAAGGTCTTGGCAAGACCAATGTTATCTCCCACGTAATTGATGTCGGTGAAACAAAGCCTATCAAGCAGAGGCATTTTCCAGTCTCTCCAGCAATAGAAAATTTGATCTACGATGAAGTTGATAGAATGTTAGGTCTAGGGATTATAGAAGAGTCAGAAAGTGCTTGGTCGTCACCAATAGTTCTCGTTAGAAAACCTGGTAAGGTGAGGTTATGTTTGGATAGCAGAAAGGTAAACGCTGTAACTGTTAAAGATGCGTATCCTCTCCCAAACATTGACGGAATTCTTAGCAGACTTCCAAAAGTTGAATTTATATCCAGTCTTGATCTAAAAGATGCCTTCTGGCAAATTCCTTTAGACCCTGCGTCTCGTGACAAAACTGCCTTTACTGTACCGGGAAGACCATTATATCACTTCAAAGTCATGCCATTTGGATTGTGCAACGCACCGCAAACAATGACGCGGTTAATGGATAAGGTGGTTCCTGCTCATCTCCGAACACAGGTTTTTGTTTATTTGGACGATTTATTGGTTTTGTCCGAAAGTTTCGAAATGCATTTGGAAGTGTTGAGAGAGTTAGCGGGGCACATAAGAATAGCTGGGTTGACATTAAACGTAGAAAAAAGTAAATTCTGTTTGCGTGAAGTCAGGTATCTGGGGCATATTGTTGGAAAAGGTACAATTCGAACAGATCCTGAAAAAGTGTCCGCTATAACCGAATTTCCGCCACCTCGATCCGTTAAGCAGGTTCGTCGGTTTTTAGGTATGTCCGGGTGGTATAGGAAGTTCATCAAAAACTATGCTTCGATTACAGCTCCATTGACTGATTTACTTAAAAATAGTCGAAAATTTTTGTGGAATGATGATGCTCAAAAGGCTTTTGATGATTTAAAGTCCATTTTAAGCTCAGCTCCTGTATTGCACAGTCCAGATTTTTCGCAACCATTTTTCATACATTGCGATGCTTGCACTACGGGTATAGGAAGTGTATTGGTTCAGATAAATGCGGAGGGTGAAGAGTTTCCTATAGCATTTATGTCAAAGAAACTCAATCAAGCCCAACGTAAATATTCGGTAACCGAACAAGAATGCTTGGCAGCAATGCTAAGCATTAAAAAGTTCAGAGCATATGTGGAAGGACATGAGTTCACAGTGATAACAGATCATGCTTCACTAAAGTGGCTCATGTCTCAAACAGACCTGAGTACAAGACTTGCAAGATGGGCTTTAAAACTTCAGGGCTATTCTTTTAAAATTACGCATCGTCGAGGAAGTCAAAACATAGTGCCTGATGCTCTTTCTAGAGTAAACACTACTGATCTGTCTGCTTTCGAATGTGGGGTTTTGGTTGATTTAAAGTCAAAAGAATTTCAATCAGATGAATATACTTCACGTGTTAAGAAAATTAAAGAAAACTCCGAAAATTTTCCAGACTTAAAAGTAATTGATGATTTCTTATATAGAAGAAGCGAACACTCGAGTAGCGAGCAAGTGCATGATGACCACGTTTGGAAACTTTGGATTCCAAAAGGTTTGGTGAAGGAAGTTTTGTCTAAATCTCACAACGATCCGTTGGCATCACACGGTGGAATTAATAAAACATTAGAAAGGGTGCGTCGGTATTTCTACTGGCCAAATTTAGTTGTCGACGTCAAAAATTTTATTAACTCTTGTGATGTGTGTAAAGCTACAAAACATCCAAATTTTGTTACTCGACCACCAATGGGTAAACAATCTGTTACTGATCGTGTTTTTCAAAAACTCTATGTTGATTTTTTAGGGCCCTATCCCAGATCTCGTTCGGGCAATATAGGTATTTTCATCGCCCTTGACCATTTCTCGAAGTACCCATTCTTGAAGCCAGTTCGTAAATTTACTGCTGATGTTGTTATACAATTTTTGGAACAAGCTGTTTTTCATACATTTGGAGTTCCAGAGACTATTGTCTCTGATAATGGCTCACAATTTAAGTCTAGTCTTTTTAACAACTTTCTCAGAAAATATAAAGTCAATCATGTTTTTACTGCCATCCATTCGCCACAGTCGAATGCAAGCGAACGAGTAAATCGTTCTGTTATTGCAGGTATTAAAGCATATATTAACCCTGATCAAAAAGATTGGGATGAGAATCTTAGCCAGATCTGTTGCGCACTTCGCTCAGCTGAGCATGCTTCATTAGGGACATCACCATATTTCATTGCGTTTGGCCAACATATGGTTACCGATGGTGCCATGTATCATTTGCTACGACAACTCAACTTACTCGAAGATCGTACTGTTAGGTTCACTAGAGAGGAGTCCATTGATATCTCACGTAATAGAGCAGTTCTAGTTAATAATAAACAACAGCAACGGAATGAAAAAGTGTATAACCTAAAATCACGGATGGTAAGCTTCAATGAGGGACAGGAAATCTATCGTAGGAATTTTCAACAAAGTAACTTTGAGAAGGGATTTAACGCAAAGCTGGCACCGGCATGGATAAAGGCTCGCGTAAGGAAAAAAATAGGAAATTGTTACTACCAAGTAGAAGACCTACAGGGTAGGTTTGTTGCTACATATCACGCAAAAGATTTAAAACAGTGATTAATCCTTTAAATTTGTGATGCCTCATTTTGCTCCAAGTAACGTTGCTCCAAGCGGTTATCAGCTTTTGTGCGGTATTCGAAATCCCCCCCAAAATCTGATCTTGGCAGGGGGGAAATGTAATGGCGCTTGTCGCAAAAATTTATTGTTTCCGTATATAAAATTATTTTATTAATGCACAAGCACTTGTTAAGATACTTCCGTCTGTTGTGCCATCTATTTGTCAAAAAAATATATAACTCAGTATAAAGCTCATTGCTACATACGTATATTTACTTCCAAACTTTATCAATTCTCTTTTCAACGGAAATAGTCGGCCATTGCCACAACTTTTGGTACATGTGCCTTCTGGCTCATCAAAATAAATTTTCTCGATCTTTTCCTATCTGGCTACGTAAGGCGAAAGATCAATTCTTCTAAAGTGCGCTACTATATTGCACTAAGTGTAAATATATTAAAGTTAATATTAATAAGTTTTTGTAACTAAATCATCGTAAATAAAATGCTAGCACAAAAATTGGAAATAAGTTGAGAATCTGCAAATTCTGCATGTAAGTGTTGATATAAATTTTCTTTATTTATATATGAGAACAAGTTCTCTTTTTGTATTGCAAACATAGAGTTGCACAAAGGTTTTCTTCTAACTTTACTTATTTCTATTAAAAAATTTTCTAGATAAACTCCGAATCAAATTTTGAAGAAGTTTATTAAAATTAACTTTTTTCTTTTGATTACTCTGATGCCAATCCAAATAAGGGTAAATAATAATTAATTAAAATTTTAATTTTTCTACATAACTAATTAGTTTGATTATGTAGATTGGCACCTAGTTCATGGTTCATAAAAATTTCTCGCAAGATATATTTTCATATCGTTTATTTGAGACGCAATGGACAGAAGATCGTGTCAGCTAAACGTGGAGAGCAGTAATTACTCGACATCCAACGTTATAACCTCGATGTTCTGACCACGCGTGTGAAGAAAAAAAAAACTAAAAGTTAAAAAGACACTTAAACAGAAACAAAAAGTGAAATTCTCATTAAATCATTCTTATTATTAAAATTTTAGTAAAATGCTATTAAATTAAATAGAAGAAAAAAAAAGCAAAAATACTTAAAGATGAAAAAAAAAGGAAACGAAGTTAAAGTAAAGAATAAAAGTATAAAATTATGTGCATAAAATCGCGGTAAGGAAAAAAAAAAAAAAACACAGTGCAGTTTATTGCAACAAAAAGAAAACAACAAAATGTTGCTTCTAAAATCGGTATACATAGCCGATAATTAAGTGATTCAGGCTTATAGCGTGAGATTTTCAGATTTTCTTCGAATTAAATGTTTCTTAAAAAAATAACTAAAATAAAGTTTAAAAATTAAATTTAATGGATAACTTAAGGTAGAATATTTTCATAGTTTTCATTAATTTGTCGAGTGAAATAAGAAAAAAAATGAAAATCTGACAAAGTAAAATAATTTATGTCATGCAAAAAAAAAAAAAAAGAAACCGAAAAGAAAAAAAATCGCAAGTTGGTCACGATCAGGGTAATAAAGAGCGTTAGCAACATGTTCCTGTGCCAAAAATTGAGGCAGGTCAGTTCTTGCTAGCAATAAAAATTAACCAACTTAGATTCCACAGCGAACGCGAGAAAGATCTTTCGTCGTGGGAGCTGCTAAACAACAACAACAACGCAAGTAAGTCTTTGTCACTTGTATGTATGTATGTACCAATTTTAGTTTTTAATTGGATCAAGGTTTTTCGTAACATAACTAATGGCCTTGATCTTGAACTTCAACTTGCATTTTTTTTTTGTCAATTCTTTTGCATTAACCCTTTACTGGGCACAAAATAATGTAATAACATAAAAATGAGCTGTATTATTTTGCGATTTTCTTTGTTTTTAATTAATTTAAATTATTTCTATACATTTGTACACTATTTTTAATGACATTAATAATTTTTTCTATTAATCTAATATTTTTTCTTTTCTCTAAAATTCATTGGCTTAACATAGATGTTTTTTTTAAATTCATTGTGTAATCTTATTGTTAGCCAACATATTATAGTTTAACTGAAAAAAAAAAATAATCAATGGAGTTAATTATAGAAAACTTTGTAGCCACAAACTGAACTTATTAATTAAATAAAAAAAAATGAAATTCTAACTTAATCATATTTTGGTTTCAACGCATGGCAGCAGTAGCCTGATTTGGTTCGTGGGGTCAGAATGAAAATTATTTTGGTAAATTATCTGACCATGGCTGGGAGGGCGGAGATTTGGTGTTGGTTCATCTTTACACCAAACGTTAATTTTTTTTAAACCCGCTTTTCGAAATGCAATGAGCTAGATTTTCTAATGTTGTCCTTTTGGTTTCTATCAGTCCTCTCTTTTTCCTGTTCCTCGAGCACGCGTAAATTAAAATAATAATTCAAAAACTAATGGGTCGAAATATCAGATAGAGGGAAGAACCCAACCCAATTGCCGACGAGCAAAGCCGTGAGTCGATGCGTGCTAACCTTCTAAGCTGAGAAAAAAAAAAAACAAAAAAAAAAAAATGTCTTCATTCCAAAAGATAAAATGATCATTAAAACTAGATAACTCATTATAGAAAAAAAAAACGTTATATGTTACAGTACCCAGTGGGGAAAGTCATTATTGTCAGAACTAGCTTAGTAACTAGTTACTCTTTAAGCTTAATGTCATTACGCCTTTGCTTGCAATTTCTATATAAATAATGTCAAAGAAAATGTCTCGTAACAATAATCGTGAATCTAGCCGAACAATAACGAACAACTCAAAAACTTACTTCCCCGCTTACAATTTAAAAAAATAATAATCTAAGCTGTAATATATATAAATAAAAATCAAATGTCGTTCGTTGGTAATTGCATCAGTTGAGAACGGCTGAACCGATTTGGATAATTTTTTTTTTAAATGTTCGTAATAGTCCAACTTAGGTTTTTACGGAAATAAAAATTGACCACGCCCACTTTGCGCCCACTTTTTTTGATTTAAAATCGGAAAACGGCTGGACCGATTTGGATAATTTTTTTTTAATGTTCATAGTAATCCAATTTAAGTTTTGTCGGAAAGAAAAATTGAGCACGCCCACTTTTGCGCCCACTTTTTTCAATTTATCTAAAATCGGAAAACGGCTGGACCGATTTGGATAATTTTTTTTCAAATGTTCGTAGTAATCCAATTTAAGTGTTTACTGAAAGAAAAATTGACCACGCCCACTTTTGCGCCCACTGTTTTGATATCTATATATATAAAATTAAGTGGCAAAACTTCCTGTTCGCATACTCCTCCTAGACGGCTTGCCCGATTTCAATGAAATTTTCAGGGGTGATTGGGGTCTGTGTGGAGGGTGCACATAAGAAATTGCATGTGTGTATCTTTGCAGGTTTTGTACCACACCCCCTTTTGTCGCCCACAAATCAATAAAAATGCTGTATTTAAGACGGTTTTGGTCGTATGAAATTAAAATTTGGTAAATAAGTTCGTATGATAACTATAATTAACTTTGAAAAAATGGGCGTGGTCACAATTCATCTACGCCTACTTTAAAGAAAATATCAAAATACTTCGAAACCATTGGTCCGATTGAGCTCAAATTTTGTAAGTACGCTTTGCTTTGAGTACGAGATGGTTTAAGGGGCAATGCCACACCCCCTTTTACCTCCCACATATAAATAAAAAATTGTTGTTATCGAATAGCTTTAGTTAGAGTTATGGGTCGCACAGCTTAGAAATTCGGTATTCGACCACAATTTAGACGTACCGTTTCTGTGATGAAATTTTATGGGAGTGGACAAGGGGGAGGGGCACCTCCGATACAACCCAAATTTGTGATATCGAATAGCTTTGAAGTTATAGAAATTCATCTTTGGAATTCAGTTTTTGACCTCAATTTACACATGCAGTTTCAATGTTTTTATTTTATGGGCGTTGGACAGGGAGGCGTGACATCTCCCTTACAACCCAAATTTGCGATATCGTATTGCTTTGAAGTTATAGGTTGACAGCGTAAGAATTCGGTATTCGACCTAAATTTATACATGCATTTTCAATACTTACATTTTGTCGTCGTAGGGCAAAGGGGAGTGGCACTTCCCATACAACCCAACTTTGTGCTATCAAATAGTTTTAGAGTTATAAGTCGTACAACGCCGAAATTCAGTATTCGACCTCAATATACACATGCAGTTTCATTGATTCAATCTATGTTCATTGGTAAGAGGGGCGTGGCACCTCCCATTTAACGTAAATTTGCGATATTGAATATCAGCGTCAGAATTCAGTATTCGGCCCCAATTTATACATGCAGTTTCATTTATTACATTTTATGGGCGTACGACAAGGGGGCGTGAAACCTCCTATTTAACCCAAATTAGAGATATCAAATAGCATTGGGGTTATAGGTCTCACAGCTTTGGAATTCAGTATTGGACCTCAATGTACACATGCAGTTTCATTGATTACATTTTATGGGCGTTGATCAAGGGGGAGTGGCACCTCCCATACAACGAAAATTTGTGATATCGAATAGCTTTGTAGTTCAAGGTCGCACAGCGTCGGAACTCAGTATTCGACCAAAATTTACGCTTGGAGATTTACTGAAAAAAATTTTTAGAGTTTGTCGGGGGGGCGTGACACCTCCAATTTAACCCAAATTTACGATATCGAATAGATTTGGAGTTATAGGTAACTCAGCCTCAAAATTCAGTATTCGACCTCAATGTACTCATGCAGTTTCATTGCTAAAATTTTATGGGCGTAGGGAAAAGGAGAGTGGCACCTCCCATACAATCAAAATTTGTGCTATCGAATAGTTTTGGAGTTATATGTCGCACAGTTTTGGAATTCGGTATTCGACCTCCATGTAGACATCCAGTTTAATTGATTACATTCTATTAGCGGTGATGAAGAGAGAGTGGCACTTCCTATACAACCCAAATTTGTTATATCGAATAGCTTTGTGGATATAGGTCGCACAGTCTCAGGTCGCACAGTCTCAGTATTTGACCTCAATTTAGACATGCTGTTTAACTGATAACATTTTATGGGCGTTTGAATAGGGAGAGTGGCAGCAACGCGCCGGGTTTCAGCTAGTACATGATAATACAACATTAATTATAAGCAGGACTCGGATTTTGATGACCTAAAAATAGCAAAAAATTACCTAAAAAAATGACTTAAATGAACTCAAAAACGCAAACAATTACAGCTATAAACAAAAAATAAAGCATAATAAATAAAACATTACTTAACTTAAAATTTATTTTATCTTATTTTAATACATAGCGTCACAGTATATAACAAGGTACTTTTTTAAGTTATGAAAATTGAAAGAACGTTGATTGTCTGGCAAAATGTTTTTGTTAACAGAAAAATGTATTTTTACTTCTGCACTGACGAGAGGAACATATTTTAAAGACGATATGTCATCGGATGTAAGTTTCGCTTCTAATAACATAGTATTACAATTTTTACCGCCTAACATTTCAGCAATAGAGCATAAAAATAGAGTTAAGAACAACTAGCATATACTCACTTTGTATCTAATATTGTACTTGTTCCACCTTTCTACATACCCTTTCGTCAGTTTCACCACGCGCAAAGCTTTTTTTTATCGACGTCTATAAACAAAGCTACTCCTTTTTCGAGAGGTAATGTTTTTGATTGAAGGGACACTATTGTTAAAAGGAATATGTTTAAAAATTTGCATTTTTACATTTTGTAGAACGAAAAAAAAAATCTTAAAATAACACTAAAATGACCTAAAAAAACGAAAAATGCTCTAAAAATTAAAAATGTCCAAAAATTGCTATAAAATAACTTCAAAATCGCTAAAAACTACCAAAAAATGCCTTAAATCTAGTAAAAATGACCTGAAAACTAAAATCGATAAATAACGATGAAAAATTACGAAAAAATTACCTAAATCCTTTTCATATCTGGAATTTAGGAAACATAAATGGACGTTCTAAATAATTAGGAAATGTTTTAGAAGCAGCAATAGAAATATGACATGCAGAACTGGGTTGTAATGATTCCTTTTTAATTTAATTGCACCTAAATTCCAATACCTTCGAATTACCTAGGAAATGGTACATTTCAATTCCTCAGGAATGTTATTGGAAAAACTTCTCAAGTACATTACAGGAATTGTAATTGGTAATTGGACATCTCAATTGCGCAGAAGTGGAATTGAAAAAAAAATAGTCAATTTCATTACAGTAATTGTAATTGGTAATTGAACAAATCAATTCCTCGGAATATAATTGAAAAAAATTGTAAATTCCATTACGGGAATTGTAATTGGTAATTGAACGCCTCAATTCCTTAGGAATAGAATTGGAAAACATCGCTTTGTTGGTAGATTAATGAAATTTTGTACAGGGGTGTGGAAGTTGTGTACAAAACCCCTCGCAAAAAGTCGGCGGGATTGGACCAGGTAGCGTAGCAGCTATGTATTTTGTTCTAACTCAAAATGTGGTATTAAATTAAAAATTTGGTATCTTCGATAATGCATTTATTTGTAAATATTTCATTAACCGACTAACAGTGGGAGTCAAATAAAGTTTTCTAATACATAATGAAGTAGTTTTGAGTTATTGAAAAAGTAATTGGAATTTCAACTTCAAATTACAATTCCTGAAATAGAATTGACGATTTTTTCCAATTCCATTAATGAGGAATTGGAGTGTTCAATTACCAATTAAAATTCCTGTAATGAAATTTACCATTTCTTTCAATTCCATTTCAACAAATTGAGGTATTTCATTAACAATTACAATTCCTGTAATGGAATTGACGATTTTTTCCAATTACATTCCTGAGGAATTGGAATTGAATTGTAATAAGTGCTTTTTGACCCAGCTCTGATGACATGTCATCAAAATCCATCCCTGATTATAAGTAATGCTGGATAAGCACTACACATATAGGCGGTACTATATTAAAATAATGCCTCATTTCTGTGTGATGTAATCCATTAGGGAACTACTTTACATTGCCAAGTAATCATTATATAACTAGTTCAGTAATGATTATTTTTCCTGCTGTAAGTAATCATTATATAACTAGTTCAGTAATGATTATTTTCCCTGCTGGGTATGTAGGAGGCAATCTTTAATAATTGTTATTCAAGGTTTTAGTAAAATATTAATTTATTTGATTTAGACGACTATAAAAACAGGAACTTTAAAACATATAACTGCTTGCTGTCGTTCATCCACTGCTTGCCAAACTAGAGTACCACGCATCTGAAATGATTGTTTTAAAATATAGAATAAGTTAAAATAAATATCAAAACTTTACTATCGAAATTTCTATTTGTGCCATCGAAATTGGCGATAATAATCTGTGTAGGTACTAGTATATTGCTTGTTTTTTTATAAACTCATAATTAAATAAAGAAAAATTTTTTAAGGAAAATTTTAAGTTTTCTACTTTGGAAATTGCTCCACCTCTCTAAAAATATCGCCAAAACGCGACTGGTTGAATTGTTCAGTTTAGAGGCCGAAGCCTAGTGGGTAGAGTGCGTGTCCTCTAAGCTAAAGAATCGCTGTAGCCCGGGTTCAATTACATTCTCTTTTTTGACATAACGCAAAAGTGGGTGAATTTGCATAAAGCTGAATGGCTAAAAGAAGGCAATTTAATAACTTTAAAAAAATCATAGTAAACCAAGAAACCTTTAATGGAATGTAGGAAGCATTACCCTTCATTGCACACTCTATTGCTTTTTTTACATAGCATGTCATTAGAGGGAAACATTTCTCTCCGCTGTCTTAAAAAGTGAATTGGAAGCAGTAGTCCTCTCGCCTGTTCTGAAAATTAAAGTGGAAACATTCCTCTCCCTTGTTATGAAAATGCCCAGCTAGGATTCGAACCAAGGACCCCTGAGCGACAGTCAAGCGCGCTACCACTAGACTATCGAGGACGCTCAGTAAAACATTTTTTTTAAAAAAACAGTTAACATGAATTCTATAATAAGCGGCTGGGAAACAATGATATTAATAATTTTTGTTGTCATTGCTTGACAATAAGTAAAAGTTTCCACATGCATTCTTAAAGAAGCGGTTTGGAAACAACATAAATTTAAAACTACCAATATAATTCCAAAAGATATGATGGGGAACGTTTATTCGTCACTTCCATATGTAAGTCTTCCAATTTTTATAAGAGGGAAGGGGTTTGGCAACAACATAAATACAAAACTACCCTTAAGCTTCCAAAAGATATGGTGGGGAATGTTTCTTTATCACTTTTAGATGCAAGCCTTCCGATTTTTTGTGGAGGGTTATGATCAATTGTGTTGTATGTGTGTATCTGTATATAAATAGGCGTAGGAAAAACAGTTCCGTACCATTTTCTCCCGTGTTTCTCAATGATAATTTTTCTTTAAAATGAATAAGAGTAAGGAGAAGGAGTGCACCGAATAGTTTTTGTGATCTTTGACCTGAAATATTAGCGTTCAAAAAAGAATTTGTTAAATAAAAGCTAAGCTATAAGAGATGGAAGAACACTGTGTAAGATGAAATTTTAGACGTTGCTGAAATGTACAAAAAATATGGCATGTCATTGCTCGCTATCTCTTACGGATACCTTACAATAAGCATTTTTTTATGTAACATGTGCGAATATAATATATTGGTATTGTGAAATTTCTTACAAACAGTAAATTTTAAAAAATTTCCGTTATTTTGTTATAAAAATTATGACGATATCTCGAAAGCTGTAGATTTTCTCAGTACAACGTATTTTTGTATGAAAGGTCGTTGGTTAGCACTGAGCGGCAAAATGAAAATAGAAATAGTTTCATTTGTTAACCCTTTTCTACGCTCATCTGAGAACGAAAGCAATTTCACATCACAGTCTGCCGAAGGTCACCTAAAATTTTAAGCCGTCTTTAAGGCTAATATCTACGTTTTCAGAAGATTTTTTTAAAGAAAAGAAAACCCTTACTAAGCCTAATTTTTTTTTTTAAAAACTACTGAAATGCAGATAGGATGAAAGACATAGTGGCAAAAAAAGAAAGAAATCATGCCAAGTACTTTAGTATTACATATGGGCATTTCCAGAAAAAAGTCTACCGTGACCAAAAAACTAAAATTATTAAAAACTTGATATTATATCATTTAAGAGAAACATTTTAATTTTGTTAGTTTCAGCAATTTCTGAACATAAATTCATTAATCACGATGATCAAATTGTCTGCACTGTTTCACAAATTTAGTTTTTCTTTTTCGTAAATGTTTCGTAAGCTTTTTTGTTTTAGTAAAAATGGAAGGCATTGGCTAGAGATAATGAACAAATGGTTGAGACAAGGAAAGGACAATATATTAAATTTGTTTTTTAATTACTTTATTACATAATTACTTGACTACCTCATTACCTAAATACCCAATTAAACTGCAATGGAAATTTTAGTAACGTAACGCCAGATCAAAAATCCTAATAAAAAAAACCATAAAAGATTTTTAAATTTTATCACTTGGAAAATAAACTTATGTTATTTTAAAACCTTCTAAAAAAAGTTTTATACAAAAAGTCTTGCCCAATTCAGAGAGTTTTGAAAATTTTGTAATCCAAGTCAGAAACCACTTCCGTTTTTGTAACGTAACGTCAGCACATATTTTTGCTTATATCTTTAAATCTTGAGGGTTAATTGTTGTCATTGCTTTTACTTAATACAGCGCTACTTAATAACTACGCAAATATAAAAAAAACTTTTTTAAAATTAAACTTTTTCAATCTATTTTTTTAATATTTATTCGCACAAATCGTCCGTAACGCCAGTTTGGAAGTGCCCATATATGTTTTTAGCTTTTTTCCATATACTGGAAAAATTCAAAAGGGTTTGAATTCGAGTCAAACCGAACCTTTTTCTGTCATCAATCTTTTTTTCCAATAGTTGTGAACTTCCACGCTACGAATTATTAGGTTTGAGTTGGATCTACATTCATGTTGTGATCGTTGTATTCTACACTAGTATTTCCCGGCAGACGTCCTGCCACATACAGCCTTAGTTCCATATACGAAAATGTCAAGAAATGCCAAATATATTCACCATTTTCAGTATAGCTGCCGAAAGTAGCCGTATAAACTAAATTGACAAATTTTTGTCTAGTACGATCAAATCCGTGCGAAATATAGCATTTTTGTTGATTTGTAAGCGGTAAAAAGGGGTGCGGCTAAATTTGTTCCCTTAAATCATCTCGTACTCGAAACAAATCGACTGCAAAAATTTCAGCTCAACTTAGCTTAAGCCGGGTGCGCATTGCTTCACTTCACGCTGATCCCCCGAAAAGTGAGTGTTACTAAAGTGGAACAGGCCCGTTTTTAGTACACTTGCCGAGAGTAACCATATGAACTTAATTACAAAACCTTTGTCTAATACGACCCAAACGGTTTAAAGAAAACATATTTATTGGTTTGTGGGCGGTAAAATGGGGCGTGGAAACCAATTTTTAGTACAGTTGCTAACAGTAACCAAACTAAGCCAAAATTTTAGCTCAGTAGTCAATATTAATGATATCTCAAAAAGTGGTCGTGGCTATATAGCGATAACGTCCATACAGTCAAAGTAACCGAAAGTAACCATACAAACTTAAGTACCAAATTTTAGTCTTATACTGCCAAAACTGCTTTAAATATAGCATTTTCACTGAATTGTGGGCGGAAAAAGGGGGCGTGGAAACCAATTTTTACTGCATTTGCTGACCATACAAACTTAATTACCAAATTTAAGTCTCATGCGACCAAAACCGTCTGAAATAAAACTTTTTTCCTTGATTTGGGGGCGGTAAAAGGGGTTCGTAAAAAGGGGCATTGAAACCCATTTTTAGTGCAGTTGCCGACAGTAACCATACAAACTAACAGTACGACGAGGTTAAAGCTTTGCGAGAAAATGAAGCGGTTCCTCCAAAAAAGCTTAGCAGGCTTTTTTTCGCCATTGCACTTCTTTTTTTATTTTGTGTATTGTAGAAACAAACCCTTATAAAAACTTTAGTAATTTTGAATAACTTTTTTTTTTAAATCATTTTAATTAAAAAGTAAAACTACGTTCTTAAATATTATGAACATAAAAATAGAACACAAAAGCTTCAAAGGAATAATTTACAAAAACATTTAGTTTTAAAAAACTAAAAAAAGTGGCGAACTAGTTAGCCTCAATTTGTTCTAATGATTGATCTAAGCTTACATTTGCCGAAGATATAAAGTTCTACTTCTACTTTTCTGTAAGAGTTTTTCAGGATTTTTTAATTTAATGAAGGCTAGTCACTTGTTGAAAAGAAACAATTTTTGAAACAGTTTAAAATTTTTCCAATTTTATTTTGAAATAATGACTAATGTAGATTAACCTTACATAGAAGAAATAAGAACAGATAACAATACTGCTTTAAAGCTATAGGTTCTCTTTCTCAACCAATTTTAAAAAATGGCTGCCAGTGTTGATTCTTTCTGTGTACAATTACCAGATCGGATTGATATATGACTTATGAAGTCAAATAATAAGCCCTAAAAATATACGAAATAGCTTATTTCCGCATACAAAATGCGTTCAATCTGAAATATAAATATCAAAGTTGAAAAAATTTTTAATTTCTGGTATCTTCCTGATCTCACCATTTTTTCCATTTTTATAGAGAATTTTTCGAGTTTAACAACAAAAGGAAAGAAACAAACTTTACGTAGCTGTCCATACTTCATGCTAGCAGTTTGCAGTCGCTTGCTGTTCCGTTTGTTTATTTTATGATGCATGCATGATCTAAATGAGGTCAAAATTAAACTCAAGAAACTATCTTTGATTAATAATTAAAAACTATTAAAGAAGTTTTAAATTTTTTTTTAACTCGCAGATCTAGAGACAAAACAAAATATAATACAAAAAAAAAAAAAGAAAATTATTAAGCAACATTGCAAAATATAATTAAAAATTTACAAAGGAACTTTATAAATCAGAACTTTTTAAAGACGAAATCTATGCAATAGTAAAATATACAATTTTACCAAAAGTCCAAATTTTTAAACCAAAATAAAAAATTGATTTGATTTCAAGTCTGTTTTATTATACACCTGAAGAGGTCAGAGCATATTAACATTGTGAAAACGTTTGTAGCGCACAGGAGGCATGGCCGGTGTAGAAATGTATTTATATTCTTGATTAGCGTCAATCCTTGAGTAAAAAGATTTCGCGATTGCGAAGGTGAATGTTTTGCATTAAATCGACAAAAGTGGTTCCATATCAGAGATCTGCAACAAGTAAATTGAAAATCAAGCTATGTACTTGAAAAAATATCAAGCTTTGAGTTGATATGCAGGAACTTGATTTATATTTTTCCTTACAATTCGCGACTGTCTTCTGTAAAACGAATCATATCGGCGCTCGCGTGACAAACTGTCGTAACCCACAATTTTCTTAAAATTGAGTTAATACCACTATAACACTTCTTATGCAAGTCCTCACTTTTCCTCAAAGTGTTATGGTCATACTTGTCATAGTTAAGCAGAAAACGCAAATGTCTAAAGGTCGTAACCAACAAAGTATTTAAAAAAAAAATTTTTTACAAACAGCAGTAACCCACAAATTTTAGAAATATATGCTTTTGGGGCCGAAAAGCTTATGATTTTGATAGATTGTAACCTCAGTTATGTTTACATATTGAAAAGCACTTCAGCTGTCTACTGCAATTATTTCAATGATTTAGTCGAATTAGCAAGCTTCAATAATTGTATAAAAACAAGGTAGCAAATTTTTGGATACTCACGATCTTGTTGCATTGTTGCAAATGCATTTTTGCAAGGGTAGATGATAGTGCGCACACCTTTAATATTATGATGCTGCAAATGATTTTGCAATAACTGTTTTTTGTTTACATTGTTTTGATCATCAATTTTTAAAATTATTTAGATAGTTGAATGCAATATTGTACAAGTAAATAAGAGCCTCTTCTCTTCCTCTGTTTTTTTGTTTGTTGGTTTTTCCCTTTTCATTTTCCTTTTTAAAAATCCTTCCATTTATTTAGTACATTTTTTTATTATAAATTAATGTTATTGCCGCTAAAAATTTAAAAAATAAAAACAACTGGTCGATAAGCACTGTTCAGAAAGTATCAATGGCTGTATTTAATACAAAATTCAGATATTCGTTTACCATAGCGTTTGTTTAGTATATAGACTTTTGTTTAGTATATGCATAAATGTTGCAAATGCATATCAATGCTTTTTGTTTTTGTAAAAGCTGCAACGATGCAACAAGATCGTGTACTGCCCTATTTTGTTTTTCCTTTTGTCACTTTAATTTCTTTATACATAGCCATTTGTTTGCATTTATTATTAAATCTGCATTATTTTACATTACATTAATTTAATTGTTTGCAATGTGAATTTTTGGCACTTGTTTTTTTGCTTAAATAAAATTTAATACATATATTAAAAGCAATATTAAATAAAAAACACATTGTTGCTTTAATTAATTTTTCATATAAAAATGTGACGCCTAAAAATTCTTAAAAAGCAAAAATAAAATTTTCACAAACCGACGTTCGTGTTTAATTAGTTTCTACAGTTTCTAGGAAATACTTGGCTAAATTTTTTTTTTACATAAATCCAGACACCACAATAACGTACCCAAAATATTTAATAAGTTTGATTTCAAAGTGGTCACGTGGCCAAAATAATTGGTGAAACAGTGACCGAAACAGAAAAAACGTTCTCCTGAAAAATTTTAAAAATGTGGGTTACGACAGTTTGTCACGCGAGAGACGATATGTCTGACGTGATTCTATTTTGTTTCTACCCCACATGAGTTGGTGGAAAAAGTCAAGTTTTCTACTTTTCAACTCTGGTTTCGACTCTATGCGACTGCACTGCCGTTGGAAGCGACTTACGATCGTTTGTTTCGTTGTTCGTTTCATTTATTATGCGGAGTTCGTGTAACTTTTTTCTGTTGTAATATTAATATTATTATTATTCTGCCATAATATTAGATGACAACCCTATTTCAAAATTTTATAATTTGGAAATTCTGACAACGGATTCGGATTCAGCGACCCATTTTTGGTGTACAATTTTTTTTTGCCAGCCCCGAATTCATAAAACTACAAAAAATCAAGGTGGCAACCCTATCCACCATCTTTAATTTTGAAATTCTGATTTTAGATTCGAAATCAGCGACCCCTTAGCACTGATAAACGACGTTTAAAACTCTTGAAAAGACATAATATTAGGTGGCAACCCTATTACAGTGAAACTTCGATATAATGAATCGAGAGGGGATCGAAAAATACTTCGTTATAGCTATTGATTCGTTATACACATGCATTGTGAAACCTTGGTATAACGAAATTTAAAGAAATACGAAAGAAATTCGTTATAACTACAGTTTTTTTTGTCCAAATTCTATTTTACAGTGAATAAAAATTCACTACATATTTAAGAGTTAAATAAAAAATTATGTTTTTATTATTTTTTTATTTTATTACATTTTAGTAAAATGTTGTGTAATTTTTGTTTGTATACGCAAGTTTAGAATGCAACCATCAATCTTTTTTTCGACAGATGCTATGCTGTCGAATGTATTTTGCGGTGTAGAATCCTGTGCCTCAAAAAATGTTTGCAGTTTTCCGACAATTATTTTAGCCTCTCTAGCGGTTACAACATTTTCGATTTCTTCAGTTTCGTCATCTTCATCCTCCTGCTCACCATTATCTTGTGGTTTCGTTACACTAATAATAATGTCGTCATCGGTAAGGGACCCGGTAAAAGTAATGTTGTCATCGAAATTCACAAAATCATCAAACCGTTCTGTTAAATTAAAATGGTTTTTTAGAATAAGCCATTCTTCGCTGTCTTGGAGGCAAAAATTTTCTGTAATCAAAATATTTGGGCGCTCGACAAGGCCACAAGTTGCAAAACAGTTAGCAATTGTTAATTTTTCGACACTTTCCCATGCCTTGTGTGCCATTCTTATTCCTTGTAAAACGTTTATAGAACTTTTGCGCCCCTGTTCAAGATCGTTGATTAAAATTTTGACTACCTCTTTGCGATAAAAGTGTTTGAAATTTTTGATTATTCCCAGATCTAGAGGCTGTAGTTTCGGTGTTGAGTTTGGCGGTAAAAATTGTAATTTGATGGATTTAAGTGATAGAGCATTTCTATAGGCGGTGCAGTTATCCACAAACAGCAAAACTTAACGATTGGCTTTAGTCATGTCATTGTCAAATTTTTGTAAGTAATCAAGCCATATATCGCTGGTCATCCAAGCTTTTTTGTTCGCAGTGTAATCCACTGGTAAGCTTTTTATGTTTTTAAAACATCTTGGGTCGATTTTCCGATCATGAGCAATTTTCTCTTCTCAGAGCCTGTACTGTTAACAGTTAACAAAATAGATAATCTTTCTTTACTTTGTTTTCCACCGTGGCATTTTTCGGATTTAAACGCCATTGTTCGGTGTGGTGCGCATTTAAAAAATTGTCCAGTTTCGTCTGCATTAAAAATATTGTGCGGCTCATATTCTGCCAACAAACTTGGTAACAGTGCTTTCCATTCAGAACAAACTTAATCACTTACACTGGCACTTTCTCCACTCACTTTTCGAAATCCGATATTATGGCGCTTTTTAAAATTATCAAGCCAACCGTTACTAGCTTTAAAATCGTTGTGTCCCAGACGTGCTGCAAACTGTTCAGCTTTGGTTTTTACCATCGGTCCTCCTAAAGGAATGTTTTGATTTCGACATTGTGTAAACCATTTAGATAAACATTGCTCAACGTCTTCATATTCTGCAAGGCGCAATCTTTTGCACTTTAAAGGTTTAGTGTTGCAAATAATCTCCCGATTTTTTTAAAATTGTAGAAAGAGTCCTCGGCGGTATATTAAATTGTTTAGCAATTTCTTGCTTAGATTTGTCACCACGATCAACAGCATAAATTATAGAAATTTTTTCTCGTATACAACTTGATTTACGCTTTAATACACTCATTTTGGCAAAGAACCAAAACAGAACTGACTATGTAATTTGTGGCGCTTTACATATTAACATGCAAAGACATTTACCTTTCGTTGTTTTTAAAAGGGACTTCCCCGTTTTGCTTAAAATTTAATTTTGCTTTATGCTTTTGCTTTATTCTGACTTCGTTGTATGGAGGCTATAGTTCAAGACTTCGTTATGTAGAGGCTTTTGATAATGACTTACACACTTTAAATGTTATATTAAAATGTTATGTATGTATTTCTCAATGAAAATTTCGTTGTATAGAGGCTTTTGAAAAAATACTTCGCTATGTAGAGGCTTTAGAGCTCAGAATTTTTTCGTTATAGCTATAGAGCATTTTTGTATGAAAAACTTTGCAATAACAAGGTTTTTTCAAGGGACTCAGCTAAAAATTCGTTATATTGAGTTTTTCGTTATAACGAAGTTCGTAATATCGAAGTTTTACTGGATTTCAAAATATTATAACTTGGAAATTCTGACAACGGATTCGGATTCAGCGACCCATTTTTGGTGTACCATCTTTTTTTTGCCAGCCCCGAATTCATAAAACTACAAAAAATCAAGGTGGCAACCCTATCCACCATCTTGCATTTTAAAATTCTGACTTTAGATTCGAAATCAGCGACCCCTTAACACTGATAAATGATGTTTAAAACTCTTAAAAATACATAATATTAGGTGGCAATACTGTAGAAAAAATTTAGGTGGCAGCCCTAACCTCCATCTTAAATTTTAAAACTGTGACATTATATTCGAAATCAAATCCGTTGTCAGAATTTCGAAATTACAAGAATTCGCAAAAATAAAAAAAATCTAGGTGGCAACTCTATCCGCCATCTTAAATTTTAAAGTTTGATATCATCTTCGAAATAAGCTGCCCCTAAAACTTCCAACCACGGAGTCCACAGATTCCTTAAAAGTCCTATTACGCTTAAGCTCTCTCTAAACAAACTCATTGAATTTTTTGGATACTTAAACTCAATTTTAAGCTTTTCAAGCTTTTTGCCGAAGGCATCAAGCTTTCCTTTACTTGAAACTTCGTGCCGTTCGCTTGTAAGCTAGCATATTTGCAAGTCGCAAGCTGTCGTGGGATTATTTATATTCAATTACAAGCTATACTTGATTCAAAATTATCAAGCTCAAGCTAGCTTGAACTTGTATTTTAAGCAAGTACTTGAAATAGAGTTTCGAGTAGTCTTCGGTACCATTCTTGTTCGGTAGCCATTCTTGTTTACTCAAATTTATTATATTTTGTAGTTTAGAAAATATTAGCCTTGAAAAATTTCACATTTTATGCATATTTTTACCCGTTACTTTTTTATCTTTCCATACAATTCCAAAAACTTATTTTTTGTCGGATGGACAATCTTTGAAATTGTAGTAAACATTTTACTTTTTGCCAATGCCATTGATGGTTTGACTGATATTTCGTCATTTCAAATGCGTTAAAAATATATAGTCCGACTAACAGAAAAAAACAGTTTTTCACATGTTGGAATATATCTCCCAGAGCTGTAAAAGAATGCATTCATTTGTGATTTAAAATCATTTAATTCCCAATTTGAAATTTCAAATCACATTCAATAATTTGGAAAAACGATTGCATTCATTTTGAATATAAATCATATGATTTAAAATCACAAATGATTGCATTCTTTTACAGCTCTGATATCTCCAAAACTCGACCTGCAACGGACTGGGTAAATTCATCTTCTTCGGTTCAAAGGTTGACTCCTAATTGTAAACCTGCGTTATTTTAAAATTTAATATGTGTTTCGTTTAAAGTACTTTAAACTGGAAAATTGCTTAAGCTAGTTTTTGTCGGTGTTTTTATAAAAGTGGCGGCATTTTTACATTCAAAAAGGTGCCAGCATTGGTACCGCACACAATACATGTTGCTGAGTCTTTTTTGCGGACCTTTTTGACTACTTTTTATCTTGCTCAAAAAGAACTTGAAAAGAGAGCTTTTGTCTCGCAGCGAAAAAGAAATAATACATTTTTCAACACAAGTTTTTCAATCTTGTTAGCTTTGCTTTGTATGTTGCTCAAATAGAGCTTAAAAAGAGAAAGATTTTTTCTCGCTGAGAATAAGAATAAAGAAATTGTATGGTTATGCTCTTTTGAGTTTAATTAATTATTTAAATAAAAATTAGCACATTTATATAGCTTAACTTTCAAATGGGTAAAATAGCTAACCAATAAAAAAAGAATTATTTAAATAGCGCCTGCCGTTCTCAAGCTCTGAGCTGACTAATATACGTGAGTCTCCTTTTATATAGTAATATAGATAAATAATTAAATATATCCAAAAGTTTCATTATTCATGGAGAAAAAAAACAGTACAGTTTGATACCAAAAAGCACAGTTTTTATTACGGTTTGGTACAATTTCGAAAAAGTTATTTCCCATCCCTGTTCTGGACTCTTATGACCACCTATTAACTGATTTTAATCGGTTTGGCTATTATTCGGGACGAGGCTATTTTCTCAATTTCGTTGAGAATATGATTTAAAGCACAAAGTGTAAAATTGAGTCATTAGAGTAGTTTTTGTTTTTGTTTTTTTTTCTCTCTTTGAATGCATTTCTTTTGGTTCTGTATTATATACCGTTGCATTAAGAATTAATAAAGAATTAAATGACAGAAAAAATTTTTTATTTGCCTTGTTATTGCTGATTTATGTGCCTAGAAATGCAAGAAGTTGAAACATGTACTCATTTGTGCTCCCCACTGTACATGCCTACGCGATAAATAAAGCCAAAATAAATGGGCCCGGATTTAAATCTTTATAACGATTTTTTTAATTAAATAAAGAAAAACTTACTATTGGTAGATTGTTGTTCACAAAAACTTGGGCCCAATAGGATTTTCCATCATCAATTTTGGTAATGCAGTCGTCATTGCCATCGCAAGGGTCTGGTGATATAAAAGCGTTGGTCTGGATTGCATTGAAAATCCAACGAACGCGGTGTTTCAGAAACTTGGTGTCATTTCCTACAGGAATAAGTAACAGTGTTGATAAGAATTATTGGTGTTAAAAGGTTGATGAAGAAAATTACAATAATGAATTAAAAAAATTACAATAATGAATAAAAAAAATTGCAAAAATTTTAGTCTTGTCACTTTGATATCAAGATAAAGCACAATAGTTCTTAAGACGGGCTTTTAGCATTAATGTAAATTTTTCAAATTTTATAGTTTCTTCACCGAAAGAAAAAGTTTTCTTCTATTGAGAATTCATTTTGCTTAATTCAAGAATGTGTCAAATCAATTCAAATTCCGTTGATACAAGCAAAGTAGTAATTAGTAAAAATGTTTTTTTTTGAGTATACATTTAAAATAATCAGTTTATTTGCTGATCTCTTAAAACGAGAATAACTTGTTTGATTTTGGTAGCTGGAATAGATCTTAGATTCAAGCAATAAATTCTTAAAGCAAGCATGCACTGAGATATATCAAGAAATAACATTCTTGTATTTAGAAAATGTTTTGCTTGAGTGAAGACAGTGTAGAATTGCTTAATTTAAGCATTTTAAACTAAATTTGTCTGCAAGTAAGTTTTGCAATAATTTGTGTAAAAATGTGAAAATTTGTGAAAATAAAACAATCTGCCTTATAATCAACACAGACCGTTTAAAGCTAAGTTTATGATGCAATGTTACTTTTATATGTGAAATCATTGAAAGTGAACAATCAGTATACTTTAATCAATATTATAAAATTAATATATAATTTTAGTTATATATAAAAAAAAAGACATAAATGTTAACAACTATAAAATAAATATGACAATAAACTAATAAACATTCTCTTGCCTTATTCACATTTTTTTATGTTAAGTCAAATGTGCTTATTTTAAGAAAAATATTTAAAGTTGTTTTTTTTTGACAATTTTTTATGTAAAGTCAAATGTGCTTATTTTTAAAAAAATATTTAAAAGTTGTTCTCTTTTCGAAAAACATAATTGTCTCTTAACAAGCAAAATGCTCTAATAAGAGTAAAATTATTTGCTTGGATCAACAAACTGTTATCAGTTCAAGAAATAATAGACTAAATCAATAAAAAATATTTTGAATTTTAAAGAAAATGTTTCTTGGACTAAGACATTTTACAAGGTTATAATTTAGAGCTTTAGGTTAAGCAATTTAGGAAAGAAGCCAAAGAAATTTAAGATTAAGAATTTTATGCATGCGTGAGAACCGATAGACTTCTTGCTTTTTTAAGCATATAGTAGTGCTGAGTTTTTTTCTCTGTGTTGTCTATTTTCCAATAACTGCCATTGTTAAAGATTGATAAAAATATCAAAATCGAACAATCATCTCTTAATAATGACTATTTTTTAATAAATTACACTGTGTGGCACAGAAATCTGTATTTTATAATTTCAACGTTTTTCGCTTATTTTTAATATGAGGAATCTCGTGGCAACATCCATTTTTCCACTTTACCGAAGACTTTAGAGCAAATTTTTTTTTTAATTAGTCCAGATATGCACTCATTTGCATGTTGAGAACTCTTGAACCATTAGGATTTTTATGCTGGTTTGTTCAGCAAAGTTATTTCTATTATTCTTGCCAACAACTTTGTTGAACAAATATAATTGTCTTTAAACCTTTAATAGCAACATATGTCTTGCACGCTTTCAACGCTTCAAAGCAAAAAATGTTACTCATACGCAATGTTGTTCGAATTTTTTTTTCGTTTGACTTTTTGTAAGAATCACTCGATAAGACCCACTTGAAGCGATTTTTTCATATTCATTTATTGAGCAAAGTTTTTGGCCAGAATTATAGAAAGAACTTTGCCCAAAAAACCAAAAATGAAAGTCCTAATGGTTCAAGAGTTATCAACATGAAAATGAGTGCATAACTTGAGTAGTTTTTGATATATCTTAAAAAAGAAAATTTTTTCTAAAATTTTCGGTTAAGTGGTAAAACAAATGTGACCACGAGATTCCTTATAGCAAAATTAAGTGAAAAACGTTTAAATTATCAAATACAGAGAAAAAAGATAGTGTTATAAACAACAAAATATCATATTTCAGTACGCTTTGAAATTACTTCGGATAGTTGTTTGTATGTATACTAAGTAATTTACTTGATATATGTAATTATGCATGATAAAAAATGTTTGTCATTTGAGTTAATTTGATTTACCGTAATCATCAAAAATCACATTCACCAGTACCGTTGATCCTCTAGACATTTCGCAAGGTATTGTTGTACAGCTTGAGATATTCAGATAATATATATCATATAAGGAACCTGTAATAAGATCGATTTAAATCAAATTTTTAATGAAATAACATTGAAATTTTGAAATTAAAAATTCTGTGTCGATAAGCAATAAAAGCTTAAGTCGACTTAAGTAAAAACTGAATTATTGATGTAGTTGTTTCCCACGCAGAAATCACTATATACAATATACAAAGACATAATCTGGAGCTTCTAGCATGCCCTTGCCAAAGTTATGACACAAAAACTAAAGACTCTTTCATATAACTTACCTTTATAGCGATTAAAAACTTTGAAACAAGATTTTTCGAAAATTTTGAATCAGACTTAAGCTGTTATTGCTTATTGACACAGAATAAAAGAGAAAATAGTTGTTAATTAAGTTTCTTTTATATAGAACAAAGCAGCCTTCTGTTTAAGCTGGGGATATCCCCATACAAAAAAAGACACAGTTTCGATAGTATCGGAAGTAAAGACGTAGAATTCCTTGTTACACAGTAATAGAGAAAAATTCTGTTTTTTTTTTATTTTTATTTTTCAAAACTATTTTAAAGCGTTTCATTTTCTAAATAAAAACTATTCAAAAACAAACTTATTGTTGTTGTCCTTCTTCAAACTTACCTGATCTAAAAAGCTCACAATTAAATTCATGTAAAAATTTGTTTTGTTTTTTAAAAAGTTTTCGTTTGATATTTTTGGTGATGAATTTGTTGTTCTTGTTCGTTTGTTTTGTTAGTTAAAACTAAATGAACATCAAAGTTATGTTTAATTAATGGAAATAAATATGGGTAAATTTGAATTATTTATTTTTCCTGTTATGAAGAGCATATACATATATGTATATTTTAAATGTTATTTAAAATTAAAATTTTAGCTAACAAAATAAATTTTTAATATGGAAAAAATATAATGCATAATATAAATAATTCGAATTTATTATGGTATTTAAAAAATAAATGGAGTTTTTAAATGCTTAGTAACGCATGCGCTAACCTGCGTAGTATACATACATACTGCCTCTGTAGCTACACGCATGCAGAATCAAAACAACAATATTAGCAGCTAGTAGCAACGTTGCCAGTAATGTTGGAAAAATCCCATTCGGTGTAAATTTTAATTGCCCTTAGGAATTTTTGTTTTTGGGAATTCCTATTAAATTTTTTAATTCAGCGTGGTATTTTTTAATTGGCGTGGGAATTCAGTGGGGTATTTTTTGAAATTCCGTGGGAGTTTGGTAATATTCTTCTTAAAATTTTTTTTTCTTTTTTAGTAAGCAAAATTTCTTTGTGGTATTTCTAAATGTTTTTTCAATTATTTGTGCATATGGGACTTATTGTGGAATATTTAAATCCGAATGAAATTTTTGAGGCAATTTTAAATGCATATGGAATTTGTGGTGGTATTTTTAAAACGCGTGGTATTTTTGTGGTAATTTTTAATGATCGTGGGATTTTTTTTATACTGTTTTATTGCGGTATAAACTTTTTTGTTTTATCTTTACCATGGTAATTTTTGTTGTATTTAATTTATGTTACTGTGAAAAAGGGAACTTTTTGTCGGAATTGTTTTAAATTTTAGTTGGCAACCTTGGCTAGTAGTAGTACATTTTTTTGTAGCCACATACTCTCTAGCTACATGCATCTGTATTCTCTATTGTATTACAACCCAACAAGCCATGAATGTCACTGTTTCAGCTAAACGATACTTAAAACGGCAGCGTCTGATTTGCTGGTATGAAAACAGCATGTGTTTGTGCCTTTAAACCGTTATCTATATAATTGTAAAGTCTTTTTTTATCAAGAATCGAATTGAAATTTATGTCATATTCGCTTGATGCGTCGTTTGTTCTTGTCTTTTTTCCCCTCTCTTTTTCACCTGTTCGCTAAAAAACTCTGAAATATGCATTGAATCTTGTATTGAAATCAAGGTAGTGCAGTTGAGTTGTCGTTTATTGTTTAGTTTATTGTTGCAACTTAATAAAAACCATTTTAAAAAAAGGTTACAATTGTTTAACAACAAATAAAATTAATATACAACTTAAAGTTTTACATATAACCTGTTATTTATTTTAATGTTATTTAGTTAATCAATAAGCTAACCAATTAACCAGATAGTGATGTTTTCCTTTTCATATTGAAAATTTTGTTGGTGTTGTTTCTTCTTTTAAAATTCTTTAGAGCATTTTTATTGTTCTAACCTGACCTTAAGCTCAATAAAAGATTTTAAAGTATCAAACAACTAGAATTTGTATTTAAAATCAAGTATGATTTAAACTATCAAACATTTAGAATTTGTATTTAAATCATATAAAATCAACATTAATATACAACTTAATAAATGGTACGCTTATATGAAACACACAATGCATAGTTTGCTGACAACGAAACGGTCCGCTTCAGTGCTTTTAGAAGTGCACACAGTTTTCAACCGAACCGATCGTTTATCTGGGAAAAGAAATAACATTTAAGCAACTGATGTGGATTTATATATGTATATTTTACATACATATTAATAAAAACAACAAGAACAAGAACAAAAGCAGCGCAACAAAGAACGACATGATTATGAACCAAACGAACACACACAACGACAACAACAACAACAACCACCATAAAAACAACAATAGCAGCTACTGAAGCAGCTTGTGCATTCCTCATACGAATATATGAATTTTCATCTTCTTAGATTTTGCTATTTTATTAGATATTCGTTTTATTCCCACTAAAACTGATATTTTGGCATTTTTATTTTCTTTGTACGATGAATATTAAAGACTGTAGGTATACCCCAAAGTGTCAAATATCACTTTGAAAAAATTCGTGAAAATGACCCCCATACAAACCGCGCTGTAAGACGTAATTCTACGTCAAAACACAAAATATAGAAAAAAAATTTCTTATATGATCCATATCAAAAAATCTATGACCTCTAGGGAGGTCAAATGTATGAGCTGGTCCTATTAACTTTTTCCTCTCAAAATATCTTCTGAACACACTCTATCTGCCACCCTGCTAAGGGTTCCCATACAAAAAACACAAAATGTGTAAAATATCATTACTCGTGCAGACAAAAACGTGACGTGACGAGACTCGAAATATTTTTCATGTCGAAAACTTTTCGAGACGAGACTCGAAAAATGTTGCCCTCAATATCAAAACCATCCCTTAGTTATTCCTGTCCTTTAATTCCACATTTTCCACAATTTGGATTTTTTATTTTTCATAATTCTTAAATGTAGGAAAGAACAAAGAAAGTGAAAAGAACCATCCCGAACCCGGATTTGAACCAGGGACCCCTGAGTTGATAGTCTAGCGCACTCTCCACTAGACTACAAAGGCCGACAACCAATTTAAATTGTCTTTCACGTTTGTTTCGCCCAATCAATAATGCACGTATGGTTCCAATCAATTCCTCTAAATAATCTATCCTTTTCGTTTCAGGTCAAAGACCAAACCTTGTTTGTATAAGGCGCATGCCTTGGTTCTTTGATTTTTTTGCTAAGAAAAAATCGCCACCTAAAGAGGTTGTTCTCTACACCCGGCTGAAGAGGTTGTTTCTCTACAAAATACATTTTTAATCAAATCGATCGGATAAAAACTGTCTCAGTTATACTGTCAACCTAGTCAAAAAAAGTGATTTTGAGAAAACGGCGTTTTATGTTTTGGAAGCGCTAAGAGCGCTCGGAAAGTATGACAGCATTTGGCGCTCTTTGGCGCTTGAGATATATATTCTTTGGTGTGCACTATGGGCCAGAAATTTAAAAATATGACCAAAATTCAATATCTTAGCCATTCATAGAGCTAGTACTGCACAAAACTTGGTACAAGGCAAGATAAGTGGTTGCTTAATCCGAATCTAATGTCAGATGGCACGTTTGTTAGGGTGGACCAAGGATTTTCTTTTTCATCAGATTCACGCTCAATTCTAACTGAGAGAGAATTCTAATATTCGAAATTCAAGATTGTGCATTTTTTTAGGGTGGGTAACGCGTTTTTTAGGGTGAACCAAGCTTTAATTTTTTATCAAACATATACCTTATTTAAACTGATAAGTAAATGAGGGTCATTGATTTCAAATCTCATATCAGAAAATCGAAATTTAAGATGGCGCATATTTTAGCGTGGACTAAAAATTATTTTCATCAAATTTTTGTATCCTATTTTAATGGGATGTATACAAGCTTTGATGACGCACGAAATGAATCAGACTTTTTCAAAATCGTTTTAACTCGAGTCCTCCAGTTGCAATACATCGTTTCAATAAAAACACGTGTAAAGTTTAAATGAAAAGCTTTTAACATATAGAAATTGTTTATATTTATTATTTTTATTTTTATAATTTTTATTTTCTCGAATTCAAATCTGAAATTTTGTGATTATATTAATCAGGTAATTGAAAACAATAAATTATTAAACAGACATTTACTTTAATTATTTTACCAAAAGTCTGCAGTTAGCCTATTTACTTGTAGTTTCCAGGGTCCACCACGTGGAGGTTGAAAAAATAACCCTATTATTTTATTGTTTTTTAATTTTATTATAAATTTTTTGGTTTTATTTATTTTTGTAAGGTATTTTTATTTTGTTCTCTAAAATTTTTTTATTTTTCATTTCAAGATTTTAATTGTTTTATATTAATAAGACTTCGTTCTCTAGCTCTAATGATTCTAAAAGCGAAAACGTCCTCTAAATCCCAGTGCAATCATCAGTTTCATCATCGCCATTTGGTTCGTCTGCGATATAACTGACAAAACTATTTTTATCAGGAATTGCAAGTAAATCAATTACTTCAGAAGGTAGGGCACATTTTTTTCTTTGTCTTATATTCTCAATTATACTTTTTGTTTAAATAATAAGATCAGTTGTGTCCATCTAATATATAAAATTCTTCTGTCACGGGGTACGTAATCGAACTCCTCCGAAACGGCTCGACCGATTTTCATGAAATTTTGTATGTATATTTTGTAGGTATGAGAATAGGTCGTAAAGTATATTTCAACCTCCTACTAACAGTGGGCGTGGCACCTCCCATACAACCCAAATTTGCGATATCGAATATCTTTGGAATTATAAGCCGCTTAGCCTCGGAATTCGGTATTCGACAATTTACACGTGCCGCTTCGCAGATAAAATTTTGTGAGAGTTGGACAAGGGGGCGTGGCACCTCCCATACAACCCAAATTTGCGATATCGAATAGCTTTGGAGTTATAGGCCGCACATCCTTGGAATTCGAAATTCGACCACAATTTACACGTGGCGTTTTACTGATAAAATTTTATGGGAGTTGGACAAAGGGGCGTGGCACCTCTTATACAACCCAAATTTGCGATATCGAATAGCTTTTGAGTCAATCAAACAAAGCAAACAAAGCCTCGGAATTCAGCATTCGAACTCAATTTACACATGCAGTTTTACTGATAACTTTGTATGGCGTTGGACAAGGGGGCGTGTCACCTCCCATGCAACCAAAATTTGAGAAATTCTACAGCTTTTGAGTTATAGGTCGCACAGCCATGGAATTGAGTATTCGACCACAATTTACACATACAATTTCACTGATAACATTTTATTCGCGTTTGGCAACGGGGCCGCGGCAGCAACGCGCCGGGTTTAAGCTATCTATATATATAAAATGGAATGTGTGTTTCTTTATTTGTTTGTTTGTACCTTATAGGAGACCAAACCTCTGGACCGATCTTCCTGAAAATTTCACAGCATTTTACTATGAATCTGGAAAGAATAAAAGGCTATATGAAGTTTTTGTTTGACAAAGGGGCGTGGCACTGCCCATATAACCTAAAAATTTAAATCGCCATATTTTGGGCATTTTTTGACCTACGTTGATGCTATTTGGTACATATGGTATTGGCATAGTTAGGAATACGTACCAGGAGAAAAGTGGGTGGGACCACGCCCCTTTTTAGGAAAATTAAAAATCGCAATATAGTCTTAACTACTGGACCGATCATCATTAAATTTTCACAATAGGATATTCTTACGATATTCTAAATAATATACGATATTCTAAATAATAAATTCTTGACTATATAAAGTTGTGAGTGGATGAAGGGGCGTGGCCTCGCCCATATAACCCAAATTTTAAAATCGTCATATCTTGGGCATTTTTTGACTAACGGCGGCAGTATTTGCTATATATGGTATTAGCATGAATAGAAATACGTACCAAAAGAAAAGTGGGCGGAGCACGCCCCTTTGTTTGCGATATATTGGAGGCTGGACCTGATAACCGATCTTAAATTTTCACAGCGTTCAGCTTTGACTCAGGAATACTTATTACATGATAATATTTTTCGACCATGCACACTTCTGCACCTACTTTTTTACTACGTTTATTAACGGCTATACCACAAATCATGTCATTAAAATCATTAAAATACATATTAATTAAAATAGTGGGGTAGCTCAATTCTCTTTCTTCTACCACTGTCTTCAAAACAGCTGATTTTATAATACGTGTTAATTAAAATAGAGAGTGGGGTAACCCCATTCTCATTCTCCCACAACAGACTGCGAAACAGCTGATTGTGTAATTGCTGCTTTTTGATTGGTCTAAAAATAAAAAGGGGGAGCATGAAGCAAATTACATGCGATTCAGCGCTGAATTCTAATTGGTTTACAACAAAAAAAGAGGCGAAGCATTGCAATAATTAAATTAAATAAATAAATTTTTGTAAATATATAAATACTTTTAATTTTATTTTAAACGAGGGGGTAGCGAAGCACACCGGGTTCAGCTAGTTGATCTATAAAACAGATCCGATAAGGCTGCTTCTCGAGATAATTTTCTGCAATGTGAGCTTTTGAGTAGTTTAAAACTCTTGTTTCGGGCTTCATAAGCTTCTACTGCAAGTATTCCTATGGGCAATAATACACTGGAAGTGATTATTAAGGCGCCATGCATACAAATTTTGTGAAAGGTTGACGATATGTAATTCCACATGCTTCTTTTTTGACGTCAATTGGGAAAAATTTCTTTCTTGGAAAATACAGCCATATGAAGTATATGTCGTGGACAAAGTATTTTTATGACTTTTAATATTAAACAAATCTAACACTTGACCTATTGCAAATATTATTGACGAAGCCAGAAGCGAACCAGTTGAAACTTTGAGAAAGAAACATATTTCAGACTGACTTTCAAAACATCGATATTACGATAATTGGATGCAAGTTGAGTTTACGAATATTCTCTATTTGCCAAAAATCTAGGAAAATGTTGCAAAAAGCGCCTGAGTTAACTAATTCCAATTATATTTTCAGCGAATATCTTGTAAAAACACTGAAATAATGGCAAAAATAATTACAGATTGATGTGCCTTTCATGTATGTGCATACTTTCCGGTTAAACATTTTTCAACACACTATATGTTGTAAAAGCACTGTATAAATGGCAAAAAATAATTAAGGTGCGGAGTAGCATGCTTGCCTTTTAAGTACAATTAAGATTGTGATCTGATGCAACATAGTCCCAGTTAATACTTTATAATCTTTATAATAATAAAAATAAAAATAATAATAATAATAATAATAATAATAATAATAATAATAATAATAATAATAATAATAATAATAATAATAATAATAATAATAATAATAATAATAATAATAATAATAATAATAATAATAATAATAATAATAATAATAACAATAATAATATTAATAATAATAACAATAATAATAATAATAATAAAAATAATAACAATAATAATAATAATAATAATAATAATAATAATAATAATACTAATAATAATAATAATAATAATAATAATAATAATAATAATAATAATAATAATAATAATAATAATAATAATAATAATAATAATAATAATAATAATAATAATAATAATAATAATAATAATAATAATAATAATAATAATAATAATAATAATAATAATAATAATAATAATAATAATAATAATAATAATAATAATAATAATAATAATAATAATAATAATAATAATAATAATAATAATAATAATAATAATAATAATAATAATAATAATAATAATAATAATAATAATAATAATAATAATAATAATAATAATAATAATAATAATAATAATAATAATAATAATAATAATAATAATAATAATAATAATAATAATAATAATAATAATAATAATAATAATAATAATAATAATAATAATAATAATAATAATAATAATAATAATAATAATAATAATAATAATAATAATAATAATAATAATAATAATAATAATAATAATAATAATAATAATAATAATAATAATAATAATAATAATAATAATAATAATAATAATAATAATAATAATAATAATAATAATAATAATAATAATAATAATAAAAATAATAATAATAATAATAATAATAATAATAATAATAATAATAATAATAATAATAATAATAATAATAATAATAATAATAATAATAATAATAATAATAATAATAATAATAATAATAATAATAATAATAATAATAATAATAATAATAATAATAATAATAATAATAATAATAATAATAATAATAATAATAATAATAATAATAATAATAATAATAATAATAATAATAATAATAATAATAATAGTAATAATAATAGTAATAATAATAATAATAATAATAATAATAATAATAATAATAATAATAATAATAATAATAATAATAATAATAATAATAATAATAATAATAATAATAATAATAATAATAATAATAATAATAATAATAATAATAATAATAATAATAATAATAATAATAATAATAATAATAATAATAATAATAATAATAAACAAACCGCAGTAACAGCGAGTAGAAATATCAATCAAAGGGGTACGAGTTCAATTCTCATAGCAAACAAAGAAATATTTTTAATACTCTCATATATTCTCTTGTTGCATCATATATTCTCTTGTTGAGACTCGAAAAATTGTGCCCTTTATCAAATCGTAGCTTAAGAATATTCACTTCAAAAATCAATATTTTCACTATTAATATTTTAGCGTATGTTTTTTTTTAATTGCCAATCTTTGCAATTTTCTTTACAGGAAAATGGTATTACGTTTATGTACACAACATCTCGCAATGCATATGACAAATTTTAAAGTTTACAAAAAAAAAAAAAATGTCTTAAAGAAATGTTCATGTTTGATAGTGGAATAAAACAAAAAAATTTATTTTTTTCGGCCAAAGAATATTCAGTTAAATTTACTTTTTGTCTCTCATAAATATATATTACAAGAATATTTTTTTGTTTCTTTGAATATTGTACGATCATTATTTACAACTCTTTTTAAGCAAAATGTGAAATTTGTTATATTTTAGGTTGTGCCAAAAACGAGAAGTGCATTTTTCAACTCATCAATCTATGTGGTGTAAAATTACTGTTAGTAAAGTCCTATTAGCAGCTGGTTAGCACAAAACGTATTGAAATTTAAAAACGAAATCAGCGTTCCTGAACATTTCAGTTTTGTTAGCTTTACTTATCATCAATATGAAAAATCTGTTTATTAGAATTCATATCAATGCAAGTTTAAACAACTTTCGAAGAGCATTGTTTATTAAAATATTGCTCCATAAAATTTTATTTTTAGGTTTTTTTTTTTGTCTAATAAAATGCGCATGAAAGTAGCCAAATAAAAACGATAGTAAGCAACAAATTTACAATGGGAAAAAAGTACTGATTACATTTATTGCTTACGCCATAAATTCATTTGTTCTTGTCTTTATTCTGAGTCAGTTTTGCTTTATTTTTAACCGAAATAAAATACAAAAGTGATAAGAGAGCTTAAGTCCATAAATGACATCACAACTGACAGATACGAAGTCAGAGTAGAATTTTCGAATGGCACAAGGCAGAGTACTTGTTCATTATTGATATAATCTGTAGTGTGAACTGATAATCCTAGAGTAGTGTAGAATATGACTGTATTACTCACACTTACGGAATGTTAACTATTCTGTCACAGATTACTTATAAATTCTTTACATACCGAAAATATATTTTGTATATATACATTAGTAACACTGCTTTACAGCTGAAAAATACCAAGAATGACATATATTTGGATAAGTTAACTCACAGCTACATGACTTCATTTGTAGCTAAAACTATAAAATTACACGTTCCTGATTTTCACTATTTCTTAAAAAAAAAGTTATTTAAAAATTTAATTTTTTTTAAAAAATCCTAAAAACTTTAAGAAATTAATTTATTTGTTTGTTCAGGATGCAATATTTGTGTTCAGGAGGTGCAAATTAACACGCCCACATACATATATGCCGTTCTTGGCATTTCTTCATAATTTATATTCGTAAGCCAGTGTAATTGATTTCTTGTGTGCAGCTTAAAATGCGATTGAAATTTAAACTTTTCTTCATAGAAAACTAGATGCCCTGGCAAACGTTGTTCTGCATCTTTATGTCTTTCACAAATATGGATAAAGGATCTAATGTTATATTGTGTAAATATGAAATAACTTGACAACAACGCCACCTAGCGGATCGTAACCATTGTTTCGCAAAAAAAATATATTGTACACACATGAGCTCAATCGGTCAAATAGTTTACACTTATATTTAAAGAAGACGTTGTCCTGCCCAGGCCCGTAGACAAAGGGGGATTTAGGGGTTAACCCCCCCCCCCCCCTTAGGGTCCAGAAAGTATACAAATATAATATATTAGCATTAAGGCAACATCGTAAAAAGTTGCAAACCATTTCAATTTTGAACTGAATTGAGATCTATGGTTTCAAATCAAAGATAGTATAAGGACTTCGGCATAGATTGTGATTTTATGTTCGGGCAGGGTTACGATGTTGCGACTGTCATAAATTGTACACTACAAGGAGCATAACCGTATCAGCGGAAGAATGTGATCTTGCCACGTACGTTCATTGCGCATCTAATTTACTACACCTGTCTATATCAAACTCATGCGATATAAGCTGTATTCGAAACGAGTTTTGGGACCTTAAAAAACAATATTGATAAATTTTTCTATACTCCCAAATGACAACTTATACTGGCACAATGTGTTAAAAGACATACTTGCCCTATTTAAAAAAAAAATTTAAAATTTCTTCCAACTAGAAGGGTTGACATAAATTCATAAATACTTATCAAGAGCTACAGGATGCCGTTATTAAAGCTTAAGACAGACATCACAACCAAATTTCGCAATACCACAATATCGTCTCTCGTATTTCAACTAATAAAAACAATACAAACTTTTGATTTTGAAATTACTATTTTTGTGGTCAGCCCCCTCCAGCTCAAGAATCTGTGAAAACTCAGTTTCAACTAAATAAATTTGTGATCAAGAATGTCTGTTCACATTCTTTGTTGATTTTTCCCAAAAATTAATAACAAGAACAGAAAAATGTAATAAGCATATTAATCACAAGTTTAGTAACGTCAATTAAGATGTTTGCTAATTATATTACACTTAGGTTATGTTGTAGAGTTGCAATTTTAAAATATTTAAAATTACTATCAGCCCTATTCTGAATAATTTTTTCCTGGGGAATCGGAAAAGGGAGTTTTCTTTTTTAAGATAAAGTTCAAGAACATTTTGAAAATTTTTAATACAAATTTGTTCATCAACCGTCAATAGTCATGAGTGTAACCCAAAAAAATATGATGTCTTTAATAAAGAGCTGCACAAGCACTATACAAATGACTTGCAAGCCATAAGCTCTGCTCTCAAAAGGGCCCGTCAAACGGAACTACGTGTTCATCCGACCTGTCAAGTCATCATACATGTAGTATCGTTTGCAGTGCCGGATTATCCATAAGGCAGTGTAGGCAACTGTCTAGGGGCCCCGCATTGGCGAAGGGCCCGCGCAATGAAATAAAATTTGAAAATGTTTTATCAAGAGCAGCTTTTTTTAACGCAAAGCGTTGCAAAAACTCTACATTGTGAATGCAAAAGTACTGCTACTACGTATAAATATACTCCAGAGGTGTTGTAGCAATAATCTGGATTATAAATTCTCAAAAAACAGCATAGTGTGTAGTATACAATAGAAGAAACTTCTTAAATAAAAAAATAAGAGATATTTTAGTGTAAGTGAATTCTTTTCTACGCAATTGCTTAACATTTTGAATCTTTTTAAACGCTTGTAAACGCTTTCAAACGAATTGTGCTTTTAATTGCAGACTGAAAATAAATCAACAAAAAAAAAGGTTTATTTAAGATTTACCTACACACTTTAGATGTGGCAGCCCTGCATAGATTTTTAACAGTTATGTGTAAACAGTTGTGCTCAAAGGGAAAGAGAATTAAAAAATGGAAACTTATTTGCTTGTATTACTAGACTAGAAACTTTTCGGAGAATTAATTCGCTGTTTGGATTTCTAACAGACTTATTGACAAAGTTTCAAGATGAAATTAAAGAGGCTTGTACAAAGTTTAGTAATCATTATTCCGCGGACATTGAGTCTGAGTTTATAGACGAGATGGTACAGTTCAAGTACTTCATGGATGCGGGAAGAGATAATATTGTAACTGCCAAGGAATCGTATAAATTGATTCTTGATAATATGGCACAATAAAATTTTCCGAATGTAGTTATAGCATTGGAAAAATATAGAAGTCTGATGACCAGAGAACGCCAATAGCGATTATCGCTATTAATAAATCATTTAATAGCATTTATTTTTTTATCGATATTTTTTCGATCAGAAATAAAAGTTGTTTAGATCGTTATTTGTTTCTATCAAAAATTAAAGTTATTTCTTGATCGTTATTTCTTCAATCAGAAATAAAAGTTATTTATTGGACGTTATTTTTTTCAATCAGAAATAATAATTATTTCCTGGTTGTTATTTTTCCGGTCAGAAATTAAAAGGTATTTTTTTACCGTTATTTCTTCGATCAGATATAAAAGTTATTTTTTGATCGATTTTTTCGAACAGAAGAAAAAAATTTTATATTGTGAGAGTGCTGAGAGCTAAACTCGATTTGAATATTAAAAAAAGGGGCAACAAAAATGATGAATGGCACAGTTGGAAAATGGTGACAAAAAATAAAAAATTTGAACGAAATTGAATTTTATGGCCCATAACCATAGTCAAAATAAAAGTCGACTCTAAATTTAGTATAAGCATTTTTGACAGTTTTTTAATATAATATGTTGTCAAAAAGCTTGCACTAAATTTAGAGTCGACTTTTATTTTGACTATGGTTATGGTCATAATAAATACTCGTATAATACAAGTCGTAAGCTATAACTTTTATTTTTGAATGAAAAAATAACGACCAGGAAATAACTTTTATTTATGATCGAAAAAAAACAACACAAAATAAATTTTATTTCGGATTGAACAAATAGCGACCAAGAAATTACTTTAATTTCTGATTGAAAAAAAATAATGGTCAAAAAATAACTTTTATTTCGGATCAAAAAAATATCAATAAAAAAATAATTTATTTGAGCTGATTTTTATCTTGCAAATCATGAAAAAAATCATGTAAAAAATGGAATCTCTAGCTCCCTAGCGTCACGTTGCTATGATCTTTTGATCTACAATTTTAAAAATAATGGTTATTTTTGTTATAATAGTTATAATTTAGTTATAATAGTTTATAGAAGGGACCGAGCTGATGACATCAAACTCCTCATGCGAACGTTACTTTTCGAAATTAAAAATAATATAATACTGTCTTCGTTCATATACGTACACCCAGAAAAAAAATCTGGTTATTTTAAATAATTTTTACTAAATTTCAGGTTAAAACTTTCCAACATGAACCGTTAGGTTAAGATTACCTCATGCCATTTAGGTGAATTAAACCTGTTTTTGTAGTTTAATAAAACTGACAAGTGTGGTTAACTTAACCAAATTTTAACCAGCATTTGTGGTTAAATCGAATTGAATAAAGTTTATTTAACCAAATGCTAGGCTTCCATGTTTTACCTCAATCACCTTCATTCAAATTTTGAATCACGAGAAGCAAAATTAAGACTAAAAAACGCCCAATTGAATCCTATCGGAGTCTCCAAATGACCACAGAATAAGGTAAAATTGAAAACTTAAAGACAGGCTAATTTCACCTGTCAGTAGAGTAGAATTTGACAGCTGAAAGGTTGTTTTTTTCGCTATAAGCCTACCATGTTTTTTCCCCTATTTTCTACTTGTATTTCTGTAAACCATATCCGTCAGGTGAAAATAACGTGGATCAGGTTAATACGATGTGGTTGACTCTACTAACCAAATTCGTCAGGTAAAAATAACCTAGATAAGGTAAGAGTATTTTTCAATGAATGTAGTTACTTTAGAATATGTAGTTACTTTGTATGGGAGGTAGTCGTGGTTTCATACTATTTTGACATATTTAAATTTTATGGTGAATATTTGAGACCAAAGCTTATGTGCAAAAGTCATTAATTTTTGTGGTATTTTCAGAGATTTAACCAATTTGATCAAGTCACGCTATATTGGAGGTAGGCAAAATTTTTGATCATATTTCAACAAATTTCAAATATATGGTATAAATTTTACTTCAAAGCTTATGTACGAAATTTTAATTGCAGTTGCATTTATAGAGATTTAATTTTTTGACAAAGTTACTTTGTATTGGAGCTCGGCATGGTTTTCATCCGATTTTGCTCAATCCCGAACTTGAGCTTATTATTTTTAATATAAGCACATATACCAATTTTAATTTGATAGCTTTGAAATTGCGGCTAAATAATCGAGTCGACATGGCGAAATCGACTGAGGAGGTGATGCTCATCAAAAAATATATTTCCTTTTCTATACCTGCCACGGCTCTTTATCCGCCTCACAAACAGTGTACTAAAGTTAATATACCCCGTACGCGTAGGGGTATTAATAGCGTAATTATGAATATAACTGAATTGTGGTAGAAAAAATGTATTTTATGCGTTAGAAGAGTGGAAAGGGGCCCCGCAAATATCATTGCCTATCATTGCCTATCGTTTGTGTGCAAAAAATCAAGGCGGGTGGACATGTCCGATGGAAGACAAAAATGTTTGACTTTTTGTTAAGTCCATCCGACACGTAGTTTCACGTGGCCATCCAACTTAATGTATTTTTTCATTTGATGAACATTTTTCAGAGGAGCACATCGCGCGGCAAAACTGCCGAACGTAACAAATGTTATATTTTGAAGCGAATTTTTTTATCTTCACTTAAAATCGTGATGGCTTGGAATATATAAAGTGAAAAATATAAAAATAACTGTAAAAAACAATATTTTCACTCGATGTTAACTCTTCGACATCTAATAAATAATTAAGTACATCCGACATGTGTGATGTGTGTAGGGGCAACGAAAAAAGTCCCGTTACTTTATCGAACTACATGTGCATCCCACATGTAGTATCGTTTGAGGGGCCCTTAATACTTCCGGTCTTCTACTCTCTCATTTCAAAATAAGCACTGCCGTGAAGAGGGTTTTTGAAAAACTTTCTGTCTGAACTGGAATCGAACCCGGGCCACTGCAGTTCTTTAGCTTAGGGGCCACGCACTCTACCCACTAGGCTACGACCGCCACATTTATTTTTGATATACCCTGTGATAAATGGGCACATGACGTAACCTGTTATTTCTTAAATACAATGTAGCTGCGAGGCCTCCAAAGCTTGTTTACTCTTCTCAATTATATTTGCTCAGACATGGCCGCTAAAACACTGATACCTTCTACCTTACACAGTAAGCGGCGACGGGAGTAGGTATGCACAAGATTGGAGAGAACAAAAAATGACGCACAAAATTTAAGAGAACAAAAACAATTGAAGAAAATTGTCTCTACGGCAAAAATACGAAAAAAATACACATAAAAAAGAAGCAAACAAAGGCAAATGATGCCACAAATTAATTTTCACAATATTTTTTACAATTTGATGAACGAATTTATTACCTTTTATCGAGCATTTCAGAATTTATGTTTAATAACACTTAGCTATTTTAGTTGTTAAAACATAGAGATTAATAATTTTGAAAAACACACTTCACTGCAAAACTACCCAGTGGTAAATGGACACATGACGTAATCAATTATTTCTTAAATATAATGTAGCTGTGGGGCCTCCGAAGTTTGTTTACAATTGTCAATTACATTTTTCGGACATGGCCGCTAAAATACTGATGACATTTACCTTACACAGTAAGCGATGATGGTAGTGGGTGTGCACAAGGAGAAAACAAAAATATGACGCACAAAATTGGAGAGAACACAAATTAATTTAACGAAAATCCTCTCTACGCCAAATACACAACGAAATACACAAGTAAATGTTTCGTAAACTTTTTATTTTAGTAAAAATGGAAGGCATTGCATAAAGATAATGAAAAAATGGTTGAGGCACGGAAAGGACAATATATTAAATTTACCTTTTAATTACGTAATTAATTACCCAATTAAGCTACAATGGAAATTTAAGTAATGTAACGCCAGATCAAAAAGCCTAATAACAAGAAAACCAGAGAAGATTTTTAAATTCGATTACTTGGAAAATAAACTTGTTATTTGAAGCCCTTCTAATAAAAGTTGTATACAAAAAGTCTTACCCAGTTCAGAGAGTTTTGCAAATTTTGTAATCAAAGTCAAAAATCACTTTCGTTTTCTGTATGATCCTATAACTCCAAAAGTATTTATTTATATAAAAAATGTTATCCACATTTACAAGCTAAACATTTATACCTTTCATTTAAGCTATCATTTGTACTGATGGCAATTTAGATTTTTGTAGAAATTTTCTAAATGCTACATTTATGAAAGTGTTTAAAATATACCGTTTTTTAACATTTCCCCGTTTTAAAGTACGCAAAAATTGAAATTTCAGGTATATTCTGGTTAGGCTTCTTTTTTGTTGTTAAAAAAAATATTTTTAGAAAATTTTTAAGGTACAAAGTATACTTTTCTAATTGTGGTTTTAGTGAAAATACTCAAAATTACCTCCCATACAGGATAAATATGCGATATCGAATAGGTTTGGAATTATAGTCTGCAAGGCCTCGTAATTCGGTATTGGACCACAATTTACACGTGACGTTTCACTGATAGCATGTTATTGTCGTTGAACAAGAAGGCGTGGCACCCCCACACCACTCAAATTTACGACATCGAATAGCTTTGGTATTTTGGTTCACACTGCCACGGAATTCAGGGGCTCTACTCTGTAATGCGATTCGAAAGTAAAATTGCTCGAATTCGAACAAAAGGTACTCTGTAATCTGACATTCACATTTTATTTTCCGACTTTGCAGTTTAATTTATCCCTTTTCGCTTTTCGCATTTTCGGCACTTGGCAACGCGAATGCGCGTGTCAAACTCGAATTTCGGAATTTTCATTCGACAGCTCTTTGTCTTTAGCAGAAGTAAAAAATAAATTAAAAATATCAGCATAATTGAATCAAAAAGCGATATATAAATATAAAAAATGTAAGTTTTTACGAATATTAACATGATTTAATATGTTTTAACCATTTAATTTTTACACAGGGAATATTGCAAAAATATCAGCACAAAGCCGCGGCAATTTGAATTGGTGGATTTCTTCCAGGAAGATCCTGACTTGGCCAAGGGGCAATTAAAGACGGCAACTGCAAAAACGTATATAAATTCTTCTTTGTTTAGGCGAAAATTTTTAACAAAACTGAAAAATAAAGAGTCGAAAATTAATAGTTTAACGCTTAGCGGACGGCAATATACATTATTTCTTAATTACCCCTTATCACTGATAGCCATCACATTACAGTGATCTCTTAAAATTCGCTGCTGCAACCGTTCTTGCTGCTCGTCATTACCATGTCACCACAAAGCCATTTTTTATATTTAATTTTTTAAACTTTTGAACTTATTTTTTGTTTGTTTTGCTTTCAGCCTATATTTTCCTGACAATTTTTTGACGTTTAGTAAAAAGTGATGCCAAATTTTGGATAAATTTTCATACGATTCGTCCAATGATGCCAAATTATGGACAAACTTCCAGGAAAATTTAGCAAGCAACACTCTCACTCAAGCGTAAGAGTTACAGAGTGGGATTTTAAATTCGGATCGCATTTTTTTCGAATCGCATTGGTTTTCGAATCGCATTACAGAGTAGGGCCCCAGTATTCGAACACAATTTACACGCGAGATTTCACTGTTAAAATTTTATGGGCGTTGGAAAAGGGGGCGTGGCACTTCTCACACCACCCAAATTTTCTATTTTGAATAGCTTCGGAGTTGTAGGTCGCACAGCCTTGGAATTCAGTATTCGAACTCAATTTACGCATGCAGTTTCATTGATAAGATTGTATGGCGTTGGTCAAGGAGCGTGGCATCTCCCATACAACCTAAATTTTAGCTTTTTTAAATTTAATAGCTTTTATGTTATGGGTCGCACAGCCAAGGAATTCAGTATTCGACCACAATTTACACATGCAGTTTCACTGATAACATTTTATGGGCGTTTGGCAATGGGGGCGTGGCAGCAATGCGCCGGGTTTCAGATAGTTATATATAAAAGTAGGAAGATTTCGTTGTTTTGTTTTGATTTATTTTTGACATATCTTATAGCGCATTCTTTTCTGAATAAAGTTCTGACCTCACAGAATGCAGAACTTTTTAGATTCTGACCTGAATTTCCAGAATGCTGACTTCTTTTGTGCTTAGAAAAGAACGGAAAAAATGCAACATTTTTTTTTCATTTGGTATTGGCTGCACTGTTGTTTTGAATTCCGATGTATTGACGATTGAGGTTATGTTTAGCGCCGACTGCATGGAATTTTTAGTAAATACTCATCGAACTGTTCAGTTTTATTAAAACTAACCACTTTAATCAAAATTTTTTGTATTAAATTTTAAAACTTTTTCAAAATTGGAACTTTTTGCTTCACACAATTGTCACAGCATATAATATTAATGTCAAAATTATTTTTTTTTTGTTTTTATGTTGTTATTACTAGAGAGCAGAATGCAGAACCGCCGAATTTTACAAGTCAGAAAATTCTGCATTTGTTATACTTTTGCGGTCAGAATTTTTGAGTAAAGAACACGATTTATTTTGAGGTCAACATTTTTTGCAGAATTTTTTTCTAGAAAAGAATGCGCTATTAGATTACATTATTTCCGTTATTTTACTCATTGCAAAGAGTTTACTGCTTACAGCGTTGCAAATCTTATTAAAACTTAAAATTGCGATTTGGGATTTTAAAAATTTAGCTACAAACGTACAAGGACCCTGTTTGTTAGTAATATGTTTAGTTTAATTTATGATAATTGGGTTTTTAAAGTTTTAAGAATTTTTTTAGTACGAGATCACGAAGTCGACTTTGGTGCAGGTAATTTTGAGTATTTACAATAAAACCTTAATAAGTGCAATATCCAACCTGCTACAAACATACTTTGTACCTTAAAATTAAAAACAAAACCAAAAAAATACATGAAAGTTATATTTTTGCGTACTCTAAAACGGAGAAATGTTAAAAAACGATATATTTTAAACTCTTCTACAAATGTACCTATTATTCAGAAAATTTCAACATTTCTAATGATAGCTTAATTGAATGGTGTAAATGTTTCATTTCTAAATGTTTATAAAAGTTGTAAAATAAAGAAATGCTTTTGGAGTTTTAAGAAAATAACTGGGGACATGTTTTTCAAAACTAAAAAAAATCGAAAAATTCTTTTAAAAAAATCCGAACCAAAATTTTTCCAAATTGTTCACTAGTGGAATCGATTAAAATAAAATTAGATTTAAAAAAAAAATTTTCCCAAAACTTCCTTTAATTACTTTATTTTAGTCTTATATGATCCTAAACCATCTAAAATTATCAAAAAATAAAAATATTTATTGATTTGTGGGTGGTAAAAAGGGTAGTGAAAGTCCATTATAAGTACAGTTGCCGACTATAACCATACAAACTAAATTACCAAGTTTTAGTCTTATACGACTGAAACCATCTGATATACAGGGTGTTCCGTATTAAAAGGACAATTCTGCGGCAGTTTATTCCTTGGGTCAAGAAAAATAAGTAATAGTATGGCAGGGGGGTCCATCTCACCCCTGTTCCGAGTTATAAGAGGAACTTTACTAAAAATCCTTTAAAATGTGCAATCAGCTCTACGCTTGTAATTTCAAAATGAATACAACTAGAAAAAAAACTAAGGACCATTTTGGAAAGGTAAATAAATAAAGATTTGTTGCACTTTCTAAAATTTATTCAGCCAAAACGCTTTTGTTGGATTTTTTATAAAAAATATAGTAATATGTACATTTTTTAACCCTTGGACATGCACATGGTTCTGGCCAGGCATATTTCATTTTTGAGCTTTATTTTGAAGAAAACTGCAAAAAAGTCCCCCTCGAACAAACACATATGCCTGGCCAGACCCCTATACAATTTGTATGAAATAAATTATTAATACACATTTTGGGTTATTTTTCTGCAAATACAATGTAGATTGTTGTTTCCAGGTATATTTTTAATATTTTGGGTTGTTTTTATGTGAATGTAATGCAGATGTTTGCTTCCAGGTAGTTTTTGTGTTCATTTTTCTCTTATTTCTTTCTTTCGTTTGTGATTTTGGTTTTAAGTTCAGTTAGTTTAGTGTGCGGAAACTAAAGTGAAATTATTACTATTGTTATGGCAGAGGATTTAGAATTTGTGTATAATACGCGCTTGCGTACAGGCAGCCTTACTGATAATTTCCAACAACTATCATCAGCGTTACAGCGTGATTTCGCACTTCACACAGAAGCAGACGAAGAACTAGATTTATTTGAAGACCAAAGCGGTGAAAACACAGATTTTGTGCCCGAAGATGACGCCTCGGACATTGAATATGAATTGGAAATTGAAGCAAATGAAATATTCGACGGTGATGAAGAATCCGAAGAAGAAAGTGAGAATGCACCAACTCAAGCTGTAGACGGTTTTTTCCTTGGAAAAGATGGTACCAAGTGGAGTACAGCTGAACCCGCTACAGTGAGATTCCGCCAGCATATGAATACACGATTTGTTACTTTGATTCGCTGTATTCGATTTGACGATAGTCGTACGCGCGTATTTTGTCAACAAACCGACAAAGCTGCTCCCATTCGAGACATATGGAACTTCTTGAATAACAATCTTGCCAGTAATTTTGAACCATACGAAAGTGTAACCATCGATGAGCAGCTATTTTCATACCGTGGACGCACAAAGTTCACGCAATACATCCCATCGAAGCCCGCAAAGTATGGCATAAAAGTATGGTGGGCATGCGATGCGAAAACCAAATATCCGTTGCAAGGAAAACTGTACACTTGTAAAGAGGGAGAACAACGAGAGACAAACCAAGGCGAAAATGTGCTCATGAGTTTGGCTAATCGATACGCCAACAGCGGCAGAACTATTATTGCTGATAACTTCTTTACAACATTAGACGCAGCTAAACGTCTTTCGTCGATTGGACTAGCATACGTTGGCACCATTAGATCCAACAAAAGGTGTCTTCCCAAAGAAGTGAAAAAAGACAGCAAACGGCCAGTGCTTTCATCTGTGTTCGGTTTCTATGATAACCTTGTATCACTGTGCAGCTACGTTCCAAAGAAGAACAAAGCAGTAAAACTACTATCCACTGTGCACTACACCGAGAAAGTTGAAGGCGTAGCAAAAAAACCGGAAGCTATATTATTTTACAATTCAACAAAGGCCGGCGTTGATACAATGGACCAAATGGTAACGCATTACTCCACAAAACGGTCAACCAGACGTTGGCCATTAGCATTTTTTTGCAACATGATAGACGTCATAGGATTAGCCGCTTACATCATATGCAATGAAAATACAGAAGGAATCAGAATAGAGAAGCGACGAATGTTCTTGAACACGCTGAGTAAACAATTGGTACTTGCTAATACTGAAAATCGCATAAACAACAACCATATTTTGGGACAACACTCAACCCGTTTGGCCATTGAATCTTTCTTTGGAAGGCCGTTGAATACTCCCAGCAACATGCTGCCTAACCAACAAAGCGGCCCTAGTACACTGAATTCCAGAAAAGATTGCAGAATTTGTGCCACGCAAGACGAAAAGCTGCGTACGATGACACGATTTTACTGCACCAAATGCACTAATCCTGTGTGCCAACAAAATTCTAAAGTTTATTATACTTGTTTTTTATGCATTCCACCAAATGAATAAAAATTTTTTTTACATTTAAGTAGCTACATATATCAACAAATCAAAAAAAAAACTCTTAAGACAAAAATAATAAACGAGCATACTTAAAAATTCAAAGTTACGGTACCCTTTTTGCCATACAAATGCATAAAAACGTATGAGGGTCTGGCCAGGCATATGTATTTGTTCGAAGGTTTCAGAATATGTGTTTGACGGGGGGTTAACATCGATTTGCACGAAAATGCGTTTAAGGTTTTATTTTTTTCTAAGGATACATTCGTTTATACGCACATCTCTTTTTGCCCAAACTTGTAAAACAAAAGATTTCTAATTGGATTTAAAAACGTAGAAATGAATTTTGAATTTTTAACTTAAAGAACTTAAATGTATTCCCTTTCTATATATATTTTCTACAAAAAGTCAGTTTTAGGGCGGAAAATCGTTTGTACGCGCTCAGTAAAAAGTAAAATTTTTTTTTTGGTTATCAAAAATCCGCCTAACCCCCATGTGGGTGCCATCTGGAAATAACTGAAACAGTTTCCTCACTTTATAACTGATACAGTGTCCTCACTTAAGGGCTAGTCAAGCTACTCTGTAGGATAGCGGTTAGCTAAGGGGAGGACGCAAGCCACAGTGCTCCGACTCTCAATAGTCCTAGTGCTGTTTGGGGCGGGTCCTTCCCATCGGTGTGAGGTAATAACACCCATTGGCTGAATCAAGGTGTCATGTGACCCGTACCAAGGATTCAAAAAACTAGTTCAGTCACTCACGGAGCCATCCAGATACCTGGCGACCTCCGGAGATATCTAGTCCTATCTGTGCAGGGATACGCATGCACTAAAGCAGACATCCCCTCCTCCACTACTCGTGGGTTAACTACTGTTATGTCCAATGTCAACAAAAAACAAAAACCAAGGAGTCCGGATCTCCTCAGAAACCAGAGCGCAGTAGTGGGCTGCAGTTGCGTCTCAGAATCCGACCAAGCCAGATCAAAATTGTAGCGGCAGCTCAATTCGAGGCAAAGTCTTTTCTCCTTCCCAAAAGGGCTCATCTAGTCGCACTAGGGAGTTGCGCACAGTGACTAGGCTTCTCATGCATTTAGAGAATATGCTCGCTGCAAAGTCTGTGCTATCGGACAAGCAGCTTTAGAGCCGTGAATGGGCGTAAAACGGCATCAGTGGCAAAGCAGAATCGTCTGTAGCCGGTAAAGGTCTGTCGGTCAAGCGAAAGAGTCGGAGGAGGAGAAACCAGCCACTGGAGCGAAAAAGCTTAAGGTTGCTGGAAGCTTTTCTGGCTGAAGCCAAGGAAGCCAAGCTTGCCACCAATTGTCTCGGGTTCATGGGTAAGATGCCGGGTTCTCCTCCTGACTGTTTTGCGATGGGCTGGCATCGGGGGACTAGGTTGGTAAAGTGCTATTGCCAAAGAAGGTGAAGTGTGTCAGGCAAACGGTAAGAAGCGGTCTCAAAAGAAGAAATCAATAGCAGACCCTTGGGTCTGGCTCGGGCTCGGGTCTGGCTACCCCTGGAGTCCACAGAGTCAGGAAAAATTCTGGGTGGCCAAAATGGAGGACCCGAAGATGGCGCTAGGCAGGTGGTCTTTACTTTGAAGGAGGCATCTTTGGGTCCTTTAGGTAAATGCGGTGGTTGGGTTCGTTTTGGGAACACGAGGGTACTTGTGAAGGTATCTAAGAAGGATAAGCCAGCGGATAACGCAAGCGTTGAGGACAGCACTCCTCTAAGGGAGGCTGCGTTAGAAGAGTCTGCGGTTAACGCGACTATAGATGCAGACCGAGCATCGGCAAGCACTCCTGTAAAGGAGGGTGTGACAATAGATGATAGTGACCGGATGTCGGTAGGATAGTCGGAATATGGTATTGCAGATATATTCGGTGAGGATTCAGAGAAGCAGCTTCTAGAATCTGATTGGAGATAATACCATAACCGAAGCTGAGGAGAGTAAACTCTGAAGTTGTTAGGTTACTGCCGATCAACCTACACCATGCAAAGGCCGATTTAGTAATCCGCCTTAAGAGGCGGAGAAGATGTAGTCCTGATTCAGGAGCCTTGGACTCTTGAAAGCAAGGTTTGTGGCTTGAAGATGGACTGTTATAAATGGTTCTTCGCTAAGTGCACAGGTACACCCAGATCGTGTATAATAGTGAAAACCTGTATTAACTCTTTCTTACTATCTAATATCAGCGATCAAGATTTAGTGGCGGATAGTCTTGAGCTGGGATCGCGCAGCTGCTGGGTTGCGTTGGCATACCTAGCTCATGACCATCCCGAGCCACTGCCGGCTGGTAATCTGCTGCGTTTCGTCACCGAGGCTGAGAGGAAGAAGCGTGTCCTGTTTATCAGAGCTGAGGCGAATGCACACCATACAGTCTGGGGAAGCACAGATGTTAATGCAAGAGGTGAGTTCTTGTTTGATTATTTACTCAAAGGTAATTTATATGTTTGTAACGTTGGGAACGAGCCAACTTTTGTTACTCGCAGTAGGCGTGAAGTCTTAGACGTTACCCTAGTTTCTGAATTATTATATGCTGAAAAGTGCTTCAAGAGCACTCTTTTTCTGATCATAGGCACATAACATTCAGTCCAAAATTCCACTTTAATATCCAAATTGTCTTTAAGAATCTGAAGAACAAAAATTGGTGTAAATTCGGGGATGTAGGGGAAGCATCTTTACCCCCATGGTGTAAGAAATAGAGGTGTTAGTGAGTTAAGCACTTCTCTCTCAAAATGATAAAATTATGTTTCCCCGGCTCTTGTCAAAAACAGCTGATCGTGAATTGCAATGGAAACAAATTTTGTTAAATTCGTGTCTTTCTGCAAGTTTATAAGATTTTACTGAGATTAAAGTTAGAATAAAGTGACATAGAAAACAATAAAAAATATATGAGACGCTGTGCGTTATGAAAAACAACGATGTGAATGCAAGACAATTTGCATGCTGGCCAAAGCTTCATGTCGGCGGCACCTTCCAGAGCACGTGTCTGATAAAATGGCCAAAACATTTAATGGCGAACTTGGCAAATCGGCGAAGACAACTGCAATAACTTTTTGTCAAGACAACACAGCACAATTAATTGCATTTAATATTTATTTATACTTAATTCGCACAATAAAAACTATAGCACATCAACTATCAACAGTTCCGCTCTTTCGCTCACAATTTTTTGACAGAAGCAAAGAAATTCATGGTGTTGTCAAAAACTCACTAACACCTGGTTTTCTTACACCATGTTTACCCCCTTTCTCCAATGTTCCCCCTTCGACGCCACATGAACTCGATTCAATGGCGGAGCAGCTGACGGAGACTTTAAATGAGGCTTTAGAAATCTTATGCCCTAAGGGCGCCCAAACAGGTAAAACAAACTTCCTTGGTGGTCAAGAAAAATTGATAATCTAAGGTCGCAGTGTAGGTATCTAAAAAATAGGGTAGAACTCAATGCTGGGATGAGTATAAATCTAGTTTAAAAATTTGTAAGAAAGAACTTCGAAAAGCTCAGCGCAAATCCTTAACCGCTTTTCTGCGGTAGTATAGAGGAATCTTTCGAAGCGTCCTAGCTGTCCAAGCTACTTAAAGAAATCAGACCAGACTTGGACATCCTCTAGCTAGGAGACCATAGATCTTCTTCTGATTACCCACTTCCCTGATTGCTCTGTGGATCCCACTCACATAAGGTGTTAGAGGGCTCCGGCGATGAGTAATCTTTAAAAAATCATATCGGAGAACAGAATCAAATGGGTTCTATTTAGTTTAAGACCATATAAGTCTGCTGGGGGTATACTTTCAGCCGCTCTACAGCAGACGGGGTCTATTATCCTTCCATGGATTCTTGTCATTTTCAAAGGTTGCCTTGTAATGACATACATACCATTAAAATGGAGGGAGGTAAAGGTAGTATTTATTTCTAAGGCGGGTAAGATATCGCAAACGAGTCCGAAGGACCTTCGACCCATTAGTCTATCATCTTTTCTGCTGAAAACACTCGAAAAATCGATTGACGCTCATATTTGTTGTAGCATCGAATCAAATTTGCTTTTGGCTGCACAACATGCTTACATGAAAGGTAGGTCTGTAGAAACGGTCCTGCACGCCCTAATAAACTATATAGAAAATTCCTTTTATCACAAGGAATACACAATGGTAGCTTTTATAGATATTGAAGGTGCCTTTAACAATGTTCTTCCGGGGGCAATCATTGGTGCACTCATGAAGCTTCGGGTGGATGAGTCACTCTCTGTGTGCTAATAAAAAACCTGCCGACGAGCAGGGTCGTCAGCGTATCTTTAGGTGACTCAAAAGCCAGGATATTTGTGAGTACGAGCATTCCTCAGGGGGGTTGTTCTATCACCTTTATTATGGAACTTGGTACTATGAAACAATTAACTACTGAGGAAAATAGAAAAGGTGGGCTGCAAGGTGAATGCCTACGAGGATGACATAGCTATCGCTGCACAGGGAAAGTTTCACGACACTCTCTCGGAGCTAATTGGATCAGCTCTCTCCGATCTAAATATTTGGGCCAAAAACTGTGGGCTGGAGTAAATCCCCAAAAAACTGAACCAGTCCTTTTTACAAGGAAATACAAAATTCCGGTTACAATTCCTCTAAGTTTAGATGGCACACAGCTATACTTCGTGGAAGAGGCAAAATACTTAGGAGTTATTTTGGATAGGAATTTAAGCTGGAAACCGAACATTCTCAAGCAAAGTAGGAAAGCCAATGTTGCTTTATATGCCTGTAAAAAAGCTATAGGTAAAACATGGGACTTACCCCAAATATTGTACGTTGGAGATATACAGCTATAGTGAGGCCAATCTTGCTATATGGTGTATGTGTGTGGTGGACAGCATTTAATACACAGTCAAATTGCTAGGGAAAGTACAAAGAATTGCGGCCGTTTGTATTAGAGAACTTAGATCCACTTCACCTGAGACGCTAAATGCAATTCTTTACTTAATACCCCTTGATATTATAGGAAAAAGGATGGCACAGAAAATAGCTATCCGCCTTAGAGCAACCTCGCAGTGGGCTAAAACTCATACAGGTCACACATCTATTGTCGATCTTTCAGGAGCAGTTCCTGGCAACATCAACTACACTCTTGAAACTCCCTCATTCGAGAACGGCTTTCACACAGTTATCCCAACCAGAGTAGCATGGGAAGGGTTACTGCCGCTAAACCAATTTGGTGCGCATATTTTTACTGACGGCTCAAAACTTGACAGCAAAGTCGGGGGAGGCGTCTTTTTAATGGATCTGGACATCAGAACCTCATTTAGACTTCCAGATCATTGGCTGAAATAATTGCCATTTATAGAGCTATAGAATGGCTGAGAATAGTGAGATATTAACTAGAGATATCTGCATTAGAGATAACGCTGCTACCTGACACGTAAACATTAGGGATGCCACTTGCGTCGTGCAAACTGGCTCTAAGACACCATGCCACAGAAATTGCTAATTTCAGGTGAAACCATAGTACCACCTCTAACACTCCTAGACAGATATGACCTAGTTTTAGTGAAAAACGAACGACGAAGCTCACTCAAATGACGAGGAAATCTCCATCTCCATTCTGATACGCGTTATAACAGGGCACTGTCTTATAGGTAGGTATGCCTTAAGAATGGGGGTTTATGCGAATGACTTCTGCAGGAGTTGTAGGAATGAGAGAAAGAGGAGGAGACGGTATCGCATCTCCTCTGTTCATGTCCCGCTCTATCCCACAGAAGACACAAGCATCTAGGTAGCCTCTTTTTCGAAGATCTCAGGGATCTTGGGAAAGTAGACGTTAGGCATCTACTGCTTTTTATTATTAGTACTGGTTGGTTCCACGGCAGCGCTTAGAAGAGCAGGAGGAGAGGAATAGATCCCTGTGGTCTTTGACCGGCCGCCACCTTAACCTAACCTATCTATTTAAGTATTTCGTTTAGCCACCTTTATTTTGAATCACGGGAAAAATTTGATTTGGCACATAGTCAACCAGCCTTTGTAGGATTTCTGATCCGATTTTACCCTAAAATTGACGAATTGCGTTTTTGAGTTCGAGCACACTATTGAACTGTTTCCCCTTTTCGTACACTTTGCCAGCAAGAGTTCCCCAAATATTCTAGATAGGGTTACAATCTGGACTGCACGCAGGCCATTGCAGCAAATTGATGTTTTTGAAGAAACCACTATCTCCGTTGTTTCATCTGTTCCACTCCCACTTCTAAACTACTTATCATAATTTGACAAATGACGCATCGTTGGAAGCAGTGTGATAGTCTTCTGATTAATGGCTATGTGACGTCACATTTAATTTAATATAGCGCCCTCTAGCGGACATAAAGTCATGAGCAAAAAAATTTTTTAGTGACATAAGCAAATGAGGTAGTGTTAGAAGCGTTTTGATTGTCCAATGAAGAAAAGTTATGTGACGTCACATAAAGTTTAATATAGCGCCTTCTATAGGACAAAAAGTCAACTAAACCCCTAGCTTCTAAACTACTTATCATATTTTGACAAATGAGGTAGCGTTGGAAGCGTTCTCCTTGTCCGGTGGTTAAAGGCTATGTGATGTAAAAATAATTTTAATATGGCGCCCTCTAGAGGACAGACAGTGAACTAAATGCAGTTCTAAAATACTTATCTTATTTTGACAAATGAGATAACGTTGAAAGCGTTTTCCACGTACGCTGGTTAAAGGCTATGTGATGTCACATTTAATTTTTTTTACAATTAACATGCAATAAGAATAGAGTTCAGCTACTACAGCTTTTCTGCACTTTTTCCGCATTAGATCATCTTAAGAACCAACCCAAATAGCATTGAAATATCTCAACGATATCGATAAGAGTGGTCCAAAACAATCTAACAAATGTAATCAATATGAACGTTAAATGATAGCTTAGAATCCATGCATATACCAAGATTTTTGACAGCGTCTACACGACTTAAAGTAGTATCTTTTGTCTTATAATCAAAAATTAAATTATTCCTTTTTCGCGAAAATGTCATAGTTTGGCATTTATCTGGATTTAGAAACATATTATTTTTAGAACACCAAAGTTCAAAAAAATTTCAAATCAGACTGGAGTAGATCTGAATTGTCTTTAGCATCTATTGTTCTGTATATTTTCATATCATCTGCATAGATAAGTAGATGAGAGTGTTTGATGATGTGGGTTACATCATTAATGGCTAAAATAAACAGAAGTGGACCAAGGTGGCTACCTTGAGGAACACCTGATTCAGCAATAAATTCAGCTGACAATACGCCTCGAAATCGTATTTGATAAGATCGCTCTGTCAGATACGATTGAATCCAGCTTACAAAAAATTGTGGAAATCCCATTAACTTTAGTTTAAATAGAATTTAGTTGTGTGGCAGTTTATCAAATGCTTTACTAATATCAGTGTAAATACAGTCGACCTGGGTACCTGAATAAAATGAATTTAAGCAAAACGTTGTAAAATCGAGGAGATTAGACACAGTGGATCTGCCAGTAACAAATCCATGCTGACGAGTTGTCATGACCTTCCCACAGTGAATTTTCACACGATCATACACGAGCCGCTCAAAAAGTTTTGGAATCGACGAGAGTTTCGCGATAGGCCTGTAGTTGTTTATATCGTTCTTACAACCTTTTTTATAAATAGGACTTATAAAAGATTTTTTCCAAAAAAAGTGGGAAAATACTTTCGCTAATTGATTTATTGAATAACATGGACAGTGGTTGACTTAGTACGGAACCGCATCTTGTTAACACTGCGGCAGAAATTCCTTCAGGTCCAGCATTAAAATCCTCATCGATCAATCCAATATACTTGAAAATATCCTCTGAAGTAAAGGATATAGAATCCAACGAAACCCTGGGTATAGAGTTCATATATTCAAAGTACTCTTCATCAGGATTAAAAGAGTCTGAACAAAATGACCCTTTAAAGAGATTGGCAAATAGACCACAAATTACGGCAGGATCGTCAGTAAATCCGTCAGAGGTTTTAAATGATGAAGGGAATCCATCAGATTTTTTTTTTGTGTTTACGACACCCCAGAATTTCTTCGGATCAGACAATATTCTCAGCTTAATACTGTGTAAATAATTTTGATATAAGGTAGCTGAGCAATTTTCAAAATCCAGAAACAAACGCTTGTAGATTTCTAGGTCATTCAAGTCTAAGATACAGACATATTTTTTCCATGCCCTATTCCTGCTGTTGCAAAGAATCTTTAACTCCTTTGTGTACCAGGGGTAAGCACAATTTTTCGTAAATTTGAGTCTATATGGCACGGACAGAGAAAACACAGCAAAGATTTCCATATAAAAAAATTAATTGAATCATCAAGAGTGTTATTAACATATATGTACAATAACATGATATGATAATAATATGTATAATAACATGACGTTTACTTTGAAGTAAATGATTTAACTTCAAAATGTCAGCTTTTTTAAAATTGAATTCATAAACTTTATCTATTGAGTTAGACTTTACTATATTGTCCCTGTCCGATTTGTACCATATGCTCAATGGTGGATGGTATTCATCAACAGCAGTCAAAGCATGAGGGGCCCTCTCAACAATCACATTGTTACTGTCTGTAGTTAAGACCAGGTCAAGAAGTCTTTCACAACTATTATAAATACAACTCACTTGATGTAAGTCAGAACATATCTGTGGTCACAAGGAATAATGAATAAACTCAAAATATCGTAAAAAAGCGATATGGAATTCACTTAATTGCCAATTTTTGGAAGTATGCGGATATCCATTTTTTGCCCAGAATTGATCATCACTTATGTCTGCACATATTTTGTTTGTAACGGTTCATGTATTTCAAAAAAATGGGTCGTAGTTCGTGCAATTAAAATATCGTTTTTTATGATAATTTGAGTTTAGTTGTTATTCCTTGTAACCACTGATATATTATCAACAAATATATGCTCTTGGTGAGTCTTCGAATTAGATGCACAAAAAAATGTATCATCGTCAGAAGATTCCCATTTCAAGTCAGGCAGATTAAAATCACCTAACAATAAAATGTCGCCATTAACGTCAATTATGCTTATAACGTATTCTATGCAATCCGCAAGGCTTGCATAAACTTCTACACTGCTCTTAGGAGGAACGTATGCATTAATAAGATATACATACATTAGAATTGCAATGTACAACCTTAACGCATATAAGTTCGATGTTAGCAGAGCAGGGAATAACAATAATGGAACTAACGAAGGAGTTCCTTACAGCTAATAAGACACCTCCACCGACAGCAGAAGTATTGTCAGAGTGTCTATCTCTTCTATAAACTTCAAAACTCTTATCAAACAATTCTAAGTCAGTAATGCTTCCGTTTAACCAAGTTTCATTCAATGCGATAATATCCTCAGAGAAATTCTGAGACATTAAAAATATGCCTCGCGTCTTAGAGCGTAATCCCCTGGATTGACGAGCGGCTTGAGTCGTCTCTCTAGGCTTATTCTTAGGCTGAAACTCTGTAACGAGTATATATCAGTCCACAAATTAGAGTTTAGAACAGTTGCAAACTCTTCAGCTGGAACTGTGAGAATAAAGGAAACGTGGGAAGGTTTATTACCTATTTTTTGCATGAAGAAAATGTATTTTAACTCAACAAGTTATTATGTTTAATAAAGGTAATACATTTTCAACAATTGTTTCGGGCTGAAGACGTGAAATAAATAAATTTTTTAAATAAATAAATAGTTTTTACATAACGATTTCAGGTGAGGACACTTTCTTGTTTCATACTTTTTAGAGAGCGCTTTTTAGTAGTCGGATTTTAGTTTTATTAACTTATTTTTTATAATAAGACACCAAAACATCTTGTTATAACTCCGTGTAAGTTTCGGAGTTTCTCTTCGTTGTGATGAAGCAAATTGGTTTCGCTCCAAAGTACGAAAAGGGTCCCCAAAGCATTTCAGTTCCTTCACCAAAATTGCGTTTTGATCGTACTACGCACTGTTTGTTTAAATTATGTCAATAACAACTGTAACAGTCCGTCCCGTCTAAGATGAATTTTTTCATTCGAAAAAATAACATTCTGCCATTCTTCACTCCAGGACATGTATCTGTATGGAGTAAACTCTAATCGCTTGGTCTTATAAGCATCAGTCAAGCGTGATTTTGCTATTAGTTTTTTCCACTTTATTGCAGATGTGGCGCTTAAAACTTATGCGACATGTCGGGGAGTGACGGGAAGACCCAGTTTGTGCTTGACTTGTCGGGCAGATATCCGATTCTGGGTTGCTTTCAAGGTCCTTTTTCAAAAAACTTCTTATTGCTTTCACTCCTGTCGATTCTGCAATTTGACTGTTGGAATAATTTCCGTGTTAGAAAATTCTGATTATTTCCTGTTCAAATCAGTCAGCTTTGCACCCTTATCCATGGCTATAAAATCAATGAATAATGTAAAAAAAAAACAATTGTTTAGTACAAATTTACACCACTCACCTCTAAATAACTTGAAACATTAATTTTTGTATTTTTTACATAAAAAATTATGAAATTAGTAAATAAACATAACTACGCATAAACGAATGTTCCGGCAAAAATGTTTGCATGTTCCGTCGATCGCTCACCACAATAAGTAAATTCCCGTTATCACAAATATTTTTAGTGCAACACATTCCAACCACTATAGACAACTCAGACCGTATGCGAACAATTTCAAATTTTTAAAACTATCATAGCCTACTCAGTTTACTTAAAAAATAATCAATGCGTTTAAACGAATGTCTACCACTGTAGAAGAAGATTAACAAAAATGTATTAAAAGTATTCTTCTTTGGGTTTCTTACCACAGTCCTCAAAAGGAAGCGAACGCAGTTTAAGCATATTTTTGTAAACACATGTTGATAATGTCTGGATGCGATTGGCACGAACTGAATTCTCTTCTGAACTCAGTTTTATTGATAAAATTGCATATAGCTTTAATATTATTTTTAAAAATAACATTTTGGAACACATCTTAGTACAATCGATAAGCAAAAAGTATTTAATGTATAGTAAAGCAATCAATCGATAGGTATTCAACAAAAGGATATTTAGTATTTATCTTACGTCGCGTTAGCCTTCGGGAGCACAATCAACTTGTTGTCGAGAAACTGGACTGAGTTATTAAATTAATGCAGTTCTCTGATTTTGTTTTTTGATGTTTTTAATAACTTATCGGCACACTTATCGTCTTCGTATTGCAGATAAGTCAATCGCACACACAATCTCTTCGGAATTAACAGTTAAAAGTAAATAATTATTTAGCTGCCTCATCACTTCAAACGCTAAATGTTAATAGAATTATTTCAAATGTTTATTGATTTTTTTGTGCAGAAATATTAAAATTTTTATTCTATGATTCCCTTTAAATAATTTGAAGATTTTATAGTTCTGAAATCGGCTCTCAAATTAATAAATTGCCGAACTACAGATTTATCCAAGTAATTCTACAATAAAAAAAATTAGTATTGCTTGAATGTAATAAAGAAAGACGGAAGTTTAACTCACTAAAGTGTCTCCTGTGCAGACTTCTAACAAGTTCTCTGGCTTCACCAGCAGCAAATTGCATAAGGCATGAAGAATATCGAAAAGTTGCTCCACAAGTGGGCTCTCCAGTTCACGAATGCATTTTCGATACTCATTTACATCACAGATGGCGCACATTGCTCCAGCTGTGTTAAACTGCATTGTCTGTAAATGATCATATATAACACGATGCAAACGCACACCAAACTCATGTAATATGTTTCGCAAGTTTTCCCCATCGACACACTTTTTAATTTGCATTATAACTGGTTGCAAATGTTGTACCACATGTAAACAGGCCTACAAAGAGATTTGGTTGTTAGAAATAATTTATGTTAAATCCAAGTGTGTGTTTGTCTCTTTATCTCTTAATAAAACACAACACATTTAAATTTGAGTAAGTACACAGGTTCATGCAGAATTCAATAATCAATGAGTAAATAAATAGAAAAATATGTTGATATCTTAAGCTTACAGATGATGATATTGTATCGACGTCTGTTTCCGGCTTGTAGTCACTTTTTTTTTGTTCACCCTGTAAGTATGATTTTACCCAACTGATAACCACATTGATAGAACGATCTAGACCTTGATCTAACTTTGTTTCGATTTGTTCCATAAGAATTCGTTTTTTAAACACGTAATCGGAATATTTGGATGAATTGCTTTAAAATAATTGAAATCAAATAAAATTTTTGAAGGCAGTAACATGTTTGTGGTACATATTTACTTACTGTATATACGGAATGACTGATGAATTACAAAGTTTTTCCAGCAAGTGAACAATAATGTTTGTTTTTTGCACTACATCAAAGAAATATATTTGAGGGAATGTTTTATTCTCTGCAATAGGAATCGCTTGCAAGCCAAGTTCAAGAGCGTAGTTGACATGCTCATGCATCAGAAAACGTAATAATATATCATTAAGTCTTACAACATTGGTTGGTAGATCCGTTTCAGAAGACAGTAATCGGCAACGTTTAAGTGCAGCTTTCGACTCTTGTAACAAATTAATACACAGTTCTTCGGATAGAAAAGTTTCACCACCGTAATCCTCAATTTGAGCTATATTAATATTGGCTCGTGTGCCAATCAGTGCTTGCATGTCTCGTCTTAATTCTTGAAAACGCTCAGTTTGTTTTTTCTGATGTTTTTTACTTGAATAGAACTTTTCTAGCTCTGAAGAGCATTTGGCATTTAAGCAATTGCATTCGCATTCAATGTAAGAAGCTAGATGTTTTGAAAATATCTGCTGGGTAAGTTTGTTTAGCAAATCTTCGTCTATAGTAGACATATACATATTCAATTCGTTTGATATTTTTAGTGTTCTATAAATAGAGATATGACTTTAAGTAAATTTTCAAAATTTAGGCTTAAGGATGGTTTTTGCATCGATAATGTTCTAAACTTAATCAAAAAGGGAAGCATCAATTCCCAAAATAAAATTTTTTATACATTATACATTTGAAGTTATCTTCAACAAGGTGTTCTAATCTGCTAACTTAATTAATTCTAAGGAAATAGTAGGCACATTTGTGCACTTTCTAAATCATACAACACTGCTCTAACTTACCGTGAATAAAGTTCGTATAAAGTTCTTAAATACTTCTCTTGATCTCTCCTATCTTCTAGTTTTGTTAGAGCATATTGGTGCAGTTTAAGTTGGTAGATATTCAGGATAAACTTGGACATAACTTGTACAGGATTAGCAAAAACCTTTTTAATGATGCCATCATGGTGATTGCACATTGGTACAATACCAATGAAAATATCCTTGCCACCGTACGGAGTCTAAAAGTCATTTAAAAAAATCATTAGTATACAAGAAGATAAGAGATGTTTACCATTTGACTTTGTTCAATGTAAGCATCAATACATTGAGTATAGCCTTTGAAATTTGACAAAATTTGCGCTAGCTTCTTCATTTTTTCAATATCTTCGCATTTTTGAGCAGTTGCAAATTCCTCAATAAGCCGACGTTCTACCTCATCGTATTTCATTTCTATTTTACGCTTGCAATCTTTGAATTTCTCTGGTGGCAAATCTTGCGAAATGGTATAGAGCTTTTGTATGATGTTCGATGCCTCATAGAGGCGTTGTGGGTCGCTGAAAACATCATTTACAATAGGACCCGGAACAAGGAACTCAGACATATAGTTGAGCAGTTTTTGTGCTTCGACTGTCCGACTGCGAGGGGTATTAACATTTTCTAGCTGTTCTCCTAGATGAATAATTTTGCCAGCAACAGAATTTATTTTTTCATCCAGCTGACCGAACCAGTCAATAGAGATTTGATGACGTTCTTGCAGTTTGGTAATCTTCTTTGCATGAGTTTTCTGTTCCTCTGTTAACGATTGCTCCATCCGCGTACATTTTGCTTGTTGTTTCTCTTGCAATATCTTTAAATCTTTTATGGTTTGTATGAAAGTGTCGTGCAACGCCAATGGATTGAAGTCATCTATATTGTTACTAGAGCTTGCCCCAATTTCATTGTTAGTGCGCCATGTCAGCCGCTCTATAAACTCGCCTACTTCGAAGGGTTCCTACAATATTTCCTCAATTTTACACATGATTTACCTTTTTTCAAAAATTACTTGTTCAAATTCTTCCATGTACTGTGAAAGCATCTCTTGTTTATATTCGAATGGAGGCGTCTGTAAAATAACTTATAAATTTTTGGAGTGCTGAAGATATTACTCAGTTAATTTTTACCAGCTGTTTTCTTTTCTATCAATTATCGATACATTAGTGAAGATAACAACAATTGCAAAATTTGTGTCTTCGCTTAACAGGGCGTTTCATAATTTTCGTTTTTAACAAAAACGTCATTATCTAAAAAAAATAAGCTCCAAAATCTAAAACCCGACCACTAAAACTCAGAGCTGTAAATGAATCAATCATTTGAAGATTGAAAAAACAAATATTGCATTAATTTTATACTTAAATCATTAATATTTAATTCTGAATCCATTCATTGATGCATTGCTTTATAGTATGTTTAACCTTTAAACAAACCTTTAAAACGTGCTTTATGCATTTATTGCGTTTAAGAGCCAAAACACGACTTATTTTGAGTGTTTTACCATATAAAATTTAAAGCACTTCACAGCGCGTTTTATTATAAAACACCATTAAAACACTGTAAAGGTCGAAACATATCATGGTACAAATGAAAGGTGGCAACACCTCAAGCTGTCAAAGCTTCATTTTTTCATGAAAATGAGCAGAATAAAAGAAAAATGGAACAGTAAGAAAACATAAACGTCAAACTAAAACGCGAAAAAGGCGGTGTAAACAGTCGTGTTTTGAGATAAAACACAATAGCGATATAACGTGTTTTAGTTTCGGTGTAAATGTGTTATTAAGGTGATATTTAATTCATTTCGGAGCAATCATATTGATTTATATTTTGAATGCATTAATTTGATTTAAATCAGAAAAGATTTCAACTATTTCATTTAAATCTTAAATGATTGCAATTATTTGATTTAATTAAAAAAAGATCAAAATAGATTTAAATCATTTGATTTAAATAAAAAATTATTTCAATCATTTGAATTAAATCACAAAATGAGTTAACTCTGGTATGAAATAAATAAGAAATAATTGCAAATAAACCTTTAAATCTTTTCAGTTACAAAATGAAGACTTGAGTTAACAGTGAAAATCGTTAAATGATCGATATGATTTTTCATTCCGAAGATTTGTCCGACATTTCAAATAACGTACACTCAGTAAGCGTCACTCACATACTATTTTGTTTTCGTGTTACATTATTCTCAGAATGATATTTTTTAGCAAAATTTTTTTGTTTTAATGTCTTAAATGAGGTTTGAACAAAATATATTTATATTTTTTAAGTTCTCATAAGCCCACAGTACCGAATTTTTCCCGCAAAATAAAACCATCAAAAGGGTTGATTCAATACTCTTAAAAACCTATAAGATTTCGCCAACCTTAAGGATTCAAGATCATATATTTTTAATGATTTTCACTGTTCTCTTAAGTCTTCATTTTGTAACTTTAAAGATTTAAAGGTTTATTTGAAAACATTTCTTATTCATGCCATACCTCATTTGGTGGCAACCCTATCCACCATCTTGAATTTTAAAATTCTGACTTCAGATTCGAAATCAGTGACTACCTAACACTGTAAAATTATGTTTAAAACTCTTTAAAATACATATTATTAGGTGGCAACCCTATTATTTCAAAATTTTATAATTTTAAAATTTTATAATTTTGAAATTCTGACCACGGATTCGGATTCAGTGACCCCTTTTTGGTGTATAATTTGTTTTGGTGTATTATTTATAAAAATACAAAAAATTAAGGCGGCAGCCCTATCCACCGACTTGAATTTTAAAATTCTGACTTCATATTCTTAATCAGCGACTCCCTAACACTGATAAATTATGTTTAAAACTTTTAAAAATACATAATATTAGGTGGCAACCCTTCATTAAAAAATTACATTATTTTTAAATTCTGACAACGGATTCGGATTCAGCGACCCCTTTTTACCTGATGTTCGCACCAGCATCGCATTTGTAAAAATAAAAAAATAGGTGACAGCCCTATTACCCATTTTTATTTTTAAAATTCTGTCTTCAGATTCGAATTCAGCAACCTCCTAGCACTGTTAAATAATGATGCGTGACCCATTTTTACCTAGTGTTCGCGCCATCACCGTATTCGTTCTCTGATATAAACCATCTATTGCCAGTGAACAAGCTTTCGTTGCATTGACTGCAGTGAGCTCTCTGACAACGATATCTTAGATCAACAATATCAATGATCTGTTTTTTATTCCTCTATCATGTTTTGTTCGTCTTCGTTGCAATCACACACATGATTTCTTTGCAGCAAGCAAGACAGTGCAGTGCAGTGTGAAATGAACAAATGTTTTGAAACCGGTTTTAAGTGCACCTACGCAGGGCTCTAATACATATGAAAGTCCAGTGACAATGCAATATTATGATAAAAATCTGGCCACACCCCCTTTACCGCCCACAAATCAATAAAAATGCTATATCTCTAAAACTACTGAACCGATTCAGCTGAAATTTTGGCATTAAATTTCCTTCGAGTAGAGGATAATTAACGGAAATGTTTGCCACTCCCCCTTTTACCGCCCACAAATCTATAAAAATGCTATATCTCTAAAATTACGGGGCTGATTCACCTGAAATTTAAACAGTAAAGTTTCATCAAATAAAGCATGGGGTTTATAAAAACCATTTGGCTACACCCCCTTTTACCGCCCACGAATCAATAAATATGCCTATTGTGTATGGCATCTTTACTCTCAGTTGAGTTGCGGTTGCCAAATTCTTATTATCGATGGCAACACTCAGAACAATTGATCAACTCGCTGCTTTTACAGTTGCTTGTCAAGTTTTTGTGTTATTATCGATAGCCACTGTTATTTGGTTTGGTTGCGGAACCTGTCAAAAGTCAGCAACTGCTAATTACTTGTTGCAAGCTGATGGCGTTGTGCAAAACCGAGAAATGGATGCAGCGTAAGTTTTGGAAATTTGTGTTATGTGGATTATTCATAGATTATTTATTTTCATAGAAACATAAAAATTAGAAACAAGCAACAGTTCGAGCGATTGGCAGAGCTTATGCTGGAAAGCGGTGTTTAAAATTTTTTATTTCGTCCAGTACATAACAAAACGCTTCTTTGCTTAATCGGAACTAACTAAGAAACCTGTCAAATTTATTCAAATAAGCAAATTTTTATTCAATGTTTGTATTTACGGTATTATATTACTTTGAGTTTGAGAGTTCCAAAGAATTGGATTTGTCTCTGATTTTCCTTCTTATACGCAACACTTCAACATCACTGCATACGTTTCCGTCATCAAAATATAAATCATTACTTATATCCATATTTATTTGTTTTCTTTCTATAAATGGCTTTTTCCAATTTTAAACTTATTGAATATGTAAAATTTTTAACATGAACTGTTTTCTTTTTGACAGCTCGTTATTGTTTTTTTTGGCAACTCGCTGAAAATAGCAACTTGAAATTGGTTGTGATACGAAATAACAAATGAGAGTTCGGTTGCCTTAAAGTTGGGTTGCTTATTTGGTTACGCAACTCTGTTTGGTTGCCCAACGCAATAGGCCTAAAAAATGCTATATCTCCAAAACTACGGGGCTGATTCAGCTAAAATGTTGGCAGTTAATTTTCTTCAATAAAGGATGGTTCACGACAAAAATGATGCCACACCCCCTTTTACCGCCCACAAATAAATAAAAATTCTATACCTTCAAAAATACGGGACTGATTATAACTTGCTTCGTTCGTATATATGTATGTTTGTATGAATGTACGTCAAAATTTGCAAACCATTTTTCGCAATTTTGCAAGCTTGTTGATATCCGATTAATCGGATAGAATCTTTAGATCTTTAAACCGATAGAATCTTTCCAAAGAAACAACAACAACGTTTTTTCTAAATGAAAAGGAAAAAATCACTAGCTAATTTTATTGCAATTTCGTCCCTGCTAAGGCTTCATCAGAAATCTTTGTGATACGCCGTGCAAGCGCGCACTAGCGAACTGCACCACAGAGGCGATGAAATTTTAAGTGCCAATTTCTCGGTTTTTCTCCCGTTTTATATTTTTACATTTGTTGTATTTTTGCTTTACTTTACTCTTTATGCTTTTATGTATTTATGCCGTATAGAAAAAACCTTAACGTTATAAACATTTTTAAAAATTCATAATAATAACTCCATTGGTTCTGATAATATTCCCATAAAATTTATTAAGATAATATACCCGTTTATTGAGCAGTATTTATTACACTTTATTAATACAATAATTACTACGTCAACATTTCCCACTGCTTGGAAAACAGCAAGAGTGGTTCCGATTAAAAAGAAAGGAAATTCCTGTGCTTTTGAAAACTTTCGGCCTATAAGCATTCTTCCATCACTCTCAAAAATTGTGGAGAGTATTCTCAATGCCCAAATATATGATAATCTGAGCGATTTAAGTAAACTCAGTCAATGTCAATCTGGATTCCGCAATGGATATAACACAACTTCTATGGTACTAGGACTAACTGAAAAGATACGTCACAACTCCAATCAGAACAAGCTCAGTGTACTACTTTCTCTTGACCTGTCTAAGGCATTTGACTTAGTTGACCATAATATCTTAATCCATAAGCTTGCACAAGATTTTCTTTTTTCCAGCTCTGCATGCTCCCTTATTAAGTCCTTTCTAACTGGTCGAAGACAATTTGTCTCTTGTGGTAATCGGTTGTCAAATACTTTAGATGTGCTGAGTGGAGTCCCTCAGGGCTCTGTATTGGGACCCCTATTATTTATGATTTATATTAACAGTCTTGTAGATCAAATAGGTATAGATAGCTCTAATATCTATCTGTATGCTGATGACATATACCTGCTCTTCTCTTCCAACTTTGACTTTGTTGACTCGCTACAAGCTTGCATTAATTACACAACTGATCAGATATTATATTGGATGGATGTGAATAAATTAGTTATCAACTATAGCAAAACAAAAGCTATTATATTTAATATGCCTTATAATAATGATGAAATACCTATTTCAATTTCTATAAATAACATTGAAATTGAATTCGTAGAACACTTAAGATGTTTAGGCATTATAATTGACTCCAACCTCAACTATAAGGCTCATATAAACAAGTTAAGTAATAAGATCAATTTTATGTTACATAAATTATATAGCATGAATACCTACATGCCAACTCCAGTTAAACTTAGTGTTGCACAAGCACTACTTATGCCCCATATCATATATGGGTTAGAGATTTATTCTTGTACTAATCTGTGCAACATTAACCAACTGCGTCGCATCTTTAATAGGATTATTCGGTTTGCTTTCAACATCCAAGTTCGTGATCATGTTTCGGAACATGTTCTTATGTTTCTTCATTGAAATTTTATTAACTATATTGAAATGAGACAAATTTTGCTATTTTACAAAGTTATTAAAACTAAAACTCCAATTTATCTTTGGAATTTATTTAGTTTTACTAGGTCTCGAAGAAACACACAAATATTAATTCCTCGTATCTACAAATCTATTTTTGAGCTGTCATTTCTTATCAAGGTTGCACGTGTATGGAACCTTTTACCTAGTAGCTTTAAGCAATTTTCAGACTCATTAAATACTTTCAAACGTAAATATTTGCAACACGTTAGTGAATTGGCTTAATCGTAACAGCAGGTCTTATTTCGTCTGATATAGGGGTTGTCTTGTGAAAAATTAAATAATTAGGGATTTTAGATTTAGGGTTTCCACAATTTATTATTTGTATTGAAATTGAAAAATAAATATACTATATCATATTGAACTTTAAACTATAATAGAAATTTATAAACATCTTTAATGTAAAATATAAACTTAGACTTACTTGTACAATTATTTACTTGTAATCATATTGGCCTTAATTGGCTTCGATTATACACATGAAATAAATAAATAAATAAATAAATAATAAAATGTATCGCTGAGAAATGCATAGAATTGTTTGATCGATCCTTTATCTTTTACCAGGAAAACTTTTAATGACCATAAATTATTTTAAATAAACTCACACAAATTTATCAACTGGTATCGTTCGTATGCATCCGGTGTAAATGCAATGAAAAAACTTTAAACTCAGTCTCGCACTGCAAAACTTTTAAGAAAATTTCCCCAATCATAATTTAGAAAGAGAATACATTTTTGCATTGACTCCATAAGTTTTGCTACTGAAGTAAATTATTTTGATAACTTAAATTAACCTCTTCAAAAAAGTGTGTTTTTGAATTCTTCACTTTGTACAAAATCGACAATGCAAACAAAATGTTACCTCTTTTACGGATAAGGTATATCGTAAATACGACTCTCTTCAACAAATTCACTTTGAGGTAACTGTAATTGTTTTTTTTTAAGTGATATTAATGCTGTAACGCTCATTTGCTCTTAAACAAAAGTATTAGTCAATAAGCTCCTTAGAAAGCTTAAGAAAATGATTTGGCTATATATCCCAAGTAGTGCACATTCAATTTATATTTACCTTTCAGCATGTTTTTGATCACATAATCTTCGTAAAAATAAAATTATGATGCGGTTGTTATAAAAATGTGATACTAGTTTATTTTTAAATTATTACATAATTAAATTGCGGTTTTTACATTTATTGAGAATTCATCATCATATGTTTTACAAATATTTGCAATTTTTGCAGCAGAACTTTTCTCCAACAACTTTTTTAACATAAGATATATGTTTGTACAACATTTAATATGGAAAACAATGAAAGAACTATTAATCCTTTAGCCTTAATTGTTATTAATTCGTATTATGCAATAATTTATTTTTTCGTTATGCAAATTCCTATTTCCTTGTTGCCTTGCATTTTATTTGGTTATAAATGTGCCGACATATAAAACAGTATCATCCTAATTCTAAATAAAAACATACTTGACTTTATTGAACAACAGCCTTACAAAACAAATTCAAGTTTGAAATTTATCTGCGTGCATCAGATTGATGATGATGGTTGGCTGCCGGTGAGTGCTTCTGCTGCTGCAAATGCAAATGTGGGTGCATGGCTGGCTGTGTTACTGATGCAGAACTTTTGGGCAGCTCGAAGGTATGAGTAGAGGATCCACTATTTAAAGCACTGGTTTTACCTGCCGACGATGAAACTGTTATTACTGAAGCAGCAAGATCCAAGCCTGACGCACGTTCACCATCTAAAATATTGCTTATGGAACTCGAGTCACATAAGGGAGTTTCTACGAGTTGCTGAAGATTCCGCAGTTCGGTAGATCGTAAGCTAGCAGATAAACTTTCACTAGACGCCAACGAGGTTGAAAGCGGTGAGTTTCTGTCCATTGATGAAGCTATATCTGAATTAAAAATTAGTCAAGTTTCATAAATTATGTTAACTAAGTAAATATAAATAAAAAATTATATATATTCCATATATTTTGATTAATTTTTATTCCTACGAGCCTACGAAATACCTTTGGCAGCTCGTCAATTAATTTAAGCTAGGATTACCGAACTTGTAAAAAAAAAATATAATAAATACTAACTAGTAAGAATTATCATGTTTTAGTGTATTCTACGTTTTAAATATTGTGTTATTTGGAAAACTTCATTTTATATAGGTCGTGATTTTTATTTAAGTACCTAGAATTACAGGCTCAGAGTACGTTTGGAATATAAAACTATATGAAGGGCTTATTGCAAGAACATAAGCTACATACAAAACATTTTTAAATAATCGACCCTAAAGTTTTGAAAAAAGCTATTTTTGAAAGAAGAAATGGAATTGAACGCGGACACTTTTACAAATAGGTTAGAAAACTAATAAGAAATAGCCAAAATCTCTTCAGTTGTTGTTGGCAATGCATTGAGTTATGCATTCAGTAATGTATTCATGTGGCTTATCACGTTATTGCAATAAGCCCTTCATATGTAAAAAATATCAAGTTAAAACAAAAATTTTTATCGACGTCACTTTATATTTTGCTGAGTTTTTATTTCATTTAACCAAAATCCAAACATAGAGTGCATAGTTAAGATCAAAACTTACATATTTTCCTAATTTGAAGGTAAATATTTATTAATTAGAATGCATGGACAGAAAAAGCTTACATATTTAAGGTAGTAGAAATTAACCTAAAAGGATTGCATTTCTGCAAAAAAGTCAAATTTTAAATTTTATATATTAATTCGTGAACATCAAAAGTTGTCGTCTTTTTAATATTTATTTTAGAAGAAGGCTAATGAAACTTATATCATTCAAAAGGTACTGTACCATAGATGTGCCGAAACATGTTGGATTTTAAATCAATTTAAGGCCGACCTATAACAAGAAATATGAGGATTGAACGTATATATTTTTAGTAAGGGATCTCAGGCTTACTAAGAGGTAAATAATATAATAAACTGGTCATTTCAGCCCTTGGAAGGACTTTGACCTAGCTTCTATTGATCAATTGTGTTGTGCGTGTTATTAAATGTTTGATCCCAAATGACCGAGAACTGGACCTACGTGTTTTAGGCCGACTCCGAACGGCTTTATGTTCTCAAGAAGCTTTACATGGCAATTTTTACTCTCTGAGGTTTGCCATTGTCTGTAGAGAGGTGACGACCGAACAGAAAAATTAATTCAAATCTGTCTGAGCTGTCTGAGCTGGAATCGAACCCGGGCTATTGCGGTTCTTTAGCTTAGGGGCCACGCACTCTACCCACTAGGCTACGGTCGCCACTAAGTGGTACTAAGAGGTATCGGATGAAATCTCTGGGTGAGGGTTTTGCAAAATGTGATTAGATTTTATATTAGTGACCTTTGACCTGAAAAATGAGCGTAGAAAGAGCACTTTCTAAATTAAGTCTAAACATTTTTCACAGATAGAATGTTAAAAAAAATTAAAATTATTTTGACATTAAATACTAGTATATTGCGAATTATTTTAAAACTTAAGATTTTTTTAGTACAACGCATTTTCCCAGTTGTAAATGGACACAGGACATAACTATTTTTTTCTTATATATAATGTAGCTGCGGGGCCTCCGAAGTGTGTTTACGATTCTCAATTACATTTGTTTGGGCATGGCCGCCAAAACACTGATGACATTTCCCTAACACAGTAAGCGACAATATGATTAGGTATGCACAAGATAGGAGAAAACAAAAAAATGACGCATAAAATTGGAGAGAACACAAATAAATCGAACGACAATCCTCTCTACGCCAAAAACACAACGAAAATTAAAGAGAAAACACCGAAAAGAAGCAAACAAAAGCAAATGACGTCACAAATTATTTCTACAATAATTTGTACAATTTAATAAACGAAGTTTTGACCTTCTATCTAGCACTTCAGAGTTAATGTTAAATAAAATTTTATTTTATATATAAAACTTTGTTCTGGCTTAAACAAAAAAATTAATAGTTTTCACAAACACTTGCAGTAAAGTCAAAACTTCTTGTTAGAGAACACCAAGAATAATAGATAAAAGGATTACGTATTGCGCAGGTCCGTCATGTCGTTTACTTTTCATTAGATCGTAGACAATTATTTTTACGATCTGCGCAATCTATTATTCTGTCATTCTTGAGAGAACACGATGTTGCTACACAGACGAATAAATTTAAACTGTTGTTTTGACAATGAAAAGAAAATTATGTGAGCACAAAGAAGATTTCGTTTCCGTTTACAGTTCTGCATTACAATGTCATCACCGACAAATTTTTACAAGCGGATTGTTAAGGCAAAGTCTTCGCCTCAGAATGTACAAAAAACGATTGAAATTTAAAGTTTTGATTTTGCAAGCAAATATCTTTGACATTTTCTCAAACGATTTTCTTTAAATTTTCTTTGACTGAAAGTGCAATTAAATCACTAAAGTATAATCTTTACCATCAAATCACCAAGTCTTTGTTTTCTAAAAAACCTACAATATTCAATGTCCGCTCAAAAAAAATGTTTGTTTTTTAACACTTTTTTATTAGATTCACTTCATGTCTATCCCGTACAAATCTTGGAATCCTTTTTTAACCAACTTCCCGATGAGCTAGAGTTTTGAAACTTAAAATATAGCTCGGAACTGGATGATCACTTATATAATGGATCAATAATCACTTATTTTCTTGTCTGTACATTTATTTGTTTGGCTAATATACGATGTTATTTGATACGTGCATACATACATACATACATATTAAAAATAAAACAAAAATACTGAAAAGCTCATTGACATTTTTAAATTTAAAATTTTTTATAAATTTTGATTGATAAATGAGTTGTTAAGAAAACTCAGCATAAAACTGTGTGTATGTGTAAAAAGTGTTGTGCGTATTAGAAAAAGCGTGAAAAAATAAAAACAAATTAAAAAAAAGTAAAGAAAAAATTGCGATAGTCAAAGAGACAACCACACAACGCAAGCGACGTCTAAGAAGGAGAAGTCAAATACGACAAGAGAAGCTTTAACAGGAATCGGAGGCAGACAAGTCGGCAGACAGGAATCGGAGGCAGATTATTCAAACGGCATAAGCGAGAATTTGCAGAAAAACAGCGGTTTATTGAACGCGCTCATAACGCGCAACGACATGCTGAAGCAAAAGCAAATGAAACAGCCGAGGAGCACATCTCCCACCTTGCTAGTGATGCACTTCGTCATGCCAGCCCCACTCTAGGAAAAATTTGCTCAAGCAAATTGAGAGATTCTCCTAAAAACGTGGGGCGGATTCTCTATAGAGAATAGTAAGGAGTGTTACATTAATTAAAAATTTGGATACTAAGATTATTATTATTTAAGTAAAAAAAAAAATTTAATATGCCACGTTTTTAAACCGATCTAAAAAGTATATAATAATTTCTATGTCACTTTTTCTATGCAAGATTTTTAATGCAATACATGTGTAAACTAAGCTAATGCGAACTAAAAATCAAATGTAACAAATCCCTGTACAATCAAATGTAACAAATCTATGTACACATTTGGAGTGTTACGTGTGCCCCACGTTTTTAGGAGAACTAAAAGCCCCACTTTAGAAGAAATTATTTTATACTATTTAGTGAGTTTTAATTTCTCACACTCTTTCATGTGACATATCATTTATCCATAAAAATTTATTCGTTTTGGCACAAAACTCAATAAAAAATTTCCAAGTTTCTATCATTAATAATCATGGGCGAAGAATATGCTTGGAAGAAATGTTGGGGAGATAAATGTCGTAACTCTTTTGGATGTTAATTCGGGAGAGATATAAACTGTGTTGGTTCTTTCAGTGAAGCTACGGAATGGCAAAGTTTGTGTTAATTTGTATGTGTTAATGTTGTGTTTGCACTCAAGTACACAAAATTCAACGCTTCAAAAATGTAAAATGAGTACTGTCATCTACGTTATGCATCTATAATGTTCTGTTTTCTCAAATGTACGCTACGTTAGTGTTAATTTTTGTTCACTGATTTACAGACAGTTGGTTGAATTTCAACTGCAGTCGATACTAGTTGTTTGAAATATGCATATATCGTTCCAAAGCAGCGATATATTTACGTTCGATATTCGAAATTAATAAAGATTGGGAGTTATTTTAATAACGTACTTTTAAAATAAAAATCGTAACAAATAAAATGCAATACCTATTTACATTCTAGAGCTATTTTTGTTTTAAATACAGCTCGCACACTCTTAAAAGTTAAAATAGATATACTTATGTATTTACTAGAGAACTACGTGAGAACTGCTCAAAACAAGAAATTTTCTAAAAAAAACAGTCTCGTACACAACCTGCAAGAGTCTTGGGAGTGTTTATATAATTGCATTTACTTCAAGCTAGAAATTATTATATAGCAAAAATTTAACGAAAATAATTAATATTTCCGCCGGAGTAACCACCAGAGGAGGGAAATGTATCACCCGTTCCTGGAAAATTCTATGAGCTGATGCATTTTTCTTTTGCCCTTAACATTTCTTTCGAGCACATTCACCCTTTACTTTCATACTCCTTAACATGCCGTTGCTACGGGACATGAATCATGATAAAACAACTGTCAAATTCAATTTCTTAGCATGAATATGTAAAGCAAAATTTTATACGTGGGCATTCTATGTTATAATTTTCCATTTTGAAATGAAATGAAAGAAGAAGCGAAAAATTACAGCTCATTTATTTCAGAACATGAGCAAAAGTGCTCTTCACCTGCAATATTCATGTTAAGAAAACTTTCTCCATGATTTATGACTCGTGGAGACCGCGTGTTAAATTCAGGGTACCCATATCCCCATAGCGGGTGAATGTCTTCGGAATATTTGTGGTAGGTGAGAAAATAATAGGACTAGCTCATCCATTTGACCCCTTCAAGGGCCGTAATTTTTTATGAACGATTTTTAGCACTTTTTTTACTTTTTTGTGTTTTTTATGTGGGGAACTCCAGAAGGGTGTAAAAAAGGGACTGGTGTGTCTGGAAGAAATGTACAGGGTGAAAAAATAATAACCATCTCACACATATGAAACCTCAGGGGTCGAATTCGGAAGAGATAAGAACTTTTTTGACATTTTTTTATTTTTTTGTGATTTTTTCCACTAGAAGGGTGGAAAAAAAAATTCGAAGATGAACAAATAATAGAACCACCTCAAACATTTGACTTCTCTAGGAGTAAATTCGGTATAGATATAAACTATTTTTGGCATTTTCCTTTATTTTTTGAAGGGAAAACGTCAGAAGGGTGGCATATACGGGGTGGATGTATGTCGAAGAAATGTTAGTAGGGGGAAAATAATAAGACCTCTATAGGTTACCGTAACCCTCTAGAGGACATCGTAAAATGTTTGCAAAACAATAATTTCTTGCTTGAAGAAACTGTACATTTGACGAATGTTTAGTGTTTTGCTCTTATCTTATGACCACTCTAACCCTCAAGCAAGGAGTCATGTGTTAGTAACTGTGCTTAAGTAGGTATGACATACTTGCAAGTTGTGTGCAAACATCAAATGGACACAAGACGTAATAAAGACAAGTATAGCACGAGTTGTCTTGAGAATGCAAGACACTCGTTGCAGATCTCTGGTATGTATGTACATTCGAGATTTCAAGATTTGTTTCACTTACCTGTTTTTTCAGTATCGGGCGAGCTTATAGCCACTGGAGCTTGCGTCTTATGAAGCGAAACAATTTTTTCCTCCATTTGTAAAATAATAGTTTTCTGGACTTCATATTTTTTGTTCAATACCTGCAATCGAAAAAAAAGCAAAAATACAATTTTAAAGACATCGAAAACTATCCAATTCAATCTAATGAAATTTTACAGAGCTTCTGATAAAGATTTGATATTTATCAGCAAAGGAGTTACGAAAAAAAGTTATTTTCATAATAATTTCTGATCGTATATTTAATTTTGAATTCAATTGGAGCTAAAACCATGAAAAAGGGTGGACATAATCCCAAATTTTAAATTTCCTCATTTCCTCATATTGGGATAATGGACATAATCCTAAATTTTAAATTCCCTCAAGAAAAGGGGATTTGGGATTATGGCTAGTTTTAAAAAGGTTATATGCCAAAAAAAAAAAAAATAGTCTTAAAATAAATTTGGTAATTTGTTTATTGTAATGGTGATATAAAAAACTAACCCGAGAAACAATTTGTGTCCATACCAAATTACTCAGCTACAAAAGTCCCGAGTATCAGATCCATTTTATTTTTAAAATCGCAGTAACGAAAAACTGTGAAGTTTATACTACGTTTACATATAGAGATTAAAACGAGGTTAAGGCCCTCTACGAGATTAACTCATAAATCTTGTTGAATTTTATTAGATTAGCCATAGAAAAGTTAAACTCATTCTGAAGTAGGTTAAGACTACGATTGCACATAGAGATTAAAACGAGGTTAAGGCCCTCGACGAGATTAACTCCTAAGTCTTGTTGAATTTTATTAGATTATCCATAGAAAAGTTAACCTTATTCTGAAGTAGTTTAATAATTAATATTCTTGCTTATGTTCTAAAAAAAGTTTGGAACTCTGTAAATATTGGGAAATTCTTAAAAATTGCAGTGGGAATAAAGAAAACTGTTTTATTGAAGGAAAATATTTTTGATCCAACAGTCGGAAAGTTCAGCCTCCACGACAACACCTCCGATAACGGAATGAGGCTGATTGACTTCGCCGCAGCACGAAACATGGTCGCAAATAGCACTAGATTCAAGCATCTCAATATTCATAAAGCCACCTGGATGTCCCCTGATCAAATAACAAAAAATCAAATGTTCTAAAAAAAGTTTGGAACTCTGTAAATATTGGGAAATTCTTAAAAATTGCAGTGGGAATAAAGAAAACTGTTTTATTGAAGGAAAATATTTTTGATCCAACAGTCGGAAAGTTCAGCCTCCACGACAACACCTCCGATAACGGAATTAGGCTGATTGACTTCGCCGCAGCACGAAACATGGTCGCAAATAGCACTAGATTCAAGCATCTCAATATTCATAAAGCCACCTGGATGTCCCCTGATCAAAAAACAAAAAATCAAATTGATCACGTTTTGATCGACGGAAGGCACTCTTCCAGTGTATTGGATGTACGCACGATCCGTGGTGCAAACATTGACTCGGATCACTATCTTGTGGCAGCCAAGATCCGTACACGTCTGTGCGCAGCTAAGTATACACGCAACCCTACACAGAGAAAGCTAGACGTCGACAAGCTGCAATCGAAACAGACAGCCGATGCTTTCGCCACTCGACTCTCACTCCTGCTTCAAAGCACTCCTCCAATCGATGATATATGCGCGCAGTGGACACACATTTCCAACTCCATGCGTGCGGCTGCTGAAGAGGTGATTGGCTACCAAAAATGATGAAGTTCGGACAGCTATAGCTCGGCTTAAAAATAACAAAGCCGCGGGAGCTGATGGCTTACCTGCTGAGCTGTTTAAGAACGGAGGCGAAGCTCTACTAAAATTCATTCACGAGCTTCTATGCAGAATATGGTCGGAAGAATGCATTCCGAACGATTAGAATCTCAGTGTGCTCTGCCCAATCCACAAGAAAGGCGATCCCACTATCTGTGCCAATTACCGTGGGATAAGCCTTCTTAATATCGCATATAAGATCCTGTCGATCGTTTTATGTGAAAGATTGAAGCCTGAAGTAAACGAACTGATCGGATCTTATCAGTGTGGCTTCAGCCCTGGAAAGTCCACCATCGACCAGATTTTCACGCTTCGACAAATCGTGGAGAAGACTCAAGAAAAACAAGTCGACACCCACCATCTTTTTGTCGACTACAATGCCGCCTTCGACAGCCCAATAAGGAAGCACCTGTACTCCACCATGTCTGAATTTGGTATTCCTGCAAAACTAATACGACTTTGCAGGATGACACTGAGGAACACCAGCAGCGCAGTTAAAATCGGGAAGGACCTCTCCCCACCATTTATTACCAAACGAGGTTTCAGACAAGGTGATTCCTTATCGTGCGACTTTTTCAACCTAATGATGGGAAAGATCATCCGAGCTGCTGATCTGAGACGTAGTGGCACAATATTCTACAAGAGTGTTATGCTGCTTGCGTATGCTGATGACATCGATATCATTGGCCATAATACGCGCGAAGTCAGTGCAGCATTTTCCAGATTAGAAAGAGAGTCAAGTCGAATGAGTCTGGCAGTGAATGCAGATAAGACGAAATACTTAGTGTCAACAAACAAACAGTCCCAGCGTCTTGGAACCCACGTTTCCGTTGACAATACCTCCTTCGAGGTTGTGAGGAACTTCGCTTGTCTGGGATCCAGCATTAATTCAACCAACGACATCAGCATTGAGATCAAACGAAGAATAACTCTTGCCAACAGGTGTTACTTTGGGCTCAGTAGGCAATTGAGAAGCAGAGCCCTCTCTCGACGAACGAAAATCACGCTCTATAAATCGCTCATCATGCCTTTACGCATCACAAACCTGGACGCTGAGCAGTTTAGATGAAAAGACTTTAGGAGCATTCGAGAGAAAGATTCTTCGTAAGATCTACGGACCAATGTGCGTCAATGGCGAGTACCGAATACGGTGGAATGATGAACTGTATGAGCTGTACGCTGACATCGATATAGTCAAGCGCATTAAAATCGAGCGGCTTCGCTGGCTTGATCATGTTCAGCGCATGAAAGACGATGCTCCAGCGAAGAAAACATTCGATTCGGTACCCAGCCGCCGCTGGCGGTCAACGCAGAAGAGGACGACCGCATCTTCGTTGGAAAGACCAAGTAGAGGACAACCTGACGAAGCTTGGAAATTCCAACTGGCGCCAGCAAGCGAAAGATAGAAATGGCTGGCGCAAATTCTTAGATGAGGGCAAGACCGACATACGGTTGTAGCGCCAACTAAGTAAGTAAGTAAGTTTTATTGGAGGTCAATAAGGGCTATGTTATGGTGGCGGTTATATTATCTCTGGTCACGTGTTTTCAAGCTAAAACACAAATGCTATGAATAATTTCACAGCGCGACCTGCTTTGACCCCATGATTTTTGATTAAAGTTCCCATTTACATTGAAACAACAATTCATGACGTGCCCTTGACCGCCACCATATCATAGCCCTAACCTAAAACCAAACAACAAAGCAACGAAATGTCAAAACTAATCTCTTTCTCACTAGTGTAAAGACCCCTTTTCCACACGGAAGGTTTTCTTGCCAAGAGGCCTGCGATACAGGCAAGTCTGTACTGGCAAGTTTTTCTTCTGTGCTGTTCTTTCTTTGATGCTGTGCTCTTCTTTTCTTTGTATTTTCGACTTGCTGGCAAGAAAACTTGCCGTGTGGAAAAGGGTTAAAACAGTGTAGATTACAAAAGGGGATTTTTTTAAATCTTGTTTTAATCTCGTAAGTAAACGTAGTATAATACTAAAGGGTATTTTTTTAGAGGTTTGTTTTCGAATAGAGTTAAAACTGGCATTTTGTGGTCAAATCTGGCAACTCTAATGTCATTTATGTTCAGTTTGGTTTGCCATTTCATCATGAACAGGTTGACAAAAGAATAACGCTTGCAAATCGTGCAAATTTATTTCGAAAATAATGGTTCAGTTCGCGAAGTTTAGCGCAAGCTCCGTCCATTTTATGGTCGACATAATCGTCCATCAGAGCAATTAATTCGGTTAACCATGGGTCGTTTTCGCACTACGTTTACTCTATGTGATAATACGCATCCGCAGAGACGTCGGACAGTGCGCACCGAAGAAACAATTACCGTTGTAGACCAAAATGTTGAAAAGGACCCGAATGAATCGATTCGCCACCGTGCACAGCAATTGGAGCTTTGTCCATCAACTTTATGGAAGATTTTGCGCAAAAATCTTGGCTTGCGACCTTACAAAATCCAGCTTGTGCAAGAATTAAAGCCGCGAGACCATGCAATGCGTCGTGATTTTGGTGTATGGGCCGAAAATGAGATTGATCTCGATGCTGATTTTCATCGCAAAATTTTGTTCAGTGATGAGGCTCATTTTTGGTTGAATGGCTACGTCAACAAGCAAAATTGCCGCATTTGGAGTGAAGAGAATCCACATGAGACCCTTAAGACGCCATTACATCCACAAAAACTGACTGTTTGGTGTGCTCTATGGGCTGGTGGAGTCATTGAGCCATACTTCTTCCGAAATAATGCTGGAGAGTCAATTACCGTTAATGGAGACCGGTATAGAGCCATGATAACCGACTATTTTGTTCCCGAATTGGATGGCATGAATGTGGATGAGTTGTGGTTCCAACAAGACGGCGCTACATGCCACACAGCGCACGTCACAATCGATTTATTGAAGGAAACATTCGATGAGCGCATAATTTCGCGGAATGGACCTGTCAATTGGCCACCAAGATCGTGTGATTTGACACCATTGGATTATTTTCTTTGGGGATATGTGAAGTCGCTCGTCTACGCCAACAAACCAGAAACGTTAGAGGACTTGGAAGCCAACATTCGTGGCGTTATTGCCGACATACGGCCCCATATGCTCGAAAAAGTGGTTGAAAATTGGACCTGTAGAATTGGCTTTATTCGAGCCAGCCGTAGCGGCCACATGCCCGAAATCATATTTAAGCATTAATGGCATAAAATCCTTCCAATAAAGCCAAATTGATGGACATTAAAACGATTTTCTTGTGTTTTATTTCAATTCGAAGTTCTATACCTCTAAAAAAACACCCTTTACTAATGGAAAAAAAAAATTTAATCAGATATTGATATGAAGCCGAATGCAAACGAGCTTCAGCGAACAGGACCCTAGAAAAAAATCATATATTGTGTCAATAAAGTAGATGATATGTTTATTTTGAATAATTGCCTTTGCTGCAAGCAGTTTGTGGATTATTCGCCCGCATGAGGGCGAAGTCAACAAACTACTTGCGGCGAAAGCAATTATTGCTCATAGAATTGCCGAGTGAAAAACGGCCCTTTGCAGCGCATGCAGAACCATAACAACAATATCAGTAGCAACGTTGCCAGTTATGTTGGAAAAATCCCATTCTTGGTAATTTTCAATTGCCCTTAGGAATTTTTGTTTCTGGGAATTCCTATTAAAGTTTTTACTTCAGCGTGTTATTTTTTAATTGGCGTGGAAATTCAGCGGGGTATTATTTAAATTTCCGTGGGGGTTTGGTAATATTCTTCTAACATTTTTTTTTTTTAGTAAGCAAAGTTTCTTTGTGGTATTTCTAAATGTTTTTTAAATTGTTTGTGCATATAGGACTTATTGTGGTATTTTTTAATGCGAATGAGATTTTTGTGGCAATTTTAAATGCATATGGAATTTGTGATGTTATTTTTAAACCCGTGGTATTTTTGTGGTAATTTTTAATGATCGTGAGATTTTTATTTTGATATATTTTTTTTCGGCAGAAGCTTTTTTGTTTATCTTTACAATGGTAACTTTTTGTTGTATTTCATTTGTTATTGTGAAAAAAATAACTTTTTGTCGGAATTGTTTTAAATTTTAACTGGCAACCTTGGCTGGTAGTAGTACATTTTTTTGTAGCCACATACTGGCTCTCTAGCTACATGCATCTGTATTCTCTATTGCATTACAACCCAACAAGCCATGAATGTTACTGGGCCAGCTTAACGGTACTTAAAACGGCAGCGTCCGATTTGCTGGTATGAAAATGACATGTTTTTTGTATCTTGTTCTCTATATAATTGTAAAGCCCTTTTTTGTATTTATCAAGAATCGAATTGAAATTTATGTCATATTCGCTTGATGCGTCGTTTGTTCTTGTCTTTTTTCCCTCTCTTTTGCACTCGTTCGCCAAAAAACTCTGAGATATGCATTGAATCTTGTATTGAAATCAAGGTAGTGCAGTTAAGTTTAGTTTTTTGTTGCAACTTAAAAAAAACCATTTCAAGAAAAGGTTACAATTGTTTAACAAAAAATAAAATTAATATATAACTTAAAGTTTTTTATATGACCTTGTTATTTATTGTTTTGATTTTCTATGATTTAGTTACAAATTCTAATTGTTTGATAGTTTAAATCATTATTGATTTTAAATACAAATTATAGTTGTTTGATTCTTTAAAATCGTTTATTGGGCTTTAAGTCAGGTTAGAACAATTAATTGCTCTAACTAGTTAATCAATCAGCTAACTGATTAATCAGCTAGTGATGTTTTTTTTTTCTTTTCATATTGAAAATGTTGTTGCTGTTGTTTCTTTGAAAACATTCGTTGGAGCAATTAATTTTTCTAACCTGACCTAAAGCTCAATAAACGATTTTAAACTATCAAACAACTAGAATTTGTATTTAAAATCAAGAATGATTTAAGCTGTCAAACATTTAGAATTTGTATTTAAATCATTGAAAATCAACATTAATATACAACTTATTAAATGGTACGCTTATATATGAAACACGCAATGCATAGTTTGCTGACAACGAGACGGTCCGCTTCAGTGCTTTTAAAAGTGCACACCGTTTTCAACCGAGCCGATTGGCTATATGGGAAACGAAAAAAATGAAAGCAACTGATGTGTATTTCTATGTGTGTTTTACATACATATTAATAAAAAACAACAACAACAACAAAAGCAGCAAAACAACGAACGACGTGATTACGAACCAAACAACCAAACACAACAACAAAAACAACCTTCAAAACAGCTTAAGCAGCTACTGCAACTAAGCAGCTTGTGCATTTCTCATACGAATATATGAATTTTTCATCTTCTTAGATTTTGCTATTTTATTAGATATTCGTTTTATTCTCACTAAAACTGATATTTTGGCATTTATTTTTTCTTTGTACGATGAATATTAAAGGCTGTAAGTATACCCCAAAGTGTCAAATATCACTTTGAAAAAATTTGTGAAAATTACCCCCATACAAACCGCGCTGTAAGACGCAGTTCTACGTCAAAATAACACTCTGAAAAGGCTACTGCACACCTGCCAAGATCAATAAAAATATAGTTCCATTCAGTAGTTCATTAAATATCTCGGATTATATCTATATATAGACGACTGACTTGTCAAGAACACATAAAAAAACAAACGTCAGCAAGTTACCAATAAAACCAAAAAGCTTTACAGTCTACAAGGACATAAATCTCAGCTTAGTTTGGACAACAAAATAAGAATTTATAAAACCATTAACTAACCTACGTGGACTTAGGGAATACAGCTGTGGGGTACAGCCTCTAAATCAAATAAAGCAGTGCTTCAAAGGCTCCAATCAAAAACATTAAGGATGCTAATTGATGCCCCTTGGTGTGTGTCAAATTTTGCAATTCAAAACGACCTTAACATGCACGACCTTAACAGTTATCGAAGAAATTCAAAAATATGCCGAGAGGTACATTAACAGACTAACAGCCCTATTCTAGCAAATTAACAAATTGTTAACCAGTATTTTGAATATTTCTATGTTTTTGTTGTAATTTTTTTATTTCAAAACAATATTTGAAGCTCAAACACAAAAAATTTTGATAAAATTTTGATAAAAACTGCTTTTCAGTTATTGACAATTTCATTAAAAAAATTTTGTTTTTGAGCTTGAAATTTTATTTTGAAAACAACAAACACATAGAAATATTCAAAATACTGGTTAACAATTTGTTAATTTGCCAGAATAGGGCTGTAAGTAACGACTCCAATGTTACTGCGATATGTTTGATAGGCGACTCTGAAGAGAGAAGAAGACTCAAACGGTTCCATGTTCTGGACATACCATACACGAAATAAATACTAATAAGCACTCTTAAATATAATAAATATATGTACATTAAGGTGTCTTGAAAAAAAGTTCCATTTGTAACCATCTAAAAATGAGCCTTGGTGTGTTTTATGACGAACCCCTTAATATTTTGGAAATAACGAAAGCCTCCAGTGAGCTAAGCCATTTTGCAAAAACATCCAAAAATCATGTTTTTCGTAAATATGTCGGCAAGTGTAATAATTGTAACAAATTATTGGCCTGAAAAAGTTCTTAAAATCTGCATCACATGTACACGTGTAGTACGTGTTTAACATTTACGTGTAGTTCGAGTACGTGTTTTCAAAAACGAACTTCACGGAGTTCGAACTTCCGTGTACACGTGTAGTTCGAAACATGTTCTTAAGTTGGAACTCTACTACAAACTAAAGTCAAGGTAAGCAAGAAATTATTAAAAAACATCCTTATTAACCTTAATCCGTTCTTTGTGTAAATTTTACACACTTTTTAATTTCAAGATGATATTTCTTTAATAGAAATTTATCAAATGGAGCTAGGATTTTGTTTTAATGTAAAAATCGTATGTAAAATTTATGTTTTTTTACGTTTTTTCACGCTAGGTGTCACTGCTACCCTGCAAAAAAATTTCTCTAATAGCTTCTTGTGTGTAAAATTTACACACCATAATCTTGGCGCGCATATGTCACTGTTCTTTTGCGTCATTGTTAATTTTTGTTTCGATATTTTTCACATTTTAATTTTTTTAACTAGCCGACACCAAAAAAATTTTATCAGTGAAACTGCACGTGTAAATTGTGGTCAAATACCGAATTCGGAGCCTGTGCGATCTATAATGGTAAAGCTATTCAATATAGCAAATTTGGGTTGTATAGGAGGTGTCACGCCCCTTTTCCAATGCAAAAACCATCCTTGGTATGTGTTTAATAACTTCCTAAAGTTTTACGAAACCGAATTCCGATGCTGTGCGACCTTTTATTCCAAAGCTATTCGATATCGAAAATGTTGGGGTATATTTGAGGTGGCACGCACCTTTTTACAATCAGCACCAAACCTCACAGGATCATTTTCGAAACTTTTCTACAGTTTCCCTTGACAACTTCATAAAAATTGGTTCAGCGGTTTCGGAGTCTTTACATGATATACATGAATACATATATTTTGATTTGACTTTATTTTATAAAGATAGATGGGCGGAAAAAGTAGGCGTGACAACATTGATATATATGGTGACCGCCACTTGGTCCCATTGCACCTACATACCAATTTTCACTATAAAAACGTGAACATCTCAGGAGTTAGAATGATTTCGATAAAGTGGGTGTAGATTTATTGCGACCATAGTAAACATTTGAACTAAACTACCAAATTTTAGTTTTATCCGATCAAACCCGTCTGATATATAGAACTTCCATTGATTTTTGGGCGGTAAAAGTGGGCGTGGCAACATTTTTCTACATAGTTCACTATCAAAACTTGAACAACTCAGGAATTAACATGTTTTCGAAAAAGTAACCATCTAAACAAAATTTTAGTTTTCTTCGATCAAAACCGTCTGATATATAGAATATTTAATGGTTTGATGGGCAAAAGCGTAAATTTAGGTTGTATGGGAGGTACCACGCCGCCTTGTCCAATCGACACCAAACTTCCCAGGAACACTCTCAAGATGTGAAAATTTGATAAAGATCGGTTCAGCGGTATTCGTATCTAGAAATAAGGGACCGATGAAGGTTAAAGGAAAAAGAACGTGTGTTATTGAGAAAACAGTAAATTTTTATCGTCTTAACCGAAGTGGTTTTGTAACATGAAGAATCTATTAACATTAGCAGTGAAAAATTTACTGTTTTTAAAAAAAAAACTAGAGTGAAAACTGCAGTGTTTAAACGCTTTATCTTAGCTGAAATCTTAGGCCCTACCAAATAGGCCGACACCAAATAGCAACATCTAGTGTAAAATTGGTATCGGCGTTTTCATTTTCGATAACTATCCCAAAGATATTTTTATTTATAAATTGTCGTCGTAGTCACGTCAGTGTTAGCTGACACAAATTTAACAATAGGGGTATTCACGATTTAGTGCACTTGCCTGTGCAGTTGACTTGTGCATTTAAGTTTTCGCGAACACACCACTATCAATTTTGCAAAGCTGTCAAAATTTTCAATGTGCACAAGTACACAACTGCTCAAGTCCACAAGAGGCTGTAAGGTGCACAAGTCCTCAACTGCCCAGGCAAGTGCACTGAATCGTGAATACCCTTAATAATTTAATGTCTACATCGACTCAAAGTGACGATATATAATCGACGCTGACGCCTACTATGGTAGGGTTGATTATACATACATATGAGATGATCTGATTTAAATATTTTTTATGAATATAAATTGTTGCACCAACCTTAAACTTCTCCTCATATTCATCCTTAACTGTTCTCAGCAAACGCTTCTGCTCAGTTATTACCTTTTCGCTGTTGACGAGTTGCGATTGAAGATCGCTTATTTTATGCCTTGCACTGTCCAATTGAGAAGACTTTTCTTCTAACAAGTGTTTAAGCTCTAAAATAAATTATTAACAAATTAAATTCACCATTTTTCGTAATTTTTACAGCTTATTTACCCTTGAGTTCAATACTAAAGCTATCCTGTAACATTGACAATTCTTCGTCGCGTGCTCGGTAGTTATCCATTTCAGCCAAACGGTCACGGCATTTTATTTGTACTTCACCCATGACCACAAATTCAGCTTCTAAATGCGCCAATTCTTGTTTGCACTGTAAACCAATTTCGGCTTGAATTTGTGCATGTTGGCATTCAGTATTCATGTTGAATATTTGACCACGCAATGATTCCAACTCATAGTTCATCTCTTTTCTATTAGTAAGTTCTTCGTTAAGACGCGCTTGTAAGTTTTCCTTGGCATGCCGCAAACACTTGTTTTGTTCCATTTCATTTTGATACATAGTCTTAAGTCCAACAAGTTCTTCTAAGAACATTTCTTGGCGTTCATTTGTGACTTTTGTTGTTTCATCTATTTGTCGCATTAACTCTTCATTCTTGGTTGCAAAGTTTTTCAATTGCTCGCGTAAACGATCACGTTCCATCTCAAGACTTCTCTTATCCCGACTACGCCCCATTAAGCGTCGATTACGTTCAGCGTGAATTTCACGGCGATAGCGTTCATATTGTAGTTGCAGGCAAAGTAATTGAAATTGTTCCTTGAAAATTAAAGCATACAAATATTTTGAACAAGGCATTTTCTTTTTAATATATTTAATATATATATACAGTCATGTGAAAATTAATAGGGACACCTATATTTTTATATTTGAAGCTGCATGAATTATATACAAGGTGCCCCAGATATAGCATTAATTCCCTCGGCTGGTGATTCTTCTTGATAAGGCGAGTATATCACTTAATGGAGTTTCCTCCCACATTGTACAAATTTCAAGATACAGGGTGTTTACGGTTTTGGTACGTGTTTAGTATTATTGATATAGAATCTATACTACTCACCATAAAATAGAAAATATTATTTTCTATTTTATGGTGAGTAGTATAGATTCTATATCAATAATACTAAACACGTACCAAAACCGTAATAATAATATAATAATATTTTCTATTTTAGAAAAAATATCAACTTTTCATCAGTATATCAACCACTTTCGTGTCATGTGCTGTAGCGGAGCTAAAATTTTGAGATTTTCTAACGAAATATCAACAAATTTTGTATCGTTTTAGCGGAGCTGTAATCGTCCAAATTTAAAATGTCTTTTTTATGTAAAAATACACTTAATCAACAGTTTTTTTTTTAATTCTAACTTTGGACAGCTCCGCTAAAACAAAAGATACAAAATTTGTTGATATATCGTTTGATAATCTCAAAATTTTAGCTCCGCTGCAGCACATGATACGAAAGTGGTTGATATGTTGATGGAAACGTTGATATTTTTTCTAAAATACAAAATATTATTTTTTATTTTATAATGAGAAGTTTAGATTTTAGATCAATAATACTAAACACGTACCAAAACTGTAAAACACTCTGTTTCTTGAAAGTTTTACAATGTAGGAGGAAACTCCATAAAGTTTTATACTCGCCTTATCAGGAGGAACCACCACCCGAAGGAATTAATGATATATCTGTTGCACCTTGTATGTAATTTATGCAGCTTTATATATAAAAATACAGGTGTCCCTATTTATCATATCACATAACTGTATATATCACATATATCTATCACTGCTATATATCACATGAGTGTATATATTTTTTACTCTAAAACCGATTAAAGGTTTGAAACAAATTTAGACACTGTGTTTAAATAGTGCCATGGAGAAAATTTCTAGGGAAAGTTATGCACAATATTATTTAGTGTTTTGCTGTTAATGGGCCTTCTTCAGTTGTTAATAAATTATTTATATTGGGTTTTGCCCTTAGAAAAACTAATTTTTAGAAATTTTGTTTTTATATTTGGCCATTGTTTGGCCATTATGGCCAAATTTTTCACATCTTTATATCTTTAACTAGTCGATTTTTTTCCGACTGAAACTACCAAAATCTAGTACTTTAACCGAGAAACAATTTGTGTCCGTACCAAACTACTCAGGCGCAAAAGTCCAGAGTATCGGACTCAATTTTATTTTTAAAAGCTACGATTAGTACGAAAAACTGCGAAGTTTATGAAAAAAAATTAATCGCACATTAATACTAAGCCGAATGCAAACAAGCTTCAGCGAACAGGATCCGAGAAAAAATGTATATATTGTGTCAATAAAGTAGCTGATATGTATCGAAACTGGCCTGAGTCTTGACTATAATGTATCCGAAACATGCACAACAAGTACCTTGAAAGGTACCTGAAATAATATTGTAGTAAGTCTGTATTATGTCAATAAAGTGTTCAAAAACGAGCGACTATATTCGGACACAATAAACTGACAAGTGCCCGAATCGGTCTAAGTTCGTACATTGTACCTGCCCAAGGTGTTCCAGAACTAGGACTTCTTTCAGTGCAAAGTTCGGACATTTACCGACACGGGCACCGGACATATACTAGGTACTTTATTGACACAAAATATGAAATTGTTTCTCGGGTTATCAGCTAGTTAAAGATATCTAGCAGTGAACAATTTTGCCCTAAACCATTCAAAATTAAACTCGGATTTTGAAACTCGGAGCCAGTAAGGTATTTGACTAGTATCTATAAATAGATCGTTAATAACAGTTTAACACAAACTCATATAAAGAATTTGATAGCATAGCTACGATAACTACTATAACATCGATGACGAGTTGCTTTCGACTTAGTTCTATTGGTCAATAACGACTATTTGAAAAATTTAAATATATAAATATATAAAATAAATATATGTCTTGAGTATTTTTGCATATTTAATAACTTAATATTATTAATCCATAACTTACCTGATCCATTCTGTAGCCTGCATCGAAATTTTCCTTAGATTTGATTGTGCGAATAATATATTGGTCAAGTATTTCTTGTGGAAACAATATATTGCATTCGTGTACATTACGCAATCGATTGTCTTGCACAAACATTTCAAATAACGTGCTTTCATAGTTCTGCGGCCAGGTTTGTATAGTTTGTGTTATACGAGATGCTAAACTAGTTGTAGCAGCTGGTTTTACATTTTGACGTACTGAAGCAATAGCTAGCATTTTTCCACTTTTTTGCAACCGTCTTTCACTGCTTTTAGCTACTTTTTGTTCAGTTTCTGCGTCAGACAAGTCAGAAAGCTGTCTCGGAGTAGCTAAACAGATAGATGAACAAGATTTAGTTCGACGAACTTTTGCTAGATCAATAAGATTTGCACCAAATTCAGCGGGTACTTTTGATTCCGACCCAATTTTTTCACAACTAAATTCATTATAGCAATAACTAGTCATACGATTACGTCTTTTAATTCCTTTAGCTAAAAGTTGCATTGATCTGCTTGTTGGAATATGAAGGCCACCTGACGTGCACATTGTTCGCTCCGTTTCGTCGCAGTCGTCACAACCCTTAGATATATGTTCCACACAAGGATTTTGACTAACTAATTTGTAGTTTGGAACGGTGACTTGATTTATACTGCACTCAGTTGTTTCGTATTTATCTAAAATTTAGAGATAATTTTTCCGAATTAATTTCGCCTTAAAAATTGATAATAAAAAGATTCGCATAACGTTGTGAATAATATAATTGACAAGTCATATGATTATTATGTACACTCTTTTAGCAAATGGAACGGTCAGATTTTTTGATTAAAAGGTCTTTTTGGACTTGCCCAAGTATTTTGGGCGAAATTTCGCTTTTTGTTTTTGGGTGATTTTTAATTTTTATTTTGGGTTTTTTTCGTTTTGTTTCTTTGAGTAATTTTTCGTTTTCAATATTGGACAAAAATCGTGAACTAGTTCTTACATATAACGGTTTTCAAAGTAAAAGCAGCGGTTTTTCTTTTTTTTTCTTGTTTTTGTTATTTCTTGGTACTTTGGAGTGATATCTTAATCCGATTCTTAAATTATTATCAAAGAGTGCAGTAGACGCAAAATTTTTCAGCCAGCACAACCTTTCTTGCCAGAGTGCAAAGTTTAGCAGATGACTCAAACAAATATTATTGTCCATTTTGTAGAATAGAAGTTAATGACTGTAAGCAATTTTTTCTATAAGAAAGCATTTACTGTAGAACCTTAGCTTTATTTTAATAATGAACAATTTCTATTTATAAAATTCTTAAAAAAAATATTTTTGAAAATTGCATTTTCTATATCTTTTTTAAAATAAACCAAATTTCTGACATTTTTTGATGCTTTTTCTTAATTTTTTTTATTTGGGTTAAGTCAAAGGGAATATTTGAGTCTGCACCCACGCCCTGCGGCGGATAATCCGCCTCTTTTTATTATTTCTCTCTTAAATTCTTTGCTTACCAAACAAACTTGTGGTTTTGAAAAGAATTGCTTTTGTAAGAATAATTTTAATAGACTTTTAAACATGATTCAATTAAATTAAAATGGGCCTAAGCATTTAAAAAAAAAACATTAAAATATGGATTTTTTATCATGCCTTTTTCGAATTTTTAATAAACTACAAGAATAAGGCTGAAACAAATACTTAGAAAAAAAATAAAAAAACACAGAATCAAAATTGGGAATTATTCAGGCATTTTGATCTTGGGTATTTTGGTTTTGGAGATTTTGAATTTTGTGACCGGGGATTTTGTGATTAGGGGGATTGTTGTGATTTTGTTTAGGGAATTCTGATTTGGGGTTTTTGTGAATGGGGATATCGTACCCGACTCGATGGAAATGGTTCAGATCTTTTCTCGACAAAAAACGGTTAACATTTTCTTTAATTCAGGTCAGTGTCGATAAAATAAAACGCCAATATATGTGCAGAATAAAGACAAATTGCCAAAATTCTGCCAAAATTCTGACAAAATTTTCACTCAAATTTGTTTTTATTGTAAAAGCTTTGTAAATAAATCTGCAAGCATTTCACTTGTCGGCCAATGTTGAAATTTTAAGTTTCTTCAGCTTTTGTTTCCTCGAATAATGATAGTTGACGTCGATGTGTTTTGTTCGTGGATTAACCTTTTAGCAATCCAGCATTGCTAAATAGCTTTGATTATCTTCCCAGATAGTTGTTTCTACAATTTGAATATGCTTGTCTTGAAAAAGTTGTTTTAACCATGAAACTTCCTTGAAAGCTTCCGCTAGAACGACGTACTTAGCTTCAGTAGAGGACAACGCCACTGTGCTTTGCTTCTTGCTCATTCAGCTAACTGATGCACCGCAGTATTGGAAAACATATCCACTCGTCAATTTTCTTAACACCGAATCACTGGCCCATTTGGCATCTGTATATCCAACCAATTGCTCTTTACTGCGTTTAGAAACTGATCCTAAACAAAATTTTAGTTGCTTGTTTGCTACAAATACCTCATAATTCGTTTCGCCTCGACAATATCTCCCTTTGATGGACAACTTTTCTCCATAAGATCGAAACAACAACTGCAATATCCATCCTTGTATTGACAGAGAGATACAGAAGTAAACCAAATCGGTACACATAACTATTGTTCAACATCTCACCTGCTTCCCTAAATACTTTTCTAAATACTAAATACTTTTGTATATCGTGGATATAACGGATTCTGATCCTTTGCAGCTCTTCATTTCATGTTTTTCTAAAATTTGATAAAAAACTTGGTCTGGTGGTAAAATTTTTACAGACAAACACGGATTAGCTTATTCTTTCTTGAAACCAAATTTGATCAAATAGTCATTCATCTTAATGTTCCAGCATCTTGCAGACTGCTTAAATCCATCAAGACTTTTCTTCAGTTTATAGACCCAATCTTCTTTCCCTTGTATCTTGAAAACAACAGTTTGTTTTGTATAAATTGTAGCATCTAAATCACCATTTATAAAAGCTGTTTTGATATCGATGAGACTTGCAAGCATTCCCTTAGTCGACGCAAATTGCTAACAAGCAACGCAAAGTTGTTTGCTTAACAACAGGTGCAAAAACTTCATAAAAATCCTCCCCATATTTCTGAGAATAGTTTTTTGAAACTAATCAAGATTTGAATTTCATTATCTTACCATCAGCGGCGGCCGGTGGACGTAGCCAACTGGTAAAGTGAGTGGCCAGTAAGCTAAAGAAACGCGGTTTAAGTCCCAGCTCAGACAGAATGTTTTTCAATGAATTAATATTTTTGTACGGCTGTCACCTCTCTGCAGGCAATGTCAAACCTCAGAGAGTAAACATTGCTATGTAAAGTTTCTTGCGAACATAAACCATCCGGAGATGGCATAAAACTCGTAGGTCCAGTTCTCGATCATTTGTGTTTAAACATTTAATAACACGCAAAACACACCCGAGAAACAATTTCGTATTTTGTGTCAATAAAGTAGCTGATATATGTCCGGTGCCCGTGTCGGTAAATGTCCGGCCTCTGCACCGAAAGAAGTACTAGTTCTGGAACCCCTTGGGCAGGCACAATATACGAACGAAAACTGATTCGGGCACTCGTCAGTTTATTGTGTCCGAATATAGTCGCTCGTTTTTGAACACTTTATTGACATACAGAATTACTTCGGTACTATTTCAGGTGCCTTTCAAGGTACTTGTTGGGTATGTTTCGGGATAGCTGAGGCTCGTTTGCATTCGGATTAAAATCAATGTCTGCGTTCATAAAACAAAATTTACTCAACATGTTGAGTAAGTGATCAGTATCAGTTTCCGCTGCTTTGTGTGTCTGCTGAACGGTATGTTACATTTTATGTCATCGCAGTGGTTTCGGAAATAAAATAAATAAAAAGTAATCAATAAATTCAATAAAATATTCATCAATAAAATTTTTCCAAATGTCAAACTTTCTAACTTTAAAGCTCAACACGTTTAGTAAATGTGACGTAAAAATAAATCGCGGCCAAAACACTCATCATGTTGAGCTAATCAGAAACTTTGTTTTCATAAACTTCGCAGTTTTTCGTTACTACTCCCAGCTTTTAAAAATAAAATTGAGTCCGATACTCTAGACTTTTGTGCCAGAGTCGTTTGTTTCTCGGGACACTTGATCAATAGAAGCTTGATGGAGATGAAACTGCTTCTTTCCGAGTAGAAGGTTTCATAATCACATCTACTTTAGCAACATACAATATCTACTGTAATCGTCCACAAATGTAAGAAGGTAGCAATTGTTACCTGTGGTGGGTGTTTGCATCGGTCCACACAAATCTGAATGTACATATAAGGTCCAAGAATGATTTCGATCTTTTTTCTAAATTCTTCTTAAATGGTTTCCTTGCCACCTTTACCTGCAAACATAATTCGCAAACCGGTGTGCCCCCATCACAGTTCTTGATTTCAATTTCACTAATGGGCTTCATGTTGAGTGAGTTTAATTGCTTCTACATTGCGATGGCCAAACCTCTTGTGCCACGTGTGAATGCAAGCTGGCTCAGCTTTTATTTCTTCAAATTTTTTTGCTTCGTCTGGTTTCAATATTATATATAGTCCATTGTTCTCAATAGCAATCGCGTGCACATTGTCATTCTTGATAATTTTGCATCCAACACTGTCCATCCAATTGATTCATTTACCGACATTAGATTGCTATACAGTTAAGGAATATAAAGCACGCTCTAAATAAAAACTTTTGCGCGCTGACCATACACATCGCAACTCTCATATAGCTGTCACCAATACCAATAGACTAAATTTTTGTTCTATTTGCTGTGTATATATATGTCTTCACTTTTGTTTACAGAACATGAAACAACGACTTCATGTGGCATGAAGCTGCAGAATCTACTAACCATTCTGAACATCGTCTAAAGCCACCAAAATGCAGACAAACATTTGCTTTCTCACCTTGATGTTTACCAATCTTGTTGACAACCTTCCTCTTAAATTTGCAATCCTTCTTGAAATGGCTATTACATTCCGCATCCAAAACATTTAAGCTTCCTTTCGTCTTATTTTGCTTTTAGTGCTCTATCGTTGTCCTTAAAAATAACCTTTTCTTACCGACGGTTGTACTCTTGGATCATCTTCTTCCTTACGACCTCCAGAGATATTTCACTCTCTGCCCGCACTTCCAAAGCTGTCACCAAGTTATTATATTCTTCAGGAAGACTTCCAAGCAAAATCGCGATAACCATATGATCCTTTAAGTCTTTTCCGAGACCACTCAGATGATCAACCAAAGAAAGTACAGTGTTCAAATGGGCATCCATCTTCTGCGATCCGAGCTCAGTCCGGAAGTATTCAGTTGAATGTCTTCAACCAGCAGCCCTATTGTCGCTTAAGCTATGCCGCTTGACCTACGTCACACCAAAAATCCTCCTTTATCAATTACAGCTCCAACTTATACTTCCAAGTTTGGTAGTTTTGGTTGTTTAGCTTTGCGATGGATGTTCTGATATCCTCGGTCATGATGAACAAACTGCTCCTTCAAAAAATCCGCTTCAATATCCAAAATCGTTTGAGTTCCTATTCCGCGTTAAAGGTGAAGTCCCAAAACCTGTTGAAGTCCTTTATTTAAGTTAAAATTAAGTATTTATTGAAGAAACGTTTGTATGAAAGTGAAAATAAAAATATTCAGAAAGGCAATTATAAATATTATTCTATGGTTCTTAAAAGTTATTAAATCATCAGGAAAAAGTGACTATTGTGATTATAGCTTGTGTTTAAAATTATATTTTATTCCGTTTTATTGAAATCTCAAAATTAAAGCCACAGCAGAACATAAATTTTTATATTAATTTATTGTCTTTTGTGAAATAAGGGCCTAGGAAATAAGGCCTCAAGCAAAAAACAAGACAAAAATACCAAAAAATAGGTGAAATAAAAACTTAAAAAACGTTTGGAAGCCATATCAAAAGATATGAGAGAACCCAAATATGTATGTAATGTTTGTTTTATTATAAAACTAGCTGAACCCGGTGTGCTTCGCTACCCCCCTCGTATAAAATAAAATTAAAAGTATATATTTACAAAAATTTATTTATTTAATTTAATTATTGCAATGCTTCGCCTCTTTTTTTGTTGTAAGCCAATTAGAATTCAGCACTGAATCGCATGTAATTTGCTTCATGCTCCCCCTTTGTATTTTTAGACCAATCAAAAAGCAGCAATTACACAAACAGCTGTTTCGCAGTCAGTTGTGGGAGAATGAGAATGGGGTTACCCCACTCTCTATTTTAATTAACACGTATTATAAAATCAGCTGTTTTGAAGACAGTGGTGGAAGAAAGAGAATGGGGCTACCCTACTATTTTTATTAATATGTATTTTAAATTTGTGGTAAAGCCGTTAATAAACGTAGTAAAAAAGTAGGTGCAGAAGTGTGCATGGTCGAAAAATATTATCATGTAATAAGTATTCCTGAGTCAAAGCTGAACGCTGTGAAAATTTAAGATCGGTTATCAGGTGCAGCCTCCAATATATCGCAAACAAAGGGGCGTGCTCCGCCCACTTTTCTTTTGGTACGTATTTCTATTCATGCCAATACCATATATAGCAAGTACTGCCGCCGTTGGTCAAAAAATGCCCAAGATATAACTGTTTTAAATTTTGGGTTATATGGGCGAGGCCACGCCCCTTCGTCCACTCACAACTTTATATAGTCAAGAATTTATTATTTCGTAAGAATATCCTATTGTGAAAATTTAATGACGATCGGTCCAGTAGTTAAGGCTATATTGCGATTTTTAATTTTCCTAAAAAGGGGCGTGGTCCCACCCACTTTTCTCCTGGTACGTATTTCTAATTATGCCAATACCATATGTACCAAATAGCATCAACGTAGGTCAAAAAATGCCCAAAATATGGCGATTTAAATTTTTGGGTTATATGGGCAGTGCCACGCCCCTTTATTCAATAAAAACTTCATATAGCCTATTATTCTTTCCAGAGTCATAGTAAAATGCTGTGAAAGTTTCAGGAAGATCGGTCCAAGGGTTTGGCCTCATATAGTTTCGAAATGTACAACATGGGCGAAAAAATCAGTTTTCGATTTTTCCAATTTCCCGACTTTTCCGGAGGGTTTTCCAAAATTTTCTTTCGTAAAAACCTACTCCTGGCAATTACGAATAGCTGAAAAAAAAATTGAGCCAAATCGGTCCAACCGTTCTCGAGTTTTGCGCTTAGCAACACATTCAGGGACTTATTTTTATATTATAGATATTTGGTGTCCTTTTCGATTATGAAGTGATGGCCTACATTAAAAAATTAAATAAGACTCCAATAGTGAAAATAAAACAAATATTCGTTTTGTTCTTTTATATCGAAAGATTAGGGTGTTATTTTAATTTTTACTTTGTGGCTTTTTTCGTAGACCCCTTCCACGAAATATATATTTTCTTCCTAAACTTGTTAAATCTTATTTATTTAGACTTTTACCTGTCGAATAACACCAAAGTTGTTAGATTTGGATACTAAAATTTTTGGGGTTTCGTGAATAGCTCGATTCAGTAATGAAGTATAAAAATTTATTTTGCGCGGATTTAGTAAGTAATAAAATTTTTGATAAAGATACATTAACTTACATGTCCCCGTTCTTAGTTTTTTTTTAATTTTTAACTTTTTAAGTTAACAAAATAAAAAAATGTAAAATAAAGCACTTTCCTTAGAATGATTTCGGCCGTAGGAATGAATCAAAATAGTATCGCTATTTTAATAACCGACGAAAGTCTTTGGTTGCAAAAAAAAATTATTATTTAGCATTAAGCTACGGTATGCCACTCAAGATTTGATTGTCTCACGTTTTTACAAATATCTCGAAAACTAAAGACAATCCAGAGCTTTCATTACTATATTCGGAAGTTGTGTATTATAATAATCCGCAGACATACCCAGGGCAATATTCAATTTGATTTGTTTTTAAGCTATGTTATAATTTTAAAGTCAGGCTTACCATAAAATTAGGCTAATAACTTTGTGTAAAATTCTTACAATTCATTTGTGAAGGCATCTGATGATCAGCATCGACGGATGGTAACGGATAAACATCCAAAGACTGAAAGGCTATAGGACTGTTGCGATCATGCATCATCTGTTGCACCATGCGATCATGTAAAGTTGTAACTCGTGTAAGAACTTGTTTTGGAACTTGCTGATCAACAAACGTTGTTGTACCAGCAGAGTCCAACACAACTTCAGGAAAGTTAAACTGATGATCTTTCCTCATTGGTGAAGATGGTTGGCTAGAAAGTATGACCCGTACAGCATGCGGATTTGCAATATTACTACCGGATAGCGGTAAAGCACGCTGCTTGTAGTCATTGACATCCTTCATAGGCGTAGTTTCAGGCGTTGCTTCTACAGCTGCTTCTGGTGGTGACGATCCAGTCAAACTCAATAATTGATTGTTTAAGCTGGATGACGTGGAACAACCGAGTTGTAAAGCATATGATGGCGTTGGAGTTAATGGTATCGCACCAAAATTATTTATTTCGTTAAACGGGCTCCATATGACATCCTTTGAAGCACTACTTACTCCACAGTCAAAACGTGGGAATGCGTGCTGTTGCGGTTCTTTAGTTTGGTGAGCGGAGCCCACTAATATATTACGTTTAGAGTTGTTGCTTGGAGTAAGTAACACTCCGGGAATATCAAACCAATCACTTGCTGCTAGGTTCATTGATGTCGTCTGGTCAGTGTTTTTGTCCTATAGAAAAATAAGAAGAGTTATATTGATGGCTTTTCCTGCAATGCATTGTAAATTACCTGGTGTGTAACTGGCAGAGATAGTTTGGCACACTCTACAACCACATCATGTGGTTCCATTTCCTTCCAGCGTGTGCTACTTAGCTCAGTGTCGGTAGATGCTGTTACTAGCATTGGATGCACACGTACTGTTTCTAACAGAGGCTTGATGGTGTGATGAAAAATTGCTCCCTTTTCTTTTTTGATAAATTCACTTATGTACGCCAGAAAATTCCATGGATACATTCCGTATAAGCGATGAAACAACATTTGCAGTCCAAGTTGTAAATGCACTAGCTTATCGTCGGACAAACGGTTAGGGTTTTGACAGTTCCAAGAAGCCAAATGACCAAACACATCGAATAGTTCGTTTAAAAAATTTGGAACCAAATTAGGAATAATGGGAAGCAGAGTAATAATACACAATAAGGCGCTCATAAGTGGAACAATTTCCTTTTCAGTCTAGCAAATAAAAACAATATTAAATTAATGATCAATTAATAAATATGAAGCATTTTGGAATGCTTACTGCAAGCAACTTAAAAATGTCTCTGAACAGCCGATGTTTCTCCACTTTAAAAAGCCACGTCGGATGTTTTCGCACCACAAAGCAAAACAAGTTTAGCGCCTGCACACGGTGCATCGGATTTTTTAGCCATTCGCTAAGGCGATCGAAGATAAAAACATCATGAGGAGCCTGAACTTTAACAAGCACTTCCATTATTCTTAATGAGCCTGTTTTCAGGAAATAGTCCATCATGTTGTGCACTAGCCATTGCTCTTTGTCTAGAAACAATTAATTTAAAATATACAAATCGATATGGAAGCTTAGAAACGAAACAAAAAAAAGAGCGTAAAAGCGCTCATTGCAGAAATCCCAAATAGTACCCCAGCTCGACTTATTTTAGCCAAATAAATGATAAACTTTAAACATTCATGGTGCAAGAAACATAATTCATAATTTAGAACTAGCAAAGTCATTAAATTTGAGTTCATCTATAATATTGGCCAGATGGTAACTTACTCTGCATAAAAAGATCCACGAGTTTTTTCTTGGCCTCTTCACATTCTTGCATTTGGTTGGATTCCAAGTCGTTGAAGATCTTTTCTATATCCATCTTTACACGAAACGAATCAATTAAGACTTAATTTTTTACTTTTTCTTCTATCGAATGTTTATGATAGGTTTTATTTGACTATTCCACAGATTGAGGATTTAGTTCAGGACAAGAGTACTTATGAATTTTTTTCGTTTCCCCCTTGTATTGAAAACTTATTAAACATTTCAGACAGCTTTGAGGTTCTTAAATTTCATTATAAAAATATGCAGGACATCTTATTTTTCTCTTTAATTACATATTAATGCGTTGACAACGTGTTGTTTTTGGATATCAATAACTTTTTGGTCATATCTTTATTTACTTTAACTGCACATAATCTTGGAAATAACAATTAGAAAATATGTCCGAGCAACTGACTACTTCAAGGAGAGCTGCCAGCTTTCCGAAAAATAATCTATTTTGGCTCGATTGTTATATATCGGTTTTTGCCAAATGGAATCATCGAAATTTCGGACCGTGTACACTGCATGCACACGTGCAAGTAATAACTAGAAAGTAAAGAATACATATTTGTACCCATGGTACAAAGATAGAGGTAGCTGCAGCGCGGACTGTGCTCTCTTTCCGTACTGCCATGTCTGACAAATTCATCTGTGTGGCAAATGGAAACAAAAGAAAATAAATAAAAAGTTTTTCTCAGTTTTGACATATCCGGCAGTATGCTCTCATCTGGTGCATCTACCTGTATTCTTCTACCATGCTTGAAACTATTCGGCGAAATATGTTAATCTGTTACGCATTTTCTGTTATCAATCATAAAAGATGCCGACCATAAGATCTCGTTTAAAATTGGTTTAAATTTTCGAAAACAAAAATCTATTACAGTTCCGTTAACTTCTGTTATGAAACAGTTCTGAACAGTTGTTTGCTGTCAATAAAATAAAATCATATAAAATGCATGCGCACATTCACTTTCTCAAACCTAAAAAGCTGCACGAAACGCATGTCAGGAAGATCGAACAGTTTGCTATTTAGGCGTAATTCCAGCAAAGTAGCCCGATGGTTTCTTCTATTTAAAACTTGTCTTTAAAACACTCACGAATTTACTAATTATATAATCCTATCTTTGCCTCCTTTTATGAGCCGTTCTTAATGAAATAAATTATTCGTAAATACCCAACCAGCAAAATTAGTCCAAATCTTCTTAATAATTCCCTTTAAAACTGCTTACAGGGGAAAAATAAGGCCCAAAGCACTTCAAAACTGCTTTATGGTTAGCTGTGGAACTTGTCTCACTTAAAGTTGGTTTATTGTACGTTGTGGTACTTGTCACACCTGAAGCTGCTTTATGGGATAAATTTCAGGAAATATAACATATAGCTCCACAAGTTTCAAGTTGTTCTCCTATGCAGCCTTAAGGTACTTATGTTCGAAACGAGTCCTTTGGTGTCGCTGCTTAATAGTTCAGTTGTTGCTAATCTCGCACTTCAAGCTAAGTGTATAAAAAAAAATATTCGTTTCGATAAGCAATGACATGGCTAAATGGGTAAAGCGGCGGACTGCAAATCGAGGATGCCAGGTAGGGATCGAATCCCGACGAAAGCAATTATTAAATGGTACTTAAAATCGAATTAAATGCATATAATAAGTGCAAAGCAGCTGAAATAGCTCTCAGTTGAGAAAGTATGCGGTAACAAAAATAACAAGAATATACAATATAAAATAAAATTTGTATTCGAAATTTTTCGAAGTTCGATGAAGAAGCTATAAGCCTAATTTTGTGCATTCTTTGCTGGTTGGGTAAACATCCATTTTTCAGACAAAAATGTCCACTTTCCAAAAATTTGTTATGATAAAATACAGAAAAATGTATCTGTTATTTTATTGTTTTTCATAACAGATTTCATAGCAGAGTTTAACGTGCAGAATACGAAATAAAAATTTTTTGACAGTTCGAAAAATTTGCTATGATTTATAACAGATTTCATAAAAGATTGCCGTGCAGAATACGAATTTTGGTCTCATAAAAAATTGTCTTCGAAAAAAACTCGAAATTAGCTGCAAACAAGTGCAAGCTAATTAACAAGATATCGTTGAATGCGAAGATTCTCATGTGCATTGCGACCCATAGGATCTATTGTACATGTCCTTGATTAACTGTCCAGATATAGGCTTTATAAAATTCTAGCACTGTTTCTGGCTTTGCGTTCCAAATTGTTGATGGGGGCACTACTCACTCTCCAAAGTAGAGACGTCTTAGACTACAGATTGCCGGACATTCACATAAAATGTGCTCTGGAGTTTCCTCCTCCTTCTCATACAGTCTGCAGACATCTGATTCAGATAGGCCATCTTTTTAAGATGGTATCTGAGTAAACAGTGATTTGATTAGCTTGAGTAAATTTTTGGACTTAGCTTTACTGGGAGTTAAAAATTCCTTAGCTTGCCTTTGTCCGTTTGTGTCATTCCAGTTGCACTGAAATTTTTTGTTTTCCCATATTCTGATTTTTTCGAGAATGTAGCCTTATGTCAGGCTACAGAATGATTCGAGTCCTATAAGAGTTCAATACGCTCCTCTTTTAGCAAGGCAATCCACCCTTTCGTAGCCCTCGAATCCCTCGTGACCTAGAACCCAGCGTGTTCAATAGGTCGACACAATTGGAGACTAGTCTTGATTCAAGCTCATAGGCTTGCAGGGCTCTGAAGGGTGCTCCTTTGGATTTCCTGCGGAGACATTCCCTGACACATACTTCAATGGCACATACCTCCGCCTGGAATATGGGCAGCGTGGCGTGTATTCCATTGGAAGAGCTTTTTGGATATTGGGACCGTATATCCCCGCTCCCGTTACTCCATTTTCAAGTTTAGACCCATCAGTATACCACATCTGTGAGCCAGGACTAACTGTGAAGCTACCATTCTTCCAGAGTTGCCTATTGGGTATAACAACCCCGTAGCGTTTAAAGAAGCTTACCTTCTACAGCATCCTCTCTGAGATTTTTAGAAATGGGTTATTTTCGAAGAATTAAGTATCTTCATGTGACCCGTAAATTCCCTGCCTTGTAGTCACCTATTTCCTCCATTCTTAGTGCACTAAAACATGCCTCTTTATCGATATTTATCGTTAAAGGGGCTAGCCCAGATATTACTCACAGAGCTTTAGATGGGCACGTTCTCATTGCCCCAGTGATACAAATGCTCGCTATTCTTTGCAGTTTTATCAGTTGGTTAGCTGGTGTACGTTGTTGGACTTTGGGCCACCATGCAAGTGCTGCATACGTAACAATAGGTCTAACAATGGTTGCAAACGTCCAATGTATCATTTTCGGTTTGAGGCGTTGACAAGCAAAAAGGGCACTTGTTGCTCTACCTGTAATTGAATCTAAGTGGGTGTTACAACGGAGGTGCTTGTCTAAAAACACTCCTAAGTACTTGACCTCATTTGAAAAGTCAATGACTTTTTCATCCAGGGTAAGCTTTATCAAATTTAGTCTCCTTTTCCTAGGTACCAGAAGGGTACCAGCATTTTTTTGTCAGGATTTATACTTAGCCCTTTTTCCTTACACCATTTTGAAGTTATACGGAGGGCACTCTGCATTCTTTCCTATATTGTCGGATCATGACTGTCCAGACTTGAGATTACCAGATCATCCGCATATCCTTTGGTTCCCAAACCCTGGTTGTTAGGCAAAGTAGGCAGGTAGGCAAACTGAAACCTGTTTAGAGGGATGCTCTTAAAGCTAGTCTCCCTAATGTTGAGCTCCAGTAACTCCTATGGAATATGGAACTCCTATATAAGGAATATGGCCTAATCCACAGAAATTAGGTCCCGGAGATTTGTATAGGCTAAATTTTGATGTGGTCCAACGTTCACTACCGAACGTAAAAAGTTTACCTGGAAGTCCTCTTTGACCGCGTATCACTGAATAAAATGCCCCAGTGTCCGATGGGTGTCCTCTTCTGTAGTGCGATGGAAAGTGCGTCTGAAGTAAAAGACGATTAGTTTCATCCGAGATTACAGTGTAGCTTCCATCAGATTTTAATAGTGTACAGATTCCGTTGGAATTATTTTTGGATAGTGCCTTCTGTTGACAGGTCGCTGCTGGTAGACTATTAGAGCCTACGGTCATAACCGGTCGACCGGTTTACCCGGTTTTTAAAACCGGTCGACCGGTTCTTACGGTCTTTACGGTCTACCCGGTCGACCGGTTAACCGGTCTTTAAAAAGGGTTTTTAAACGGTTTTTTAAAGGGTTGTTTTTGGTACTTTTTTGCAAATACGCAAAAAAAATAAAAATAAATACAAAAAATCCAATCTTCACTGGTCAACGGATGTAAAGACATTGTCGCGCGCACAGCTGTGTCGAGCTAGAGTAAAAATTGAAAAATTACCTTTTTATGGAAAATTTCACTTTTTTGGATTTTTTATAAAATTATAAAATTTTTAAAAATTTCTTCGATTTTTATAAATTTTTTTGATTTTTGAACTTTTTTTCAGTTTTTTTTTAAATTTCAGTACTTTTCCAAAAACATGGATTTTTTATATTTATTTCTAGTCCTTAGCATATTTTGCCAAAAAGTACCAAAAAACATACTCTTTTGTATAAAGTACTAAAAACCGGTCTGACCGGGTAGATCGGTCGTCCGGTCGACCGTAAAGACCGGTCTAGACCGGGTAGACCGTAAAGACCGGTCGACCGGTTTAGAACCGGTCTAGACCGGGTAGACCGGTCGATCGTAAAACCGGGAAATGGGGGGCTCTATAGACTATCGATATTCTCACGGTAAACCTTCCACGTGGCCCTCTTTGATCTTCTCAGCTCAGTACTGTATTTGGTTAAAGCTTGCTTATATTGGGTCCACTCTCCCGTTTACTTAGCTTTATTGTAAAGTTTTCTAGCGTTTTTCCTGAGCTTACTGAGCTATTACTTCCCTACGGGACTTGATAGTCCTCAACGGGCAATTTTCGTGGAATGCTAGCGTTAAGTTGGTTGACCTCAAATTCAAGCTCTTCCCTAGTGACAAGGGGTTGAGATGAAGATTTCCCAATTTTTATTTTTTGGATTTCTAAAAGAATGGCATGTCTCCATGTGCTTCCTCATATCAAACCTAATTTGATGATGATCAGACATGGAAACCTCCCCAGAGACATGCCACCCATAAATAGAAGTTGTCATATTGATCTTAAACCTCTCCTCTAATAATCTTCCTGAAATTTGGTTCGTTACCCCTATTTATAATAATAATACTATTTCTACAAATACAATCTAAATTAATCTAAAAGAAACTCACCCCTTTTGTTGGTGTCTGTACTTCCCCAGACTGTATGGTGCGCATTTTCATCGCAGCCGGTAACACAAAGAATTTTTTCTTCTGCAGTAGTACACAAAGGCACTAACTTCTTTTTTTGGTGCTACGGCGGATTGTTTTGCAGTGTTAACATGCAAGAACGATCTTAAAAAACATGTAATAATACGTATAGAGCTGCTTTTTTAAAAGCAATTTCATATCTCAAATAATAACTGATAAAAAAGTTTAATAAATTCGAATGTCTTCTTATAAGACTGTACACTTCATCGTGGTAGCTGTCAAAAACTTCCAAGTTACACTTCCAGCTTTCATTGGTTTCCGCGTGTATGGGGCCCACTAGACGCTTCAAAAATTAGAGACACAAAATAGCTGATATTTACAGATTGACAGCGTACAGGGGCCGAATTACAGCATCCGTGATCGTGCAAATTGTATAAGATTGATAGGCACTTGTCTCGTCGTGCCCTTCGTAATTTTGCTCGATCACGGATGCTGTAATTCGACGCCAGGCTTACATACGAGACTAATTCAGTGCGTAAAATGTTACGAACTACGTATATCAATGTTCGTATAAAAATGTGATGTTTCGTAAGTTTTTACGAAATACGAGCTTACGAAGCAGTTACGAAGTGACATGAATCGTACTAGTGTTTCCGAATAAGGTTACAAAAATTCTTATGAGTGCGTTCATGTCAAAAAAATTACGAAGATTACGATATACGGTTTAAGAAAACTTACGAAGTGACATGAATCGCATTACTCTTCTTTGGAACAATAACTAAATGCGTACGCGATAAAAAATACGAAGCGCACGGCCGAAATTCTAAAATATCGCATGCGCTGTTCAAAAATGGTCAGTGCATTGCAGAACGGTGGCATTAGTACAGCCTGAAGTAAATTAAAGCGATAGTGCAATACGAGAATGCGATGCAATTGTGTAACAAAGTCTCGCACGCATTTCCCTCGCATGTTATGTACAATGAGAAACGCCAGTTTTGAAGGCAATAGAGTTGTGTCGGATAAAAATAAAAGTTTGCTAATAGTAAACAATAAATTAATAAATAATGAATTTCAAAGTGCCTAAATATGAAGGAGCCCGAGCTTGGCCGGATTTCTAGCTCGAAATTAACTAAAAAAGCGTCGAAATATTATTTTTTCAATATGACAGCTGGTCGCACAAGCCATCGCAAGGCATTGCAGATTGCTACATAAAAACTCTGCTTTTGAAAATTCTCTGACAGCTCGTGCGAGATTTTTACGTTGTCTCGCAACGAACCTCCTTTGCGGCGAACTACCAACAAACAGCTTGCGGCGAAAGCAATTACATCCCCCGAATTGCCGTCTGTAAGACAAGTCCATGTATAAACCCGATAACAAATCCGATATATTGTGCTGCTTGGCAACACTGGCTATTAATCTAAGGAATTTACTCCAGTAGTATTGCAACCATGGGAACCAATCATATGTTTTAAAGTAACCAACTGTTTCATGTCTTCGATAGGCAGTAAATAAAACCGTGCATTAGCTTCTTTGTGCTTATATTAAATAACTTTTGCAATGTTGAAAAACTATTTAACCTTAAGGAAACACTTGCGAAAACTCAGTACAAAAAGCTTAAGTGATAAAAAGTTGTAAGTAATTGATTTTCTTTAATCTCTTAAATGAAAAATGAAATGGCATCTACATATTCTCTAGGAGATGGAAAAGTGTTGTTGGTCTCGAAGTGCACGCACAAATAATATCAGAGTCAAAATTATTTTCTGAAAGTTGTACAAAATTTGGTTCTGCAGTTAATTCTTCTGTATCTTTCTTTGATGCCTCAATACCTGGAACGTTGCCGGTATGAAAAATAAATGAGATTAAAATGTGGCTATGCTTAATCAGAAAAATGGGAACTAGGTGCTTAATCGGAAATGTGTTGAATCGGGCGTACGAACTGCACTGGCCCTTGGCTGCAAGGTTAATGAAGTATCAATGTTCGATCGCAAGCATTACTTTTATGCAGATATGCCTGTAAGTTTCATCTCATGACCATCATCTCGCTTAAATACAAAGATCAGACTTAAACCCTCAGGCTGGCTATCAAATAACTCAGCAAAGAGCAGCTTTGGCAAATAATGGCATCCTTTCATTTCCTGTTATAGTTCCTGGACAAAAGCCATATCTTAAAAGTGCGAAGCTGCTCCAACTACAGTTGGAGCAAGACAGTGGAAAAACTATAAATGATGAAGTGCTTAACAGGTGCTTATAACAATTTACTAATTTCAATAAAACTAAACTTTAACCTTTAGGAGTCTGATTGACCTTAATCGAGCTGGATTGCCTCTTATGGAATTGGTATTTGCTCCCGACCTAGAGTCGGGTGAAGAGGCTGCTTCCCTTATTAAAGAACTAATACTCATATTGCGATGCCTAGACACGTGTTCTTGTAAAATGGAAGGTTATTTATGAAATGGAAATTGTTTATGTATACATATTTTAAAACTACTTTTTATCTAAGAGGGTGCGCTCAGGGTCGATGCAAATATATCAATACATCGAGAAGGTGAACCCCTTGGCGTTCGAACAGAAGTGAAAAATATTAGTTCAATTCGCAGTATATCCCAAGCAGTTACATTCGAAATAAATCGGCAGATAGAAGTGGTCCAAAACGGTGGAACTATATTAAACGAAACACGCTCGTGGGATGCAGTTTCAAGGCAAACAATAACAATGCGCGACAAAGAAGTTCAGCAAGATTACAGATTTATGCCAGAGCCAAATCTTCCACCGCTTCACCTACAGATGGAAGGAAAAGATAGCAATCACTTAGTTAATGTACAAAATATAAGGAACAGTTTGCCTGAGTTGCCATCCGATACAAGAAAAAAATTAGTGGATAAATACAAAATGAACTCGGTGACAGCTGCTATACTAGTCGTATGAAAAAATTAATAATTATTGAAAATTTTTGCTTAATGAGTTTTTGTTTTAGAACGAGCCAAAACTTTTGGATTACTTTTTAAACATCATGCAACATTTGTCCGAAACATCAGTAAAATTGGTGACAAATTTTTTATTAAACGATCTCATAACGTTCTGTAAAAAGGCCAATATAAGCATTGAGGAATGGTATGAATTTTCCTATAAAATAATTATGACAAACAATTTTATAATTTTTTTTTGTATTACAAATTTTAACAAAAACTTCTTATATTCAAAAAATCGTTTAGAATTCATACTGTATAATAAACAGTTTGATAAAATCTAGTTTAGCAGCAAGCCCATAATCAGCAACTTTAGACCGATACTACACAATTTTAGAATTAGCTCTATTCTAACAAAAATAATAAAAAAGTCACCCTTTAAGGGGCCAGTCTGGTTAGACAGTCCAAAAAATATGCAATTTTTATGAATGTTTTTTGGAAAAAGTATATAATCGCAGAATACTCAAAACTTTTTAGGTATATTAATTAACAGTACTTAAAAGATTGTGAAAAATTTTCAAATTATATAATCAGTATTAAATTAATGTTTAATTCAACATCAAATCTGATGCCAAATCCTTCTGGAATTTTGTTAACACAAAACGTAAGATTGATTCCTACCTATCCTTCTTTATGAAATATAATTCTGTTGAGTCCGATAATGATAATAGTATTTGCAATCTTTTCGCTGACTTTTTCAAGACGACATAATCATCATCGTCCTATGGTTATTTAAGTTATCCCTTTAATATTCAATCGGGTTATTTATTTCCCAAAAATTGGCGCTATGAAAAATCGCAAAAAAAAAAAATAAAAATGGCCCAAAATAAAATGAAAAATATCCAAAACTAAAATGAAAAAAAGCCCAAAAAATTAAAAATCCCCCAAAACTTTTTTAAAAAAAAAAAAAATAAAAATCACACAAATTAAATATGCCCCAAAAAATTAAACGAAAAATCACCAAAAAAATTAAAAATGACCAAATTTTAAAAAAAATGTTTCAATGTTTTATTATTAACTAGAACCATGGCAGAATAACCAGGTAGATGCGATTCGGAGAGCAAAAAACGAGAGAACAAAACATTGGCGTAGCTATAATGTCACTATTGACAATTTATTTTTATTCGTTCAGCCATATGGATGTATAATTTACCCGTAACCGTATAAATAAAGCGAGTACCCAGATTTTGTGTGTGAAAATATAAGAAATATTATTAAAATCATTACAAATTTAATAAAATGAGCTGTGTTTATAGTTATAATACAGAATTAATTGTATTTTGGCTGTAAACAAAGCAAATAAAAATGAACTTTTAATAAAATTTTCATTTGACTACTAGTTAGAATGTTCAGTAACCAATTTGTTTGTGTCGCTATGTACGGCTGCTTTGAATTGACAAAATATATTTTGACATTATAGCTACGCATTTGTTATTGTTTTATTTGTCGTAGAGAGCATGTTTCCAGTGAGCCTACCTGGTTATTCTGCCATGACTAGAACAATTTAACAAAAATTAATATGATTATTATTTTTTTTAAATTAGTAAGTACTACCTTATCGACAAAATTTAGTTTAGGTCTCATTTAGATCAATTCGCACACAGCCTTAAAACTTAAACTAAATGGACCTAAGTAATAAAAATTTTAAAGTCGACTCTAAATTTAGTGCAAGCTTCTTTTCAACAAATTCTTTAAAAATAATGTCAGAAAAGCTCACACTAAATTTTGGTTGATTTTTAATTTTTTTTGGGCGATTTTTCATAGCGCCCCAAAAATTAATACAAACACAATCTTATCACATTTAAAAAATATTAAAACACCATATAAAAGTGGTCCTGATAACATACCTTCATGTATATCAAAATACTGCTGTAAAGAATTAGTAACACCAATCTCTTTACTATTTACTTCTTCATTAAAATCCTGCTATTTTCCTGCAGCCTGGAAACATTCATTTATTCCGTTGCATAAATCCGGAAATATGTCTTTAATTGATAAATACCGTGGCATTGCAAAATTAGGCGCTTTGCCTAAACTTTAAGAGGCAATCGTTACATCACGACTATCGAATAGTGTTAAATCTAGTGTCCGACCGAATATTCGGATTCGGTTACGGCTAGTTTCGGCCATTTTTGTCAGTTTCGGTAAAAACTTTTGGTAAAAACTTCTTGCATCAGTCATTTAATTAAAATATAACAATATTTACAACGCATTGTACAAAACAAAAATTATTAATTCGTCTATAATTTGATTTCTCGTGTTAACGCAAAACATTTTGGTTAATTTTATGCGTTCGATACTATAATTTTCGATTCTATCATCTCTATTGCAATTAATATTAAAGTTTTATAAGTACTGAAGCCAAAAAATTATAATTAAACTTCCGAACGAATTCCGTGTGTGTGGAATAAAGGAAAAGAAAACGAAATATTTTTATAATACTAAACCTTTAAAAAAAAAACCAAAATACTTTGTTTTGTAGTTCTATAGGTGGGCCCGTACCAGGAAAACCTCATTGTGTGTCAACTCAATCTACACCATAGTAGGGCAGCATCAGCAATGATGATGCGTTGCATGGAGGAGGATGGAATTGACATAGCAATGCTTCAGGAACCTTGGATTCTTCACAATAGAATTAAAGGTCTCTCAGAGCGAAAGGCCACGCTGTACCAACCAGTAACAGATGGCAGACGACGGACTTGTATCTTGGTGAGACATGGTATACTAGCGGTACATATGCCACACCTATGTTCCCCGGATCTCACCGTTGTGAGAATTGGGGATGGTACAGGTGCTTGTATGGTAGCTTCAGCGTATCTTCCCTACGACTCTCCAGACCAACCACCTTCAAAAGAGGTGGAGAATCTGGTAAAGTACTGTGAGGAAAGGAACATTGGAGTGATGATAGGATGTGATGCTAATGCGCACAATACTGCGTGGGGTAGCACCAACAACAACGACAGAGGAGAGCAATTGCTTGAGTTTGTGGAGAGGTGCAATCTGTTGGTAGCAAATAGAGGAGCACAACCGACTTTCGTTGATGCGAGGCGAGCGGAAGTGATTGATGTAACTCTCATCTGCAGGAAGATTCTGAACAGAATAAAAAATTGGAGGGTCGTGGATAGGCTAACCATGTCGGACCACAGATCCATACAGTTTGAATTCAAGTACGGAATCCGACGCCAGCGGAATAGCAGGAAGGTCAGGATTCCCAAGAATACAGATCCTGCGAAATATAAGGCGAAGTTGAGGGAAACACTGACTCAAAAAGCGATAAAAGTACCAGGGAATACGGTGGAAGTAGAAAGTCATGTCAAACACCTTAGCTCGGCCATGGTCGAAGCCTACGAGGTGGCATGCCCAATACTTTCAGTAGACGATGGTGATCCAACGCCATGGTGGTGCACGGAAATTGAATCTCTGAAGAAGAAGGTTAGGAAGGCCTTCAACCTGCACATGAGAGGGGGAACCCCAGAAACATGGGCAAATTACAAGGCACGGAAAAGGGAACTGAAGTACCTCATACGACAACGGAAAAGGCAGTCGTGGAGAGACTTCTGTTCTGGGATGGAAACTATATCAGAAGCATGTAGGCTTCAGAAAATGGTTTCAAAAGACCCATTCTCCAAAGTGGGACTGATCCGAAAGGATGGAACCATGGCAGAGAACCTAGAGGAGTCCATGGAAGTTCTGATGGAGGTGCACTTTCCTGGAAGTTTTAAGTCTGATGACCCGTGGACACCCTTGAAGAAAGGAATGCACAGGGTTGACAGGCTGGAAGCCGAAAGGATGATCACTATGGACGGGGTGAGGAGTGCTATACGCTCATTTGCTCCGTACAAAACATCAGGGATGGACGGTATATTCCCTGCTATGATGCAGTGGGGGGAAGATCTCATTGCACCTAGGCTGTGGGGTATATTCGTTACTTGCCTAGCGACTGGGTATGTTCCGAGAGTCTGGAGAGAGGCGAAAGTTGTCTTTCTTCCGAAGCCTGGAAAAAAAGATTGCCTTATGCGGAGGCAAAGTCGTTCAGACCGATCAGCCTAACATCTTTTCTCCTGAAAACGATGGAAAGAGTGATGGTTGACTGTCTTGAGAGCACCTCGCTGACGCAAAATCCTCTGAGTAGATGCCAACATGCATATAGAGCAGGTAGGTCTACGGAGAGTGCTCTTCACGAATTGGTAAGAGTGACTGAAAAGGAGGTATTTTCAGGAGGCATTGCGATGGCCACATTTATGGACATCGAGGGTGCTTTCGACAAAATATGCTTTGGAAGGCTGCGGCAAGCCCTGACAGAACGCAATGTAAACCCAATGATAGCAAATTGGATGGACAATATGCTCAAACACAGGGCTGTCAACATGCAGAATGGTAGAGTAAAGACTAGAGGTAGAGTAAGTAGAGGATGTCCCCAGGGCGGGGTGTTATCGCCAACCCTGTGGAACATAACTGTGGACTCACTACTGGTTAGACTGGATGAATCGGGCATACACACGATAGGGTATGCAGATGACATTGCGTTGGTGGTCCGCGGCAAGTTCATTGACACCATCTCTGACATCATGAAGGGAGCATTCCGAATGGTGGAGGAGTGGTGTCGAGAACAAGGCCTTACCGTAAACGCAGGCAAGTCAGACAATATTCTCTTTACTAGAAAGAGGGTAGGCCTGAGTACAGAACCACTCAGACTTTTTGAAGCTGAAATCAACATGTCCACGAAAGTTAAATATCTAGGGGTAACCCTTGATAGCAAACTGAACTGGAACGAGCATGTAGAAGATAGGATTCAAAGAGCCAAGAGGGTTCTGTTCCAGTGCAGACGCGTTTGTGGTCTCAAATGGGGGCTAAACCCAGAGGCTATGAAATGGGTTTACACTATGATGGTTAGACCTGTCATCACGTACGCTTCGGTGATTTGGTGGACAAAAGTCAGCCAGAAAACCATTAAGAAGAGACTGGACAGAGTCCAACGGCTGGCGTGTGTTGGAATAACAGGTGCAATACGCACCACTCCAACAAGCGCAATGGAGGTTCTGTTAGGTATGCTGCCGTTGGATTTAGAAATAAAGAAAACAGCGGCGCTGTCAGCCCTCAGGATGTTGCGAAATGCTACGTGGCATGGGGCAACGGCCCTGCATGGTCATATTCGCATCCTTGATATTGTACAGAGAGATGTCAGGGAGGCGTTTATGCCTATGGATGGAAGGCAGAGAGTAAAAATAACAGAAAAATGTTATAAAACTCTTATAACGGATGGAGCCGTTTGTGAAGAAATCGCTGGTAGCGATATCAGTATATTCACAGACGGCTCTCTGATGAATGGACGGGCCGGGGCAGGCGTGTACTCAAAAGAGTTAAGCCTATCCTGTGTACTGAGGTTGGGGAGGTTTGTGTCTGTATACCAGGCAGAAATGTTTGGCGTAGTGCATGCGCTGGACCACCTGATAGATGGCCGGATCAGTGGCAAGAAAATTGTCATCGCTCTCGACAATCGGTCTGTGATTAGGTGTATGCAACGGACAGACATCACTTCCAGGTTGGCCATAGAATGTCTTACAAAACTCAATAGGTGCGCCCAGACGAATGAGCTTACACTTATGTGGGTGAGAGGACACTCTGGCATAGAACAGAATGAAGAAGCTGATTCTTTAGCAAGAGCAGGATCAGCAGAAGAATTCTGTGGACCAGAACCACGTATCGCCATAGGCGACAACATGGTGGCAGGCCTTATTAAACAATGGACGGACTCGGAACACAGTAAAAGGTGGGAAGAAGCCGTTAATTGCAGGCAATCAAAGGCGGCCGTGAAGTGGTCTCGTAGTGAGGCAGCAAAAGTTATCCGATACAATCGAAGGACTTTAAGCTGGCTTACTGCACTGGTCACAGGACACGGTCCCTTCATGTACCATCTCGGGAAGATGACTCTGACCGAGGACGATGCGTGTAGGTTATGCCTAGAGGAGCCGGAAACAGCAGCACACATTCTGTGCCAGTGTCCGGCGCTGGCAAGCATAAGATTGACCACTCTGGGACGCCCATTTATTGGCGAAGCCGAGATTGGTCAACTAACCTATAAGGATATGCTTGAGGTGACAAAGGATGCTTACACGAAGAGCATGCTCACGTACGAGTACTCCGAGCAGTAGTACCCTTTGTCCAATAGGGGACGAAAAGGGACCCACTGTGGTCTGCTTCGGCAAATCCCCAACTTATTATATATTTGTAGTTCTATAAAAATGTACATTGTAGGTGCATTTGGACTATTTTGAGTGAGTACTGAAGATATAAATTATGCAATGCTTTTGTAATAAAAAATAAAAAATTATCTCATTTATTATTTATTTATTTATTTATTGTGTAATATCTTATAAAGAAATTTATAAAATATTATTTGGTGCAGGGTGGCAAGGGCCATATTGCACCGATGAGGATTTAAACCTTGTAAAGCAGGTTGTGCTTCATTAAAGCACTTTTTATGGTATCAAAAGATTCTTTCTTGCTGCAATCCAAGATGGTTCCAAGTGTTTGATGACATTTAGATAACGAACATTCTGTTAGAATATGTCGAACAGACATCAATGTATTGCAAATTTCACATTGCATAGGAAGAGTTCTTGTATATAAGTGCTTAGTAGAAAATAGGGTTTTTGATAGTGTGATACATTCCTCGCGAGTTAATTGTGCGTGGTAATTTGCCCGAAAATTAGAATAGTAGTGTGTTCTTAAAAATGAGTTAGAAGAGGCCCAGTCCTGTTGAATCTTCAGTTTTTGGATGCATAAATAGTTTACAATAATTGGTTCAAACGGGACTTCCATGATGGGACTTCCGTGATGTAAGGAAGCATAAGTGCCTCTTTCGCAGCAATATCAGCTTCTTCGTTTCCTGCAATACCTATGTGTCCAGGAATCCATAGAATTTTGATGGGACATTCAAGAGTGAAATTATTAAAGATAAATTTAATAGCACTACTTTTTCTGTCCATGAGAGCTTTTAGAACACAGGCTGTCAGAGCATATTAACGTTTTCTGTTTTTTCTGGGCCGCATGTTTAACGGCAAACTGAATCGCTGCGAGCTCTGCAGCAAAAACCCTTGAATACATTGGCAAAAGAGCTTGGTGATTTTTAAAGGTATTTGTGAACTGTCTACAAACAGCGTATGACGTCGCACCTTCAAAAAAGGATCCGTCGGTGTAAAGGGTAAGTTCAGGACCAAAAAATTTGCAAAGCTTCATTGAAAATTTGCTTGTAAACTGATGGATTTGTATTATTCTTAGCATATTGAGTCAGTGAAATATTTATGCTTAGGTAATGATCATCGATGTTTTCGCTACATATAAATGGTTGTTTAGGTATTGGCAATTTATTTGAAACCATAAGGTTGATTATGTTTTTTATGCCACACAAATCTCTTTTGATGGAGCCATGTGTTGTGGACTCATACTAGCTAATCCAAAAAGTTTCATGCAGGCAAGTAACTGTTGATATTGGAGATCTTGCAGCAAGCTTAATACAACGAGTGTTTTGCTAAGTTTGGAAGCCTGGAAAGTGCGCTTCGAGTCTCAAAGCATCTAAAGGTGTAGATACAAGTATACCCGTCGCTGTCCTGAAACACTTGTTAATGGCAGCATTAATTTTCCAAATGTTTGCTTTACTGGTCCAGCTGTAAATGGTGATACAATGTTGAACTACACCAACAGATAAGGATTTGCATATTTGTATCGCCGTTTCAATATGAGGACCCTTTTTTTTGGAGCAGATGACTTTTAGTAAGTTATTTATTTTGCTTAATTTATTTATTATAACTTTGGTTTGCTCATTCCATAATAGCGTCTTTGTAAATGTCAAACCTAGAATTCTCATTTTGTTTTTAAGTTGAATTCTTTCTTCTCTCAGCGTTATTGTAGAACAATTGCAGTTGTGTTTTCGGCAGACATGAAGCAATTCAGCTTTCATGAGAGCCCACTGATTAAGCTTCTCGTCAAATGAGTTTTAACTTGAAGTTACTTCATCTGGTGATCCCATAGCAATAGCAAACATATTATGTGCATATAGTCCAATGTAGTCAATCCCATTCACGTTATCCAACGATTTTAGTAAAGAGTTAGCGTAGGCGTTGTATAATATGACTGACAAGGGCGATCCTTGGGGTAAACCATTGTCCATTGTAAGTCTTTGAGAAAAATGCCCATCAACACGTACACTTATTTGCCGGTTATTGAGAAAAGATAAAATGACTTTAAGCATTTGTTTCGGGACTCCCCATTGATGAAGATCGTTAAGAATGAAAGTTAATACGACACGGTCAAAAGCTTTCTCCAGATCTTCCGACAGGACAATGCTGTGTTTCTTATTTCGCATATTTTCTCTAAGTTTTGTTTCTAATTGATGACACAAAGTATGAACCCCGTGGTTGGACAGGAACGCATGTTGCCTTTTGCGTAGCTTGTCTTTGGAGCACTCCAACAGCCTACTAGCTAATATTTTTTCAAAGGTTTTTGATAAAACGGGAAGCAAAGAAATAGGGCGATAACCATCGAGTTGGTTTGGACTTTTTCCTGGTTTTGGGATCGGTGATAGGATACTATGCTTCCATTCATGAGGATATACTCCAGTTACTAAAATGTTATTGTAAAGGTTAACAAGTCTTTCTTTAAGCTTAATTGAAGCATTTTTCAGCATGGTATACGTTATTTTGTCATTACTAGGGTATGCACCTTTAGTATTTTGAAGAGTAAGATCCAATTCAGATACCGAAATTTTCTGAATAGTGTTATTTAAAACAGGTGTTACTTCTGAAAGGTTGTCAATATTAAAAACAAACTTTTCATTGATAATACTGGAATCGAACATACTATTAGAACCAATTGAGCACCAAAAATTCGCAAATTTATCGGCTATCTCTTTTGGATGTGTAGTTACTGCACTTAGATCAAATATAGCAGGAAAGTTTTCTTTCCCAGAGCCAGAGATTCCGTATGTCCATCATAGGGTTAAGAGAGTTAACGAAATTTTGCCACGTATTTCGTTTAGCTTCTATACATTCCCTTCTAACTTTTGCACACATCTTTCTGTACTTAATGCCATTTGTGGGACTTCTTACTCTTTTAAATTCTTTCCATGCCTGGTTTTTTTATTGATTAATTTGGCTATATCCGAATTAAACCACACAGGACTATTTCGAACCTTAGGCTTACAAGAGATAGGCATAGATTCATTAGCAGATTTTCTGATAATTTTTTTATTTGGGCCGATTCCTTATTTATATTTTGCGTGACAGTATAAACATCGCAGAAAATCGAAGTGTAGTTAGAATAATGAATCCAGTCTGCTTTTTTGTCTAAGAACCTTGGTACGTGCTTTTTTAGTGTTTTAGAAATGTTATTAAAAATTAAAATTGGAAAGTGATCTCTTGTCTCAGGTTGCGGAAGTCTTGCCCACGATAGAGTTGGTGCTAAATCTACAGTGACCATAGAAACATCAACGGCAGTAAGTGTATTTCTAGTGCTCAATAATGTGGGAGATCCGTCGTTTAAAATAGTTAAAAATCTATCATCAGCGAAATTTTCCCATAGTGCACCACTTCGTGATGTTTTTCCCGATCCCCATAGTACATTTTGTGAGTTCAGGTCCCCCTAATAAAAGGTGGTGACCAGAAGTGAATGTATGGATATCATTTAAATGCTAAGGTGTTAAATAAAGGTCACATTCTTTGTAAATATTTGTTATATGCAATTCCGTGTTGGCTTTTATTGTAATAGATTGGAACAAAAGGTTTCCTTGCGATTCAATATGTTGCAATACATTAATATTATTTTGAATAATCTTTATTATGACTAAAAATATTGTAGTAGGGAAGGTGTAGAAGATGCGAGTTTTTTTTCAATGATGTGAGTCTCCTGAATGGCTATTACATCAGGTCGGTGTTTGCTTACTAGAGTTTCTAGTGCAAACTTATTATTGATGAACCCTTGCTATTCCATTTTGAATTTTAATATCTATTCCTAAATTAATCTTTAAATTTTTCCAGTTAAATTATTATGTATTTTTATTACGTGTGTGTTATTGTTGTTAATTATTGTTGCTTCGGTGCGATGGCATCGTATCTTTTAGTTTGTGTGGTGTAATAATTACATTTAGTTCAGATAACTTTTTGTAAAGTTGGGAGCTTGGTGTGAGTTTGATATCTGTGGAATCAGACGAAAGTCTGAAAGGTGAGTAGATGGTTTCAGATGTATCCATTTCTTCTTCACCAGCTATATTTCTTGTAGGGGTACTATTTGTTGTTGTTTGTTTTTTGTTGCTGTTTTTTGATGGAGATTTCTGATTGTTTTTCTGATTTTCTGTTTTGCTATTTAGCATTGTTGTATAAGTGAGGGCTTTGATTTAAGTATTTTTTTTTTGTTCTTTGGGTGATGTAGAAGTAACTGTAGAAGTGTCAAATGGATTGCTTTCTTTAAAAGGAAGGGTTTCATTAGTGTTTTTTTTTTTGTTTTGTAGAAGTTTGTGCTTTTATTTTTTGTGTTTCTATAGGTGTGATTTTTTCCGTTAACGGAGTGGATTCTGTGTGTAGAGCGCGTGGTATGTTTGTTGATTTAGCAAGATTTTTTATGACCTCTGCCATGGTCGGAGTGCTTCTTTTTTTGAAAGGTTCAAGCTTGTGCATCAGGCACGTGCACTGCATCTGTAGTCAGTTTTTACTTGTTCACTGCCTTGTGCTTCAAAAAAGTGGGACAAGAAGCATCATAAGAATAGAAGTGTGGTCTTCTATTTCGCAGTTTACGCGGAATTTTCTTGTGCAATTTTCGTGGTGAAGCTGTAAAGCACATTCTTTGCAGAGTTCGATATTTAGGCATTAATTTTTGGTGTGGCCTAGCTTTACGTATCGCATGGGATTGAAAATGTGCTCTCGAACTTCCACTTTTTCCCAGCCAGGTTTAAGAGACTCTGGACGACGAATTAAATCAAAAGTTATTATAGCAGCTCCTGTAGCAACTAGTACATCATTTTCGTTCTTCATAATTTTTCTAACGCTGCTAACATTTTGATCAGATAGAGACTCAAAAAGTTCCTGCTCAGAGATATCAATTATCTTTCGTGAAAAATACGGCCTTGTGTTGAGTTGAGGTTAACGTGATTTGTAATTTTAACATAAATACTATCAATTAGTGTTGCCTTCAAGAATTTTTGGGCAGTTTTTAGATCTTTAATTTTCAAAAGTAGACCACCTGAACGTAGTTCTGTCACTTCAGTATAGTCCCGTGATATGAACTTGAGGCCTTTCTCAACTTGGAATACATTATATGTGGCAAGAGGGCGGACGGTTTCTTCATTTACTTTACCAACAGCAGATATCACCAAGTAGCATGGTATGTGATCATCATTCTGAGTAATTTTTGGAAGTGGTACGAAATCATCAGGCTTGATACGCCTCTTTTTATTGTTCGCAGAGTTTATTGTTAGGTCGGGATCCAGAAGGCTGAACCTATTGTTAAAAGGGGGGTCAACCCCATTTATGTTGCGGCTTGGAAAGCCTTAAATGTTTTTAAATCAAATAAAAGCTTGGAAAGAGCTTCAAATATTGCTTATGAGAAAAAAAAACAAAAATTAATTTAAAGGAAAACACGCGGTACATCAGTACGAAACACAATAGCAGTGTGTATTCAGAAAAATCGCGAGAGAGTAGTAGCTTACGAGGCGATTGCCTGGGCAAAACTTCTCATTTATTATTATAGTAAACTTCAATTAATCATTATAAATTTTAATATTCAAATAATACTTTTTTATATTAAATTTTTTTCATATGTGTATGAAAGTACTTTTGTTTCCTTTTAATAAAAAAAAAACTATTTGTAAAAACTTAAATTTTCATATTAATAACCAGTTTCGGTTTCGGCCTAATATATTATGAAATGGCCGAATATTCGGTTTCGGCCAAAATATCTAGTTAAATCTTTAATGTTTCCTTTCCAACATGAATTTCTTTCGGAAAATCCACTGTTACTAACCTACTCGAATTTACACCAGAAACTATAGAAAATTTTGGGAAAGATATGCAGACTGATGCTATTTACACGGATTTTAGCAAAGCTTTTGACGTTGTGAATCACAAACTATTGATCTTAAAATTACATATTGTTGGATTTCCTATACCGTTGGTAAAATGGATTGAATATCATTTAAGCAATAGAACACAATCTGTTATTTTTAAGTTCAAGAAATCACATGAGTTTCCTGTTACCTCCGGAGTACCTCAAGGAAGTAATCTGGGCCCCTTCTGTTTCTACTTTATATAAACGATTTACCATCTGTCATAATCAGGGACCGAAAATAACAGTTATTTTCTAAATTTCTATTCAAAAAGTAAAATAGTGTTTTAGACCACACAACTGAAGTAAAACTTCTGTAGCTCCATTTTTATGTATGTATATACAGTGATGTGCAAAGAATAAGGACAGGGTGCCCCAGATAGAGCATTAATTCCCTCGGGTGGTGATTCTCCTTAATAAGGCGAGTAAGGAAATGCAAGGATGAGGGTGACCCCCTCCCCCTTTTGGAGCTAGAGAGGAAAAACCAGAAAATATGTGTCATTACATTTTACTCCATTTTTAAAGTATCTCTTAGCCGATTTCCGAAAAATAAAAGTAAAATTTTAACTTTTATATTTGATCATAAAAATTAAAGTAAAATTTTAACTTTTATTTTTGATCGAAAAAATAAGTCATATTTTAACTTTTTTTTTTTTGATCAAATATAAATCTGAAGTTTATTTTTTCGATAAAAAATAAAAGTTAAAATATGACTTATTTTTTCGATCAAAAATAAAAGTTAAAATTTTACTGTAATTTTTATGATCAAATATAAAAGTTAAAATTTGACTTTTATTTTTTCGATAATAATAAAAGTCATGTTTTAATTCCTATATCATCCTATTCGCTGTTCCAGTCGTTTGCGAAATAAGTCGTTTGATCAAAAAAATTAAAGTAAAATTTTAACTTATATTTTTGATCGAAAAACAGAAAGCCAAATTTTAACTTTTATTTTTGATCGAAATGAAATTAGTTCAAAAATAACGATTATTTGTTGACTTTTTTGAAAAAAATCATAACCGTTGCGGTCCCTGGTCATAATGCTTTCTGGCATCTTAGTGTTTGTTGACGACTTCAAACTCTTCCTTTCTTTTAAAAATTAAAATGACGCTGTATTTTTGCAAGCCGACCTTGATGATCTTCATACCTCATGAAAATTTGTGATTATCCATTGGATTCTTTAGATATTTTCAATGATCTGGGAGTTACAATGGATCCTAAACTACGCTTTAATATTCATGTTAATAAAATAATAAATAGAGCAAATAGTACTTTAGGATTTATTAAACGTTGGGCAAAAGAGTTTAATGATCCATTCATAACGAAATCCTTATTCGCTGCCCTATTGCGGCCTATCTTAGAATACGCTTCAGTTGTATGGGGCCCACGATACGGTTGCTATATAGATGACATTGAATCAGTGCAGTAACAATTTCTTTTGCTTTGCTTAAGCAATCTTTATTGTAATACTGATTTTCACTTACTACCTTATGAATATCGGCTACAACTCTTAAATCTTCCTTCTTTAAAATAATCGGAGAATTATGATAAATGCTTGTTAAACAGTCTACATATATTGAGTAAAATATACTTTAATATTAATCTTCGTCCTAGAAGATCTTATGAGTTACTCAACACGAACTTTTGTAGAGCTAATTATTTGCAAAATGAACCAATAAGAAGCAGGTGATTTTAATTTTATATCTGATATTATATCCTTAAGTGAATCCATGGACTCAATCAAACATAAAATTAAAGATTACCTGCAGTATCGTCGTTTATTATGATCACGTTTTCTCAAACACATATCTGATGCACCTGGTCTGATAAGCCTGAAATGGATAAATCCTGGTGTATGTACTAGAGCCCTGCGTAGGTGCACTTAAAACTGACTTCAAAACATTTGTTTGTTTCACACTACACTGCACTGCCAGTGACCGAAACTGTCAAAACGAAGTTGACAACTCATACAAAATCTGCAACCAATGAGAATGCAATAAGAAAGCAAAAATTGGCAAAAATACGAAAATGGCTGAGTTTGACAATTATGGTCACTAAGAAAGAGAGCACATTCAGCATTAACACTACCTTGTCTTATTCTACTATGTTGCAGGGCTTTAGTATGCACATCCAAATAATCTGAATGGACTTAAACCTGTGGATCTTCAATTGAGGTATATCTTTATGGTGAATGTGACTACATTTGTCGGCGGTACCGTGGTGTCTTCGTTTTCACCTCTTGCAACACTACGTTAGATTAATTTTTAATATATTAATATGAGTGGCCGATAAGACCTAGTTTGTTATGATGGCTGCGTTCGCAGCAGGTTTTCTTTGTTTTAAGGAAATTGGTGTGTTGAAGTTGACCTAGTTTGTCGAGTAACCTCCCTGCCAGGCCAGGATCCCACCGGCTTCAGGAAGAGACGATATATGTACTTATTGGAGTGGTGTTTTATTGGATATGATACCTTGTTTGTCAATCGACTCCGCCTATGTCAGGATACACAAAATTGTTGCTAAATTGACCTTGTTTGCCTTGATAACGCGATATTTGTAATGTTGCTAACTTGATCTTGTTTGTCTTGAAAACGCAACCCTGCTAATAATACTTAATTTCAATCAATATCATATTTTATATTTTTGAATTGTAATCAATATCTTATTTTGATTTTAATTTACTATTAAACCTGCTAACGTTTAGCAATCAAATAAATAAATAATAAATAAAAATATCGGCCAGTATGCAAAACACGAACCGAGGTGGCGACCTTTCCACAGGTCGCAAAAAATAAAAAATGTTCCTATTAGTATGAGTGTGATTATGGAATGGACAACTTTTAATGAAATCGATTAAAACGTAACAAAATTTTCGATACTTTTTTGTTGAAAAAAAATCCAATATGCAGTGTATCGGTGGGATTATGGTCCATATTCCATGGACAATTTAATTACGCGTAATTAAAAAGAAACAACATTTAGATTCGTAGAAAATTTACTGAGTTATAAGAGTTGTAAGCTCGAAAACGCGTTTTAGGTATAGTGCGCTTTCTGCTGTGGCGTGGTCTGCTCAGAGACTCATAAGTTTTGAACCCAGTTATAGCTATCGGAAAATAAAAAAAATAAATAAATTCCGATCGAACTAACCAGACTTGATACTTAAGAGCTAAAAATGTCTTTAATAATACTTTTCAATAAGGGAAAGGTCTGTAGCTTAGGAGAAACGCTCATCATGATTTGTGACATTTATTATTTTGGCACCAAACCAAATTGGTCTAATCTATGTCGTCTCTCGCACGAATTTCGAACATATCGTTGTTACAAAAGTTAACTATCGAATCTGAAAAATTTAATTTTCCATTAAATTTTCGTTAAGATATCAGAGAAAACTCTTCTTTTGTACGTCTTATGAAAAGAGCCTACAAGTCAAAATTAAAATAAAATAAACAAGAACACTATTAAAAAAAATCATTAATTTTTGTTGTTTTTTTATTAAAAAATCACACGTTATACTAATTCTGAAAACCACTTGCCAGATACATCTTTTATTATTGAACTTTGGCTTATCAACGTCTTTTTTATCGATCTCTTCTGAAATCTGAGATAAGTGTTGAATTCCTTAATATTATAAACACAATAACATCGCATATACATAAAAACTGATTTAGAAATAAAAAGCTATGTTGATACATTTCAATAATTATTAATGCAATTTTTAATCTTTGTAGTGAACTCGATTACAAAAATTTAAGCGAACTTTTGCAGCAACTTCAAAATGAAGCCATAAATTTAAAAGCTGCTCGTTGTCTCTTAGAAATGATTCATAAGGATCCATCAGCTAATATAACAAAGGTAAAAAAACAGACACTTCTTTTCCGCAGCATGTACATTAAAGTTCAATTTCAGTTAATAGAGGAAAATGATCTTTTGCAAATAAGTGATATAGAAGAAATTGAAAGACTGTGTAAACTGGCGATAGCAAATCAGCCGAATGCTGTTAAGAAATACAAAAGTGGCAAATTAAAAGCTTTATTTGCAATTGCTGGTGAAATTGAAAAACTATCCAATCATAAGGCAAATATGAAGTTAGTGGTACGCTGTTTAGAAAAGCTACTAAAGAATATGAGTAATGAGTAAAAGGTATACACAGATAAATACAATATTTTAATTTCGTGTTCAAAGTGATGTTTATTTTTTGCCAATAAAATAAAATCTAAGTTAATATTTCCATACAGTTGTACATATCGTGCGTAATTTTTATTGAAAATATAAGTTATTTCCTTTCATAAACAAAGGCATACAACTGTTGATTCACTTCTCATTTAAAAGGAGAATAGCAACAGCTTCATAAAAAATTTCAAATAATATAGATAGGTTTACTTCTACAAACGAAACAATAACACTATATTCTTTTGTCTTATCAAAAGACAAAGAAAAGTAAAAACTATTTTTATGAATATTAATTATTTGTACGATTATTTTTAATACATATATGTATATATACATTAAGTAATGTTTATAACGACATCGCTTATTGCGAACTATCGGTTATAACGAACCAAAATTTAAGTCCCGGCTGAAGTTCATAGTAAATAGTAAAACTTTAATTGCTTATCTTTAATTGCTATGCTTTTGATTTTTTATATAAAACTAAGAAAAAAATTAAAAAATAGCCAAAAATACAATATAGCTTATAACGAACAAAGTTATCGGTCACTTGTAGTTCGTTATAAACATTACTTATTGTATATACGTATTTTTATAAAATCGTTTAAGTACAAGTGATGAGAAATCTAAAATTTTAATTTTTTATTGTGGAAAACAATTTTCTTAACATAAAATTCATAATAAGTAAATAGAAAAAAAGATGAAATACGTGTTACATGCGTATATGTATATAAATTTAAATAGGGACACAATAGAAAATTTAACATTGCCCTGAGTAAAAATGATTATTAACTACTTTCTGGAAAGCAATATTATAATTCGTTGATTTATTTTTTTAAAGCATGTTTTTAAATTGCAGATACACTCACGGTAAAAAAAAGCCAATTCAATAATTTGATAACTAATATTATTTTTCTTGAATTATAACACAGTGTGCCAAAACCATAAAAAAGCACATCCAAACTTTATAGAAATTCATAAGGGGGAACATGTTGAGAGTCCATCGCACCTAATTTACCTCTCAAGGTCATCACAATTTTTTTCAACTTATTTTTAAAGTTGAAGTGTTCGAATTTTGTTGTGCCGACATTAAAATTGCGTTTTTACAGTCATTTGGCTTATTGCAAATGAAAAATAAAATAAATTTTTTTCAATAGAATTTGACGATAATTCAAGAAAAATAATAGTTACTGAATTATTAACTCGGTTTTTTACCGTGAGCGTACATTGAGCCTTGAAAACAATCCGCTAAAATCTCGACATTTTTCTAATCGATTTAAAAATACCGGCTTTTCAAATACCTGTCAGTTTTAAAGCCAAAGGTTTTTGCATAAAAGTCTTGTAGGTCTTTCATTTTTAAACTTTAAATTTTTAAGATGATATAAACCTATACATAATTTTGTATATAATTTTAAATAATATTGCCTTTTTTACGTGCTAGTTATAATTTTTTTTAGGTGTAAAAACAATTATTTGTATAGAGTATACGGTATGGCAGTTTTACATGATATAGTGTGGCAGTGTCAAAATTTATGGGGTTCTTCAATTTTGCTTTAATCAAAATCACGATAAGTTGATGGTGGCAAGCTCATAGAAACAGCAGTATCCAACCTATTGAGTATTTTCAAATAAATAACAATATTAAAGCAATAATCAATGTATATGAAAATACCTCCTTGATTCACTCTCCAGTAAGTTAGGATCTAAAGGCTGTTGAGATACATGCCTCAATGAATCGCCCAAGGTGTTTCGTAAATGTTGCATTTCTCTGTTTGCTTTAGAGCTTCGTAGAATATACTGCTGACGACGTTTTGCCTCTTGTGCCAGTTGTTCACGTAACATTGAAATCTATAAAAAAGATAATGATAACAAGCATTTTTGTTGTGTTACAAATTTACTAATAGCACAGACTACAAAATTTTTTTTGATTGCGACAGACTTGTTTCTTTTTTTTTGTATTGAAAAATTATATAGGACTTTATGAGATTTTGCATTAAAAGTATGCATATTTTTAGAGCTAAACCTTTAGGTGTCTGTAACAAAGTGGTTTTTAATAATATATCATAGCGACAAATACTTTTGTCTGTACTTGATCCTGTACCTCTTCCCTTATATCCCCAATTTTCGAATCTTTTTCCAAAAATGTCCATTTTAAGTATTTAAAGAAACTGAATGGTTCGTAAAACAAAAATATAACTCAAACACAAATATTTGGTTCCTCCTCGAAACAAACAACAAGAAAAAAATAAAAACGCCAAAAAATGGAAGCGCCAAAATCTCAAAACTGCAGGAAAGCTTCGGGTCTAGAAAACTGCTTGTGGGGGAGGAGAGGAGTCTAAGTTATCAGAATTGATTTCAATTTACATTTTTAAAATTGCATTTGTTTATCGTCATCAGCTCGAGTGAAGCCATAAGCCAAAATCTGTAAAAATGGTTATTTTCTTATAATTTGACTACATGCATACATCTTTTAGCTCATTGACTCATTTCGATCGTCTTTAAATCTTTTTCATCATTTTTAATGGAGTTTAGAAGGTATCGGCCTTCAGAGTTGAAAATTATTCCAAATTTAGCACAACAAGCTTTTTTTAAAACCTGGTATCCTCTCTGAACCTTCTTTTTTAAGACTGGTTTTTTAAACCTGGTATTTTTTAAAACTTGGTATTCTCTCTACCTGTTTAAATTAGTATATGACTGTGCAGATTTTAAAGTTCATTCTTTTGAATTGTATGGCTGCTATTCATATGACATTTCAAAGCAGTAGGCTATTGATAGATCACCACCATCAACTCTACCAAGGTTGCCATCTGTTCTAGTTGCTTCTTTTTATTTACTAGAACAGATGGCAACGTTGGTAGAGTTGATGGCGGTGATCTATAAATAGCCCACAGCTTAATCACTCAAAGATTACTGAAGAGGAAAATATAGCGATTTCCGAAACAGACTGTCTAGTCAGCTAAGTGAATGACTATACAGAGTTGTTGTTGTTGCTGTTGCCTTCTTAAAAATTTACTTGATCTAAAGCTCGCAATTTAATTCATGTTGTAATTTAATAGATAATTAAAACTAATTAAGTTTTGTTTTGTTTTGGAGCCTTATTTTTCGCCTTGCTCGAGGCTCATCTGATTCTTTTTGTTGCGCTGTGTTAGCTGAGTACGAAAACAAAAGAAAGCAGTATGAAGTTTATTGAAACTCTCGCAACACAAACGCGTGAAAATAAAACGATTAAGCAATGCGTGGCAGCTGGGATGATTTCTTATAAAACCTAACACTTTAATTAAATATACTTGTTATTATGTCGAAAGGAAAATACCCCTATAAAGTTCTGTAGCACAAATATGATATTTTAAAACTTTTTCCGTAGAAATTGGCCCAGTAGTTTTTGCGTAAAATAGTAACATTGAATTTGCACTTCAATTTTATATAATAGTATAGAAAGGTAGGATAGATAACCAGAATACGATCTCGATCATATTTTCTGAAAATTTGTATAAGCACGATCACGACAAAATGGAAAGCATTATTGTTATAATTTGTATATGTACTATAATTTTTTTCTTAGCATTGGTTATAGAATGGTATATCGATGATTCCATCTCAATTCGACAAATTTTGAGCAAAATCTGACCTTTGTGTTTCCGATTTTTTTTTCAATTTTGTAGTTTAGTAGTGGTCGTAAAATAACTTAAACTGTGTTTTTTTTTGCGAAATTTTGTTTTAAAAGTTATACACTGTAAATACAAAAATAATAAAAAACATATAAAAATAAAATTTGTGCATGTATTCAAATAGCTATATCTTTGAAACCATTAGTCGTACAGAATAACGTTAAATATATTGTAAAGACATTTATTTAACATGTCTTTATATTGACTTTTTACTTAAAAAAGTGACTCAAAAGTTGTTTTTGTGGTAAAAATAAAATCAAGTAAAAATTGCACATCTGACTACCTTTCACATGACATAGCATTAAAATTGTACCAGTTAAGCGCAAAAATTATTTCACGGTTTTTGTCATCAAAACAACAAGGGTACTCCCCTTTGATTTTTTCGCGAAATTTATTTTTTCCAATGTTATTTTTATATTTTTTACAAAAAAGTCAAGTCTCAAAAATAATTTATGTGATATTTCTTTCCAATCAAAACGTATAACTAAAAATCTATTTTTTCATACCATTTCAAAACACATTTCGACAGAGGCTTTCCAAGGAAACCGGAGGCGAACCTTTACAAGGTAACATGTCTGACTGTCTCAACCTGACGAGGCCAGCATAATTTTTGCCAATCGGCTCTCACTCCTGCTACAAAGCACTCCTCCAATCGATGATATATGCGCGCAGTGGACACATATTTCCAACTACATGCGTGCGGCTGCTGAAGAGGTGATTGGCTACCACCGCCCTCGCCGAAACTAGTACGACCAGAAGTGTCTCGACGCCACTGCAGAGAAAGACGCTAAGGAGCTGCCTGCTAAGGAGCGATACAGAGAAAAGAGGAAGGAAGAGAGACGTATTTTCAGGCGGTAAAAAAGAGGCAGAAAAGCGCGAGCAGGAGAAGATTGAGATGTATGGTGACAGGAATTAGGCTCGAACATTTTTCGAAAAAATAAGTCGCCTTGCCGATGGTTTTAAAACCGGGGCCTCTTCCTGCAAGGTTGAAAACGGGAATTTAGTGACAGATATCCAGAGTACACTAACGTTATTTAGGGAACACTTCTCTAAGCTTCTAAATGTCCCGCCAATAGAGATGATATTCCGGAAACCCCAATTACGGATGACAGCGTCGAGGTTCCGCTGCCCGACTCTGATGAAGTTATGACAGCTATAGCTCGGCTTAAAAATAACAAAGCCTCGGGAGCTGATGGCTTACCTGCTGAGCTGTTTAAGAACGGAGGCGAAGCTAAATTAAAATGCATCCACTATTTATGTTATGTTTCATTCAAAGGAATGAAAAAAAGTTAGTGAGAAGGCATTATAAATTGTCTCATAAGGATGTTCAAGAATTATTTAATGTAGAAATACAAGAGAAAAAGCAATTTCACTTGCATTAAGTAAAGAATTGGATTTCTGTAATGGAAGAAAACTTGGAAGAAAGCAATGCCAAAAACAAACAAAATACATTGAAAATTACATTATATTAATTAATAAGATTGAAATACTTGAATTTTCATGGATATTTTTTTAGTGCACAATTTTATCTGCTCACCAACACACGCTCATTTTTATTTTTGACAGGCACTGCTTTAAACCTTCCTGGGGGTCGTATAAAACTATAAAAAATGCAATCTTTAAATGAGCGAAGGAAATATGTTGATATCGCCTCTTTACGCACACTCAGAAGCTGGTGTGTTCGATTCTCCAGAACTCCTACTTTTCTAAATTTTAACACTAACCGTGGAAGCAGTAGAAACGCTAACAATTTAATTTACTTATCTTTTAGTAGAACAAATTATATTGCTACTACTCCTTTAAATCCCATGAGTACCTTTGTTAACAACTGTAGTTTTTTTGGTGTTAACTTATCGAAAGGTCAACTCAAAAGTAGATTGAAAACTAATGTATGATTAGATCTATGTAAACGCATGGTTAGTTGTTATGGCTTGTGTTGTCAATGAGCCCAACCCATATTAGGGTGGGTACATTTTTCTCACTTTAGATTGTTTTGGACCACTCTTATCGATATCGTTGAGATATTTCAATGCTATTTTGGTTGGTTCTTTAGATGATCTAATGTAGAGAAAGTGCGAAAAAAGTGTAGTAGCTGAACTCTATTGTTAAACAAAAATGTATATCGCTTGCTTTTTTCAATAACATCATAATTAAAAAATATGGTTTTTAAAGTTTTAAACAGAAATTGCTCCGCCACTGTCAAAATAAAACCGTTACACCACATATGCTTCTGTGTATTAAATAGCTTGATCTTTAAAATGGCACTGTACGCAAAAAACCAGAAAACGCAGTCCGCTATCATTCGTTTACTGATGCATCTAAATAAATAATAAAATATTGATATAAAGTATTGAAGCTTCATGAAAAATGATTTTACTTAATTAACTATCATTAAAGAAAACCATCAATTTTGGAAACTTTATCATCGATGCCCAAAATAATTTTTAATGTGTTTCGTATCAAAATTAAAGTGCATTTTTTTTGCTTGTATTCTTAAAATGTTCCTTACTTGATTCTCCAATCGAAGAACTTGTTGGCGATGAGATTGTTCACGAGCGTCAAGCAATTTCTCTGCATGCATATGGGCACTACGATAACGATCAGTATCGCCGTCATTGCATTTTGCACTATCATGCATTCTAGCTTTTATACGGGCCAATTCTGATTCCTTTTCTGCCAATAATGTCTCCAAGCGTCTTACTTTAAGTCGCAAATCACGTGTTTCTTGCTCAATCACTGCATGATCTAGTCCGCAGTTGAATGTTCCCTTCACATAGTTCTTATCCTGTCCCTCAAAACGATTGGAATCGTAATCACCAGTTTCAAAGGAACGATCTTGGGAGGGTGTATTTGAAAATTTTTGCTTGCGATCTGATTCCAGTTGCTTTACTTTGTCCTGAAGTATCTGAAGTTTGTTACGTAACTCGGATTTTTCGCGCATCGAAGACTTCAACTGACGGTGAAGCTCTTCTTCATCATCATGCTTATCCAAGCCATTTCCACCTTTTTCATTCGACTCTTGAGACCATTTCGACATTTTAATTTGTGACTCTAGTGCTGATCTCTGAACTTCCAGATCAGTTACTTGCTCCTGTAAGCGTTGCGTAGCCGACAGCTGAGCCTGTTGACTGCGACGCAGCTCATTTAATGACGATTGGGCGTTTTCGAGACGTTCAGCTATAATGCGTTTCTCATTTTCTATGGTTTGTAGCGACTTCTGCAGCAACTTGACTTTGTCTTCATTCGCCTGTTGAGAGTAGGTTTGCTCTGAAAGCTCTTTTGTCAATAGTTTAATTTCCCCGCGCAGCTCTGTCTCCGTTACAGTTGTGTTTTGGAGCCGTTCCTTGAGCTGATCAACTGTTGTCTTCAGAGATGTACATCGATCCTCTAGTTGACTTATGGATCTGTTTTGATTTTCAAGACGTTCCTGCAGCTGGCGAATGTTGCAATCTTTTTCTTGCAAAGCCATTTGAAGTCTATTGATGTCACCTTCCTTGGCAACACGTTGTAAGTCGAGTTTGTTAGCACGTCCCTCAACCTTTGCGAGTTCTTCCTGCAAATGACGTTTGTCTGCCTCTAGTTTTGCTACGTGTTGCCGGAACTTTTCGAGGCGTTCCTAGAATGACCATTTAATTGTACTTGTATAAGTAAAATATAATAATGAAAATAGTAAATATATAATGCGGCGAGTGCTAGTCGGATAGGAACCCATGTTGCAAATAATTCAATTTTATCAGACAGATAGTATGATAGTGACAGATAGGATGTTTAATTATCCTACGTGAATTTTTTAAATTTATTTATTTATTTATTTATTTATTTATTTCATGTGTATAATCGAAGCCAATTAAGGCCAATATGATTACAAGTAAATAATTGTACAAGTAAGTCTAAGTTTATATTTTACATTAAAGATGTTTATAAATTTCTATTATAGTTTAAAGTTCAATATGATATAGTATATTTATTTTTCAATTTCAATACAAGTAATAAATTGTGGAAACCCTAAATCTAAAATCCCTAATTATTTAATTTTTCACAAGACAACCCCTATATCAGACGAAATAAGACCTGCTGTTACGATTAAGCCAATTCACTAACGTGTTGCAAATATTTACGTTTGAAAGTATTTAATGAGTCTGAAAATTGCTTAAAGCTACTAGGTAAAAGGTTCCATACACGTGCAACCTTGATAAGAAATGACCGCTCAAAAATAGATTTGTAGATACGAGGAATTAATATTTGTGTGTTTCTTCGAGACCTAGTAAAACTAAATAAATTCCAAAGATAAATTGGAGTTTTAGTTTTAATAACTTTGTAAAATAGCAAAATTTGTCTCATTTCAATATAGTTAATAAAATTGCAATGAAGAAACATAAGAACATGTTCCGAAACATGATCACGAACTTGGATGTTGAAAGCAAACCGAATAATCCTATTAAAGATGCGACGCAGTTGATTAATGTTGCACAGATTAGTACAAGAATAAATCTCTAACCCATATATGATATGGGGCATAAGTAGTGCTTGTGCAACACTAAGTTTAACTGGAGTTGGCATGTAGGTATTCATGCTATATAATTTATGTAACATAAAATTGATCTTATTACTTAACTTGTTTATATGAGCCTTATAGTTGAGGTTGGAGTCAATTATAATGCCTAAACATCTTAAGTGTTCTACGAATTCAATTTCAATGTTATTTATAGAAATTGAAATAGGTATTTCATCATTATTATAAGGCATATTTCAAAATGACCTGCTAACAGCAAATATAGAATGGTTAAAACTAAAATCAGCCCATTTGAATCGTTACCATATGGCAACGACGAGGTGATTCGGGTTAAGGAGCCTTAGAATGTTCAATGATAACTTAATTTAAGTAACACGCCTGTTTCGGTTAGAGTGTTAAAAACTATCGTTTATTTAATTTTAGAGCAGGAGGCGCAAAAGGCCGCCCATGTTTGCTTCACAAGTAAACTTACTACAAGTACTATTATAATAAATAAGAAGTAAAAAAATTAAATTTTTTCTAAATGACCTTGTTATTTATTATGTTGATTTTATATGATTTAAATACAAATTCTAAATGATTATAGTTTAAATCATACTTGATTTTAAATACAAATTCTAGTTGTTTGATAGTTTAAAATCGTTTATTGAGCTTAAGGTCAAAGTTATAACAATTAATTGTTCTAACGAATCTTTCCAAAGAAACAACAACAACAACGTATTTTCAATATGAAAAGGAAAAAATCACTAGCTGATTTTATTGCAATTTCGGCCATGCTAAAGGCTTCATCAGAAATCTTTGTGATACCCGTGCAAGCGCGCACTAGCGCACTGCACCACAGAGGCGATGAGATTTTAGGTGTAAATTTCTCAGTTTTTCTCCCATTTCATAATTGCGTATTTGTTGTTGTATTTTTGCTTTACTTAAGTCTTTATGCTTATGTTATTATTTTAGAGTCCAACAGTCTGCTGGAAGTCTTCCACTAACAAAGCATGGTTACTGAAGTTATTTTTAAATTTTTGCTGATATGTTTTCAGCTTTTTTCTGTTTGTTCGTGCTCTACCATTTGATTAAAAATTTTCTATTTGATTTCTGATGAAGCCTTTAACATGGCCGAAATTGCAATAAAATCAGCTTGTGATTTTTTCCTTTTCATATTGAAAATACGTTTTTGCTGTTGTTGTTTCTTTGGAAAGATTCGTTAGTTAATTGATATTAATTTTTGAAGTGAAAATTTCTTTAGGTGCGTTAAAAAACAGCTGGTATGTCATAGATTTTAATTTTCACTTCGTTCGGCAGTCCCGTCACTGCTATATTTTTTGTTTAAAAATTTTTGAATCAAATTAAATGCTGAGCGCGATAGTTTGATAAAGAATGGTGGTCATGATACAATAACTACAAAGTAGTAGTGACTGTTATTATTGCGACCACCAAACGACAAAAAAAAAAAAACAAAATGGATAGCGAGCAATAACAACTGATGCAGAATGGAGATAGCAAATATGTTTTGGGTCACACACAACGGCTGCATTCATCAGAGTCAACAGTTGGCAACTGTTGTGTTAAAATTCGGTGAATATTACAATGATGGGAGCTCTCACTAACTCTGACATCGTCAGAGGGTCCGTAGCAGAAAATGGGAGCTAGAGAGATTAGCTGCAGAAAATGGGTACTAATCTTCACGAATTTATTGGTAAAAAAATTTAGTTGCATTCATTAATCATTCACGAGTGATTCTAATTACAGGGCATACAGAGTATGTAAAATTAGTTCTGAAATTATGTTGCCCAAAAGAATTTTTCAATTTGATGTTAACTTTGCCAAACGATTTTCAATAAAAGTAAAAAAAAAAGACAAATCGGTTTTGATATGGTCGAATTTCGACCACAGGCGATACTAGTATGTATTACAAGTCTACACATTTCTAATCCGGTAAACCTATTATCATTTCTATATGTACTTTCAACACTGATTCCAAATCTGTACTCAATTCTCCCCTATATTGTAAAATTTTCAAGATACAGGGTGTTTTACGGACTTGGCACGTCCCAAAGTGCGTTTTTTAATTTAGGATGACATTTGGGTTTTTTTTTAAAAATTTTATAAAAAAATATTTTTATTCGTCAGATTATAAAACATGTATTATGAATGTATGTTTTTTTTATAAAATTCTTAAAGTTGAAACTTTTTTAACAAAAATAACCTCAATAAAACCTTCAAAATAAGGTCAAGTTTAAACAATAATAACTTCGAGCACGAAGTATATTTCAAGGTTTAGTTTTTAAGACTTTTTGTGTGTCTTAATCGCCATTGAATTTAGTATAAAATACAATAAAAAAATGTTAATAAATATAAATAGAAAAATCGTTGAAATATGACAATATTTTTCAAGGAATGAAAATTTAAGTAAAATTTAGTAGAAAATATCTAGCTAATTAAGCATTATTAAAGTCGAGCGGCTTCGCTGGCTTGGTCATGTTCAGCGCATGAAAGACGATGCTCCAGTGAAGAAAACATTCGATTCGGTACCCAGCGGCGGTCAACGCAGAAGAGGACGACCGCATCTTCGTTGGAAAGACCAAGTAGAGGACAACCTGACGAAGCTTGGAATTTCCAACTGGCGCCAGCAAGCGAAAGACAGAAATGGCTGGCGCAAATTCTTAGATGAGGCCAAGACCGACATTTGATTGTAGAGCCAACTTAGTAAGTAAGTACAATAAGTAAAGTCGAAGGCTATAACTATCATAAAATATCGTACTTCTGCCTCCTGTTTCTGTAAAAACCTGCTGCATCTGGCTGCTATTAAGAAAAACTACTTGTTTTAAATTACGAAAAAGTCTTAAAAATCAAATTCTGTCCTAAAATGCACTGATTTCTAAGTACTCTTTAATTTAAAGAAAAATAAAATAGAATTCATAATTTAAAACAAGTTGTGACCTTATTTTGTATAAGAAACCATTTTTGAATTTTTTTTTAATTTCGTTAATTTTCGGTAATATTGTTTTAATCTAAAAGTTATCCGATTTGAAATATTTTTAGCATGACGTTTAAGTGAAGTTAAATAAACTAAATTTACTCTTTAAAAACATAAATAAGCAATTTTATGCGGGTTTTTTTTTATTAAAAAAATATGGTTTGTATGGGAGGTAGGCGATTTAGTTCACCTAGAATTCTAATTTTTTGTGCTGTTACTTAATTTAGGCTTAAACTCATTTGTACAAAATTTAATGGTAAATACCCTAGCTTTTATAGTTTCTGAGATAATGCAAATGTCATTCTAAAATCGAAAAAAGTGCACTGTGCGTCCCTAGTATTATTGATCTAGAATCTAAACTACTCACCATAAAATAAAAAATACTATTTGTATTTCAGAATAAATATCAACTTAAATCAACTATCAAATATCAACTGTAGTGTCATCTGCTGCAGTGGAGCTTAAATTTTTAAATTATCAGATCAATAATACTAGGCACGTGCCAAAACCGTTAAAAAATACCCTGTATCATGAAAATTTTACAATATAGGGGGGAACTGAGTACAGATTTGGACATATGTGGCAGTGCTTAAAGGACATATAGGAATGATAATAGGTTTACCAGATCCGAAATTTGTAGACTATAAGCAGAATATAAGGGCTATTATTTTGAGTAAAAAATTAAAACTTTACAAATATATGAAAACGACATCTAAAAGGCTGTTGCATTAAATCGATAGTCAAAAGTGATTGTCAATTTGATAATCACCTTACGTAGAGCAATAGTGATGATTTTGATTATCAACCATCAACTATCACCTTAGCCGATTCTACCCCTGTATATGTATTTAAAAAATCGTATTTTTCGTATAGAGATTTAAGATATGGATAACCTTCCTTTGGGAGTGCAAAATCTATTTTCCGCACAGGGTGCCAGCAATCCTAGCTACGCCACTGACATGCTCTCGACGATTTCGAACGAATGATGTTCTCAAGAAGCAGTTTTTACATGGCAGTTTTTACTATGGTTTGCCATTGTCCTTAAGAGAGGTGATGGTCAACAAAAATATTTACTTCAATTGAAAAACATTCTGTGCCAGATGGGATTGAACTTGTGTTCTCTTGGCTTATGGGCCTCGCATTTAACCAGCATGCCACGGCTGCCACAATTACATTTATTAGGAAAAAAATTAATTAAAAATTCCAAATATTACAATCTCTTATTAAGTTTAGGTAAAAGCAAAAAATATTTTGCAGCAGCAGATAAGCGATGTTATTTACCTCTTTGTTTGCATTTTCATCGGCCATTGCTACCAATTGAACTTCAGCTTGGGCAAGCTTTTCGCGCCATTGTTGACATTCATCCGACTTTATTTTGAATTTCTCTTCCAAATCTTGAAGAGTGGAAATTTTAATATTTTTTTGTGCGGTCAAGTTAGCGTTTTCCTCTTGTAAGTGACGAATCATTTGTTGCAGCTTGGCAACCTTGCTGTCACAGCGCAACTGCTGCTCATTTGCGTTCTGTAGTTGCTTCTTAATAGTTAGCAATTGTGTTTTAAAGTCTTCCTTTTCGCGCTCCATTTGTGCAACCTGGTGCATAAAGTTTCTCATACCCTTGCGCACTAAATCAGGATCAATATCGCAAGGTGCATCAGGACATTGGGATGTACTTCTGGTCTCGTATTCATGACAGTTAGGACCGCCAACACTTCGCACAGGACTGAAACGGCGAGACGGACTTAGCAAACGATGTGAAAAAGTAACAGATCCATCCATTTGAATTCCCGCAATGCGCCGCAGTGTGTGAGCAACCGAGCTAAGTTTGTGCTCGTTATCGCGTTTTTGTAGTTCCACACATGCCAGCTGCTCGTCTAGTGCCCGAATACGACCTTCAGCACCACCAAGTCGAGCTTTAAGCTCTTGGATTTGTTGTGTGGCATCAGCAAGGCATACTTCCAAATTATGTTTCTGATCCTCCAGACGTTTTTCGCGTCCTCGAGCTTCTTCAATACGAGCAACCAATTCCTGTTCACGATTGTGAAAGCGATGTTCTTCCTGATTGGAGTTGCAGCGAGCTCGACCAAGTTCTTGTCGTGTTGCACACAGATTAGCTTCCAAATCGGCGAGCTGTTTTATTTAATAGATTTCATATCAATAACATTTCGTTTTTTATTCTTACATAATAATTCATAACAAGCAGTGAAAAAGCACTTACCTGCTTCTTAACTTGGGCCAACTCCTGAACTGTTCGATCTTTCAATTCGATTTCTGCAGCAAGTTTATTCTGAGTTTCTTTGCCACCTTCGTCTTTTTGAGCAAATTCTATCTGAGTTTTCTGGAGGTTATTTTTGGTGGAATTCAGTTCATGAGTGGTCTTTGTAAGAGTGGTCTCCGTTTCTTTAAGAATTGTGGTCAGACGAGTTTTTTCATTTTCTAGAGCATTCTTATTGTCCTCCAAAGAACTGATTTTTTGCAAAGCTTCCTCAATAGCCCTAGACTGTTCTCGTCGAGCGCTTTCAACCCTTTTAACATGATCGCGAAGTTCTTTGTTGCTATTTGCATATTTGTCACGTTCTATGTTGCTGTCAACCAATTGACGTCGACAATCGGTAAGCTCCTTTCGAAAGCTTTCAATTAAACCTTCGCCTTAAAACAAAAATTTTAAATTTTGGCTTTCTTTTGGTTTTGACAACATTTTACCTTCTTTGCATTTTCGAAAAGCTTCTTGTAGCTCATTGCAAATTCCATCGATTTTATCTTCTTTGAGGCGAATTTCAGTTCTAAGCTCCTCACTTAAACGAGACAAAGCATCGCGTTCCTCCCGAAGAGTTTGTAGCTTAATTTCTTGATTTCTGATGCATTCCTCGAGTTTGATTCTACAATATAATGCAATGTACATAATGTTAATTGAATAAAACTAAGCAAGTATATACAGCTGCGAGCAAAAGTATAGCAGTCATTTTATATTCAGACTAGCTGAACCCGGTGTGCTTCGCTACTCCCCTCGTTATAAAATAAAATTAAAAGTATTTATATATTTTTCACGCCATCGAATTTTCGAAATAAGTCTACCCCAGCGCCACCTACCGTGTCCATTTACACACAAATTATTTTCTTATGATCAAACAAACATACATTCTGAATTTCAGTTAAATTGGTCCATAAATTCAAATTCGGGTCCATATCGTCAATATCGGGTCCATTTATACACAAATTATTTTCTTATGAATAAACAAACATACATTCTGAATTTCAGTTAAATTGGTCCATAAATTCAAATTTTCGATATAAGTCCACCCCAGCGCCACCTATCGGGTCCAAATATAGCCTATGTTACCCACCGTACCAAGATGAACATTACCTGAAAATTTCATCAAAATCGGCCCAGCCGTTTTGGAGTCCATACGTTACATACATACACACATCCTATTTTATATATATAGATATGTTTGGATATGGAAGCTATGGATGTGCAAAAGGAATTGGCAGAAAAATAATACTGGGTGGTCGCGATAAGCGTCAAATAATTACAAGTAATAACGCAAGTAACTTGCTGCTCTTTGCTCAGTGAATGCGTGCCGACAAACAGTGTGTGGATGGCTCGAAAACGAGATCCCAATATAAAAAGTGCCAATTAAAGAAGGTTCCGCGGCTTTTTCAAAGGCGTATCGATGACCGCATACAATTTGCAGAAGTTCGTATTGGAATGAATTGGACCTCGGTAAGTTACTTTTGTGCCATTGTTTTTTTATTGCCCACAAAACTTTCAATTTCAGGTAACTTTCTCCGATGAGACAAAATTTAATCTGGACAGTCCTCATGGCTGTCATAGGTATTAACACGATTAACGTTGAGAACCGCGATGTTTCTCTCGCGGTCTCCAATTCATTCCAGTGTATTGGAAATTGCTTGCGGGCAACGATATGTCTTTGAAAAAAGACGCAGAGTCTTCTTTATTTCGTCACTCTTTATATTGGAATTTCGTTTTAAAGCCCTCCACTCTGTTTGTCGGAGCACATTCACTGAGCAAAGAGCAGCAAGTTGCTTGCAGCTCTTTGTTGAGTTGTTGAGTTATTTTACGCTTGTCGTTACCATTTAGCTTTCTTTTTCTGCCAACTCCTTTTGCACATCCATAGCTTCCAGGATTACGTAAAAAGGATTCTATTGATCTATTACTTCGACCGATTTTTCGAGAAATTTAACGAAAGCTAGTGCTTTCCGAATGTAAAGTAATTATCTTTCCCACTTCAATATCTTTTAGTCTGATTGCACGTGACATATTAAAAAATAAACACATTCTTAATATTCCAATATTAATATTCCAAAACAGAAATAAGCTTTGAAACGCTTCAATTATTTTGAAAGAACTACTGGATTTATAGAACTGCAACTGCATGAAGTGTTAATTTTGATAAAAAAGTAGAAAAAAGTACCGTTATTCTACAACAACTCATTAAATCGTTTCCTTTCTAATTCACTCAGAATTGAAAATTTTTTTGTGGAAAAAAATTAACTCAAAATTTCCGTTAACAATATTAAAACTACATATAAACATTTGGAGTGGATTTAAACAACTGCAACAGAGTGTATATTGAAATTTTTTTTGTGTACCCTTGTAGCCTTTCGTAGTCCATTTTCGGACTCCAAAACTGCGCCAATTTGAACAAAATAATTGAAAAATCATCCTATTTTTTCCCCTTTCAAACGTTCTAAAAAATGAATTTGTATTTTTTAGGAATGATTGTAGGTAATCTTATAGTTTTTGCTATAATAAATATAATAGGGGTATTCACGATTCAGTGTACTTGCCTGTGCAGTTGAGGACTTGTGCAGTTGTGCAGTTAGGTTTTCGTGAACACACCACCATAACCGTTTCAAAGCTGTCAACATTTTTCAATGCACACAAGTGCACAACTGCTCAAGTCCTAAAGACCTCAAGTTGAAGGTAATAGAAGAAAAGCACTTGTGCAGATTTTTGACGTACGTACAATTTGTTTTTGTAAAGTGCACAAGTCCTCAACTGCACAGGCAAGTGCACTGAATCGTGAATACCCCTAATACAAAAATTTTTAGCTCAATCGGACTTGTAGTTTTTCCATAATCTTTGGCGCCGTTTTAAAAAATACTTTTTAGAGAAAATAGCGTTTAAAGTTTTAATTGGACATGCAATTTGTTCTTATAATATACAGATGTTTCTTTTTCTGAATTGGGATAACTACCTTGGCGTAGTGTACCCGTTGTGTTATGAGCACGGGAGCCTTGGTAGGTAGGGCCATCCATGTCATACAGGCTGTTGTGGAGCAATGAACAAAAACTTACCCCTGATCCTTAACTCCAGGGTGGAAGGATGGTGCCCACCGAGTTTAAAGTTTGCACCCAAGGGTAATCTGTGCTGTATTCGAGCGTATCCCCTCTCTGACCAAGATTGAGAAGAATGCAGAGCAGGGTACTTTTAAGGAACGCGACGTGGGGGACTGACAGAGATGCAAGGCTACGATTGTCGAGTACCTGAAGTACCAGACCTCTCAGCCTGCTGCCGGAGTCAACTTAAAACATAATTGGTCGCTAGAAGTGGCGGATAACGTTGTGATAAGGGCAAAGATCAGTGGAAAGCCAACCGTGGCTGAGCAACCGACAACCAGCTAGCGCACTGTGGCGTGGCCGTAGAGCGTACCGTTTACCCTATTGAGCAGTGGCCATATGCCACTGCTGTTAGTGATCGTGTTTCTGTGCGGTCTTAGGAATTTTATTTGGCGACACTTTGTTGCGATTTGATAAACAAAGTGTAGGCTAGCTTATCGCGCGTTTGCTAGCCTAAGCACATTCCACTGTGACAAAGTTGTCGTCGTCTCTGTGACGGCATTGTGGTAATGTGATCGTGAGCTAAGTGTGGGACTGACGTTCGGTTGAGCTGACGCTCTGTCTCGCCGCGTAGACAGAACGTCAGCCTCGTTTATAGCTGGCAACGGTTTCATGTGACGGTTCGTCAACAGCCACTTCAAGCGGTTGGCTACTCGAGTGATACGGCGTGTGGTTGTTGTTCGCTTGTGTGTTGTACAACAACACAGGCTCGCTGCCTGTGACGATTCAACATATCGGGAATTGTGTGTATGTTGTGGGTCTGTTGTTGTATAGCCGCATCGGTTTGCCTGGATGACGAATACCAAGAGGTTCTAAGCTAGTGTGGTTGTTGTTGTAATTGTTCGCTCGTATTGTACAACAACCACCCTTAACGTTAGCTGAGTAAGCGCTTGTTGCTTGCACGCTGGCTTAGCTAACCAGCGTTCATGCAATTGCGCTGCCAATACGATGATTGGCATACGCTGCGTCAGCCCCCACCGCACCCTTTCTCTAGCACTGTTATTAGCGCTGATAACAGGGCTAGCGACTATAAAGGCCAGTGCCGAGCTCCACTGTATCGTTTTATCGCGAAAATGCATATAGAAAATTCGGTTTTTGTTGCGCTATGTATGTGTGCTGCCGCGCTCACATACTTAGCTCTTAGATATATCTTCGACGCGTTGTGGTGGCATGGTCTCTGGGCCATGTTGCCTTAGAAGTTAGTCAGTTTTCACGCCGCGAAGAAAGCAGTCTAACTCTGTGCGAATCGTAGTAGGTGTTAATAATAATAGTCACTCTGTAAATATAGAATTAGAAATAAACTATAAATAAACTATAAAAACTATATTTGACGAGTTATAAATTACCTACATTGGTGACCCCGAGAAAAGTGCGCGCGATATTAAAGTGAATAAGTTCGAACAATCTTTTGTGCGGAACGCGAAGAAAGTTTTTGTAAATTTTTGTAAAAAAAAAATATATATAAATTTAACTATGAGTAAAAGTGATGAAAATAAAGGTTCGGTAGACAACCTAGAAAGTGCGGGTGATGTCGAAGGGGCAGTCAGCGGCACGGAAGCCGCCACCGCTAGCCTGGACGTATTAACCCTCGGAGAAACGGGGTCGGCGGCGGAAGTGAATAGGGTCGGCGGGAACGCGATTAAGGCGCCTGCGTTCTGGCACCATGCTCCGGACATGTGGTTCTTGTCGTTGGACCAACAGTTCGCCTTGGCTGGGACGAGATCGGATACCTTCAAATTTCATACGGCAGCGGCGGCGCTAGACCAGTCGGTGCTGAAACAGGTCAGTGAGGCCGTGCGAAATCCGCCAGAGAGGAATAAGTACGACAACCTGAAGGCAGCGTTGATGAACGCTTTCAGTGCTAGCGATTCGGAAAAGTTACGCCAGCTAATGATGGATTTAGAGCTGGGCGACAAGCGCCCGTCCCAGCTCCTGTCCGAAATGCGTGAACTAGGGGGCCGTAACGTGACCCCGATGATGTTAGAAGGCATTTGGTTATCGCACCTGCCGTCGAGTGTACAGGCGATTTTGCAAGTGTCAACGGAGACGCTAGTACAAAAGGCAGCGCTGGCGGACAGAATAATGGAGGTTGGCGACTTTCGGACAAGACAGGTCGCAGCCATTAGCGCGTCGCCGATACCTAGGCCGGAGACGAGTAAGTTGGGTGTAAATGAAACGGTGAGAGGAATGTCGGCGGATCAGAAACGGCTATGTCGTGTAGAGAATCAGCTATACGATTTGCTTAACCCCCGAACGGCGAACACCAAAAACGTTACGAATTGGTTGCGCAATGTACGACCAGCGGAGGAGATGTCCTCCAGCGATGACGACATGCTTTACTGCGGCGGCAGGGGGCGCATGCCAATGGTAAGCACGAAGAAGGAGAAGAGAAGAGATCTGGGCTACGAGCAAGTAGCAAGAACAAGAGCGGCGCCTAAGCCAGCACCGGCGGCTACGAAACCGGCTGCAACTCAGCAGTCCCTGAAGCCAACGTTTGTGAACGGCGTCTGCTGGTATCACTACATCTATGGAGGGGCGGCAAGGAATTGCCACGAGGGTTGCAGGTATGGCCCAAAACGCAACCCGCCGAGATTCCAAAAAAACTAGATGTCTCGTCGCCAGTCTGCGCAGGGACGGGCGGCGAGAAACAGATCCGCCGGTTATACGTCAAGGATACGACAACGTGCCGACAGTTCCTTGTAGATACCGGAGCGGACGTATCGGTCATTCCATCGACATTCGCCGACCAGCGCAAACCACAAAGCAAACTAACGCTGTTCGCAGCAAATGGATCATCAATTCCTACGTACGGTACCAGACGAGTCATCTTGAACTTTGGGCTGAAGAGATCATTCGCCTGGGACTTCATAATCGCAAAGGTGAAGTCACCTCTCATCGGATCGGATTTTCTGAGGAAATACGCACTGCTGGTTGATGTGCGCAACAATCGACTCATCGACAGCACGACACAAGCGCATGCAGACGGCATTTCGGCAAAAAAGGGTGAGTTTAACATTTTTACTTACAATATTAACGACCCCTTCGCAAATATTTTGTCCGATTTCACCGACGTAACCGTACTCCGTCAAGACAAGCCGACAGCGAAGTCAAAAGTCACGCACCATATAGTGACGAATGGGCCACCGTTTAATGCGAGGCCTCGGCGGCTGCCACCAGAGAAGTTAGTCGCGGCGAGAGACGAGTTTCGTTTCTTAGTCGAGAATGGCATTTGCGAGCCATCCGACAGCAATTGGTCAAGTCCACTTCACATGGTTAAAAAATCCGATGGGAGTTGGAGACCTTGCGGCGACTACCGTGCGTTAAACGATCGGACCGTACCGGATCGTTACCCGATACCACACGTGCAGGATTTCACGCATATCTTGCATGGTAAAAGAATTTTTTCGACACTCGACCTGCAGAAAGCGTATCACCAAATTCCCATCGAGCCCGAAGATATACCGAAGACAGCGATTACGACGCCTTTTGGACTGTTCCAATTCAAATTCATGACTTTCGGTCTTCGAAACGCAGCGCAAACTTTCCAGCGCCATATTAATAGTATATTGGCGTCAAAGTCAGAGTATGCATTTGTCTATATAGTCGACATTTGCATAGCTTCAGAGGACAAGAGACAGCATGAGAAGCATGTCAGGCGCATTCTGCAACTTCTGCGAGAGAATGGCCTGGCAATAAATGTGTCGAAATGTGCGTTCGGTAAACGGAAGTTAAGTTCCTAGGCCACACCGTGAGCGAAAAAGGGATTAAGCCGTGTGACGAAAAAGTACAGGCGGTGAGTGACTTTCCGAAACCAAAAACGGCGAAGGAGATGAAGCAATTTTTGGGAATGGTAAATTTCTATAGGCGCTTCATACCGCACGCAGCGAGTATCCAGTCGATTTTACAGGGGATGATCGTGGGCAACAAGAAAAACGATGCCACACCATTGGCCTGGGACGACGAAAAAGTAAGAGCATTCGAGATGTGCAAGGCGAGTTTAGTGAATTCGACCTTGCTTTTCCACCCTTCGCCCGCAGCAAAGCTGTCTCTGCACGTAGACGCGTCCGACGTAGCGGTAGGCGCCGTGCTACATCAGGAAGTAAAAGGTATTCTTCAACCGTTAGGTTTTTATTCCAAAAAGTTGACGGAGGCGCAGCGAAAATACAGCACATACGACAGAGAGCTGTTGGCCATATATCAGGCGGTACGTTTTTTTAAATATATGGTAGAAGGGCGAATTTTCACAATTTTTACGGACCACAAGCCCTTAACGTTCGCTTTTAAGCAGAATCCAGACAAAGCTTCGCCGAGGCAGGCCCGCCATTTAGATTACGTGGGCCAGTTCTCGACGGACATCGTACACGTTCCCGGAGCAGAAAATAAGGTGGCAGACGCCTTGTCACGAATAGAGCAGGTTTTGTGCGAGTCGACGGTCTCAGCAAGGCCTGTTATCGACTTCGAAGAGCTGGCTAAGGAGCAAGCAACCGATGCAGAGACGAAATTATTAATTGAGTCGCCATCAAAATCATCGCTGGTGTTGCTAAAACTCACGATGCCAGACGCCTCGAGTCCAATCTACTGCGATACGTCAACAGGTAGGGTCCGACCCTTGGTGCCAGAGAAGTTCAAAAAGGTGGTGATGGAGAAAATGCACGGTATAGCACACCCTGGGGTCAGCGCGTCAACGAAGTTGATCCAGGACAGGTACGTGTGGGCAAGCATGAAAAGGGATATACGCGATTTGTTAAATGCTGCGTTGCGTGCCAGCGCGCCAAAGTTCAGCGCCACAATAAGGCACCGGTGGCATTTTTCGACAGACCGAGCGAACGGTTTGAGCACGTCAACGTGGATTTAATAGGGCCTCTGCCGGTCTCCAGGGATAATCGCTACTGCCTGACGATCATCGACCGATACACGCGGTGGCCCGAGGCCATTCCTTTACCAGATATGTCAGCAGAAACGGTAGCACGAAGTCTGCTGTCAGGCTGGATTGCCAAATTTGGCGTACCACTCAAGATAACGACAGATCAGGGGCAGCAGTTCGAATCCGAGTTGTTTCGGCAGCTCAACAATCTCTAGGGCATCCAGCACTTTAGAACCACTCCCTATCATCCACAGTCGAACGGGATGATAGAGAGGTGGCACCGTACACTGAAGGCGGCCATAACTTGTCACGATAATGAGGATTGGTGTGGGATACTGCCTTTGGTGCTGCTGGACCTTCGCTCCGCAGTCAAAGAAGACATCGAAATGTCACCAGCAGAGTTGGTTTACGGAACCCCACTCAAACTTCCTGGTGAGTTCCTTTCTCCGTCTTTACAGAAGCCGAACGAGACTGAGTTCGTGAAAGAATTAAGGAGAATGATGTCGAAAATCACGCCTACGCAAGCCAGCCATCACGACGTTCCGAATGTATTTATTCAGAAGGACTTGGCAACCTGTTCCCACGTATTTGTTCGAGTCGACAAGGTACAGCGACCTCTCATTCAAGGTACTGGAGAGGACGGAAAAATATTTTGTGTTAAGCACGAGGGGCAGGTCGACCAGGATAGCAATTGATAGGCTGAAGGCGGCGTTCCTACCGAAGGGCGAGGTCGAAAAGGGTATGTCGCCTAGACGGTCGTCAGCAGCACCGAGCGACAGCAGAGGACCAGCCAGCAATAAGCAGAGCTACCATGATGTCGTAGTATCGAAGGCGAGGCCATTGCCGGGTCGAAAAGTGGTGACCTTTGCCGAACTTCCACGAAAGACCGGGCCGTCGGCAAATAAATGTCAGCATAAAGCAAGCGCACCGACCGTGACAACTTTTTCCGGTCCACCGTTGGAAAAATAAATCAACGCCGTAAATCAAGCGCACCGACCGTGACAACTTTTTCCGGTCCACCGTTGGACACCGTTGGAAAAATAAATCAACGTCGTAAATCAAGCGCACTGACCGTGACAACTTTTTCCGGTCCACCGTTGGACGCCGTTGGAAAAATTAAGCAGCGTAGTAAAGCAAGCGCACCGACCGTGACAACTTCCTCCGGTCCACCGTTGGACAACGTGGGACAGAGTAAACGTCAGCGGAAATCAGTCGCACCAACCGTGATAAAGGTTTCCGGCCCGCCGCTGACTCATGGGTGGTCAAGGAAGAACACTTTTACGAGAAGCGGTAGAGAGGTGAAGGCCCCGAGGAGGTGGTAAAATGGTGACGGAGGCGATGACGTATTTCGTGTTATGTACTTGAAGTTTTGTAAATTTGTAATCAAATTGCTTAGCTTGTAAGTACAACAACCACCCTTAACGTTAGCTGAGTAAGCGCTTGTTGCTTGCACGCTGGCTTAGCTAACCAGCGTTCATGCAATTGCGCTGCCAATACGATGATTGGCATACGCTGCGTCAGCCCCCACCGCACCCTTTCTCTAGCACTGTTATTAGCGCTGATAACAGGGCTAGCGACTATAAAGGCCAGTGCCGAGCTCCACTGTATCGTTTTATCGCGAAAATGCATATAGAAAATTCGGTTTTTGTTGCGCTATGTATGTGTGCTGCCGCGCTCACATACTTAGCTCTTAGATATATCTTCGACGCGTTGTGGTGGCATGGTCTCTGGGCCATGTTGCCTTAGAAGTTAGTCAGTTTTCACGCCGCGAAGAAAGCAGTCTAACTCTGTGCGAATCGTAGTAGGTGTTAATAATAATAGTCACTCTGTAAATATAGAATTAGAAATAAACTATAAATAAACTATAAAAACTATATTTGACGAGTTATAAATTACCTACAGCACCTTAAGTGAGGTGGCCAGAGAACACCTATTAGTAGACGCTATCTTCAACAGCCACAAGAGAATTTAGGAGGAGTGGGACAATATCGAGGCCAAATTGCCCGAGTCATTGACCATCTTCTCGGCAACAAAGACTGTTCGCACCCCTCCTTCGAATCCGCGGAGGTAGTGCGAGGGTTCTGGGTGATCAAATGCGAAGATCAGTTATTCAAGGAATTCCTAAGCGAGTACGTCTCTAAGATCAGGTATGCATGGGATGGCTTAAGCCTCAAGCTTATGCCGGCTAAGGATATTCCAAGGAGACCTCGTACTCTTACTTGGTTGCCCAAGATGAAGCTTGAGAGTAGCAAGCTCATCGAAATCCTTCAGCTGCACAACCCGGATATACCCATGCACGACTAGTGTAACGATTAAGACCCCCGCAATAGCATGATCTACTTGCTACTCATAACAGACGAGTGCATGCGTTAGGTTTGGCATGCGTCGTGCCAAACTAAAAATATTTAAGGAACCATCCGCAGAAGAAGGCGTTAGCGTAGACTAAATCATCGTTTCTCTAACAATCGAGAATGCGCCGCACAGTGGATCGAAACAAAGAAAAAGCGAAACTAGGAATTAAAGTTTCTCTAAAGTATGGAAAATTGCTGGTCAATTATAAAGGCATTTAAAAATTGCTTAGTTATTATGCCGATGTGTTTGGTTTGAGAGCCTGCAATGGAATGAAGTCGTCGTACATGTCGGACTGTTCGAAAGCTCAAAGAAATTTTCTCTGTTTATTTGTCGTCGGACATGTCGAATGACACGTCGGATCGTCCGAAACCCCCTAATAGCGTTACTTGTCAAGCGCTTGTTTGCCGCTGTTGAAGTTTTTCGATTAACAATTTGGAAACAATTGAACCAATTTTGATGGTTTCTATTTCTTTAAAAATATCTTTATATAAGGTATCCAAATAATTAATATCTGATTGTTTTCCTTAGGACTGAAACACTTTAACACTGTTTATATTAATTGTTTTATCTTTGTAGGATCATTGGACTTAGACCCAAATTTCCGCTATATGGGAAAAAAAAGATGTTCAGCTGTTCTGGTCCATGGGAGTAAATGTTTCATGCATCTTGTGCCGGTGTTTCCAAGTCATGCCTTGACGACTTAAAATCTCTGCGATCAGGTCTTCGCTGGTACTGTGCTTCGTGTAGGGCACTTTCCCCAGATGAACTTTATTCAAAAATGAAGCTTTCTGGAGAAAGTCTTAACGCGCTAAACAACAATTTTCGAGAAATTGTAACATTTTTTAGTGAAGTTAGGGCCGCACCCAGTACCAGCGTCTACGATGAAGATTCCATTTCGGTAAATATCCCGCTTTCTTTGTCACACACAGTTTTTTCCGGGACACAAACAATCCTTTCATCAGAAGACCACATTATCTCAAAAAGAAAGATAAAAAATAAAAAAAATAATAAGAAGCGAAAATAATCTGGATCTTCTTCTCAAGCCAAGCAGCCCTCAGCACCGCTTTTGAACAGGAACACTCCAGTTACTTCCTCGTCACCTTCTAACATTCCTTCTTTGACTAATAGTTCAGTTTTGACTCCTATTGAGCCTAAAAATCTATCAAGCTTAAGGGCAGTGTCGAGGAGGAAAAATTTATTTATTTCACGTCTTCAGCCCGACACAACTGTTGAAAAAAAGGGCGTGGCAATATAAAAAAATACTGTATCTCAGTTAATATTGACACTAAGGTACAGGGGTTGAAACAATTATTACAAATTACGGTCAAAAAGTGGGCGTCGTTCGACAAAGGCGTGGCAATATAAGAAAAATACTGTATCTCAGTTAATATTGACGCTAGGGTACTGAAAATTGGTACAGGGGTTGGAACAATTATTACAAATTACGGCCAAAAAGTTGTCGTTCACGGTCAAAAAGGCGTGGCAATATTAGAAAAACGCCATAACTCGAATAATATTGACACTAGGATACTGAAATGAGGTACAGGGGTTGGCATAATTATGAAAATGTACGGTCAAGAAAGTGGGCGTTATTGGACAGAAGGGCGTGGAAATATAAGAAAAATACTATTTCTCAGCTAATGTTAACACTAGGGTACCAAAATTCGTTACAAGAAAGGGCAAAATTGTTATCATAATCTCTAAAAAGGAAGAAATAAAAACTTTAAAAAAAAATTACCAACTTCAAAACCACTACAGAGTAAAAAATAATCTTAAATTACTTTTCACATTAATTCTTGGTCAAATTTGATAATTTATTTACATATAGTATTAAATTGGAAATCTTATTATTATAATTTCTTTTCTATTTTGTATTATTATCATAAATATATTAATTTCTCCATGAATAAAAAACCTTTTAAGTCAGCGCTTATATAATAAGACTTTTATAAAATAAACGCTCCGGCTTTAAAGGTTTTTTTTTCATGGAGAAATTAATATATTTATGACTAGCAGGTCACTGCTGTCCGCGGCTTCGCCACGGACGTTTTTTTATCAATCTCCTTAACTCCTTAAAGACGGGACAATTTTTTCACACATATGCTAATTTTTACCTAATTTTGGTTTTGACTAATTTTTATGTGCTACGGTTAGTTTTGCGACATCCGACTTAGTGATGCGATATGGCATATTCGGTTGAGAATACATATCAAAGAAAACAAAAATGTTTTTTTTTTGTTTTGGAGCGCCGCTCTGCATTTATATGTATCTCACTTTATGCCTTGTTCGAGGCTCATCATTTTTTTTTGTTGCGCTGTGCTAGCTGAGCACGAAGAGAAAGAGAAAAATAGAGAGCAACATGGAGTTTATTGAACCTCTCGCAACACAAACGCGTCAAGAGCCAACGAATAAACAATGCGTCGCAGCTGGGATGATTTCATAAAAAACTTAATACCTTAATTAAATATACTTAATATTAAACTTTCGAAAGAAAAATACCCCTATCTAAATCTGTAGCACAAATATGATATTTTAAAAATTTTTTCATTAAAATCGGACCAGTACTTTTGGAGTAAAGTCGTAACTTTAAATGTTCACTTCAATTTTATATAATAGTATAGATAATAATACAAAATAAAAAAAAATTATAATAATAATATATATAAATAAATTATCAAATTTGACCAAGAATAATGTGAAAAGTAATTTAAAATAATTTTTCACTTTGTAGTTGTTTTGCAGTTGTTTTTTTTTAAAAAGTTTTTTGCTAAGTTTTTAAGGATTTTTCGATTTTTCGAAAGGCCTGATCGAACGAAATTTGCATTTGGTATTATAACGTGCTTTCGACAAAGAGTAGCGCTATTGTGAATTTCGTTCATATTGTTTGTTCACGGCAGTATATTTGTATCAGGTGATCGTTGTTTTATTTCAACTAAATACGATTGGTTTGAAAGTTGATTGCAAAAAATAGGACAAAAAAGTTATGACTATGACGAAAATAATTTCCATAAGATTCGACGCTTCGTCAGAAAAGGATGAAAGCTTGACGGAACTGGCTAGAAGTAGAAAACTGTTGAGCAATGCTTTTTTTAGCTAATCTTAAGCCACTTTGCTGTTGTTCTAACTGGTGGTCCTAAGCAATTTAATTCTTGCGTGAGTTCTTCCCATTTCTTTTTCGCCTGAACTTTGGAACAAATATCCTTTGCAGTCAAAGTTTGCCTCCATCAATGAGACCAGTTTTTCTAACTGCGATTTGTTGCTTAGATCTGCATAAAATTTACAAAAATAGTTCAATATTAGTTTTTAGTCTTTAAAAAGGAAAAAATACAATCACAAAATACTTAAATTTTTAACAATTTTTGCTCAGCACGCATCGCATCGAAAGCAAAATCCTATTCGACTGAAATTTCGATGAGCAACGAACATCTCGATAGGGTTTCACTGCTCATAATAAGAATTTAACGTTCGATACTCATTGTTCGATAACCAGCGAAGATCGAACGTCGAAAGCAACTCATAATAAGGGCCATAGTAAAATTGAGCTGTATATAAAAAATCGGGTCAAAAATTCAAAAATATACAGTTTTGCGCAAAACAATAGCAACAAAATCGTGTATCTTTTTTAAATATTAGGGACACACAAAAATGATTATATTAAAAACAAATCATATTCAATAATTTTGTGTTCTTTATTAAATTTAAAGTTAGTGTGACTGCATTCAGTTTGTCTGAGAGCAAAACAAAAGCAACATAATTAATATTTAGTGTAAGATTCATTATTTTTGATAACCGCTGCACATCTGAGCGGCATCGACTCATTAAAGTAGATATGTTAGTATTAGTATATGTTCCCAATTAAGTTTCAGCGCTTCATACAGTGCAGTCTGATTGGAAAACCTTTGACCAGAAACTTTTACCTTCAAAATCCCAAAAAGATTTTCAATGGGATTCAAGTCATTGTGACTGTGCCGGCTAATCATGGACTTGAATCTCATTGTCTCTAATGTAATCTTTGATGAGCTTTGAAGTGTGCTTCGGGTCGTGATCGGGCTGAAACGTTCACTGAAGCGACATATTCCACTCTGAATGTGGTCGCATCTTGCTTTCTAAAATGTCATTATATACAAATCGATCCATAATTCCATCGATTTTTTGGTTCAACTTCATTATAGAAAAAACAAGTCCAGACCATAATGCCATCGCCTCCGTGTTTAAAATTTATTTTGCAACTTCGGGCTTCAAGTCGTGTACCTGGGTGGCGCCGTACCGTGCACATCCCATCTGAATTAATCAAGTTGAACTTTGATTCATCGCTAAAAAAAGTTTTCGATTTTTGAACGGTCCAATTTATGTGCTCTTTTGGAAGACTGAGTCTAAAAAACAATAAATTGCATCTAGTTGTCACAATTTCAGACAGAATTGTTTAAATTGTAACACCTCACCTTGTTTTTTATGCTTAGCTGTAAGCAAAGGTTTCTCTGACGGTCTGTAACTTCTTTAATCGTTCTCAACGGCTCGTCTTCAAACAGTGCTGTGGTGGATATCTAAATCAAGTGTCCGAACAACCTCTTTGGATGTGGCAAATGCATTTCGTTTGAACACACCACAAATGTTCCTGTCATCACGCAGCGATGTCTTCCGCGGTCGCCCTCTTTAATGTACCGTTGTTACGTCTTTTGTGAAGGTATATTTCTTTATTAGTCTGCAAACTATTGACCGATTAATATCAAACTGTTTCACGTTAGATATTTGCGAATTTTCGTTTTTATATTCGGAAATAATTTGTAATTAATGAGCTTCACAGTATTTAAAACGTTCCATTATAAATGGAACAGTCAATCTCACAACTAGCACAAAAAAACTAAACTTTAATGTTTATGACTTAAAAACAACACGTGCTTTACAATAACGGAACTAATACCAATAATTCTTGGAACTTCTGTTCTCTTTTTACATTTTTCAAGTTTTGTTGCTTTTGTTTTGCTCACAGACAAATTGAATGTAGTCACATTAATTTTGAATTTAATAAAAAAAAACAAAACCAAATTTGAATTTGATTTGCTTTATATATGATGTATGCTTTGATTCCTGTAATCATTTTTGTGTGTCCCCAATATTAAAAAAGATATACGATTTTGTTGCAGCGCACTTATTTTGTTGCTATTGTTTTGCGCAACACTGTACATCTCGAAAACCTATCCATAGAAAAATTTTTTATTGTGATTTTCGTGTTCAGCGGGCCGAAATCTATAAGAAAAATACAGTGGCATACCGATCACAAAAATGGTGGCGCATAGTGCTATTTAAATTTATTTCAGAAACTATTCTCTCAACATTGACCGAAGAGTGCGAAAGACTTGACACTAACAATCTCATTTGAGGAAAAATTTTACTTAAAATTGTGTCCTTTTCATTTAAAAATTGACACCTAAACTTTGAGTATTTTAAAAGTAAATTTAAAATTGTCCAGTTATTTTATTCTTTAAGCTCCAGATGAATTTTATTGATGTTTTCAGTTTTTATTATATGGAGAATCGAACAAACTAAAGGTATAGTTGGTCCCTTTAATATTTGCTTTGGATCTAAAATTAATAGTACTTTTAAGAAGTTTTCGCTTACAACAGGAAATCTCTGTAAAACTTTCTTTGCCTGACAAACTCGCTTTGCAATTTGCAGATAATTTAAGCAGTTTTTTAACCTTAGACTCGTGAATTGGGTCAAATTGACCCAACACAATTTTCATAATGAATTACATACATTTCAAAATAATAAATTTAATGATATTTTATTATGAGTGTATACATTGGACTTACAGCTTTGTAATGGGACTCGAAATATTGCACATATGTAATATGTGTGGGATTTATTCATGTAAGACACACATGTTCTCTATACGTGAATCTGGGTAGATCGTACCTCTTCATATCTCTCTCCATAACCAACTCTTTTCTCCATATATTTTATATACATAGAAGATTTGTTTGACAACACTCACAAAAAAATGTGACGAAAAAAACTCACAATGGCCGCATTCAGCGCAGACAACTGTTGTGAACTGTAATGGTAGCGCTACCTTAGTGCGCGATGTTTTTCTCTGAATGTGTTGCTTCTCTACACGTCAGAAGTTAGTTTCAATTTAATTATATTAAACTTTTATGTAAATTTAATTCAATAGCAAAGGTTTCTCACTTAAATTTGCTGCGTTCTTTCTGTGTTTATTAACTTAACAGAGTCAGTAGCAGCATCTGACAGTTAGCCAATAGATGTAGCATAGAATTTGTTCACTCGATTAAAAGGCATTCGCTACCTAATCAGTTTTAGTTAGCGCTCCCAAAATTGGACCATTCAGCGAATTTTCACACAACAGTTGCCAACTGTTGTCTGCGCTGAATGCGGCCAATGGTAGTTTATAACTTGCTCGATGTTGCAACCTATCGCATCTACGAATTAAGCCATCCTGCATGGAATGTGAGCAGGCCGGACAAGCGAAAGTTATTTTTGAAAGATTTGACTATGGAATTAGCGGCAAATCATTTGGAAAAACGCTGCAATGCTTCTATCACATCATCCATAAAGTTGGCCATGGATTTAATTGGATATGAGCCGAAAAATGTTACCATAAAACGTTCGATGCCTGAAATTCAGGTTATCAGTAAACGACGTAGATGCGACCACTGTAAGGGCTTGTTTAAAGTGGCGACTTGTTTGTTTGCCGAGCCGAGCTGTAAGCGTATCAAGCTAAAAGCTGCTGGTAATGCGTGTAGTCCGCGCTCACTGCCGCTGACTTGTTGCAGCATTTTTTTACTATTTTGTGTTTTTTTTGTATATATTCTTTTTATTTATTTTTTTTATTTTTGCAATCGAAGCATTAAAAAAAAGTCACGTGATTTCATGTGTGCTTTTTGCTATCCTCAAACCAGTGGATAACAAGTGAAGATACGAAAATGCGAAAAACGATGCTGAAACGCACTTTAAGCCATTGTAAGTCGCTTTAAGTCACTTCAAGTCACTAGCTTGTTTCGACTTTTTCGCAACTGTTGTCTGCTGTTTTTTGTTGTCTTGTTGCTGGGTTTTTTTTTAATTAGAATTTTTTAAAAAAGATGAGCGTACAAAGAACGCACATTAAAATACGTATATCAGCTGCTGACCCAAGACTAGTCGATTTTATTCTTCAGCTGAAACGCACTTCAAGCCGCTTCAAGTCACTTGTTTGACTTTTTTGCAATTGTTTTCTGCTGTTTTTTATTGCCTTGTTGTTGGGTTCTTATTTCGAATTTTTTTGCTGTTTTGTAAAAGAAGTAACAATAAACAAATCTTATTTACGCTTTTATACGAGGAAATGGGAGGGAAGAGTGCACATAAGAAAGTTTGTTAACTTTCACAATCCAACGGAACGCTGGTAGCTCAAGTGTGCTGCAATTTGTTGTTTTTTACGTATATCACTATATTTTAGTATAAATGCAAATTCTTTCTGTTTCAACAGCGTGTGTTGTCGTTCAAGTTCAAGTGTGCTTAAGTTATTGTTTTTAGCGTGTACTTTTTGCGTGAGTCAAGTCGAAATGAATTCATCCGATGAACCAATGAGAAAAACAAAAGGTTTATTTTTTTCATCCACTTATTTTGATCCCAAGAAAAAACTAAGAGAAGAGGGAAACAGCAAAAACAAAAAATATATTAAAGTATTTTATTGAAGTTTTCCTTGTTGCTTTTTCTTTTTTATGTTATTTAATGAAAATAACAAGTAAGCATCGTGTAAAATAAAACGAAACACATGCAAACCGTGCGAGCGAGCGAGAAAGCAACAATCGGCATTCTAAAAAACAGCGCACAAGTCGCTTTAAGCTGCTTGTTCGGCTGGCACTGGCACTACACTTTGAGCTTATGGGCGTTTTCACATCTACCAACACGACACCGGCACGACAACGACAACGATGTCGGTGGACGCTTAAACTCATATAAATAAAGGGAATGCTTGCACACTCGCCGATACGTGTCGGTGGGTAGCTGTCACTCCACTCGTGTTGGCGGCGACATCTTAGAATTTTTATTTGATTTTTGCGAGAAGAAAAAAAATGTCAAGTTTCAAGTATGATATTGTGACATTAATTGAATTGAAGCCCTGTATATGGGATAAAACAAATGAAAATAACAAGAACAAAATATTACTATTAAATATAAAAATAATATTTTTTGCGCCTTAAATATAACAAATAAAGCATATATAATTTGTTAAATTTCGCCATACTGCTTCCTCGATCTACATCAGCATGTGCTGTGTCGTTTAATGCGCAAATATTCTGTTGTTATCGTTCCAGTGTCGGTACTGTGCTGATGTCGTGTCGGTGTCGGTGTTGGTAGATGTGAAAACGTCCTATTTCATATGATTGTTTTTCAGCTTGCTTTCGCTTTCAGTTCGGTTCGGCAAAGCAAGAAGTCGCCACTATAAACGCGCCCTAAGGGTACTCAATCTAAACAAAACAAAACAACTGGCATGTGCGATCATTGTCTGAAGCCAACATGTCCATTGCAGTACATTAGTTAATGCGAATCATGTTATTTGCAAAATTACAAAAATCCTGATACAGTCGATGAAAGTAGTGAAGAAGAAAAGGACGATGATGATGATGAAGAGGAAGTAGGACCATCAACATTCAACGCATTGCAACGCCAGAAACGTTTAATGTCCGTCATAAATCTTGGAATTTGATTTTTTAAAATATTTTTTATGAAAGCTGCCGGTGCTGGTTACATAGCATATGAATAAAAAAAACAAATAAAAAACTTTACAATAAAAATAAAAAATACAAATAAAATCGTTGTTTCACGAAATACAATATGTCTGTTCATTATGAAAGTAGGTGGCTTAGGGGTCGTCCATAAACTACGTTACTGATTTTCCGGTTTTTTTTACCCCCCCCTCCCCCTGCGTTACTTTTCGTAGTGTTTTTCAAAACCCCTCCCCCCCCCCCCCCCTAAAGTAACGTGACATATGAAATTAATTCATTCGATTATATATTTTGACTAGCTCTGACAATTTTCACTAGTATTAGTGACTAGTATGACTAGATACATTAAAGGAACAATTGGAAAAAAATCAATAATTAATATCATCTGTAAAAGCTATTCCATCTGCGATCCAAGATTCGATGCTCTCAATCACTGGGATAGAAGAAGCTGGTAGCTTTGTTGAGGATTCTACAAAATAGAATTTTTCATCGGATTCTATGTCGACCCATTCAGGTGAATCCTCATTTCTAGCGCAAAGAAATTCACCTGGTCTTTGACAGAGTACCCTTAAAGGCTGCACCCGAGCTGCACCAAGTTCTGCGTTTTTGTGTAAATGCTTTCTGAAAATTGATTTATTTAAATAGTATTTTTTATTCCAATTTATTGTAAACGATACAATACAAACTTATGGCAATTCATAGAAGTTTTAAAAACGAAATACAAGCCGCAGGTAGGACACGACCTTGAACCGATTTCTTCTTTCTGAGAAAGACAGTACATGTCATACGGTGTCTCCTTTGATCAAGAACATTCAGGCCTTAACGCCAAAGACTGTCGCAAAAGCAAAGACGGTGAAAAGCAAAGAGATGGTGAAGGAATACCAAAAGGTTCCTGTGTCGAGGGAAAAGGTGGTGGAAGAAATCGTTGAAACAAAAGTTAACCATCAATTTAGACGATCAAACATAAACATGTAAGGTTAAAAATTTTTGAAATGATTGTGTTATTAATTAGAGGTTCTTCGTCGATTTTTTTAATTTTTGGTAACGTTACAATATCTAAAACCCCTCCCCCTCTACCGTTACTTATCGTAGTGCATTTCAAAACCCCTCCCCCCCCCTAAATTGGTAACGTAGTTTATGGACGACCCCTTACATATAAATTACCGTAAGGGTCGATCTGACCCAGATTCACGAAAATATGTTGAAATCACCATGCACGAGTGTAAGGTTAAATGCATTTTTAAGAATAATTGTCCTTAATGCTTTCTAATTCCATTTCTCCTCCTATGTCTAAACCTACAAAATTATTCTTTAAGCAATATACATATGGCTCTGTAACATAAATTTGTATTATTGTGTATAGAGAAGACTTACCCTTACCGTGACATAATCTTCTAACATAAAGCAATAATATAAAGTACAAGCAAAAAGGAATTTAGAATGTAAAAAATAAATGTGAAACATTTTCTTAAAATCTGTTAAAATCCCACATGAATTAAAAAATACCACACTGAATTAGAAAATACCATGGAAATTCCCTTTTCCCACAGCAATTCAAAAATACCATAAAAGATTTTTCTCCACAATGTTGGCAACTTCAACTGTTTTATGGCCTTATTTTGTAAAACGCACGCAATCACCTCACTTGGGGTTTTTTCCATATGAATATGAATTCCATTTCCATATGAATTAAAACAAGCCTTCTCTTTCTCTCTTACTGAAATGTTCCCTTAAAATTTATTGCCAGATAAAAAAATCTAACACAAGTGCTGCGTTCGTTTTACAAAATAAGGCCATTAATTTATTTTAATATTTCAATTGACTCAACTATCTCCGAATCGAAAAACTTACTTATTCTCCTCCTCTTTTGTTCTAATAGCTACTATTTCATCTTTTAATTGCGCTATTCCATTACGAAGTTTTTCTTCTCTGGCATTAAACTCGCGTTTGTTTCGTTCAAGAAGTTCTTGTTCACCCTTTAAATCTCTTGCGGTGGCTTCTAATTTCTCTGTCAAGGTTTGTTTATCCCGATGAGCTGTAAAAATATATAAGAAATTTAATTTATATACTTTGTAAAATGAGGTATTTAATTATGTAAAAATTGTTTCAATGAACAATAGAGAGAGAGAGAGAGAGTCCGTTGTTAGTTTTGCTCGTTTATAGACAAACAAAATTAGGAGTATTCTCTATGTCTAGGATATGACCGTTGCACGGTGCAAGAACAGTAAATATACAATCCGTGCACCGCTGCAACAACAAAATACAAGTAAAAAAACCGTGCAATATTTCCTATGTATGCTACACTGAAACCCATGCATTCGGCGATGCTATGAGGAATAGTTTATGAAATGCAACCCTGCGTATGGAATGAGAAAGAAGAGAATGAGAGAGCAGCAAACAGAAGGTAGAATGAGTGTGAAGTGCAGAGCTGTTGATTTTACTATACTGCGCTTGTAAAATAGGGCGCTATCGATCCGTTGGATATTTTATTATAAGATTGTTACAATCCGTGCTATCATGCAATTACGCTAGACATAGAGTAACATCAGTAACAAAAGTCGGAAACCCTTTCACAGTTATTTCTTACAGTGGTTTGAAATTTGAATTTTTTGGTCGAAAAACAAATTAAAAAAATATGATAAATCATGAATTAAACTTAATTTAGGGTGGTTCTTGCTTTCGTGAACATACATTAAAATTTTTAGCGGAATTTTTTTTTCGAAACATTTTAACTCTCTAGCAGAAATCAAAAATGACCCATACGGAATGAGAGTATGGGTAATTTGTTACTTCTTTTTTGGCTAAAAACAACTTTAGAGGGAGGTCAAGTGTCTTTAACTTTACATAAAAATAGTCTCTAGAAAATGTCATCGACTGTCATCCAAGACTTGTACCCTCTACAAATTAATTCCCAAAACTCAACAGCGCGTTAGGTCGGCTTTTGACAGCCAGACTGGAAACAACGAGTTCTTATGAAGTAACACTAAATTCGACCTCAGACTTTGATCCGACCTCATCCCGTAAAAATCTAAAGCATGGGTAAGGTACGATCAAAGTTGTAAGTAGAGAATTTTCTTACTATCTCGTGCGTTTGACATTCCATGCCAATGCTGGGTTGCATTTTCGTTGCAAATTTTTGTATGCAGATATTTTTTGTATTTCAATGGTAACAAAGATTTTCATGAGATAATCGTGGGATTTTATAATTGGGGTCACTTTTTTAAAATTTTATGCTGTTAAAGTAATATAATAACGATTTTGATGAATATAATATGATATAAATATCATTTAACTATATATCTTATAAAAATTAATGCATAAATTATTTTATTAAAAATAATATAGTATAAATACATAATAATATTCAGCCCAATTGTGAATGATTTCTACCGGGGAATCGGAAAAGGGAGTTTTAATTTTGAAGATATCAGATAAAGATATCACATAATTTTTTAAAGATATCACACAATCATGACGGTTGATAAACAAATTGGCATTAAAAATATCCAAAATATTTTTGAACTTTATCTTAAAAATGAAAAGTCCCTTTTCCAAATCCCCGGGAAAAATCATTCAGAATTTAACGGATTATAAATAAAAGATTGATTTTTACTTTGAAAAAAGAATATTAAGCGAACTCACACCGCGATGAGTATGCTCAATCACTGCATCTCTGCTACACATATATAACAAAATAGGGGTTTTCACGATTTAGTGCACTTGCCAGTGGAGTGGAGGACTTATAGTTGTGCAGTTAGGTTTTCGTGAACACACCACACTTTTGATTGTGAAATTTATTGAATTATGTCTTATTTTTCATAATCAGATGTTGGCTAGGGAAAGAATATATTTTATAAATTAAATATGAACTTGCCGAAAAATTTATTGAGAGTAAAAGTTTTCGAGTGCAGTAAAAATAATTTGAAATCTTTGTGAAGAAAACGGTTTCGAGTCTCATTCGTCAGGTTTTTGTTTACACGAGCATTAAACTTTTCTATTTTTATGTGTTTTTTGTATGGATACCCCCAGAAGAGTGGCAGATAAAGTTTAATTAATAGGACCAAATCATACATTTAACCCTCTTAAGGGTCATAGATTTTTTGATATGAACTACAATAGACATTTTTGTTTCTATTTTTTGTGTTTTTTTTATGGGAACCCCCAGAATGGTGACAGATATAAAGTAGGTGTATTCAAAAGAAATGTTGAGGGGGAAAATTAATAGGACCAGCTCAAAAATTGTATTGTTAAGGGTAATAGATTTTTTTCATATGAACTATAATAGAAAATTTTTCATTTTGTGTGTTTTTTACGGAGACGGTCAGAAGGGTAGCAGATTTGTTACCATGTTCAGTCTTGAATCCGATGATCCGATATTTGAAAAAAATGATACGTTGTCAGGAAAAATTGATCTGATGTCCGATTTTGCGTATGGGGATGAAATGCCCATAATTTCATGAATAAATTTTCACTCGGAATCGGAAAAAGGAGTTTTCATTTTTTAGATAAAGCTCAATAACATTTTGGAAATTTTTAATGCAAATTTGTTCGAAATAAACATAAACATCGACTTTTTTCTCGCCTCAAAATTTTCTTTATTTTCCAGACTTTCATTCCATTTTAGTAAAAGATATGAATTTAAGGGTCTATTTTCGAATGCATGTTTTTTTTCATTTTCAGACGATCTGGAGCCGAGCTACGGTGTGGCCCGATTTTCACCTTTTTTTAAGCACACCAACTTCAGCGTCATCTTTATATATAAAAAATATACGTTAACATTAAAAACAACACATTTTTACTTAAGCTGATGATGTAATATTAGCAAGCAATAGAAATAAAATAAAAAATGAATAAAAAAAGAATAATGAATAAAAATAGAATAATGAATAACAAATGAATAATGAAAAAAAAATTTAATAATGAATAAAAAATTAATAATGAATAACAAAAGAATAATGAATTAAAAATGAAAAACGAATAAAAATTGAATAATGAATAAAAAAAGAATAATTGAAAATTCGGAAATTCGTTGTGAATAGCATTCAAATGAATAAAAAAATGATTTATTATTCTGAATAACGAAAATGAATAATTAATCATTTTTTCAAAAATTAATGTGAATTAAAAATTTTATTTATAAATCAATTTTGAATTCATTGAATGCATTCTTATGTAGTTATTCAGTTGTGCTTAAAATTCTGAATATGAATAACGATTTTACAGCTCTGGCCCTTATGTTATGTTGTGAAACAGAATATCAAAACATAATGCGACAATACAGCAAAGTAACGGGAAATCATAGCATCCACAGCGAGTGCTTGCTTCAGTTTTGCTTCAAAATTTTAAGGTGGCAGCCCTATTGTCAAATAAATTTAGGAATTTGTAAATTTTGACAACGGATTTGGCAGACCCATTTTTACCTAGTGTTTGCTTCGAAATCGCAAAAATAAGGTTGGCAGTCCTATACTTAAATAAATTTTGGAATTTGAAAAGATGGCGGATAGAGTTACCACCTAGATTTTTTTGTACTTTTGTGAATTCTTTTAATTTTTAAATTCTGACAACGGATTTGATTTCGAATATAATGTAATAGTTTTAAAATTTAAGATGGAAGTTAGGGTTGCGTCCTGAGTTTTTACCAAAGTATTGCTACCTAATAATATGTATTTTTAATATTTTTAAACATCAGTAATCAGTGTTAGGGGGTCGCTGATTTCGAATCTGAAGTCAGAATTTTAAATTTCAAGATGGTGGATAGGGTTGCCACCTTAACTTTTTATTTTTACTAATTCGGGGCTGGCGCAAACTAAAGGGTAAAAATGGGTCGCTAAATCCGAAGCTGTTGTCAGAATTTCAAAATTATAAAATTTTTAAATAATAGGTCTGCCACCTAATAACATGTGTTTTAAGAGTTTTAAACATCATTTATCAGTGTTAGCTGATTTCGAATCTGAAGTCAGAATTTTAAAATTCAAAATGGTTAATAGGGCTGCCACCTCAACTTTTTAAATTTTTGCGAATTCTTGTAATTTTAAAATTCTGAACACGGATTCGGAGTCAGCGACCCATTTTTATCTAGTGCTCGCGCCAGCACCGAATTTTTAATTTTAAAATTCAGACTTCAGATTCGAAATCAGCGACTCCCTAAGACTGATAAATGATGTTTAAACTCTTAACAACACATACTATACAAATTTCTAAATAAAACCCTATTATAAAAAACTTACATAATTTTGAAATTCTGACAACGGATTCTGATTCAGCGACCCATTTTTATGTAGTGTTTGCACCGAAATCGCAAAAATAAAGGTGGTGACTCTATCTATAGTAATAAAACTCATTTTCTGTTGGTTTGTTTGTTTGTGTAAAAACAGTTCATATAAAAAACACATCAACTAAAGATTTTTGTCCTCAATCACATATCAGAATATCATTTAGTTGAAAAGTAACGTCTGTGAACGATTTCTTGTAAGATACTACAAACTCTCTAGTCATCACAAACTACAAAGCCCTCAAACGATACTACATGACGGACGTACATGTAGTTCGATAAAGTAACGGGTCGTTTTTCGTTGCCCTCACACACATCGCACATGACGGATAGACTTTGGATGGACTTCATTATTTTTTAGCTGCCGAAGAGTTAACATCAATGAAAAATATTAATATTAATTGTTTTAAACATTTATTTTCAAAATACAAGCGCGTCGGAAGCGAATTTCATCTGAGGGGGCAGTACAAATGGGGGGGCAGTACAAATGGTGGTGCAAAAAAAGTTCACCAAAATTTCTTCACATGAAACATGAAGAAGAGAGAAAGAAGAGGAAAATATATAATACAAAAATATTATCGTTGTAAAAAAACTGATATTTTGAATAACTTATCCTTTCAAATTGTTTATCTAGCTAAAAAAGTGCGGGGGCAACTGCCCCCCTTGCCCCCTGCTTCCGACGCCAATGTAAAAATATAACATTTGTTACGTTCGGCAGTTTTGTCGCGAGATGTGCTCTCTCTGAAAATTTTCAACAAATGGCAAAATGTACTAAGTTGGATGGCCGCGCACGCAAACGGAACTACATGTCGGACGTACTTAGCAAAAAGTCAAAAATTTTTGACTTCCATCGGACATGTCCATCCGCCTTGATTTCTTGCACACGAACGATACTACATTTGTGATGACTTGACAGGTCGGATGGACATGTAGTACCGTTTGAGGGCCCCTAAATGATCTTCGTTTGCTTTTATAAATCACTTGTATCAATGTTTTTATTTCTACTCTACTCACCCATTAATAATGCCTGCTGTTTCTCATTTTCTGCACGTATCATTGCCTCTTCATGCTGCTGTACTATGCTCTCAATTTGTGATTGAAGTGTCTCAAGACGTTCTTGCAGCTTATCAATTTCTTCGTCTTTTGCTGTCTGCAATGCCTGTAAAGCTTGCTGCATGCGTTTTTCTAATGCATTTCTTTGCTGTGACATTTCTTCTTCATGCTTTCTGGCTGCTTCATCCATAGACGCTTTCAAATTTGATAGTTTCTGGTTGTATTCATTCTCTGCCGCACGCGCTGAATTTGCGAATTGAGTTTTAAGTTCTTGGATCTTGCGATGAGCTGAGTCCAAGTCTTTTTGTAATCTGGCAACAGTATTTTTTAAGGTTTCCTCACGCACAAGAGATTCCTGTAAGTCCCGTTCTAATTGTTCACGCTTTCCTTCAGTTGTTTCCAAGGTCGCATTTGTGTCAAAGAGTATGGCATCTAAAGATTCTTTTTCAGACCTTAGAGATACAATCATTTCCTATAGAAAGAAAATAAAGACAGTTTTTATCGGCATTTTATTTTGTTCAAGAAAATATTAATACTTTTTAATTTAAGAACTTTAAAATTTAGACTTCTGTAAACCTAAGAAAAAAATTATTCATTGTTTATCATTTCAACGAGTATTATAGAAAACTAACACTAGGCTAGAAATTAAAAAGAGGTCTGTTTTCGGATAGCCACTATAAAATTTTGATGTGTTACAGTTGTCTAACTATATTTTTTTTTTATATAAAAAGTCTACTTTCAAAAGGTCCCACATTCTTGATCACAAGTCGGGAATTGATCGTTTGATTTGGTTAGTAGATATCGCAAAAAACTAAAAATTTAATAACCAACAAATAATAGCTGAGTTCCATTCGCTTCAAAATAATCCAGATTATTTTTTTTACATGCAAAGCAAAAACAAAAATAATTCTATAACAAATAGGATTATTTTTGCTATCCATATAAAATTGTGATATAGCCTTTAAAAAATTTGAAACACAGGTGCCGCACCTGTATATTTTTATGAGCTCATTGATGAGCTTATTTGTTTGCTTGATACAATGTCTATTAGGTAGCCACGACAGCTACCTATTTTCTCACGAGATGCGGCCATCGAATGTTAAACAAAAGAAAAAAAAAGTATAGCAGTGAGGGAACTGCCGACCGAAGCGAAAACCTATATATAAAATATTAGTATTCCCTGGAAGACGTTGTCCTGACACAGACCGCCTTACTGCTATATAAGAATTTTAATGCTAATAGGGGTTTTCCGACTATCCTACATGTAGGACGGATTTGACAGGTCGGACGGACATGTAGGATGTGCGAAAGCCCATACTGCAGCCTGTCCTACATGTAGTTCGCCGTCAATTCGGTTCATCCCCTCTAACGCTGCGCAACCGCTGTGATCATGCCATTCTCTCTGCGTTTTTGTTGTAGATTTGCTTGGTAATTGTTGTTGTGCAGTTAGCTTGAATTTTTTTGTAGATGTTTTTTTGTAGCTACAGTCGGCATATGCCAATCGAAGTATTTTTATAACACTTTATATATATGTACATAAAAACACTTACACAAAAACCTGCAAAATAAATTTATATTTAGAGTTGTAATTGAATTGAACTACAGTCTGCTTATCACAAGCGTTCTATTTCCTACCGCCTAATGTTGTAAATCGAAGACGCAAACAAACGACAAGTAAGACAAGCAACACTTTTTCTATACAAAATTCTATTGCTTCTCGTGTCTTGTTTGTCGTTGGTTTGCGTTTTCAATTTACAACACTAGGCGGTTAAACTGTTTACGTACATTTATTATATTAAATTATATATAATTTATATACTATATCTATTTCTTATATATTCTTATTTTAATACACAACACAATTTATAAATAGCGTGCATGTATATTGTGTTATTATATGAAAAGATATAAATAAGATTTAAACTTTTAAATTAATTCAATAATGAAATAATTCAAATAAATGATATGAATTATATGTAAATATTTTTGATATGGTAGTACATTTAGTTAAAAGAAATAATTTCAGCCATTTATACAAAATTTCAAAAATTAATTTAAACTCTTATTTAAAAGAAATCAGTTGTCATATGCTGACTGTAGCTACAAAAAAAGTCTAAAAAAAATTCCAGCTAACTGTACAACAACAATTACATGGCAAATCTACAACAACAACGCAGTGAGAATGGAAAGATTCACAGTGTAAGAGGGGATGAACGAATCGGCGTCAGAAAATAAACCGCATTTTGCTTGCTGTTTTCTGTTTGCCTGGTAGGATAATCTCAAGTGGTGGAATGGCAAAATTAAGCAAGTTAGTGTTAGGGCGGAGAGCTGGTGACCAAAACTGTCAAAACGAAGTTGGCATTTCATACAAAATCTGCAACCAATGAGAATGCAATATGAAAGCAAAAATTGGCCAAAAAATTTAATACATAATTTCAACTATCGACAAGAATATCCAGCCGCTAGCAAGCGTATGAAATTGAACAGCTGATCTGATACGTATCGTTTCGTAATACCATTTTTTCAGATTATAATAGACGGAACGGAACGTTATAGAATGTTGATAAATGTCACTTTACAATCTATTGCATGAGTTTCTTATGAGTTCGATTATAATAAGACGGAACGGAGCGGCACGTGACGTTGAGATCTATAGATTTTTTATTTTCCGCTGCGTTCCGTTACGTTTTGAGCAAAAACCTTGACTCCGTTCCGTTCCGTCTATTATAATCAGCGCTTAACTGTCGGATTTAATACGACAAACGTAAGTTCGTAATACCGCATAACAGAATGCAAGCGTTTATCGTGTATCATATGAATTCGTAATAGGAAGGTTTGTTTGACGACATATAATATAATAAGAGCATGCATGTAATTATTTGAATGTTCAACATATTCCTTTATCACAACTTAAAGATTAAAATGTTAAAACACTCAATCCATACATTATTTTTCTTGTTTGCAAACAAAGTTCCAGCAGAAAAAAAGGAGTTTGAGTAAAACCAAATTTTTCAAAAATGTTGACAAATACAACAACTGAAGAAATTGCCTAACTTTAAAAACATATATAGACCAATATAAAGCGAATTAACAAAAGGGGTATTCACGGGTTGATGCGAAACGCAGTTGCGACGATGCGAAAATGCATGATTGCGAATTTTCGCATCATTCCAACAACAAACACATTAAAAGCAATTTTGCAACTCTTCTTGAATTACGCACTGCTCAAACCAATTGCGAGAACGTAAAAGCAGTGATGCTAAACAGATGATTCATGTTTTGGTTGTTTTCGAACGTAGTTGCCACCTGGGTATAATTTTAAAAAAGTTAAGTTTGTACGTAGATTTTAAAAAGTTTTTATGATTTTGAAATAAGGTGGCAATATATTTACAGTTCATTCAACATTTAATTTTATTGCATAATTTAGTTGCAATATTGATGTTCACGCGTTAGTGCGCAAATTGTCTTGCATTTTCACACTCTTGCAATTCGCAACAACCCGTGAATACCCCTAATAAGTTTTGGTTGCAAACATCTTATTGCAACGTAACTTATAGCATCTTTAGGTAAAACGTAGCCTTCGTCTTAAACTTCGTTCGTTTTCCGACGATATCGGACAAAATTGGCTTGATGTATTTTTTCCTTGCGTCGTCGTTCACTGTTACGTTGCTTACGTTGCTCAAATACTCTTAACGTGAGTATTTGTCAAAAACATTATTACCAGATTGTAAAAGTTCATCATTTTGCGGACAACTGACTAAAACCTTAAATATTTTATACTTATTCTAAGCAATATTTAATAGATGGCATCATTTTTTGCATCAGCTTTTTCGTTTTTGTTTTTTTTTTTTTGACATATATGATTAATTTTTGCTGCAAATTTGATCATAGTGAAAAGTTTTGTGAAAATTAATAATTATAATGTTTTCCGCGATAGCTTTATACAATTTTAATGAATCGGATGCAAAGCAGGCAAGGCAGGCAAATCTGCAAAGCAGGTAAAACTCCAAGATCCAATCCAACTCCAAATTGCTCGCTTGTGGTTTTTTGTGTGCTAAATAAAATATAAATTGATTGATTCTTAATTCTTGCATTTGTTAATAAAATAATACTTACGATTTATTTTCAGCAACTTCCATGTCAACAAATTTCTAAACGATAAGAAAATTTTCATCGTCTATATTTGACGTTTCGTTTCAAATTTTTTTAATACATCAAGCCAAATTTTCACTACAGTTACGTTGTCGTTCATTTCTAAATCAGCTGTTCTCGTTGGGCTAAGAAATTATTTTTACATCAAGCGAAAACAGCTGACTTTCGGCTTTTAAACGAAGCCTTCGTGAAATGCACGTTACGTTCGTTTTACAGAAATATGCTATTAAATATTTATATACTAACAAACAGATTATATGCAATAATTTCAAGAGTTGCCAAGTGATTTCTTTGTGAGCTTGCGGCCGATTAAGAACAAGAGTGACGTTCAGGGTTGATTTTTTTACGCACAAATACATGCAAACATTTTTTGAGGTTATGTTTCCTAAGTTTCATATCTTGTTATCTTTGCTGTCTGTATTGATGACGAGAGTTACTCGGAAAAAGACGATGACGCAAACCAAAGATTTACCCTCTACCAAAATCGTTCAACGCGCCTAAAGAAGTTTTCACTTAAAAAACTTCTTAAATTCTCGCTTAGATCTTTAGATTTCGTTGAGCCATTTCCCTCATATAACGTGCGATGTTTGCTTAAACGAATTCAATCTCTCGAAAGCAGAAGAAGAATCCCCTCGTTAATGATACTTTTTGATATAATTTCAGGTTAAATTGATTGTCCTGCATTGTTAAATCTTATTAAATTCTTTTTTCCTTCCCGACATTTACGTCAACATAACATTTGCGCCATTCCATTTCATAGAAGTAATTATGCTATCAATGAGCCAATTTCTAGAGCTATGAATGATTTCAATGTGCTCTCCAGAACACACAGCATTGACTTTTCTATTTGTAGTATCCCTACTTTAAAACAATCTTAAATGAATTATTTGTTTTTTAGTATCTTTGACTCTTAAAGCCTAATATTGAAATTCCATTTTTTCTTTTCTTTTATAAATTAAGTAAGCAACTGTTAGTTTAATATATTTGTTCTAGTCTGTAAGGATTGTATCCATAGACATAAACAAGTAAATAAATAAATAAATATTTACCTGCAAGCGATGTATTTCCTTTTCGTGCAGCTCGATCTGCACATGTTTCTCTTCGGCATCTTTAACCATCTCTTCGAGATTTCTATTCAGACGATTGTTGGTTTCGGTAGTTTGTTCAAGCCTTTGTCGTATTCTCATTACTTCCTCGTTTAATGCTTCTTTTTTTCTACCAATCGCTGTCAGTTGATTGTGTATTTCACTACGATCTCTTGTCACGCAAGATAAATCCTGAAGAATTTTCTCATTCTCAAGATGCAAACATTTAAGTTTTTCACTAAATGACAGATTGTCGGTTTCCAATTCGAGCCGTGTCTTTTCTGCATTACTCAATTCCTTCTTTAGCTCAGCTATTTCATTAGCTTGATCATTGCTTAGCAAGCGTAATTTTTTGCGTTCTTCTTGAGTTTCTACCAAACAGATTTGCATAGATTTAAGCTCATCAAAAGTCGAAGCATTATTGTTGGTTAGTTTATCTAGACGCTCCTGCAAGCTACACTTTTCAATTAATATTTTGTCCAAATCGTATTCTAAATCAGCTTTTTGTTTTTCAATTAGATTCAACAGATTCTCTGATTCAACACGTTGCTGTTCGAGCAAATCGCGACTTAGACTTATCTTATTTAATTCTTCGCGTAGTGAAATCGTATCCTCACGCAATCGACTTCCGCGATCTTCTTCAGATCTGAAAATTGTAAAAGTTAAAAAGAAAATGCTTAGCATCGTTTTAAAGTTGGTTAATTACCTTAAATTAAGTTCCATAATATTTTTGTCTTTCAAGATTCGCTGTATTTCCAGCTCTACCGCTTTCTTATCTTCGTCCAAGCAGTCGATCTTCTTCTGCAGCTTGCCGCAATTTAACTGCAGCTTATCAAAATCGTTACTTAAATTTTCAAACTATAAACAACATCTTTTACTCTCAAGTTCAACAAATGTGCAGTAGTTTATTCCAACTCAATAGTTTTTACTTACAGCAGTACTTATTTCAGCGCGTCCTCTCTCAGAGTTCAGTTTCTGTTGGCGCATGTCTTCTAATGTTTTCTGTAAGCTATCCCGTTCCTTCATTAACTCGGAAATCTTTGAATTGCTCATGTCAAGTTTCTCCGTTAGCTGGCTGATTTTGGTTGTCAGCATATTATTTGTATCCACAGTCTTTTCCAATTGGACTCTAATATTTTTGAAATTTTCATTAGTATTTTGAAATTTCACTTGCATGTCGTGCAGCGCTAGTTGATATTTATGGAGTGCTGCTTGAACAGCGGAGATTGTGCCTTCTGCAAAGGCTTGGGACGCTCTGGTCGAATTACGACGGGGGGACTTTGGAATATTCGATGATGTCGACTCACGTGACAAATGCATGTGTTGCATTGTGCTATTGGGATCAATATCTGCTTCGCGATCAGTTATTTCAGCGTCTTGCACCACGGCTTGTGCAATCTCCCGAATAGAATTATTGAGACGTTCTATTTCATCGTTATAGCGATTAGCCAGAATTGCTTGTGACTCGGCTTGGGCACAGCGATCATCTAGTTTCTTCAACTGATTCATCAGTTCGGCAATGCGTAGGTCTCTGTCGTTAACTTCATGACGCGCACCCTCATACTGCACTCTAGTTGTTGCCAATTGTGACTGCAGGCCATCAATTTCTTTACGAGCATCCTTGAGTTGTTCCTCCAAAAGTGCCTTAGCTTGTGCTAATGCAAAGCTTACTCCGTTACATGCCCCTGATATGTCTTTGTTAGCACAGGTCACTTCCAGACCCATTTTGGAAATGTCGTTCTTTATTTCTGCTTGAACGTTTTGGAAAGCTCTTTTAATTGCACCAACCTCACGCCACATTTTTAAGAACCGGTTTTGCTCACTGCTGTAGTAATCTTTGAAAGCCTAGAAGTTTTTCAAAAAAGCGAAACAAAACATCAACAAATTAGTCGTCATTAAATAATGCAGTAACCTGTTCTTCTTCCTTGAATTCATCCTCTTTGATCATTATTTCGTCCCTAAGATTTGACCAGTCGTTAGTCAGTTTTTGCAAATCGCTAGTAAGTTCCTCATTTGTTCGATTGGATTCTTCTAGTTGCTGGCGAAGAGCAGCGTTCTGTGCCATCAACTTTTCGCATTTGTTATGTTCATCCTCGAGTTTGTGGCAAAGCTCACTGCTATCATCAATGACATAGTCTCGTGAGCATAGTGGTGTCGATGGATCCAAGGACGACGAACATGGCAGACCTGATTTGCCCAAGGTTAATGATGTGGAGGAACACTTAAGATAAGATAAAAATGTGACGGAAAAACTTTAATTATAGTAGCCTTAAATATTTTGTCCTACCAGAACTTGATTGGTGGTTGGTCCTGTAGTTATTTTTGGTTGACACGGCAGTGTTGTTTGTGGAAAAGGTGGGTTTTTTAAGGTGTCATGCATACGTCCTTCTAAGTCATTGCAACGTTGGCGGTATTGTTGAACTTTGGATTGAAGACGACTCACTAAAGCAGCTTGGTTCTGCTGGGCTAGCTTAAATGTATCGATTCGGCGACGATGACTATTAGCCTCCTCTGCTAAGCGATGGCGCAACTCATGGTTTTGCCGCAATAAAGTTGAATTCGATTGTTCAATAGTGGGTATAGGGCTCGACATTCTTGGTGTTTGTCCAATGGAGTTATTTGAATTTGCGTAACTATTGTCAGTATTTCGAGTATGTGTTTTCGAGAATGGAAGGCGTCCTATACTGCTCGTATTATTATTATCAGCTTGTTGCTTGGAATAATCCTTCGTACAATGCATCTGTGAGTTACAAAATGAAAATGTTTTCTTACAACTTGTTTGTATATCCTTAAAATAAAATTAAAATGTCATGTGCATAACAAATGACCGTTTTGCTTTCAATTAGATAACTCAATCTATATCTATAGTTATAAAACTCATTTTCTATTTCTTTGTTTGTTTGTTTGTTTGTGTGGTCTTTATACAAATCTAAACGGCTCGACAGATTTTGCTCAAATTAAGTATACATATCGAGTGCATTAGACCGGGTCGGTCCCCATAAAAAAAAGTTTCAAAAGTTCGCTCCTCATATGAAAGCTTACCTCGAGAGAATTACGTGGACATAAAAAAACTGTAGGCACCCTGTATGAAACGCCAAAATGGGTTTTTCATCCTAACTTTGCTCCCTTGAGTTCGATCATCAAATGCAATACATCGTTGAAAAAGCCCTTAAAAAACAATAAACTTTGTCCTTATATATAATGAGTCGGGGATTTGCCGAAGCAGACCACAGTGGCAGAAGCAGACCCTATTGGATGCTACTGTTCGGATCACTCATACGTGAGCATGCTCCTTGTATAAGCAACCTTTGTCACCTCAAGCATATTGTTGTAGCCTTGTAGGTCAGTTGACCAATCTCGACTAGGCCAACAAATGGACGTTCCAGAGTGGTCAATTTTATGCTTGCCAGCGCTGGACACTGGCACAAAATGTGGCATAATCTAGGCATAACCTAGATGATCCCGAGATGGTACATGAAGGGACCGTGTCCTGTGACCAGTGCAGTAAGCCAGCTTAAAGTCTTTCGATTGTATCGGATATCTTTTGCTGCCTCACTACAAGACCACTTCACGGCCGCCTTTGATTGCCTGCAATTAACATCTTCTTCACACCTTGTACGGTGTTCGGAGTCCGTCCCTTGTTTAATAAGGCCTGCCGCCATGTTGTCGGCTATAGCGATACGTGGTTCTGGTCCACAGAATTCTTCTGCTGAACCTTCTCTTGCTAAAGAATCAGCATTCTCATTCTGTTCTATACCAGTGTCCTCTCACCCACATACGCACCTATTGAGTTTTGTAAGACATTATATGGCCAACCTGGAAGTGGTGTCTGTCCGCTGCATACACCTAATCACAGACTGATTGTCGAAGGCAATGACAATTTTCTTGCCATTGATCCGGCCATCTATCAGGTGGTCCAGCGCATGCACTACGCCAAACATTTCCGCCTGGTATACAGACACAAACCTCCCTAACCTCAGTACACAGGATATTCTTAACTCTTCTAAGTAAACGCCTGCCCCGGCTCTGCCATTCATCAGAGAGCCGTCTGTGAATATACTGATATCGTTACCAGCGATTTCTTCACAAACGGCTCCATCTGCTATAATAGTTTTATAACATTTTTTTGTTATTCTTACTCTCTGCCTTCCGTCCATAGGCATACACTCCTCCCTGACATCTCTCTGTGCAATATCATGGATGCGCATATGACCATGCAGGGCCATTGCCCCATGCCACGTAGTATTTCGCAACATCCTGAGGGCTGACAGCGCCACTGTTTTCTTTATTTCTAAATCCAACGGCAGCATACCTAACAGAACCTCCATTGCGCTTGTTGGAGTGGTGCGTATTGCACCTGTTATTCCAGCACATGCCAGCCTTTGGACTCTGTCCAGTCCCTTCTTAATGGTATTCTGGCTGACTTTTGTCCACCAAATCACCGAAGCATACGTGATGACAGGTCTAACCATCATTGTAAAGACCCATTTCATAGCCTCTGAGTTTAGCCCCCATTTGAGACCACAAGCGCGTCTACACTGAAACAGAACCCTCTTGGCTTTTTGAATCCTATCTTCTACATGCTCGTTCCAGTTCAGTTTGCTATCGAGGGTTACCCCTAGATATTTAACCTTCGTGGACATGTTGATTTCAGCTCCAAAAAGTCTGAGTGGTTCTCTCCTCAGGCCTACCCTCTTTCTGGTAAAGATAATATTGTCTGATTTGCCTGCGTTTACGGTAAGGCCTTGTTCTCGACACCACTCCTCCACAATTCGGAGTGCTCTTTTCATGATGTCAATGAACTTATTGCGGACCACCAACGACTCATCCAGTCTAACCAGTAGTGAGTCCACAGTTATGTTCCGCAGGGTTGGCGATAACACCCCGCCCTGGGGACATCCTCTACTTATTCTACCTCTAGTCTTGACTCTACCATTCTGCATGTTGACAGCCCTGTGCTTGAGCATATTGTCTACCCAATTTGCTATCATTGGGCTTACATTGCGCTCTGTCAGGGCTTGCCGCAGCCTTCCAAAGCAAATTTTGTCGAAAGAACCCTGATGTCCATAAATGTGGCCATCGCAATGCCCTCTGAAAATAACTCTTTTTCAGTCACTCTTACCAATTCGTTAAGAGCACTCTCCATCACTCAGCCATCACTCTTTCCATCGTTTTCAAGAGGAAAGATGTTAGGCTGATCGGTCTGAACGACTTCGCCTCCGCATAATCCTTTTTTTCGGGCTTCAGAAGAAAGACAACTTTTGCCTCTCCAGACTCTCGGAACGTACCCAGTCGCTAGGCAAGTAACGAATATACCCCACAGCCTAGGTGCAATGGGAACTTTGTCCTTAAAAGTATTTAAAAAAGTTGTGAATTAAAAAAGTTACAGTCGATCAAAGTTTGGAACGGTCGAAAGTGAAGCAATATAATAACAGTGTTTTTTTATATTATTTTTTACCCTACAAACACAAACGTTCAAATTTTGTTTTTATATCTTTATAAATAAAACTCTTCTGTACATGGCTTTGTCACTGAATTCCTCCTAAACGGCTAGACCGATTTTAATGAAATTTGGTGTTTGTGTGCGGCTAGGTCTGTAGATGGTTTTGTTTTAAAGTGTGACCCCGGTAGATGGCACTGTTGTTGCTGTGGCAGTGCTAAAAGGGGTATTTGAGATTATACCTCAGAAACGAATTCAAACAAAATTACAAAAATACAAAATGAATAAAAATGAACAAAAAAAAAATCTTCAATTTTTATGCTAATTAGGCTTGATTTTTCGATCGTATAAACCGTTTTTAAATTTTAACCATAGAAACTTTAAATGAACCCTACATTTATACATACCATATGAAAGAACATTAAAATAGCCATTTTTGGTTTTGAATATTTTTTCAGCAACAAATATATTTACCAAAGTCTTTTGCGAAATAAAGAAATTCGTTAAGGTTATTTTTGAAAAATTATAAAAATTAGAAGGGAAACGAAAATTAAAAAGATTGTAACACGATTGAACGGACAATTAATCAAAATTTTAAACAAAAAAAAAATTAATGCAATCCTTTATAACATGAACGAGCTATTCATTTTCGGATAGGCCGGCACTTTCGTTTTTGGTTGGTTTTTTTTTTCTATTTCACCAATAAATAAAATTAGTACTAAAAACTTTTTGTGGTGTCAATTTCTTAGAAATTTTAAGTAACTTACATGTTCCTACAGAATACGAAATTTTTCTAATAAAAGAAAATAAAATAAATTCTAAACTAAGAATGTTACTTACCACAAAGTTATGCCAAATAATATAACTTTGAAAATTCTTGCATGTCAGATTATTTACCTTAAACATTTGTAACGGTGTTTCGTTACAAAGTTGCACCCTGCTCCCTACGCCACTACCCTACTACACCACTGTGCACATTCAACTTAACCAACAGCCAAACACACACACATACACACAGCCAGCACATTCAACGTAGCCTCGCAACAGCCAGACATAATATAATTCCCAGAAGGTTTTTTACAACATGTGGATAAATTATGCGCAGTGTGACTCGAGAGCGTAGTGCTTTGTCCCGTCGCATACTTGTTGGAAACGATAACAAGTCCGTTGGTTCAAAACGAGCTATCGCAAGGTGGCTCGTGCTAATACATTTACCTTTTAAGTATGATAAGCAGTAGTTAGTTAGTTAGTGAAACCATCACGTCGGCTTCGGTCGGTCGGGAGTCTCGATTTATTTTTTATTGTTAATTTGCTAGTGGTACCATATCGTCGCTTCGGTTGGTCGGGCGTCCACAATAAAACCATTTTCTTTTGGCAATCACGTCGGCTTCGGTCGGTCGGGCGTCCACAACAACATTCGCTTTGGTACCACCACGTCGGCTTCGGTCGGTCGAGCGTCCACAACAACATTCGCTTTGGTACCATCACGTCAGCTTCGGTCGGTCGAGAGTCTACAACAAAAACTAGCTTTGGGACCATCACGTAGATCGGGAGTCTCGATTTTTTTTTATTTTTAGCTAGTCGTACCATCACGTCGGCTTCGGTCGGTCGGGCGTTCACAACAACATTCGCTTTAGGACCACCACGTCGGCTTCGGCCGGTCGAGCGTCCACAACAACATTCGCTTTGGGACCATCACGTCAGCTTCGGTCGGTCAAGAATCTACAACAAAAACTCGCATCACGTCGGCTTTGGTCGATCGGGAGTCTCGATTTTTTTTTTATTTTTAGCTAGTCGTACCATCACGTCGGCTTCGGTCGGTCGGGCGTCCACAATAAACATTCTCCTTCGGCAATCACGTCGGCTTCTGTCAGACGGTAGCCCGCCGTACAGATATATGCTTAAGAATTCTATTGTATTTGATTTTATTATTATTACCCTATCGTTAAAATAAATACCAATGCGCTTCACGCCATACACAAATATTTGTAAAGATATATATGTATTACACTATAAAATTATATATCTATAGTAATAAAACTCATTTTCTGTTTGGCCTTTATACAAATCTAAACGGCTCAACGGATTTCACTCAAACTAGATGTACATATTAAGTAGACCTGTGATTTTCAAATACAAATACAAATCCAAATAGAAATACCTAAGTAATTGAAAAGTAAATACCAAATACTACGTATTGGTATTGGAAAAAAAAAAACACAAATACTTGGTATTTGAAAAAGTAAATACAAATACCAATACTTGAGTATTTGCAGAGCTGAATTTTCAAATACTTGCAAATACTATTTAAAAGTATTTAGTAAATACTTTCAAATACTTCAGTAAATACTTGGCCAGTTTTTTCAATTACTTGGACCAGTATTTAAGAAGTATTTAAATAGTATTTTAAATACGTTGTATTTAAATACATCACAGGTCTGATATTAAGTGTATCCTAACTTAAAATATTGCATACTTAGTTTTTGCCACGCCCCCTCCGAAATTGTTCAACTAACGGTAAATTTGTTGTTATAATACTTTTTAGTATCGGAGTTTTTTGTGTATTTAATTCTAAAAATGTCTGTTATTTTGACATCAAAAACACTTACATGTATTCAAAATTGTAGACATTTTCAGTACAACGACTTTTTCATAAAACATCGTTACCTAATAAGAATGAGAAAAACACGACATGAAAATCAAAGTTTGGTCTTTCAATGCAAATATCTCCGCTATCCATTAATATATTTCTTTCAATTTTTTTTTGTTCAAAAGTTCAATAAAATCACTTTACAAAAATAGGTTGAACTGTACCGTTAAGTCAGTGTATATATATGTTCTATGATTATTCCAAAAATGTCCAAAATATTGACTTTTTACTCAAAAAATGACTCAAAAATTGTTTTTGTTGTAAAAATTAAATCAACTAAAAATTAGCGCAAAAATTATTTTACTGTTTTTGTCATCAAAACAACAAAGACCCCCCCCTTTGATTTTTTCGCGAAATTTATTTTTTCCAAAATGTTGTTTTTATATTTTTTACAAAAAATGCAAGTCTCAAAAATAATTATGTGAATAATTAATATGAAAAACTACCCCGATATCCCTTTCCAATCAAAAGTTATGGCTAAAAATCTATTTTTTATACCAGACCATTCATAAAACGGAGTTTTGTTTTCAACTTCTCTATATTCTTTGAGCCCCCCTCCGTCCCCTTTTTCTCTAAGAATGCAGTTGTGTGTCTAGAGTAATTACAAACATTTTGGTTTATATAAAATCTAATTTTTTAATCGTAAAATTAGAACGAGTTTTCCAGCCAAAGCGTAAAATTTGTTAAGATTTTTAAAAATTTTGACTGCAATAATTTATTTGAAATAATGTATTTGTTTTAGCCATTAGCAGCGCTTTTTCAGACAGAGTTTTTTCGGCAATGAACGGAAAATGGAGTGAGGATAGAGGAAAGTATTCTACAAATTTAATAAAAAATGAGCTAATAATATTTTTTAATCAAAAAGAAACTTGCTCAGAATTTTATGATCTCAATGTGATAAAAGTCTTAATAAAGCAGCAAAACGCAATAAAAAATATTTCTTTAAAAACAAATATCATGTGAAAATTGCACATATCACTAATTTATACTGTTTTTATATCAGGGACCTCAAATTACGGTTATAGAAAACTTTTAATCGAAAACGTTACAAAATAATAGCTATTTATTGACATTTTTTAAAAGTCCCAGAATAAGTTTATTTTTCACTCTTATTTTAAAAGTCTCAATATAGCTCTTATTTTAAAATAAATCACAAAATAACTCTTTTATTGAGACTTTTATAAAAAAAATTACAACCGTTACGATCTCTGTTTTATATAAATAAATAAGTTATTTTGTTATTTGCTCTATGTACATATTTACTCGTTTTGTTACACGGTTAAAAATCTTGGACTAAATTTTAAACTTTTTTGGATTAGGACAACATATAGGACAACACCAAAAACAGATAACTTTTTAATCCGAAGAAAAGTTTAAAATTTTCTAATCCCAAAAAGATTAGTTTTTAATCCGCTAAAAGTTTAAAAAAGCAATATAAATATCATCTTAAAATAAAAAAATTAAAATAAAAAATGATTTAAACACACGTTCTCTGATGTGCTGGTCCAAGACATTATCCACTCGACCATCGCAGTTGTTAAAACGGTTTCGCTAATTTTGCATCATTACGAAGTCAACTAAGCTTGCAGTAAGTTAGCAAGCAAACAAAAACGTGGGTTCGAGACCCAGCTAAATTAAACTTAAATAATGAAATTCCTGACCACCCCGTGATTTGAACACTCGTTTTCTGATGTGCTGATCCAACAACTTATCCACTCGTCCAACTGAGCTGTTGATAAGGTTTCGCTTATTTTGCATCATAACGAATGCAAGCAAGTTCCTTTTAGGAATGTGGGTTTGAGACCCAGCTAAATTATTAAACCAAAGTTTGGATTAAAAAGTAGTCCAAAATTTTTAACCGTGTATGTTCGCTTTTGTATGTTTAAGTTTTGCGTATTTATGTACCTACACTCATTAAATTAAACATAACATAAATTAAATAAAACTCACAACACGAAAAATGCGTACATTTTTCGTAGTCTGAACATATATTTTTGAGTGTCCTCCCCAGCGACTTCCAAAAGGTAGCAAGCCTAGCTAGAACCCCCAAACACCAAAATTTCCCAAAACTATTTTTGGATTAAAGTCCGTTCAATCACTCAAACTTAAAATTCAACACGTTTTTCATTATTCCATAATTTAATAAGCATTTAATCGAGTGTATATGAAAAATTTAATTTTTACAGAATGCCACGTGGAAAACCATTGACAGAAATAGAAAAAGGAAAAATCAAAGCTTACCATGATCAAGGGATTTCCAACCGCGAAATTGCAAAGGCACAAAATGGCTAGACAAAATCTGCGGAAAAGTGCAGATTTTGGGATAAAGAATAGAAATTGGTCACATTTTCTGATAAAAAATGTTTAATTTGGATGAACCAGATGGTTCAGACAAATATTGGCGTTGCAAAGGTGCTCCCAAAGTTAAGCGTCAGCGCCGAAACTTTGGTGGAGGCTTCACCGCTCTCTAAAAACTACAGACTTCCTGGAGTTTGGGCTTATACCAACTCTCATGAGCAATTCACCGCTCTCTAAAAACTACAGACTTCCTGGAGTTTGGGCTTATACCAACTCTCATGGGCGTTCACAAAGGGAACATTGGGGGCATTTGCCCCCCTAGGCAGTGAACATTTCTTAAATATCTTCATATTAAATAAAAAACCGTAAGCTACAATTACAAAATTTTACGGGAGAGTCAAAAAACTATCTAAATTGTTATTGCGCTCAAACTTAGGGATTTTAGAAGTTTTTTAATAAAAACGTCGTTTTTAGTTGTAGGAGTGTAAAATTTAGCAGAAACATGTATTTTGATAAGGTGCATCAAAAATCAATCAAAAAGTTGACTTTGAATTTATTGTAATACGGCTTTGTTGATTTTATATGACGATATGTAGATTATATATGTTAATATATTTTGAAGACCACTCAAAAATACTTTTTTTAATGTATATTTATAAATAAAGCTGAGCTAAACCATGCATGCATTTTTAAATAGTATGTTGTACCCGTCGCAGTGATAAGTTACGATACCATTTCACTTACCCTTGTGAATAATGAATAATGATGTAAATGAATAATGAATAAAAAATAAATAATGAATAAAAAATTAATAATGAATAAAAAATTAATAATGAATAAAGAGGGCCCTTTTTTTGTGATAAAAAGTAGCTTATTTACCGACCAGGAACGTAAGGAACCTACATGTCAAGTTTCCATGTTAAGTTTCACATGTCAAGAAAATCCATTTCATTTAGTTTTCACGTGATGCGCGTTCAGACAGACAGACAGACAGACAGACAATATTTTTTGAAATTACATTTTTGAAATCTACATCTTTCAAAATGTTCAGTGCAAAAAGAATTTCGAAAAAATATTCAATGTACACATTTTTTTGACAGTTTTATTATATGCTAGCTGATGAGGTAAGATTCTTAACATAGATGTGCTTATAACTTATGATCGGAAAGAGATATTGTAATAATTTTTTTCAAAGAAATTACACTTAAGGGCAAACATTTTGTAAAAATTATAAAAACAACATAAAAAAAGAAATTGATTTCATCACAAAAATCAAAGGGGGTACCCTTGTTTTTTTCTTAAAAGAATAGAAGAACTAATTTTGTGTCAAACTGAAATAGTTTTTGCATAAAAGTGATACGTCATATGAAAGAACTTTTGCACCATTTTTTGGAAGGAAAATAAATTTTTTTGACCTTTTTTGAAAAATAGAAAAAAAATATAAATTCTTTGGTAATGGTACTGTTGTAGTCATTTTTTCAAGTACTTTCATTGAACTTTTAGACAAAAGAAAATTAAACTAAATATATTAAAACACAACGAAGATATTTGCATCGAAAGTTAAAATTTTGAATTTTGAATAGTTTTTTGTCTGTAAGTATCGATGTTATATACAAAAATTCATTGTACTAAGATTTTCTACTGTTTTCAAGATATAAGAATGTTATAAGTGTCAAACAAACGGAAATTTGTTTTTCTGTATTATCCTTAAGAAAATTTAAAAAGTTAGTATACATTAACATATATTTTATCATGGATAAAAAAAATGCATATTGTAGGGTACTCATTAGAAATGAAGGAAAACAAAGCCCTTTTTATAAACAAAAGCTCTTTCATAGGTTGTTTAAATGCATCTCTAATTTTAAACTCATTTTTCAGTGTTTCCATTTTCTTACAAAAGAACCGTTGTTTTGAAGAGAGTCTTTTTTGTGATAAAAAGTAGCCTATGTCCCGACCAGGGACGTAAGGAACCTAAATGTCAAGTTTGAAAAAATCCATCAAGTAGTTTTCACGTGATGCGCGTTCGGACAGACAGACAGACAATATTTTTAAAAATTGCATTTTTGGAATATACATCCTTCAAAATGTTCAGTGCAAAAGAATTTCGAAAAAATATTAAATTTGTTTTACAGTTTTATTATATGTATGATGAAATTTTTTATTAATAAAAAATTTTAAAAAAATATTGACTCACGTTATTTAACATGCTAAGTATTAGAAAAAAAGCGTGCGTGTAACTGTTAAACGTTCGAACACAACTTCGAAACAAACCAAATCGCCTGCCGAACGAAAATGTTACGGGGCGTCTCGACAGGCAATAATTCATTGCTTTCCATCTGTCAATTGGCAATTATTAATTGGCTAATCGAGATCACTCAATTGCCATGGTTGGCAATTCATGGCGAGCAATATTGCTTTCCATGTATTGCCAAGCAATGAGCTGTATTTTTTCTTGTTTGACAGCCATTTTTCATTTTTCTCCAAAATTTTAAATGTGTGTATCTATAAAAATCAAGTAGCGTGCAGAATAAATTTATAAAAAAATAAATTTATATAATAAATGATAAAATTATATGTTGATTTCGTAACATGACAAAACCCACCCTTGAAATATTGCCATTGCTTGCAATGGAATTTGACAGATGGTAAGCAATGGATTATCGCCTGTCGAGACGCCGGGTAACAACATACTGCCAGATCGAAAACTTCGCTTCGATCAGTGTTCCCAACTAAGGGGCTGGGAATGAAAAAAAAAAGTTGAATGGGATTTTTTAGGGGTTTTATATATTTAGGGGTTTTTTGATAATCTTACGCATTGTTCCCTGCTCGTTACCATGGTGTAAGAAAACAAGGTGGACGTGACGTCTAAATATTTTGCTACAGCTGTAAAACTTGTGAATAAGTGATCACCTTGTTTTGAATAAAAACCGAAGAAACCGATTTTATTTTTGTAAATATTAAATCATTTGTAACTAAAGATTGTTAAAAAATGTTAATTGATATTTTTTTTTGTTTTGGGGGAAATTTCCAAGTAATTGTAGCGATTTAAGGGGTTTTTGACAAAAGCCTTAGGGATAAATATTTTTGGGAGTTGGTAACACTGGCTTCGATACTGGCTTCGACAGGGAAGTTACAACATGTCACTACTGGACATGTGTTAAAACGAGAATGGAAATTTTCCGCAAGAAAATTAAATTTAGATATTTTAAAAGCGCAACTGCTTTTGGAACAACATGAAATGGTACTTTAAAAAATCATTAATGTTCTATGTACTAATTCACTTATGAAAATTGAGTGTATACAATTAAACGCTATCAATTTTATACTGCCGTCATTGCCAAAATGCAGTGCACACGGTGAAAAATGTTTAATCTAAACTCTGGTCAAAAGGAAATTTTAGAAACAGTAAAGTTTATAAAAAAATCTTAATTTAAATAAATAAAATAAAATATCACTTTTTTTGGCGAGAACCCACGCTTCCAAAAGCTTAGGTTAGTTTAGTGTGGCTGTCTCAAAGGAGACACACTTAAGCTCGAATTATAATAGACATAATGTAAAGTAACGAAATGTTGTCAACTGTCACCGTGATGGGACGTAATGTAAGAAAACGTTGTAGCAATTATAATAGTAATAATAACTGCCTGGCTACTGCAGGCAGTTGTTTGTCGTAAATAATTGCACGTTCCCGTACAAGTTCAATTAAACCTTCGTCATACAGCTATGGATACATAGAACTATCACATTAATATAGAAAACTCAACAAAAAGCGTAGTTCAACAATATAAAATAGCGCAATAATCGAATCTAACGTCAATGTTTAGTTACTCTTTGAACAGGCGTAATGTAACACAGCGTCTCCACGGGCAATATGTCCTGCAATGAAATATTGCCAGAATGGGAATTTTCTGAATATTGCTCGTGGAGACGCCAGCAAGGAAATATGTCCGGCAACATTGCCAAACGCTTGCATGGCAATATTGCCATGCATAGAATATTGCTCTTGCGAGCAATAAAAATGGCGACAAATTAAGATTGGTGGAAAAATAAAACTATGAAATAAATAAACTTATATAGAAAACAAGAATGTTTGTGGAAACTAGTAATGAATTGTATGAAAGCATTTTGTACAACTTTTAAAGTTTTCTAGAGACTTAAATGTTTTAATGCAATAATGTCTCTCATTCAACGCCATTTCATATATTACCCATTGCGGCAATATTTTGCCCCACCATCGAAAAATTGCCAGATCAAGCAATATTTCCTTGCTCACAATATTGCGCGAAACAATGCTCGTGGAGACACAGCGTTAAGTAACGTAGAAACCGAAATTCAACGGATCTTTGCGTCCCGTTACATTACGTTACGGTTATTATAATCACTTGTATCAGAAAGTATTGTTTGAAACAATAAGTAAAAGAACGCACTGCTCAACTGACATTAGACCACATTACGTTACTTCTATTATAATTGGACCTTTAGGCCAATGAGGCCCATTGTGATGCCATACCGAAAGCTTACTTGCATTCGTAATGATGTAAAATAATCGCAACTTTAGTAACAACTGAGTTGGACGAGTTGATAAGACATTAAGGTTTTGCATGTAGAAATTGTTAAAAAACGTAAAAAAAATATTTAAATGAACAGACAAATATTTAAAAAAAAAAATTTAGTGTAAAATAAGATAAAAAAAAATAAATAAAAATTGGTTATCAACTGCGATAGACGAGTTGATAAGATATCGGACCGGCAGACGAGAGGACTTGGATTCAAATTAGGAAATGGTCATTGACAAATTTGATTTTAAGTTAATGTGCTTTTTTGCGAACATGCATTCTCAAAATTTTAAACTTTTTTCGGATTAAAAAGTAATTTCTTTTGAATTAGAAAATTAAAAAAAGTTAAAAATTTAGTCCAAGATTTTCAACTGTGCACTTCTATTATGAACTGATACCAACTAAAGAAGACTAGCTCTAATTCAAGCACTGATGACATGAAATCAATTAAAATTATTTTTCCAAAAGTATATTATAAGAAATTTTTTTGATCTAAAATTGTTTAAAATTTTTAAATGGTGATATACACGATAATTTCAAAAGATTTAATAATTTCAATAAATTAAAAGCTAATATAGGATAGAAATAATTATTATACGAACTACCAAGTAACACTGGGTATATCAGCTAGTTAATATCAGCTAGTTAATCAGCTAGTTAATCAGCTAGTCAATAGTTAAAATTAATTAAATCTAATTTATAAATTACATAAGGGTTCCATATTAAATCAACCAACTTTTAAATTTCATCTCTCAGATTTGTATGATTGTTTGTTTTGCATGTAGTGCTTATGATTCTGCACCAAACTGTATACTTTTTTTTGAGAAAGTTTAATTTTTTATAAATTTTAAAGAAAAAAATATATAAGCTAAAATTTTGTTTTTTCTAAACACAACAATAGTTCTAGATTTCCAAATTAAAGCATATCGTGTTGCATATCACATTAAAGCTGTTTGTTTCAGCTTTAAAATGAGCTATTAAACATCGACATAGCTGCTTTAGTTTGAAATCTAGAACTATTTTTGTGTTTCAAAAAAACAAAATTTTAGCTAATATTTTTTTTTTAAATTCATAAAAACTTAGACTTTCGCAAAAAAAAATATACAATTTGATGCAGAATCACAAGCACTACATACAAAAAAAATCATACAAATCTGAGAGATGAAATTTAAAAGTTGGTTGATTTAATAACTATTAAATTAAATTATTTAAATTTTAAAATTTATTTTTATATATATTATTTACAATTGATTTATTGCACTTATGCTTGCATGAAGAGGAGAGTCAATTAAATGAAAAATATATATTGTATTTAAATTCTTAGACACTTAACAATTGTTTCTATAGAATTTATTGCTTACTATTTATAACTTACTTGTGCAATTCTATGTATATGGGTTTTAACCCATTTTTTATTTCTCTTCAGAAAACAAAAGAACTGTACCGAATATTTTGGTTACCAATGACAATATCGGTAAACACTTCAGGAATTAAGTAGCTCATTTCGATGAAGAAATGTAAAAAACTAACGTTTCTACGAAAATATATTTAAAATTATAGGAAGAAGCTCTGTTGCTTAGTAAAATTATAAAAAAAAAATTCTTTAAAATAGCTCTTTTTAAAAAACTTGACTACTTTTTAAAGCAAGTGCATATTTGAAGGAAGAAGCATATCCCTTAACTTATTAATTATTTTTGTACAATTTTAGAAAAGGTGCGAAACTTATATGAGTTTAAATTGAACATTTTTTGCAACTTCAATAATTTTATACGACAAATTTATTTGTTAAGTAGATCCGTTATCTTAATACTTGGCGAAAAATTTGAGCTGAAAATACACTCTTTTTAAAGTTTTAAAATATTTTAGTTTTAAAAATATTCTACTAAAAATCATTTGATTTGAAAAAATATACACCGACATTTTTTTACAATTTTTTTTTTTCAAATTCTCACTTACTATTGCTTTAAGACGTTTGTATCAAAAAATGCACTTAATATATATACTATATCTTTTTTCACTTCAAAATATCCTCTTCTAATTTGATTGGAGTCCACAATGTTTTTTGGTCTTATCCGTTCAAGCTCACTTACGTTTATACAGGTCGATCCTGATTCACAACGCAATACATTGATTGTTCGATATGCAAGACAAATTTTTATTGTTTATTACTGCTGGCATAAGTGCAAATATGCTCTCTAAGATACTGTTGACTTAGCTACAGAAACAGTTTTTTTTATTAAATCGAATTAAATTGAAATATTATCTGTTGAGCTTTTTTTTTTTACAAACAACCATTCGTTGCCCCTCAAGTCGTAAGTAATTCACGAAGTTATGTTATGCAAAATAACAATTCTGGATTTCTTTTGCTTGCGACAACATAACCATTTAACAAGGATGGGAAACATAAAAATTGAAATAACAAGTTTCATGTATCTAAGGACAACCAAATTGATTTTATGCTCCAGAGTGTTTTGCTTTGTAAATAAAAATAGTTTTGTTTTAGGCTAGTTATTAGTAAATATACTAACATATCTAAAGTAATAAAACTCATTTTCTGTTTGTTTGTTTGTTTGGCCTTTATACAAATCTAAACGGCTCAACGGATTTTGCTCAAACTAGGTATACATATTTAGTGCATCCTAGATTAAAATGTTACATACTTTGTTTTTGCCACGCCCCCTCTGAAATTTTTCAACTAACGGTAATTTTGTTACTATAAAACTTTTTAGTATCGGAGATTTTTGTGTATTTAATTTTCAAAATTTTTTGTTATTTTGACATCAAAAACGTTCACATATCTTCAAAATTGGAGAAATTTTCAGAGAAAAAAACGACATGATAATCAAAGTTTGGTCTTTCGATGCAAATATCTCCGCTGTCCATTAATATATTTCATTCAAATTTTTTTATTCAAAAGTTCAATAAAATCACTTCACAAAAGCAGGTTGAATTGTACCGTTAAGTCAGTGCACATATGTTTTATGATTATGTCAAAAAAGGTCCAATATATTGACTTTTTACTCAAAAAATTACTCAAAAATTGTTGTTGTTGTAAATAAAATCAATTAAAAATTGCACATCTGGCTACCTTTCATATGACATAGCATTTATTTGCAAAAATTCTTCCAGCTAAACGCAAAAATTATTTTACTGTTTTTGTCATCAAAACAACAAGTACCCCCCTTTGATTTTTTCGCGATATTTATTTTTTTCAAAATGTTGTTTTTATATTTTTACAATAAAGTCTAGTCTCAAAAATAAATTATGTGAAAAAATTACCCCAATATCTCTTTCCAATCAAAAGTTATGGATAAAAATCTATTTTTTCATACAATTGACTATCTATAGTAATAAAACTAATTTTCTGTGTGTTTGTTTGTTTGGCCTTTATGCAAATCTAAACGGCTCAACGGATTTTGCTCAAACTAAGTATACAAATTAAGTGCATCCTAACTTAAAATGTTACATACTTTGTTTTTGGCACACCCCCTCTGAAATTTTTCAATTAACGGTAATTTTGTTATCATAAAACTTCTAACCATCGGAGTTTTTTGTGTATTTAATTTTAAAAAACTTTTGTTATTTTGACATCAAAAACACGCACATATATTTAAAATTGTAGAAATTTTCAGTACAACGACTTTTTCATAAAACATCGTTACCTAAAAAACTTTTTACTCTAAAAACGACTCAAAAATTGTTGTTGTAAAAATTAAATTAACTAAAAATTTCTCATCTGGCTACCTTTCATACGACACAGCATTTATTTGCAAAAATTCTTCCAGTTAAGCAAAAAATTATTTTACTGTTTTTGTCATCAAAACAACAATTACCCCCCTTTGATTTTTTCGCGATATTTATTTTTTTCAAAATGTTGTTTTTATATTTTTACAATAAAGTCTAGTCTCAAAAATAATTTATGTGAAAAACTACACTGAACCAAAAATTACCAAAAACCACCGTAAAATGAACGTTTTTGGTTTACATTTTTCGACCGATAGTGAAAGCTATCAATTTTGATATTATATCACTTTCATTTTTGATTTGAATATTAACTTTAACGTGGAAAATGTAGAATTGATATTATATTAATGTATTTTTGATGTGGAACATATAAAATTTTACATGATTTTATTATCATTTTAATGTTGTCCACATCATATTGATATGAAAAACGTAAACTTTTTTACAAATTTATAATATTTTGATATGTTTCATATCAAAATGATATGGGAAAACGGTAAATTGATAAGATAGAAGTGTTGTTCTGATATTTTTCATATCATAATTAATTCAAAAAACGTGGGATTTACATGAAATTAATGTTATATTGATATGAGGCATGTCAAATTGACATTATATTATATCAGTTGTGATGTGGTGCATATTAATTTGATAGAATATTTTCTTAATTCTGATGTGGTACATATCAAATTGATATAATATTTTATCACTTCTGATGTGGTATATATCCAATTTACACGATTTTAATATCATTTTGATATTTTCCACATCATATTTATATGAAAAAAGTTAAATTTTTAACTAATTTATATTACAGGGTCCGCCATCTAACGTTTTTTTTTAACTAGTGCTTATTTCGTGAATGGTAACAGCTGATGTCTGATTTGACAGATAATTAGTTAAGTTAGTTAGACAGATAATAGTTTTATCCTTCCGCTGAACGAATATGGTTGTGTATACGCTTGAACAACGCTGGAAAATATATCGACATTACTTTGAAAATCATGGTAATGTTGCAGAATGTGTGCGAAAATTGCGTATGGATTTTGGAAGAAGAGAAGTACCGTCTGCTCCGTATGTTCGTTATCTTGTGAAAAAAGTGAAAGAAACTGGCATCCTCATCGATAAACTAAAGCATAAAAAGCCAAAATCAGTGCGTACACCAGAGAATATTGCTGCTGTGGCAGAAAGTGTGCGTGAAGCGCCATCAACATCAATTCACCGTCGTTCTCAACAATTGAACATTTCGGAGACATCATTGAGACGAATTTTGCATAAAGACCTTGGTATGACGCCATACAAAGTCCAATTGGTTCAGGAGTTGAAGCCAACTGACTATCCAATGCGTTTTCGCTTCGCTAAGTGGGCCTGCGATCGACTTACAGAAGATGCCGATTTTGTCAAAAAAAAATCATCTTTTCAGATGAAGCTCATTTTGATCTTGGCGGGTATGTAAACAAGCGAAATTGTCGCGTTTGGGGCACAAAAAACCCGTACGCATACATTGAAAAGCCGCTGCACCCAAAACGAGTCACTGTTTGGTGCGAATTTTGGTCCAGAGGCATAATTGGGCCATTTTTCTTCGAAAATGAGCAAGGAGTGGCCGTTACAGTCAATGGCGATCGTTATCGGGCCATGTTGAACGAATTTTCGTTCACAAAAATTGAAGAGGAGGATATTGGCAACATTTGGTTTCAACAGGACGGCGCTACGTGCCACACAGCCGAAGCTACGCTCGATGTTTTGCGCCCTGTTTTTGAAGATCGCATTATCAGCCACAGAGCTGATGTCGTTTGGCCACCTCGGAGCTGCGATTTGACACCGTTGGACTATTATTTGTAGGGTGCTCTCAAAGATAAGTGTTACGCCGACAAGCCAGAGACAATTGACGCTTTAAAGAATAATATTCGTGAAGCCATTGGTGAAATACAGCTGCACACAATCGATAATGTGCTTAAAAATTTGACCGATCGTGTAGGCTACTGCATGGCCAGCCGAGGCAGCCATTTGAATGAAACTATTTTTCATTATTAACCTCAAGGATTGTTCTTTCAAATAAAAAAAGAAATTTGAGAAAAATCCAGTAGTTTTTTTTATAGAATTTTCAAAAAAAAAAAAGTTATTTGGCGGACCCTGTATTTTAATATGGTTCATATCAAAATGATATGAGAAAACGTTTAATTGATATGGTACAAATGTTTTTCTGATATTTTACACATTATTTTTAGTTGAAAAAATGTAGAATTGATAAGAGATTAATGTTATATTGATATAAGGCATATCAAATTGATAATATATTATATCAATTGTGATGTGGAACGTATTAAATTGATATGATATTTAATCACTTATGATGTGGTACGTATCATATTTAAATGATTTTATTATCATTTTGATATTGTCCACATCTTTTTGATATGAAAAACGATGACTTTTAAAGGAATTTATATATTTTGATATGGTTCATATCAAAATTAAATTTATTTTTATTATTAAATAAATTAAATATATTTGATATGAGATTAATGTATTATTGATGTGAGGCATATCATATTAATGTAATATTATATCAATTTTGATATTGCTCATATCATATCATTATCATAAGAAACGTAAAACTGATAAATGTCACAATCACTTATTGGATATTGATATTGGATATATCAAATTTATATGAGAAAACGTTGAACTAATAGCAAATACTATTACTTTGATATTGTGCATATCAAATTGTTATGAAAAATTGTAAAATTATTTAAAATGTAATTTTTGTATTTTCCTTATCAAATTAATATGAGAAAATGTAGAAATGATAAGATAATTGTTATTTCAATATTGTACATATCCAATCGCGTCGGAAGCGAATTTCATCTGGGGGGGGGCAGTACAAATGGGGGGCAGTACAAATGGTGGTGCAAAAAAAGTTCACCAAAATTTCTTCACATGAAACATGAAGAAGAGAGAAAGAAGAGGAAAATATATAATACAAAAATATTATCGTTGTAAAAAAACTGATATTTTGAATAACTTTTCCTTTTAAATTGTTTATCTAGCTAAAAAAGTGGGGGTCAACTGCCCACCTTGCACCCCGCTTCCGACGCCAATGTACATATCTTTATATTAACCCTCAAATGAATCACCAGTGCGCATATTAGCACTGTAAAAACTTTAAATTCTTTGAATTTTGTTTCTTTTTCCTTTTCAGGCCAAAGCAAGAATATTCAACTATCGAATCAACTATCTAAGGGAAAGTGAATAGATACAAAATAAAAAATTCTATAGTTTTTATTATATATTATTTTTTATTAATAAAAATTATTGATTATAAAATACATATAATATTGATTGTATATATAAAATTATATACAATACTTTCAATGTATGTACTAAAACAATTTATTTCTTATAAGGGCAGTTCCATCTGCAATAAAATATATATGTATAAGTGGTCCTGTAAAAATTTCTATTTTAAAGATTTCTAAAAAGTTGCATTTATTACCAACAATATGGGACTGAAAGTCTATAGAAAATTCAATTATTTCATATCTGTTTACAACTAAACACACTTGATTATCGTTACAAATCAATATATCAACAATTTCATAAAGTTCTAAATGTTCATAGATTTTTTTTTTGTCAAAAAGTATCCTTTTTTTGTATTTAGATCTCTTATATGAAATTATTTCTGTAGACAATACATTTTTAAAATTTACTTTGAAAGATTGTGCATTTTTGATGGATTCAAAGTAATCATAATGTTCTATATCAAAAAATTCAGCTTTTTGAAACGATAATTGGTGAGGTAAACCTTGTTCAAGCTCTCTCAAAAAAGAAGAAAATTTTAGTGATGCTTTCATGCTAAGGCTAATGTAATATTTTTACGCGATGTGATATTTCTGGAATAATTTTTTGCTTCCTTGTGCTAAGACTCATAGCGAAAGCTCCACAAGTATTTAAGTGGGCCGAATTTCTTTATAATATTGACGTAGTAGTTTTAAAAATGATACTTTGGTTTTAGCGATTTTTTGAAAATTTTGATATATGATTCATTGTGACATTTAATTAAAGTTTGTAACTTTTGAAGGAGCTCCGCATTAAACTTTGTCTGTAATGCAATATCAACGATCTGCACGAGAATTATCAAAAATTTCCAAATTATATTATTAGTTGGTATAAGATCACCAACTATAAGTGGTAAAAAGTGTATGAACGTCATCATTTCAGACGCTGACATTTTAATTGTATTGTTTATTAAATGAGATAAATCTAAGGGCGGAGATAAATTTCTAATTTCCGTTTCTCCATAATTGAACATTTGCTTTCGGTAGTTAAGTGTTTGAATTGAAATAAATTTCTTGTCCCGAATGAAGTGAATTAATATTTCACATTCGTGTCAAATAAGTCGTGAAGAATATCTACAACAAAGTTGGTTGTAGCATGGAAAGTTGGTAAGTCATTAAACAAATAGTAATTTTTAATGCCTGTTAATTTAACATCGTTTATTTCCAATCCCATTCTGTAATTTTCTTCGGATCTTAAACGTTATTGAAATTCAATGCAATCGCTTGACATAGCCTTTTTATGTCTTGTGCAGAAACGACAGTAATAATTAGAGTTAAATGAAGTTGTGTATCTAAGAACGTCATTAAGGCCTAAATTATGGTGGTTTCCAGTATCTGTTTTTATCGATATGCCGTTTTCATCAAGATCCTTAAAAATGCTAAATAACTGTCGAAGGAATGGATCATTTCCAAAAATTTTCTGATCAAAACTTTTGAAATATGCGGCTACAAATATGTAATTTAGATTAGATAAGAGATACTGTGGTATAATTGGTAAGCTGTAGTACACACCACAAATAGAGTCAACGTTGGCATGAAAACAACAAGGACCCCCCTTTGATTTTTTCGCGATATTTATTTTTTCCAAAATGTTGTTTTTATATATTTTACAAAAATAATTTATGTGAAAAACTACCCCAATATCTCTTTCCAATCAAAAGTTATGGCTAAAAATCTATTTTTTCATACCAGATTATTAACAAAACTCAGTTTTGTTTTAAATTCTCTATATCCTATGTCTAAGAATGCAGTTGTGTGTCTAGAGCAGTGGTGCCAACTACACGGAAATTACGGATTTCTACGAATATTTAAGCCTTGCACAGATGAATGGACAACAGCGACAAAATAAGGTAAATCTACAAATTTTTAAGAATATCACACATAGCTTTCGTATATTTCGCTTTTTTTTCAACAAATTTTATGTCAAAAATTTTGGAAGGTAAAAAAATTACTTATCACAAAAAAATATGCTTACATAATTTGTTAAAATTTTGCGCTTATCAACGCTTGCAAATAAAAAAAAATGTTTTAAGGAACCTAAATTCGAAGTGAGTCAGTGGGCAGCCCCATTTGGAGGTGAGTTTATACAGCTTAACCCATTAATGCTCACCACCAGAACTTGTTGAGTTTATTTTAGGAATTTTCGGCATAAATTTGTATTAATATTAGACGGAAAACTCTGAAGTTTAAAAAAAAGATTCAAAGGATTTAGGTGTGGCGTATAAGAGCGTAAACGTTTTAGGGGTTTGTAAGTTAAGAAATAAAAAAAAAACTTCAAAAATTAGAAAAAATCTAAACTAATGCATTTTTTTAAATAATATTTTCTCTTTTCTCGATGTTTGTATAAAAAATAACTCACCTGAGTGAATTTTTCACTTTTCTTTGAAATACTGCACATGAAACTGGCGAAAAAAATAAAAAAAGGCTTTAAAGATCAAAAAAGAACTTTTTTGGGAGAAGCATACTTTTGGCTTTTTCACATTTTTAGAAGCAAAAGCTTTACAGTGACTGCGAATTTTTGAAAAATGCTTTTATCGCGTATAAATTAATTATAGTTGGAAGGAGGAGTGCACCGAATACTTTTTGTGACTTTTGACCTGTATTATGAGTGTTCAACGAGATTTTCTGAAATAAAAGCTAAGCTATAAGAGATGGAAAAACATGATATAAAAGGAAATTTTTTTAGACATTGCTTAGATGTACAAAAATATTGCAAACATTTTTCGCTATCCCTTACAGATACCCCACAACAGTGGCCTCTATTTGGGAATGGTCCGCGAGTCTGGACCCCTCCCAAAGCCATGGAAATATTTTCAAATATCTCACGTTATTGTGTATTGATTTTATTAAGTTAAGCCCGAATCCAAATGTATATGTATAGCCAAAAACTATTTTTTTTCTCAAGAAAATTATCAAAACTCGATTTAGTTCAGTGTTTAATTTTTCTAAATCGGGTAGCAATTACTAGAGACATTGTGATATGTGTAGCTACCAGAAATTTGGTGTTGCTTAGATACAATTCAACAAGCCCATAGTTTTTATACCTACCCAGCAAAATTTTTGATTCGAAGTGACATGCTTTCTTACGGGTACTGCTTCCAGAAGACATTCTATGGATCCAATTGTGCTTCTTCTTACCCTTACCAAGAAGTGATTTCAAAAGGCATTCTCATAAACTACTTCTGGAATACACTCAAATAGCATTTAAATTCAATTAAAGAAAAAAAAATACATATAATTATAATAAACGTTTTAGATATTTTCCGTAGGATTTTTTAAACTCCCAATAAAACGCAAGCACTTCTCATTTCCCACACGAAAATCGTGATAAAATCGGGAAAAGGGGTATTTTCTGTGGAATTTTTTAAGCCCCCATATTAGCAAAAACCATTTCATTCCATGGAATGCCTTCTTAAAGTTCTCCTGGAAAACACCTACTAGAATCCTTTCATTGAAGGGCTCAAAGAAATCTTTCATTGAAAGAATTCTGGAAGCACTTCTAGAGAAGACAAAGGAAAGCATTCCTCCCAATGACATGCATATGTTAAAAGAATTCCTTCTGGGCATGAAAGTGGTAGGGATGGAATTCAAGACTTTCCCTTCCACTTTACCTTCTTTTGGAAGCACTTTTTTTGCTGGGTACCTGCCGTTTTTCAACGTTCCAACAAAGTAAGGATGTGAAACATTACATTTGGCGTCAGAAAACAGTCATGTAATCAGATATTCAAAAGCAAAATTTTTTAAAGATATTATATTTCTTACGAATCCCCCAACGCAAGAAATCTATATACGCCACTGCCCTACAATAAGCATTTTTTTTTTAATGTAACATGTGCGAATATATATTGGGATGCCGAAATATCTTACAAACAGTAAATTTTTAAAAATGTCCGTTATTTTGGCATACAATTTATGACGATACCTCGTAAACTGTACTCATTACAACATATTTTTAAAAAAGTTTTTATGAAAAGTCATTCCCTTCAAACCAAAGTTTCCGAATTTGTCTGAATTCCGATTAGTTCTTAACTATTTCGAGAATTCTTAACGAATTCGTAACTATTTCGCAACACTAATTTCGGAACATTTCCTAATAATTCGAAAGAGTTCCGAAATCAAATTTTCAAATTTAAATTGTAAGGTGTTTTAAATATTTCGAGTTGAAAAAAATTGGTAGGCCATGAGCCCAGCGGCATTTTAAATAATTTCCCATTTGTAAAATAATTTAATTTTAAACAACTTTTTCTTTAAAACAGATGATACTAGATATGGTTCTAATTTTAATTTTAATTTTTTTAAGATGCAAATATAAACGACATATCAGATTCACATTTACATATGTTCCATAAAAGTAGTTGCAAAGGATCTGTAATGTTTGGCATGTCATTTGTACGAAATATATAGTCTGGGGCATCTTAAGCGGATTGATTAACTAAACTTTGATTCGAAATTGTTATTTAATTTTGTATTACATACGGTACAAAAATCTTTCGAGATCGTTGCAAATTTGATGCTTCATATCGTTACGAATTCGGTGCTATAATTCGTTAAGAAATTGTAATAAATTTGTAAAGAATTCGTTACGAAAACGATAATTCAATTTTTTACGAATTTGTTACGAAATCGATACGTAGAAAATACCCCATTCGTTACGAATTCGGAAACTTTGGTTTGCTAGGATTTTTTAACAGAGAACGGCAAACTGAAAATAGAAATATAGTAGTTTTTTTCCTCTTTCTACACTCATCTGAGAATGTTAGCGATTTCGTATCACAGAGTAGGTCGAAAGGTCACAATGAAAAGATCAAATTTCGAACACTGGCGACCACTGGCAAACTCTAGCTTAAATAATTTTTTAATTGAAAAATTGAAAAAAAGGTTTAATTGAAAATTTTTTCCCTGAAGATAATTGCCGACGGCGATCGAAATATCGGAAGATTATTAAACAAAGTTTAATTTTAATTAAAAATATTTTTTGGGCCTTGAGCCCGTAAACCTAAATTAAAAATTATATTGAAACTTTAAAACAAATTAACAATAGGTCAGTTTCCGTACTCGCTTCAAGTATCTTGAACTTACTTGAAAGCGTTTCTTTACACATTTTTCAAGCTCGAGACAGAGAGGAAGAACAAGCTAAATGTCACTTTCTATGCTATTAGAATTACTTGAACTTTACTTGAAAAATTTCGTCGAGCACGAATTTCCAGCTACAAACAGCTGATCGTCATATTATTAAACAATATTTTTCATTGTTTTGTGAAAGAAGAATTATTCTTATCATTAAATGCAAGTGTCATTGTTTTATTTATTTTGAACAAAGTGCATTTTATAAGAATTAACTAATAATTTCAAGCAAAAATCTATTGCAAAAATGCGTGAACAGCTGTTGTGCTTGAAAGTCGTTACTTAAAGTCATTTCCGTACTTTTTGAGAAATATTATAATTTTGACAGATAATCATGTTACTCTCTATTCCTTAAATTTAACTTGAAGTCAGTACGGAAACAGACCTAATAACTTATTGGAGAATAATATTGAGTATGTCATCAATGAATTAAAATTTGATAAATATAATAAAAATATTAACATATTGTACCTAAGTATACAAAGTTAAAACTAGGCAGGATGAGCATTGGACTTCTCAGCGACTGACCAAATTGCAGTTTCTCATAGAGGTAGAAAGGAGTTTAGTGTCTAATTAGTTTGTTTAAAAATATGCAGTTACGAACGTTAAGGTCATTGGCGTAGCAAGCGGGGGTATAGGAGGCAATTGCCCCCCGCTTATTTAGCTAGATAAACAATTTAAAAATAAAACTTCAAAAGCTATTCAAAATATCAGTTTTTTTTGCAACGATAATATTTTTGTATTATATATTTTGCTCTTCTTTCTCTCTTCTTAATGAGCATGCTTTCGAATAACCATTTTCTTTCTCTGTGTTTGCAAAAAGATAAAGGGTGTCCCAACAAGAGCGCAATTTTTAAATTTTAAACAAAACACAGATATTTAAAAAAAAAATCGTGAAACTTTATTATATCGTAAAGTAGACAGAATGAGGTTATGAATGGAACAATATATCGTGCAGATGGCCGCCGCGGCTTTGCTGGCATATACGCGATCTTTTAATTAAATTTTCAATGACCGTTTTGCATAAATGCTGCGGTATTTCAAGGCTTGAGTCGTCGTCGGCTTATTCGCGAAAACCATCGACTTCAAAAAACCGCAATGAAAAAATCTAATGGTGTTAAATCGCACGATCTAGGCGGCCAATTCTGATCTCCAAAACGCGAAATAACATGACCGGGAAATGACTGATGCAGCAATTGAATTGTTTCTCTGGCTGTATGACATGTGGCGCCGTCTTGTTGGAACCACATGCCCTCCACATTCATTTCCTCAATTCTAGGCAAGAAAAAACTGGTTATCATTTCACGATACCGAACACCATTGACTGTTTGCGCTTGACCTGCCTCATTTTCATAAAAAAAAGGTCCAATGATTCCTCCAGCCCAAAAACCACACCACACAGTGACACGTTGAGGATGCATTTGCTTCTCGTGAATCACTCGAGGACAATTCTGCCTATTGACGAAGCCATCAAGATGAAAATGGGCCTCGTCACTGAAGATGATTTTAGCGGCAAAATCAGCATTTTCATGTTGTCTCTCCAATACCCAATTAACGAACTCCCTTCTGGAGTTCTGGCTTCAGTTCCTGAGTCAATTGAACTTTGTATGCATGAAGATGCAAATCTTTCAGCTGCGACATTTTCGGTCGATCGACCTGGTCGAAGGCGCGTTGTTGTCTTTACATCACTAACAGACCCAGTTTCGGCAAATTTATTCATTAATCTCTTTACAGTTGACTCTTTTGGAGCATTATTGTGACCCCAAATTGATCGCAATTTGCGAACTGAAGCCGCAAAACTTTCACTATTTTGGGAAAACAATTTCACAATGAGAATACGTTGTTCATTCGTGTAGCGCTCCATTTTTACTAACCTCGTACCTTCTACTAGCAAACAATAACAATTGTTCAAATGTCAAACAATGACACTTCGAATGCCGCCAAATTTAAAAATTGCGTTCTTGTTGGGACACCCTTTAGAACCAAATGTAGAGTTTCTACTGCAATTCCAATTTGAAAAAAATTCGGTTACACTGAAAAAACTATTAAATGAAGTTGAAAAACTTGTTGCTTTGGTTTTGACTGTGCCTGCATCAGCGGCTTCATCTGAGCGTTCTTCTAGTGCACTAAGGCGACTTAAAAGGTGTCTTCGAGCAACTATGACACAGAAACGACTTACTCATGCGGCACTTATACACATTCACAAAGATAAAACCAAAGAATTTAATTCGATGGAGGTTATGAAAGAGTTTGTTTCTCGCAAGGACAAAAAGAAACATTTTGGAATAATTTAAACTGATATAACTTTTTGTACCTTATTGCATTTAAACCATGTAAAGATATATCTAGTCTTGCTTTATAGAAGCAACAATTATTTCTTATATTTTCATACTAGCTGAAACCCGGCGCGTAGCTGCCACTCTCCCTATTAAAACGCCCATAAAATGTTATCAGTTAAACAGCATGTCTAAATTGAGGTAGAATACTGAATTCCGAGACTGTGCGACCTATATCCACAAAGCCATTCGATATAACAAATTAGGATTGTATAGGAAGTGCCACGCCCTCTTGATCACCGCTCATAGAATGTAATCAATTAAACTGCATGTGTACATGGAGGTTGAATACCGAATTCCAAAACTGTGCGACATATATCTCCAAAACTATTCGATAGCACAAATTTAGGTTGTATGAGAGGTGCCACTGCCCTTTTCCTTACGCCCATAAAATTTAACCAATGAAACTGTATGTGTAAATTGAGGTCGAATACTGAATTCCGAGGCTGAGTTACCTATAACTCCAAAGCTATTCGATATCGCAAATTTGGGTTAAGTTGGAGGTGCCACGCTCCCCGACAAACTCTAAAAAATTTTATCAGTAAATCTGCATGCGTAAATTTTGGTCAAATACTGAATTCCGATGCTGTGCGACCTATAACTCCAAAGCTATTTGATAGCACAAAGTTGGGTTGTATGGGAAGTGTCACTCCCCTTTTCCCTACGCCCATAAAATGTAAGAAATGAAAGTGCATGTATAAATTTAGGTCGAATACCGATTTCTTACGCTGTCAACCTATAACTTCAAAGCAATTCGATATTGCAAATTTGGGATGTAAGGGAGATGTCAGGCCTCCCTGTCCAACGCCCATAAAAAAAAATCATTGAAACTGCATGTGTAAATTGAGGTCAAAAACTGAATTCCAAAGCTGAATTCCTATAAATTCAAAGCTATTCGATATCACCAATTTGGGTTGTATGAGAGGTGCCCCTCCCCCTTGTCCAACTCCCATAAAATTTCATCACTGAAACGGTACGTCGTAATTGTGGTCGAATACCGAATTTCTAAGCTGTGCAACCCATAACGCTATTCGATAACACAAATTGTTTTTATATTAATGGGAGGTAAAAGAAGGTGTGGCATTTCTTCTTAAACCATCTCGTACTCAAAGCAAAGCCACTTACAAAATTTGAGCTCAATCGGACCAATAGTTTCGGAGTATTGTGATATTTCCAAAAGTAGGCGTAGATGAAGTGTGACAACGCCCGTTTTTATTAAAGTTAGTGACAGTCATCATAAGAACTTATTTACCAAATTTTAATTTAATACGACCAAAACCTTCTTAAATATAGCATTTTTATTGATTTGTGGGCGATAAAAGGGGTGTGGCATTACTTTTTTCCTAAACCTTTGCGTAGCAGTTACGAACAAACCAGTAGAAGGAAGTATCCTATTTGGTCTAGTCGTTTTCAAGTTTTAAGCATCCGAACAAATCACGATTCATTTTTATATGTACAGATATTGATTTGTGGGCGCTAAAAGTGGGCGTGAAAACATTTATGTATCGTGACTGCCTCTTGGAGCACCTACACAGCAAGTTTCAGTATAAAAATGTGTAGAACTTCGGAATTGCCATGATTTCCAAAAAGTGAGCGTATATATATTGCGACGAAAAAGTTATTTTTGTACAGTTACTGACAGTTACCATCTGAACAAAATGATAATATCTTAGTTTTTACGATCGAAACCGTCTGATATATATCCCTTATTTGGTTTGTGGTCGATAGCGCAAATTTGGCTTGTATGGGAGGAACCACGCCCCCTCGTCCAAACGTTACCAAACCTCACAGGAACAATCTATCTCCTCGGCAAACGTTGTTCTGCCACAGACTGCCTTACTGCTATACACAAAAATGTCAAGAAATGTCAAATATATTCACCATTTTCAGTACAGCTGCCGAAAGTAGCCATGTGCACTAAATAACCACATTTTAGTCTAATACGATCAAAACCGTGCGAAATATAGCATTTTTGTTGTTTTGCAAGCGGTAAAAAGGGGTGCGGTAAAATGTTTCCCTTGAGCCATCTCGTAATCGAAACAAATCGACTGCCCAAATTTCAGCTCAATTTAGGTTAAGCCTGGCGCACTTTACTTCACTGGACGCTAACTCCCCGAAAAGTGAGTTTAACTAAAGTAGGGCAGGCCTATTTTTAGTGCACTTGCCGAGAGTAACCATATGTACTGAATTACAAAATTTTTGTCTAATACTAATAAAACGTTTTCATTGGTTTGCGGGCGGTAAAAGGGGGGCGTGGAGACCAATTTTTAGTACAGTTGCTAACAGTAACCGTACAAGCAAAGCCAACATTTTAGCTCAATCAACCCAGTAGTCAATTTTGATGGTTTCTTAAAAAGTGGGTGTGGCTATATATCGCTGACGCCCTTTTTTAGTACAATTGCCGAAAGTAACCATACAAACTTAAGTATCATATGTTAGTCTCATACGGCCAAAACTGCATGAAATATAGCATTTTCACTGATTTGTGGGCGCAAAAGGGGGCGTGGAAACCAATTTTTCGTACAGTTACTGTCAGTAACTTCACAAACCAAAGTAACAAATTTAAGTCTTATACGACCAAAACCGTCTGAAATAAACCATTTTCATTTATTTGTGGGCGGTAAAAGGGGGCGTGGAAACCCATTTTTAGGACAGTTGTCGACAGTAACCGTACATACTAAATTACAAAATTTTAGCCATATACGACCCAAACCGACTGAAATATAACATTTTTATTGATTTGGGGACGGTAAAAGGGGGGTGTGGCAAATTTTTTTCCTCAACCATCTCGTACCTGAAACAAATCGACTGCTAAAATTTCAGGTCAATCGGTTCAGTAGTTTTGGAGTCTATAGACATCACACAGCCAGACACACAACGTTTTGCTTTATATATATATAGATATTGATTTGTGGGCGTTAAAAGTGGGCGTGAAAACATTTATAAATTGTGTTCGTCTCTTGGAGCACCTAAAAAGCAAGTTTTACTGTAAAAATGTGCAGAACTCCGCAATTGCCATGATTTCGAAAAAGTGGGCGTATTTATATAACGACCACGCCCATTTTTTGTACAGTTACCGACAGTAACCATCTGAACAAAATCCCCAAATCTTAGTTTTTTACGATTGAAACCGTGAGATATTTTTCTTTTTTTTTGTGTGTGATCGATGGAGCAAATTTGGCTTGTATGGGAGGTACCACGCCCCCTTCTCCAATCGTTACGAAACCTCACAGGAACACTCTCAAGATGTGGCTTTATGTTCCCTGAAAATTTCATAAAGATCGGTTCAGCGGTTTTGGAGTCTATACGTGATATAGCCACATACCCACCCACATACCCACCCACATACCCACATACCCACATACCCACATACATACATCCATTTTTATATATATAGATAGATATTGATTTGTGGGCGTTAAAAGTGGGCGTGAAAACATTTATAAATTGTGTTCGTCTCTTGGAGCACCTAAAAAGCAAGTTTTACTGTAAAAATGTGCAGAACTCCGCAATTGCCATGATTTCGAAAAAGTGGGCGTATTTATATAACGACCACGCCCATTTTTTGTACAGTTACCGACAGTAACCATCTGAACAAAATCCCCAAATCTTAGTTTTTTACGATTGAAACCGTGAGATATTTTTCTTTTTTTTTGTGTGTGATCGATGGAGCAAATTTGGCTTGTATGGGAGGTACCACGCCCCCTTCTCCAATCGTTACGAAACCTCACAGGAACACTCTCAAGATGTGGCTTTATGTTCCCTGAAAATTTCATAAAGATCGGTTCAGCGGTTTTGGAGTCTATACGTGATATAGCCACATACCCACCCACATACCCACCCACATTCCCACATACCCACATACCCACATACATACATCCATTTTTATATATATAGATTTTAACACAAAACTAAGTTTTATTAATAGTCTGGTATGAAAAAATAGATTTTTAGCCATAACTTTTGATTGGAAAGAGATATTGGGGTAATTTTTTCACATAAATTATTTTTGAGACTTGACTTTTTTGTAAAAAATATAAAAACAACATTTTGGAAAAAATAAATTTCGCGAAAAAAATCAAAGGGGGTACCCTTGTTGTTTTGATGACAAAAACAGTAAAATAATTTTTGCGCTTAGCTGGAAGAATTTTTGCAAATAAATGCTATGTCATATGAAAGGTAGCCAGATGTGCAATTTTTAATTGATTTCATTTTTACAACAACAACAATTTTTGAGTCATTTTTTGAGTAAAAAGTCAATATTTTGGACCTTTTTTGACATAATCATAAAACATATATACACTGACTTAACGGTACAGTTCAACCTATTTTTGTGAAGTGATTTTATTGAACTTTTGAACAAAAAAAATTTGAATGAAATATATTAATGGACAGCGGAGATATTTGCATCGAAAGACCAAACTTTGATTTTCATGTCGTTTTTTTCTCATTCTTAGGCAACGATGTTTTATGAAAAAGTCGTTATACTGAAAATTTCTCCAATTTTGAAGATATGTGAAGGTTTTTGATGTCAAAATAACAAAATTTTTTTAAAATTAAATACAAAAAAATCTCCGATAGTAAAAAGTTTTATAATAACAAAATTACCGTTAGTTGAAAAATTTCAGAGGGGGCGTGGCAAAAACTAAGTATGTAACATTTTAAGTTGGGATGTACTTAATATGTATACCTAGTTTGAGCAAAATCCGTTGAGCCGTTTAGATTTGTATAAAGGTCAAACAAACAAACAAACAAACAGAAAATGAGTTTTATTACTATAGATAGTCAATTGTATGAAAAAATAGATTTTTAGCCATAACTTTTGATTGGAAAGAGATATTGGGGTAATTTTTTCACATAAATTATTTTTGAGACTTGACTTTTTTGTAAAAAATATAAAAACAACATTTTGGAAAAAATAAATTTCGCGAAAAAAATCAAAGGGGGTACCCTTGTTGTTTTGATGACAAAAACAGTAAAATAATTTTTGCGCTTAGCTGGAAGAATTTTTGCAAATAAATGCTATGTTATATGAAAGGTAGCCAGATGTGCAATTTTTAATTGATTTCATTTTTACAACAACAACAATTTTTGAGTCATTTTTTGAGTAAAAAGTCAATATTTTGGACCTTTTTTGACATAATCATAAAACATATATACACTGACTTAACGGTACAGTTCAACCTATTTTTGTGAAGTGATTTTATTGAACTTTTGAACAAAAAAAATTTGAATGAAATATATTTATGGACAGCGGAGATATTTGCATCGAAAGACCAAACTTTGATTTTCATGTCGTTTTTTTCTCATTCTTAGGCAACGATGTTTTATGAAAAAGTCGTTATACTGAAAATTTCTCCAATTTTGAAGATATGTGAAGGTTTTTGATGTCAAAATAACAAAATTTTTTTAAAATTAAATACAAAAAAATCTCCGATAGTAAAAAGTTTTATAATAACAAAATTACCGTTAGTTGAAAAATTTCAGAGGGGGCGTGGCAAAAACTAAGTATGTAACATTTTAAGTTGGGATGTACTTAATATGTATACCTAGTTTGAGCAAAATCCGTTGAGCCGTTTAGATTTGTATAAAGGTCAAACAAACAAACAAACAAACAGAAAATGAGTTTTATTACTATAGATTACCATATGAAAGATCTTTTAAAAAATTATCTCTTATATCGAAATGGGAAACACGGTTGCCACTTTGGTACAATTGTACCAAAATTGGTACATTTATTTTAACTTGGTACCTTGGTAAATTTTTTTCCGAGTTAGTACATTTTGTAAAAGATTTACAATTTAACAACTTGTTACAAAAAGCTAAATTTGGTAGCACTGGATTAATGCTCAGACTTATGTTTAGTGGAACTTTCATTGCATTAAGTTCTAAAAGTTGAAAACTTACATGCTTTTCTTGTCATATATATATAATAAAAATCACATTTTTTGGGACATTTTTTGAGACTTGAGGATTTTTTGTGAGAATTTCCACTAAAGCAAAAAAATATGTCCAATCAGGAAATTTTTCTCTTATTACCAAAGATATTCTAAAACAAATTAAGGACAAGTTCGATTTAGGTAAAGAAGATCTAAATGTTTTGAATATAATAACATCTGCACAAGTTACGTCAGAAAACAAAATTTCTTTATTGCGATAATTCAATAATTCATATTAAAATATCATCTCATTGAATGCTACCCTGACGTTATTGTGACTCAAAGGAATCTTGTTCAGGTTTCAAATATTAGTTTTTTTAAATTTGAATGACGTTGGGAAAAAACTTGGGTATTTTTAGAAAAAAGTCTGGGTCGTGAAGAATGGATTGGGAGATATTTATTTTAATGATTTTATCAATTTTGTAAATAGTCTGATGTGCCTTCCACACAGCTCAGCAGCTGCTGAACTAATATTTTTTTATTTTAGCCTGATTAAAACTAAGCTTAGAAATAAATTGGAATATAAAACACTTAACAACATAAAGCTCTCTAAAAATTGTGAGTCGAACGCAATGAATCTAATTTTATTTGGCCAGCAAAAGAACTATTTTGATGTATTTATTATTTTGTTTATAATAAATATTTGTATTATAATAAATGTTATCAAATTATTATATAAAAAAATTGGTACATTTTTCCTATTTGGTACATTTTTTTGGAGAATTTGGTACAACAAAACATAAGCAAGTGCAACCGTGATTGGAAAAACTTTTAAAAATACTGAAATTTTAATATTTCTTACTTCGTTTTATATATTTTTTGTTTTGAAACTAAAATAAAAAATTTGTTTATTGATATTCATGTTTCTTTTAAGAAATTTTGGTGATTTTTTTGCACCCCCATTTGTGCTTCCCCCCTAGATGAAATTAGCTTCCGACTCGCTTGGTTAAGGTAGTTTACAATGTTACAACTAAGTATACAGTTTCTATATTGAGCTTAGTGATCAAATTTTCGTAGTCCATATCAGAGAACTTCAACGAGTATCCGACAGAATTCGGATACTCAAATCATACCCGAGTGTCGTGCTGTTCTTAACTCTATCCATACTTAATAATATGTGTAAAATACTTATATGCATTCGGCTCATTAGCATTTTTACGGGTATAAGTACATTCTCATATCCGAGAGCGGCGTGACCCGAACCACTTCGAGCCGTTTTCAATGAATGCGTTGAGTAAGTTTATTGCAAAGGTGCTCGATCCGAATGCATTATCCGAAAGTGTACTCTGAGTACTGCTCCTTCTCTGCCAACGTCTCTTAGCGTTAATTAGTTTTTTTTTGCGAATGCACTTTTCGTAAGTACTTGTCTGCAGGCCATGTGAGCTCTCATTTTTTGTTTGTTTTTTCTCGAAAACTCGTTCTTGGCATGGTGTAAGAAATAGAGGTGTTATGCTTGGTTTTCACTATCTCAATTTTATGGCGACACAAATTTTTATCATGTAAAAAATCACCTTAATAAAACTCTAGAACATTTTCTACATAGCTCCATTTAATAATTTATTTGTTTTTATTTTTTTAAGATTGCCAAAGTAAGAAAAAATGTCAACATGTTGGTATTTTCAATTTGATTGACAACAACTGACCATTGAAAATGACATAGTGAAAACCAAGCATTAGTGGATTAGTCAGAGTGATAAAATTATGTTTCCCTGCTCTTGTCAAAAACAGCTGATGGTGAATTGCAATGAAAACAAATTTTGATAAATTCGTGTCTTTCTACAAGCAAGATTTTTAGTGAGATTAAAATGAGAATATATTCTCCGATATGTTCTTGAAGCAGACGATGTACAAGACAAGACAATTTGCATGCTAGCCAAATCTTCATGTCGGCGGCACCATCCAGCGAACGTTTCTGATATAATGGCCAAAACATTCAATGACGAACTTGTCAAATCGGCGAAGACAACTGCAATAACTTTTTGTCAACACAACACAATTAATTGCATTAAATATTTATTTATACTAAATTCGCACAATTAACTAGAAAAACTATAGCACATCATCTAGCAACTTAAACAATTAACACAATTTGACAACTATCAACAGCTCCGCTCTTTCGCTCACAATTTTTTGACAGAAGCAAAGAAAATCATGGTGTTGTCAAAAACTCATTAACACCTCTATTTCTTACACCATGGTTCTTGGTATTTTATTATTGCACTCTATGGTGAAAAAAACAATAACAACGCTTGTGATTTTGGTTTGATAGACATAAGCAAAAATAAAACAAAATCAAAAGGCGGCGCACAGTTCTTTAAAAGTTGGAAATAAATACCAAAACTGATAATCTCTTTTTGTGATTTTTTTTTCTTTGCGTTGTTTAAGAATATTCTAACTAGCATGATTCGAAAACATTTATCAGAAATGTATATAGGTTTTCTGTGTAGACGCCATAAAATACGATTGATGTAAAAATGTTGAAAAAATTTCGTAAAATATTGATATTTTTCAAGAGTTATTACAGACAATTGAGAAAATGTATTGCACTCTGATTTTTTTTTAAAGTACAAAAAGCATTATTGAAAAAGTTTTTTGCATACTTGAAAATTTTTTTTATTTTTCTTATTATTTTCAATAGTTATTCAATTTTCAATAGCAATAAATTTCTTATGCAAAGTTGATATGACAAAAAAAACGTAAATTTATTTTTAGCAGAATAAAACGTAATGATCTTCAGATGTCGACGATATTTTAAATAAAGAAATGCTTTTACTGGACTTTAGGTTGAGCGATTAAAAAAAACTGACAGAATTTTTTGGATCCTTGAACAACATTTGGTGAAAACTAAATGCGTTTCTAAGAAAATATAGATTTGTTAAGTCTCAAGGTTTATGACTGTAGTCATTTTCTTTGGTATGCTTTTAGGCATTTCTTTATTAAACGATCATTGCTTACGAAAGTGCGGCATATTAATTTATAGGTACATTTTTTTATTTAAAAATTTTTAATGTAAATAGTGAAAGCATTTACTTACTAAATACGATAAATACGATAATGTTTTAAAATTTTATAATTCTTTTGCAATACTTTTAAGTATTCTATAGTGCATTTCTCAGTCTATTAATTTGCTATGTTAATATATAGTATGTATTTTTTAAATAATTACAATTAAATTGAATTAGTAAAACAGTAATGTGATATGTATAAAGTTAAATTAATTCACATTATCTTATAGCTTACTTTGAAATATCTTAATGAATTTTAATCAACCAATGGTTTGCTTACAAGCAAATCAGCAAAACTTTGCTCAATCACAATGTGATTTTAGATTGATAAAAAGATTGCTAAATTGCAATCACTCCTCGTGTATTTGCAAAGGAAAATTTGCTTGAATCGAATCAAAATGTTGTTAAGTTATTATAAATTGGAATAGCAAATTTTTACTTAATCCAAGCAAATATTTGCTTAGTTATTATAAATTTTGATTAGTGCTAGATATGGCACATTTTGATTTGCTGAAATTTAGCATAATTTTGAAGAGGCTGAGAATCAAACGCAAGTTTTGCTTAACCACAATACTAATTTAGCAAACAGTTTTCTCCGTGTATGCAAGCCATATTTTTATGCTACACGACCTGTGCTCACTTTATCACAATGCCAAAAAGTATGCTATTATTTTTTTTTAACTAATGATAGTATCACATTTACAGCCAGCGCCAATTTGTGGCAAAACGCATAAGGTTCACTCCTTTTTTTTTTTAATAAAAACGAAACGATAAGCCTTTTGACGTAGAATTACGTCTTACAGCGCGGTTTGTATGGGGGTCATTTTCGTAAATTTTTTCAAAGTGATATTTGACACTTTGGGGTATACCTACAGCCTTTAATATTCATCGTACAAAGAAAAAAAAATGCCAAAATATCAGTTTTAGTGGGAATAAAACGAATATCTAATAAAGTAGAAAAATCAAAGAAGATGAAAAATTCACATATTCGTATGAGAAATGCACAAGCTGCTTAGCTGCAGTAGCTGCTTATGCTGTTTTTAAGGTTGTTGTTGTGTTTGCTTGTTTGGTTCGCAATCACGTCGTTCGTTGTTGTGCTGCTTTTGTTTTTGTTGTTGTTGTTTTTTATTAATATGTATGTAAAACATACATATATAAATATACATCAGTTGCTTTAATTTTTTTCGTTTCCCAGATAGCCAATCGACTCGGTTGAAAACGGTATGCACTATTTAAAGCACTGATGCGGACCGTTTCGTTGTCAGCAAACTATGCATTGTGTGTTTCATATAAGCGTACCATTTATTAAGTTGTATATTAATGTTGATTTTCTATGATTTAAATATACATTCTAAATGTTTGATATTTTAAATCATTCTTGATTTTAAATATTAATTCTAGTTGTTTGATAGTTTAAAATCGTTTACTGAGCTTTAGGTCAGGTTAGAACAATAAATTGCTCTAATGAATTTTTTATCAAAGAAACAACAGCAACAACATTTTCAATATAAAAAGAAAAAATATCACTAGCTGATTAATTAACTAGTTAGAGCAATTAATTATTCTAACTTGACCTAAAACTCAATAAACGATTTTAAACTATCAAACAACTAGAATTTGTGTTTAAAATCAAGAATGATTTAAACTATCAAACAATTAGAATTTGTATTTAAATCATAGAAAATCAACACAATAAATAACAAGGTCATATAGAAAACTTTATGTTGTATGTTAATTTTATATGTTGTTAAACAATTGTAACCTTTTCTTGAAATGTTTTTTATTAAGTTGCAACAATAAACTAAACAATATACGGCAACTCAACTGCACTACCATGATTTCAATACAAGATTCAATGCATATTTCAGCGTTTTTTGGCGAACGGGTGAAAAAAAGAGGGAAAAAAGACAAGAACAAACGACACATCAAGCGAATATGACATTAATTTCAATTCGATTCTTGATAAATATAAAAAAGGACTTTACAATTATATAGAGAACGGTTTAAAGGTACAAAAACATGTCGTTTTCATACCAGCAAATCAGACGCTGCCGTTTTAAGTACCGTTTAGTTGGAACAGTGACATTCATGGCTTGCTGGGTTGTAATGCAATAGAGAATACAGATGCATGTAGCTAGAGAGCCAGTTTGTGGCTACAAAAAAATGCACTACTACTAGCCAAGGTTGTCAGATAAACTTTAAAGCAATTCCGACAAAAAGTTATTTTTTTCACAGTAACATAAATTAAATATAACAAAAATTATCATTGTAAAGATAAACTAAAAAGTTTTTACCGCAATAAAAAATATCAAAAAAAAATCTCACGATCATTAAAAATAACCACAAAAATACCAAGCGTTTTAAAAATACCACTACAAATTCCATATGCTTTTAAAACTGCCACAAAAATCTCATTCGCATTAAAAAATACCACAATAAGTCCCATATGCAGAAACATTTTGAAATACCACAAAGAAACTTTGCTTACTAAAAAAGAAAAAAAAATTTAAGAAGAATATTGAGTGTCCTCCATCCAAACTCCCACGGAAATTTAAATAATACCCCACTGAATTTCTACGCCAATTAAAAAATACCACGATGAATTAAAAAATTAATAGGAACTCCCAGAAACAAAAATTCCCAAGGGAAATTAAACATTACCACGAATGGGATTTTTCCAACATAACTGGCAACGTTGCTACTAACTGCTGATATTGTTGTTTTGGTTCTGCATGTGTTGCAAAGGGCCGTTTTTCACTCGGCAATTCTATGAGAAATAATTGCTTTCGCCGCAAGTAGTTTGTTGATTACTCGGGCTTAAAGGGGACTTTCGTAGAGCCCCTCATTAAGGCGAATAAACCACAAACTGCTCCGAGAGCAATAATTGCCTTTGCCGCAAGCTCGAAAATTTTCGTGTGTAAGAGCCTGAACAGAATCAAAAATCGTTGCGACATCCGATTGAAATAGCATAGATTCTAAGTCTGCGATTTATCGTTGCTGAAAACGAGCTGCGTATTTTGCATGTATTTTCCAACAACAACGAATCGTCGATCGCAACGATTTTTGATTCTGTTCAGGCTCTAACGAGTGAAAAGCGGAACATAGTAAGCAAAGTTCTGTTTATTTTCTGTCGACGATTCGGTTCATCCCCTCTAACGTTGCTCAACCGCTGTGATCATGCTCTTTTCTGAGCGTCGTAGTTTTAGATTTGCCTGGTAATTGTTGTTGGTTCAGTTAGCTGAAATTTTTTTAGATGTTCTTAATTTTTACTCGACATGAACAGCTGTATTCGACAATTAGCTCGCTTTTCTCTGCTTTCTACTTCATTCCTCTCCGATTCGGCCCTACCTGGTTATTCTGCCATGAGTTGGAGTACGAATAAAGGCTTGATAGGCAAGCGTAAGGTAACGTAGCGCGACGTTGCCAATTGTCAAGCTAAAATCTGTTTAATGATAAATGTGTACAAGTCGTTACCGAAATCGTAACGTCACAGTTCGACAGATGTGTTACAAGCGAAAAAATTTGTTTAACTTCACATTTTTGTAAATTTTAATACTATATAAGAAAGGATGCAATCTTTTGTCGACGAGGAGAAGTAAATAAGCCAACTAGAATAAAATTAGTGCCCTGCACTACGGCGCCTGCACTACGTTGGATTACGAATTCGGTAATCGCTTATCTAGAGGCAACGTCGCACTACGCTACATCCCGCTGCGTTTTTAATATGACAGTCACATGGCCTTAATAGCCTTAATGTAAGGTAAAATATTAAATATAGTAAAGGTAGAATTATAATAGACGTAATGTAATGAAATGTTGTCAACTGTCATCGGGATAAGACGTAATGTAAGAAAACGTTGTAGCAATTATAATAGGCAGTAGCCAGGTAGTTGTTTGTCGTAAATAATTGCACGTTCCCGTACAAGTTCAATTAAAACTTCGTCATCCATAGCTGTGGATATAAAGAACTATCACATTAATAACGAAAACTCAACAAAAAGCGTAGTTTAACAATATGAAATAGTCGAATAATCGAATCTAACCTCAATGTTTAGTTGTTCTTTGAACAGACGTAATGTAAAGTAACGTAGAAATCGAAATCCAACGGATCTTAACGTCCCATTACATTACGTTACGTTTATTATAATCACTTGTATAAGAAAGTATTGTTTGAAACAATAAGTGAAAGAACACACTGCTCTATTGACATTAGACCACATTACGTTACGTCTATTATAACTGGGGCTTAAAGGGTGTTTTTTATAGTGTGATACAACTTTGAGTTGGCATCACTGCTTTATTTGACCACCTATTTAACAGCTGATAGTTGCTTTTTGTTTAGTTTGCTTTGACATTTTATTATGGATTGACTTACACCAGAGCAACTCATGCAAATTGTGGAAATTTTTAATCAAAATAATGGTTCTGTTCGTCACTTCGTCCATTTTATGGCGTACGTAATCGTCCTTCAGAGCTGCTAATTCGAAGAACAATATATCGTTTTCGGACCACATTTACTGTTACTGATAATGTACATGTGATATTACTGTGCGCACTGAAGAATCTGTAGCCGCTGTACAGGAAAGCATTGAAGATGATCCTAAATCAATCAATTCGTCGCCGTTCTCAGCAACTGGGGTTGTGTCCTTCCACTTTATGGAAGATTTTACGAAAAGATATTTACTTACAACCTTTCAAGATCCAACTTGTGCAGGAATTAAAGCCAAACGACCATCGTATGCTCCGCCGATTCGGCGAATGGGCTGAAGCACAAATTGATATTGATTTTGAATTTCCATGGAAAATTTGGTTGAAACACCATTACATTTACAGAAAATTACTGTTTGGTGCGCTTTATAGGCTGACGGAGTCATTGGCCCATATGTCTTCAAAAACGATGATGGTCAGAATGTTACTGTCAATGGTGAACGGTATAGGAACATGATTCGAAGTTTTTTCGTACCTCAATTAGCTGGCAATAATCTTGCTGATATGTGGTTCCAACAGGACGGAGCCACATGCCAAACACAGCGGGCGCTACAATTGATTTACTCAAGGAAACTTTTGACGAAAAAATAATTTCACGAAATGGCTCAATTAATTGGCCTCCAAGATCGTGTGATTTAACCCCATTGGATTATTTTCTTTGGGGTTATGTAAAGTCACTTGTTCACGTAGATAAACCACAAACAATTGAACACCTGGAAATCAACATTCGAAGAGTTATCGGCGAGATACGGCCTTAAATGCTGCGAAAAGTTTGTGAAAATTGGTGTCCCAGATTGCCCCTTGTACGCGCCAGCCGTGGCGACTACATGGCCGAAATCATATTTAAACATTAATGTCCTAAAATTTTCTATCCAATAAAGCTCATTTCATTGATATTAAAAATATATTACTATGTTTTATTATGATTTAAACTTGTATCACTCTATAAAAAAAACCCTTTATATAAATAAACTAGCTGATATACCCGGTGTTACTCGAGAGTCATTTATATAAACATTTTAACATACACTTCTCGATTAAAGGTTTTTTAAAATCGGGAATAATGAAAAACATGTTGAATTTTATTTGAATTTTATCTTATTTAATTTTATTTATCTACCGTTAGAAAGGTAATTGTATTGTTGGTGGTTCCATCTCTTGCGGTGAGCTAATTGAATTCAAAGAAGGGGTACGAAAAACATTTTAAAAATTAAAAAGAATTTTTATATTTACTTAATCTTAAAGCAAGCACAATTACCTTTTCAACAAAATAAAAATTATGGTGGGACTCAATGCGTCCTTGAGATATGGACATTTTAACGTCTAAACAAAGATTTATATTAAAAAACATATTGAACTTTTTAACAAAAAAAATTTTAATGAAATATATTAAAAACAGCGGAGTTATTGGCATTAAAAGTAAAAACCTTGATTTTCATATAATTTTTTTCTCATTATTAGCTATCAATTTTTTATGAAAATTCGTTGTGCTGAAAATGATTGTACCTACTAAAATTTCTATTAGCTGCGTTTTTTCATTGGAGATCAGGATCATATAATCGCATTTGCAAGCAAAGCAAAAACAACAAAAAGTCCAGCAAGTGAGCTGGACATTTAAATTGATCCAATTCTATGTTTTTAAGTGTTTATGACGCTAGATGACGCTGCGACTGAAAAAACAGGCAGTACTGCATTATTTTACTTTTTAAAAGTTTGGTAGCAATAGCATTTTCGCAAAATATTTCGCAAAACTTATCTGCTAGCTGCATAAGAACATCAGATATTCTTCTGTAAGCATAAAATAGCGCCACCTGTCTGTAATCCCAAACGTGTGGGGTTAAATTTGAAGAAACTTTTGAAAAAAAATTATTCAGCTATTCACCGCAAGGTGTATGTATAGTTTGTACCCACACATTTTACAAATATGGCGCCATCTATCTGTGAATTTAACGCACAGATAAATTGTGCTGACCAGATGCGCATATGTTTTATTATATCGCCATATAGCTGAAACTGATGGCATGAAAATATTAACTTTTACAGCATTCTTATTCACAGTCATCTTTTCGATAAAATTGTGATATATATACAACATTTAAAGTACCATTGATAAAGAACTAAGTGACAACGGTGACACAATAGTGAGAAAAAATAGAGCCATCACAACAAAACAAATTTAACAGGATGGCAGCGGGGGGGAAGGAGGCAAAAAAATAAGTAGATCACTATAAAGAAGATTTTATATAATCCAATTAATATCCATAATTACTTTAGACACACAACTGCATTCTTAGAGATAAATGGGGGGACGTTCAAACTATATAGAGAATTTTAACACAAACTAAGTTTTATTAATAGTCTGGTATGAAAAAATAGATTTTTAGCCATAACTTTTGATTGGAAAGAGATATTGGGGTAATTTTTTCACATAAATTATTTTTGAGACTTGACTTTTTTGTAAAAAATATAAAAACAATATTTTGGAAAAAATAAATTTCGCGAAAAAATCAAAGGGGGTTAAATGGGGTTAAATCACACGATCTTGGGGGCCAATTAATTGAGCCATTTCGCAAAAAAATCAGTTTGTTTTGATGACAAAAACAGTAAAATAATTTTTGCGCTTAGCTGAAAGAATTTTTGCATATAAATGCTATGTCATATGAAAGGTAGTCAGATTTTCTATTTTTAATTGATTTCATTTTTACAACAACAACAACAATTTTTGAGTCATTTTTTGAGTAAAATTCAATATTTTTGACCTTTCTTGACATAATCATAACAACCTATGGTACAGTTCAACCTATTTTTGTGAAGTGATTTTATTGAACTTTTGAACAAAAAAAATTTGAATGAAATATATTAATGGACAGCGGAGATATTTGCATCGAAAGACCAAAATTTAATTTTCATGTCATTTTTTTCTCATTCTTAGGTAACGATGTTTTATGAAAAAGTCGTTGTACTGAAAATTTCTCCAATTTTGAAGATATGTGAGTTTTTTTGATGTCAAAATAACAAAAATATTTTAAAATTAAATATACCAAAAACTCCGATGGTAAAAAGTTTTATAATAACAAAATTACCGTTAGTTGAAAAATTTCAGAGGGGGCGTGGCAAAAACTAAGTATTTAACATTTTAAGTTGGGATAAACTTAATATATGTGTAGCTAGTTTGAGTGAAACCCGTTGAGCCGTTTAGATTTGTATAAAGGCCAAACAAACAAACAAACAAACAGAAAATGAGTTTTATTAATATCGATTATCAAATTTGACCAAGAATTAATGTGAAAAGTCATTTAAAATTATTTTTTACTTTGTTTTGAGGTTTTGAAGTTGGTTTTTTTTTTTTGTTAAAAAATTTTTTTATATACAAGATTTTCATTTTATAGTAGTTCCAATGTGCCAAACAAATCTGGAACATTCCTATTTGAGTTTTTTTGAAAATAATTATTTCAATTTAACATGAAAATAAACCGAAAAAATTGCGTTTTCAGTGGTATTAAACTTAAGTCTTTGGTTGTAATGCTAAGTGTCAAATTGCCACTAAACGTTTTTTACGTTACAAAAAATCAAATGTGTTTGAAGGTTAATTTAAAATTTCATCATTGAAAACAAAAATCAAAACAAGCAACATGAACTTTTGAACAGACAGATTAAGATTTCATTTCATTATACATTTAAAGTGTTATTTACATGATAACTTGATAATAGTAAGTCTGAAATAGTTCCAGGTTTCAATTGAGTAAATAAAAAAATCTTTAAAAGGTCAGGTTGTCTGGAGAAAGATGTTACAGCAATCTTGCACACTGTAGCCCTGCGGCGATAACCGTCGCTTTTAAAATAGTCGATCGATCAGCTACATACATATAATCATTTTTATTGCAGTTATACAATTTTAATCTTTAAAATGCAAGCACGGACAAACATACTCGCACATCTTTCACTACTCGCTCTTTCGTTGTCTATTTATTAGCTAAAGAATGATGCCACTTAAAAGATGAAAATATTAAAAAGCTACATTCAGTGTCTTTTCGATTTTGGACAAGATTGCTTTCTAATCGTCGGTTCTCTCTGTTAAAAGTCACTAAAGTGACAACGAATCATATAAATCAACGACGAATGTTCATTTGATTAAGGTAAAAATGTCCGTCGATTTTGCTAAGATTACAAACATTTCAAAATCAAAGGAAAAGCAAAGAGAAAATGAATTTTTTGGTGCATGGCCCAAGGAAAGTCCATCCAGTAAAATTGAAAATACAACAAGAAGTGATGATGTTTGCGCTGATGATGAAGTGAAAAGCAGCACTAAGCAATGCAGTCATCATCATATTCATCGCATCAGACGTCGAATTCTGAGAGAAAATTCTCTTAGTTTAATACCTGAGTATCCACTACTGGAGGATAAAAATACAAAAAGCGACACTTCTCCTTATGTCAGTGTACACTCATCACGAGAACAACTCATTCATCTAAGCATTGCAAGGAGTAGAAAGTACAAATTTATCCTCTTCATGCTGAACTTCCTTATAAAGATTGCGCTGTCCCTAATTCGGTACATTTTATATATACCGCTCTCCATAGCGGCACCGAGTTTCTGGTTGTCGGCTATGCTATGGATTTTCTGGAAACTTTTTAATATTCCCATTAATCTGGTAAAGTGGCTATGTAGAAGTTGTGGATTTCGAGTCAGATCAGCTGGAAGCTCAACGTCCATGCGTCAGCGTACAGTACTCATAAGTGGTGGTAGCACAATTCAATCTCTTCACTTGGCTCGTAACTTCTATTCTTCTGGGGCTCGTGTAATTGTGTTTGAGGTTGAGGAACTTTTTGCTTTGGCACGCTTTTCCGCCGCCGTGGATAAGTTCTATATGGTACCTCGTCCAACAGATAATAATTCCAGCACTTACATAGATGCTCTCTGTCACATTGTCAAGAAAGAGAAACCATCAATATATATTCCGGTGTGTGCCACAAGTTCAGCGTACTATGATGCTTTGGCTAAGCCTTACTTGGAGTTGCTTGGATGTGCAACGTTTATGGCTGGGCTGCAGGAAACCATTATACTGGACGATTGCTTACAATTTTTCCAGAAATGCTGTAGCCAAGACATTCCGATGCCTTCACATCATTTATTGCGCTCAAGAGACGACCTGCTGAATTTATATGAAAATGGTTTTGTTGGAAACTTTCGGAACATTTTAATCGCTGTTGGCACAAACGGTCTGTTAACTCGACAAAAGTTTATTTTGCCAAATAATAGGCGGGAGTTTAGGTTTACTCATGAAATAAGCTGGCAACATCAATGGCTTTTGATCCGAGATCCACCAGGTGATCACTATATAACCTGCACAACGGTGAAGGACTCACGTGTTGTGGCCAATGTGACTTGTAGAATTGAGCATGATACGAAAAAACTCGTACCGCTTTTGTCGTTTCAAAGCCGTTGCAAGGTTGCCGAAGATTTTGAAATTGAAAAATGGATTAAAATGTTCTTTGCAAAGGTGAGATTTCAGCGCAGTATCAATGGTCATTTTAGTTTTCGCATGGTGCGATGTCGGATAAGTGGGCAATTTTTACCGTTGGGCGTTCGAGTTGGTGTCTCTTTGCCGTATATTTGCTATAATCAATCACATTCTCAGATATTCTGTCGTACAATGAAATGTGTTCATATGATGCAATTCGGAATTTACAAGGATGGGGAGGAGGAGGAGTCTGTGCTTAGTGTATTAAAGAAGAAAAGCTCTTCGATTGTATTGGATAAGCGTGAAGCACTTTTTGCCTACTGGGATCCACTTCCCTACTGCGCCTTTTATCACTTTCAATTGCCGTTGGAGTCTGTCAAATTATTCTTGCAAAAACGCTATCGGAGACCAAAAAACTCAAATATGACTTCGACGTTAATCAGAGTACACTAAGGCCATTTATCACTGGTGGCAGCAGAGTTTTCAACATACACTTAAGATCGAGGGAGAAATCTAAAAAGACTGAAAAACTGAAAACTTTTAAAACAGTTTTGTAAAAAATTATATACAACTAAAATTAATTTTATTTATAGAAACAGTTTCAAAAATAAAGTGTGAAGGTTCAATTTAAAATTTTATATAAAATTATATTTATTTCGAGGACTGAAACATCACAACTCTTGTTATTTTCCTCCAATTTTCATGTTTGCTGGCTCATTTAAAAAAAATCGAATGGTCTTATTTTGTAAAACGAACGCAGTCACTTGCGTTCGATTTTTTTAAATGGCAATATATTTTAAAGGAAAACTTCAGTGAGAGAGAGAGAAGGTCTGTTCTAAATCAGGAGTGCGCAAAAGGCCAAAACACATACGAGGCATGCATGCCTCAAGCATCTGACATTTGAGATTGCATATACATATTCTTATAAAGTAGCCCACATTAAAAGCATGCATGCATGCATGATGCTTGAGGCATGCCTGAAGTTGCTCAACTTTTAACTTTTTGCAGGAATCAAAGCTTTGACAGACATAAGCATCAGTTAGCTTTGCTTGAAAAAGCTTTATTAACACACCCAATTGCATTTATGGATTGCTTGAATTATTTTAAATTTAATTCAATAGGGGTATTTTCTATGTCTAGGATATGCCCGTTGCACACTGCAAGAATAGGAAATATGCAATACGTGCACCGCCGCAACAACAAAATACAAGTAAAAGAAACCGTAGAATATTTCCTATGTGTGCTAAACTGATACCCATGTATAAGGCGATGCTATGAAGCTATAGTTTACGAAATGCAACCCTGTGTTTGTAATGAGAGAGAAGAGAATAAAAGAGCAGCCAAACACTAGGTGAAATGAGCGTGAAAAGCAGCTAATTATAGAGCAAGGGTGCCCAAATCATACATACTCATTTTTATGTTTGTGGCTGTAAAGCTTTTGCTTCAAAAGTTTAAAGTTTCGCTAAGCAACGAAACGAATGCAACAAACTTTCAGTAGCTGTCCAGGGGCCGAATTACAGCATCCACGAACGGGCAAAATTGTACAAGATTGATAGGAACTTTTCTCGTCGTGCCCTTCGTAATTTTGCTCGATCACGGATGCTGTAATTCGGCCCCAGACTTCATGCTATTAGGTTGCTGTTGCTTGCTGTTCTTTTTGTTTTTTTTTGTATGAGCGATCTATGAGGCTAAAATAAAACTCAACAGACTTTCTTTGATTCATTACTTGTTGGAGCTTCAAACAGTTAGGTTGCATTCTTTGGTGATAATTGTTTAATGCTTAATGAAGATGTTTGACGAAAATTGGGAAATGGAATTTTTATTTGCTGAAAATTTCTTTAGTGAGCTAAATGTGTGTCAAAACAAAGAAAAACTTATTAGAGAAGAACAATGAACTCCTCTTTCGATGCTATTATAATCACTACTCCGTTCGAAAACGTTTCGTCCCGCCACGATGACACTTAACTACTATCCGTTCCGTCTATTATAATCAGCGCTTTACCCTACCTCATTATTCTGTCATGGTCCATATGACGTTTGTGTTCAGTATCCAATACGACTCAATCATGAATAGACTTATTGAACAACGTTTATTAATTGTGAAAACTTACTACCAAAATCAGTCATTAGTTAGAGAATGTTATCGTATAGAGAATATGTCGTTTTGGTCGTTATGAGCGTCCAACTGAGCGCACTATTCGTAACACCATCACCAAATTTCGAACCAATTTTGCACTAATGGAAACTATTGGACATTCATCAATCAACCAGAGTGCATAGAGCCCATAATATTGCTGGAGAAGCGGAGTGTTCGAGAAAACCATGAACAATCTATCAGTGTGGCGTATCTTAAGGCGTGATCTTGGTTTGAAGGCCTATAAAATACAGCTCGTACAAGAATTTAAGACGGCTGATCTTGGTGTACGCCTTAATTTCGGTTTATAGGCCTTACAACAACTTCAAATTAATCCATGATTTTATCGAAAAATTGTGTTTAGCGATGAAGCTAATTTCTGGTTGAATGGTTACGTTAACAAGCAGAATTAGCGTATTTGGGCCGATGAACAACAAGAAGCAATCCAAGAGCTTCCAATGTATCCCGATAAAGATACTGTTTGGTGTGGTTTATGGGCAGGAGGCACCATCGGACCGTTTTTTTCAAAAATGCGGATGGAGCCCGTGTTACGGTCAATGGGGCTCACTACAGAGCAATGATCAATGAATTTTTGTTGCCAAAAAATCAGGATATTGGTAAAGCTGACCTCTGGTTTCAACAGGATGGCGCAACATGCCAAACAGCTAGAGTAACAATCGCTTTTTATTGTGGGAAACGTACGATTAAAACATCATCTCAAGAAATGGTCCTGTTAATTCGCCACCAAGATCATGTGATTTGACGCCATTGGATTACTTTCTTTGGGGATATGTTAAATCACTTGTTTATGTCGACAAAACCGAAACTATTGACGCTTTGGAAACCAGCATAACTCGTGTTATTCAAGGAATACCGGCCGATATGCTCGAAAGAGTTGTCGAAAATTGGACCCACAGAATGGTCCATTTAAAAGCTAGTCGTGGGCAACATTTGAACAAAATAATTTTCAAACATTGAGTTGTAGGAACCGAACTATCATTCCAAATAAAGATTAATACATTGAAAGAGATCAATGCATTGATTTATACGTATTTTATTTAGAAAACAAAGTAGGCAGCTCTTATTGGATCATCCTTTATGTTTAAAAATGCTGGGTGGTATTCAATGTTGGCCAGTAATGATTACTTTCGTGTAACGATTACAAAAAAATTACTAATTACAATTATTCATACACAAATTTATTACTTGATTACTTAAAATAAATCATTAATAACTTTAAAGTATTCAGTGATTTTTTTGAGAAATCAGTAATCATGCAAAAAATCAGTAATCAGTAATCAGTGATTAATTTAAGTAATCAATCACTTTCCAGTAATGAATGAATTATTCTCATTACGAAATTTATCAGTAATCAGGCTTAACCATTCGTTAATTGCAGATTTCTTTAGCTTATATATTGTTTTATATCTGTTTTTGTATATGTCGTTCAACTGTAAAACTGAGACAAGTAAAATACAGAAAAGGTTTCTGAGCACTATTGCTGCCACTTCTTTAGCAAAACCAATCTAACAAACATTAACATCACTTATATCTTCTTCACTAATAGCTGCTGAAGAAAATATTGTATTTATTTATTTTATTTATACAAATTTTGAATTTTTTGTCTGACAAGAAGTAATCTGTAATCACCGAAAGCTGGGTCTGATTACTAACTACTTGATTTATTAAAAAATCATGTAAATCCATGTTACGATTACTTAATTTTTTTAAAAATCATGTAGTCACCTTGCATGATTACTTTATATTTTATAACCTCATGTTATTACCTTACCATGATTACTTAATTGAAAGTATTTTTATTTGGTTTTCAATGTGATTTTTCTGAATATTTAGAAAAATCAAGTAATCTGTGCAATCTGAATACATGTAATAATAATCAGTAATCGTGATTTTTAATCATGGCCATCCCTGGTGGAATTGTTGCGGTGCAGCTACGCCTGTGAACGATTCGCCAAATTACAAAAACCACGAAACTCTTGAAGTTATTGTAAAAGAGTGGAAAGAGGAGCCGACGACCGCTGTCATAAATAATCTATACTTATAACAAAACTGTAAAAAAAGCAGGGACCGAGAATAACTGTTATTTTGCAATTTTCAGATGAAAAAGGCATAACGAAAAAGTGGCCGAAGGACTTTTTTAAATATATCAGTATTATCGTAATGGCAGCAGCTTCGCGAATATTAAATGCCTTTTAAATTTTTGGCTGTTACTATAAAAATTAAAATTAACTGTTATTTTTTGCCTTTTATTTTTTCGGGCAAAAATAACTGTTACTTTTGACTTTTATTTTTTAGGTCAAAAATAACAGTTATCTTGTGCCTTTTATTTTTTCGGTCAAAAATATCAGGCAATTAGTATTTTTTCAAAGGCCGAATAAAAAACTTTAAAAACTAAAAAGTTTTATAGCTCAAAATGTGCGCGCTAATGAGACGATAAAAATTGCATAAATTTTTTTTTGCCGTTCAAGTGGCCTTTAAAAAATTCAAATTGCCTGATATTTTTGACCGAAAAAATAAAAGGCACAAAATAACTGTTATTTTTGAGCAAAAAATAAAAGTCACATGTAACAGTTATTTTTGCCCGAAAAAATAAAAGGCATTAAATAACTAGTATTTTTGTCGGAAAAAATAAAAGTCAAATGATAACTGTTAATATCTGACTTTTTTGATAAAACCATAACCGGTACGGTCCCTGAAAAAAAGAAATCTGTACATTAATATATATTTTTCCGAAATTCTTTTTGCACTGAACATTTTGAACATTGTAGATTCCAAAAATATAATTTTTTAAAATATTGTCTGTCTGTCTGTCTGTCTGAAAGCGCATCACGTGAAAACTACTGGATGGATTTTCTTCAAACTTCACATGTAGATTCCTTACGTCCCTGGTTGGGACATAGGCTACTTTTTATCAGCACAAAAAGGACTCTCTTCAAAATAACGGTTCTTTTGTTAAATATAATTTCCATTAAAAACACTGAAAAGTGAGTTAAAAATAAGAGATTCGTTTGAATAACCTGTGAAAGAGTGCAGACTAGAGGACTTGGGTTCAAATTAGGAAATGGTCATTGATAAGTTTGATTTTAAGTTAACGTGTTTATATTTTTGTAATTTTTTTTTGCGAACATGCATTCTCAAAATTAATTAAGTAATTCTTTTTGGATTAGAAAATTTTAAACTTTTCCTTAAATTAAAAAGTATATTTGTTGCGGTGTTCTCCTATATGTTATCCAAAAAAAAAATTTTAAAATTTAGTCAAAGATTTTTAACCGTGCACTTCTATTATGAACTGATACGAACTGAAGAAGACTAGATCTAATTCGAGCACTGATATTATTTTTCCAAAAGTATATTATAAGAAATTTTTTTAACTAAAATTGTTAAAAATTTTTAAATGGTGATTTAAAATTGGTGAATGAACTAATATATGCCATGATTGCAAAATATTTACTTTTATCTTTTTGCTTAATAAAAAATCAATAAATTAAAAGATAATATAGGATAATAATAATTATTTATACTAACTACCAAGTAACACTGGGTGAAGCTAGTTGTAAATAAAATAACTCTAATGTTGCAAATACAGTGCGTGGACCCGTATACTGAGGAACCGCAGTAGCCCGGGTTAATCCCCAGCTCAGACAGAACATTTTTTCAATTGAATTAATATTTTTATTCGGCCGCCACCTGCAGACAATGGCAAACCTCTGAGAGTAGAAACTTTCATGTAAAGCTTCCTGAGAACATAAGTCGTTCGAAGTCGGCATAAAACTCGTATGTCACGTTTTCAATCATTTCTGTTAAAACATTTAATTACACGCACAGCACAATTGATATCAAGAAGCTTGGTCAAAGTCCTTTAAAGACTTGAAATGGCTAATTCGACGATTTTTTATTAACTTTTTCTTAAAACCATTTTGTCTATTCAGGCCTTAATATGTCTTTGTGTGTGGCGAGAAAATTTTTTTAGGCGGAATCATACAACTAGCGGTGACCAGCAAATCATTGGGCGGAACTTGTTTGTTTGTTTGTTTATAACTATAAATTGCGCTTGTTTTTTTACCTATTTAAATTTTTTGATAAAATGTATTTCACACATCCATTACAAACTATTTAAATAATTAGTTATTATTACTTGCTCAATTAAACCATTTCACACTTGTATCCACAAAAACAAACTATATTCATTGTTTGGCCAGCCACATGAGAACACTTTAGATACAAAGAATAAACGAGTGGCAGGCAGTAGAGGTGGTTGTTTTAGAGTTTTGCTTAATTGAGAGTTATAACCATAGCAACACACCTTTATGTATAGTTTAAGGAATTCAGTAGACAGTAAGTTTGCATTAATAAATACGTTATGAAACTATACCTTGCATTGCTTTGTCATAACATGGAGAGAAAAAAAGCTTGCGTTCTATGATTGAACCAAGCTAGCCCAGAAGGAAATTGCCCGAGTACTGTGTAGTCTCTTGCATGGTTTCATACATCACTTCCAGACAGGCCCGTAGAGAGCCAAGTTCGGGCCCGGAGGGTTACAACATACGGGCCCTCCGGAAACACTTGAAAAAATGCAATAAGAAAAGTATAAACCATTGCAAGCTATTGTGAGATCTATGCAAAAATTATTTAGTTCTTAGTTATTATATATGTGATCTTTAAGTCATGCGCCATGACAGGTTAAATATATTCTATTATCGTTGTGGTCTTTATTAGTTGTCTCTATCTAACGACTCTACTACCCATTATTATGATTTCCCTTTTATTTTTGTTTTAAATTCTGTTTATTCATTGTCAAAACCCGAATTTTGAGAGTTTCATAAAGCTATTGATATTTAAAATTCTGCGCAAATTTTATATTTTTATATATTTGGTAAAATAGTCGTTTACATTTTTAAAGTGAAAGGGTCAATCTGTCTCATAATTGCAGTTTCGAATTTTTGACATATGTTGGGATTTTTTTTATCAACAAAAACTTGCTTTTTTCATTGAAGAGAATTTAATTATCTATCTATATATATAAAATAGGATGTGTGTATGTATGTAACGTATAGACTCCAAAACGGCTGGGCCGATTTTGATGAAATTTTCAGGTAATGTTCATCTTGGTACGGTGGGTAACATAGGCTATATTTGGACCCGATAGGTGGCGCTGGGGTGGACTTATATCGAAAATTTGAATTTATGGACCAATTTAACTGAAATTCAGAATGTACGTTTGTTTGATCATAAGAAAATAATTTGTGTATAAATGGACCCGATAGGTGGCGCTGGGGTGGACTTATATCGAAAATTTGAATTTATGGACCAATTTAACTGAAATTCAGAATGTATGTTTGTTTGATCATAAGAAAATAATTTGTGTATAAATGGACACGGTAGGTGGCGCTGGGGTGTGGACTTATTTCGAAAATTCGATGGCGTGAAAAATATATAAATACTTTTAATTTTATTTTATAACGAGGGGAGTAGCGAAGCTAGTATATAATAAAAACAAAAGGCTTTCTTTTTACAAATATGTGTCAAATTTACACTAACATCATTGAAAGTAAATTATCATCATTAAAAAATTTTACTGATTATAACCATGAATGTCTTCATTAATTTCAAGGGAATTCCAGCAAAATTTTTTATAATCAGAATTTTCAAGAATTTTTAAAAAAACTTAATAACATTCAGAATAGTATCATAGAAAGTAATGTTAATGATACCATAGTATCATAGAATAGAACATCTTCAAATAAGTTAACAAAACAAACTAACTTGTACTATATCGAAATTAAATTTATGTCAATATTTGTAGTATAAATGTAGGAAAAACTTATTTTTGAATAAACGCAGTTTTATTTATTTGAGTTTATTTGATTTTTCGAGAATTTTACTAGCAATATTGCATACCAAGCAGAAATTAGGACCCTAATAAAACTTAAAGCTGACGTCAGTAATAAAACATGCAAAACTTTTGTTTTTAGGCCAAAACAAAAACGAATATTGTTAGTTAATTTATTATGAGATATGGTGGATAAGATCAACAAGAAATAAGAGAGAAATAATCTTGAAAAGTTTGCCACTTTGAAAAAAATTGTTGCATCAGCAGGTGGCTTACAATTTTGTTAAGTAAGTTTAGAAGGATCCGTGGCAAATGACTGTAAAGTCATAATTTCTATTATTGTGATATTAGTTTTTTATCTTATAAATAAGATATATTTTTTCTTATCAATGAAATTCTTATTTTATTCGAAAGTAAAAGAGGAAATGTTTCAAACTTACAGATACAAGTAGATAAATAAATTAAACGTACAAAAACTATATGCCATTTCCATAATTGAAAAAATGTAAACATACGTTTTGTAATGTTAAATTAATTAAATTAAATAAGGTTAACCTAACACACACATTATTACCATAACAACGAAATATTTAAAAGTATTTTTTGTGTACAAAAACTACAGATTTGGGTTATTTATATTTGTCAATCTTCAGCAATTCGATATGAATTATTTATGATAGTTGATATTTTATAATAGTTTATAACATACTTTATTTGTTGTATCAGAACTTTTCAAAGTTTCACTTATAAAATGTAATCAAATTATTTGTAAACAATTCCACTGTGAACAGCTATGAGTTGTAAGTTCTTATGAGTGTTTTGAGAATTATTAACGAACATAATATAACATAACATAGCAGCACAATGTTTGTCCAGATATGCACTGAAAAACCACCATGCTTTTTTCTATGTTGTATCTATACTATAAGACAAATTTTCTACTGGGTATTTCTACTGATGATTGAGAGTAGGTAGAGATAGGCGCTTGAATCATTTTGACTCACAATCACGCACGCTCACTATGTGTTATTTTTAATCACGCACGCTCACGGTTAAAATAATTTCTTTGATTCACGATCACGCACACTCACGACAAGTTTTCTTCTAATCACGAATGCTCGCGATTCAAATAATTTTTTTACTCTCAATCACACACGATCACCCAATATGGCAAGAGCAGCACACAGGCAGGAGCAGCAGAAACCACACTCTCGCAGAAACAGCAGCTGGTAAAAGAAGCACACAGGCAGGAACAGCATTAGAATCGATACTTTTGCAGGATTAGCACCTGACAATAGCAGCAGCAAGAAAAACACTTTCCGAAGAGTATCTTCTGGCAAAAGCAGCACACAGAAGGGAGCTGAAGAAACAGAATGGTAGATATAGCACTATTAAAAGAAAATCAATTTAATTTCTCAGCTTTTTATTAGAAGCTTATTAGAAGTGGTCAGTGTTCCATTTTGTATTCAATTGGTAGAAAAAGAGTAAAACAAACTTATCACTAAATTTTGCACAGATTTAATAAATCAAGGTAAAAAGTCGTGACACGAAGAAATTTAAGTCACACACTCTCACGCACGAAGTTAAATTCAATAAAGTACGATCAAGAATATTTCGTGATTTTTATTTACTCACGATCACCTCGTGATTCATAGTGGCACACCATATGACGACTAAATTCGTGACATGCGCCCATCTCTAATTGAAAGTACTCATGTACATCGTTGCCGCGGCATATATAAAAAAGGTAGCCATGCCAGTCAAAAATGTATCCGGAAGTATCCACCTTAGAACAAAAGTATCAACGTATTAAAAGTTCCCAAGCCACGCAAAAGTTTCACTAAGATTATTCAGGTAAATTTGTTAAGTCCTCCTAAGTTGCTAAATTGTTAAAGTTAGCAGGTGTTGATGTGATCGCAACTGATAAGATAAAGGGTGGTTAAATTTTAAGGGCCGATGTTGATTTTGAATAAAACACAAATTATTTAAGAAATTATTGTCATTTCTTTTTATTATGATAATATTGGTATAGTTCAATTATGTATGAAATAAAATATCGGCCAAATGGCCGCCGCGACCTCGGCGGCACACCTCCATCCGATGGTCCAAAATTTCGATGACGCTGAGGCATAATTGAGGTTCTATGCCGTTAATGTGCCGAATTATCTCATCCTTTAGCTCTTGAATTGTTGCTGGCTTATCGACGTGGCACCGTCCTGTTGAAACCACACATCGTCCACATCCGTATCTTATAATTCGGGCCATAAAAAGTTCGTTATCATCCCACGATAGCGAACACCATTCACAGTAACTGCCTCACCGGCCTCATTTTGGAAAAAATACGGCCCGATGATGCCGCCAGCCCAGCCCATAAACCGCACCAAACAGTCACTCTTTGTGGGTGCATTGGTTTTTCGACAATCACTCTTGGATTATCATTTGCCCAAATACGGCAATTCTGCTGATTGACGAATCCACTGAGGTGAAAATGTACCTTATCACTGAAGATGATTTTCTTCGAAAATTGATCATCCACTGTTGCCATTTCTTGCCACCATTCTGACCATTGATGACGCTTGAAATGGTCAAGAGGCGTTAGTTCTTGAGTCAATTGCACCTTGTAAGCATGTAAATGCAAGTCTTAGGGCATTAATCTGTATCACGAAGCAGCACACCAACGACAAGCAAGACACGAGAAGCAATAGAATTTCGTATAGAAAAAAGTATTGCTTCTCGTGTCTTGTTTGTCGTTGGTGTGCTGCTTCGTGATACAGATTAATGCCCTTAATGTATAATGTTCATCAACGACGAGCATGAGAGGTGCAATTGTTGGGCACGATGACGAGTTGAGGTGCGCGGCTCTTCAGCCACACTATCGCGAACAGCAGTAATATTTTCTGCAGTACGAGCTGTACGAGCATGCACAGGTGTTATCACATCTCCTACAGACCCGGTTTGCTCAAATTTTTGCATGATTTTTCCGATTGTACGCACATTTGAACGATTAAATTGACCGAAAAAATCACGAAGTGCACGATATGCATTTTGATTTGAACGTCCATTTTCATAATAAGCCTGAATAACTTTTACGCGTTGCTCGATTGCGTATCTTTCCATGGTTCAAATTGAACTAGTCTGAATTTGAGAAATGTCAAATGAAATGCAGAAAAAAACTTGACGTTTAGGTGTGGTTCACATTCAACATCGGCCCTTAAAATGTAACCACCCTTTATTAGCAAATGTTAGCTTGGCAACTTTCAATGCAGCAATAGATCTGTTGTTTTAATAACTCGTGTAACCAAAAACGTATTTTAATTTTTATATTAAAGTGCGTTAACACTTTTGATACATTTGCTACTTAGAACCTTTGAAATGTTTTAAATCTCTACCAACACCGTTAAAAAATTTTTCATTTTTTTATTTATAAAAATTATTCGTAATAGGGCTGAATAAGTTTGGCCTTTCCAGCTTAACAAATGGTATCTGCTTAACTAAGACACGGTGCTGAGCTTCTTAACTTGCTTACAAGCTGCCAAGTCTTATATTTATTTATTTATTTATGTTGATTTTATATGATTTAAATACGAATTCTAAATGTTTGATAGTTTAAATCATACTTGATTTTAAATACAAATTCTAGTTGTTTGATAGTTTAAAATCGTTTATTGAGTACGATATTGAGTACCCCAAATTCGTAAAAATAAAAAAATAAGGTGGCAACCCTATCCACCATCTTGAATTTTAAAATTCTAACTTCAGATTTGATATCAGCGAACCCCTAACACTGATAAATGATTTTTAAAACTCTTAAAAATACATATTATTGGGTGGCAGCCCTATAATTTCAAAATTTTATAATTTTGAAATTCTGACAACGGATGCGGATTAAGCCACCCATTTTTACCCTTTTGTTAGCGCCAGCCCCGAATTCATAAAAATAAAACAAACAAGGTGGCAACCCTTTACACTGTTCTGAGTTTTAAAATTCTGACTTCAGATTCGAAATCAGCGACCCCCAAAAACCGTTTAATTATACTTAAAACTATTAAAAATAGTTAAAGGTGGCAGCCCTATTACAAAAAAATTCATAAATTTGAAATTCTGACAACGACCCATTTTACCTAGTGTTCGTGCCAACATCGAGTTCGTTAAAATAAAAAATTTAGGTGGCAACCCTATTAATCATTAGGAATTTTAAAATTCTGACTGCAGATTCGAAATCAGCGACCTAGAGGGTCAACACTGTCAAATTATATTTAAAATTATTAAAATTAAATATTATTAGGTGGAAACCCTATTAGAAAAAATTAAATAATTTTGAAATTCTGACAACGGATGCGGATTTAGCGACCCATTTTTACCTAGTGTTCGCGGCAGCACCGAATTCCTGCTCTGATACAAACCATCTATTGCCAGTGAACAAGTTAGTATCATCATGAATGAATAAATGAAGAGCCAACGAACGACAAGTGAAGAATTGAAGAAGAGATGAATAGCAACAGTTTCTTCTCAAAAGTAAAAAATATTCTTGTTCTCAAACTGGTTTCCTCTTCTTCACTTCATGAAGAAAAAAAATCTGCTCAGCTGTTCACGAAAATGAATATGAACACTTTTTTTAACAAAAAATTCCCCCATATTTATGAAGCTACATCACTCATGTAATCGTGAACCCTGATACGAACCCGAAATACGAACCCTGATCAGAAATCTTTGCGATACGCCTTGCAAGCGCATTAGCGCTCTGCACCACAGAGGCGATGAGATTTTAAGTGTCAATTTCTCAGTTTTTCTCCCAACTCATATTTTCATGTTTGTTGTTGTATTTTTGCTTTACTTTAGTCTTTATGCTTTTGTTATTATTATGGAGTCCAACAGTCTGCTGGAAGTCTTCCACTAACAAAGCATGGTTACTGAAGTTGTTTATAGATTTTTGCTGACATATTTTCAGGCTGTTTCTGTTTTGGTCGTGCTCTACCATATGATTAAAGTTTTCCTATATGACCTAATAATGAAAACAGGTAAGCATAAGCTGTCATAACATAGGATTTTTTGTCATTCATTATCCACCTCATTCTCCAAATTTTGACAAATCAGCTTATCATAAGAACCTCTCATACGTAACATAACATAACATACCATAACAGTACAATGTTTGTTCAGATATACGCTGAGAAACGACAATCCTCTTTTATATGGGCATTTCATGTGAAGCGGACAACAAAAAAAATTATATTCTGAAATTCGTTCACATTCCGCCTAAGTGTACTTCTGGAAAGTGTGATTGTAATCACACAACATTTTTTTTTATGAGGTCTGGTTGTTAAGTTATGGGCTTTAACAGAATTGAAAAATATGAAAAACGAATTTTTTTGAAGCACTTTTTCGAAAAAAAAAAATAGTTAAAAAAATATTAAACATAGTGATTTATATTGAAATTTAACGGTTTTTTTTTATTATGAAATCAAATTTGAAACTTGAATTTTTTTTTTCTCTTAGAAAAACGGAAGTTAAGATTTAAAATTCAATTTTATTAATTTAGCCGGTTTTTTATTTATTTTATTTTTAAAATATTTGTTGATGTATATAAATAACACAAAAACAATTTCAGAGTGGGATCTGCATTACTTTAGGAGATAAATTAATTTATGTTTATACGTGTCGCACTGATCGTGGTACCAGACGCTTGCTTAGGTCGGTTGGTTTGCGTAAAAGCTTATTAAAACACTGCAATATTAATATTTGCTAACCTGTTTAAGCGTACTTAAGCTATAACAATGATCTATGATAGGTGGTGACGATGCAAAATCTTAAGATAAATATTGCCGCACCAATCTTCGTTTAATTAATTTGTGATAAAATACATATCTTCTATTTTTCACTTATTGCAGTTTATATAAGTTGTATATTTATTTTGTTTTACGTACCCATGATACAAAGAACTACAGATAAAGTATTGCGCATGTCCGCCATCTTTGCTGTGACGTGCAAGGTGCTCCTTGGTTAAAACGTAGTCACAATTTATTCATAGGGTATAAAGATTTTAAAATGCCTACATTTTCTTATGAAAACTTGTTTTACAATATGAAATAAATATTGTTATATAAAGCACATGTCCAAAATAAAGTAAATATATTTTTAAGTACTGTTTGTGAAGAAAAATTTGCATATTTTGTAGGGGTGCTTTTTCCCCTTTTTACCGATTTACACAAAAAGCGGCTACGTTACTTGATGTGCTTGACAGAATTTTGACTGTTTTTTCGTTTTCATTTTGCTATCTTCGTCACTTTTCTAAATTTTCTTTTGAATGTTTTCATCAAGTGTCACATTTGACGAGCACCGATGACGAGGTGCGTAGTAAATTTTGTTTGTTGCGCCGGGAATACTTTACCTGTAGCTCTTTGTATCATGTTACGTACCTGTATGGAGGCGCGAGGAGCAACAACAATATAAACATTGACGAGGGAGAATTTCACCGCGATCCAATAACACCCACGATCGGCCAACACATTTTCACCAACAATACCAACGCATGCACAAAAGAACTCATCCGAGCCGCCCAGCAGTGGGGTCGCTTAAGCAAGCGACCCATCCGGACACCGCACAAAAGGGAATGCGTGAAATGCAAGCTTATTTCACCACCCAGACAGAGCTTGTGTTACGAGTGGAGCAACAACAAAAGTGCACTCAAGCACGAGCTCAAATGCATTTAGATAAATTAATATTCTATTGAAATTGAGGAAAATAAATCAGGAATAATAAGGGTTTTCAATTTTAAAAGTAATTTAATCCTTTAATAATAATCCTTATAAAGATAAGAGATCATTTTATAATCTTAACATTTTTACAAAGAGAATTATCACTAGAACTAGTTCTTTTTGCAAGAAGGCCATTAGCTGATGGAATAAAAGTGTGCAACTTTTTAGTTCCTGGAATGGTGATTGAATTCATATTCAACAACAGAGGATATCATCTTCATATGAATATCATATTCAACAACAGAAGATTTTTCTGCAGTTCCGTTTTGATTCTGCAATCACCAACATTTCTTAAAAGAAACATGAATATGAATAAACAAATTTTTTATTTTAGTTTCAAAATAAAATCAAACTAAATAAAAAATATTAAAATTTCATTACTTTTAAAAGTTTTTCTAATTTCGATATTAGAGACCATTTTTAAAGGATCTTTCATATCGTAATACGAAAATATAAGAAATAATTGTTGCTTTTATAAAGCAAGACTAGGTATATCTTTACATGGTTTAAATGCAATAAGGTACAAAAAGTTATATCAATTTAAATTCTTCCAAAATATTTCTTTCTGTCCTTTCAAGAAAAAAATCGTTCACCACCTCCATCAAATTGAATTCTTCGGTTTTATCTTTGTGAATGTGTATGAGTGAGTCATTTCTGTGTCATAGTTGCTCGAAGATACGTTTTAAGTCGTCTTAGTTCACTAGAAGAACGTTCAGATGAAGACGCTGATGCAGGCACAGTCAAAACCAAAGCAACAAGTTTTTCAACTTCATTTAATAGTTTTTTTCAGTGTATCCTAATTTTTTGAAATTGGAATTGCAGTAGAAACTCTACATTTGGTTCTATCGTTTTGCAAACACAGAGAAAGAAAATGGTTATCCGAAAGCATGCTTATGAAGAAGAGAGAAAGAAGAGCAAAATATATAATACAAAAATATTATCGTTGTAAAAAAAAACTGATATTTTGAATAACTTTTGAAGTTTTCTTTTTAAATTGTTTATCTAGCTAAATAAGCGGGGGGCAGCTGCCGCTATACCCCCGCTTGCTACGCCAATTAGCTGGTCCTATTACTTTTTCTTTTTCAACATTTGTTTTGAATGCACCTTTACTCTATCTGCCACCCTTCTGGGTGTCTCCATACAAAAAACAAAAAAAAAATTTTTAAAAATGTCTATTTTAGCTCATTTCAAAAAATATGAGAAGTTTCACTTCAAAAATTTAGCCGAAAAACTAAATTATATTATATAGAGTTTATATTTTTATTAAATAAACTCAAAGCGTAGCCTCCGCGATAAGCTGATCAAATACACAACGAAATTTTTAAAGAATATTGTTTTTGTTGCATGTTGTTTTTGTAATTTTACAAAATTTACTACAAATATCAAATTTATCAAAAATGCACAATACAAGGGTAAATACACGACATAGTGAATAGCCCTATTACATATGAGCAATTTGTGTAAGATGTATTATCAACCTGTTCATATTAGGGGTATTCACGATTCAGTGCACTTGCCTGTGCAGTTGAGGAGTTGAGGATTTGTGCACTTTACAAAAACAAATTGTACGTACGTCAAAAATCTGCACAAGTACTTTTCTACTATTACTTTCAACTTGAGGACTTGAGCAGTTGTGCACTTGTTTATTTATTTATTGAAATTAATGTTTACATGTAAGACATAGCCTTTTAAATGCAATACAAATTAACAAATTTTCAAGAAGTTATAGGATAGTCAACCGAAAAATTACATATTTTTTAAAGCTAATAATTAAGTTATTTAAAAGAAACAAGTCGAGAAAGCATTTAACTATAACAACAAAATACAAGTAACAAGCAAATCTCAAAACAAATTAAGTTATTTAAAAAGAAATACGGTGAAAAAACACTTAATTATAACAACAAAATCCAAGTAACAAGCAAATCTAGACTTAAAATTAATTAAATAGATGTTGATAGAAAGACGAAGAGACAGTATTAAGAAAAGTATAGAAAAATTTCATGCTTAAAGGTGTGCTTATTAGGGATACCTTTAATTCTAACAGGCAACGAATTCCACAATCTGATTGCGTTCACGAAAAATAGTCTGTTGGAGTTCAAATAATTATAGACAGGAATAGTGAGGTTTAGATTTCTATTAGATCTACAAAATTGAAGCTTCTCAAATAGATAGTTGGGTGTTTTGGTATGTATCAAGTTGTATAAGAATATGCAGTTTCTAACATCTAGGTAATTAAAAATATTGCAACCAAGTATTTGATTGCTCACGTGACTGATGCGGTCAAACTTCCGAAGGCCATAAACATATCTTACTGCGTTGTTGAAAGCATGTTGTAGCTTAAGTTTAGACCTGGAATTGATTCTACTATATACAACATCCGAGTAAGATGTGATAGGCATTATGAGCTGCTGTACTAACTTTTTTTTAGTTCCGATAGGAACAAACGACGCAGTCCACCTCAAGTTCCGCAGGACGTAGTACACTTTACTTACTACAGAATTGATATGATTTACGCAGGATAGTGAGGAATTAATGTGGTAGCCAAGATTCTTCACTTTATCAACAAAGTTCAGTTCGACGCCATTAAGATAAATAACTGGTAGCCTAGAGAGAGAGAGTGATTGGATTTAGAAATCGGCAAGACATATGATTTAGTGGGATTTGGCTTGAGTCTATTAGATTCAGCCCATTCAGTTATACTCAATAAGTCCTCATTCAACTTACTACATAAATCATCAACAAGGTTAACAGGCCTGGACAAGTACAGTTGAATATCATCAGCATATGCATGCATGGTAACATGCCGACATTTGCTGAAGATATCGTTTATAAATAATGTAAATAAAATCGGACCAAGTACAGAGCCTTGAGGAACCCCACAGGTTAAATTACGGAAAGCAGACAAACTATTGCCCACCCTTACTCTTTGAGATCTTTCAACTAAGTAACTGTGTAACAGACGGACAGCCATGCCAGAAAAATGAAAGTTATTTACAAGTTTCTGACACAATAGAGAATAGTCAACAGAGTTGCACTTGTGTGCACTGAATCGTGAATACCCTATTGTATTAGCAACTGGCGTAAGATGTGTTGCTAAAGTGTTCATTGGATCATGTGCAATTGATGTTGAATTGAATAAATCTTTTTAAGAAAAATTAAGAATTTTTTATTTTATTGCAAAAGCTATTTATTTGTATACATATAATAAAAATTTTCTAATAAAATATAACCTTAATAATTCACAATTATTCACTTAAGCCAGGCTGTCGTCAAAATTTTTCACATTTTTTCTTTTCTGTACTGCTACATTTTATAACAAAGCCTCTGTGTTGTTTTCTTTGTGTTCTTTGTCATAAGCAATTAATAACCAATTTTTGATCAACGCTTATTAATTGTAAGCAATTTTAAGAGCACTTCGTTCATAATAAATGCAATTTCGTTGATCATAAGAACTATGGAAATTGAAAATTGGTCAAAATATATGATCAGTGTTTTAGACATGCCTTGTCTGGCAAGAACTGTGAGCATAGTCCATAATGCATACATGATCAAAACTTATATATAGTTAAAAGAAACGTATTTTGTATTTTAACAACAGCTCGATCATGACCAAGGCTCATTTATAAGGTTGTGAAGCAGCAAGCACTTTGGTGTCTCTTGCTCCAAATAAAGGCAACGCATCTGTAAACATTCACATGGTGTCGGAAAGTGAAACCAATGCAGAACAACCGAAACGCAGTGTTTGTAGAAGCCAAGATCACACAGTTGAAAAATGCAAAGTGTTCCAAAGTGCACCTTTAAATCGTAAATGAGACTATGTACATCAAAAGCATCTATGTCGTCAATGCCTCGGCGTACATCGTCGCAAATGCACGAGCAACAAAGTATGCGGAATCGACGGATGCGAAGCCAACCATCATCAAATGCTGCATAAAAGCAGCAGAACCGTGAGTAGCTATTATGTAATTTCTGAAAACGCTCAAGTAAACGCACACTGTAACAATAATGGCTTGGCACATTCATATTTTCGAACAGTGCCTGTAAATATTCATGCGAAAAATAAAAATATTAATACTTTTGAGCTAGGGTTATAAGGAGTGCTGGATCCAATATGTTAAAAATGGACTGGCAATACTACTCGCATTGAAGATGACTTGTTTCGCGCAACTATAGAAATTTCAAACGTCGCAAATGAGAGATTCAATCTCAAAGATGTACACACAGTCGAAAGTCTTGGCCTTTCTTCGCAGTCAATAAACGCTGTTGATGTCATCAAAAAGTATCCACATTTGAAAGGTGTGCCACTTCCATCGTACCAAAACGCAAAGCTGACAATTTTGATAGGTCTTAATAATTGGACGCTGGCGGTACCTCATAAAATTAAAGAAGGAAAAACAACTGATCCCATAGCATCAAAATGTCGTTTAGGATGGGCCTTGCAAGGTTGTGCATCGAAAAATATCAAGGATGCAGGTGAATATCAATTAAATGTACATATTTGCGATTGTCAACAAAAAGACCAACAGCTGCACGAAGATATCAAACAATTTTTTAATTTGGAACACCCAAAGCCGAAACAACTTCTTTCTGTAGATGACAACCGAGCTATGCAACTTCTCGAAGGGACCTGCAAAAAGTACAAAGATCGCTACGAAATCGGATTGCTGTGGCGCACCGATGACGTAAATCTGCCAGAAAATTATTTGCATGCTTTTCATCGTTTTATGTGTTTACATAAAAAATTTATGAAACAACCTAGCTTAAAAGCAACGATTCAGGCACAGATTGAAAACCTGATTGCCAAAGGATACGCTCGCAAGCTAACTTCGGAAGAAGCAACGACACCAAATAAAAGAGCTTGGTACTTGCCAATTTTTATTGTCAACAATCCCAACAAACCGAAAAAACCTTGCCTTGTGTGGGACGCCGCTGCACAATCAAACGGAGTATCACTTAATGATTTTTGATTGAGTGGCCCTGACCTTCTAAATTCGCTGGTAGACGTTTTACTTGCTTTTAGAATAGGAAAGGTGGCAGTGTGTGGAGATATCGCAGAGATGTTTCATAGAATAAACGTAAGGAAAAGCGATATGCATGCTCAACGGTTTCTGTGGCACGACGCTAACGATGATGTGCACAATCCTAGCATTTATGTCATGCGTGCACTCACTTTTGGTATATCCTGTGCACCGTGTATTGCTCATTTTATACGCAATAAAAACGCGGAACAGTTTCAACACGAATTTCCCCGTGCTGTGGAGGCAATCCGCAAATATCATTATGTCGACGACTTTATCGACAGCGCTGACGACTCAGCTGCAATACAGTTGGCGACACAAGTAAAGCAGATTCATGCAGCAGCTGGTTTTAATGTACGAAACTACTCATCAAATTCAAAAATTGTCTTGAATCACCTCGAAGCAAATCCTGAAACCGGTCAAGGCCCTCGCGAGTGGGGCTCTACAACTAAAATTTTGGGTGAGTTTTGGGATCCCACTAATGATCAATTTAGAAACATTTTTAGATTTGTGCGCCTACGTCGTGATGTAATTCAAGAGTCCCTCGTGCCTGCCAAGCGAGAAATACTGCAGGTTTTGATGTCGATATACGACCCATTAGGCTTCGTTTCATGTTACACAATCGGCCTTAAAATCCTACTGCAAGATATTTGGCAATCGGGCATAGGCTGGGCTGAGCCACTTCCTGACAGTCTATATGGAAAATGGTGCAAATGGAAGACAATAATAGCAGTCATCACCGCCGTGCGCGTACCAAGATGCTATTCACCTGCTATGAAATTCGCAAAAGAAGTGCAACTTCACACCTTCGTCTGCGCTGGCGAAAATGGGTATGCTGCAGTATGCTACTTCCGCATCGTGTACACCGACTCTATTTCTACCGCTCTTGTGGTTGCTAAATCGAAAGTTTCACCACTTAAGCCGCTATCCATCCCAAGACTGGAGTTGCAAGCCGCAGTCATCGGCGTACGTTTGACATCGCAGATACTTAATGTTCAGCGTATTTGCACTACTTCACAATTTTACTGGACCGATTCTAAAACAACGCTAAGATGGTTACATTCGGATCCAAAATGTTTTCAACAATTTGTAATGCATCGAGTAGGCGAAATACTCGAGAGCACTGATGTAAATCAATGGAAATATACGCCGTCAACGCTAAATCCAGCAGATCTAGCAACAAAAACAACCTCTCGCATGAAAAACGAAAATTGGTTTGCGATTGGCCTCAATGCGAACCGATTGGAAAAGTTAACCATGACGACGCTGAGATAAGGCATAATGTGCTTATTATTCAAACATCAGAAATACGTTCACCCGATTTTGAGTATTTTTCGTGCTGGAAACGATTGCAGCGAGCTGTCGCGACATTCATTTTATTCATCAAATGAGCAACTGCGGCTTCCAAAAAGTTACCAAAACCTAATTGCGTTTCCACAGAGATGTATGAGACTGCTAGCATATTTCTGCAAAAGTATGCACAGGCAGCAAAATACAGCGAAGAAATTTACAACCTACAACGCGGTAAGCTTATTGAGAAAACAAGTAAACTAATTTATCTTAACATCTACTTAGATGAAAACAACGTTTTAAGAAGCAAAGGCAGAGCGGAACATCTTAATAATCATGGCGACCATATTACCTCAAAATCATCGCATCACATTTTTGATTGTTCGCTGAATCCATGAGCGCCTACATCATCAGATGCATGAGACTGTTGTCAACCGTATAAGAAGCCAGTTCTACATTAATCGCCTCCAAGTGCTGTATCGTAACGTGCGTCAATCGTGCGAAATTTTTAAAAACATCAACGCAAGACCTCGCGTTCCGCAGATGGCAGCATTACCAGCAGCACGACTTGCAGCGTTTGAAAGGCCTCTTACATATACGGGCATCGATAACTTTGGTCCTCTTTTCGTAGCAGTTGGACGACGTCGCGAGAAAAGATGGGGCGTAATCTTTACATGTCTTACAGTCCGCGCCATTCATATAGAGCTTGCTCACAGCTTAGACGCAAGTTCCTGCGTCATGGTAATTCAAAATTTCATTTCGCGACGTGGGTTGCCCCGCAAAATTTACTCCGATAACGGAACAAATTTCAAGGCGATCAAATAAAATGAAAATTTAATCCACCAAGTTCACCGCATATGAGCGGTGCATGGGAGAGGCTTATCAGATCGATTAAGAAGGTGCTATAATCTCTGTCCTACATTGAATTTTAACGATGAAAGTCTACTCAGCGAAGTCGAGTTCACCATTAACGCTCGACCACTTACATTTGTCTCCGTTGAATCGAACGACGACGAAGCAATTACACCGAACCATCTGCTGGTTGGATCATCCGATGGATTTAAGCCAATTTGTGATGACAAAGTGGACCTGCGTCAGCGTTGGAACAAAACTCAAAAATTTTCTGATCAATTTTGGAATCGTTGGCTTAAAGAATATCTGCCAGTTATATCTCGACGTAGCAAATGGTTCAATAAGCAACCTCCAATCAACGTTGGCGATGTTGTAGTCATAGTAGACTCTGATCTCCCACGCAACAGCTGGCCGAAAGGCGTTATAGTCGATACAACGCTTGCAAAAGATGGACAGGTGAGAACTGCAACAGTGAAGACAAAAACGCGCATACTTCAACGACCTGTAGCAAAGTTAGCTGTCTTGAACGTCGGCATTTCAGAAAGTAAACTCGCCACTGTGGACTCATTTACGGGTGAGGGAATGTTGCCTCCGTTTAAAGACTAGTTGAGCAGTGAAGCTCCAATTTAATTTGCTTTATTTTCTTCTTTATTTCAATTATTCATTTGTATTCATTTAAGCTTAGATGTACATACATACAATAGGTACATAAAAACATGTTATTGAATTCTTATGCATTTATGTTTCTATATGTACATGTGTACTTTCTAACTGTTCTTTCCCGCTACTTGAATATAAGTTTATAAAAGTTTGACATTGTAATTAAAGTAGACACAGTAGTTAAATTGTCGTAGCGGTTAAAACACGAAATAATTTAAAGCTCGCGCTTTCTAGTGCTTTGATAAACTCACTTTTTGTAAACTTAATATTTTAATAAATAGTTGTAAAAATTAGCGTGCTATTAAAAATTTGTTTTATTTAACCGCGACTATCACGACTATAACAAACTTTATAACTTTTTAATGAAAGTTTTCGAGTTTATGGATAGCAAATATTTAATATAGCAGGAATCCGCAGTAGAGCTTATTCAACTAAAATAAAAAATATTTTAGGTTGTGCTGAAAATTTTTGAGTTTTTAATAGAAGATTTTAGAAAAATGTGGATGTTTAGTAAAATGGTAGTTGAAAATTCGATTTGTTACTAAAAGCAATTCTTTAAAGTTATACAATAAAAAGTATTTCTCTAAAATAAAAATCGAACGATTAAAAGTAAAAATTGCATTTGCTTTACAAGTGCTTACAATTTGCTAGCGATCCTTGTCTAGTTTTCGAGTAATTTTGTCCATCGGTTTCAAACAGCACTTTTCGAGAAAAAAGCGTTTAACTTTTTACATGTACAGTTTTCATTGTCTTTTCTTAAGTTTATACTTATAACTACAATAAGTTTTATTTAATTGGCTTAAAATATACTAAATTTATTGACATACGATATATGTGAAAAATTTTGAGTTAAACACAAATCTTTTATATAATAACTAATACGAGTAATATATTGTTATGGAGTGGCAAACCATTTGTTGTTGCGAAACGGAGTATAAGTTTTAGTTCTAATATAAAAATAAGGAGTTATCAACCCTGCATTTGTTGATGTTCGGCCAAATGCACAAATTGCTGTTTACACCGACTGAACATACAAGATGGCGGCAAATGTTTGTTCGCGATTGATGTTCGTGCGGTCTAAACAGTACTCGCAACGAAGAATTTATTGGAATAAATTGTTCGCGATGAATTTTTCGTTCGTTCAGGCGGTCTTAACCCACAGTAAAGGGCTTGATTGAGCAATCTTTCGTCAGTTCGTTTGTTTTCGTCGTGTGATAAACATTTTTGTAGGAAAAAAAAGCTGTAAACAAAAAATTGGAGAGGACAAACAATTTTTGGCAGAGTTCATTGACTCTTTCCCCTTTATTTTTATGCTTTTTATTCCTTGATTAGCAAATACTGAAATATACGCGATACAATCGTTCTCTTAACTCATCGCACGTCTGTATTCCATGAAAAATAATGAAGAATGAAAATTTGACCTAGTGATTTATGTGTGTAAGATATAGCATCAATATACACTTGCTTGACGTCAAATGATTAACCGTGTAAAGTCCGCATTACGCTTAGTGGGTTGGCCCGATGAATATAACTATTTTACGAACGCATTACATTAAGTAATTACTAAAGATTTCGAACAATTTTATTAATAGTCAAAATGTGAAGATAAATATAAGAATTCCATTTTATTAACGTTTACTCTGTGCTAGGCAAAAATATATTTGTACAATTTTATTTATAATTCGTAATGCATAACAGCAACCCTCCGTACCTCTTAAATTCGGCCGCTACAGACGCGTCTGATGAAGCAGTAAACGTTTCACCAAATCAGTGTTCTGGAATACAGATAAATACAACATCTACTCCCGAACTACAGTGCGGGCCAAATCAGGATATTGGCCAATTACGCACCACAAGTATCGACATGGAAGGCACTAGCAATGAAGACTCTGAAGAGGTTCGTCTAATGGGTTCGTCAACAAATGTGCAGCGAAACATCCTAACCTTATTTAGTGAAGCTCGTAATCAGTTTGGGCGCAGCTATGCACCAACCCGTGTGCAACGCATACATAATCAATTACCATTTCATTCAGACCAGAACGAGCAAGAACCTGAAGAAAACATGACGTCGGATAACATAAATTTCAACCAAAGTGAACATCATCCAACGTCCCTTTCCAATCTGCATTCGCCAACTAATTCACGAAACATAAGATCCTGGCGTATGAATTTAAATAACGTTCTATCGTTTTCTTCAGCACCTTCAACTGAAGCTCTTCGTTCTCTTATTACTAATTCCGGTAATTTTCGCTACACTCATTTAAACTCAAATGATGTTGTTGATAATACGCAAGTGATCCAGAGCCATGAACGATATCACCGAGAAACAGAGGACGGCATTTCATTTATAACCGAAAGACCAACAGCTGCTAATGCAGATGGCAGTTATTCCAGAAATAATCCTTTGCTCAGTGAAAGCAATATTTCTAATACACAAGCTAATAACTTATTCCGTGAAGGTACAAGTCAACCTATGAACAACCATTCCGTTAGTGGAAATTCTTTTGCCGTTCCATCAACAGGTGTTAATACATCCATAAATTTATCACAGGATGGAGCTCCATTAGCATCGCTTTTCAACCGAAACCAAAACACAACCAATAGAAACACGTTTCAAGAAGATGAGGACAACAATGTCATTTCTGACATGTTTGTAAAAATTCTAAGCCACTTTGTGCGTTATCTACCGTTTATTTGTATTATATTCGTAAAATTCGTTCACGACCATTTGCTTGGAATTCTTGATTTGCTACTTTTGCATGGTACTATGTACCAGGTTAACAAATCTCTTCGCGATCAAGTTGCCAAATTTTCCCAAAAAAGTATTGGTATATTATTCCGAGATTTTAGTTGGGTTGGTTTAGTTGTGGCTTATAGATTCTTGCTGGCGTCATCGACATCAGATCCTTTTGGTTTGCTTATATCACCGCCTGAACTTGGAGTGACATTGGAACTAGCTCAAGACGGTGACAGTAACAAAACCAAAGACAAACTCACAGTTGTACTAAGTAGCTATCTGGGAAACGTAAACACAGTAAAGGATCAACATTCAGCAGTGGATAACACTGTAACTATAACAAGAGCAATTTCGATGGGTTTGCTTCTATATTATGTGGCTGTAAATGACCTGATTTTAAAATTGATTACAATTTTACTTAAAATATCAATAACCATTATGCCCACAAGAGTAATACGTCATAAGCCAAGGGTATAACTTAATTATGTTTGCTTTTAATGACTTTAATTACATCACCTTATTATATGTAGGCTCGCATGTACGTTGTGGTCGAATATCTCTCTCAACTGTATCGCTCCCTAGCGCCAGTGCGGCAATGGCTGATGTTCTTGTTTGAATCTTACTCCGGATTGGAAGTGGTAATTAGAAAAACCAAAGTCCACAAAGATGTAATGCAAATAATATATTCCTTTAACATTCTACAAGATTTCCGGTATACTCTTCTCATCATTCTACATGGGTGCTAAAGGTTTCGAGTTTGTCGAAAGAGGAAAATCATTTAAGAAGGCGTTATTAATATTTTTACGAAATTTGGTATGTTTTCCTAAAATCAGTTTTAGGTTTTACTTCTTGAGAAAGTCTAATTTGTAGGATTATGAACGGAAGCCAACGAAGGATGAACTTGATGCCGCTGGTACGTTTTGCCCAATTTGTCATGATTCGTACAGTACTCCAGTTGTATTAGAATGTGGTCATATATTTTGTGATGATTGTGTTAGCACTTGGTTTAAACGCGAACAAACGTGTCCAATGTGCAGAGCTAAAGTTACAGAAGATCCTACCTGGCAAGATGGATCAACAACTTTTTTCTACCAACTCTGCTAAATGGTTTTATATAAGCCCTTATTTTATTTTTGTGTTAAGTTTTTAGTAAATCTATATCATGAAACATACGTTTTGTTTTTTCATTTAATTTTGCCTTTCAAATGATCTTGAAAAAAGCGACCATCGCCCTGTGTGGCTAGTTTATTGATTTCTAAATGGCGCTTTCGGCTTACAATTTCCTCCAGAACTTCGCCATCTCCTTTTATGAGACGTTGCCGCCCGGTGATCGGGTCAGTTTCGTGACGAATCTTCTTCTGGCGCAATTCATACTCTTCGGGTGTTTCTGGTGCATGTGACCTGCTACACATGAGATCTAGAATGAAAAAAAACGCTTTGTATTTTCAAAGTGGTCTTGCTACCGTAGGTGTAGTCAAGGCGTTTTCGTTTCTCGAAAAATTTTGGTTTTTTCTGCCTTATGGAATTCTGAATTTTTTCTACTTTTGAGGTCAACATTTTCGAGAAAAGGTTACAATTCAATTTTAGGTCACTACTTCTCAAGAGGGCAGAATTTCCAAAAAGAGTAGAAAAAATGTAGAATTTTTCGAGACACGAAAACGCCATAACAAGCGTTAACAGCCGTCTGCGTATAATGAGTTGCCGCTATAGAGCCTGAACAGAATCAAAAATCGTTGCGACCGACGATTGAAATATAATAGATTCTAAGGGCATTAATCTGTATCACGAAGCAGCACACCAACGACAAGCAAGACACGAGAAGCAATACTTTTTTCTATACGAAATTCTATTGCTTCTCGTGTCTTGCTTGTCGTTGGTGTGCTGCTTCGTGATACAGATTAATGCCCTAAGTCTGCGATTTATCGTTGCGGAAAACGAGCTGCGGTTTTTTCTACATTTTGCATGTATTTTTCAGCAACAACAAATCGTCGGCCGCAACTATTTTTGATTCTGTTCAGGCTCATACTGTACTGTAAAACTGCACTATCAGTCCACCTATTTAAAGCAAGAATCAAGAAATACTTGCTAGCGAACATTGTAAATTTTATAGCGTAATCAACAAATCGTAATTGTGAATATGTAAAAAATTACTTATTTTTAAAAACTTAATGTAGTTGAGAGAAACTGTAAGGTTCATGCCAATGTAGCATACTCCTTAAAAGCCAGTTCTTGGCAATGGAGCTCATTTCATAGTTGCAAAAACTAGCACATATCATGAAATATGTACATAAATAAACAAAGAGTTCTAGGCACATAAAATTGCCGATATCTTCGGCTTCCATTGTCCCGATTCAGCAAAATTGCCAGTTTACTTAACAAATATATAAAATAGATTAAAGAGATATTTTCGCGACGTTGAAATTTTTGGAGAAACTGATGGTTAACGTAAAGTTATTTGCAAGTGCCCGATAAAAAAACAAATAGTACACATTTGTGCACGTTGAAAAGTTGAATACGTAGAATTTAAAGCTTTGGCCTATGTCGGGTTAAAACACCTTAATTTACACGAAATAATGCTCTATACACTTCATACCTAGCGGAATATCGTAATTAGCGTCAGGTGCTTCCGTTGCCTTCCCAGTTGATTTTTTACTAACTCCTTTTTCCAGTTTTGATGATTTTGTCTTTAGGCAATGTTTTTTCTCATGTTTTTTGTGTTTCTTTGACTTTTCAGTTTTCCCCATCTTTATTCGATACTCTCGAAAATCAGGATTTATTTTTTGCTAAAGAAGTTTTAAATTTTCGTATTATATTCATATTTTGTCTAAAATAAACAGAAAATGTTAAACACCGAACTAATAAAAAAATCCAAAAGTAGCTCTTGTTGGCCAAAAGCAGTGTTGCCACTTTTAAATACCCAAAATCCTCAAAAATTCCTCAAATTTTAATGAAATTCCTCAAAAAAAATTTTTCAAACGATATTTTATTTATCAAGTAAACATAAACATGTATATTTTTTCCTACATATTTTCTATCTTATTGGATATATATATATTAACCTTTTGAGGACGACAAGCAAACTACTGTAAATTTTATTTTTTTTTTGTGGAATTGTCATCACCGATGGTATATTTCTATACAAAAGTGAATTTGAAATTTTTTAAATATTTTTTACTTTAAGTATTGAATAAATCCGAAAGGTTTTGACATAATTTGGATGAGAAAATATATCCGCTCGTACAGTGGAATTCGGTTATAACGACCCTGAAGGGACCGGAATATTTCGTCGTTATAACCGAATGTCGTTATAGGCTCATATCATTTGTTTTTTGTTCATTGTTAACTTAATTCATTTATTATAAAGAAAAAATTTATTATCAATAGTAAAGATAAAAACATAAAACTTAGGGTAAATAAATACGATAGCCCATTATCATAGTCAAAATAAAAGTCGAATCTAAATTTAGTATCAGCATTTTTGACAGTTTTTTAATATAATATGTTGTCAAAAAGCTTGCACTACATTTAAAGTCGACTTTATTTTGACTATGATAATGGGTTAATAAGTTTTTTTGTTTCTTTAACTTTCTGATAAAAACATTTTCCTTTTCAAACTTCCATCCATGTTTGCAGCAATCAAAACTGTAACACGAACCGTCAAAACTTTTCCTCCTATACACTTTTTACCTTAAAATATTAAAATTCTATCGGGCATGAGTTTAAAGAAGAAAACCTTGTTTCATCAGCATTTTCTGAGTCTTAATAGCCACCTCCAAGTTTTGGGAAAAAACTCTGTAGTCACCTTGGGATACATCACCTGCTTCACCTGAAACCTTGCAGTTAACAATGCAGTGTCGCTATCGAAAATAGTAAATCCAACTTTCTGAACAGAATTCGTTTTACCAAAAATTTTAACTAATTCATTGTCTTTTTCTTGTAAAATATGATCGGTTAGAGGTATATATCGCGATTTTTGGATTTGCTACATTTTGAGGAGGTGTGACAGTGGGACAATGTCCTGATTTGAAGTGGGACATTGTACTACCGTATTTTTTGAAAGGAGTAACTCACTCAAGCTCACCTCAAATCTTTTTTATATTTTCCTATGTTTCCATATGATGGATATTGAAGAATATGACGCAAGAAATTCCTTGCCGTTTTCAAGCCGCCAGATTATTGCATATTTTTCTTCAATGATGAACGCGTTACGTTTAGTTTGTAGAGGCATTTTGAACACAGTAAAAAATCAATCATTCATTTGAAGGAACAAATGTATACTGAGCAAAATCACATGCGCAAATGAAGCTATGCAGTTTTGTTGTCAATGAATTCTATACGTCATTGTTTTTATGATGGTTATTTCCCTTTCAACAAAGCAAAAATTGCAAATATGTTCAGTGAATATTGTTTGCTCAAAAATTAATTAAAAAAATTCATAAGTACAAATCTCAACTTGCTTTCGTCGTCGCTATATGTGAAAATATTTATTATATTTTATGAAAACTGCGTCGTTATATGCAAACTCGTCGTTATATCCACCGACGTTAAAAGCGAACGCAGTTCCTAAGTTCCTTTACTTAAAAATGTAAATGGGTTGTTTTTCACCCACTCGTCGTCAAAGGGTTAAAACACTTTATGCGTTCCTTGAAAAATTTTAAGACTTTTTAGTTTTAACGTATGTTTTTGTTAAAAAATTGTGGTTTTAAGCATAAATTATGTATATGGAACTTTATTATTAAAATTCCATTCAAACATGTTTTTATTTGATTCAAATAGGTCATCACTATTTTTATTAATTCCTTCTTTAGTAAAAATAAAAGCTAATACTAAATGATAAAACTGTTTTTGTATCGAGTCGGTTTCTCAAACTAGTGAAAAAATAATAGTAATTATATTACTTTTTCTTCATTTGAAAGCAAATATATCTACTAAATTTTTTGTATTAAAAACTCGTTTTAAATACGACTCTGGTTCTAAAAAATAATCGAGGTAAAATAATTTCCACTCATTATCGAGATCTTAAACAGCCAAATTTGATTGAATTTATATGCTCGTTTTTGCTGGCTTTTACTTCAAGGTGTGCTCTAAAATATCTTTAACCCAATAAGGACAATGATGTTATTAATATGGCATCACTAAGTCGGATTTCGCAAACTTACGGTATCACATAATAATTAGTCAAAAAAAAAATATGGTCAAAATTAGCTAATGTGTAAAAATTTTATTTTGGTGATTTAAAGAGCTAACCGATAATTGCTACAATAGAAATAATAGACAATGCATACCTTTACTTCCGATGCAGACCGCAACCAAACATCCTTTTTCTTGTATTTATTTTATGTTTAAACTGATTTTAGCTAAAACCGTGCACCAATTACTAAGTTCGTTTGCACTTGTTTCAATTTTTTATAGTGACGGGGCTAAAACCGTGCACCAATTACTAAGTTCGTTTGCACTTGTTTCAATTTTTTATAGTGACGGAGCTGATCAAACAATCATCGTCTGACCTCACCTAAACTTATCGCATAGGCACATATTACACGATGATCGTTGATCGGCGTTCAATGAACACTTTTTTACGCTCTTTTACATTTTGATCGTTGGTAGGTCACATGATGATCGTTTCATCGCGCTCAAGTCTTGCTTTTTTTCTTTATTCCAGTAAGAATTCTTGTTAAAAAAAGGGTTTCATGCAACTTTTTTTTTTAATACCTTTCAGTCGAAAAGCAGTACTTCTAGTACTTTTTAGCTGCTAAAAGTGAACACATGTTAAATTTTGCCACCCAGCAACACTGTTTCGATTGTGATTGCTGTCATGTACAGCGTTCAAAAATGAACATATCTTGATCGCCCTAACAATTGTTCATCCGCTCTGGCTCTCAGTGTTTTTTGACAGTTTCGCATTGAAAGCAACAACAAAAATATTTTGAACGCCGATTAACGATCATCGTGTAATATGTGCCTATGGGGCATGTCACACTTGTGCGGACACGGACAAATTTGTTGTTGTTTTCGTGGGTAAAATAAGAAACTGAAAATTGAGAAAGCTTCTTTTACCCGTGAAAACAACAAATTTGTCTGTGTCCGCACAAGTGTGACATGCCCCTATGCGATATCTAGGACAAGTGTCGGTCTGACCAGTGTTGTCAGTTTTGCACATGGCATGATTAACCAATAGGTAGATTCCAAAAAACATTATAAAATGCGTTTCTGTAGGTAGATTCCAGGATTTGCTATCGATAAAACTCTAAAAATCGCTAAAATGCTTAAAATCTTATGTTATCCAAAATTTTAGCGATTCTGCAAAAATTCGATTCTGAGCTACACATCGATTAGCTAAAAACTAGTTTCCTTATCCTCTGTAGATGCGCACAAGTCCTTCTATGAGAACTGTCATATTTTCTGTTAGTGTGTACAAGCATTGAGGTTAAAGCCAAAATAATAAAATTTGAACGAATCTGTGTTAGAGAATATTTTCATTATAATTATTTAAATTTGAATTATGAGACAAGCTATGTCTTACATATCGTTGGCAAAGTCCCTATGCTCCTCTATATATTGGACTAAAACAATTAATCATATGCAAGTTAAACAGTGGGTTGGTCACAGCTGAACCACTCAAGACTACTGAAGAGAAAATTTAGCTATTTTCGATACAGGCTGTATAGTCTACTATATGATTGACTTTTTACAAAGCTTTTATTGTTGTTGGTAAATTAATTACTGTCAATTATCCAGTTAGCACTGACAGTTGTTATGGAAAACACGTACTGTCAAAAAATATACTCAAAAACAGAGAGCGCTTGCAATCGACCATTGTAAATAAGTGAAAACATAACCAATGTTAAAAATGTTGAAGTGAAAATACACTAACAGCTGTTTTCGCCAGGCTATGTTTTCCTTGGGAAGAGAAAATAAGCAGTTGTGAATGCTACCTGGATATTTTTACTATGTCCAGCTGGAATGTTTTTTCAATTCGCTGCTTCAAATCAGTTCGTGCCGCCACATTGCTTGCCAAATGTATCATATTGTTTCATACCAAATTTGTGTGTTGTGTACCATTGTGTACTACACCCGGAGAGAGTTGGCAGCTCTGGTCGCGAAAAGTATAGCAGAGCACAATTGTTTTCGTTGATTTCTTATATTTTTGTCTCTTTTTGGTCTATGGTTGTATCGTGCGATGCCAAAGAAGTACAATATTTTATTTTTATGTGCGATGCCTGGGTAAAGAGTGAGCAAACACATAACTTGCAAAGGTTGCATTTATGGTGATTTCTGTCATTATTTAGTTAAGTTTTGAGTTTACTATAAACGCTAGAAGTTGAAAAGACGCGAAAATAAGTTTTTTTTTTAAAAATATAACAATATCACAAGTGGAAACTTTTTTAGATGAAGCTTACTCCAGTTAAACCTGACTGTTACTGAGTAACAAAACATTAATTGTAATATCCCGTTTACATAAAAAATCGGTTTAGCCACGTCATGTGTATGATTAGCTACATGATTGTATGGCACAGCTGCTAGCTAGTTCTGGTTTGAAGTGTAGAAGAAAAGATGGTCATGACACTCAGTAATCCTCTATCCGGACGGACTCTCGCGTCATTGCCAAAGCAATAGACAAAAGAAAATAAAAAGGCCGTGCTTCAGTTTTAGTTGTGTTGTCTTAGTTTTTGCGGAAATTCCTTGCAAAAAAACTAAATGTATAAAAACATTCTACCACTCGTGAAATTGGTTGTTTGCCAGAGCTTTTGTTATGCACCATCTTAAATAATAATGTTTCTATTAAATATAGCAGAACACGATAACATAATTCCTTTTCATTCCCTACTCATTCCGCGCGCATTTTTATTTCCATTTTGAAATTGCAATTCTGTTTTCTTGATTGCACCTGTATCTATTGCAGTCGCACGATTTTATAATATGCCTTGAGAGTAAGAAGAACAACTGATTGTTATTCCCGGTTTGCTTATTCTTTACCTCTAGCTCTGATTTCATTTTCTTTTTCGGGCATTCTAGTTGCTTTCGTTTGGTGTTAATTCTTTTTATAATTTAGAAAAACTGAATCGAATAAGTTGACTGGTAAATAATTTAAGATAAAGTATCATGTTCGTCAACCACACATAGTTGTATGTATTACATGTATAAAATGTGTGCTCATCAATTCGCATCTTGAAAATAAGTGTTGAATTTTAGACGGTCTTCGGTTTTTTGGCCAATTCATTATGTGCTTTGTTGCAATACATTAGCTTAAATCCTCGCTGGTTTTTCATGTGATGACCGTGATCATGCAGTTTAGATGCTAGATTTTAATGTTTGGTTCAGAGAGTATTTTTCTATTTTTTACCATGCTTTGCCATTAGTACAAGCTTGCTTCCTTACCTTTTGTTAAATGTGTCATAAAAATTTAATACATTTTTTTCAATTAATTATGAAGAAAAATGTATAAGTATCAGGAAATCTCAGATACAACAGCTGAAGATTCCCATTCTTATAGTAGAAATCACTTGTTACTGGTTCTTAGGATAAAATCGATATAAACACGCTTCTCAAGTCGTCAAGTATATTAGTTAGTTCATAGCTTTGTATGTTATGCTTACCCGATAACATTGAGTAAAGAAACAAGTGTCCACATGCAACCGTTTATTTTTATAATTAATATTTATGAAATTGAAATGCAGTCCAATGCTCTTTACACGTTTTAGGTTCTCTGAGATTGCGTCTTCCTCAATTATAGTTAATATCCTAATGCTATTTATATTTACTTCATCGCTTTCATCTACTTACAGTAAAATAACTAGAAACTGCATTGCTGAGACCAGGTCGGGCTCTATTCAAATATATGTAATTGATAGGATAACTTAATATTCATCAAGTCGAATCTTAACATTGCGCTGTATATCCGGCAAATTGTTTAATAATATTTCTAAGTAAATATCCGTACAAGTCTTAAGAACATAGATTCCAAATATATCTATAGATATATGTACATGTATAAATGTATGTGATCATATAACTTACTCATGGAAATTGATATGCAGCAGTAAATTGTATTAAAGGATAATAATACAACTACACATAGATTCAATAATATTAGCGCACATTTAAACGGAGTTCTCGAAGACACTTAAGGGCTGTGCTCCTGTAAGCGGTTATATTATTTTGCTTAAGAATTTTCAATAGTCACGAGAATGGATGAGTCACAGCCTAAAACACTGTATGTTGGAAATCTTGATTGCTCGGTTTCCGAGGAATTACTAATTGCGTTGTTCAGTCAAATGGGCCCAGTAAAAAATTGTAAAATAATACGAGAACCTGGAAATGATCCATATGCATTCATTGAATATTCAACGTATCAATCAGCTGCAACGGCACTTACTGCGATGAATAAACGACTTTTCTTGGATAAGGAAATAAAGGTTTGTTTTTTTTTATTTTTTTTATTTATAATATATACAAAGGGTGATTATTTAATATATATTTTCAATAAAACAGGTAAATTGGGCAACAAGTCCTGGCAATCAGCCAAAGACTGACATAAGTTCACATTACCATATATTTGTTGGTGATTTAAGTCCAGAAATAGAAACAGAAACGCTTCGTGAAGCCTTTGCTCCATTTGGAGAAATATCCAACTGCAGAATTGTTCGTGATCCACAAACAATGAAATCTAAAGGTTATGCTTTTGTTTCATTTATTAAGAAAGCAGAGGCGGAGAACGCGATACAAGCAATGAATGGTCAATGGATTGGCTCCCGTTCAATTCGAACAAATTGGTCCACAAGAAAGCTACCACCACCACGTGAATCAACAAAAACCGGCGGAATAGGCATCAAAAATAATAGTCGACACACATTCGAGGATGTTTACAATCAGTCGAGCCCGACGAACACGACGGTTTATTGTGGTGGATTTCCTCCCAACGTTATTAGTGATGAGCTCATGCAAAAACACTTTATGCAGTTTGGCCAAATACAAGATATTCGGGTATTCAAGGACAAAGGCTATGCCTTCATTAAATTTATGACAAAAGACTCTGCGGCTCGTGCTATTGAACATACAAACAACTCAGAAGTTCATGGAAATCAGGTTAAATGCTTCTGGGGGAAGGAAAATGGTGGAGACAATTCAATGAATACAATGTCTAATGTTGCGGCAATAGCTGCTGCTGGTGCTATAATCGGGCCTGGTGGAATGCAAACGCAACAGCATGCAGCCGCAGCAGCGAATGCTGGGGCGTTATCTGGACAAGTAATGACCCAACAACAGATTGCTGCTGCCACTGCTGCCGCACAATATCCTTATGCAGCTGCTGCCTATCAGCAAATGGGATATTGGTACCCCCCAACAGTAAGATTAATAAAGTAAAAATTTATGCATATAAAAAATATAATTTTTTTTCAAGGGCTATCCAGCTCAGATGCAAACTCAATATATGCAACAGGGTTATTATCCTTATGCTTACACCAGTGCTCAGCAAGCCGGAGGTAAATATTATTATTTTTTAAAATATATTATAATTTTACAACATTTACCGTTTTTTTTGTCTTACAAATTTTTTGTGAGTTTATTTACCTTCGCTTTAACAGTATTAATGTCATATCAGTCTCTTACAAACCATTTAACTTCTATATGCTGTAATTTTATGTATATAAAACAAAGTGGCAAAAAGCGTCTGTTTCCCTCTGCTGTCCGTCATTTTCCTGGGTTTTTTGATAAATGTAGATAATTACGGTACGAAGTTGCAATATGCACAAAAAAGCTTAAAAAACATTAAGAAATATTACAAAAAAAAGGAATAATTAAATGCAATTAAGTTCACGCTTATATATAACAAGTGATATTGTACGCGTACACACATGCGTTTTGCCAATATTGAAAGTATCAATTTGCCCATTTATGTAACTACTTCAAAAGTTCTATACGCACTATTCTATAAACCCAAAGTAAGGCTTAAAAGGGTCAGTTCAACCAACTTCCAGCTCGTTTGTTTCTTGTTTATGTTTTTGACTGACTCGTAAAATTTATTTTGACGAACTCATACTTCGAAGTAATCATGATAGATTTACCAGGTAGTATTATTCGCTGAAAATCAGCTTGGGATAAACTATCATTATGGGCATATAATGTCAAAATGAAGCTAGTATTATTAAGCTTGTATTATTTGAAATTAGAAATCGACAAATAATTATTTATCTTGTCTTTGCACTTCATATACGCCGCATGATAAACATTGATAAATAGCAAATTTATTGCTTCATTGCATCAAAATTTGAGTTTCTGCATAAGAGAAACAATATTAACACATTAATTAAAAAATTTCATAAAAACAAGGACGCCTATATTTTAAACTTCTCAAAACTTAAATGTAACCTACGGCATAAAATTCAACGGTGTTGTAACTAAAAAAAAAATAGCTGGCCATTTAGCACTTGGAAGGACTTTGACCTAGCTTCTATTGGTCAATTGTGTTGTGCGTGTTATTAAATGTTTGATCACAAATGACCGAGAGAAACTGGACCTACGTGTTTTATGCAGACTCCGAACGGCTTAAGTTCTCAAGAAGCTTTGCTTTATACATGTAGTTTTCGTTTTTTAAAAAATACTTTTAAACTGTTTTATTTTGAAGATTATTTATTTTTGTTTTTAATAAGTGGTTTTAAGAAAGAAAACTTGAATAATTAATAATAAAATGAAGATTATTGAGTCGACTTAAAAATTCACGTCTTCACGGTCATGCGTCTTTTTTCAACTGTCCTCCTTCTTTTGTTTCTTTTCGTTCGGTTAAGTTTTTAAAATTTGTTCTTGTCTCTGTCAGAGTTGCTTTTTTAAAACATTAGTGTTAACGTTAGGAATAGTACTAAAAAATTCCCACATATCGGCCATCCTGCTATGCGTTCGTCTCGAACAGCTCGCATTCTTCGTCGTCATCAACATTGGAAGTAGACCACGGCTTCATATACTCGGCGCATGTACTTGTCTGTTTGGGTCCTTCACTGCTGCCAATTTTAACAACGTCGTATGTGTCGTTCTGCTTTATGTTGGTCACTTGATAAGGACCAAGAAACTTTGCTTTTAGTTTCAGACCTCCTCCTAGCTGTGTCCGCTTTATGGCAACGGTGTCGCCCACTTGATATCGTCTAGCTGGTTTTCGTCGTAGATTATACGTTTTTCTGTTCTCGGCTTGAACTTTAAGGATTTGTTGCTTAGCTTCCTTTCGAATTTCATCTCTGGCTTTATCGAAGTTTTGAACCATTTCTAACTCTATGAGTTCTTTGATGTGTAGATCCTCTTTTATGCACATACGTGTTCCAATCAGCATCTCGAACGGTGTCATATTTGTACTACGATGAAAAGTAGAGTTGATGATTTGCTGTACTTTGTTTACATATTTATACCACTTCTTCGGATCTTCGATACTTAATTTTGATATAACAGAGATGATGGTGCTGTTTAACCTCTCAATCTGCCCGTTGGCACGTGGTAGTCCGGTCGTAATCTTGATATGTTTTATGTTTTCTGCTTCGCAATAGTTTCTGAAGTCGTCTGAAGTGAAAGCTGATCCACGATCTGAGATAATTTGCATCGGGTTTCCGAAAATCACACTTTGAAGTTCCAGTTTTGCTATAACTTCTTTAGCTGAAGTGGACTTCGTTGGATAAAGCCATGAAAATTTGGTGAAAGCGTCTATAACGGCAAAGATATGGTTATACATTTTGCTTGTCGATTCTAATGGTCCGAGATGATCTATGTGGTAGGTATGTAACGGCGTGTCTACTTTGTGAAGAGTGTGGAGTTCACCTTCCTGCTTACCTCGTTTCCGGTTAGTGACGATGCATGGAATACAGTTAGCTATATGTTTTTTTACCTTTTCTTCTAACTTTGGTATAAAATATTCTCTAGCTATTATTTGTTTGGTTTTATTTACAGCAAAATGTCCTTTTTCGTGGGTGTATCGGATAATTTCATACTGCATTCTTTTTGGTATAACTAGAAGTTCTCGGTCATTTGTTAATTTGTACAGCACGTCGCTCTTCAAAAAAAAATTGTCGAATGTTTGTTTCGCTTGTAAAATCTTGAAAACGGCTTTGAGGTCCTCATCTTGCGATTGCGCCCGTTGAATTTTTGAAAGCATACTCTCTTCGTTAACCATCATTATCGGATATCTGCTAAGAGCATCTACGTGTCTCATGCTTGAGCCAGTTCGATGCTCCACGACATAATCATACTCCTGTAAAAATAATATCCATCGAGCCACTCTGGTACATAAATCTTTCTTGTCTAAGGTCTTAGCAAAGGCGTTGCAGTCGGTTAAGATTTTAAAATGCATACCAAGTAAATATACCCTGAATTTCTTCAACGCTTCGATAACAGCCAAAATTTCAAGTTCGTAGCTAGTATATTTTCGCTCTTGATCTGTCGTTTTCTTACTCATATAGTAAACGGGATGCCATTGGTCATCTTCAGGTGATTTTTGCAACATAACAGCACCGTAACCATCCATGGATGCATCAGTGTGCACCTCGGTTTCGTAATTTTGATTAAAAATGTTTAAAACTGGTCTTGTACTAAGCTTCGTTTTAAGTGTGTTGAAAGAATCAATATGTTCGTCTTTTATTTCGAATTTGCAATTTTGTTTTTTTAAATCTGATAGCGGTTTTGCAATCAGTGCAAAATTAGGTATAAACTTCCGAAAATAGCCAGCGAGGCCAAGAAAACTCTCAAGTTGTTTTATATTTTTAGGTAAAGGATATTTCACCATAGCTTCAATTTTTACTGCTGAAGGAGAAACTTGATTATTTTCTATAATATGTCCTAAAAACTCTATGCGTCTTTGTAAGAAATGACATTTCTTTCGGTTGATTTCTAAGCCATAGTCGCGGCATAAATTAAATACTTGTTCAAGTCGTATTAGAGCTTCATTTTCATCTTTTGCAGGAATAATTATATCGTCGATATATGGTAGTGCAATACCTTTATTTGTTAAGTCTCGAAATATGAAGTTGACATATCTCTGAAAAACGCCGGGAGAGTTTGATAACCCAAAAGGAACTTTACAAAATTGGTATTGACCGCTGTGTGTCACAAAGGATGTATATTTTCGGCTGCTTTTGTTTACTTCGACATGAAAGAATCCGTTTTTTAAATCGATTGTGCTAAAAATCTTAGCATCTTGCAGTCGATCGAGCTGGTCTTCAATAATAGGTAAAGGAAATCTATCTTTAATAATTACCTTATTAATTCGCCTATAATCGATGCAAAGTCTTGGCGTACCATCACGTTTTTTAACAAGGACAACAGGACTGCAAAACTCAGATCCAGATGGTTCGATGATTCCATCGTTCAGCCACTGCTCAATTTGCTCTTCGACTAAAAACTTTTCACTAATTGGAAGTCTACGAGGCCTGCAATAGATTGGTGATTCGTCATTTAAAATTATATTCATCTCGATGTTGGTAGTTTTGTTTTTTTCTGGATGATACGTGCGCACAAGAGATTCTACTCTTTGTCTTGCATTATGACTGGCATCTGTTCCTACGTCAACATTTTCATCTACACTAGCTTCGTCAATGCTCATTAACATGTGAACATCGTCAGGTTCATTTGTTTTATATTTTTGTACTCGAATACCATTCGCGTTTATAATTAATTCTGCTTGCATACAAAGGTCTTTTCCGATGACTATTTCGACGTCCATGGAATCGGAGGGAACAACATGAAAATCGAGTTCAAATGTATCACTGTCAATTTGCACTTGTTGCTTAAAGTTACCAATCGGTTTTATTTTGTTCTCACTTTTCTTTTGACCAAAACCCACGAGATACAATTTTGATGCACAGAGCTTTGGTTTTTCTAAAAGCTCATATATTTTGTACGTAATAACATTAAATTTACTTCCGGTATCGAATAAAGCATGAAATTTTTTATTTAAAATAATTATTTCTTTAATTGTTATGTCATTCACGTAGCTAAGCACTCTTAAATTACTTTTTGTTTCATTTTTTCTGAATTGGCAATCTCTAGCAAGATGCCCAAATTTGTTGCACTCAAAACACTTTGTACCTTTATCTTTATTTGTACAGTTTATGGACTTATGTCCTTTATCTCCACAGTTATAACATTGTAAATCAATTCGTTTTTCACTTTTAAACACAGACAAATTATTTTTTTCAAATTTAAGAGAATCAGTTGTTTGTTTAGATTTTTCAGAATAGATCTCATAGTTACGCAATTTTTCTTTAAATTCTTTTAAATTTCTTGCACCATATAGCAATGTTTTGTTTACATTTATGTCTTTGATGCCGTCAATGACATATTGAATTAAAGCGTTTTCTTCAATATTTCCGCGTGAAGCTAATTCTTTCATTTTTAGAAAATATTCTTGAACACCTTCTTCTTTTTTTATTTTTCGTTCAGAAAGTTGCTTGTGAAGTTGAGCACTGTTCGTTGTGTTTTCAAATTCTTCAACTAAAACTTTTTTCAATTTACACCACGTTGTTATGCCCCTCTCACTTAACACAAATAGCTTCGCCAGTCCAGTTAGCGATTTCTTTGCAAAAACAAACTTTTGGAATTCATCCCAACCCATAAGAGCAGCGGTTTCTTCAAACTCGCTCACCCACACTTGAACTGGTAATTTTTCGCTGCCGTCAAATGTTCTTACTGAATCCTCAATGTCTCGAAAATTAATTGCAAATCGCGGCATTTGCAATGGCAACTTTTTCTTCGCCGTCACTGTACCGAATTGTCTATTTAATTCACTTTCACTGTCGTCGTTATTGATAGACAAAAAACTATTGCTACCTCTTTCATACCTGCGTGCTGAAGCTGCGTCGTTAGCTTCATCGTCGTCGTATGCTGCTACTTCGTATTCTTCGTCGTTGCCGTCGTTTGCTGCTTCGTCGTCATCCAGGTTTGCGCCTAACAAATTTCCTTTGCGCAAATTTTTGAATATATGAAGTTTAACATTTTCGACATTGTAACTAATTTGCAAAGCGCTGCAAATTGCCACCAAGTCAGCTGTGCTTAAGTTTTCACTAACGTACGTCATTTTTTGTGCGAACGATTCGCTTTCTTCATTGAAAGAAAAGCCTTGAAAACTACGCAAACGCGTTCGATTAAGTCTGTCACCTTCTCGCTCAAATACAAACTTATGAAGCGCGACGATTACCTCTTTTTTACCTCGTTCTAAAAAACGAGCGATTTCGCGAATACTCTCGAGACTTGCCATGGTTACGATTTCAAGGACAAAGGCAAAGCTTCTTTTTCCGAACTGTTTAACTGTACTTTGAGACTTGCAAAATTTTTCCACTATTTTCACTTAGCTTTTTAGTAATTTTATAATTATTGAGTGTCGCTCTTTTTATGAAAAACTTTATTAAACACTTTCTTTTTTCTTTTTATAAACGCGGTCTATAAATCACTTTAGGTGAATTTCGGTTGAGCCCCCAAATTTGTAGTTTTCGTTTTTTAAAAAATACTTTTAAACTGTTTTATTTTGAAGATTATTTATTTTTGTTTTTAATAAGTGGTTTTAAGAAAGAAAACTTGAATAATTAATAATAAAATGAAGATTATTGAGTCGACTTAAAAATTCACGTCTTCACGGTCATGCGTCTTTTTTCAACTGTCCTCCTTCTTTTGTTTCTTTTCGTTCGGTTAAGTTTTTAAAATTTGTTCTTGTCTCTGTCAGAGTTGCTTTTTTAAAACATTAGTGTTAACGTTAGGAATAGTACTAAAAAATTCCCACATATCGGCCATCCTGCTATGCGTTCGTCTCGAACAGCTCGCATTCTTCGTCGTCATCAACATTGGAAGTAGACCACGGCTTCATATACTCGGCGCATGTACTTGTCTGTTTGGGTCCTTCACTGCTGCCAATTTTAACAACGTCGTATGTGTCGTTCTGCTTTATGTTGGTCACTTGATAAGGACCAAGAAACTTTGCTTTTAGTTTCAGACCTCCTCCTAGCTGTGTCCGCTTTATGGCAACGGTGTCGCCCACTTGATATCGTCTAGCTGGTTTTCGTCGTAGATTATACGTTTTTCTGTTCTCGGCTTGAACTTTAAGGATTTGTTGCTTAGCTTCCTTTCGAATTTCATCTCTGGCTTTATCGAAGTTTTGAACCATTTCTAACTCTATGAGTTCTTTGATGTGTAGATCCTCTTTTATGCACATACGTGTTCCAATCAGCATCTCGAACGGTGTCATATTTGTACTACGATGAAAAGTAGAGTTGATGATTTGCTGTACTTTGTTTACATATTTATACCACTTCTTCGGATCTTCGATACTTAATTTTGATATAACAGAGATGATGGTGCTGTTTAACCTCTCAATCTGCCCGTTGGCACGTGGTAGTCCGGTCGTAATCTTGATATGTTTTATGTTTTCTGCTTCGCAATAGTTTCTGAAGTCGTCTGAAGTGAAAGCTGATCCACGATCTGAGATAATTTGCATCGGGTTTCCGAAAATCACACTTTGAAGTTCCAGTTTTGCTATAACTTCTTTAGCTGAAGTGGACTTCGTTGGATAAAGCCATGAAAATTTGGTGAAAGCGTCTATAACGGCAAAGATATGGTTATACATTTTGCTTGTCGATTCTAATGGTCCGAGATGATCTATGTGGTAGGTATGTAACGGCGTGTCTACTTTGTGAAGAGTGTGGAGTTCACCTTCCTGCTTACCTCGTTTCCGGTTAGTGACGATGCATGGAATACAGTTAGCTATATGTTTTTTTACCTTTTCTTCTAACTTTGGTATAAAATATTCTCTAGCTATTATTTGTTTGGTTTTATTTACAGCAAAATGTCCTTTTTCGTGGGTGTATCGGATAATTTCATACTGCATTCTTTTTGGTATAACTAGAAGTTCTCGGTCATTTGTTAATTTGTACAGCACGTCGCTCTTCAAAAAAAAATTGTCGAATGTTTGTTTCGCTTGTAAAATCTTGAAAACGGCTTTGAGGTCCTCATCTTGCGATTGCGCCCGTTGAATTTTTGAAAGCATACTCTCTTCGTTAACCATCATTATCGGATATCTGCTAAGAGCATCTACGTGTCTCATGCTTGAGCCAGTTCGATGCTCCACGACATAATCATACTCCTGTAAAAATAATATCCATCGAGCCACTCTGGTACATAAATCTTTCTTGTCTAAGGTCTTAGCAAAGGCGTTGCAGTCGGTTAAGATTTTAAAATGCATACCAAGTAAATATACCCTGAATTTCTTCAACGCTTCGATAACAGCCAAAATTTCAAGTTCGTAGCTAGTATATTTTCGCTCTTGATCTGTCGTTTTCTTACTCATATAGTAAACGGGATGCCATTGGTCATCTTCAGGTGATTTTTGCAACATAACAGCACCGTAACCATCCATGGATGCATCAGTGTGCACCTCGGTTTCGTAATTTTGATTAAAAATGTTTAAAACTGGTCTTGTACTAAGCTTCGTTTTAAGTGTGTTGAAAGAATCAATATGTTCGTCTTTTATTTCGAATTTGCAATTTTGTTTTTTTAAATCTGATAGCGGTTTTGCAATCAGTGCAAAATTAGGTATAAACTTCCGAAAATAGCCAGCGAGGCCAAGAAAACTCTCAAGTTGTTTTATATTTTTAGGTAAAGGATATTTCACCATAGCTTCAATTTTTACTGCTGAAGGAGAAACTTGATTATTTTCTATAATATGTCCTAAAAACTCTATGCGTCTTTGTAAGAAATGACATTTCTTTCGGTTGATTTCTAAGCCATAGTCGCGGCATAAATTAAATACTTGTTCAAGTCGTATTAGAGCTTCATTTTCATCTTTTGCAGGAATAATTATATCGTCGATATATGGTAGTGCAATACCTTTATTTGTTAAGTCTCGAAATATGAAGTTGACATATCTCTGAAAAACGCCGGGAGAGTTTGATAACCCAAAAGGAACTTTACAAAATTGGTATTGACCGCTGTGTGTCACAAAGGATGTATATTTTCGGCTGCTTTTGTTTACTTCGACATGAAAGAATCCGTTTTTTAAATCGATTGTGCTAAAAATCTTAGCATCTTGCAGTCGATCGAGCTGGTCTTCAATAATAGGTAAAGGAAATCTATCTTTAATAATTACCTTATTAATTCGCCTATAATCGATGCAAAGTCTTGGCGTACCATCACGTTTTTTAACAAGGACAACAGGACTGCAAAACTCAGATCCAGATGGTTCGATGATTCCATCGTTCAGCCACTGCTCAATTTGCTCTTCGACTAAAAACTTTTCACTAATTGGAAGTCTACGAGGCCTGCAATAGATTGGTGATTCGTCATTTAAAATTATATTCATCTCGATGTTGGTAGTTTTGTTTTTTTCTGGATGATACGTGCGCACAAGAGATTCTACTCTTTGTCTTGCATTATGACTGGCATCTGTTCCTACGTCAACATTTTCATCTACACTAGCTTCGTCAATGCTCATTAACATGTGAACATCGTCAGGTTCATTTGTTTTATATTTTTGTACTCGAATACCATTCGCGTTTATAATTAATTCTGCTTGCATACAAAGGTCTTTTCCGATGACTATTTCGACGTCCATGGAATCGGAGGGAACAACATGAAAATCGAGTTCAAATGTATCACTGTCAATTTGCACTTGTTGCTTAAAGTTACCAATCGGTTTTATTTTGTTCTCACTTTTCTTTTGACCAAAACCCACGAGATACAATTTTGATGCACAGAGCTTTGGTTTTTCTAAAAGCTCATATATTTTGTACGTAATAACATTAAATTTACTTCCGGTATCGAATAAAGCATGAAATTTTTTATTTAAAATAATTATTTCTTTAATTGTTATGTCATTCACGTAGCTAAGCACTCTTAAATTACTTTTTGTTTCATTTTTTCTGAATTGGCAATCTCTAGCAAGATGCCCAAATTTGTTGCACTCAAAACACTTTGTACCTTTATCTTTATTTGTACAGTTTATGGACTTATGTCCTTTATCTCCACAGTTATAACATTGTAAATCAATTCGTTTTTCACTTTTAAACACAGACAAATTATTTTTTTCAAATTTAAGAGAATCAGTTGTTTGTTTAGATTTTTCAGAATAGATCTCATAGTTACGCAATTTTTCTTTAAATTCTTTTAAATTTCTTGCACCATATAGCAATGTTTTGTTTACATTTATGTCTTTGATGCCGTCAATGACATATTGAATTAAAGCGTTTTCTTCAATATTTCCGCGTGAAGCTAATTCTTTCATTTTTAGAAAATATTCTTGAACACCTTCTTCTTTTTTTATTTTTCGTTCAGAAAGTTGCTTGTGAAGTTGAGCACTGTTCGTTGTGTTTTCAAATTCTTCAACTAAAACTTTTTTCAATTTACACCACGTTGTTATGCCCCTCTCACTTAACACAAATAGCTTCGCCAGTCCAGTTAGCGATTTCTTTGCAAAAACAAACTTTTGGAATTCATCCCAACCCATAAGAGCAGCGGTTTCTTCAAACTCGCTCACCCACACTTGAACTGGTAATTTTTCGCTGCCGTCAAATGTTCTTACTGAATCCTCAATGTCTCGAAAATTAATTGCAAATCGCGGCATTTGCAATGGCAACTTTTTCTTCGCCGTCACTGTACCGAATTGTCTATTTAATTCACTTTCACTGTCGTCGTTATTGATAGACAAAAAACTATTGCTACCTCTTTCATACCTGCGTGCTGAAGCTGCGTCGTTAGCTTCATCGTCGTCGTATGCTGCTACTTCGTATTCTTCGTCGTTGCCGTCGTTTGCTGCTTCGTCGTCATCCAGGTTTGCGCCTAACAAATTTCCTTTGCGCAAATTTTTGAATATATGAAGTTTAACATTTTCGACATTGTAACTAATTTGCAAAGCGCTGCAAATTGCCACCAAGTCAGCTGTGCTTAAGTTTTCACTAACGTACGTCATTTTTTGTGCGAACGATTCGCTTTCTTCATTGAAAGAAAAGCCTTGAAAACTACGCAAACGCGTTCGATTAAGTCTGTCACCTTCTCGCTCAAATACAAACTTATGAAGCGCGACGATTACCTCTTTTTTACCTCGTTCTAAAAAACGAGCGATTTCGCGAATACTCTCGAGACTTGCCATGGTTACGATTTCAAGGACAAAGGCAAAGCTTCTTTTTCCGAACTGTTTAACTGTACTTTGAGACTTGCAAAATTTTTCCACTATTTTCACTTAGCTTTTTAGTAATTTTATAATTATTGAGTGTCGCTCTTTTTATGAAAAACTTTATTAAACACTTTCTTTTTTCTTTTTATAAACGCGGTCTATAAATCACTTTAGGTGAATTTCGGTTGAGCCCCCAAATTTGTAGTTTTCGTTTTTTAAAAAATACTTTTAAACTGTTTTATTTTGAAGATTATTTATTTTTGTTTTTAATAAGTGGTTTTAAGAAAGAAAACTTGAATAATTAATAATAAAATGAAGATTATTGAGTCGACTTAAAAATTCACGTCTTCACGGTCATGCGTCTTTTTTCAACTGTCCTCCTTCTTTTGTTTCTTTTCGTTCGGTTAAGTTTTTAAAATTTGTTCTTGTCTCTGTCAGAGTTGCTTTTTTAAAACATTAGTGTTAACGTTAGGAATAGTACTAAAAAATTCCCACATACATGGCAATTTTTACTCTCTGAGGTTTGCCATTGTCTGCAGAGAGGTGACGACCGAACAGAAAAATGAATTCAATTGAAAATATTTTCTGTATGAGCTGGAATTGAACCCGGGCTACCGCGATACTTAAGCTTAGGGGCCACGCACGCTACCCACTAGGCTACGGCCGCCACTGTAACTTACATACTTACTTAGTTGGCGCTACAACCGTATGTCAGTCTTGGCCTCATCTAAGAATTTGCGCCAGCCATTTCTGTCTTTCGCGTGCTGGCGCCAGTTGGAAATTCCAAGCTTCGTCAGGTTGTCTTCTACTTGGTCTTTCCAACGAAGATACGGTCGTCCTCTTCTGCGTTGACCGCCGCTGGGTACCGAATCGAATGTTTTCTTCACTGGAGCATCGTCTTTCATGCGCTGAACATGACCAAGCCAGCGAAGCCGCTCGATTTTAATGCGCTTGACTATGTCGATGTCAGCGTACAGATCATACAGTTCATCATTCCACCATATTTGGTACTCGCCATTGACGCAGATTGGTCCGTAGATCTTACGAAGAATCTTTCTCTCGAATGCTCCTCAAGTCTTTTCATCTAAACTGCTCAGCGTCCAGGTTTGTGATGCGTAAAGGCATGATGAGCGATTTATAGAGCGTGATTTTCGTTCGTCGAGAGAGGGCTCTGCTTCTCAATTGCCTACTGAGCCCAAAGTAACACCTGTTGGCAAGAGTTATTCTTCGCTTGATCTCAATGCTGATGTCGTTGGTTGAGTTAATGCTGGATCCCAGATAAACGAAGTTTTTCACAACCTCGAATGAAGTATTGTCAACGGTAACGTGGGTTCCAAGACGCTGGGACTGTTTGTTTGTTGACACTAAGTATTTCGTCTTATCTGCATTCACTGCCAGACCCATTCGACTTGACTCTCTTTCTATTCTGGAAAATGCTGCACTGACTTCGCGCGTATTATGGGCAATGATATCGATGTCATCAGCATACGCAAGCAGCATAACACTCTTGTAGAATATTGTGCCACTACGTCTCAGATCAGCAGCTCGGATGATCTTTTCCATCATTAGGTTGAAAAAGTCGCACGATAAGGAATCACCTTGTCTGAAACCTCGTTTGGTAATAAATGGTGGGGAGAGGTCCTTCCCGATTTTAACTGCGCTGCTGGTGTTTCTCAGTGTCATTCTGCAAAGTCGTATTAGTATTGCAGGAATACCGAATTCAGACATGGTGGAGTACAGGCGCTTCCTTATTGGGCTGTCGAAGGCGGCTTTGTAGTCGACAAAAAGATGGTGGGTGTCCACTTGTTTTTGTTGAGTCTTCTCCAAGATTTGTCGTAGCGTGAAAATCTGGTCGATGGTGGACTTTCCAGGTCTGAAGCCACACTGATAAGGTCCGATCAGTTCGTTTACTTCAGGCTTCAATCTTTCACATAAAACGCTCGACAGAACCTTATATGCGATATTAAGAAGGCTTATCCCACGGTAATTGGCACAGATGGTGGGATCGCCATTCTTGTGGATTGGGCAGAGCACACTGAGATTCCAATCGTTCGAAATGCATTCTTCCGACCATATTCTGCATAGAAGCTCGTGAATGCATTTAAGTAGAGCTTCGCCTCCGTTCTTAAACAGCTCAGCAGGTAAGACATCAGCTCCCAGGCTTTGTTATTTTTAAACCGCGCTATAGCTGTCAGAACTTCATCATAGTCGGGCAGCGGAACCTCAACGCTGTTATCCTAAATTGGGGTTTCCGGAATATCATCTCTATTGGCGGGATTGTTGTCAGCGTCGCCATTTTGAAGCTTAGAGAAGTGTTCCCTCCATAACGTCAGTGTACTCTGGACATCTGTCACTAGATTCCCGTTTTCATCCTTGCAGGAAGAGGCCCCGGTTTTAAATCCATCGGCAAGGCGTCTTATTTTTTGGAAAAATTTTCGGGCCTCATTCCTGTCACTGTAACTAGCAGCAGAAAAACTACCGACTTCATATGCAAATGAAGAGATCAAGGCAAAAGTAAAGACCAAGAAATTCCCTTTTACTTTTTGGTGTGATTGCAATACTTTTATTTGACACTATATGCCCAAAGTAACGAGTCAAAGTAGCGATTAACAGTACGTGGTAATTTTATCATGGGAGTAATGTCTTCAAGAAAACATGACATACAAAGCTTTCCAGTTTCGTTAAGCAACATGAATAAAATATCGTGATGAAAAAATATAAATATATTGAACAAAGACTATCAATCACTCTGTCTAAGTTTTTTTGTTTTGTTTTAATATCAACTAGCGAAGAAGCTAGCTTTTCATGACTAGTGAAGTAACTAGGAAATGGATGTGTAAAAGGTAGCAATTGACCCCTTCCTATGACATGCTAATGTAAAATACGGTCTTAAATGCAAAGAAGGTAGATTGAAGTGGAACTAGTACTGGCTACCTAGGGTAGCGAAATCACTAGTTTTGTGCTAGTGCCATGAACTGCTGGGATGCACTTAAATGTTTATGCTCAGATATTAGGGCGAACAAGATGTTGCCGGTCCCCTATTAACGGCACCACCGCTCTTCAAATGCATGCCATTTTCGACGGGTGACAACTGTCAATGAATAGTGATGTTACAGTGTTATTAATTATGCAACTTTTGTAAGGTGTAAGGCTTTTTTAGTACAAGTCCAATCTTAATAAATTTAGTATGGTTTTGTAGGTTTAGACCTGTAGATTAGATGTGCGAACTGGACTTTTTATTTCTTAAAAATTTACTTTTTATTTCTTAAAAATTTATATTTTTCAAGTTATAACGAGTTAAAGTTTGCATATAATTGTTGTTTTTTTTTTGCTTTTTCTCTTCTTAATTTCAGCATATGCCTAAACATATGTGAGGTATTTAGCGCCACCTTTCGGCTAATAGCTATGAAACTGTTATACTGACGAATAATCTTATAATTTCACAGCTAAAACTATGAATTGATATATTCAATATCAAAGTGATACTGGAATGATTTCTTACAATTGAAAAAGATTTCTGTTTCCGACCAACAGGAAAATTTTTTAATTTTTAAAATTTTACACAAAATTTTAATAAGAAATTGGAAACTGGTAATGAAACATTTTTGTTCAAGCATTTTTCGACTGGAAATCAAGAAATATTCTTACTCCTGTATATTTAAAATTAATTTGGGTATGAAATTAAATATGCTAACATTATATCGTCCTTGCGCGTGCAATAACGCGTATATTGCAAAAAGGCCAAAATTAATTCCATTTAAATTTTGATCAGTTGAAAATCTATTTAATAGCTTATGTTCTAGGTATGTTTGATTTTGGCGCTCTCGTAATACAATGCACATTCTGCTTCAAATTAGGCAGTTGATATTTTGATGTTTGTATCGACTCTGTCTGTCGATTGTTCTCCAGACATTGAATTTCGTCGAGAAATGAATGGTGGGTCAGATGTCAGACGTGCATTGGACACGTCCGCAATTGGAGCGGTGGCAGTTTTCGGATTAGGGTTGCCATTGTGGAAATGGTTCAAATTATTTTATAGTTTGCTTTGAAATCAAATGAAAGCAACACAGGCACAAAAACGGAACGTCAGATCATAGTAAAAACTAAGAAAATAACACTGAACGTACGCAATCTTTAGTAAAAATATGGCAACTTTTATATCACTCAGGGCCAATTTTTCAGTGTGAGTTAAAACTCTAGTGAAATTAAACCGAGCTTAAATCACAAAAGTTAGACCTTAAACTCTGTTTAACTGGATATTTTAGTATTCGTTGAAGTTAAATTGACTTAAATAATCATTTAATGTATTTATTTTTTGCCCTAACAAAATATAAACGCCCAATTTTGGTGAGTTAAGCTCGGTTTAATTTGACTAGAGTTTAAACTCGCAATGAAAAATTGGCCCTCAGAGGGATATCCGCCAGCCATCAGAGGAAAATTAGAATAGACCATTCTGTTGTTTTCCGCCATGTATTTGCCCGGCAAAATTCATTTTTGGCGGTTGCATACAGTTTTATGTATTCTGTGTCACGAAGAATCCACAAGCCGCGACGGAAACTGGTTCTGTTTGGGCTCATACGCAGGCGATGTTTGCACGTGACGACAGTTTCGCTCGAGGCTTCATGTTAAATCGAAGAGGGGAAATTGTGAGACTTGGACACCTCTCTATATTTTGTGTCAACTCCTCACCCCTCCCCTGTCCCATGTCATTAATGAACACTACTAACAACAGCGAAAATTTAAGTATCTTAGATCACCTGCATTGTCGTTGTTTGTATTTTGTTGTGGTTTTCATCAAGCTGGTAATGTTTATACGTATCCGCCCATTGGTAACTAAAATTTCCATCTTTTATTTTTTATATATTTCGAACTTTTCAAGCTCATATCACGATGTTATGAATATCTATATTAAATGTATGTTCAAATTACTATCAGAATCTGTTATAATCGCATTTAATTTTTTGTGTAATATATTTAATTAAATCAATTAAAAATAACTCTATTTTTGGGGCTTTACGAAAATGCTTGGCAATTGTGACGAAATAGATTAAAGCAAATTTCCTTCAAATTGTTTTCAGGCAGAAATTGCAATCAGATCGGCTAGTGAGTTTTTCCTTTTCATATTGAAAAAACTTTGTTGTTGTTGTTTCTTTGGAAAGATTCGTTAGGCCAATTAATTGTTCTAACTTTGACCTTAAGCTCAATAAACGATTTTAAACTATCAAACAACTAGAATTTGTATTTAAAATCAAGTATCATTTAAACTATCAAACATTTAGAATTTGTATTTAAATCATATAAAGTCAACATAATAATTATCATAAAATAATATCAATTCATTATATGACCCATACCTGCTATATATATTGTCTATATGCTTCTATAAAGTGATGGTAACTGAAATTAGCGGTGGGGCCAAAATGGGTCAATAATATAATTCAGCATAACATTCAAAGCGAGTCAGTTGCATACAAGTCTGTCGACAATGTTGTAGGAGGAGATGAAGCGGTTCATTATCCAATAGAATTAAATTCGCTCTATCCAGGGATGCCACTGTACGTACTGCAATTGAAAATTAACTCTTTAACTATTATCAGTGCAATAGTATCGTTGAATTGATCTCTTCAAAGATATTTGAAATCTACATTCATTAATAGAAATATACATTCATTGATTCATTCATTAATTTATTCATTCCTACATTCATGCGTTCATTTCGTGAGTATTGTTTATATTTCTTTTTGCGTTGTGCGAGCCACATTAATAAAAAATTAAATCAAATGAAAAGATAAAAAAAAAATTATATTAAAATAGCTCTAATTATATTGCGCCAGATGAGCCTCTATAAAGTGTAAAAATTATGCAAGCACCTCATAGAAGGAAGACTGGCCAATGCCCGCCCGATAATATTTGGCAGTAGCCTCCAGACTACCGCCTTCTGCAAGCAAATTACAAAATACACGCCAGTTTCGTACTAGTAGACAAGCTGTCTGCTCCTCGTGATGGTAGATGTGCTTTCATTTTCCTGGACAAATACTTAAAAAGTTTCTTATTTACTCTGGGGTTCTTAATAACCCTGAAATATGAAAAATCATTTCAAAATTCCTTTTAAAATTTATGCACGTACTCAGGTCAAGAAAATTAAGATGCCGGAAAAATTTTTTTTAGTTGTAACGGCCTTGCTTGTATTATTACGTTATAACGTTATTTATGTTATTTTTTAGTTGTTTTTCTTGCCGAACTCCTTTAAGGAGAGAATTCTGTGCAGATATTATTCCCTATGCTCATAACTTGTGCGCTATTAGCGCACATTTATTGACTATGAGCAACTGATCATAGAAAAAGCATTTGTGCTCATAAATGCGGAGCAAGAAAAAATCATTATATATGAGCAACTTGCGTAAGATGTATGTATTGCCAAAGTGCTCCTAATGTATGAGCAACTGGAGTAAGATGTGTTGCTAAAGTGTTGATGGATCATAAATCAATCAAGATTTTTTGTTATTTTATTACAAAAGCTATTTATTTGTATACAGTGTGCTCCACAAGAAAGTGCGTTGGATTAATTTTTATTACTCTTTTTAGCAAAACTATTTTCTTTCGTTTGTTAATCGCGCATTGTTGTAATTTGTTCAGTTTATTTTAATAATATGGCGGAATAACATCATTACAAAATAAATACAGTTGTCTAAGATGTCTTCTTAGTAATTCACCCAAAAGGGCCGCAAATAAGTAGGTATTCAGGTGACAGCAAAATATTTAAAAACATCAGAGGCATTTGTTAGTAAGTGGATAAAGAGGTATACAAAATGCGGTGATGTCGATGATGGGCCAGATGGAGGGACCAAGCAAAGTACTACCCGTAAGGACAATAAAGTAATTTGTGAATTGTTTCGGAAAAACCCTGAGGAACGCAGTAGAAAAATTATTCAGAAAAGGAATTAAAGTGTCCATTAACACAATGCGAAGCCTAGTATCGATAGTTCTCCAACACTACTGTAAAGTTGTGAAGTGCCACAAATATAATGTTTTGCGCAGCTCTTTATTTTTTACTATGTTAATAGAGACATAGTTGTGAGTTGAGTTGAGTTGATGAAAACTGTTTTGATAATTGTAAACTATGAACATTATAGTTACATTGTGTAAAAAAAAATATGTGTGGACGCCACTAGATATGTTCGAAAATAGTATTATATGTATTTTTATTGGTTTTTACTGTGGCAAGCTATTCAGCCCAATCATGAAACATTACCTCCCGGGAGTTGTAAAAGGAAGTTTCCGTTTTTAAGATAAAGTTTAAAAACTTTTTGTAAATTTTTAATGCAATTTTGTTTGTCAACAGCCAATATTCATTAGTGTAAAATAAAAAATGAGATGTCTTTATCTGCTATCTTAAAAACGGAAACTCCCTTTTACAACTCCCGGGAGTAAATGAAATAATATTTATTAACTTTTTAAAATTTTAACATTTTATAAAGAAAAACAGTTACTGAATTTAAATACAATTTGTACATATTTTTTTTATATTCTTCACGATGCTTAAAAAGTATACTTTTTATGTTACAGCTCAAGGTTATCGTATGGTACAATCAAATCTTGCTTGGGGAGTTCCAGGAACTGTAGTACCCGGAGTTACAGCTGCGGCTGCAACAGCGGCAGCAGCTGCGAACGGAACACTTGGACCACAAATGATGTACAGTGCTGCAATGCCGCAATACCAGACACAATGAAGCTAAAAGTAGTTGTTGCGTTGCATGTGTAGCGTCGATGGTGACCACCACAGCAATAACGACATCAACATAATGCTCCCATTTTGATTATCTCTCGTTATTCCTGGATTGTATGTGAATAATTCAAAATAAAAAAAGGATATGTCATCTCATTCGTACATCAATGGTAAAAACTACGTTCTTATTACCATCATAATATTAAATTTGCATACAATCCCTTTAAACCATAGAAGTTAGGTCGTTGTTAATTAAATTATATAGAAATAAAACAAAAAGAAAATATATAACAACATTCAGAAAACATCAGAAATTTAGTTTAAGTAATTTAATTTTTTCATAAAATTGTAATTAACTTTAAAATTGAAAAAATTAACACGAGACACAAAAATTAAACGCCAACAAACATTAAGAATATACGAAAACCATGCATGGGAAGCTAATATTTTTCATGTCATTAGTAAATACCTTAACAATCGGAGTCAAAATATAGTTAAGGCAGAGAGACGAAATGAACAGAATAAATAAAACTTGTTTTTCACTTTAAAGCAAAAGAAACATTAAATATATTGGAGATGATTTATAAACAGCATTAACTTAAATGCCCGTAAGAGAACGAATGCGATATGTATATGTAATATATAAAATATAAAAATAAAAGGAAAAAAAAAAATAAATCTAAAAACAATTTTTTAATGCAGAAAATATTAAGTTACCTTTAAAAAGTTCGTAAAAGATCTAAAAAGATAACGTCATTTGATTATATTATAGTTTGTACCAAAATAGTTGTAACGGTTGGCAAACATGCGCAAACATCCTATTTATTTTGTTTCTTTGTGTATGTGTCAATGTAGACATTAAATAGCATTAAATAGCTTAAACAGAAATTTAATGAAATTGCTGAGGAAAAAACGAACAAAATTTTAATATTTTTTTTCCAAAGTTGACTGTATTTTAATATTTTCGTGTCTATGATACAATGAACATCTGTTTGGGTAAGGCGAAGTTTTTCCATATTGAGTAATTTTTGTGTGATATTTTAATGACTTCAAACTGAGAAATGCTTGTCTAAAAACGAACACTCATATATCGTGACTACAAAGTGTTTTTATTAAACCGAAACAATTTTCATGGGTGTTAGGGTTAGGTTAGGTTGAGACGGCAGCCGCTGTACGTGCTTAAACCATACCGCATGGACCATTAAGGTCCATTGTGATATCGGTGCACACTTGGCCTTCAGTCCGAGTGGAACCACATTGAGCTTTTGGTAAAGTTTGTAATACAATGGACGCTGGTCCTTCGGAGGTCGTCAAGCTCGAAAAAAAGAACGACCCCAGATATTTATGCCTTCTTCTAGCGAGCGCGGGACAGGAACTTGGAAGGTAGGAGATGGTTTCTTTCTCCTCGTTCCTGCAGCTTCTGCAAAAGTCATTTGCGATGACTCCCAGTCTGGAGGCATGTTTGCCTATTGAGCAGTGCCCTGTGGTTACGGCCACTAGCCTGACTACCTCTAGTCTTCCCAACGAGAGAAAGGCTCTCGATCGCCGTAGGTCTAGAGTCGGCCAGATAAGCCTTGTTGTTCTGCACGTTGAGAGTTCAGCCCAACTTGTATTGACTTTAAATGTGGTGTACTCATTGAGCAGCAGTTTTACAGTTGCCATCGGGATGCTCGGTGAGTTCCGAACCGATATATATTAAAGTCACCGATATACCACTCCTAGCAAAGCTCGTCTGCTTTTTCATTTCCCCTTATGCCCATGTTAAAAACGTTTGTCATTTCACCTTATGCAGCACGGCATTCTTTGGCTACTTTAGAGTTGATGGATACTTGCTCCATCGATTTGATCGCTGGTTGGCTGTCGGAGAAAATGTATATTCTCGTTTAGAGATGACATTCTCTGAGAGCCATGTTGCAACTTCCTTGATTGCCATCATTTCGGATTGGAAAACACTACAGTGATCAAGCAGCCTACGAACCATGGATACCCCTAATTCTTTTGAGAAGATCCCATACCCGACCTTGTCATTTGGAGTAAAAAATTTTATTTTTTAAATTAATATTTTTATAGTGTAGACTTTTTTTATTTTTATAGCAATAAAGTAGCACTATGTTAAATAATTCCAATGACAACAATCGATCCTAAGGGTTTAAAGACATAAACAAAAATATGTGCTGACGTGCGTTACAAAACACAAGTGATTTTTGACATGGATTACAAAATTTGACAAAACTCTCTGAATTGGGCAAGACTTTTTGTATACAAGTATTTTTAGAAGGATTTGAAATAATATAAAAATTTATTTTCCAAGTGATTAAACTTAAAAATCATCTCTTCATTATTAGGCTTTTTGATCTGGCGTGACGTTACTTAAGGGCAGGTTTTTATGAAGCTCGACCAAAAAACTTAATTTTTTTTCGATAGCTTATGATGTGAAGCATATGTTCCCATAGCGGTTTGGCCGATAAAAATTGCATAAAAAAGTTATCGCATACGAAACGCACCCATATTTTCCTTAACGCACTCAAAACAATCGTTAACCAAATCTTAAAACGCGTTTTCTGAAAAATCGTGTCTTACAAACTGGTCTCCACGATATCTCAAGAACTACTCTATGGATTGACTTGGATTCTTATTGTATTAAAGTAGATAACATTTATTGGATCCACAACCTAAATTTAGATAAGATTGGGCGTTTTTTTTAGAGAACTTTAAAGAACGCAAAATCTGAAAAAACGCTACTTTAATATGCCTATTGTGTATGGCAACTTTGCTCTCAGTTGAGTTGCGGTTGCCAAATTCTTATTATCGATGGCAACACTTTCGAACAGTTGATCAACTCGCTGCTTTCACAGTTGCTTGTCAAATTTTTGTGTTATTATCGATAGCCACTGTTATTTGGTTTGGTTGCGGAACCTGTCAAAAGTCAGCAACTGCTAATTACTTGTTGCAAGCTGGTGGCCTTGTGCAAAAGCGAGAAATGGAGGCAGCGCAAGTTTTGGAAATTTGTGTTATTTGGATTATTCATAGATTATTTATTTTCATAGAAACATAAAAATTACTAGGCCTATTGCGTAGGGCAACAAAACAGAGTTGCGTAGCCAAATAAGCAACCAAACTTTAAAGCAACCGAACTGCCATCTGGTATTTCGTATCACAACCAATTTCAAGTTGCTATTTTCAGCGAGTTGCCAAAGAAAACAATAACGAGCTGTCAAAAAGAAAACAGCTCATGTTAAAAATTTTATATATTCAATAAGTTTAAATTTGGAAAAAGCCATTTATAGAAAGAAAACAAATAAATACGGATATAAGTAGTGATTTTTATTTTGATGACGGAAACGGATGCACTGATGTTGTGTGTTGCGTATAAAAAGGAAGATCAGAGACAAATTCAACCCTTTGGAACTCTCAAATTCAAAGTAATATAACACTGTAAATACAAACATTGAATAAAAATTTGCTTATTTGAATAAATTTGACAGGTTTCTTAGTTACAGTGCACCCTAAACAAGTGCGCGTTGCGCTGCGTACCCAAACGCCACGCAATTTTATTTTACGCTTAACCTAAACAAGTGCGCTGCGGAAAGAACTGCTGCTCTCGAACTAGCTCAGTCTGATGGTTTAAAAATCTTAAAGAAACTTTTAGAATTGTGTAAAAATCTATTAATATAGCAAATACTTCCATTTGCAATTGAGATTAATTAATTAAAAGCAGCTAATTGCTCTTTGTTCTAATACTTTGGTTTTATGCAGCCAACTTCACATCCGAACGCACTGTCAAAATTGGAAATTCGATTCATGTTGCGGTAGTCCGGTGCGTGTTTCGGTAGGCTTCATACAAAATGTATGTGCATGAGCCGATTTTGACAGTTAAACCACGCACGCGCACTTGTTTAGGGTGGACTGTTATTTCCGATAAGGCAAAGAAGCATTTTGTTATGTACTGGACGAAATAAAAAACTTTAAACAGCCTGTTCGTTGTATGCCAATACCGCTTTCCAGCATAAGCTCTGCCAATCGCTCGAACTGTTGCTTGTTTGTAATTTTTATGTTTCTATGAAAATAAATAATCTATGAATAATCCAAATAACACAAATTTCCAAAACTTGCGCTGCCTCCACTTCTCGCTTTTGCACAAGGCCACCAGCTTGCAACAAGTAATTAGCAGTTGCTGACTTTTGACAGGTTCCGCAACCAAACCAAATAACAGTGGCTATCGATAATAACACAAAAATTTGACAAGCAACTGTGAAAGCAGCGAGTTGATCAACTGTTCGAAAGTGTTGCCATCGATAATAAGAATTTGGCAACCGCAACTCAACTGAGAGCAAAGTTGCCATACACAATAGGCATATAGAAACAAGCAACAGTTCGAGCGATTGGCAGAGCTTATGCTGGAAAGCGGTATTGGCATACAACGAACAGGCTGTTTAAAGTTTTTTATTTCGTCCAGTACATAACAAAACGCTTCTTTGCCTTATCGGAAATAACTAAGAAACCTGTCAAATTTATTCAAATAAGCAAATTTTTATTCAATGTTTGTATTTACAGTGTTATATTACTTTGAATTTGAGAGTTCCAAAGGGTTGAATTTGTCTCTGATCTTCCTTCTTATACGCAACACACAACATCAGTGCATCCGTTTCCGTCATCAAAATATAAATCACTACTTATATCCGTATTTATTTGTTTTCTTTCTATAAATGGCTTTTTCCAAATTTAAACTTATTGAATATATAAAATTTTTAACATGAGCTGTTTTCTTTTTGACAGCTCGTTATTGTTTTCTTTGGCAACTCGCTGAAAATAGCAACTTGAAATTGGTTGTGATACGAAATACCAGATGGCAGTTCGGTTGCTTTAAAGTTTGGTTGCTTATTTGGCTACGCAACTCTGTTTTGTTGCCCTACGCAATAGGCCTATAAATTCAAACGTTTGCCATATTTGCTACTTTCAATTATTTATTGATATTATAGGATCAAGGTCTAATAAATATAATACAATCCATAAAATTGTTTGCTTTTTTTATATCAGATGACATGAACGTGCCGTGGGATGGAAAACGTTTGGGTAACTTTTTTCAACGTGATGTTTGACGGCGATTGACACATCTATGCACCACATTTACACATTTATGCACCAAAAAATATTTTCCTACACTTAATCAGAATCAATAAATAACTGTCAAAAAAACTCAAGGTAATCATTTACTTTCTTCTATGTAAAAAAATAAAGAACTACCGTGTTTTCGGAGCTCGAGATGAGAACCCTGCCCTTAAATTTCCAATAGTTCAATTGGGTAATAAAGTAATTAGGCTGTTAAGAAATTTTGTAATTTTGTAAGTAAAAAATAAATTTAATATTTTTTTTTCCTTTCCTCAGCCATTTTTTCCATTATCTTTAGCTTATGCCTTCCATTTTTACTAAAACAAAAAATTAACGAAACATGTACGAAAAAGAAAAAGCACATTTGTGAAACAGTGCAGACGATTTGATCATCATGGTAAATGCATTTATGCATAAATTGCTTAAATTTATAAAATTAAAATGTTTCTCTTGGATAAAATAATAAATTTTTTGAATTTTTTGGTCACGGTTGACTTTTCTGTTGAAATGCTCATATACGTACTGTCAAAAATTGTTCAAAATTAAGTCTGTGAAGTGCATACAGGCAGTTGGCATGACAATTGACCAAACAGTTAATAAAATTTAAAATTTGTTGACTTTTTTATATTTTGAATACATTTTCTTAAATAATACGCTCAAGCTAAAATATTGTACAATAACAATTAATTCTTTGAAATGTTGATCTTTTCTGTTCTTCAATATAATTGATGTTATACTGTCCTAGCTTCTGTCTCGTGAACTGTTTTCAAAAAAGTTTCGACAGTTGCAAAAATGAGTTTAAAGTGATAAAATTTTTTAAATGTAATTCAACTGTTCTTCTTCAACGGTACTACTGCTTGCTTTACTAGTGTAAACGCCTTGTATGCTACTAAAAACTTGCTCATCACTAATTTTCATTGTAACCAGGCACTACAAACTTCACGTTTGAAAACCCTTCCAAGCTTCTAAAACTTCTTGCACATTTTTATTTTATTTCTATCCTGTACCCAGGATTTTTCATACTCTAGTTTCTCTCAGTCTGGCCGCCGAGCAAGCTGCCTTGCAACGAAGTCAAGCGGTAGAAGGTGAAGTAAGGTCTCTAAAGCCGCAGTCGGTGTTCTCAGAGCACAGCTGATGCAAATATATGCCATTCTTTGGACTTTTGTGAGTTGGTTCAGATATGTGACCGAGAGCGGTACGAAATCTCAAGCGACAAAATTTCCACCATAGACAAAATCTCCAAGGTACAAAATATACAAAGTCAAAATATCAAATGGCAATTTATCCAAAGACAAAATCTCCAAAGTCATAATATCAAAGCCAAAATCTCAAAATTTTTTATTCTTATTTCTTTTTAAATTTAATGGGGTTGGGTACGAATTATCCAACCCCAACTGCTCTCCTTGTACAGCATTTTAACTGTATTTGGGATACAAAATGGTATTTTTTAAGATTAAAATATTTGCACTTGTACGGAAAGTTGTTATTTTAAGCTTATTTACCTTAGTTGTTCTTAGTCGGTTGGATAATTTGGAGATTTTTGGAGCTTTTGTCCCTTGCTATTTTGAGTTTGGCGATTAATTTTTTGAGATTTTATACCTTGGAGATTTTGGCTTTACGCATAACGTCACGTAGGGTAGTGGGAAATTTGTCTCTGACTGCGATTGCTGGGTCATCGGCGGTGGCTGTCACTCACAGCACTCCCTCTCTAGAGACAGCAGTACGTTGTTTACTACCAGATTCCAGAGAAGTGAAGATAGCACACCGCCTTGTGGCGTACCTCTAGTCACCGCTCTTACAGCGCAGTTAGATCGGCTGATCTAATTACATGTTTGAGCGAACGAATACTGGCGTTGAATAAAATCAACATGATGCTGCTGTAGGCGTTGTTCGTGTAAGAGCCTGAACAGAATCAAAAATCGTTGCGGCCGACGATTCTTTGTTGTTGGAAAATACATGCAAAATGAAGAAAAAAACGCAGCTCTTTTTCTACAACGATAAACCGCAGACTTAGAATCTATGCTTTTTCAATCGTCGGTCGCAACGGTCGCAAACAGCTGTTCGCCATTCGTTGTTTTTTTTTAACATCTAAATTTTGTTAATACTATTGTGCATTCGTTTTACACAATAAATTATTAATTAACAGCTTTATTGAAGAATGAAAAAATAATATTTTAATAATTATCTATTTTTACTTCACAGCACAACTTCAGCAACAATTAAAAATCATGGTTTTTTAGCTGTCAAAATGAAAAGAGCATAAGCAGCTCAACCAAACTAGCATAGAATTTTTTCGATACCTAAGATGGCGACCGCTCGGGAAACATGTTGTTTGAGCGCATTATGATACATACCATTCAGCCCGAAAGTTGTGGAAGAGCTACTTAGCAAATTTTCCGCTGAATGGGGCCATTGTCGCAGCGATGCAAGGAGAGAAGTGTAATATGGAGCATATTTTCTGAAATAGTTAATGATGATGGAGTTATTTTGGAGGGATATTTATGCTGCTGATGATATTTTATATTGTCATGAAAATATTTTGCTTTTGCTTCTATCCTTCTCTGCCAGCACATGGATAAACTCATGCGCACTGATGTTTTTCTTTTTGCATTTCATTATTAATGAAAATAATCATCCGAACAATCATCCGAAATATGTCGGTACGAAGAAGACATAAACTCGAAGTGTTCGTAGAAGACTACCGATGATTAAAATCATAGAGTAAACACGAAGTACATGGTTTGATTGAATAAAACTTAACAACGAATATGTGCATTACGTTGATTATGTTGATTACGTATGAATATTTTTCCTTTCTACATGCATGATGTGATGCCGATAAGAGAGCAGAGTCGATATTTCTGCGTAGATACAGATCTAATAGCCGTTCTAACGTCTTTAAGAGAAATGGTGTTAGACTAATAGGCCTGAAATCTTTAGGAGTGGTATGTGATGTCTTCTCTGCTTTATGTATAAAGACCACTCTTGTTTTATTCCAAGCGTTGGGAATGTATTTCAGGCTTATGCAGTACAAGGCCAAGGCAAAATATATTTCGCAGATTCTTGTATTTCTACAGGGTAAAAACCATCATACCTGGTAATTTATAGGGCCTGAAACTGTTTATCGACCATTTTAGTTTGCCATCGGAGACTATGCCTTCGATGTTCTGCTTAAAACAGCTAGGGTTAGGCAGTTGAGCAGCAATAGGCGCGCTACTACCAGGGAAGTGCGTATCTAATAGGAGGTTGAGATACTCCTCACTAGACATTGTCCATGTGCCATCCGACCTTTTGAGATAGTCGGGTGTGCTAGCGAGAATCTTGCGTAGCAAGAATCCTCTGAGATTTCTTAAATTCCTTCACATAATCGTTTCCAAGAGGACCTTTAAGCTTTCCTGGTTTCAGTTTTTAAATTTTTGAGGGCTACTTTGTAGGCTGCTCAATCAAGGTCAGCACTCGGGAGCTTAGCTGCGTTAAAGAGCCTTCTGCATTCAGCCCTCAGTCCATCCAGTACGAAGGATCACCACTTTGGTTTTAGCTTCCCCTCGTCCTTTTAGGACATGAGGAAGCAAGAGAGCAATTCATTGCTTTGGCTAGTACATCGACTAGATCAGCTGACGATTTTTGTTTGTTAATCGGACCTCATGGCTAATGTTTTGCCAAAGTCCTTTTATATAATCCCCAGTTCGTCTAGAGAATGTTAGTCGGGGGTTTCATGAGTGTTAAAAAAAAATTTTCTTTGCGCGCTATCAACTGACATATTGCCGAAGCCACCAGCTTCACGAACCTTTTCACAAGCAATTGTACTGGGATCGCCCGTCACTTTAAAATTGTATTTATCAGGGACCCCACATAACGATTATGGTTATCAATCAATCATTTCAAAATTATTCTTTTTATCGATATTTTTCGATTAGATATAAAAGTTGTTTTTAAATTGCCTTTTTCCATCCGAATAAAAGTGATTTTATATTGATATTTTTTCGATCATTAATAAAAATTAATTTTTTATCGATATTATCGAAATATTATGGATCAACATTTTATTGAAAATGTGATTTTTCTACAAAATATAGAAAAATTACAAAACAGTTCACATCTCTGCTGAATTCACACCTAGAGGGAGTCAATCCCACCCAACATTCCTTCTGAGCATACCAACGCTCTATACATTGCTTTTAAAAGTTATAGTTGCCCCAGTCTTGTTATGTGTTTCAAGAGAAATAAAGTGAGAGAATAAGCTGATATTGCAGTCAGTTGGAATTATCAACATTACTAAAAACTAGCAACAAAAACTTGCTAAAGTAACGGTAAATTTTATGAGTGGGAAAAATTTGTTAAAACAGCACACCAAATGCTCATTTCGATGTTACAATTGCCTTTAACAAAGTAAGTTGTTCTTCAGTTAAGTCGTGTTTTCAGCTAGTTTTTACTTTCTAGTTACTTTCACAGCGTTACAATGCCACGTGACCACGTTTTAAATGACCGAAAAAGAGGAAAGGCTGAAGCCTATTTTGAACAAGGTTGGAAAAAAGTTATTGCACGTAAAATCGGTCAGTCTGATACCGTTGCGCTACATTATTTGGGTAATCCTAAAGAGCATGGAAGCAGAACCTATCTTGTACGAAAAAATTATTTCCCGGCGAGAAACCACGTGAATTTGCCAAACTCTATCGAGCTCCACAACTTCGTTATCAATGGCACAACGAGCTTGTGGCACTGCAGCCTCTTTTTCAACCATATGGGAGGACAGTAAAAAGAAGGCCGAATATTTTTCATCAACAAATGCAGAGCGGCCCAAAACTTACTGCTCAACTCAAAGCGTTACGTACGACATTTGCTTGAAATCACATCACACAATACTGGAAAAGGTTAAGAATTAGTAAAAACAGTTCGCGTTTTAAATCCCTGTTTGTGGTTTTAATCACTTTTATTTTTTGTTAGATAATCTTGACGGTCCAGATGCAGCACTTTCATACTGGAGAGATTTGCGTAAGGAATCACGTGTTTTTTCAACTCGAAACTTTGGTGGCGGTTCACTCATGATATGGGGAGCGTTTTGCGCACATGGTACCCTCTCTCTTGCATTTCCTTCGTGCCGAATGGCCAGCATTGAGCATCAAGACATCCTCGAGGAAAATTTTTTGCCATATTTGCGGCAATATCTTGACGAAAATCTAATTTTTCAACAGGACAAATCTAGCGTCCATGTTATTCGGTTGACCAAACAGTGGCTTGAGAGCCACAATGATGCTCGACTGGAGTGGCCATCGCGTTCACGGAATGTCAACCCAATGGAAAATATTTGGGGTTTGCTTGTGTGTAAAATTTATAAGGATATGAGACAGTTCCAAAATATCAACGATCTCAACGTCAGATTTCCTTGAGTCTTTTTTGATTCTATGACTAATCGCTGAACAGAAATTATAACACCTGAGTGGTGGCCCAATAAATAACTAAAAGTTCCTAAAAAAACACCATTCACCGGAAGTTTTTATCAATTGTTGGGGCAAATATAACCAATAAATGAGCATTTAATGCGCTGTTTTAACAAATCATTTCCAACAACAAGCAGTGGTATCTCCGATACAACAAAAAAGTTATAAATTGTCGCACAGTGTTATTAATCATAAAAAATCAATAAAAAAATATAATTAAAAAGCTTTATGATGCTAGCTAAAAAAAGCGGCTCTGTGAAATAAGGGCCCAGGAAATAAAGCCCAAAATAAAAATGAAATAAGGCCCCAAATATGGGGCTTTATTTCATTATGAAATAACACCCTACGAAATAAAGCCCCAATTCGACGAAAATTAATAATAAATAAAGCCCCAACCGAAAATTAATAAGGCCCCAAAGTTGGGGCTTTACTTCATTGTGAAACAAGTTCTTATGAAATAAAGGAACAATTGAAGAATAGTGAAAACTCGAATTTTAACATTTTTAATCATATGTTTTAAAGCCTTCCAAGTCCATTTCTGAAAAATTTCTCTCAAGTAGTTTCGAAGTTATAGGGTTCAAAGTTTAAAAAAATTACCATTTCAAGTATGTATATGAAAACGACAAAATTTTTTTAATGTGAAATAAAATGTACAAAATATGTTTCCTTTTTAAAAGGTTTAAATGTGATCTATTAAATGAGATATCAATAAGTGAAATCTTTTGAGTACTTTAAGAAATACGAAGTATAACTCGTGGCTCCAAATGTGAAAATTTGTTTTTCTATATACATATGAATGAAATTTATATGTTGCCGGAAGTCCAAATTAATTCTCTTTTTAATAGGCGGCCTTCGACCGCTGCTCAGGGATTACAACCCTCAGTAAGTCAAATACCGGCTACGCTGTCTACAGTACTTCTGGATATAATTCTCTCTATGATGAAACATAAACATAATATGTGTAAGCAGTGCATAACACGTAAAATAATATATCTTCAAAAGTAATTCATGGATTTTTATGATTAATGACTTGTTGAATAGGTAACACAATAGCCTTTCTTTTGATGTCCATACTTATTAGTTTTGTATGAAAATAAAAAGTTATCGCATGTTTTTCAGGCCAATTTTTACAATTTTGGAACCCTATAACTTCTAAACCACTTGAGAGCGGACTGAAATTCAAAATGAAATCTTAAAGTGTAAAATTTGAGTTTTCACTATTCTTTAATTATACCGAAATAAGCAAAAAGGCCCTAAACTTAAATATGCCAGTTTTTTAAAAGGCTGCACAAATACACCCCAAAATAAAAGGCCTCAAATCTTAAAACGGAATCAAAACCCAATATTAAGGAAATAGCACCCAAAATATTTATGAAGAATGACCCCCCACAATAAATAAAAACACCCTTTAATTGCTATTATTTTTATTTGTAAACATCTTCAAGAATTCATTAATCTAATCAAGAATTTGAAAAAACAGTATTCCCTTGCACGAAATATTTTTATAAATTTGTGATCCAAATCGTTTGAGCTTAGATGATATAATAGTTTTGTAAATCTATCTTAATTTACAAATATGTAATTATAAAGAAAACTATCTCGTACCTAAATTCTAATGTCAATAGAGTCTAATTTAAGTTCAAAGAGTTGTTTTCCTACTAGTAAGAGATCTTGTGAAGTGCGAACGTCGCAAAATTTTCCTTCCGACGAAAGGTTAACTCTTGCTTTACAGGTCTCTTGCCGAAATTCATATTTTGTTATAGTTTTATAAGTGGATTTTTTTCTATATATCATTTTTTGATCGAGGACATAGATAAGTTCACTGGTCCTTCGTTTACCATGAAATTTTTCACAATTAATTTAATTTTTTATTATGTCTTCACTAAGTGGAAAAAATATTAAAACTTATCATATTTTTTAAAAATTTTTCAATTGAGAAATTTTTAATAGATTTTAAATAACAAAAATCGAAAAGTTGTTATAACAACCGTATCCAAGTCTGACCCTCAAGGAGTGTTGAAATTTTTGGTGGCCTATTTTACAATGGAATAAAACCCTAATTAAAAAAATGAAATGAGGCCACAAAAATCGAAATAACACCCCAAATATTCATGCTTTTAATTTCTAATATAATTTTTGGGTCCTTATAATCATTTTACTCTTGGAGCCTTATTTCATTATGAAATAAAGCCCCATTTTAAATAAATAAATAAAGCCCCCAAATAAAGCCCTTTAAATAAAGCCCCCAAAAATTAAATAAAGCCCCAAAATAGGAAATAACATCCCAATTATTTGTGTTGTTGTTTTGTATAGAAATGTTTGGGGCCTTATTTCATTTGTAGTTTGGGGCCTTATTTCCTGGGGCCTTATTTCATAGAGCCAGAAAAAGCAACTCATCAGCAACTTTTTTTATTCATCATTCATTTGTTATTCATTTTGTATTCATGGCTTAGAACTCGGGCTATGTTTTTATTTTATCAATTTTACGATATAGATAATAAAAGCAAAAAAATTATTAATATGATTATTTTTCTTCGACCTCTTGATGTATAATTTTGAGTTTAATTCGGGCTCAAGGTCACTTTTGAATAAAAAACAGTCTTATATTTGTTTTTTAGTCTTCGTTTTATTGCGTCCAATATTTCGAACTCCACCGGAGTTCATCATCAGGGACACTGTTTTCAACAAAATATATACATTAATTACAATTTTTGACATTATAAAACACAAACTGAAAAACTTACATATTAAACATTAAACATAAAGTTTAAGACTTAACAATTTTGGTAGACATCACAGTGAGACAAAATTAACAGATATTGACTTAAAAATATATTGCAGCACCCTCGATTTCGCCATTTCGTTGTCTACTGATTTTTATATTGTTGTTTGTTTCGTAATTAGGTGTCGGTAGCTTTGAGCGCATCTCTCAGTGTCCGTTTTGAAGTTTATTCTTTGTTTTGGTGGTATGTTTATAATATGTAACATTTCTAACGTGTATCGTCTCGCGTAATTCGTCTCTTGTTGTAGAATTTGTACATTGTCAAAGTCTGGACAGTGGTCAAGTGTTGCACAGTGGGCCGCCAATGCTGTTTTTTGCTCCAATGGTTTGCTTTGTGATTTGTGCTCTGATTTGTGCGCAGACATTCTTGTTTTTAATTTCGTCTTTGTGCAATGTGCAACAAAGTATATGTGGGCACTACAAAGACGAAATTAAAAACAAGAATGTCTGCGCACAAATCAGAGCACAAATCACAAAGCAAACCATTGGAGCAAAAAACAGCATTGGCGGCCCACTGTGCAACACTTGACCACTGTCCAGACTTTGACAATGTACAAATTCTACAACAAGAGACGAATTACGCGAGACGATACACGTTAGAAATGTTACATATTATAAACATACCACCAAAACAAAGAATAAACTTCAAAACGGACACTGAGAGATGCGCTCAAAGCTACCGACACCTAATTACGAAACAAACAACAATATAAAAATCAGTAGACAACGAAATGGCGAAATCGAGGGTGCTGCAATATATTTTTAAGTCAATATCTGTTAATTTTGTCTCACTGTGATGTCTACCAAAATTGTTAAGTCTTAAACTTTATGTTTAATGTTTAATATGTAAGTTTTTCAGTTTGTGTTTTATAATGTCAAAAATTGTAATTAATGTATATATTTTGTTGAAAACAGTGTCCCTGATGATGAACTCCGGTGGAGTTCGAAATATTGGACGCAATAAAACGAAGACTAAAAAACAAATATAAGACTGTTTTTTATTCAAAAGTGACCTTGAGCCCGAATTAAACTCAAAATTAAGCAAAAAAATTTTAAATAATTGTTGAGTTGTTAATATATTAATATGAATCCATTAAATATAGCCACAAAATTTTTAAATAGTTTAAGAAACAGCCCGAGTCGTATGCCATGAATAAAAAAATTAATATCAAATGAAAATTCAATAAAAAATTAATAATAAATAAAAAAATTAATAGAAAACAAATGAATAATGAACAAAAATTAATGACAAATTAATAAAAAATTAGTAATAACTAAAAAATTAAAAATGAATAAAAAATGAAAAATTAATAACAAATTAAGAATGAATAAAAAATTAATAATGAATAACAAATGATTTCTGAATAAAAATATAATAACGAATAAAAAATGTATTATGTATTATGAACTTCTTTGTGAATCGCATTCCTCGTGAATATCATTCAAATAAATAAAAAATTTATTCACTATTCTGAAAAACGAAAATTAATAATTTTTTTAAAAATTAAAGTGAATTAAAAATTTTATTTATAAATCAATTTTGCATTCATTGAATGCATTCTTATTTCGTTATTCACTTTTTTGTGAAAAAAATCAAATTGAATGCGTGTAGTCCTAGTTGGTCACTTTCGAAATTAATTTTTTTTTACATTTTTCGAATGTATATGCATCTAAGAATATTGTATTAAATTTGTATGAAGCTTACACCTTCACGCACGCACCTGAGTGCTCACAAAACTTAAAACGAGTTTTTCTCAAAACTACGTTTTCACAAACGCCCAACACGATTTCTCCGGAACCCGTGGCCGATCCATCTGAAATTTTAACCACATATTCTACACATAAATACTCACAAACTAGACTATTATCATGTAAAAATATTGATTTTTACTATCTTCTTTTTTTACAAAAACGCAAAAAAAAACACTGCAAGTTTGTGTATCAAAATACACGTTCCTGCAAAATTTTACACTACTACAACTAAAAACGACGTTTTTATTAATAAAATTCTTAAAGTCCTCAGTGCAAGCACTTGAGAAATTTAGAAAGTTTTTTGCTTCTCCTGTAAAATTTTTTAAATGTAACTTACGTCTTTTTTGATTTCATATGACAATATATCTATCTTCTATATATCTGTGGTCACAAGGAATAACGACTAAACTCAAAGTATCGTAAAAACGATATTTTAATTGCACGAACTATGACCAATTTTGTTTAAATATATGAACCGTTACAATCAAAATATGTGAGAGTGTTACTGTGAAATTTGGTGTCAATTGGGCAAGGGGCGTGGTACCTCCCATACAAGCCAAATTTGCGCTATCGCCCACAAATAAGAAATAGGTATATATCAGACGGTTTTCATCGTAGAAAACAAAAATTTAGTAATTTTGTTCAGATGGTTACTGTCGGCATCTGAACTAAAAATGGGCGTGATCGCACTATATCTACGCCCACTTCTTTTAAATTATGCTTATTCCGGAGTTGAAGTAAATCAATAGAACTTCTATAATTCAGGGTTTGATCATATGGGCATTTCCGCAAGGTCTACCGCGACTGAAAAATTAAATGTTACTTAAAATTCTTTTAAACCTCGATAATAGAGAAAAAATGTTGAAATGTTTATTGTGAGAGTAAAGAGAGCTGATCTCAATTTGAATTCAAAAAAATGGCAACAAACATGATGAAATGGCAACAAAAGTTGAAAAATGGTGACAAAAGTTGAAAAAATTTAACGAAAGTTGAAATTTTGTAAGTATAATAAAAACTCGTATAATACAAAGTTTAATTAAATTTTTTCAGTTTTCGATAGTAATGGTCCTGAATTACACTTTGTTTTTCTAGTTCAATAAACTAAATGAAAATATAAAATATTTGCACTTTTTTGAAGGGAGCAAACTCTCACATAACGTATATCACGTAACGTACATCATATTATGGTTTGTATAAAAATAATTAAAAAATATTTTTCAGCTAAGCAATTATGAATATGTAGCACTCGTGCAAACTTTGCAAATTTTTTCGTTGATATTGTTGCAGGTAAAAACCACTTTTATTTTGTGTTACGTAACATATCATTTTTGGTGGCTTCTATCCCTTAGCCGAGCTTTTGACAACTCTTTGCTTTTACATCTTGTATAGTGCGCTTAGTAAACTATTTAAAAATTAAAATAAGAAAACTAAGTTTAATTATTCTTTGTTTTTCCACTCTTTAAATTCGAACGACTGTCATGTGCGTAGCTACGGAAATGCCCATATAATACTAAAATTTGGTAAATTTGTTCATATGTCTGAACCGATCTTCATGAAACTTTAGGAAGTTATTAAACACAAACCAAGGAGGGTTGCATTGGAAAAAAAGGGCGTGGCACCCCCATACAGTCCAAATTTTCGATATCGAATAGCTTTGAAGTTATAGGTTGCACAGCCCAGGAACTCAGTATTCGACCTCAATTTACGCATGGAGTTTCACTGTTAAATTTTTATGGGCGTTGGGCAGGGGGGCGTTACACCTCCTATACAATCCAAATTTTCGATATCGAATAGCTTTAGAGTTATAGGTCGCGCAGTATCGGAATTCAGTATTTGACCTCAATTTACGCATGCAGTTTCACAGATAAATTTTTATGGGCGTTGAACAAGGGGGCGTGGCATCTCCCATAAAACCCAAATTTGCGATATCGAATATCTTTGGAGTTATAAGTTGCACAGCCTTGGAATTGAGTATTCGACATCAATTTACACACGCAGTTTCACTGATAAAATTTTAAGGGCATTGGACAAGAGGCGGGGCATCAACGCGCCGGATTTAAGATAGTACTAAATAAAGCCCAGCTTTGCTAATTGACTGCAAATAGGGTCTGTTTGGAAATGCATCATGATCCGCAAACTGCTTTCGCAGCACAAGCAAATTGTTCGAAAATGGCCAATTTTGCAGCACTGCAAAGTCAAACATTCTAAAATGTAATTTTTCTATCAAGCGTCACTCATCATTCGCATCAAAAAAATTCACACTGCAATTTGGACTCTTGAAAAATGCCAGTTGTGGGTATGCTGCAAATCGTGATGCATTTCCGAACAGACCCATAGTGAACTTTTTTTGCAGCTTTATGGTAGTCTTGCGTAAACTTTCCACCCTCTCGAACGTCTGTCAATTTTTTTATGCACATAAGATATGGTTATCTTTAACATAGTAAAGTGTTAGCCTTGTTATTAACTTCATTTTTATTAATTTTCTTCTTCATTCAGGGTCGCAAGGGGGCTAAAGCCACCTCCGGAAGATTGCTAGACTTTGGGTTACCTTCTCAGTATGTTCAAAGGAACCTTCCAAACAAGTTTTACGCTTGTTATATACACTGTAACCAAACCCGTTGTTGGCTCTCCGACTGTTTGTTTCTTTCGTGTGTCCGAATGTCTGACGCAACTGTGTTTTTTAGAATTATAACGGCTTGTATAATTATGCTCCTAAAAACTTGATATTTTTTTTATTATTTCAATTCAAAAACTTAAATGTCTTAAAAATTTAAGTGCCAATTGGGATTCAAATATGGGTCCTTTGGATTCGTATAAGATGCATAGAACAATCTACACACGCAAACTCATATAATTTTTTATTTTTTGTGCTCTTAAAGATAATTTTCAATGGTCATTTCAATTAGAAATTATATTTTTCATTTCAAAATTGGGAAGCACTTTTTAAGGGCAATTAACAAACAACTGTGCATTACATTTGGTCCGAAGTGATCTGCCAAAATGACAGAACTTTCTTATATGCAAAGATACCAATACATTTGCGCAGTTTGGGTTATTCATCTTGGCACTAATACTATTTTTGAAGTCTATTTAGCTGCCTCTTAGAAAGTGATATTGAAAATATGCATTCTATGTTTGAGTATTCTTTAATTTTATTTATTATTATTATTTAAATTAAATCTTAAACATACAAGCACTAGTTTGCGGTGAATAGCTGCTTAACTTACTTACATATTTAAAATAAATGATCACTACATTCTCAAATTATTCATTTTTTGGATCAAAGCCAATCAAAATAGTGTTAAACAAATTATTTATTAATACAAACATGTGACGATTATGTACAAAATACTTAAAAGTAATAAAACAATCATGCAGAATATACATTTTACAAATTTATAGAAAATATTTTTATAGAAGTTAATGAAAAAAGTAGGTATATGAACAATATTAGCATAATTAATTAAAATTATTAGACATTGAAGTACAATGTAAAAAAATTTACACAAAATCAACTAAAAGGCTCACAATTAAAATCATGTCAACTTGTGATGGCTTTTAGCAGTATCATAACGTATGTATGTATGTATGTTTATTATAATGAAATAACGTAACAGTTAACATAACTAAATATTATTAAAAACATAAAGAACCCATTAATTGCGAATTAATTTTAAATTAAATATATTGGCTGATTTAAGGACACAGAAAATCCTTAATACATACATTTACATCGAAAAAACTAAATACAAAGAATCAAACAAGTTATAAAGAAAAACAAACCACAATGATGTTGCTGCAATCAGTTTTGTCTTAATATGGACATTAAGGAGCATTTGCTTTCAGAATTGGAGCAAAACACACATGTTTAGAATTTTTTGTGATAAATCTACACTTATTGAGGAAATTTCTTCTACACATATTATTACACATTAAATGAACATACAAATTTTGTAACCACTTTTGGTTCATATGTGGCTTTGTACTTTGCGGGTACCCTATAAAAGAAAAGCAAAAACTTCGAGATGGATTCTACTCGTTAGGTTTTTTTGCAAGAACATAGACCCTATTTATTATTCATCGTCATCAAAAACCTAAATAGAAACTAATTCGAGTTTTGACTGTTTCTTTTACAGAGTGTCCACAAAGTGTTTGCAAGACGCCGTCTGTCGCCTTCTGAAGGAATAAAATTTTTTCATATTTTTTTTTATTTGTGTACAATAATGTGCAATAGACATTTTGTCAATAAGACTTATAAATTTTTTACAAAAATATTCTAAACATGTGACAACAATTTTCAAATGATTTTAATTATGAGCTATAATAACATACGAAAACTATGGCTGAGTTCCTAAATGCATTTATGCAATGCATCAGTGCGTCTTATTTTGAATTCGTCCAAAGCTTATTACCCAAAACTGCGCAACTATACTATTTATAAGAAAACCAACAGAGTTGCGCAGTTATCGTAACTAAACTTAGCACTAATTCAAAATAAAACAGACTGATGCATTACATAAATGCATTTAGGAACTCAGCCTATTTGTGGCAGTAATGCCATAAAAGGTGTAATCGTTGATATACCTATGTGCATATTATTTATATGGTATTGTTTGTGTTTATAAGGACGAGCCAGCATTTTTACTAACTACATGTAAAAAAAATATGCACTTATTGACAACTTATTTTTTAAAACAACAGTTGGCAGATCAAAGTCCAGAAAATTGTAGTTTTTAATAAAGCGATAATTTTGTGTTTCCATGTCATTCAAGTTCTTAAAAGTGTTATTATAAGTGGTCTATGTGAAGTTTTTAATATTTTCTTTTAGTACTTCTAATCTGCAAAAATTTTCCTGATCTACAAAACATCAGGTAAATTTTTTCAGTAAAACCATCACACTCTTGGTGCAAGTATACGCAATTGGAATGATGAAAGCACAATTTTGGTAAAAAAAAAATACTAAGAAAATATTCTTAAAAATGTTTTTAGTTACCATAATCATAATATTATATAGAGTGCTACATTTTAAATATTTATATAGTAATGTCTCCATACTCTTGTGACCACTTTTCATATGAGGTGAGATTTTGTGTTGCAACTGAGCGACGAATTCTTTTTAAGGAGCTATGAAAATCATTTTCAGTAATGGAGCGCATTGCGCTGATGTCTAAACATTTCACTTGCTCGACATCAAGTTCACGAATTGGTTCTAAAGCTGCATCTTTGGCCAATGCTGTTAAATCTGAACCGGAATATCCTTCAGTCAGCTTTGCTAAACGCCGTAGAGCCTCTGTAGACAACGGACTTCCTTGTTTCTGCAATAAACGACGAAGTAATAGCTCTCTTGTATCTAAATCTGGTAATGCGACGTAAACACGCTTTGTGAACCTTCGAAGGGCTGCTTCGTCTAGTTCTTGTGGCCTATTAGTAGCAGCAAGTACCACTATTCGATCACCTTCTGGATTTCCTGGCAGTCCATCGAACTCTACAAGAAATTCTGTTTTCAATCTTCTTGATGCTTCATGCTCATTTGAGCTACGTTCTGACAGCAACGAATCGACTTCATCAATAAAAATAATCGAAGGTTGCATTTCACGCGCAACTGCAAAAAGTGCGCGCACTAGCTTTTCGCCATCGCCAACATATTTGCTTGTTAGAGAAGCAGCCGAAATATTTAAGAACGTGGCACTGCATTCCGTAGCAACAGCGCGAGCAAGTAAAGTTTTTCCGTTGCCAGGAGGCCCAAACAGTAAAAGACCCTTAGCTGGTGTTCTCAAGCCTTTTCACATAAACCGAACTCTTTAAAAACTTAAAATATTTGCTGGCTAAAACAATACTACCTGTGAATAGCTCAGGTCGAACTGAAGGTAGAATCACCATTTCTTGCAATGCTTGTTTAGCAATTTCCTGTCCCGCAATGTCTGACCATTCAACTTTTGCACCTCCTTCCACTATTTCATCGAGAATAATTTGCACCAATTTTTGTTCAACACCCTTTACGCTTACCGATGGTGTGGTTGCTCCACTGCCGCCACTTATTTGCCCACTTGCAATAGGTGTTCGTGAACGCTGAGGAGGTGTATTTCGACCAGATGTCTACGAATCCAAATAATGGGAAAAACATGTACGAGAAGGAAACAAACTTAATTACTAATACAACATACAAACTGTCTGCGTACGGCTGGTGGTGTAGCAGCAGTTTTAACAGCTTGGCGCTGTGGAACACTATTAGTTGATGTTTTTGAGCCTAGATTTCGTGGCAAAGTTTGTGACTTGTTGACAACTGCTAAATTTCCTGGACGCTTTATACCAACAGTCAGTTTTCGACCAGATGCTACAATGAAATAAAGAAACATTTTAATATTTAATATATCTCACCCTAACTACAAAAGGCACACAACTGAAAAATTGCAGTTTTAATTTTGTAATATAAAACTCTGAGGACAGACACATCGAAGGTCAAAATGATGTACTCATCATCCCTTTTTGTAATTTCAAAAATTCGTGGTGTCTTTGTTCTTAATGGAGTTGCTTGAAAGGCAAAAATTGTTTTTGTGCCTTTTCTGAAAATATTTGCTGTGCTCCGTTTGTAGTTGAGGTGCAATATGTTTTTTTTTTAGCATTTTTTGGCATCTTATAGTTAACCTATTTTTGTAGTACAAACGAAAGTGTTAAGTAAGGAAGTGACCCTATCAACTCTTTGATCGAAAATTGCTTATTTCGTATAAAAATATTATCGTAGAGTATCAACTACGATCGTTAGATAGTTTCTACTGCTTACCTGCTGGTCTCTGTTGAGAAATTGAAGGATTTTTTAAGTTATTGGCTAATGTAATACTACGTAGAGCCGTGGTATTGTTGCTGCGAACTACTGGCAACTTGCTTATATTAGTGCCAGATGGACAGCCACTATTAACCAACATAGGTTGCACCTCTTGCACTTTTTTAGGCACATGATATGAATTTGGTTTTGAAATATTTTTAGGATCCTTTAGCTTTTTGTTTTGATCTTTTATCGTTAATTTTTCCATTCGTAATTCTTCCTCTCTAAGATCTAAAGGAGTTGTCCAGCATGATTGCAAGTTGCGTTTTATACAAACATATGTTTGTATGTACAGTTCAGGTTAAAAGCATAAAATAAATAAAAATTTAAGCAAAAGAAAAACTAAATCAAAATCATAAAAAAATTAAATTTATTTAAAAATAAGCAAATATTTCGATTTAACGAACATTCAATTCATTCGATTAAACGAAAACCGCAAATAACGAACAAGCAAATTGTTTTCCATTGGACCCTATGCATAAAAAAGTAAACACTAGACTAAGTATAAAAATAAAATACATTCGAAACAGTATGGGAACCAAGTATCCGATTTACTTGTACTCTATTAACACTGTTGTGAACGAACAGAATGAATACAATAGAATATCCTCTTATAAAAAGTATTTACTCGACTACATTCGTTCGATCTAACTATTTGTTTGTTCTCACTAAAGTTTTTAAAAAACACCATTTATTTGGTTTGATAAAAGAGTAAATCGGATAAAACGAGTAGCATTCGAAATACAATGGCCCATTATCATAGTCAAAAGAAAAGTTGTCTCTAAATTTTAAGTCGACTTTATTTTGACTATGATAATGGGCTAATGACTTCAGCAAGTATTTAATCACAGAGGTTATACATAAAGAGGTGTCAATTCGAAGTTCACTCAAATTACTTTGTACAAACGTCCGGAGGATAGAAGAAAAAACGAAAAGAACTATGCTTTTGCCTCAGCTGTTTCATGCGCACCTATAGAAAAGTATAGGCAGCGTCAAAACGAACGCCAATGAGTGCAATGAAACTTGAGTGGAAGAGCATTCGAAGTCGATCATTCATTTACTCTCTGTGATTTTATGAAAAAATTAATTGAAATGATTTTTTGCTTTTTGTTTTTCATCACAAATGGGCAATTCCCAAAATCATTCAACATTTGGGTGTAGAGAAAAATGGAAAAAATTGTATGGCACATTAATGAATGGGCTTTTGCATACTCAAAAAGCAGCCTATCAAAATAATAAATCTGAAAGCGAACACAACCAAATTAGCGAGGGGCGCGGTAAAGGAGCGCGGTTTAGTGGTTTTTTGTGGTTTTTACCCTATAGCATGAGAACTTGTCCATCGATTTTGATGTAATGGGTATCAAATGATTCGTATGAGTTCAAGGGAATAGAATTTCATTATATTTTGACAAATTTTTCACTGGAATGCCAGAAATTTCGTTAGTTAACCTTACAAAAACCTTACAAGTCAGTATTTTGTACATATTCATGCCAAAGTTTAACAATTTTTACAGAAACCCAGAATATTAGTTATGGACTGCGTGCTTAACGAGAAAAAGTCAATGGAATCATCCTTTCGTCAAATAATCCTCGCTCTACCCTACTTACAGTAAATAAACTTAAAAGTTTGTTTATTATAGAGGTTAATATTTTCGATAAAAGCTCAATATTTTGACATAAAGTTCAAAAGACGAACTTTGTCAAGAGAATTGCGCTTGTGCTCTACTTTGCACAAGGTGTTAGTATCAAAAGTAGGCATAAAATCAAATCAATATCAATTATTTTTAGCAGGATTTTTGGCATGCATAACATAAAGTACCATGCCAATTTTCATCATTGTAACATTAAAACGGCGGCATTAGTTTCACATTGATCATTTATGGTATATGAGGGGTACACGAAGTAGTGATCCAATTTAGCCCATTTTGATTTTAGTATCATGTCTTATTGTCATTATCCTTATTACCAAGTTTCATGGTTCTTGGCAACTCCTTCAAATTATATATTACTGAGCTTATCGCGTCACGATTTCTGGGGGCGATGTAACAATGCAACAGGTCTGACTGTCTCAACCTGGCGAGGCCAGCATAATCTTTGTGAAATCGCCTCAAGTCGACTCAAACCTCCACGTGGTGTTTCCTGGGCAACGTCAAAACTGGCAACCGTTAGTTTGGCGGCTAATCTGAGCGGCGGGCCTCCCTAGGCTTAAAATAGGTTGTGCGTCGGGTTTGAAGCCCACCCGTAAAAACAGATTTCAATGAAAACTAATAAGAATGGAAGAAAAATGATCCCCAAATCTGATGACGACTTCCGCAAACGAAAAACTGATAATGATTTACGGATATGCACCTGGAATGTCCGAACCCTTAATTGGGAAGGTGCCTATATCCAACTGACTGATGTCTTGCAAAGATACAAAGCTGATATCACTGCTATCCAAGAAATGCGATGGAAGGGAAAGGGTTGCATTCGGCATGCACCCTGTGATATCTACTACAGCGGCCATGCGGAGAAGCACGAGTTTGGATGCGGATTTGTAGTTGGCAAGAGACTACGGCCCCACGTCCTGCGATTCACACCTGTGAACGAACGACTTGCCATAATCCGCATCAAGGTTAAATTTTTCAATATAAGCCTAATATGTGCGCATGCTCCGACAGAAGACAAGGACGATGAGATCAAGGAAATTTTCTACGAGCGCCTTCAAAATGCTTACGAGCGCTGCCCCCGTCACGACGTAAAAATCGTGCTTGGTGACTTCAACGCTTAGGTGGGCAAGGGAAATATTTTTGGTCCAACAGTCGGAAAGTTCAGCTTCCACGACAACACCTCCGATAACGGAATGAGGCTGATTGGCTTCGCCGCAGGACGAAACATGGTCGTAAGTAGCACTAGCTTCAAGCATCTCAATATTCATAAAGCCACCTGGATGTCCCCTGATCAAAAAACCAAAAATCAAATTGATCACGTTTTGACCGACGGAAGGCACTCCTCCAGTGTGTTGGATGTACGCACGATCCATGGCGCAAACATTGACTCGGATCACTATCTTGTGGCAGCCAAGATCCGTATACGTCTGTGCGCAGCTAAGAATACACGCAACCCTACACAGAGAAAGCTAGACGTCGACAAGATGCAATCGAAACAGACAGCCGATGCTTTCGCCACTCGACTCTCACTCTTGCTTCGATGCACTCCTCCAATCGATGATATATGCGCACAGTGGACACACATTTCCAACTCCATGCGTGCGGCTGCTAAAGAGGTGATTGGCTACCACCGCCCTCGCCGAAACCAGTGGTACGACTAGGAGTGTCGCGACGCCACTGCAGAGAAAGACGCCGCCTTCAAAGCCACCCTGCAGTCGGTTGTAACGCGCGCTGCTAAGAAGCGATACAAAGAAAAGGGGAGGGAAAAGAGATGTATTTTCAGGCGGAAAAAAGAGAGGCAGAAAAGCGCGAGCAGGAGAAGATTGAGATGTATGGTGACAGGAATGAGGCCCGAAAATTTTTCCAAAAAATAAGACGCCTTGCTGATGGTTTTAAAACCGGGGCCTCTTTCTGCAAGGATGAAAACGGGAATCTAGCGACAGATGTCCAGAGTACACTGACGTTATGGAGGGAACACTTCTCTAAGCTTCTGAACGGCGATGCTGACAACAATCCCACCAATAGAGGTGATATTCCGGAAACCCCAATTTTGGATGACAGCGTTGAGGTTCCGCTGCCCGACTATGATGAAGTTCTGACAGCTATAGCTCGGCTTAAAAAAAACAAAGCCGCGGGAGCTGATGGCTTACCTGCTGAGCTGTTTAAGAACGGAGGCGAAGCTCTACTTAAATCCATTCACGAGCTTCTTTGAAGAATATGGTCGGAAGAATGCATTCCGAACGATTGGAATCTCAGTGTGCTCTGCCCAATCCACAAGAAAGGCGATCCCACTATCTGTGGCAATTACCGTGGGATAAGCCTTCTTAATATAGCATAGATGATCCTGTCGAGCGTTTTATGTGAAAGATTGAAGCCCATTGTAAACGAACTGATCGGACCTTATCAGTGTGGCTTCAGACCTGGAAAGTCCACCATCGACCAGATTTTCACGCTACAACAAATCGTGGAGAAGACTCAAGAAAAACAAGTCGACACCCACCATATTTTTGTCGACTACAAAGCCGCCTTCGACAGCCCAATAAGGAAGCACCTGTACGCCACCATGTCTGAATTTGGTATTCCTGCAAAACTAATACGACTTTGCAGGATGACACTGAGCAACACCAGCAGCGCAGTTAAAATCGGGAAGGACCTCTCCCCACCATTTATTACCAAACGAGGTTTCAGACAAGGTGATTCCTTATCGTGCGACTTTTTCAACCTAATGATGGAAAATATCATTCGAGCTGCTTATCTGAGACGTAGTGGCACAATATTCTACAAGAGTGTTATACTGCTTGCGTATGCTGATGACATCGATATCATCGATACGCGCGAAATCAGTGCAGGATTTTCCAGATTAGAAAGAGAGTCAAATCAAATGGGTCTGGCAGTGAATGCAGATAAGACGAAATACTTGGTGTCAACAAACAAACAGTCCCAGCGTCTTGGAACCCACGTTACTGTTGACAATACCTCCTTCGAGGTTTTGAAGAACTTCGTTTATCTGGGATCCAGTATTAACTCAACCAAAGACATCAACGAGATCAAACGAAGAATAACTCTTGCCAACAGGTGTTACTTTGGGCTCAGTAGGCAATTGAGAAGCAGAGCCCTCTCTCGACGAACGAAAATCACGCTCTATAAATCGCTCATCATGCCCGTCCTACTTTACGCATCACAAACCTGGACGCTGAGCAGTTTAAATGAAAAGACTTTAGGAGCATTCGAGATAAAGATTCTTCGTAAGATCTACGGACCAATCTGCGTCAATGGCGAGTACCGAATACGGTGGAATGATGAACTGTATGAGCTGTACGCTGACATCGACATAGTCAAGCGCATTAAAATCGAGCGGCTTCGCTGGCTTGGTCATGTTCAGCGCATGAAAGACGATGCTCCAGTGAAGAAAACATTCGATTCGGTACCCAGCGGCGGTCAACGCAAAAGTGGACGACCGCATCTTCGTTGGAAAGACCAAGTAGAGGACAACCTGACGAAGCTTGGAATTTCCAACTGGCGCCAGCAAGCGAAAGACAGAAATGGCTGGCGCAAATTCTTAGATGAGGCCAAGACCGACATACGGTTGTAGCGCCAACTAAGTAAGCAAGTAGTCTCTAAAATTGAGTTGGGTATCTAGAAAGATATAAAATTATTTTTTTTTAATTCTATAAAGTGTTACACGGTGGTTACACGAGACAGTACTGTTAAGACAATAAAAATACGTATTAGTTGTCGAACTTTGTGTCTGCGAATAAGAGTCCAGACAGTTGGTAAGACAGTTGGCAAGACAGTAGACAAACTAGTAAAAAATTTATATTTTATGAAGAAAATCTTTGTTAAAACCACGAGCACGACAATTTATTGCAAATTTCCAATAATTTCTATTAAATTCTATTAAATCATCTTCTGTCATTTAATATGCAAAATATCATTAAACTGTCCTGGCTACTATCCCGCTGTCTACAAAAAAGGTAAAACAGTAGAGCCGACAGTAGCAAAAGTGACTGTGTGTGGGTAAAAATGTGTAAATGTGTTGCAGCTGTCTTAAAAGTACTGTCTCGTGCAACCCCCGTGTGATGGAGTCCATTTTGTAGTTTTCAACTATTGAAGTCGTAGATCTATTGTACGTAAGATATTAACATTTCCATATGTTTAGTTGCAAGAAATTTTCTTTGCACCAGATGGTGATTGAGTTTAAATCGTCTTGAAGAAGTTGGCATTCAATCTGCGACCTGATTGCACGAAACAGTTTAAGATCGTCTGCGAAAGGAAGTCATTTAGAATGTTTCACTACAAGATGGTATAAATTTAGTGTAAATTTATAAATATTAAAAACAATAACGATTCAAGGTGGCTTCTCTGTGGGACACCTGAAGTTGGCTTGATCGGGCTGGATGTTGTATCGTGGATTTTGACAAGTTATAGTCCATTATCTAAGTAGGATCTGATCCAACTGAGCAATTTGGAATGAAAACCAATTGAGGAGAGTTTTGATACCAGATTATAAAAAATAAATTATAAAAGTTTGAGAAAAGAACAAGTTTGGTGAATGTAGATTTAACACTAAAAAACCATGTTGGTACGGAGATATAATGGTTTTAACAAAAAAAAATTTTTTTCGTTTATGAATTCCTCAAACAATTTAGGTAAAGTGGCGAGTTTGCAAATCGGTCTATAGTCATGCTTTAGGCCTGATCTAATTTCTAGAGTTTTTCACATAAAGTTAGTGTTTCTTGGATGATATAAATATTAAAACCGTTTTAGAAAAATTTAGAAACTAATTTTTTTTAAAGAAAGTAGTAGGCAGCTCATCCTCGTCGGTTTTACAACTTCTAATACAGTTTACAGAGAAATCTTTTAAGAAAAAGTAATACTGTCCTAATGAATACCAAAAAATAAAACTAGATATGTTTGATTTTGGCGTATTAACGCCACACGGATTTACTAGTACAAACTAAATTGCCAAATTTTAGCCTTATACGATCCAAACCGACTGAAATATAAAATTTTTGTTGATTTGAGGGCGTTAAAAGGGGGTGTGGCATATCCTAAACCAACTCGTTTTTAAAACGAATCGACTGCCAACATTTCAGGTCAATCGGTCCGGTAGTTTTGGAGTCTATAGGCATCACACACACATACAGACAGACAGACAGTGTTTTGCTTTTTATATATATAGATTTCAATAAAAATGTGGCTTTGTACTTAGAAATATAAACATAAATCGCCTCACTCTCTATGGAAAAAAAAAATTGTCCGGGTCAACCCCTCAAAATAAAATTTGATTTATGTTATGATGATTCCCCAAATATTTCGGCTCTATCGATAGCCGTCAGTTAGCTAGATAATTTTTTTGCCATGATATTTTTAGTAAAAAAAATTGTCACAAATAATGGAAATCGAAGAATTACAGAGTTCTGCATCAAAATTTTACGGAAATTTGTTCTAAAATAAGAGATATTCAGTCTTCTGCAGTGATTTTGAATTTTTTTTTTTTGCAATTTTTAATAAAATATGTAGGGGGAAAGGGCTGGGTTGTGAACCATTACTTATTTTTCTTTCCCTAATTGACATATCGCCAATCTTTCAACTGTCAAGTTTGTCTTTTGACATGACTCAGTTTTTTTAGTTTCACCTAAATGTACAGAAGTATTGCTTGTGGCAGATAGACATCGTGTTTGAAAATCGATTACAAAAACTTTTTGATTTCTTTTCAAAGTGCTATCCAAGTCAGTGAAGTTATTTCAAAAAGGTGAGTGTAATGCATATTTATTTAGTGTATTGATTCTATTTTACGTTCCAATATTTAGTTATGTCGAAATATGATGGCAAGAGTAATTTTTTTTACGTTTCCAAAATGGTGTAATGGTTTGGGTGTGACCGTGGTGATTAGACTGGATTTGTACTAGAACTGTCAAATAGCGTCAGGAAACCCCAGTTTTTTGTCGCTACCACCCCATTACACTATTACAAGCAGCCACCTCAAAGAAACCATGGGAACATGGCCGAAGGAGCTGGCTTCTCTAAATAAAATGGATGATCTAAAGCAGAAAAAACAGCAGCTAAGTTAAAACCACCATCAAAAGCAGCACCGAGAAAGGCACAACCAGCACCACCCAAGCGCCCCGAGGCAAAAAAACTATTAAAACAATCTGATGAGGACATTGATTTTTGCACCATTTGTTTGAGGTTTACTGGCCTAAATGACTGACCACTGATCCCCAAAAACTCTATCGGATGCAACATATGTAGCCGGTTTGTATATTTGAAGTGCGTCAATATCGAAACGCGTTCGTATTTCACATGCAAACATTGCGACACAGATTTGGATGAACATGAAGAAAATAATGACTGAACACATCCGTTCATTACGATTTTTTTAGCCAAAGTGGCGGCATAATAACTTGTTTTTTCTCTTGAAGCCTTCAGAATAAATAACATTTCAACTTATTATAAAACATCGTGTTTTACATCGTATTTTCTTACTTTTATTGGGATTTGAAAGATGGTTTACAACCCAGCCACTTTTTTGGAAGAACCAAAAATCACTTCCTTAGAAAATTGGGCGTAGAAAGTTAAATTTTAATCAAAACGCTAATCTATCTGAAAATAAAAGTTGCAATTTACGTTCACCTTTCCAACGGTATCTTGGATTATTCGATATCTTTATTCTGTCTATAAATTTTCTGCACTTTTCTCTATAACTCCTCCATCTTTCGCCTGAGTTACCATTACGAGGTATAATTGGAAAGGTGCTGACTGCTGCTTCTCATTCCTGTTACTTATTCAATTTACACTATTTATGAAAACTTTTTTACTAAAAATATCATGGGAAACAATTATCCATACAAAACGCTATTTTTAAAAGTTTTTCGAACCATTCTAACTAACTGACGGCTATCGCTAGAGCCGAAATATTTGGGGAATCATCATAACATAAATCAAAGTTTATTTTGAGGGGGTGACCCGGACAACTTATTTTTGTGAGGCGCCTTAATAAACATACTGACAAATTTATTATTGTATCTTATTTATCCTCAAATAAATGTAAAATTAAAATTACTATAATTATAACACTTACCTAAGAAATGAAGTCGATCCCGCGCCATTGATAGATTAGTTTGCATTTTATCATGCAAGCGCTGTGCTCTATCCCAGACATCTCCACGACCACTCCAACAATCAACTGCAATTCCATCCTCAAGCTCCTTGATGCCTTTGCGGTATAATTCAATCGCCAGTTCTTTGTGGCCTATCAATTGATTATATTTAAAGTTCAAGCATTATTATAACGGCATCAAATTCCGCCTTATTAAGTCTATTTGCTATTTAAAATCGCTAAAAATTGCAAAATTTTTATTTCAGTTCTAATGGAAAGTAAATGACAATTCTGTGCCGATAAGCAATAACAGCTTAACTGCATGTTTATGTAAAACGAACCGAAGGCTAAACGTCGTTAAAGAAGCGAGCAACAATATTTTTTGATATGGAAAAATGTATTGCTTACAGTGTCTCGCAACACGTTTCGTTTTACATAAATACGCAGCAAGACTGAATTTAAAGTTTCGAGAAATCTGGCTTCAAAGTTTTCATTCGCCATATGAAAGGGTCTTTTGTTTTTGTGTCACCACTGTGGGGCTAAGGTCATACTAGAAGCTCCAGATTTAGTGTGTTTAGAATGCTATATGCGTGGAACACAGCTACATCAATAACTCAGTTCTGTCTTAACCCATTTCCGGCGGCTACTTAACTACCAGGCCAAAATCTATGAAACTTCGTCCAGAGTCTACATATAGCCCTAAACTTTATCTGGCAAAATTTAAAATTTTTACCTCCACAGGTAAGGGCTGGGTGGACTGATGCATTTTTGCACCACTTGCTGCATCACATACCTTCACAGCCGTACCTGCCCATTTTAAAACAGCAAACGGGCTCTAAATTTATTTTAACATAAAACTTAAAACTTATAATAGTTACTATTGAAAAGCAACTTTCGATATTGCGAATTGAAATTTTTCCGGAATTTTCAAAAATCAAAAAAAAAAACGCCAAATATTGAGACGCGCCGTGGGCGTAAATCCAAGTAAACGACTTAATCGACTCAAACTAAAATTAATGTATATTGTCAAAGGTCCATACTAACATAATCCCTACAGTGCCAGGTAATATCACTTTCATCAGGTAAATATCAAGTAAACTAATATCAGGTAAAACACTTTCTCACCTGGAGAACATTCTAAAGTTACTGGTGCAAAAATGCACCAATAGCTGAAAATGGATTAAGTCAATTTAAGCTTTCATTGCTTATTTACACAGAATTCTAAAATTTGATATTGTAAATAAACTAATTTAAACAACAGAATTATTTTCGAAATTTTGCCTAGGCAAACGAATTTCAATTATCTCTTACCGCTTTATTTTGTATAGTTCAAATGCACACCAACGACAAGCAAGACACTAAAAGCAATACTTTTTCCTATAAGAAATTCTGTTCTCGTGTCTTGCTTGTCGTTGGTGTGCATTTTCGTGATACAAAATGAGGCGGTTAAACTCGCTTTTTGTCAACTATATGCAAGTTCAAAACTCGTTTAAACTAACATGTTCTCGTGATTTGAGAAAACTGCAATGAAAAAATGCATCTTTAGCGTCAGGATCATCTTTTTGATACTTGGTCTTTTCTTGTGCAATTTGTTGTGCAGTTCAAGGTTCATTTATAAATGAGCCTTGGTGCAGTTGTATTTTCATCTTAATGAAAATTGCAATTACGGATTATATTACACTCACTCTTGAGTGTAATAAAAAATAAAATATAAAATTAACTCTGACATTGACTTCTTTTAATGGTACTAATGAGGGTGATTCATTTCTATCGGATCTATTTCAATTTTACGTCTTAAGCCACATAATAGCTTACCTTCGTTTTCTTCATCAATTTTTAAAGCTTTCGAAATATATTCAAAAGCACGACGATGATGATGCTTTTGCTTGGCTAAAAGTGGATCCCCTGGTCCAGGTGAGGATAGAGCAGCTTTGTGCGACATTTCCAACTTCGGCTTGTGCTTGTTGTGCTTGTTGCCTAAAGGACAGTCTGTGGTAATACCGCCAACAGTACTTGTCAGTGGATACGTTACTAACGAGCTGTTTGGTTGAGCAAGAAGTGTCTTATCTTTGTGCTGGCTTTGATTAGCTCCCACAACGATTTCAATGTTGCACTCACGCCTGTTCGGACGATAGATAACTCTGGTACTAGCGCCGTATAAATAACGAAATATGCAAAACAGCTGATAGATCAGAGAGCGCAAAATGTTGAAGAGGAATATAATGGGAAATGAAACAATATAAAGATTTTGCTTGTGTACTGATCCACTTGCTGAACTGCCAACGTCGTTACTATCGTCGTAATCTTCGTCTGGTGACAAACGCCGGCTGGAAGTGGCTACAGTGTCATTTTCATCTATCAAAGCCACACTGCATGTGCTTGATGATTTGCGATGAGTTCTTGAAGAACTGGACTTTTGCTTAATTGGCGATTTGCTGCTGCTATTGCTGCTACTTGCGTTTCCGGATGAGGATTGATTTGTAAAACTCTTATTTCGTACCATCGGAAATTGGTTGGGTTTTGCAATTTTGTTGGGTAGTAAGCTTTTAGCAAACACCCAGTGTTTTTAAATTCCAAACAATTGCCTCGTACTATACAACAGATATTTTAATTGTTTAATATTTTAAATTTGTAGCTATAAAGCTTATAATAATATAAATTAGTTTTTTATCCACTAAATCACGCTGCTCATACACGATAGACAAATATTTTAGTGGTATTCCGATACTTCTGTTTCAACCCCTATTTATTGACAAAATTTTTTTACAATATATAACAAATTTTAGAGTAACCAGATTGCAAAAATCAGTCATCCCAAATTTAAGGTCTAAGACAATTCTCATTTATAAGGTTGTGGCCAGTGATGTGCGGCGTAGACAACTTGACGTCAACAAAACTATTGTCGACGGTGTCGACAATGTCGTGTAGACAATTGCTTTTAACGACGTGTAGATAACTAATGTAAGAGGCTGCATGTTTATTGTGATATTTAATCAAATTGAGTCCAAGTACGGAGTATTCCTTATTTTTATGCCTTCTGGCCATGGTTTTTGTTTGTTTAATTGTAAAATTTGTTAGTTTGTGTTAGTTAAACTAATTTTAAAAAGAATTTAAGAATCAGCATAATCTAAATAGAATTTGCATTTTCGCAGTGTTGCATTTTGTTGACATTGTTTACACAATTCTCGACATTGTCTACATTGTCGACACTTTCTACATTATCGACACCAAAATGTCGACAATTAAAGACGACGCGTCGAGGAACATCACTGGTTGTGGCATAGCAGAATTACCCAGGTAGTGTTGACAGTTTTTATGGAAAACATAAGGTGTCAAAAAATTTACTTAAAACGAGAGCGCTTTCAATAGCCATTGTAAATAATCAGCATCACGCCGCAGGGATCAATCCACCTATGGTGATGAGCTTCCTTTTGAGGCACTGAATAGAAATTAACATCACGAACTGAAAAGCTTTTCGCACAAATCACTCACGATTTTTTTACAACTTCCAAGATTTTAAATTTTCATTTGTTTATTTAAACGCGCAAAAATTCTTTTTTTATGATTTTAGTTTTCGCTTGATTTTTCTTTCTTTTTCGCGATCATTCACTAACAACAGTTTTTGACAGGCCATGTTTTCCTTTTGAAGAGAAAATAAGCAGTTGTCGACGCTACCTGGATAATTCTGCCATGAGTTTGTGGCACTTGAGAGCGAACTCAGTCGAACTGTCAGAATGGACGAAAAGAAATTAAGAAAATTAATGCTTAGATCCATGGCAAAATTAGACAAGATACTGTTTGGGCGGAGAGCCGGTGACCGAAACTGTCAAAACGAAGTTGACATTTCATACAAAATCTGCAACCAACGAGAATGCAATAGGGCTATTCCCGATTACGGGCAAATAGCGTATCATCGTGGCATTTGCAAAATATGATGGCAAATATTTTCAACACATTAACAAAATGTACAGATTTGCATTTGCCCGACTGTGTCAAATTTGCAACACTAAAATCGCATTGCAAACAGTCGAGCATGGGCAAAACTTGTTTGCCAATCAATCAGCTGTCACATTTTAACCAAACGCCGCTAATAAAACAAAATTAACAGACTCTGATATGGAACTGACTGTGATAAATAATGCACTTTGATAAATAGTAATGAAAAACACCACAAATACGGTTCGTGTTGTTTTTTTTTTTCCTCCAAAACAGCTGTGAGTTTTGTTTGCAACAGTGTTCTAAAAAGTGTGCTCACAGTTGATGGCAAATATTTGGTAGGGCATACATTTGCAAAGCTATTTGCCCGTAACTGGGAATAGCCCTAATATGTTATCAAAAATTGGCAAAAATACCAAAATGGCTGAGTCTGACAGTTATGGTCACTAAGAAAGAGAACCCATTAAGTCTTAACACTACCTTGTCTAGTTCTACTATGCTTAGAACAAGGAAAAGCACAGTGACAGTTGGAGCAAAGGCGGGAAAAAGAGTGCTTTTCTCTCAAGTGCCACAACCTTATAAATGAGGCGGACAAATGTATGAAACAAACGGCAGTCAGGCCCGAATTGCAGCCAGATCAAGCATACAATTTTGTGCTGTGATCATAAAAAGTTTTGTTTGGTCAATAATTTTAAATTATTTGCTTTTATTGGGTCTTTTAGTGGTAGTCTTTTGGGTAGTTCACGAACGAACTAGTTCAATTTATGATATAATTATTTGACAAGGTAGCCGTAACAGTTTTTTGGCGAATTGTCAAAAACAGCTAAAGGAGTTGTAGTCTGTTCCTGTTGACTAGCTATGTGCTTATTTTTAACTTTTCTTTGATTCATTAAATTTATTCACGAAGTTTATTGTAATGTTTTTAGTTTGCTGCGATTGACTAGTTATGTTTAAGTCTTTGCTTTTTTTCACATTTCTTTGATTAATTGCATGAACAGCTAATTTTGACAAGTACCCATCGCCGCTCATGAGGAAAAAGACAGTCTTTGCTAAATTTGCTTTTGACAAGACATAATGTAAAGTAACGTAGAAATTCAAAATCCACGTATCTATACGTCACGTTGCATTTCGTTTATTATAACCATTTGTATAAGAAAGCATTGTTCCAAGTGATTATAATAAACGTAACGTAAAGTTTCGTTTATTACTTTAGAGAAGAACCGTTCTCAAAATATCAAGTTTTTGTTTAGCATAAAATAAAAAAGTCGAAAGTAAAAGTAGACAATTGACTTTTTTCGATACTAGAAAGTCGACAATTATCACGCAAAAGTCGATTTTCGACTTATTTCGACTTCGACTTGCACATCCCTATTAGGCAAGTTTAATTTAACTAACTTAAAAATGTCAAAAGCTACTGGAAAATTAAGGACTCTTAAAAAAAACGTAGACCGAATAACTCATACTACGAAACTGAAAACAAATATTCCAGCTGGTTTAGCAGCTGCTGGACCACCTTTGGGTCCAATGCTTGGACAGGTATCTGTTTTATTTTTATCTCATAAATGTTACGCAAACTTTACTTTTATCAGCGTGCTATAAACATTGGTACATTTTGCAAGGATTTTAATGCTCGAACAGCTGAAGTCAAAGAGGGTATCCCACTGCCGTGTCGAATATCCGTAAACAGTGACCGAAGCTATGAACTAGTAATTCATTCTCCACCGGCTACATACTTCCTTAAACAGGCTGCCGGCATTCAAAAGGGGGCAATGTGTCCGGGCAAAGAAATCGCAGGCAAGATTACACTTAAGCATTTGTATGAAATAGCTGCCATAAAAATACAGGATCCAACGTGTGCTCTTTTAACAATGCAGGTAAGCTTAAAATTTAATCCAGTATATTTCCAGACTGTTACAGTCCTTTAAGCTTAAAAATAATATTATTTAAGAACTTTTTACGAGCACAGTGACTAAATTACACAATCATTTAATTCAAGTAAAATAATGATTCGAGTAAAGTTCAAGTCCCATTTTTTACTGTCCACAAATTTACGGTTAAACCTTGCATTTGTGAATAAGAGCTTTGAAGAGGAATAAAGAAGGAATAATAAGTCTTAATCAGATCTTACGAATGCCCTTAATTGCATGTGACGTTTTTAGTTTTCATATTTCTGTACTCCGTTTCTTTATAGCAAATGTGTGAAATGCTAGTCGGTATAGCCCGCACGTGTGGCATTAAAATAGTGCGTGAACTGGATGCCTCAGAATATGCCAAGTTCCTGGAAGAACGCCGAGCTATAGTTGAAGAACAACGTAAAGAATTACAAGAAAAACGAGACGCAAAAATGTTACGTACAGCTTGAATGCTTTATTAATTTGTTTTTTTATATCAAATATGTTACACCTTATTTATTTAAGAAGCTATTAAAATCGATGATTTAATTAAAACTAATCAAAACTGAATTTTTTTCGATCCTTTGCAGTATTCTTCTTACGCTTTTTCTCCAAATGCTTAGATAAATTGCCAATTTTCTTAAGATCTTCAAACTTTTTAACCAATTCCTTTGCTCTGCGTTCCTCTGCACAATAAAAACGAGATAATTTATTATTTTCATAAAAGATTGACAATAAAACATACTTTTGGTTGTATAATGTGGAGTTTTTCCATCAGATAATACTTTATTTATTTCCATTTGCTCTTGTTTGAGCATTGATTGTTTTTCGTGCCAATTTTGTTCTTCAACATTTTTATTGATAAGGCGTTGCATTGAAAATTTGATCCGTCTTTTCTCTTCTTCGTCTTCTGTGCCGTGTAATTGTTTTTTCAGTTGAGCTACTTCCTTATTTCGAACATTTCTTAAAAATTTGTAATTTTCTTTAAAGTTTTTGGGGTCGTAGGATCCAGCTCTTTCATCAAATCTTGGGTCACGTAGTGTTGGCTGAAACTTTTTCTGGAATTCTTGCTCACTTCCAAGAAACGGAACTTGCCGCTTTGATGACTGTTCGCGTGGTCTATTTTTGTTAAGGCGTTTAAATAGCTGCTTGTCTTTTGTGGTACTGTTTAGTTTTTTTTCTGCTCCAAAAACAGCTTCTTTATAAACTTTCGCTCCCAACTCTTCTTTAAGTTGCATCAATTCTTCAAAGCTCATGGTGCTGAGATCTTCACGAATTCCTTGCTATCAGATATTTTTACAAAAAAATATATAAAATAATACTATATGCACAACATTAAACCTTTTGGACAGCATCATTCTCCTCACCAGTACTCAGATCGTCAGATGAAGAAGACATCGCCTAAATATTTGTAGTTTCTACAATGTTTATGTTGCAAGTTTATTTTATTTTTGAGCATGTGTTTGGAGTTCGCAGCCGACTAGAACTAGGGATGTGCACATTGAAAGTCGACTTTTGCTTGAGTCGATTTTTGGCAATCGACTTTCTGATATTGAAAAAAGTCGAAAGTCGACTTTTACTTTCGACTTTTTATAACGCTAATTTGAGAACTGTCTTCTCTGAACTAATAAACTAAATACAGGGTCCGCCATCTAACGTTTTTTTTAACTAGTGCTTATTTCGTGAATGGTAACACTTAGCTCATGTCTGATTTGACAGATGATTAGTTTTATTCTTCTGCTGAACGAATATGGTTGTGTATGCGCTTGAACAACGCTGGGAAATATTGCGACATTACTTTGAAAATCATGGTAATGTTGCAGAATGTGTGTGAAAATTGCGTACGGATTTTGGAAGAAGAGAAGCACCGTCAGCTCCGTATGTTCGTTATCTTGTGAAAAAAGTGAAAGAAACTGGCATCCTCATCGATAAACCAAAGCGTGAAAAGCCAAAAGCAGTGCGTACACCCGAGAATATTGCTGCTGTGGCAGAAAGTGTGCGTGAAGGGCCATCAACATCAATTCACCGTCGTTCTCAACAATTAAACATTTCGGAGACATCATTGAGACGAATTTTGCATAAAGACCTTGGTATGACGCCATACAAAGTCCAATTGGTTCAGGAGTTGAAGCCAACTGACCATCCAATGCGTTTTCGCTTCGCTAAGTGGGTCTGCGATCGACTTACAGAAGATGCCGATATTGCCAAAAAAAATCATCTTTTCAGATGAAGCTCATTTTGATCTTGGTGGGTATGTAAACAAGCAAAATTGTCGCATTTGGGGCACAGAAAACCCGCCCGCATACATTGAAAAGCCGCTGCACCCAAAACGAGTCACTGTTTTCTTTGAAAATGAGCAAGGAGTGGCCGTTACAGTCAATGGCGATCGTTATCGGGCCATGTTGCACGAATTTTTGTTCACAAAAATTGAAGAGGAGGATATTGGCAACATTTAGTTTCAACAGGACGGCGCTACGTGCCATACAGCCGAAGCTACACTCGATGTTTTGAGCCCTGTTTTTGAAGATCGCATTATCAGCCGCAGAGCTGATGTCGTTTGGCCACCTCGGAGCTGCGATTTGACACCGTTGGACTATTATTTGTGGGGTGCCCTCAAAGATAAGTGTTACGCCGACAAGCCAGAGACAATTGACGCTTTAAAGGACAATATTCGTGAAGCCATTTGTGAAATACAGCTGCACACAATCGATAATGTGCTTAAAAATTGGACCGATCGTGTAGGCTACTGCATGGCCAGCCGAGGCAGCCATTTGAATGAAATTATTTTTCATTATTAACCGGAAGGATTTTTCAAATAAAAAAAGAAATTTCAGAAAATATCCAGTAGTTTTTTTTATAGAATTTAAAAAAAAAAGTTATTTCGCGGACCCTTTAGCTGTTTAACAGAAAATAAAGCTGCGTTGGCAACTCTTGATTCGATTAATGTAAAATAGTGGTCGGCAAAATTAAAAAAAAAGACTGTACGTGGAAGTGTGACAGCAATAGCATGTCATCTGATTACGTTACACGCGTAAGAAAATGTTAACAGATCGATTCTGTCGCGGTAACGCTAATCTTATAACCGAAGAAATTCACCTTATTGTAACTTTTACACCCTTTTGGTATTCTGCAACTAAGCGTTACCGATTAATATTAGGGGTATTCACGATTCAGTGCACTTGCCTATACAGTTGAGGACTTGTGCACTTTACAAAAACAAATTGTACTTACGTCAAAAATCTGCACAAGTGCTTTTCTACTATTACCTTCAACTTGAGGACTTGAGCAGTTGTGCACTTGTGTGCATTGAAAAATGTTGACAGCTTTGAAATAGTGATGGTGGTGTGTTCACGAAAACTTAACTTCACAACTGCACAAGTCCTCAAGTCCTCAACTGCACAGGCAAGTGCACTGAATCGTGAATAAACCCTATTGTTACCATCTCTTTAGGTGGTAACAAGCAAAACAGCTGGCATTTGTATAGCTTGCAGCTGCTCTGAGTAGCTGCGAACAAAATTAACATAAAACTGCAGCTGTGCTGGTGTAGTTCGTTCTTATTTCCTGCTAAAAAAAGCAAATATTATTTTAAAGTTAGCAAAATTTAGTTAATTTTTTGCACTTAATTCTCTTTTTTACTTTTTTTTTTTGTTTCACCACGCTCTTACACCGAACTGCGAGTGCTTTATTTCAATGAGGTGAGTTTACGACGTTTGACAGCGTTACCGAGTGCACAGAATACCGATTGCTAAGACCGGTAACGAATTTCGGTAACAAGATTACTATTACCGGTAACGCACAGAATCGATCTGTTAATGAAATTGTCAATATTCGAAAAGCAGGTGACAGTTTTTATCAAAATTTATTATTTTTGAGCTTTAAATTTTGTTTTGAAAAAAAAAAACATTACAAAAAACACAAATAAATATCAAGAATACTGGGTAACAATTGTTATTTTGCCAGAATAGGTCTGTTAATACAAATTTATATCCACAATATTCAAACTACGCTCAAATGGATTAATTTTTAATTATAGAAAACAGAGGAATGCTCTGCTTTATGTCAAATTGGCAAGCATTTAAAATGGATGCTTGCCATTGAAATAACAAAAAAATTTACAATATTTAATTGGTAAAACCATACCCTTCTTTAACACTTCTAGATCCTAGGTTCAAAAAGCACGCATTTCAAAATATCCGTGAGTGTTCTCAAGCAATCTTTCACCTTGGTAAGCAGCAGTACATAAATAATTACTGCAAATTACCCCCCCCCCCCCCCATTTAGGTGATTATGTGAATGTCGAGATTAGACATTATGTTTATTGGATGAGGTGATTAAAACAAACAAGGATACTACAAATGATGAAATTGAAGGGGTGCCCACTCAGCTGCGCCTTTATCTGGCTCGCCCAGATGTTGATCGAAAACTTAGTAAAAATCCGCTTGTTGTCTGGAAATGCATGAAAAGTGAGTTTCCTTTTGTTTGGGCCGTTGCAAAAAAATATTTATTAATTGTTGCAACTTCGGTGCCATCCGAAAGGTTATTTTCTCATGCTGGTCTTATACTCAGAAAATAATATTGTTCGTAAATTTTACGAATACTGTTCGTACAGTTGAATACGTTCATTTTTAGGAATTCAACCCTGCACATTTAACGTACCGAACGTTAGCTGCACAAAACTGCATTCGCTAATAACATTCGTCAAGTTTTGTTCACACGGACAACGAAGCAATACGTACATCGAACGTATTTCTGATTTTAGACATTGAAATAGACATTTTTTACATAGTAACGTATGTAAACGTACATATAACGAATAACTGTAACGTATCCTTACGTACTCACAACGCATTAAGCCCGGTTTCCATGTGGTCTTCTAAGATCTCCGACAATCACATCTTCTGCTATAATGAGCGAGATGGATCTATGTTATTCTTGCTATAAAATAATGACATTTGGTTTGTTGTCGTATTTTTTGTAGCTTTTATTTGTTTGCTTAAGAAACTATTTTATTGCATTTGTTTTATCACTAGAATTTAAAAATGTCAGAAAAGTACAACGGGGTCAGTCACAACGATATCAAGAAGTTGTCCACCGCGTCAAGTTTTAAAATTCCCATATTACACGATGCTCGTTTGCTCGGTGTGCACATGGCAGTGCAATATGCTTGTTGTAGTATTCTCCAAAATTTTTCACAGTTTCGCATTGGACGCAACAACAAAATTATCTGCTCGCCGAGCAAACGAGCACCGTATAATATGGGCAAAAGTACACCAACCAGTGCCGGCTCTATAAAACAAGCTTCCAGAGGCCACCACGGCATAACACTAACAAAACGGAATGTATAAAATCGTCAATTTAATAATTAATAAATATTATTTAATAATAGATTTATTAACCAGTTTTTTGTAACTAAAATAATTACATATTGAATACAGCAAACATTCACAAAATTCTAAACAATGAAATTGTTTCGATTTTTTTCTATTTTATTTTGCTTCTATTTTGACATGTTAATGCATCCTTAGAATAATATTAAAATAGTTGTCAGTGATGACAATAGTCCAACAACAAACAACTTAAATGGCTGCCGTATTTATAGCAAGTGATAGATTTTTATAGCGAAAGTTAAAAAAGTTGATCTTTCATGATCTTCTATGATCTCCCAGCATGACATGAGATTGTAGAGGATATCACATGCTATAAAATGCAAAATGTATGTATGTTTCGCACGCTCCTTTATCAATCCCATAAAGAGGCACTAGCATTCTATTTCTTTCCCACTGAAGATGTGATTGTGGGAGATATTAGAAGATCTTAGAAGATTACATGGAAACTGGGCTTTACATTGACACACACGTACGAATTAATAACGTTGTACGAATGAGAATTTATACGTACAGTTTGTTACAAATTAACGTAAGGATACGTACAGATATCGTTGAATGTATACGTACTTGTACGTTTAAGATACGTATTACGTCCAAGCGTTGCGTTTATGAAAAATTGCAAACAATTTTGTACGTACAAGTACGTATTGACAACGAATAACAATTAAGTGCTGCGTTACATTGAACGCACTTGTACGTACATACAAATACCGAGCGCGTGAAATCTGTTGCTGAGTTCAAATTACTTTGTGTTTGTACAGCGTCGGTAAAGCACATGCGTCGGTAAAGTGTGATTTGCAGCCACCAAGTAATTTCTTAATAAAATTATATTATTTAAAATTTATAATATTTAAACAAGTTTATTTAAAAATTATATCTTCAAAATGTTTTGTTTTCTGTGCCAAGAACGTTTTAGTGAAGTTAATTTATTAGTTGTTCATTTAAAGAAAAAAACATCAACTGCACACTAATAGTTCATTTCGATGCTATATTAAAGAATGCGCTCTTCTATTTAAAAATTTGTCAAGCTATAAAAAACATTTGGTTCGAAAACATGGCGTAAATGACAAAAAAAAATCTTTTTAACTTGGTAGTAACTTATGACTAATAATATTTACTTTGTTTAATTTAAGATGCTGCAGCTGTGAAATTGTTGTGGTCAATGCATGCATATTTAATACCTACCCAAAAAATAGCCCAAAAGGACAACAACGGGAAAAAATTCTTAATTAAATACACATTTAAGAGCTCACAGGAATCATTTCTATTTGTTGGGAGCAGTGTGCAAGAACTCGATGACCACATTGCATTTTTGAATACAAAACCTGGAGGAAGCATTCAACCTTTTTTACTTGCTGTTGGTGATAAAAACTTTAAGTGTTTTCAAAGCTTTTATGTTTATCTTGAAGGAGTAAAATTTTCCTTTCACAACTTTTTAAGAGCATTAGATATATGCTTTAAAGCATTTCATCTTTTTAACTTGGAATATCCTCCACCTTGCATCCAGTTTTGGCATTTTGTGGCCAAGCATTTTTATAAATTTGAAAGAAAAAATCTAAAAAATTAAATGCCAAATACAACTTAAATATAAATATGTATTTTTATTAGTATGTTTACTCACATTTGTTTTATTTTAATTTACAGGATTTCAAATTTGATGTACAGCGGATCTCTGGATACGGAATACAAATCAGGTGGGACTCCATGTTAGTTCCAGACTCATTTGCATCGTGCCCACAGACTGATACGTACGTAAAATTAACATATGGTATACGTTTGAATTTCGTATATACGTGTTCTGAACGTGCAGCGTACGTAAATAAAACGTATGCTGTAAAAGTTCCATAAATACGTATTTTAAACGTATGCTGTACGTTAAAATGTTCGTGAATACGTATTTTTAACGTATGCTGTACGTAAAATGTTCGTTAGTACGTATTTTGAACGCGTGGTGTACGTAAAATTCCGTTAATACGCATTATGAACGTATGCTGTACGTAAACATTTCATAAATGCGTATTTTGAGTGTACGTTGTACGTAACATTTTCGTAAATACGTATTTTTAACGTATACCGCACGTAAAATGTTCGTAAATACGTATTTTGAACGCGTTATATACGTAAAAGTTTCGTTTATACGTATTCTGAACGTAAGATAAACGTAAACATTTCGTAAATACGTATTTTTAAAGTATGATGTAGTACGTAAAATATTCGTAAATACGTTAGCAAAACGAACATAGTACGCAAAACTAACGTATGGTGTACATCATAAAAAGGAGCAGCGCACTTAATAAATTTGTAAATGCGTATGCTAAACGAACAGCGTACGTAAAAAAGTCCCTAAATACGATTTTGTAAATACGTATTCTGAACGAATTGTGTACGTACGAGCAATGTATGGAATATGTTACCGAAAAAATATTCTAAACGAACAAGATCATACAGACAACGAATAGCGTTCGTAGCTGTGTTTGTACAATTTTTAGCTATACGTACATCGGGCATAAAATAAACGTATGTGTATACGTTAAACCAACGTTTTCTTACATGGGACCAATTTCAACGAACGCGTTTGTTGCCTAAACGAACTTATTCGCTGTCATTACGTCCTTTTTTGGTTCAGTGTAGCGAACCAATTGCGAAACAGGCTTTCGCCTGAACATCTTAACATGTTGATTTTTCTACACTCAGTTGCTTTAAATGTGCATTCACTTATGCACAAATATATCGAGCTCTAAACGCCGAATTAACGTAAGCGCCACTTTTTCGAAATTAAATGGAAAACGATAGTACGAAAAGAAAGTCAACTCCAAAAATATCACATCTCTACGTTAAACAGTTCTAAAGTGATCTCTAATACAAAAATAAAATTTACATATACCGCTTATGCAAAAAAAAAACAACAAGGAAAATGTTTTTCTTGTAAAATTTGGTTTATAACGCTTACGTTAATTCGGCGGTTAGAGCATGAGATTCAGCCCAATTATGAATAATTTTTTATGGGGAATCGGAAAAGGGAGTTTTAATTTTTAAGATAGCAGATAGAGACATAACATTTTTTTTTACTTTCATAAATATTGACGGTTGATGAAGAAATTTGAACAAATAATGTCCAAACTGTTCTTAATTTTTATCTTGAAAATTAACTCTCCTTTTTCCGATTGCCCAGGAAAAATTATTCATAAGAAGTCTGATTTGTTTTTTTTTTATTTTATTTATTTACTGCAGTACCATGTTTTTGTTTATTTTTTAACAACAAAAACATTTTTTATATTGAATTATTTGCTTCTAAATTGCCCTACAATAGCATTTCTCCTCCCTCTTTTTCAACAACGCGAAGCTTTCTGGAAGGGAATTTGGCGCACTTATGCAGGTTTCATACTATCGGAACAGGCCTCTCTATTGCTTATTTGTAGAAGCACGTTAGAAGCAACTTAACGAAGGACGTCAGAAGTAACTAATCGAGGCTGGGCAGAAGCACGTCAAAAGCAACTAATCGAACTTTGTCAGAAGCACGTCAGAAGCAACTTATCGAAATTTAACAAAGCACTCCAGAAGCAACTTAGCGAAGCTAGCTGAGCCTCGCTTACTCTTCGCCAAGACACCTTAACGAGGTCGAAAAAATAACAAAGGGTAGAAGTTGTAACATTTATATTTTTGCTTTCTTTTTTTTTTTTATTTAAAACCGTAAAATATAATTACATATAATATATACTGATAACCATGGCTGGGGTATGCGGCATTTTGGTTATATTTAACAAAATGGGCCATAACTCTGCTTTGGAACTGTTAAAAATTGGCAATCCATCCATGTTTACATTAATCGAAATCATTTTGGATTCATTTGAGTTCCGAAATAGGCCTCGTAAGCAATTCTCCAGACCGTGGTGCTAATATTGACCATCTTCATGAATATTCGCAAAAACAACGTTTGGTGGAGTCGTCAAAAGTGTTCGTGGATCTTGTGGCAATTTGTTTCCTGTGTTGTTCATCAACGCCAAAAGATCCTTTAATACCATGTGAGCTATTTGATGATGTATCTCCCATTTCATCAAACTAGAACATAATTTGGTGTGTTTCTCTAGATTTGTTTCTTCTGTGCGCAACAATTTTTCGTCATCGACGCATTCCATTGCATTATTGTCACAGGTGGCAGCATTATTACTATCTATAGTACGTAGACTATATTAATTAAGTTATGCACACGTTTAATTGAACCGCAGGCGAAATACAAAAATGAATAATTGCATTTACTTACCAACTGCTGCTGGATCTGATGGATAACATATATTTATGATAGCGATGGCGCCGGTTGCTACTGGTGGCACCTTGCAAAACCATTTGATTCTTCTGGCTATTATTGGGATATATTCTTTGAGCAGATTTTGTCAGCAAATGCTTGCGTTTGTTGCCACCGTAGACGCAAATTTCCGCAGTCGTTGAAAAATAGCTTGTAGCCATCGCTAGAGCCCAGTAGTAGATGGTTTGGGGTAATAGCATCATCATCTTCGTGTTCAATTGAGACGAATGTTAGCGGTCGAGAGTTTATTATTGACTCTATTTCGCACAGCGCACTTTTGAATGTCTCGTCGTTGAAATTCGAAGTAGGGTACAGGCTGTAGAGAATGTTTTTTCCTGATCGTATTAGCCGCTCCCAAGCCCCGCCCATGTGCGGTGCTCCCAGTGGATTAAATTTCCATTTAGTTTTATCGAATTTGGATGATATAGTTGTAAAATCAATTTGCTCACCTCTTCGCTGAGGATTATCTCAGCTGCTTTGAAGTTTGTGCCATTGTCTGTGTATACCTCTCGAGGGGTTCCACGCCTAGCCACAAAATTTCTAATGCACATGATGCATGAACTGGTATCTAGGCTATGTGCGACTTCGATGTGAATCGCTTGCATTGTGAGATACGTGAAAACCACTCCCCATCGTTTTTCGCGACGTCTTCCAACTGTGAATTCATGGGACCAAAGTAGTCTATGCCCACAAAAGTGAACGGCCGTTCGAATGCGCCTAGGCGAGCAGCCAGCAGGGGCGCCATTTGGGGTGGCTGTGGTACGGCAGCTTTGTTTTTGCACATTTGACATGCGCTACGTACTTTCTTGCATAAAACGCGCAAGCGAGGAATGTGGTATTGACCAGCTATTGCGTTGATCACAGCTTCATGGAACTGGTGATGAAGTCTTCGTGAATGAGCGCATTATAAGAAATGTAATCTGGTGGCCGGCTGGTAGCACGATTTGATCTTCATAATTGTTTAGGCGCGTCGCTCGGCTACGACTTCGAATGACACCAAAACTATCTAGGTAAACATCCAAAGTATAAAGCTTACTTGATTTCCCAACGTATTCTCCTTGTTTCAGATTGAAGATTTCGTGAACAAATTCGCTGCGTTGTGCTTCTTTTATGATGAATCGCTGTGCTTGTAGAATCATTTTGTGCGTGATTGCGTATTGATATTCTGCTTTCTCATGTGCGGCTTTCAGTTTCTTTCAGTTTCTCAGTGAAACTTTGGACTTAGCCGCTACCAGAGTGACAGTGACACAATCGCCGAGTTGTACGCGCAGATAGCTGACTGCGCAGTAGGCATATTCTCCCGCGTCAACGAATGTGTGGAGCTCTATTTTCTCGGCATCTCGGAGTATTGGAGAATAACACCGTGAGACCTCAGCATTTTTGATGAGTGGCAGAGTCGCTTTCCACTGGGACCATTTTGCATTTAGAGAATCGGTTAGCGGATCATCCCAACCCGTGCATGAACGCCAAGCGTCATGAAGTACGATTTTCAAGCCGATCGTATGGCATGACAGGAACCCCAATGGGTCAAAGATCGACATAAGAACTTGAAGGCACTCTCGTTTAGTTGGAACAAGATCCTCGTCAATCACGTTGCGGCGCAGACATGCAAATCTGCAAATATACTTAAAAACGTCATTAACCGGTTCCCAATACATACCTAAGACCTTTTCGGTTGCGCCCCATTGCTTGGCATCTTGAGGTGTCTTGGCGACATCAGGCAACTGCAGAAAGACATTGGCAGAGTTAGCTGCCCAATTCCTTATATGGAAGCCAGCGGCGGCATGAAATGACGCCACTTGTTTAGCTAAATCTTCTGCGCCTTCTTCAGTATCTTCGCTTTCGATAAAGTCATCGACATAGTGATGCTTCTGGATTGATTCCACCGCGCGTGAAAATTGTGATTGGAAGGTTTCTCCATTCGTATCGCGCAGGTAATAGGCAATACAAGGTGCGCAGCTTATGCCAAAGGTAAGAGCGCGATAACGTATGTGCTTGGCTTATGCAATTAGTCATTTTTGTCCCACCACAAGAACCGTTGAGCGTGCATATCGCTTTCTCGTACATTGATTCGGTGGAACATCTCAGCTATGTCGCCACAAATTGCCAATTTACCTATGCGAAAGGCCAAGAGAACGTCAACCAGTGGATTCAGTAAGTCAGAGCCGCTGTGCATAAAATCGTTTAATGATGCTACATTAGATTTAGCGGCGGCGTCCCAAACTAAGCGTATTTTGTTAGGCTTGTGGGGATTTAATGCTATAAAAATTGGTAGATACCACACTTTGTCAACAGGAAGCGCTAATTCAGCAGCGCTCAACATCTTGGCGTTCCCTTTATCGATGAGATTGCTGATTTGAGACTGCATGCTCTGCTGAAATGATGGGTCTTTGACGAATTTTTTATGAAGACACATCAGTCGACGAAAGGCAGTATAATAACTTTCAGGCAACTGTGATTCGTTATTTTTCCACAGTAAGCCAACTTCGTATCGTCCGTCTATCTTTTTGCATGTTGCGTTTAGCGTTTTCATAGCATTGCTGTCTGCTGCAGATAGTATCGCAGACGGGGTAGGCGATTCAATGTAAAAATAATTTTTCACAAATTCGTGCAGTTCTTCGTAGCGTTTTTGACAAATGCAAGTATGTATATGCGGCCTATGCTCGTCTGAACCGTTTACGCTACCTCCTTGTATAGCCCATCTAAGGCGGGTTTTTGTTGCTTGCCGCCAACTACCTTCACGAATTTTAAGTGGAACCGCTAGCTTCCAGTTGATAGCACCAATCAAAATTATCTGGCAAGCGTTGCGATAAGACTTTATCGGCAAGTCGGCCAGATATGAAAACTTTTTAGCGATTTCAGGCATGTCAATCGTTTGATATGGCAAGTCCAAACTTTCCACAGTGTGAACATCTGAAAGCACAAACTTTGTGCTATTGAGAATGCTAGATACTTGCAACGTAGCTCTGACAGCTGTTCTCAACCCGAGTAGTGCCACCTGTCCATTGTAGGCATAGAGGATCAGGCACGCCATCCAAATGCAAACTGTAAAATAAGTTTTGTTCAATCAAAGTGACGGATGATCCCTCGTCTAGAAAAGCAAATGTATTAATAATGGTATTTTTGGCATAAAGGCGGATTGGCAATGTGCGAAAAAATGGTTTTTCTTCATCGCAATCATTGTGTGCATTGGTTTGAGCGCTCTGCTGCTGATTTTCTATTTCATTTGTACTTACAGTTTTTGTTGCTGGTTGACTTACAACGTTGGCACATTGCGCTTTGGCTTTATGGAGCAGAGGATGGTGCTTAAACTTACAGCCCGATATGCCGCATTCTTTGTCGAAGTTACATCTTCGTTTATGCTGATTTAGGCACTGGCGGCACAAATTGTTCGTTCTTATGATGTTCCACTTTTCATTCGATGATAATTTTTTAAAGTTATCGCACTGCTGTATTTTATGAGAGTCAACTTGCATACGACACACATTTTGCTTGCATTGATGTTAGAATGGTTATTTGCCTGAGTATGCGTATTCACAGCGGACCCTCATTTGCCAAAGGTTGGTGTCACAACTTTACTCGCAGCTTCTGCTATTTGATAGAGCCATACACTAAACGCTTTTACAATTAGAATGCGCTCGTCTCTCAGTTGCATTGCACAGTTCAGTTTGTGTTGGTTTGACAATTTATCTACCAGCTCTTTTACCAATATCGGATTATTCAAGTGTGGCTGTAGTCCACATGACTCCATGGTTGCACATATGTTTTGTACGCTGAGCGCAAATTCGATGATTGATTCAAGCTTATCTTTTGGGCATGGCATACTCTTTGCTTTATTTATTGCGCGTTCCAACATATGCTCTGACTTGCCGAAGCACATGCGAAGTGTTTAAATAATATCGGGCACAAGCGCAGGCAATAGCAATTTGCTTTTCACTAGATCTCGTGCCTTACCCTTAAGACAGCTTTGAAGACGCATCAAATTTTCTGCATCTGAAAATCCGGCCATTGCTGTTGTATTCTGGAAGCTGTTGATAAAAACTGGCCACTCATCTGGGTCTCCATTGAATGAAGGTAGTTGCAAGCTGTGCTGGTGTAGGGCCGAATTGAGGGACACTAAATGTTGGCGCATAAACTTGTGCGCTGCCTGGAGGTGGCATTTGTATGTGTGCAGTACTACCTTGATGATTGTAATTTAAATCACATATATTTGTTTGTTCCGCAGGTTGTCCACTTGTGACAATATTTTATACTTGCGATCTAAAAAATCTTGCTGAATTTTTCGTTCCTCCTCTAATCGCTCGAGCTGCAACATTTTTTGCCTTTGCGTAATTTCATAATTGCTTTGCACAATTGTTGTTGTATGTTGTGTGATTGCATTTACTTGCATTTGTTACTGTTGAGAATTACTTTACTACTTACTTAGTTGGCGTTACAACCGTATGTCGGTCTTGGCTTCATCTAAGAATTTGCGCCAGCTATTTCTGTCTATCGCTTGCTGGCGCCAGTTGGAAATTCCAAGCTTCGTCGGGTTGTCCTCTACTTGGTCTTTCCAACGAAGATGCGGTCGTCCTCTTCTGCGTTGACCGCCGCTGGGTACCGAATCGAATGTTTTCTTTACTGGAGCATCGTCTTTAATGCGCTGAACATGATCAAGCCAGCGAAACTGCTCGATTTTAATGCGCTTGACTATGTCGATGTCAGCGTACAGCTCATACAGTTCATCATTCCATCGTATTCGGTACTCGCCATTGACGCAGATTGGTCCGTAGATCTTACGAAGAATCTTTCTCTCGAATGCTCTTAAAGTCTTTTCATCTAAACTGCTCAGCGTCCAGGTTTGTGATGCATAAAGTAGGACGGGCATGATGAGCGATTTATAGAGCGTGATTTTCGTTCGTCGAGAGAAATCATGAACTGAATAGCTTTTCGCAAAACCCACACAAGATTTTTTTATAACTTTCATGATTTTAACTATTTATTTGTTTATATAAACGCACAAAAATTCTTATTTGGTTTTTATGGTCTCAGTTTTCTACGCATTCTTTCTTTTTCGCTTTCTTTCACTAACAGCTGTTTTTGACAAGCTATGTTTTCCTTTTGAAGAGAACATAAGAAGTTGTCAGCACGACCTGGATAATTTTGCCATGCACTGAACCTTGAATACTCCTATTATAGATAAACATATTAAAGAATCGATAAATCAGTATCATTTGCTAATATTTCCATCTCTATTTTGTGAGTTGGATAATTTCATTTTCGTGTACCAGCAATATAAAAGTGTCATCAACTTGTGCATCGATATTGTAGTAATGCCTCAAATCCGACTTAACAACCAAATAGTGTCCGAAGGCGATTTTGAACTGAAGAACGTAAAAAAGTATATTTTGGAAATTACGGTTCGTACACAATAAATCAAGTCCTGAAATTCACATTAGGGTCTACATTCAGACGATTTTTATATATGTGCACATTTTTTTAGGGTCTTCATTCAGACGATTTTTACCTCCTTCAAAATGGCAAATTTCTTGATCATTCCAATGAACATAATCCAAATCAAGACATCGAATGTATTATTCGCACTCTTGGTGGAAAAGGTGGGTTTGGTTCAATGTTACGAGCAATTGGGGCACAAATAGAAAAAACTACCAACCGAGAAGCCTGTCGTGATCTGAGCGGCAGACGTTTACGTGATATAAATGAGGAGAAACGTCTAAAATCTTGGTTAGAAAAGCAAGCAGACCGAGATAGAGAAGCAGAAGAACGCAAGAAAAAGAAGATTGAAAAACTCCTGCATGTTCCAAAGCACGACTTTAAGGATGAAAAGTATGAAGAAACACGCGCAAATCTAATTGAGAAGGTGAACGATGCTTTCGAACAGGGATATTCGAAGGCTGACAATGAGCTTAAAAATGCGGGTACGAGAAAACGAAAAGCAAGCAGTGTTTCCGACGACACAAAAAGAAGAAAAACTTTGTGGGTTGATGATGCAATTTCCGGCAGTGATGATTCCTCAGACTGCTCAGAGTCCGATAAAAATTGTATTAAGAAAAAAGAATGAAAAAGGAATGACTCCGATTTATAAGTACAAAATAAATATAGCCGAACGTATCTTGCAGTTGTTTAAACTAGCCTATTTATTCATTCATACAATCAAAACTGACGGGTTAAAAACAAACAACACAAATAAATGTTTATTTTAGATTCGGCTCAATCAAACGCAACCACTTTACATTTGGACACAGACACGAATAGAAGATTATAATTTTATAAAACTTTTACGTTATTCAAAATGTTTTTTAAACAAGCGGAGCTATGTCATGAGTAATACGTCATTACTGATTTGTAAACTGTGATGATACCCAAGCAAGTCCCCACTTGAGATTTGTCAGCATGAACTTAAGTGACTTTGTCCACTGTTCTTCCGAATTGAACTGGATTCTGTAAGCATATAAAATTTACAATTTATAAATAAATTTTTTTTAAATATGATTAATGTTTCCAACTTTATTGAATACGAGTTTCCCGTAGATGGGTCTATAATTTTTCCTTTCTCCATTTTGTAAGGAAGTAGAAATTCTGTGTCGCGTTTCTCAACCTCCTGCTGAAATTGTGTTAAACAGTCCAAAAAAGCCACCATTGCTGCATCAAACTTTGTGTCCCAAAAAAACTTAAATCCACCTGTACCATACAAGGGAAGTTCCCGATTTTCTCCCAACACGTCTACGTAAGAATGATTACCAAAGGGAACAATGCGATAGCGCTTAAAAGTAAGGCCAATCTTACGAGCTAGCGCACAAAGCAACAACACAGTTTGACCCCATGCAGCATTTATCTCGGACCAATCAACAGACGCTGAAGGCAGTCGTCCTAGGCGAAAATTATTGATGGTGCCAAAATGACCCGCATGCCAGATGTGAAATGTTATGTTGAATATATTGGCATCTTTTAGCTTTTCAAACTGGTGTTCGGCGAATGCTATTTGACATTCTAAGCTACGCTTATCGTCCTCAGTAAGCATTAGATCTCGTCGATGTTTGGTGTATTCGCGCCAGTAGGATTCTTCTTGCTCGTGCAATTTATCTTTTGCAAATTGTTCGCTTTGGATAGCCTCATTAAGTTCGGTTTCTTCTTCTTTCAGTCTCGACAGCACATGCAAAAGAGTTTGTTCATTTTCCTTTAGCTCAGCCAATTCTTTATCCAGTTCATCAAGTTTTGGAATCGTGTCCTCTTGTTCTAGTTTTTCTAAATAGTTTTTATAATCATTCCATTCACGCTCAACTATTTTGTATTCACGGTCCATTATTTCAAGCATTGAGTCAGCGCACTCTTCGCATAATGGATGGTCGATTTCTGAATTAGATGATAAGCTGTCAAATAATTCGGCTTTGAGCTTGAAAGCAGAGCAGAACTTCTTATAGTTTCTTCCATCAGAGACAAGCATAAATCCAGCACCATTTATGGAGTCTGTTAGACGAAACGGTGGAACTATATGGTCAAAGCTACTGGAATCATGAACATCTATTGTGTTAGCATTCGAAGTATAGATTGGCACTGAAAAACCCAGGCAGCATTGAGTATGCAATTCTGTCTAACAGTTATGTATATATTAAAAACCTACGTGATAGCTCCGCATTGGCATGGACACTTATATTTTCCAAATTCTCATCTAAAAATATTGGCTGCAAGCATCTTTGACAAGCAAAGTTAACGGAAATTTTACCGTCAGCCATAGTTAAAGGATATTTATAAATAATTCTGCAATTTTTAAGCAATACTAGTTTGTTTACAAATTAGGATGACTTTTTAATAAAACTATAAATGGGCGAACGATAATCGATAGTAGTTGCGATTTATCGAAATGTAATCAATCTTTTTGTAGCCAACTGTAGGTTTAGACCATGATTCAATCACATGCAAGTTTTGCAGCTTTTTGACATTAAAGCGCTGATTGTAATAGACAGAACGGGAAGTAGTTAAGTGTCATCGTGGCGGAACAAAACGTTTTCAAACGGATTGGCGTATGAAATTAATAGTAGCATCTGTCAACATAAATTTTTTAATCAAAAAGTTACGGAACGCAGCGCAGAAATAAAAAATCAATAAATCTCATTTACAGGCATGCTACACAGGCCAGTATACTGGCTCTGTAGTTCGAAAAACTCAATACATTCATACTATTTTACAAATACACTCACACTGGATTCACTTTCACGCCACTCTCATCGCTACTGGCAACGAAATTTCAGAGCCAGTGGATTTTGACAGCAGCGGCCAGTGTATGTCAAAAATGGAGAAATCAGTGTTGTTTTTAATTACTTTTGGTGGATTTATTTCGGGTTTTCATCGATTTCGTAAAGGAAGCAACACTGATAGCTTGTTTACAATTAAAAGAAGAAAAAAAAAAAAACAAGTAAAGCACACGCAAACTGCAATTCCAGCGAGAACCTTCGCGTTCGATAGAATTTTTTTTATGAACTATCACGCGCATGTGTAATAGCACCTCTTTTTACTAGCATTAAAGTTCGAAATTTTTCGAATCACTTGAATAGTACACGTATTCTTTCGCACTTTCACTGTCACAGGCCTGTGTAACCGGCCTGTAAAACTTCGCCATCCATAGCTGTGGATATAGCCTGAAGTACAATAGAGCGAGAGTGTGATGCGAGAATGCGATGCGATTGTATAACGAAATCTCGCTCGCATTGCCCTTGCATATAATGTACAATGAGAAATGTCAGTTTTGAAGGCACCAGAGTTGCGTCGGATATAAATAATATTTTGCTGAGTAGTGCCTAAAATGTAAAGAAAAATAATATACGCGAAGATTAAGTTGCTGGCTTGGCCGGATATTTAGCTCGGAATGAACTAAGAAAGCGTCGAAACCAGCGAGCAAGAAGATAGTGGGTCCGACCCATCTATCAAGACCGGGATTATTGCGTTTGGTTCTTCCTTTTTAGCAACACCTTCTCGGAAATGTTTTATTTAGTTATATTGAAATAAATGTATCAGTTTAGGACTATTTTAATATATTTTATTATTTTAATCTGAGTTTTTGAAGAAAATTGTTAAATAATCAAATTGTTTATTATTTTTCAATAGAATTTTTATGACAGCTGGTCATCGCATGCGTCATTTTTGAAATTTTCGAAAATGCCTCGCACCGCACAAGCGCATCGCAAAGCATTGTAAATTGCTACATAAAAACTCTGCTTATGAAAATCCTCTGACAGCTCGTGCGAGATTTTTACGTTGTCTCGCAACGCACTCTCGCTCTATTGTACTTCAGGCTTATATTTGGATGCACATTAACCCGAAACACCCTGTTGTTGCCAAATGGCAACGCAAGCACAAAGACTTAACATGTGCTTATTTTAGTTTAAACCATTTTATATTTGGGTTAACAGGTCATTCTGAAAATTAAAAAAATAAATTTTCTTAGGGTCCCAGGGCCCAATTATAATAAACGTAACGTAATGTTGTCAAATGTCACCGTGACGGGACTCAATGTAAGAAAACGTTATAGCAAATGTAACAGGCAGTAGCCAGGCTGTTATTTGTCGTAAATAATTGCACGTTCCCGTACATGTTATATAAAAACTTCGTCATTCATAACTGTGGATGTATAGAACTGTCACATTAATAATGAAAACTAAACAAAAAATGTAGTTTCAAAAATACAAATAGCAAACTTATCGAATCTAAACTCAATGTTTAAATGTTTTTGTCAAAACGTTTTGTAAAGTAATGAAGAAATCCAAATTGCACGGATCTATACGTGTAGCTTCGTGATTTCTTCGCTTCTCTTTTGGCTTCATCTGACGTAGGTCTTACTTGCTTGCAGTCTCTTTCAACACTGAACTTATTTTTATTTTATTGCTATGTTGCGTTTTTTGTCGCTACGTAGGAGTTTGCTCTCAATGGCCCGTAGCTTCCTCCGTGCTCATAGCCGATTATAATCACTTGTATATGTTTCCTCCCGGGCTCGTAGTCTTAAGGGGATTTTCGGGAAAGTAAAGCAATAAAAAGCTGATTTATTGTTGAGGGATACAAGAGGTGTTTGATTTCATGAAAATTATTTTTTTTTCTTATTTCTAACCTTGCCTTGTATTGACAATATTAAAAATTATAATAGTAATATTCACTACTTTTGTTAAATCCTGCTAATTTGCTAAACTTAAAGTGGGGTACACATTATCGCTCATGAATGTCAGTCAAGTTAGTATAACTTCTCTTTCATTTTGCTGCATGAGAGCCCGAACAGAACCAAAGCGGATGTCGGGTGGCGGGCCTCTCTCTGCGAAATTCGCTGATAACCCGTCCAGAATTAGAGCGGTGGCGATTGTCGGATCACGGTTGCATTTCATTTTGGGAATGATACAAATTATATTAAATTATGCTTTGAATTCACATGAATGCAACACAGGCACAAAAGCAGAATGTCAGATCATAGTAAAAACTAAGAAAATAACACTGAACGTACCCAATCGTAGCCAACGAAATGTTGTGCACAGAATAGAATTTGTGTTGATAACGGAGATAGAGCTTTATGCTTACAATAATTTGTTACTTTTAACTAAATTAATAGATACAGCCTTTTGCATATAATAATTTGTTTGTTTTTTTACTAATTTGGACTAATATGTTTTACAGCCCTATTCTGGTTGTTAACTTAACAAGAAATAGTTAAGGAGCTCTTGTTAAGCTGCTTGTTATGTTATGTAAATGTTGGTATTCTTAAAAATCATTAACAACATAAAAGCTTAAAAAGCTTTTAAAGTTCACCATGCATGGTGAAAATCGATATGCCTGTTGAAAGAAGAGATGCGGTATATAAACAGATGCTTCGAGTGCAGCTTGTGACTTTGCAAGCGCTTGAAAAATTTGCCACGGCTACTGAAAGATTTCATTATCAACACTTAAAATAAGTAAAAAATTCTTTCATTTTTCAGTTTAATTTATTTAAACTCAATATTATATTAAAATTTGTATTTTTTTATTATTTTCACAACAATTTTCTATCTAAGCACATACATTTCATTCGTTGTTAAGACTCTTTCTGTTATTAAAAAAATTGTAAGGAAAAGAGCTTTTAAAGTTGCAGCAGAATACGAAACCTTAACAAATAGTTAATATTAACTATTTTGTTAATGTGGTGAGCTTAGTTAAGCTGCCAGAATAGGGCTGTTAGTCAATTCTAAGTTTTCTATGTTGGCATTTTCTATGTTGGCATTTCTTCTGTTGGCTGCGAGTTGGCTATGCTTATTCGGTTTGGGCTATTAGAATAGATTCTATTCTGGCGTTTTCCCGTCGCGCATTTCTACTGCGGTTTAAGTTTTGGCGGCTGCATACATTTTCATGTATTTTGTTGCACGGCGAATCCGACAACCGACATCCGCTTTGGTTCTGTTCGGGCTCTGAGCAGATTATCATTCATGCCGCCTTTACTACACTTCATTCGTTTGCGAGCTTCGTGCGGTAAACATGGTACACATTATCAGGCACCGTGCAAGAGAGAGCCCGTGACGGACGTGTTCACAAAAATTTTTGTGAGCATTCCGTCAAGAATGATAAACCAACATTCAAGTGCACACCTTATTATTTATGCTCATATTCTCTCCTAACTAACATTCATGAGCGATAATGTGTATTTAACAAATTTGTAAGTGTAAGGGTACAAATAAGTGTACAAATATGTAAAGTCCTGTCAGAGTTTAGTATGGGAAAAGACTTAGCAGCTTGTTAACAGGTTAAGAAGCTCAGCATCGTGTCTGACACAGCGTCTCCACGGGCAATATGTCCGGCAATGATATATTACCAGAATGGGAATTTTCTAAATATTGCCCGTGGAGACGCTAAATTACCAGCAAGGAAATATGTCCGGCAACATTGCCAAACGCTTGCAGGGCAATATTGCCATGCATAGAATATTGCTCTTGCGAGCAATAAAAATGGCGACAAATGAAGATTGGTGGAAAAATAAAACTATGAAATAAATAAACTTATATAGAAAACGAGAATGTTTGTGGAAAATAAGTAATACAATTTATGAAAGCATTTTATACATTTTTAAGGTTTTCTAGAGACTTAAATGTTTTAATGCAATAATGTCTCTCATTCAACGCCATTTCATATATTACCCATTGCGACAATATTTTGCCCCACCATCGAAAAATTGCCAGATCAAGCAATATTTCTTTGCTCGAAATATTGCGCGAAACATTGCTCGTGGAGACACAGCGTTAGTTTAGCAGATACCATTTGCTAAGTTGGAAACGTCAACCCAGCTAGACAGCTAACTGTTAAATATTCCGTATATATGGCATATACGTAGCGACCTTGACGTTAAAGTCATATAAAATTCTCCATACATTGTACGTTAAATTTGTTCTACCAAAATACTATATATATGGACAGACGCTCATCTGTGTGATCTGGCATCTCTGTCTGCCACACATGTTTTAGCCATAAAAAAAAGTTTAGCTGAACTGCTCACACCAATACGAAAATCTGCTTTGCAATCTTCTCCCCCCCATGCCGCTATATCATGACTACCCCCTAGCCCAGAGATTAGAACTCTGACATGTTTATTTTAAATTACAAAGACAATTTTTTAATCCATTTTTATTTATTTTTTGCAATGCATAAATTACCTTGAGGTTACGGGTTACAACATTACGGCTTTACAAATAATACAAAGATAAACACAATTCATATAAAATCCATGGGTTCTGAATGCATATCTTCACAACAGCAATATAGCTCCAACGACAGCAGCAGTTGTTTGAGTTGCAAATGTAGTCAATCCAGATAATCGCAATGTTTTTCAGGAATCCTATTTAGTCTTCTGAAAAGAAAAAAATGTTGAATTGTTTTATTTTATTTATAATTTTTGTATACTTCCTTTCGATTGTACGGCTCATTTTGTTTGATTAGTTTTTTTTGGCAGTTTATTATATTTTTGGCCGTAAAAGAGCAAGATATACAATCAAACATAACTTCCCTTGTTTAACATAACGTCAGAAAGTATGAATGTATTGCTGAAAACCAAAATTTCTTTCGTTGTGTTTGTGAAGACGTTAGAGCTGTCCAGCTGGGAAACTAATTCAGCCGTATCATGAGCTGAAATGAGATAGTTTTCGAGATAATTTTTCAATGATGTTGTGTTGGCTACACTGTTGTTTACTTTTGAGAAATAAATTAAATTGCAAAACAACAAGTGCGGTCAATTTCAAAAATATCTTACGAAGAAACGTAAATAAAATAATTAAATAATAAATTCCTTAATGTGCAATCCTTATTTATGGAGTACTGTATAACGAATATATTAAATATTATTTTGGTTGAAACACCTTAACATTATACAAAAATTAATAAAATATTTTGAAATAAACAATACAAAGTAGATTTCTTCCAACAAAAATATTTTTTATTTATATTTATAGCTAGACGCGTTTCGGTAACAAAAGTACCATCATCGGTAGCGATCAAATTTTCAACTCGTTTGTGAAAATTCAACTCAGAGTTGAAAATTTGATCGCTACCGATGCGGGTAGAATTTTAAAACCGTCGATCTTGAGAGTGCAAAAATTCTGCATTTTTTCTACTTCTGAGGTCAACATTTTCGAGAAAAGAACACGATTTCATTTTAGAGGTCAGAATTTTTTCAAGAAAAGAACGGAAAAAATCCAGAATTCTCAAAGAGGGCAGAAAAAATGCAGAATTTTTTCGAGAAAAGAAAACGCCATATGATAATGTGTAATGCCCTAATGTCCTCAAATGTCACCTTTTGTTCATTCAGTTGGTAGCATTTGAGGACAGAATTTTAAAACCGTCGATCTTGAGAGTGCAAAAATTCTGCATTTTTTCTACTTCTGAGGTCAAAATTTCGAGAAAAGAAAATGATTCCATTTTAGAGGTCTGGGGCCGAATTACAGCATCCTTGATCGAGCAAAATTACGAATGGCACAACGAGACAAGTGCCTATCAAGCTTGTAAAATTTTTCTCGATCACGGATGCTGTAATTCGGCCCCAGAATTTTTTTACGAGAAAACATCGGAAAAAATGCAGAATTCTCAAAGAGGGTAGAAAAAATGCAGAATTTTTTCGAGAAAACAAAACGTCATATAACTCAAGTCCTCAAGTTTAGGGCAATGGTAGAAAAGCAATTGCGCATTTTTGGCATCCGTGTATTTTATTTTTGCAAAAAGCACAAGTCCTCAACTGCAATGAATCGTGAATACCCCTAATGAACTTGACCCGAATGAGCCACACCGTTATATTGCATCAGCAAATTTTAGGACACTGCTTTAAAGTTTGCTTAAAATTACAAACTTGTACTTCCCCGTGTTTCAGTTTAGTACTGGATCAGAAACGCTAGGAAAAAACATGGATTACACAATCATGGATTTTTCTTTGAAGATATAGCAGCAGCATGGTTTAATTATTCAGGTGGAAGCGGTTTTTTCACTACACCATAAATTTTGTCATAGTTGTAAAAAATGTTCTCTAAAAGAGCGAGGTTATTTATAAGTGTCAAGCATGGTGTAAGAAAACTAGGTGTTAGTGAGTTTTTGACAACACCATGAATTTCTTTGTCAAAAAATTGTGAGCGAAAGAGCGGAACTGTTGATAGTTATAAAATTTTGTTATTTGTTTGAGTTGCTAGATGATGTGTTATAGTTTTTATTGTACGAATTAAGTATAAATAAATATTTACTGCAATTAATTGTGTCGTGTTGTGTTGACAAAAAGTTATTGCTGTTGTCTTGGCCGATTTGCCAAGTTTGTCATTGAATGTTTTGACCATTTTATCAGAAACGTGGGCTGGAAGGTGGCGCCGACATGAAGCTTTGGCCAGCATGCAAATTGTCTTGCATTCACATCGTCTGCTTCAAGAACATATTGAAGAACATATTCTCACTTTAATCTCACTAAGAATCTTATAAACTTGCAGAAAGATACAAGTTTAACAAAATTTGTTTTCATTGCAATTCATCATCAGCTGTTTTTGACAAGAACGGGGAAACATAATTTTATAATTTTGAGAGAGAAGTGTCAAACTCACTAACACCTCTGTCAAAATGAGTCGCAAAATTTTTAAAATTTTTAAAATTCTTGCCCCACGTAACATGTCACCTTCCCGCTTTTCCCTTTGCCTGTAGGCGTCAAAATGAGGCAAGTGAGTCGCCTCATTTGAGGCAAGTCTGAACAGCCTCATAAGAAATGTTTTGCAAAAGAAGACTTGATATGCAATGAAATCGAGCAGCATCTTTAATAGTAGCAGAAGCAGCAAATCCTTTGCTTGTTTTAGTCGAGATTTGGTGGCATTAATTAGGCTCGGAGCTGGAAGGTTGGTCTATTACAGCAAGGCTATTACTTTAAAACACGTCGACAGAATAAAGGCCCAGTTATAATACACGTAATGTAAAGTAACGTAATGTTGTTAACTGTCATCGTGACGGGACGTAATGTAAGAAAACGTTGTAGCAATTATAATAGGCAGTAGTCAGGCAGTTGTTTGTCGTAAATAATTGCACGTTCCTGTACAAATACAATTAAATCTTCGTCATCTATAGCTGTGGATACATAAAACTATCACATTAATAACGAAAACTCAACAAAAAGCCTTAATATAAGCTAGTTGAAGGTCTTGGCAATTACATTAAATTAAAAACAAACACGTTCACAAACTTCGTTTTATTTCGCTTTGCTTCAAATTTGCCATCAGCCATGGTGTAATTATACAGTTGGAAGCGGTTTTTTCATATCTCTAATAAAAATGAACACTTACCTTGTCAAAAACATCTGATGGCAAATTTTAAGCAAAGCAAAACTTAACGAAGTTTCTAAAAGTGTTTTTTTTTTTAATTTTATATTTTTGCCAAAACCTTTAATTAGCTTATCTTATTCTGCCGACGTGTTTTAAGCTAATCGCCTTGCTGTAATGGACCAACCTTCCAGCTCCGAGCCTAATTAATACCAACAAATTGCGACCAAATAGGCTAAAGATTTGCTGCTGCTCCTACTTCATAGTTTAAAAAGCTGCTGCTCGATTTCTTTACATGTCAAATCTTGTTTTGCACACAATTTCTTATCGCGTGCTCTTTTAGCTTTCTGATTAAATACTTTTCTAAGAACTTCTTACAACGAATCACTTGACACCTATAAACAACCTCGCTCGTTTGGATACAAATTTTTTGACAACTAAAGAAAAATTTATGGTGTGGTGAAAAACCGCTTCCACCTGGATAATTGCACCATGCCATCAGCTGTTTTTGGTAAAGCTAGTGCTAATCTTTGTGAGAGTTGAAAAAACCGCTTCCACCTGGATAATTACACCATGGGCAGCACTGTATTTTGACATTAGCTGTCAGTGTGGTAAATATCTTACCCTACCTTATTCTTCTGCCATGTGGGCTCTGTTAAAAATTTCAAGTGCCAACACTGTTAAAAGTAGTGATCTCTGTCCGTCAACTTCTGGAGACGCAATTAACTTTTATTGCCCAAAATCTACAAATTGTTTAGTTTAAATATATTCTTGAATTAGTTAAGTTGTGTGAGTTCCTTGGAGTAGATGCAATCTTTCATATCTAAGAATATTAAAATAATAAGTTGTTTGTTTATATATATGTAGGTTCAATAAACACTGGAATTGCCTTACTGTGCACCTGCACTTGTGTCCAAGTGTTACTAGTGTGTGTTGTAGCTTCAGAGCTTTGCATGGAAAAACATTTGTAATGGTTTCCTACTTTGTTCCACGCGGAAGATTTCTAATTAAATCATCAAATTTTCGACAACCTCAAAAGCAACAAGGCAAATGGCCTATATTCCGTAACTTTAGGCAAACATTTTCTGCGAAGCCACAAAGCCCACAAACTACCACTGTGAACAGAACGGACGCAGAGGTTGGTAATATTATAAAAAAAACTATCTTTAACAAGCCAGTGCATAGGACATTAAATAAGGATAACAACTCGGAGAACCCACGACATAAAAGTGTTTGGATAAGATGGACAAGATTTCTGTTACGTTTAGCTCCTGTGGGTATCTGCGTCTTTGGTGCAATTGAATGGCAAGTGCACAAACAAAAATGTCAAAGAGAACATCTACCGAGAACTGCTTCAGAGTTCCAATCCAAAGTATACTGTTCTCTTCCATTACGTATTTTAAGCCGTTGCTGGGGTTGGTTAGCAGCATGTTACGTACCAAGTTCTTTCCGTTCATTCCTATTCGGCTGGTATTCTAATGTATTTAACGTAAATATGGATGAGGCGCTTTACCCACACTATGGTCACTACAACAGCTTGTCTGAGTTTTTTACAAGACCGCTTAAAGACGAGGCAAGAATAATTGATCCCACAGCACCACTTATTTCACCAGCCGATGGCCGAGTCTTACATTTTGGATCCGCAACCAATTCACTCATTGAACAAGTTAAAGGTGTTAACTACAGCATTGAATCGTTCATAGGGTCTCCCACATGGGTGAAAAAGGAATCTGAGATAAAGAATTACGACTACGCTGAGCTAATTAAAGAACAGAAAGACGGTTCGACAGAACTATATCAGTGCGTTATTTATTTGGCGCCAGGAGACTATCACCGCTTTCACTCATCTGCTCACTGGCAGCCATCTGTACGCCGTCATTTTTCAGGGGAGTTGTTGTCCGTTAGTCCAAAGGTTGCAAAGTGGCTGCCTGGGTTATTCTGCCTTAATGAGCGTGTCCTGTACGTCGGTAAATGGAAGTACGGATTCTTAAGTTATACTGCTGTTGGAGCTACAAATGTTGGCTCCGTTCAGATATGCATGGATGAGAAACTAAAAACAAATCGTTGGATAGGATTTAATGTTGGAACAGTTAAGAAAGCTACCGAGTACGATGAAGTATTTTTAAATAAAGATATAGAGCTCAAAAAAGGAGATCTTGTGGGTCAATTCAATATGGGCAGCACAATTGTTCTTATCTTTGAAGCGCCAAAAAATTTTAAATTTAATATAACAGCTGGACAAAAAATATACGTTGGAGAGTCCCTAGGATTTTTCGAGTAATTTGGGTTCATTATAAATTGCAAGCTGTGCTTGTGATTAAGGAACAGACTCATAAAAGTCAAATTTTAGCATTAAGTTCTTTAAAAGCGCTTTTTAAATACTACTAATATTAAATTCACATAAATATACAGATATGTTGCACAATAGTACTGCTTTTTAGAATTTTTTGTGCTTTAAATTTAAATAAAATATTTTTGTTATTAGTCTAATTGTTATATCATCTGAGCTTATTTTTTTATATAAAAACTAAAATATTTAAAATTGTTGCCTATTTTCATAAACACACACACACATACTCCTATATGTTATTGATATAAATCATTATTTTAATTGTATAGAAACAAGGGTATTCTTTTGTGCAGCATAAGCTAATCCGGTTCTTATCAGTTTTTGTTTTAAATTCTAAGGCAGAAAGAATAAACTTTCAATCGCGTGATCATCTAAGCTGATAACATCACTATTTGAGACGGAATGGTTCGTTAATATAGCGCATGTTCGGAAATGCAGTATGATGGGCAAACTGCTTTTGCAGCACAAGGATATGTCCGAAACAGGCCAAATATGCAGCATTGTAAATGTTAAACATTCTAAAATGTAATTTTTCTATCAAGCGTCATTCATTTGCATCAAAAAAATTCACGCTGCAATTTGGACGCTTAAAAAATGTAAATTGTGCGCATACTGCAAATCGTGATACATTTTCGAACAGACCCATAATCGGAAAAGTCTGGAATTTGACCTCAAATTACATTTCGGATTCATAGCACATCGTGCTTTGTCATAGTGGTAGATTTTTTTTTAATCAAAAGATTAATTTTTAGCGAAATATTTTTTTTTTATTCTTTGTAACATTTATGCATTCATTTGGTCATATTCCCAGCTGGGTACTATATAATATTGGGACTTATATATTAGCAGCTGTGTTTTACATAAAAACTAATAAATTTCTTTTTAAAAAGGCTTCATTGAAATCTCTTGGCTGTAGTTACCTACTAACTTAGGTAGCCATTAAATACGTGGTCGGGTTTCGGCCAATTTCTTTGATATCAAGTTTGTGTTGAAATACATACAATCTGTTGTATTTGTAAAATATATCACATATTTTATTTGTAAAATAATGGATTGTAAAAAGAATATTTCCTTGACATATGATTAAATAATGTGTAAAATATTAATTTAATTTTTGTTCCGAGAGTTTAAATAATAAATTAAGAAAATATTGCGACTTTTAAATATTACGTTACTAAAAGTTACGATACTAAGTAGGCAACGCTTCACGTTTTGCCCAATCTTTCCAAGAGCCTTCGTAGCTTTTAACATTTTTAAAACCAAGTTGCAACGCAGACTCAGCCGCCTGAAGAGATCTTTTTCCGGACAGACAACTGAATATTATCTCAGTATCTGCGGTAGGCTTTTTTCGTCCATATATAATCTCAAACTCATCGGCAGTACGACCACTTCCCAAATCCTCAACTACCTTAGCTAAAGGAATATTAATGCTTGTTGGTATCTTTCCCGTTTCGGCCAATTCCTCTTTCTCACGAACATCAACCAATAGTTTTTCTGGATGATCCGGCAGACATTTGATTTCGTCGTACTCCGCTGTCTGAACACATTTTAAATTGACTCCGGTAGTACAAATATATAACCGTTGAAGAGCATTTATTTCAGCACAAGACAAAAGCCGGTTGTGAGAAGCAAATCTACTAACACAACTCTTAATAGATGTTTGCGGAGCATATGAGCTTACGTTACGAGCAATGTTAATTTGGAATTGTGTTACTCGTAAATTAGAAAGAAAATCCTTTAAGATGGATTTCATTTTAAAATGTCTTGAGATCAATGTGAAATTTTTAATTGCCATCTTAACAGGAAAATTATTTTTGCTATGACTAAGTTGACACTGTAGCTGTCTTAAATAATTAAACATTGGTGGCTAGATTAACAAGCGAAGGATAAATTTATCTTATATAATGACTTAAGAACGATGAGTTTTCCTTATTCTTTTAGCGATGTAGCCAATTGAATTAAAACAATCGATTATTCTATGCGAGTTATCACATGATAACAGTGTTGTCCATGGTATAGTTACCAAGGCTCATTAGAGTTTAAGGCCTTTTCCACACTTGGTCAACGCAATACCAACGAAACATCAACGCAACAGCGAAAAAGTTTAAAAGCAATGCAACTATAAACCGAATGCTTTCAGACTTGCTTCAAAAGTCGTGCAACATATATTAATTATTTAATATTTAACACTTGCTCATTCATCCTGCAAACTATTTCTTCTTCTTTAAGATTCTATTAATGAAAAAAAGAACTAATTAATTAACTTATTCACCTTGATTAATACTGCACTACAAACAATTCACAAAACAAACAAACTGATGCAACAAGTCGCCGATGAAAATTGCGGAAAGCCGCGTTGCGTTGAACAGGTTGAGAACGTGTCGAGAACTTGTTGCGTGCAAGTTGCTTAATCTGAAGGTTCCGGTATAAATACACAGGCTAGCAACTTGAGTTGGAGTTGCGTTGACCAAGTGTGGAAAAGGCCTAAAAGGCTTGATTACCCAAGCGTAACTTGAGGTGGCGCAGCGGGATGTAGCGTAGTGCGACGTTGCCTCGAGGATAAGCTATTACCGAAATCGTAATCCAACGTAGTGCCGGCGCCGTAGTGCAGGGAACTCATTTTATTCTAGTTGGCTCATTTACTTCTCCTCGTCAACAAAAGATTGCATCCTTTCTTATAAAGTATTAAAATTTACAAAAATGTGAAGTTAAACATATTTTCTCGTTTGTAACACAGCTGTCGAACTGTCAAAATTCGTAACGTTGCGTAGAAATCTATTTTTTACAAACTTCTACGCTGCGTCACGCCACGTTACGATTTCGGTAACGACTTGTACACATTTATCATTAAACAGATTTTAGCTTGACAATTGGCAATTACCTTACGCTTGGGTAATCCAGCCTTAATTCCATGACACGTCTTTCAAATGATTGAATAGGGGGTTTAAGACGAACGTACATGTACGCAGACATGTACGACGACAAACTAAAGCGCTGATTATAATAGACGGAACTGAGTCAAGTGTCATTGTGGCGGGATGAAACGGTTTCAAACGGAGTGGCGATTATAATAGCAACGAAAGAGGAGTTAATTTTTTCTAAAATATATTTTATTACAAAACAATTTCCATCAATTCTTCTTTTCTTATTATTTTAAAACATGAATTTAATCAAATTTTATCAAACATACGGAAAACAAAACAAATGCAGAATAAAATTAATAGTAGCATCTGTCAACATAAAGTTTTTGCTCAAAACGTAACGGAACGCAGCGGAAAAATCAAAAATCTATAGATCTCAACGTCACGTGCCGCTTCGTTCCGTCTTATTATAATCGAACTCATAAGAAACTCATGCAATAGATTGTAAAGTGACATTTCTCAACATTCTATAACGTTCCGTTTCGTCTATTATAACCAGCGCTTAACGGGAATATTTTGTTGAGCTTTCAAACAATCGTACATGTGCGACGACTTCATTTCATTGCGGGCTCTCAAATAGAACACATCGGCGTAATGGCTGAACAATTTTTTGATGACCTTATGATTTAGCAGTAATTTTCCATATTTATAGAATTGTTTATCAATTTTAATTAATTATAAACAATTATAAAATGTTTCAAACGTTTTTAGTCAAGTCATCGCACATGTACGATCGTCGGAAAGCCTAAGCCCTAATCAATCAAAATTTGGGGGAATTACGGTTTCCGTGGCTCCAAAACCTGAAAATGCAGTTTTGTTGTACTCGTTGAGAAAATAAGATTCACCGAAGAAATTATCGATATATCGTTTAGCTATCGATTTTTTAAACAAATTTTCACTTTATGAAGCTTATAAGAAAATTCGGCTATATATTTCCTAATGTTTACCGATCGGAATGATTCGTGTATCATTCGAAATAAAATTGATATATCTTTAAGATAAAAGATAAAACAAATCATTTATTTTTAACCCGGTCATGCTACATATGGTTTTTCAATACATTTTAATTTTTATATGCATAAAACCGATATTTCCTCTAAAAATTCCGTTATTAAAGGTAAACAAAACCATAATATATTAATAATATGGTTTTTTCTTTTAACTAATCGTTAATTTTGAGAATGCAGTTTTGATGAACTAAATGTCATAAAGCTCTTTGAGTAAAAGAAAGTAAAAAATCGCGATATACTTCAATCATTAGGGGGTTTCAGACGAACCTACATGTATGCTGAATCATCGAAAGCAAATGAGACAGTCGGACCAAAATCAAAAATTTTAAAAAATTCTCTAAAATATGGAAAATTACTGCTAAATTCTAAGGTCATCTAAAAATTTTTCAGCCACTACGCTAATGTGTTCTATTTGAGAGCCCGCAATGAAATGAAGTCATCGTACATGTGGGATTGTTTGAAAGCTCAACAAAATATTCGCATTAGTTTTTCGTCGTACATGTCAGCTGACATCGATAATTCCTGTTAGCTTTAATGAAAATGTCAGTTAGATCTAACTTAGTTATTAGTCAGTTAATGACAAGAATATCGGTTACTCCTAATTGAAATTTCAGCCAGTTATGATAGAAACCAAAATATTTTATATAAAATTTTTTTAATTTAATTTTTTATTCATTTCAGTTTTAGTACGAGTAGTAAAAAATTATTCAAATTATCAAGGTAAAAAATGCATATTATTTTGTCTAAAAGCAATATTAGATTTAAGAAACTTGCAAATTGTTCAACGTTTGCTTACATTGCAATCATTATTGGACAAGTTTAAGACATTATAATATCGTCCGATGGATGTTTTCCCAATTCTCGAGGGGATATTTGCGAAGCAAGACTGCTGCTGCATTCCATTGGCTCATTTCTAGCACTAGTTGGGCTAAGATTATGATCACCAGCCATATTGCCAGATTGAAGGAACCGTAGAAGTCTTTGAATTCATTGTATAAGAATAGAGGTAGCTGCAGCGCTGACTGTGCTCGCTTTCCATACTGCCATGTCTTTCAAATTCAGCTGTGTGGCGAATGGAAACAAAAGAAAATAAATAAAAAGTTTTGACATTTCCGGCAGTATGCTCTCATCTAGTGCATCTACCTGTATTCTTCTACTATGTTTGAACTGCTTGAAGCTGTAGTTGTTATTGTGTAAATAATACACGTTTTAATTGAAGGAATTATTGATTCAATGAGCATGACCATTAAAATTAAATTGTTAAGATTATCGGTGAAATAGTCACTGGTAAAAAGTTCAATTTATTACCTGTTACTTATGGCTGCGGTTTGATAAGTGGTTCCCACGTCATATCTTTGGTTTCCAGTTTTATGTCCCCCGAGTCTAAAACAAGCAAAAACAAAAAAAATGAAAACTCCAATAATTTTTGAATCCAAACAGCACTTGAACCAAAAGACTAACGAATAAATTGCTATTGTATTTGCATGAACCTCGAAATTGGGAAATATATTTCTTTACAGCTTAAATTTGGCGTTCGCGATTTGGGTTGTCTCTTTCTCACATACACAACATAGTCTAGTTCGTAAAGTTCGTTGAATCTTTCCTTTCCTACATGTTTCAAAGTAAAACAAATTTTTTACAACCCAAAAAAAAAACAAAACATTCCTGCCGATGGAAGGAATGAGTGGGTTTGTAATTTTAATGCTAAGTTTTGAAGTCTATTTTTTGAAATTTTAAAAATTTCCTGTTTACTTCTAAGTGGGGTGCATTATTAGAAGTATCCTGTTTGCTAAAGCAAAATTTGGGTTAATTTTAAGGTACAACAACTTCCATATTTTCATGATTGTTGTAATTCGCCGAATCACAACAATTCAACAATTTGAACTTGTGCGCGATAGTCAGAATACTTGTTGTTGTTTTCATATTCTTTTCTATGTTGGTATTTTCGTATCGTTGTTGTTGCATTGTTGTACTCTTCTAGGCATTTCTGGTATATAGCATATGTGGAAATGCAAAATTCGGCTGAATTTAAGTCGACAAAAATGGTAAATTTGATTTCTAGAGCTGCGAACGAAAAGCTTTCCATCGATGTTCTCATTTGGAAAGTTAAGTTCGAAGCATAAAGTTGTGAACAATGAGTGGCGAACTCATATACTATGTCTGGTATATATAATATAAAATATAAAATATATATACCATTGGGTATATATCGCTACCTTAATATAGAACGGCCCTAACTCATTTTTTTTCAAAATAAATTTTGTACAGATTTTTGCAAAAAAAAATTGCTATAGAAAAAAAAAATTGCTGCAAAAATACTGCTACAGCATTGAATTGGTTAGTGTCTTAAATACAAAATCCATTTCAAGAAAATTCGGACCCGCAAAATTATAATTTTTATTAAGTTTTTTCCATCTCCTGTAAAGTAACAAAAAATGAGTTAGGGCCTTTCTATATTAAGGTAGCGATATATATACTGGTATATATACCATTGGGTTTTCTCGTCTATATATACTGATATATATAAAATACTGGGTAGTACATACCATCATAGTATCTAGTTGCAAAAAAAAAGCCGTGCTACCGGCAACATGCTGGCCTCCATACTAGCTTATATATTTTTTCTATAGGCATGTCCTAGGATGGTATGTCTGCCAAACTAACTGCCGTAGCAGCCGTAAACAAGTTTTCTTTTAAAGAACATAATTAATGAATGCAACCAAAACGTTTCTATTTAGTATTTGAAAAATAATATAATTTATTTAAATAATTTTAAGAAAATGTGTAATATTAAGTTTAAAACTATTTTCACTGATTGAAATAAAAAAATAATTGGTAAGCTTTTTCTTAAAAAACTATTTATTTTTTAATTTTGGGTTGGAGATCGGTTAGAGAAAGACCTTGGAGTTCAAATGGAGATCCAGCCTTATCTTAACTGAAGATCGAAGGTCCATTTCCCTGGAGAATGGCTTGGATCTCAAGTGGAGGTCAAGTTGATATCCAGCTCTGGAAACTGGAGAAACGAACTGGAGCTCCACTTGAGGTCAAGCCGATCTCCAAGGTAAATGTTTATTGGGATATTTGTTGAAGGGACAGCAATCTTTCTCGCTTTAGTCTCATTAAACTTTATACTCGGTGACTTTGTAGTAATTTGACCTTAAGTAAGTTAGTTTACTAATAAAAGGCTGTAATATTTAAATTTTAAACTCAATATTAAAAAAATATTAAAACTACTCAAAAAATTTTTATGTATGATTGTATGTGTATATTGCGAAAAAGTGCTTGAAAAAGATCGCACTAAGTTTGGCACTAAACTTGAAGATTTTTTTTGTAATTTATTGTTTTATTTATTTTTTTAATTCTTTTACTTTTGTTCAATAATTTTACAAAAAACACTAGCAATAATTATGACTAATGTGTTAACTTATGATAGCCCTTCGCGTTTTGCCCAGTCTAGCCATGAACCCGCGTAATTGTGTATATTTCGGTATCCAATTTTTGATGCAGCTTCAGCTGCGATTTGACTTCGTCGGCCACTGCGGCAATAAAATATAATATATGAGTCCAAATTAGGTTTTACGATCCCAAATACTTGTTTGAATTTATCAGGGTCTGCATCTAAGGAAAGTTCGGAGGAAACTGTGTCTAAAGGTATATTTATGCTATGTGGAATCTTCCCACTTTCCTTTATTTCGCTCGGTTCCCGCACATCTATTAAATATTTATATAGATGATTTGGTAAATCTTTAACCTCTTCATATGTCGCAACATTAATATTCATTCTGTTTTCACTACTCTGCCCTCTAACACCAGCTTCATTTAAGCAAATAACTAAAAACAATATTGTCCAATACGTTGAACTGCTGCGAGAAACTGGTTTTTTTATGGATTGGAAAAAACTGTCCGGTTTAAGTCTGAACATGTTTATAACAGAAGCGTTAAAGTAAACTTTTCACAAAGCACTGATCAAATATTATTTTGTACGATTCTTTTTAATACATAATCAAAACATTTCTCGCTGTGATTTAAGGGTGCGGCTATACGTACCGTATCCAAGCAGTTTAGAAGTCCGTTTCTTAAGCTTAGCTTACAAGCTATTAAAAAGCAAGAAAGCTCTTAAAAATAAGAGATATTAAATAAAAATATCATATCGATTTCACGAATGACCCGAGAACGAAACCAATATAAAGGGTATTCACAATTATGTGGTATTGTGGGTTTTTGACCATAGTTGAAATTTTCAATTTGAAAACCGCAATTCTGAGCACACTTTAAAATAAGGTTTGTGGTTGGGAACCTCCTGTTTTCGCTTTTTGATACTATGCAAATAAATTAACTATCCAATTTGATAGATTTTATTAATATAGTTTAAATATATGGCTTAAAGAAGTTTAACTTACAATTTGAGCTTCTTCCATATTTGCGATTGAAGGAACTGGCAACCGATCAGCTGTTTATGGAACTTTAAAAACCACGTTTGTTAAACACACCATTGAGCTACTTTAAATAACCATACTCTTGGTTTCGAGAGCTTTTATGTACAACAACAATAAATATAAAACCGCTTGGTAAAGTGTGGTATTAATCCCACGGGGTTTTTTAACCACACTGAAAACCACGCAATTGTGAATACCCTTATAGAGTTTATTTAAGTTTTATTATTATTAATAATGTTTTTGGAACGAAGTTTCTTTATGCAGCTTGCGGGTAGTGCAATTTGGTGAAAAAAATCACGTAACCGTGTGATTACTGTGTGTATGCGTGTGAGTATCGAGCAGACTACAAACTAGTAAACGAATAACATTGTATCTCGAATAATATTGACACTGGGTACTAAAATTTAGTACAGGGGTAGGCAAAAGTATAAAAAATTACGGTCAATAAAGTGGGAGGTATTCGACAAAGGGGCGTGGCAATATTATAAAACCACTTTATCTTGAATAATATTGACACAAGGGTATTGAATTTTAGTGCAGGGGTGGGCACAATTATTACAAATTACCGTTCAAGAAAGTGGGCTTTATTTGACAAAGAGGAGTGGCAACATTAGAAAACCACTCTATCTCGAATAATATTGATACAAGGGTATTGAAATTTAGTACAGGGGTAGGCGCAATTACTACAAATTACGGCCAAAAAAGATTTATTTGAAAAAGAGGCGTGGCAACATCAGAAAACACTAGAAATAATATTCACACTAGGGAAATAAAATTTGTTACAAGAATGGATAGAGTTATTATAATTCGCTTTTACACCTCGTTTTGTGATTTGCTTGAGAAAATCTGAAAAACGACACTTTTTTCCATACACCTTTTCTTAGAATTATTGTTGCTTTTTGTGTCAATTGTAACAAGAGAATAACAAATTTATAAAAATATATATTGTTAGCAATGAGAATCGAAGTCGTACCCTTTCGATTGACAGTCCTATGCATTACCAACTGATCCAAAAACCTTCGTTGACTATGAGTTTATTTAATATTAATGGACCAGTTAGCCTCGCATGGCATAGCAGTGCATGGCTTAACAAGCGTCACATCGAAATCTGTTTAATGGGATTTGTGTGTATCTGATTATGCTCAACATGGCAACGTATGGCAATGCTCAGACAAAAACAGAAATGCATCTCTGACTACATAGATAAACATAGAAGATTTATTAATTCTGATTTCTAAGTATTCTTCTATGTATTTGACGTTTTGGCAAAACAGATGTGAAGTTGTAAAATTGTTTAACCAAGTGCGGTGAATTTATTAAAGTAAAATCGTTTTATTTTATTTTTATTATTTTATTTTGACCATGTGACTATGTTTTGCATAATCACCATATATTTTGCTGTGTGCTAGTTGCTTATATGCGTTGCATGCGCTGCTGTGCAATGCGAGGCTAACTGGGCCATAAGTATTAACTGAAGCTATGTTGCATAGATGACAAGTATTTATTAAAGGATTGTGCATTAGCTATCCTATATTTGAATGCGTGAAGCTATGGTGCAGGTCACAATAATCTATTATATAAAAGAATTGTGTATTGGCTATCCAAACAACAAAATCAGCAAAAATATAACAAAACAAATGTTGTTTCTACTTACTACCATTTTCATTAACATAGCTAAGTACGTGTTTTCTTTTGTTGATGAGAATAGTCTGTTCCCGAACTAACTTCAAGAACTGCTGGAACTTAAATTTTATGAATTGACGCAAGCAATGCGGCAAAGTAATAAACAGTTTTCGTCATTGCTGACGAAGATTGATGATAGTAAAAAATTTGAGCAAAACGGGTTACATTTAATAGAGAGTCTATTTTTTACGAAGGAAACTGCCAGCCGCTGTGTCCAAATGGAATTAGATTATTTTGAAGTAATGCTTCTGTAGATTTATTTTATAATTCTATCTAGCGCGCAATAGAACACAACAAAATTTGCTCTGCAATAGATAACTATAGTGTATGTAAAAATAATGAACAATCATTTAAAGCATTTAAACAAAAATTGCATAATTTGAAAGTCATCGATACAGGTGGTTTACCTTCGGAAATTGTTTTTGGCATCAATAAACATTATCTAATATTAACAAATGTTAATGTTAGCGATAGTTTGGCAAATGGGGATATTGGTAAACTAGTGCACATTGAAATTGACCAGAATGACCAGGTCAATTGCCTATCAATAACTTTAAATTGTCAGAGTCTCCATGCGCATTCTCAAGATCTTACCGATTCTATAACTCAAATCTGTGACATTATATTGCTATCAGAAACAAAAATGCAAAATGATGAAAGTATCGATATCACTAATTTCGCTTGTATATCTCAATTTCAGAGAAATAGCTGTCATTCTGGAGGAGTTGCAATTTATCGTAGTTATAATAAAGATAAGTACAATACAGTCACTGGGAATATGTCAATATATTTAAACAGACTTCAGCTACAAAATTTTTCCGCTGATTTTTCAAAAATTGGAGAAGTATGTTCTGCAAAAATGATAGGTCTAATGGACAACATATTTTGATGATTTAAATTTACATTTCACCTCAGAATACGACCGAAAAAAACAAAATCGATAACATAATAAAATTTATCCACAGATCTCTTTTATGTTATTCACGAGCAGGTTCCATTGAAGTGGGTGAAAATTATCACAAATGCCAATTGTTTTTGGTGGAGATTTTAATTGCGATTTTAAACATGAATCTTCAAAGGCACTCAAACAATTCCTTTTTGATAAATTTTATTTACAAATAATAAGCGATCCAAATATTTGTACAACACGATTAAGAACAACTATTGATGCAGTATTTTCTAGATATATCGCTGACAAAACATCCATAACATATGTTTCCTATTTCAGTTATCATAAACCCCTAAATTTCATTAATAAAATTCGATAGTAATAATTGAAAACATTTACAAAAATAATTCAAAATGGATGTAATATGTAATGAAATTATTATTTTAATGATATGTAATAAAATCTACTGGTGTGATTATAACTTGTGTTTTTTTAATTAATTTGATGTTATTTTAAATTTTTGAATTCAAAATTAATTTTATTATAAAAAACTAATAAATTAACAAATCTATGAAGCTGTAAAAAAGTTTCGCTACTCTCGTGTGTCCAACGACGCACCTAGTTTTTATTTAAGTTTCAAAATAAAACTAAATAAAAAATTTTAAAATTTCATTATTTTTAAAAGTGTTTCCAATTTCGATATTAGAGACAATTTTTTAAAGGATCTTTCATATGGTAATATGAAAATACAAGAAATAATTGTTGCTTTTATAAAGCAAGACAAGGTACATCTTTACATGGTTTAATTCAATTCCTCAGTTTTATCTTTTTCAATGTTTTAAATGTTTTAAAAGTCGTCTCAGTGCAGTAAAAGAACGCTCAGATGAAGCTGCTGATGCATGCACAGTCAAAACCAAAGCAACAGGTTTTTCAACTTCATTTAATAGTTTTTTCAGTGTATCAAAATTTTTTCAAATTGGAATTGCAGTAGAAACTCTACATTTTGTTCTATGGTTTTGCAAACACAGAGAATGAAAATGGTTATCCGAAAGCATGCTTATGAAGAAGAGAGAAAGAAGACCAAAATATATAATACAAAAATATTATCGTTGTAAAAAAACTGATATTTTGAATAACTTTTGAAAATTTATTTTTAAATTGTTTATCTAGCTAAATAAGCGGGGGTAAACTGCCCCTTTCCCCCGATTGCTACGCCAATAATGCCACGCCTCTTTGTCAAATAAAGCCCACTTTTTTGACAGTAATTTGTTATAATTGCACCTATCCCAATACTAAATATCAGTACCCTATTGTCAATATTATTCAAGATACAATATTATTCGTTTGCTAGTTTGTATTCTGTTCGATACTCACATGCATACACACAGCAATCACACGGTTAAGTGGTTTTTTGCTACCAAATCGCATTACCCGCAAGCTGCGTAAAGGAACTTCATGCACTGAACACATTTAAGACGGCAACGACTTTAAGCGCTGATTATAATAGACGGAACGGAGTCAAGTATCATTGTGGCGGGACGAAACGGTTTCAAGCGGAGTGGCGATTATAATAGCAACGAAAGAGGAGTTCATTTTTTCTAAAATATATTTTATTACAAAACAAATTCCATCAATTCTTCTTTTCTTATTATTTTAAAACATGAATTCAATCAAATTTTATCAAAAATACGGAAAACAAAACAAATGCAGAATAAAATTAATAGTAGCATATGTCAACATAAAGTTTTTGCTCAAAACGTAACGGAACGCAGCGGAAAAATCAAAAATCTATAGATCACAACGTCACGTGCCACTCCGTTCCGTCTTATTATAATCGAACTTTCCTCTTGGCTCTCTTATCTTATAGCGCAAATAAATTTTGTTTTGCATTGGTTATGTTTTCACTTTTACTTATTTCTAATTGTTTGCGGTGCTGTTTAATTTAAGACTCACAAATTAATGAATTTTCCGAAATTTAACAGCACATTTTATTGACTGTTCTCGGAATCCAAAATAAGGCGGTCTTAAAAAAGTCGGTAGTAAGAACACCTGACAGATGCATAGTGTCAAAAAAAACGCCATTACTCTGCCTTTTTTAAGGCTAGTGAGAACAGGGTCTATAAAGTTCCGTTCCGTCTATTATAATCAGCGCTTAACGACGCGACAAAAGATTATTTTACATGCTTTTCTTACGGAGGTGAATTTGGTGAAAATGTCGCAGCTGCATGGAAATGTTGCCAGTATAGAATTATGCATTGAACACATTGGCCGCATTCAACGCAGACAACAGTTGGCAACTGTTGTGTAAAAATTCGCTGAATGGTACAAATTTGGTAGCTCTAACTAAAACTGATAAAGTAGCGAACGCTTTTTAATCGAGCGAACAAATTCTATGCTACATGAACACAACTGTTTGCTTAACTGTCAGATGCTGTTACTGACGCTGTTAAATTAATAAACGCAGAAAGAACGCAGCAAATTTAAGTGAGAAACCTTTGCAATTAAATTAAATTTTTATAAAAATCAAATTGAATCTAACTTCTGACGTGTAGAGTAGCAACACATTCAGAGAAAAACATCGTGAATTAAGGTAGCTACCATTACAGTTCACAACAGTTGTCTGCGCTGAATGCGGCCATTGACGACGACAGCAACAGTGCGTCAAATGTCAAATTATTTTTACATGCTTTTCTTATGGAGGTGAATGTGATGAAAATGTTGCAGCGACAATGAGTGATTGCAACAAAGTCGCTGTCGTCGGTTTAGAATTTTTTCCTAATTCGACGTGCGACAACAGGGCAATATAAGTGTTTGTGTATACGTGAATGAAACAATCTAATGATACTTCCAGATTGTTGTTTCTTTCTTCATGTTGTTTCGCACTGTTGCAGTCGTCGTCAATGTGTTCAGTACATTATTTCTAATTTGACGGGCGACAACAGCGCAAACATAAGGGTTCGTGTATGGAAGAATGAAACAATTGTATGATTTTTCCATATTGTTGACTCTTTCTTCATGTCGAGTCGTAATGTCGTGTAGTCGTGAATGTGTTCAGTGCATTATTCCGAAAATATGGCAATGAAATACAAAAACACTGGGGTAGGGGTATCCACTTGGAAAACACATCGATGTTTTTTTCGATGTAATGCATCGACACAGAAATATTTCATGATGATGCACGAATATGTATTTCATGATGATTTCTTAAAGAAACTAACTGCATGAGATGCATTTGTCGACAATTTTTTACCAAATCTGTCTTGTTTTCGTTCATCGAAAACAGAAAGTTTTCAAACATTGCAAGAATTTGGAACTTTAGTATGAGATTTTCGTCAATGAAATGTATAACCGAATAAAGGGCTGCACAATTACATTTGAACCGCTGTACAAAACATTTGTGGGGATCGCAATTACTTTCGTTCTCTCACTCTCATTTGAGGATAGCGTTGGCGTGAGTGAAAATTGTAGGTAGTGTGCGCAAGTGGAAAACCGGTTGAAAGCGAAACAAAAAATAAATTGTCTATCGCGTACTAGTTATGCACATAAAAATAACTTGCAAGAGGAGTACAAGTTGGCAAGTACTTGAAATACTTGATACATAATTTCAATAATTTAGAAGATGAATTTGCTTTAATTTAAATGTATATTTTATTAAAAACAAAAAAACCATTCAGATAGAGATAACGAACACCCAAAAAATATTTAAAAAAATTAAACTTTATGTGTGGTAATATATGTTTATTAGTTATTAATGTTTGAACGTAAAAACATAATTTTAGTTAAAAAAAAAATAATAAGTTTAAAATCGCCGCTCACAATTTCTATTAATATGGTCTATTAAAGAAAAAGAATCACTGTTTGTTGGCTTCAAAAATTTAAGCATTAAAATATTAAAATAAAGCAATAATTCAATATTTACTTACTTCATCAGTTTCCATTTTTTTTAATTTAACTTTTACTTTATTTTTACTTTACTCATGCTTTCATTAGCAACTGATTATGACTTCTTTTTTCAGCATACGCAAGTATTTGCAGTAGGAGGTAGAACTATTGCTGAGGGCAGACGATGCTCGTTTGCTCGGCGAACACATGGCCGAGCAATGTGGTTGTTGTTGTATTCTCCAAAATTTTTGACAGTTTCGCATTGGAAGCAACAACAAAATTATCTGCTCGCCGAGCAAACGAGCATCGTCTGACCTCAGCATATACAGTTTTTTAATTTGCCGTGATAGCTATCGATAATTACTGTAATTGATGAGAGCAAGTTGCGTATGCATTTGATACGAGAGAGAGAGAGAGAGTTAAAACATTACTTTTTCTCTGAGCAACAAGCAACGCTTTTACGCTATTTCTTTGCTTAATTCTGCTACAAGCAACGAGTATATATCTATAAGCAACGAGTATATATCTATAATGCCGTGGTTATGCTAGCCAAAACATGTTCGGTGGTCATTTTTGTTAATTTGTTCTCTTCGCTGAAATGTTTGTTTGGTGGTTATGCTATGATTGGTGGCACAGTTGCATTATATGTAATAGTATGTCAAAACACAAAAAAGCACAACCCTAATTTGCATTTTTGTACTTAAAATTAACGAATTAAAATATACGAACTGATATTACTTACTCTGAATTTTTATTATAATATCTTAAACAAAATATATCTGACATGCTAGCTAGCTGTTTATGTTAACTGTCTGACCAGAATCATGTCGTTGTCGTGTCGGCAGGCAGAGCGCTGACAGAGACAATGCAAACCTTATCTGTCTGACCAGAATCATGTCGTTGTCGTGTCGTTGAGAGAGAATCGCTAAGAGTTGGCCCAGAATTGAAGAGTTGGCTTTGTCGTTTTGCTTTTATTCAATCTGCCATTGTTGATTTTCTTGAACTTGCGTCAGTGTTCTCATCGTACTCCGATTGAACTAATAATTACTCCACTTCCATTTATTTCACTACTTTTTGCAATACTCTTTATATAAATTTACTGCATTTTCAATTGAAGACTACTCCTATCATTATTAGAGCAAGTAGGAACACTGTTTACTCGCTACATTGGTTGGCAGATTCATCAAATTTTGTTAAAATATGGCAATATTTTTTTAAGGGGAGGTTAGAGAGCTGTCAAATAAACGACAAAGTCAAAATAGAAATAGAAACATTTCTATCTTGGCGTTTTCGTTGTCGTATTCTGCCGCAATTTTCTCCCATACTGTCTGACCAGAATCATGTCGTTGTCGTGTCGGCAGGCAGAGCGCTGGCAGAGACAATGCAAACCTTATGGGAGAAAATTGCGGCAGAATACGACAACAAAAACGCCAAGATAGAAATGTTTCTATTTCTATTTTGACTTTGTCGTTTATTTGATAGCTCTCTCAGCTTCTCTCTTAAAATGTTGCCATATTTTAACAAAATTTGAAAAATCTGTCATCCAATGTAGCGAGTAAACAGTGTTCCTACTTGCTGTTATAATGATAGTAGTAGCCTTCAGTTGAAAATGCAGTAAATTTATATGAAGAGTATTGCAAAAAGTAGTGCAATAAATGGAAGTGGAGTTATTATTAGTTCAATCGGAGTACGATGAGAACACTGAAGCAAGTTCAAGAAAATCAACAATGGCAGATTGAATAAAAGCAAAACGACAAAGCCAACGCTACAATTCTAGGCCAACTCTTAGCGATTCTCTCTCACCGACACGACAACGACATGATTCTGGTCAGACAGTAAGGGTTACTTGAAGACACAATCAACTTCACTTTTTAATACTTTTACCTCCTTTTTTGATGCTATTATTCAAAATGACTACAGCCAACACTGGAAAGTTCGGCATGTTTGGCGTTTCAATCAGCAATCAAAATGTTCGGTCCGAGAGCGAGAAAATGAATATGAGAAAAAGTTCATTTCTTTATTTTATACGTGAAACAATAACAACAAAAAATGTTCGGTGTTCATTTTTGTTAATTTGTTCTCTTCGCTGAAATGTTTGTTCGGTGGTTATGCTATGATTGGTGGCACAGTTGCATTATATGTAATAGTATGTCAAAACACAAAAAAGCACAACCCTAATTTGCATTTTTGTACTTAAAATTAACAAATTAAAATATACGAACTGATATTACTTACTCTGAATTTTTATTATAATATCTTAAACAAAATGGTTTGCATATATCTAACATGCTAGCTAGCTGTTTATGTTAAGGGTAACTTGAAGACACAATCAACTTCACTTTTTAATACTTTTACCTACTTTTTTGATGCTATTATACAAAATGACTACAGCCAACACTGGAAAGTTCGGCATGTTTGGCGTTTCAATCAGCAATCAAAATGTTCGGTCCGAGAGCGGGAAAATGAATATGAGAAAAAGTTCATTTCTTCATTTTATACGTGAAACAATAACAACAAAAAATGTTCGGCAATCATGTTTGGCTAGCATAGGCACATATTACACGATGATCGTTGATCGGCTTAAAAATAAGGGTTTCATGCAACTTTTTTTTTTAATACCTTTCAGTTGAAAAGCAGAACTTCTAGTACTTTTTAGCTGCTAAAAGTGAACACATCTTAAATTTTGTCACCCAGCAACACTGTTTCGATTGTGATTGCTGTCGTGTACAGCGTTCAAAAATGAACATATCTTGATTGCCCTAACAATTGTTCATCCGCTCTGGCTCTCAGTGTTTTTTGACAGTTTCGCATTGAAAGCAACAACAAAAATATTTTGAACGCCGATCAACGATCATCGTGTAATATGTGCCATAACCACGGCATAAGAGATTTCACTCGTCGCTCGTTATTTTTTACTCGCCGATATTAGCCATCCATCGACAGGATAGGGTATTTTGATGGGACACTTATTTTATACCCCTTCAAAAGTACGAGTTTGTTTACATTTTGTTTTCTATATTTTGATCATTTTGGCTGCGTGCACAAGGGAGCAAAAATATCGGTATTTTTTAATGTGCTTGCCTGTTTCTTCTTATTTGAATATCTGAAGAAATATTGCAAATTTTATGAATAAAAAATAAAATATTACAGCTTCTTATTTGCATGTGCATGGTTGCCGAGTTTATTTTGTTTCCAGCTGGACATTTTTGTTGTGATTTTGTTGTAGCTATATTTTGGTTGCTGCTGCAGACAAGGATATTTAGATATTTCATTAGCTGAATAGAAAGACAGAATTCTGATTCGGCTAATGTAATAATTATTGGATAATAAAAAATGTAGCAATAAATAGAATTGCTCTAGCAGTATTTAATAAATTTAAAATAAAACAAAGAAATATTGTAGATTTAATTAATGAGAATGAAAGTTATATTTGATACAAAGTGTTTTTTTCTTTCATCTTCTTTAGTTTGTTTCTAGCTGGACATTTTCCTTTTAGCAATATTTTGCTTGCTACTTTGGATACTCAACCATAATTTTTAGATACTTCATTAGATCAATAAAAAGATGAAATTCTGATGATTCGGCTAATGAAATAATTATTAGTCAGGACTTGAAAAAATTTTTTTAACAAAAATGCTTTTAATAAATAAAATTAACTTGAATTAACAAAATACTTGAATTAACCAAATTTCTTCAAAATCAAAGAAGAATTTATTGTATAAAGATATTCTCAGACAGACGTTGTCTTGCCACCGCCTTACTGCCATATATGAATTTTCATGCTAATCGGAAAAAAAACATTTTGTTTTCACCATTTTCAGTATAGTTGCGGAACGTATCTATATAAGCTATATTACAAAATTTTAGTCTAATACAACCAAAACCGTCCAAAATATGACATTTTTGTTGATTTCCATAAAGATGTAAAATACTGTAAATTAATGCAATAAATTTTTTGGGAATAACAAGTGATTAAAAAATCTGATAAATAGCTTCTTTGAAAAAAAAAATGTCGTTCTTTTTATAAATAGAAAATCTTCAGAGTTGAAGAAAGCTAAATATTAGTGTTTAGAATAATCTTCAATAATATTCAATTTGTGCTCAAAAATAGGCAAAAAATTCTATTTGTTGCAATTTTTTTTTCAATTTCCATATTCCCCACTACTTCATAGTACATATAATTTATCAAAAAAAAAATTGCTTAATTTTGACACAAAATTCAATAAACAGTTCCCATCATTAAAAATCATGGGCTACCACCCCTATTTTTTTTTTTGTATAAAATTGTATGTTTTTCAAAATGTTATTATATTTTTTACATTGTTCTACCGCTTACAAAATAGCTTATATGAAAAAAAATTCAAATATTACAAACTTCATTATCAAAATTTATTCTTATACTATGTTAACATTGGGTCGAATGACTCATTTCAGTCATTTAGCTAAATGAGAAACGAAGTCATTTCATTTCCCATACAAATTCTCAGTTGTAATCCAACTCATTTAAAACAAATGAATAAGTTCGGATACGTTCTTAAAACTTATTAAAAACTATTTCAAACGCATTCTATGGAGAATGCATAAAAAACACCAAACTCACTAAAAACAAAGGAAAACGTTAAATAATAAATCATTTTATACACGCGTATCATCATCAAAATCAACCAGCAAAAACAAAAAAACAAAATCAGTTGTCAAACGACATAAGATACTTTCGCAAAAAAAAACCAATGTAAGGCACTTTTAAATGACTTATTCCAAATGAGTCATTTGGCCCAATTTAACCGTAGTATTATACGACCAAGTGGCCTAGTTGCGACCGTAGCCTAGTGGGTAGAGTGCGTGGCCCCTAAGCTAAAGAACCGCGGCAGCCCGGGTTCAATTTCAGCTCAGACAGAAAGTTTTTTCAATTGAATTAATTTTTCTGTTCGGTCGTCACCTCTCTGCAGACAATGGCAAACCTCAGAGAGTAAAAATTGCCATGTTAAGCTCCTTGAGAACATAAGCCGTTCGAAGTCGGCATAAAATACGTAGGTCCAGTTCTCGGTCATTTGTGATCAAACATTTAATAACACGTACAACACAGTTGATCGATAGAAGCTAGGTCAAAGTCCTTCCAAGGGCTGAAAAGGCCAGTTTATTTTAATTATTTATTATACGACCAAAACCGTTTGAAATATAGCATTTTCATTGATTTCTGGGGCGGTTAAAGTGGGAGTGCGAACTTATTTTTAGTGCAGCTGCCGAAAGTAACCATACAAATTAAATTACCAAATTTTAATCTTGTACGACTAAAACCGTCTGAAATATAGAATTTTTAGCATATAGAAGGCGTGAAAAGTACGAGTGGAAAAATATAAATAGCCTATCACGATTTCGTTGAAATAACGAATCGTTTGGTACTTATATCGTCTAAATCTCAATTTTAACAAATGTAAAATCCTAACTTGCTCGCGTAAACAATCGTATATCATTCATGACTACAACTACGACTTAAATTGCTTTTTTCAAAGAGAAAGCGTCGTAAAAGACTTAGGCGTCCTTGTAGACTCTAAACTATCCTTTGATGCGCATTTAGAATATATGGTTTCTAAGGCGAATTCTCTTCTTGGTTTTGTCATCAGGAACTCGAAGGAATTTATTGATCAAAATACCTTAAAATCTTTATTTGTCGCATTAGTAAGACCGACTCTAGAATATGCCAACATTATTTGGTATCCCTTCTATGAGATAGCGGTAAAAAGAATTGAAAAAATACAAAAGCGTTTTACCAAATTTGCACTTCGTCGCAGTTTTTCTGGTGAGAATATGCCCTCATACGAATCACGCTGCGAACTGTTAAGTTTAATCAGTTTAAAACAACGAAGAAAGGCACAGAGCATTGTTTTTATCAAAGATATTCTAGACAATAAAATTGATTCACCTGAATTGTTAGCTCTTATCAATTTTTATGCGCCGCAGAAAACTCTGCGAATTAGAAATTTATTTTTACCACAATCCCATAGTTCTAACTATGGTTTGAATGAACCAATATCCAGATGTCAAACTCTGTTCAATTCAATCAACAGTCATGTGAATTTTGATTTAGACAGACAAATATTTTTGAACGATCTCTATAATATTATAAATGATTGAGTCAATGAAATCGTAAATAGCATATTAATGAATTATGCATTGTTAAATTTTAATAGTTAATTAGGTTAAGTTATATCTGTAAGGGTTAAGCCCAGTAGATGAATTAAATAAATAAATAAATAAATAAATCGGTTCAGTGGTTCTCGCGTGATTGGCAAACATCCGTGCAGTGTCACAATGCTTTTAATATTATAGACAGATAGTATAGATAGATAGTACAGATAGACACAATCTCAAGTCGGAAAAAGTTAGCTGGCAAGGCTACAAAGCATAATTTATGCTTATAACTGCTTTCTGGCAACTCCTCTCAAAATATTTGCAAAGAAAATTAATCAACAGCATGATCAACAGTGTATGGCAGCAAGAATCTCCCTCAAATCAATTAAAAACATAACTGCCGTGTTATATTGAGAGAAGCTCTCGCGGCAAAGAGATGAAACCGTTGTTTGCTGTTGTGTAGTGCTGCTTGTTGAATGTAAAATAAATAAAATAAGTGAATTTAGTAATAATTAAAGAATACACTTTTTGAAAAACTTAGTAAGCTATGACACTGGAAATTATCATAGCAATTGAAAAATCAAAGAATTGTTAAAATTATCAAATTGTAATCAAAGAACTAATATAAAGAATTATTAAAAAATAATCGGCTTATCGGTAACCGAGCTTGACTGGCTTAAAATTTCGGGAGTCTCCTTTTATAAATATAATATTATAGATTTACTTTGTCCCGATATTTTCCCCTCAGGATTCTATTTTCGTTTCATATAAAAAACAACATTTTCATTTTCATTTAACACGAATAATATGTTTTTGAAAAGTTTATAACTTTCTAAAATCATGATTAAACATATGTAATTTTGGGTTATACATTGTTCCAATAATTTAAGTTTAAAGATTTTACTAATGAATTTTTCCTGGCACACACTTTTTAATAAGTTTTACATTCAACTCAACTTTACCGGGCAAAATAAAATTTGCAAAAACCAAATAATTTTCGCCCCACCTTACTGTAAATTCATATCAGTTTTTGTTCCAGCTTAAAAATATTTGTTTTTTTTTTTAACTATTCGTCTGTATTTTTACAGGTCCGTCTGTTTACCTGTATTCCACATTATCCGTTTGTCGGTATGTTTGCTTTGGACAGTCCGTCCGTCCACTACGCATTAATTTAATTTTTCAATATAAATCAGAGCACAAAAAAAATCACATAAAGTCTTATAAGATTTCTGCAAAAAGCAGTTTACTGTGTAAGGTAGTGTCATCAGTGGTTTAGCGGCCATGCCTAAAAAAATGAAATTCAGAATTGTGTAAAGGTGTTGGAGGCCTCGCAGCCAGGGTTGCCACTTGTAAAAAAATTTAATAACCAAAATTTTATCTAAAAAATACCAAAATAAAATAAAATTACCATATTAAGCAAACATTTTTAAAAGTAAGAACATCAATAAAATCATAAATTTGGTTAATTCTAAAAAATTCATAAATTCATATAAGGATAAAAATTAAATTTTTTTTGTTTGAATTAAATATAAATAAATTAAATATAAATAGAGAAAAAGTATTACTTTTTTCTTGTTTAAAATGTATAGTTTTTTATATAAAAATTACAAATTAGTAGTTAATTCAGGTAAACGTAATTTTTTTGTCGCAAAACAAAAAATTATAAATTAATATTATTATAAAAATGAAACTCTTATCTTTTTTATTTGAAATAACTATGAAATAAAAAGGAATTCTGCATTCATTAGCAATGTATATGAATTTTAAGAAAATAAATAAATAAAGGATATGGCATTTAATGCTTTAAAAAGTTAACCATTTTTATATAACTAAAAATCATATATTACACAGGTCGTCAGATTTGCAGGACATTAGTTCTAATTACGCACTGATTTTGAATATGAGTTAATTTTTTTCGCAATCAGCTCAAGTTAAGGAGTTATGAAAAAATATGATATACAGTTATATTTCTAATAAGTGCTCCTAAGCACAAAGTATTGCATGATATTTAAAGCTTTGATTAAAAAATATTAGGCCTAAAATCGTTTGTATACGAAAAATTATTATCTATTTTCGTTTTAGAGATATGTTTCCATAATAAGCATATTTGCAACACTTATTTTTATATTCTTAAATTTTGTTGAATAGAAAATCTCTGGAATCTCGTTATACTGTTTACCTTTTGCTGATATCTCTGAACGTTTTAAAAATATTATGAAGTTAAAATTTTATTTAATTTATTTCAAGCTATTTCAAGCAACTGGGAAAGCCTAATTTTTCAGAATGTTACTTTCGAAGTTTTCCCCATATATTTTTCATGTAATCAATTTTCGTTTTTTCAAATTTTTAATTAATATATCTTAATTATTATATAATTAATATATTTGGAAATATCCACGATATTTGTAAGGGTAGAGTGTATGCTTGAGCTTCAAAGACAAAAGATATTTTTAAGATTCAAAATACTCAGGGTAGCGAATTTTTTTTTTTATGAAAAATTTTGAAGATTTATGATTTTTAAAGGCCAATATAAATTGTTAAACCTAATATTTTTAATCAAAGCTGTCAAAGACGATCGAAATCGACTGATGCTGTTTAAAGATATCATTCTATTAGAAAAAAATAAGTTTTTACATGTTTGCCTAAAACTCCTAAACTAGAGCTGATGACGAAAAAATTACCTTAATTTGAAATCTAAATATCTTCTTCTGGTGACGACCACACATAATGAGGTTTGTCTCTCATTTCGCAGAGTTCCTTTGAAACTATTATGGTATTAATTGTATTAAACACCAACTTGTTTCGTTGCTTTGCTATTATAAGAGAAAATTTAGAAAATTTACTCTCAGCTGCAATAGAGCTGTGGGGCAAAGACAATAAATTATTTTGAATTTTCTGGGAAAACTGAAAGGAAAAAGTTACCAAAACTATAAAAAATTACCAAATTACCAGGTCAAAAATTTTCTACCAAATTTGGTAATTAATTACCAAACTGGCAACTCTGCTCGCAGCTACATTGTATATAAGAAATACTTGGTTACGTCATGTGTTCATTTATCACTGGGTTGTTTTCGGTATGCTCTTTAAAGCGCTCATTAATACATACTCAATAGGGGTATTCACGGTTTGATGCGAAACGCAGTTGCGACGATGCGAAAATGCAAGATTGCGAACTTTAGCATCACTCCAACAACAAACACATTTGAAGCAATTTTGCAACTCTTCTTGAATTACGCACTGCACAAATCTATTGCGAAAACGCACAAGCAGTGATGCTAAACAGCTGACTCATGTTTTGGTTGTTCAAACATAGTTGTCACCTGCATAAAACTTTAAAAAGCTTACGTTTGCACGTTGATTCTAACAACTTTTTGTGATTTTGAAATGAGGTGGCAATATATTTACTGTTCATTCGACATATAATTTTTCTTGCATAATTAAGTTGCAAAATTGATGTTCCCGCATTAGTGCGCAGAATATCTTGCATTTTCACACTCTTGCAATTCAACACAACCCGTGAATACCCCTAATATGGGAGAGTATAAATGAGCAAAGCTACCCGACACCAGGGTTGATAAATGACTTTATCATTTTGAATGAAAAAAATGTATGGAATAAATTTTGCATACTCCACGCATATTGCTTTAACTTTGTCACTCTGTTTGTAACGCTGATATGGAGGCGTGACAGGTACACAAAAGTATATATATTCTTGATCAGCATCACCTCCTCAGCCGATTTCGCTAGGTCAGTCTGTCGACACGATTACAGCCGCAATGTTAAAGCCAACGTATTCAAATTTGGTATACGTGCTTGTAATAAAAAAAAACAAAGATCAAGTTTGAGAATGAGCAAAAGCGGATGAAAACCACGCCTTCTTTATCAAACAATAAAATTTCTAAAAATGCTACAAAAATTTTTGTACACATAAGCTTTGAAGTAAAATATTCACCATTTATTTCAAATTTGTTAAAATGGGACAAAAACAACGCCTACCTCCCATATAACGTTACTTTATAAAATCTTTAATGTAGCTAAAAATGACACAAAAATTAATGTCATGATTAGTGTCCGACCGAAACCGGAATTTAGGCCGAAATTGAAACCGAATATTCGGCCATTTTATAATATTCGGCCGAAACCGAAACTGGTTATTAATATGAAAATTTAAGTTTTTACAAATGATTTTTTTTTATTAAAAGGAAACAAGAGTACTACTAGTACAAAAAATATTATTTGAGTATTGAAGTTTACTATAATAATAAATAAGATCATTTTTTATTTTATTTTTTATTCCGTACACACTCAAAATAGTATGCACCCACAATGTACATTTTTCTGGAACTATAAAACAAATTATTTCTGTTTTTTATGGGTTTAGTATTATAAAAATAGAAATATTTCGTTTTCTTTTCATTTATTCCACAAACACAGAACTCGTTCGGAAGTTTAATAATTAATTTTTGGCTTCAGTAGCTATAAAATTTTAATTTTAATTGCAATAGAGATGAGAAAATCGTAAATTTTAGTATCGAGCGCATAAAATTAACCAAAATGTTTTGTGTTAACACGATAAATCAAATTATAGAGGCATTCATAAATTTTGTTTTGTACAATGCGTGGTAAAGATTTTTATTAAATCAAACTTATATATTTGAATTAAATGACTGATGCAAAAAATTTTGGTATAATTCAAGAATAATGACAACTCTATTTTTTAATAAGGGTATTCACAATTGCGTGGTTTTCTGTGAGGTTAAAAACCCAGTGGTATTAATACTACACTTTACCAAGCTGTTTTTATATTTGTTGTTGTTTTACATGAAAGCTCTAAAAACCAAAAGTGTGGTAATTTTAAGTAGCTCAATGATATGCTTAACGAATGTGGTTTTAGAAGTTCCATAAACAAAAATTTTTCATAGCCGGTTGTTTTCTAATTGCAAAAATGGAAGAGATTCAAAATGTAAGTTTAATTAGGTTAAGCTATATTTTAATAATATATATCAAATTGGAAAGTTATTTTTATTTGCATAGTAACAAAAAGCGAAAGCGGGAGGTTCCCAACCACAAGCTTAATTTTAAAGGGTGCTTATAATTGTGGTTTCCAACTATGGTAAAAAACCACAGTACCACACAATTGTGAATAACCTTAATATTTTTTTTGTTGGATTATACGGATTTTAACCTAATAAATCGAAATCTGGAAAATTTCAGGCGCTCGCAATTGGTTTAGAAGTTATAGACCTCCAAAGTTGCAAAAAATTGCCTACAAATCTTGCTGTTTTTTTAAATGTTCCACATTATGGGTATCAAAAGAAAGATAATGCGAGTACCTATTCAATGAAGTACCAAACATGTAAATCCATTCATAACTTTTTAAGACATAACTATTCTTACATTTACAATTTGTCTGAAAATCTAGTGATTTCCCTTTTACGAAAGCACTACACTAAAAATGTTTATGTCTTTTAAAGTTATGCATGGATTTTTATGTTTGATACCTTGTTGAATAGGTATTTAAATTTCTTATGATACCTTTCTTATGATACCATAAAGTGTAGTTCTGTTGAAAAATTTTAAAAAATACCATGATTTGTAGGCCATTTTTTCCAACTTTGGAGGCCTATAACTTCTAAACCAATTGCGAGCGGACTGCAATTTTTTCAGATTTGGAGTTAGGAGGCCAAAATCCATATAATCTGCAAAAAAATAATAAAAAATTAGAGTTGTCGCTATTCCTGAAATGTTCCGAAATTTTTATCAAAAGTAAGAATATGGCCCCAATATGGACGAATAACCGAAACTGACAAAAAGGGCCGAAACTGGCCGTAACCGAAACCGAAACCAAATATTCGGTCGGACACTAGTCACGATTAAAAATTTACCCATAAACTTTGGCCGAAAAAATTCACCATATAATTTTTAAATTATATCGAAAAAAACAACGCAACAACCTCCCATACAAAGTGACTTTAACAAAATGGTAAAATCTCTGAAAATCTCACAAAAACTATTGTAATGACTTGAAATTTTGCATATGAACTTTGGTCTCAAATATTTACCATATGCAGTGGAATTCACTTATAACGACCTCGGTTATAACATCATTTCTGCTATAACGTCGTATTCTTGAAGTCCGCATTTTCTAATTTCTCATTCCTTAGGAGCTGCGTTCGCTTTTAACGTCGGTGGATATAACGACGAGTTCGCATACAACGACGCAGTTTTCATAAAATATAATAAATATTTTCACATATAGCGACGACGAAAGCAAGTTGAAACTAGATTTGCTTACTTATGAATTTTTTTTTTATTTATATGTGAACAAACAATATTCACTGAACATATTTGCAATTTTTGCTTTGTTGAAAGTTAAATAACCGTATAAAATTCATTGACAACAAAACTGCATAGCTTCATTTTCGCATGTGATTTTCCTCAGTATACATTTGCTCCTTCAAATGCATGATGATAATTTTTTACTGTTTTCAAAATGCCTCCACAAACTAAACGTAACGCGTTCATCATTAAAGAAAAATCTGCAATAATCTGGCGTCTTGAAATTTCTTGCGAGGAATTTCATGCGTCATATTCTTCAATATTCATCATATGGAAACATCGGAAAACTATGAAGATCACACTTCCTCAAAATGTAGAAAATGCACTATTTTCTTGGTTTATAATCCAAAAATCGTGATATACACCTCTAACCGATCATATTTTACAAGAAAAAGCCAATGATTTAGTTAAAATTTTAGGTAAAACGACTTTTTCTTGTTCAGAAAGTTGGATTTACCATTTTCGATAGCGACACTGCATAGTTAACAATGCAAGGTTTCAGGTGAAGCAGGCGATGTATCCCAAGGTGACTACAGAGTTTTTTCCCAAAACTTGGAGATGGCTATTAGGACTCAGAAAAAATGTATAATGCTGATGAAACAAGGTTCTTCTTTAAACTCATGCTCGATAGAATTTTAAAATTGTAAGGTAAAAAGTGTATAGGAGGAAAGGTTTTGACGGTTCGTGTTACAGTTTTGGTTGCTGCAAACATGGATGGAAGTTTGAAAAGGAAAATATTTTTATCAGAAAGTCAAAGAAACAAAAAAACTTATTGGCCCATTATCATAGTCAAAATAAAGTCGACTTTAAATGTAGTGCAAGCTTTTTGACAACATATTATATTAAAAAACTGTCAAAAATGCTGATACTAAATTTAGAGTCGACTTTTATTTTGACTATGAAAATGGGCCATTGTATTTATTTACCCTAAGTTTTATGTTTTTATTTTTACTATTGATAATAAATTTTTTCTTTATAATAAATGAATTAAGTTAACAATGAACAAAAAACAAATGATATGAGCATATAACGACATTCGGTTGTAACGACGAAATGTTCCGGTTCCTTCAGGGTCGTTATAACCGAATTTCACTGTATTACAAATTTTGTCAAAATAGTATAAAAACCATGCCTACCTCCTAAACAAAAGTAACTATATGAAAACAGTTTGCAAGGTGAATTCCACTGTATTACAAATTTTGTCAAAATAGTATAAAAACCATGCCTACCTCCTAAACAAAAGTAGCTACAAGGTGGCGCAAAAGTAACCTTGCGATGTTTTTTGGCTGTAATTTAAAAAAAAAAATGAAAAACTTTGATTCTTCTTGTGGATTATTTTTATTTTGTCTTTTAATTTTTTTTACATCAAGTCGAGGATATGATGTCATGTAAATGGCCGCCGCCACAGTTGATTGTCATTTGAGCCCTTTTTATGGCATTTTTCATCACTACGGCCAAAACTTCCGGTTATAGGTCCTCAGATTCTTGACGGATATTGTCTTTAAGAGCTGCAAGAGTGTGAGGCTTGTTGACATAAACCCGCGACTTCAAAAAGCCCCACAAAAAGAAGTCTGGAGCGGTCAAATCAGGCGATCTTGCTGGCCAGTGCAAATCGCCAAAACGGGAGATTAGGCACCCGGGAAATGCATCATTCAGCATATCGGTTGTGGCACGTGCAGTGTGTGCCGTTGCACCGTCCTGTTGGAACCACATGTTTTCCAATCCCAATTCATCAAGTTGCGGCAAAAAGAACTCGTTGATCATTGCTTTGTAGCGCTCACCATTCACAGTAACCGTTTGGCCCGCGACGTCTTCGAAGAAAAAAGGTCCGATGACTCCTCCAGCGAAAACAGCACACCAAACAGTGACTTTGAGCGGGTGTAATGGCTCTTCGTGGGTTACACGCGGATTTTCAGTGCCCCAGAAGCGTAAATTTTTTTTTATTTACGTACCCGCTAAGATGGAAATGGGCCTCATCACTCATGATTATTTTTGATGAAAAATCATCTTCCTCTTGGTGGTGATTAAGGATGGCTTGAGCGTATGTTAGACGCGATTGGCGGTCAGCAGCTAACAGCTGTTGCACCGTCTGGACTTTGTACGGAAACATCTTCAAATCTTGTACCAAAATTCGCTGTAAAGACCGTCGATTGATACCCATTTGGGTGGCACGTCGTCTGGTCGATGTCGACGGCGCTTCCATGACATCCTCGGCTACAGCAGCAATATTCTCTCATCCCGGCAGCATCCCGGACGGCCAAGAAATCTGCGACGAAATTCACGTTGTGCCAAAGACACCGACCGATTATTGGTCAAATAAATAGTCACCAATATTCCGCGTTCTGGATCAGTGTAGCGTAACATTGTTTATTAACGTGTATTTCGCATGTGTTTACTACACAAATGTCAAAACAGAACTGACATTAGGGGTCAATCGCAAAATTTATAGCATTTTCTGATAGGAGGATTACTTTTGCGCCACCTTGTATATGAAAAAAGTTTGCAAGGAGTTAGGGAAAGTACAAAGAACTGCGGCCGTAAGTATCAGCGGAGCACTTAGGTCCACTTTATCTGAAGCGCTAAATGCAGTAATTTGCTTAATACACCTCGATATTATGGAAAAAGGAAGGCACAGGAAACAGCAATACGTCTTAGAGCAACCTCGCAGTAAACTAACACTCGTACAGGACACTCCTCTATTATCGATCTTGTAGGAGCTATTCCTAGCAACATCGAATACATTATTGAAACTCCCTCATTCGAGAATGACTTTCACACAAAAATCCCTACCAGAGTAGAAAGGGAACGGGTTACTGTCGCTAAATCAAATTAGCGTATATTTTTGCTGTCGGCTCAAAACTTGACGGCGAAGTCGGGGGAGGCGTCTTTTCCACTGATTTAAACATCAGGACCTCATTTAGTCTGCCAGATCATTGCAGAGTTTTCCAGGCGGAAATAATGGCCATTTATAGTGCTGTGGAATGGCTGAGGTATGATGAGATATCAACTAGAGATATCTACATTTTTACGGATAGCTAAACAGCGAGAAAATCCCTTGGAGGTATGCTACCTAACATCACCAACAGCCCTTAAATGTCGCTCGCCTCTTAATGACATGGCCGATAAGTTCGATATCCATCTGGTCTGGGTACCGGGGCATAGGGACATTCCTGGAAGCTGTACATTACATAACATTAGACATGCCACTTGCGTGGGGCAAACTTACTCTAAGGTAACATGCCACAGAAATGGCTAATTTAAGGTGGACTCATAGCACTACCTCCAAAACAACTAGACAGCTGTGGTCCATTTTCGCTGGAAAATGCACTCAAATGGCGAGGAACGATCTCTCCATTCTTGTAGGCGTTATAACAGCACACTGTCTTATAGGTAGGCATGCCCTTAGAATGTGGCTCCATGCGAATGACTTCTGTGGGTGTTGAGGGAGGGATGAGGAAGAGGAGGAGATGGAATCGCATCTCCCCTGCTCATGACCTGCTCTGTCGCTGCTCTGTAAGACATAAGTAATGTTACCAACTATACTTACTTTGTATACCAACTATACTACTTATTTTCAGCTTCATATACTTACTAAAATTCCATACTTATAAGTATACTTACTTTTAAGATTTATACTTAACTATGCTTACTTTTCAGCTCCGGTTGAACGTTTTTGTTTGCAAATGCGGAAAAAGTTTGAAAATTGTAACCAACAGCGTTAAAAATACAGACTCTGGAGTCAATTTTATTTTTAAAAAATAATATTGAATACAGCTGCGTCGAATTTTACAATTTTTTAAAGACAAGACCTGAAATATTAAGGGTGTAGTCTAGTTCGTCGGCTAAAAAATAGGATATTTTTGGGAATTTCTCGTGAGCTTGCTATGAAAGATAAGTTTATAAAAGTTGTTAGGAATGATAAATGAAGTCTTAATTTACGAAAAAAAAAATTTTATTAATGTTTTTTAATAATTTGAAGGCAGCTCGGCTCCCACACGATATTTCGGCATCTGTTTATCTGAAACAAAAAGCCAAAGTGTTTTAGATTCAATATGACAAGGACTATAAAATAGACATTAATATCAATTTTTAGCAATTGTTGTTAACTTTAAGTAACAAAAACCATTTTATTTGCTGTTCAGCTGTTATTTGTAAAAAAATATAGTAGATAATAATCAATCTTTTAACACGATTACAATCTATTTTGTAAGTTGTTTTGTGCTAAATATGTGGTTAAAGTTTCAGAAGGATCAGCCCACCGGAGAAATAGTGTGGGGCGTCCGTGAAAACGTAGTTTTAAGAAAAACGCTCTTAAAGTTTTTTAAATGCGTTCTAACATGAGTTCAGGTAGAGAAAGCTTTGGGTTGAAAAAATTACTTATACTGCTTGGATTATCATAAAAATTTTATACAATATTCTTAGATATATAAATATACATTCGAAAAATGTAAAAAAAAAATTTTCGAAGGTGACTAATTAGACTTTACCCTTAAATAAAATTTACAGCCAAGACAAATGCGATTTCAAATACGAAAAAGAAAACAGCAAATTAATGTAGCGCTTCAATTCAGTGACAGTGAGAGCTAATAATGATAACTTTTCTTTGGTCTCTGTATACTTTGGAATGTGATTTTTTTATTTTTTTTTATTTAACTACAGTACAGTCTCGTTAATCCGGACACATATAGTTTTGGTCTATGTCCGTATTACTGAATGTGTCCGGAAAACAGAAAGCTGAAGAATTTGTTAAAAAAATTTGAGCACATTTGAATGCATAGTTGATCCTTATTAATTCAAATGCTTTTACTTAGAAATTTTTGTAAATAAATTACATATACTAACATAAATAATGAATAATAATAATAAATTAATATTGTTTCACAAAAATACTTTTACATAATTGCGTATGCTCGCTCGCCTTGGCTGATATTTTTTTTCCCTGGAAAAAATTTAGTCAATTATTTTGCCTTTTCTTTGATTAAATTTAATTTTATCCTCCTTAAAAGTGATCCTTGGAATGTTTGCGACACATATTTTTAAATTTTGTCTTTATTTTTATTTATATCAAAAATTGTAGAATTTAGATTTTCACAGTTTCAATAAAATCTAAAATTTTACACCTCTAAAAGATTTATCGTTTTAAACTTAATCTACTTAAACTTAAATTTTAATATTCACACTATTTTCAACATGTCGGCAAAAATTCACTGCGTAAACTAAATGAACTGAATGAAAATATGCAAGTAAATAATCATTGTTCTCACAAAAAGCCCCGTTAACTCAACGAAATACATTTGAAAAGACAACTTTCACTTGATTTACATAGCGACAGTATATTTGTAAACCAAACATGCTCGATTTTGTTTTTTGTCCAAACTATAAAGATAAAATATCTAAAATGTACGAAGTGTAAAGATGTCCGTATTACTGCAAAGTCCGGAATTGCGAGTGTCCGGATAAGCGAGATTATACTGTACTTTGAAAGTGCGTATAACTTTTAACTTTTTGGTATGCTTTTGTTTGTTCTTAAACTATTTTATGTATTAGAAATATATATGAATTTCAAATATATAAAATAAATATTTTGTTTTTTTTTTATCTGAAGACTTTTTGGTTTTAGATAGATTGCATACACAAAACTTTTTAAGGAGAACAAAAAGATGGTGTGACAATATTTAAAGAATATTGTGGGTTCTATTGATTTTAACAAAAATTAGTAAATTGTATCAAAAAAATATTCAATTTATTTTTCTGAGGTAGAATACTTATTTATACTTATATAAAAAAATTATACTTACTAATACATACTTACTTTTCAGTGTTCTAAGAAGTAAATATTATTGTATTTGTATTTGAGTTATATATATTGTTGACAAATAAGATTAAATCTTTTGAATGCCACATAGATGATGGAAACAACAACATTATACTTATATTAAAAACTAACTAAAACTAACTTAAACTAACATCAAAACTTATGTTGTACATGTTAAAAAGACAATATAGTATTTAAGAATTGATGACAATTAAAACTGTATAACATAATGTAAAGCACTTCAAAGTTAATCAAGAGAATAAAGCAAAAGAATAGAAGTTAAAGGAGAGAAACATAGAAAGAAATATTAGGTTTTTAAGAAAAATGTTCGAAAACTAAATGCTTAAAGGTATTTCTATTAGTTATATTTTTAATATGTGTGGGTAAAGAATTCCACGATCTGATTGCGCTTACAAAAAACAATCTACTGGAGTTGATGAAATTATATCTGGGAATTAAAATGTTCATGCCTCTGCTAGATCTACAAAAAGATAGTTTTTCGAACAAGTAGCTAGGGCTCTGTGTGATAATTATTCTATGCAGGAACACACAGCTTCTTGCTTCGAGATGATTTAATAGGCCTCTTCCAAGTAATTGTTTCGAAAACATAGTTACATGGTCATATTTCCTTAGGCCATAAACGTAGCGAGCAGCATTGTTAAAGGCAACTAAAAGCTTATGCGCCGACCGCGAATCAAGCTTGCAATATACTGCTTCCGAATAAGTAATTAAAGGTAACAAGAGCTGCAATACCAATTTTCGTCTAATTTCTACGTTTACAAAATTTTCAGTTATTCGCATGCTTCGTAGGCCAAAATACACTTTTTTAACACAAGAGTTAATATGATCCTCACATGACAGAGTTGAATTTATTATAAAACCGAGGTTAGTTACTTTGCTAACCAAATTGAGCTTCACGTTATTGAGAAGAATTGGAGGCAAATCTTGAACAAAAAACATATTTTTCATTATTGGTAAAACATGTGATTTTAAAGGGTTTAACATGAGCAGATTATTCTTTGCCCATTCAGCTATCATGTTTAAGTCCTCATTAACTCTGACACAAAGATCCTCTATCAGACCGATTGGCCTGGACATATACAACTGGAGGTCATCAGCGTAAGCGTGCATTTTAACGTGCTGACACCTGGTGAAGATGTCATTGGAAAACATTGAAAATAACAATGGGCCAAGAACTGAGCCTTGCGGCACTCCGCTATCTATAGTTTTAAGTTCTGAAAAATTTGACCCAGATTTAACCTTTTGTGATCTACCAACCAGATAGTTATGTATTAGACGAACAGCAGCTGCAGAAAAGCAAAAATTTTGCAAAAGTTTTCTACATAGTATTGAATGATTGACTGTATCAAAAGCTTTTGTAAAGTCTAGCAAACAAAGTAATGTAATGTGACCCATATCATACAGAACTCTGATATCATCAAGTATTTTGACCATTGCAGTCGAACAGCTGTGACCAGGCCTAAAACCAGACTGAAGATTAGACATTAGTCCAGAAGTGCGCACATGATTAGAAATCTGCTCGGCCATGAGCGACTCACAAACTTTAGACAAGCAAGATAGCAGACTTATTGGTCGAAAGTCACATGGTTGGCAAGCGAATGATTTTTTTGCAATGGGAATTATAATTGCTACTTTCCAAACTTCAGGGTAGCATGAAGAAGTGAAGCAATAATTTATTATATGGGTGAGCGGACCAATAACGAAAGGCAACAAGAGTTTAATAAATTTAATTGAAATACCATCCACCCCAGAGGAATTTGATTTGATTTTTTTCAGGCAGCGCGCAACATCTAGCTCATTTACTGCATTAAAATAAAATTCATTATAATCATTATTTACAGATACAGTAATGCTACTATCAACAACATTGAGTATGTTTGAGTTATCACATGAGGAGTTAGCAATAAAATATTCATTCATTATATTTGGGTCAATCTTGCAGCTTTCAGATTGTTTTTTGCATACTCCGATACCTTTCAAATTGTTCCACAGCTGTCTTGAGGGCAGTGAGGGATTAAGCTTTGACATAAAAAACGTAGATTTAGATAATCTTACAGCAGAGGTAGCCTCGTTTCTTGCTGTTTTGTATGCTTCCCAATTTAAAGTAGTGGGATTTCGCTTCCATTTGTTGTAAGCTTTAAAACGGGTTTTTATGGCTTGTTTTACAGATGGTGTGAACCAAGGACAAGAGGTATTTATGATCCGACGCGTTCGAACGGGTACATGCGTATCAAAAAGAGTAATAATCCTATTGATAAAAAAGCTCAGTTTTTCATCAACCGTATTTAAATACCAACAATCCGTCCAGTTTGTTAGAGTTAGATCAGTATTCAATAGAGCATAGTCTATGGACTTAAAGTCACGATAAGAAAAGTACATTTCACTAGTTTCAGGGACAAGAGGTGCGATACCGACATTTAATGAACAAAAGATGAGATCGTGATCAGATACGAAAGATATCTGATCAAAGAGTAAAACAGACGATGGATTTGACACGACAAAGATGTCTAATAGACTGGGTTGAGCATTGTTTGCAAAACGAGTTGGCATCGAGCTATTTACTAAATTGAGACCGAATTCAGATAAGTTGTCAAGAAATTTTCTTGACACGCTATCGTTGTGCAGCAGATTTATATTAAAATCACCACATAAAACAAAATGTTCATAGTCGATAATACAGTAAGACAATGTTGCAAACAAGCGCTCAAGACTACAATTACGACTAGGATTATACACACAGGACATTAGAACTTTACTTTGGTTACTACCTGACAACTCAACGTTTAAAAACTCAACACCAGATTGACACGACATGCTAAGAATTTTGGTTTTTAGATAATTTTTGCAGTAGATAGCAATCCCACCGCCTCTTTTATCAAGTCTATCATGACGTAACAGTTGATAATTTTTAACATTATAGTAGGAACTACTTACTTCCTCATTAAACCAGGTTTCAGTTACGCATATTACGTCAACAGAGGAGTCTTCAAATACGTGCTTTACATAATCCATTTTAAAGCCATTCAGGCTTCGCGCATTAAAATGCACGACTTTTAAGCCTGAACGCTGTTTGCATAAAATTTCCACAACAGTTTTATGATTTTCATAAGCGACAGAATCAGATGTACCTATATCTGGCATAAGATTAAGTTAGAGCAATCCTGCAAGCATTTAGCGAGTACGAAAGAGATGCTAAGTAAAAGTGAAAAGTTTAAGTTGAAAGAAATGAAAGGAGATGATTTAGACAATAAAAGCAATATAAATAATAATAGCAAAAGGTTAAAGTTAAAGTTGAAAGAGGTGAAAAGAGAAGATTTAGTAAATAAAAGCAATAATAATAGTAATAATATTAATATTAATAATAATAACTTCAACATATAAAAAGCAGCAACACTATTAATTTGCATTGGTGTCATCAGAAACAGATGATGTTGCGGGTAGTTCAGCTTCGTTGTTAATTTTGATACAGTCGCCGTTTTTAGATCGCCTGATGTACACACTCCCTCGACGAGCGAACGCATTAAAAATTGCTTTTTTACGCTTACATGCGATTGCCGCTTGAAGTAATTTTCTTTTATCGATAGGGAGGCTCTCGTGCAGGTAAACATTATTATCAGAGTCAAGACCAGCATATACTTAGTTTTTAATAACATGAGTTGGTAGCATTAGACATAAGCATTTAGGTAGCCTCTTCTTTGATGATCTCAGGGATCTTGAGAAGGTAGACGTTAAGCGTCTACTAATTTTTGCCTTGGAGAGTAAGAGTGGAGGCAGTGGCGGATTTAGGCATTTTGCCGCCCTAACATTAGCGCCGCCTCTAACATATTAAATGTTTTTCTTACAATAGAACAAATCTATAAAAGTTTCATTTTTCATTTTTTTTCACACATTACATAGAGATTTATACAACATAATAAAAATAAAGAGTTTCATTATATGCTCGTGCGAAATCATTTATTACGTTCTCATAACATAGTTTTTGTACTAGATCTGTTTAATTTTTAATAAGGCATCATAGTTGCCCAAAAATAGTTTTAATTCGTTTTAATGTAGAAAATAAGCGTTTTCCTGAACAGTTTTTTCCCCCTTTTCCTCTCAATCTTCATACAGCTTGGGCATTTTTTGAATGAGTATGAATGACAAATAAAGTTCGCGAACAAACGGATGTATGTGTCAACGAAAGAAATTTGTTTATAAAAACCAGAAACAAGATTAGCTGTGGAACTAACCCTTTGGACGAAATACAGTCAACTACTATACAAATCGTTCTGTCTTTGAGGAAAAATCGAACAGATGGTACATCGAACAGAGTTAAGGTGAATTTACACGATTCACTATCATCGTTCACTTTGGATGAATCATCTGAGTTGTAAAATGTAAATTGAGTTTCATCTTTAAAATGAAGATGATTGTCATCCACATTGAACAGTGAAATAAGTAGAAGGTCTTCCTACTTTTGATGAAAGTGAAAGCAAACTTTGAAACTGATGTGTCAATCGTACTTAAACACAATTGAAAGGTGTTAACATAATTTCAAGCAGAAAGTTTATATATTTTTTATTTAATTGCTGAATAGCTTTTATTTATTTAATTTTTTTAAACGCCAATAAAATCAATCAGTCAACGAATATATTTTCACATTCAACACTGAATCATCCATCAAATTTCAAATTTACACTTTGAATAATGTAAATTAAAAATTGATTCACTGTCATCGTTCAACGTTCACTAACATCGTTTTGAGTGAAATGTGTAAATTCGCCTTAACCACCAACACCATATGGAATTAGTTTTGACACGAGCGCTTTATGCCACACTCGCTCAAACGCCTTTAAAATATTAAGAGAAACAACCTTGTTCTCTCCGAAAAAGTGAGCACATTGGTTCCATTTTTTGGTTAAAAACTCTATAAGGTCACCAGTAGGCACTACGGAAACCATATTGACGATCGCTGAGCAGTTGGTTATGCTCTAGATAGTTCATAATGTAAAATTTTATTACGCTTTTCATAGCTTTGAAAAGCGTAGAGCATATCGTAATGGGTCGGCAGCTTGCAGGGTTCATGGCATCGCCATTTTTAGGTACTGGCTGCACATTTGTGACCTTCTCTTCCAACAAGATGGAAATACTCCTGTTATGTAGGAGATGTTTGAAAGGACCAGAAGCTTTGTTTATGTTTAGACTTGTAAGAAGCCTTTTAACTGCTCTCGTTCGAAAGTAAATTTATTGCATTGCAGAAGATCAACACTCAACAAAGGGCAGTGGCTGATTGCTATCCGAGAGGATGAAACTTTGTGCAAACAATCCAGCCAATTAATAAAGATTTGGTCATCTTTTAAAAGAGTTGGAATCGATGACAATGTCTGATTCTTTACTCTTTTAACATATGTCCAACAACTTTTGCTCACTTCGGTGGGAAGTCTTTTGTTATTAGTATTCTTGTGGGAACACAAATTTTGAATGTCTTCCCTTATTAGACATGACTGCAATCCTTAAAGTCTCATTAAATTATGAGCGATCTTTTGGTTTAATGTATCTTATCTTATTGGCAATTAAAGACCGCATACCCCATAAAATATTTCTTGTACCATGACAGTGCGGCTTTCTCTTTTATATCAACAAAAAATAATTTCCAATTAAAGTAGTTATAAAAATTATTTAATAGCTGTCGGCCTTTGTAGTCTAGTGGAGAGTGCGCTTGACTGTCAACCCGGAGGTCCCTGGTTCGAATCCGGGCTCGGCCATGGTTCTTTTCACTTTCTTTGTTCTTTCCTACATGTAAGAATTATGGAAAACTAAAAAAAAATCAACAACTAAATTGTGGAAAATGTGAAATTAAAAGGACTAAGAAATGCTTGCCGAGGTTAAGGCATAACACTAGCCTTGGTTAGAAGCAATTCAAATTGTCTTTCACGTTTGTTTCGCCCAATCAATAATTCACATATGGTTTCCAATCAATTCCTCTAAATAATCTATCACTTTCCTTTCAGGTCGAAGACCAAATCTTGTTTGTACAAGGCGCATGCCTTGGTTCTTTAATCTTTAAAAAAAAAGAAAGTTTGATTGATTTTTTTTTTTAAATTACCACCAATGGCATGCCCATATTAAAGTAATACTTTCTGTAACCCAAAACGTAATCGATTGCACGAGTGTTCTGCAACATTTTATTTATTGTCTGTAAGCGAAGTTTTTGCTTGTTAGTTTTTTTTAAACATTTGTTGCTCAACATTTGGCCGTCCAAAAATTTACAAAACTCGTCAAACTAGTTTATTGATTTATATTGAGTTTCTTTATAAGTTAGCCACGAAAATATTTTGCAGCCCTGTCAATTCGGCTGCAATCAAATAGATTCCGTTTTTAACCTTTTTTTTTTCCTAAAAATTTTTCAACCCACAATAATTTTGCCGCCCCTAAAATGTTGCCGCCCTATTCCCGGACCTCACGAGCCTAGGCCTAAGTACAGTACTGAGTGGAGAAGTAGATTCCCAGATAGAATGCTTTTAAAAATCAATAAATCTTTTAAAAATGCTAACTAATATATTTTCAACTTTCCGAAAGGGTATAACTTAAATTAGCTCGTGTGTAAAGCAGGTGGCTCTTAATTAGATACCTTAAGTATTTCTTAATAGCTGTATTACCTTATATTTTTTAATTTAACTGACTACAGACATACTATGCTATTGACTATTGACCTTTTGCAGAACCTATCTTTTAATCACAATTAAAGCCAAATAAATTGCCACATAAGAAGAATCCTTACTCTGGCCCATAAAATGTAAATTTATTTTACATTTTTTTAAAGAGAATTAGTTCAAATTTTGGTTTAATTATTGAAAAAGTTTTCCAAATACATCCTTTATGTTACTCAAATTTGAACTTTATTTATTTTTGTTTTTGGGTCTTTTTAGGGATTTTATGTTGACCGCCAAAACTTATAATGAAAGTAGACTCAGAGTGTGTGGTTAAGTTAAATATTTTCTGCGCATGTATGTTAAGGCTATAGTATATACAATTGTGTGAACTCAAGGAACTCAGTAAGAGAGAGTCCAAAAGGAGGTAAAAGAGAGCGAATGTCCTTGTGTGAGAAAATAATTTGAGTTAAAGTTTTATTTTGTGGGGAAATGTTATGTATTCATTTGTTCAAATGCACCTGTGAGAAATACATGGTGAGGGTTTTCTATATACTGTATGAACGCGAGGTTTTTGAACTTTTGACCGCCTTCTTATTGCAACGTTAACAATATAACACACATTTGACTCGTAGTTATATGTTTGTGCCTACGTTTTTGCACGTATCAATGAGGGCGAGCCTGTATTTTATTATGCAAACCTAATATACACACTATATAAGTTCAACAGATCTTTATCGCTGTTGTTCTGTAAAATTGCGAAATCAAAAATTATGGGCAGAACCATCAACATGAAAGCAAATTATTTTTTTGAAAAGATATTTGTTCATGCTAGTAATTGTTCTTTCACCTACCTACCTACTTTAGCCCAGTAAAAACATTTGTATGGCTAACTACATAATTAGCTCTGTAAGAAATTTTAATACTTATAACATGAAAAATCACCCCAATGAAAAATGATCCAAAACTGAATGAATGAAGAGCCAAAATGAAAACTCACAAAGAAAAAAATAGTAAAAGTGGTGCGGTCAAGGGAACCCCATCAAAAACGAAGTTCATTACGCTTTTTCTTGAACTCCGAATGTAATTCGAAATAAAAACTGTACATTTTTGTGTGTTTTACTATTTGTATTTTATATAAGGGGTATTCACTTCAATGCTGAAATTTCAGAAATCGGAAATTTCCGACGAGTTGAAATGAGCGACCCATTTGTAATGCTTCTTTTTTTTCACATACATCTGTCAAACTTAAAATCGCCATTGCTTCATTTCGTTAGTGCGCTTGTTACCAAAACAAATACTTTTGTTCATATTTTGCTAAACACAGATTAATACACAGATATATAAATCGACTACCACTCAGCTACAGTAGAATTTACGATAAATTTGTTCTTGCTCGCAGACATTGCATCAGCTTTTAGATGGAATTTGACAGAATGCCCTTCTTATTATCGAAATTATCTTATTCACAATAATGGTATTCACTACATTTGTTAAGCCCTGCTAACTTGCTAAACTTAACAAATTTGTTAACTCCTGTCAAAATTTTGTTTGGGAAAAGACTTAGCAGCTTGTTATCAAGTTAACAAGCTCAGCACCGTGTTTTTGTTTAGCAGATACCATTGTTAAGTCTGAAACGTCAAAGTTATTGAGTGTAGTGATGAATCGTTTTGTGAATGAGTTTTAACAAGTACCAAATTATTTATGATTTGCAGCTTCAAAGTCTAAAAACTTCCCTTTTTTAATAAAAAAGTGAAATCTTTGTAAAGATGTTGGTAGAGATTTAAGACATTTCAAAGTTTCTGAGTAGCAAATGTATCAAAAGTGTTAACGCACTGTAATATAAAAATAAAAATACATTTTTGGTTACTGAGTACTGGTTACACGGGTTATTAAAACCACAGATCTATTGCTACATTGAAAGTTGTCAAATTAACATTTGCAAACAATTTTTGCAAAATATTTGTAATTTATAAATGGCTGAAGTAAGAAACTTATATTTCTATTTCATTAAGCTTTATTATTTATTTATTAGCCAAGTGCAAATAAACCCCGTCGTTTGATTTTGTAATAATTCAGTTTTTTCAATTTTAAGATGTAGAAGTCTTCCAGCTGATTTTTACATATCAGTTTAGCACTTGATTATAAAATGTCTTAGCAGGTATGTTCACATCAACAGCTGCTAACTTTAACAATTTAGCAGTTTAGCAGGACTTAACAAATTTTAATGAATACCATTAATGACTCGCACACATTAAAAAGATTCACTTATGGCTACTGATCACATATTTTCTTCGTAAATTTCCGACGATTATATTCCATCAACTCAATAGGTGCTTAAATTTAAGCAACCTTCAGAAACCAAAACAACAACAATTGCACTGAAGTTAATGTAAATTTCAGCAATTCGCAAATTTCAGCGTTGAAGTGAATACCCTTGTAATTTTTTTAAGGCAAATAATGCAAACTAGTATCTCCTGCGGTCGAAATTCGACCAACTGCCTGTAAAGAAGTGATCAAAAATGAACACTTATGGTCCAGTTAGCCTTGCATAGCACAGCAGCGCATGCAACGCAGATAAGAAGCTATCACACAGCCAAATAAACGGTGATTATGCAACGCCTAGTCACATAGTCAAAATAAAACAATAAAAACAAGAATACAACGATTTTATTTTAATAAATTAGCCGCACTTGGTCAAACAATTTTACAACTTCACATCTGTTTCACCATAACGTCAAATACATAAAAGAATGCACAGAAATCAAAATGAATAGATCTACTATGTTTATCTATGTAGTCAGAGACACATTTCTGTTTTTATCTGAGCATTGCCATGCGTTGCCATGTTGTGCATAATCAGATACACACAAATCCTACTTAACAGATTTCGATGTGACGCTTGTTAAGCCATGCACTGCTATGCCATGCGAGGCTAACTGGACCATAACAGGCCGGTTACACTGTTGGAATGATTCGAGAAATTTCGAACTTTTATGCTAGTAGCAAGAGGTGCTACACATGCTCGTGAAAGTTCATTAAAAAAATTCTATCGAACGCGAAGGTTCTCGCTGCTATTGCAGTTTGCGTGTGTTTTACTTGTTGTTTTTTTTTTGCTTTTAATTGTAAACAAGCTTTTAACAGAGCCAGTATACTGGCCTGTGTACCATGCCTGTAACGTAGCTTATTTTAAGGCCATTTAGCGTAGATTTGAGAAAACAGAACATTAGGATGCATAGCAGAGAACTGCACAAGCCTACTTAAAGTCTATTTCAAGTACTTGCTTAAAATACAAGTTCAAGCTAGCTTGAGCTTGATAATTTTGAATCAAGTATAGCTTGTAATTGAATATAAATAAGCCCACGACAGCTTGCGACTTGCAAGTATGCTAACTTACAAGCAAACGGCATGAAGTTTCAAGTTAAAGAAAGCTTGATGCCTTCGGCAAAAATCTTGAAAAGCTTTAAATTGAAGGCAAGTATCCAATTAAAGCAAGTATCCAAAAAATTCAATGAGCTTGTTTAGAGAGAGAGCTTAAGCGTAATAGGACTTTTGAGGATACTGTGGACTCCGTGGTTGGAAGTTTTAGGGGTAACTTATTTCGAAGATGATGTCAAACTTTAAAATTTAAGATGGCGGATAGAGTTGCCATCTAGATTTTTGAAGTGAAAACTTCTTTAGGCGCGTTGAACGTTTTTGGTAGAGAGTAAATCTTTGGTTTGCGTCATCGTCTTTTTCCGAGTAACTCTCGTCATCAATACAGATTGCAAAGATAACAAGATAGGAAACTTAAAAAAATAATCTCAAAAAATATTTGCATGAATTTGTGCATATAAGAAATCAACCTGATCGTCACTCTTGTTCTTAATCGGCCGCAAGCTCACAAAGAAATCACTTGGCAACTCCTGAAATGAATGCATATAATCTGTTTCGTAGTATATAAATATTTAAGTTAGGTTGCAATAAGATGTTTGCAACCAAAACTTATTATTAATTCGCTTTATATTGGTCTATATATGCTTATAAAGTTTGGCAATTTCTTCAGTTGTTGTATTTGTCAACATTTTTGAAAAATTTGCTTTTGCTCAAACCCCCGCTATTCATGGTGAGATTTAAAAATGGAACGATCTTCTTTTTCTGTTTTTTTCTGCTGGAACTTCGTTTGCAAACAGGAAAAATAATGTATGGATTGAGTGTTTTAACATTTTAATCTTTAAGTTGTGACTTAAGACTTATTTAATTCGAGTGCTTGTACTTGCAACTTATTTCGTAAACTTGTAATATTGTAAACTTAAAATATAACAAAATAGTGCTTGAGTTTGTGTGTGCGTGTGTGAGAGCCTACGATCTCCCGGTGCATCAGCAAGTGCAGCAAAGCTAAATTGGCTTTCTTTGCTTGCGAACGTCCTCCAAGTGCCACCACCAGCAAGACCAGTGCAAAATTTGTTGCTAGCCAATATCCTCCAAGTGCCATCACCATCAGCACAAGCAAGTGCAGCGCAAATTTCCCGATTCTTTTGCTTGCCAACGTTTTCCGAGAGTCGTCACGAGCAGCACCAGCAAGTGCAGCACAATTCAATTGACTAGTCAACTACGCCAACATTTCGGAAGCACCATTTCAGCATGTCTTAAGCGCAGATGCAAATTTCTGCCATTATACTCCGGCGTGAATTAAATAAATTGAAAGCGGAGAATTTGCGCTTCATTTGGTTGTGCTTATGGTAATGACACTTGGAGGATGTTGGCTAGCAACAAATTTTGCACTGCACTTGCTGAGAGTTGTTTGATAGTTTAAAATCGTTTATTGAGCTTAAGGTCAAAGTTAGAACAATTAATTGTTCTAACGAATCTTTCCAAAGAAACAACAACAACGTATTTTCAATATTACAAAATAAATAAAATACTTGCGCTAAAACACGACCGAAATGTGAAACGTCAAAATATGTAATTGTCAAAATTTCATCGTCCATTTGACGCAGAAAAAAAAGACAAATTTATTTCAACACACGAAAATTTTATTCAACCTGATATTTTCTATCCTACCACGACTGCAAAAGTTTCCTTTTGACACACACCCTTTATGAAAAAATTTATTAATAAAACAATGATAGTTAACAACTCTGAAAATAAAATGCCGCTGACAAATACAGCAAGTGTGAAAATTGTCAAACTTTGTTTGACGATGTATAATAAAATAAGAGCATGCATGTAATTATTTGAATGTTCAACATATTCCATTATCACAACTTAAAGATTAAAATGTTAAAACACTCATTCATACATTATTTTTCCTGTTTGCAAACGAAGTTCCAGCAGAAAAAAGCAGAAAAAGAAGAAGATCGTTCCATTTTTAAATCTCACCATGAATAGCGGGGGTTTGAGCAAAAGCAAATTTTTCAAAAATGTTGACAAATACAACAACTGAAGAAATTGCCAAACTTTATAAGCATATATAGACCAATATAAAGTGAATTATTAATAAGTTTTGGTTGCAAACATCTTATTGCAACCTAACTTAAGTATTTATATACTAACAAACAGATTATATGCATTAATTTTAGGAGTTGCCAAGTGATTTCTTTGTGGTCTTGCGGCCGATTAAAAACAAGAGTGACGATCAGGGACCGAATCACAGCATCCGTGATAAAGCAAAATTTCGAAGGGCACGACGACACAAGTGCCTATCAATCTTGTACAATTTTGCTCGATCACGAATGCTGTAATTCGGCCCCAGGTTGATTTCTTATATGCACAAATACATGCAAATATTTTTTGAGGTTACTTTTTCTAACCCTGCGTCTACACATAACAATTGTTATAACAATGGTTTATATCTATATTAGTTGCCAAATTTTTGTCAACTTCAAGCAAAATGTCTATTGTGACGTAGGTGAGCTTAAGAATTGCAAGACAATTGTTGTATTATTTGACGTTTCCCTTGGTTTTTAAATTTGCCTCTGTTCTTGTTCTTCACTTTCGGAAGAAAATGTCAAAAAATGTCAGCCTACGTCAAATCATTGTTAGTTTAATTGTTTGCCTGATTGTTGAGACAGTTCAGCTGACAACTGAGAATATATGAATGTGTTAGTAAAAAATGTGTGAATGTATTGAAACTGTCATGACAATTTGTCTCGTGTAGACCTAGGGTAAGTTTCCTATTTTGTTATCTTTGCTGTCTGTATTGATGACGAGAGTTACTCGGAAAAAGACGATGACGCAAACCAAAGATTTACCCTCTACCAAAATCGTTCAACGCGCCTAAAGAAGTTTTCACTTAAAAAAAAAAAACCAAACACAAATAATCATATATGCTAAAATTTTCTGTATTCCTATAAGTGGTTCAACATAAATCGTCAAATGACCCAACCATTGTGTCTCAATCAGGAGGGTATACATATATTATTGGTTTGAGTGGGAGTTTGGTTTTTCAGGCCAGTAGTCAATCGGTTTGACCAGCTTCGAGAGGAGCTCCGATAATTAATCGATAAAACGTACTAAATGGTTCGCTCCGGCTAGAGGGTGATATAAGGGGGCAACTGAAGTGGAAATGGAACGGCAAGATAATGGATATGTGCAAGTGATCGTCTTATTAAAGAATATTGGGGTTGCCTGGAAAGCGCAAACGGGGCACCTAGGTAAGGAGGGCATGCATGCGGAGACATAACATCCAGTCTCCATGTCCATGTACGTTAAGTGTCCGAGTTGTTGTATGTTCGTGGGATTTTTGTAGGGAGACTTTGGGGGTAAACTTATTCCGTTTTTTTTTGCTTGAGTCTATAATAACGTTTTTTCAGCATATGTTTTCCTTGCTTTGTTTTTAGAACTGAAGATAGATCGACAAGATCGATTACCTCCTTTTGATTGTTTGTCCCTCGACCGGAAGTGGCGAGTCGAACCAAGCCTGAACCATCCTGAGCTAGCTGGAAGACCGCGTTCGGTACGATATCCAGGGAACACAACACAATTTCAAAATCTGAAAACAAGTGGTACGTGGGCTAGACAGATATATATCGTAGAAAAAGGATGAAAACATACATCGTGCCAATTTTTTACATCTCCGCAACGTTACCATCTTATCACTATTTTCTTATTGGCTGCAGTAGAAAGAGTTCAAGCTTGTTTTTGACACTTAATATTTGATCGAAACTTAACGATTGACGAATTGAGAGAAACTTCAAGAACAATACATTAAAAATGCTTTCCGTCGCACGTTTTTTGTCCAATTCGTACTATATGCGTATACACCAGGGATGGCAATTTTTGGAGTTTTTTCGATCCCGGGATATTTGGGATCTGAAAATACAATCCCGGGATCCCGGGATCGTCCCGAAGTTCAAGAAGTTTTTATTTCGTTATTTTTTTTTGCCATAAAGTGCAACACATTCACTTCTATTCTTTTATAGTACATACTCTGTATTAAATTGATATAACAAAGAAGCACAATTTGTACCAATTCAACAAAAAAAAAAACCAAACATAAAATTTGACCAATAATATATCTTCAGTAATTTATAACATAGTTTTTGTAATATATGCACAAATACATATTTTCGGTTTAAGCTTAGTATGCTGTAGAAGCGAAAAAAATCTTCCGTAAGAAATGCATCGCGTTTTTGGCAGCGAAAAGGTAGCGAAATTTTTTTTTTGTTGGTTAGTACGCTGTTGAACCGAAAAAATTGTTCAATACAGCCAAGTTCACAACCATGATTGGAGAGTTAAAATGTCAAAATTTCGCTGCCGTACATTGAATTGGCGTGGAATTTTGACATTCAACAATAACGTTCAACTAACACATTCAACAAACACTTTATCGTAAGTATTTGTTAGTGTTGAGTCTACACCAAAATTGTGCGTGTAGAATTAAATGCCTAAAAATTTTTGTTCCTACAGCATACTAAGCTTTAGCAGTAACTGCTTGCATAAAATTAGATTAAATCAGTATTTAAACAGCAATTGTTTTGAAATTAATTTTTTTTTAAGATTGATTATTGTTCAATTATCCTTCACTAAATCAATTCCGCTTATAATACAGATTCTACAGCACTTAAAACCTGGTGCGCCAGAGTAAATTTAACTAAGAAGAGTAACTTTAAGCACGATTTTTCTTGAAACATACTTTTTCAAAACTGGCTACACTACTGAAAACAAACTAATCGACAAATGAAAATTAATTTTAATTTGTTCCTCTTATAATTCTACACATCTTTTACCAAAAATAACGTGTTTGGAAAATTTTTCTTGGTTTTACACGCAACAATATGGTCAAATATAATGTCAATTTTTTCCACTTTTTTTCCACGCTTCGTAATTTTCTTAATTTTCCATTTTGGTAAAAGATGTGCATTCAAGAGTCTTTCTTCGAAAAACATTTAATTTTCAGGCAATCAGCGTGATGATGTAAAATTAACATGTAAGTTAAATTTTTTGTGTATGTAATAAAATTTTTTAGAAAACATCTTCTAAAATATGCCTTAATTTTAAGCGCTTTGACCTAAAAACTCCCTTTAATTATATGCTATAGCACATTCAAATTAAAATAAAAAAGTCAACACATTTAAGTAAAAAATAAAAATCAATACTCTTTCTATTTAGAGCTTAATAAAACTATTCCTTCTTTTGATCAAAATACGATCTTTAAGAAATTAAAGCATTAATGGTTTCATCCCCTAACTTAGACCTTAATTTATTGCATATAAGACCTGCAGAGAGGAAGCACCGCTCCGCCTCAACGCTTGTTAGTTCGATCGTTGATCTTTGAAAGGGGGATATATGTCATGGTAGTTTGAAAAATTTTAGATTTAATTAGATTTTAGAAAAATTAGATATTAAAAAAATTGTTTTCAACAATCCCGGGATTCGAATCGAATAATCCCGGGATATTCGTGTCTTAAAAAAGATCGGGATCCCGATATCCCGGGATTTCGGGATCCCGGGATTGCCATCCTTAGTATACACTCACACTTCTTGAATCTTAGCTTTAGCACTATTTCAACTGCTCTAGTTTCATTGTCAATGAATAAAAATTTCATTTTCATTTCATCCAGACTTTCATATCTAGTAAATTTTTAGTAGATTTTCCATTTTCAAAAATATTTTGTACTTTAAAATTTTCGACGAAATTTGTGATGTGATGATGATGATGTTTTCGACGAAAAATGTGAAAGCATTTTTAGGTGCACAACACTGCTTCTTACATTTTTTGCGCGTACAATCTGTAAAAAATATTTCCAGGAGATAAAGTGATTTCATAAATTCAATAAAATATTGAAATTAAAAGAACATATGAGCATTTAAATCGCGACGATTGGAAAAAACGAGAAGTTCAAAAGCTGGCTCTGCCAGAACAAAGATGACAGTTGCAAGGCGAGCAGTGAAATGTCGTTTTTCGTTTTCAGAAGACCCAAGAAAACTTTATTTTTTGCTTTTGAACTATGTTCTACCGACCATTAACAAGTTTAATATTATTTTTCGTGCGTTATTCATCGTCTTTATGGTGATTATGTTTACAATTAAAGAATAAGTTGCCAGTCGACGAACCAGTTTTTAAGAGGACTGAAATTTTTAGATCCACAGGTAGCTTGTCTTGTTTAGCAAGTAATGGAGACATTCAACAATCGTTTGATAGAGAATATCGACAGTTAAAGCAGGACAAATATGTTAAAAACCTATTAAGTCCCTCAAATAGAACTATACTCTCCGTTGAAAAGTTTTGGTTTGAAGTAGGAAGTTTGAAGGATCTTAGCAATTCTTTAAAGTAGAAATATCTTTGCAAATTGCTAAAGGCATGATGGCAATGCCAGAGTCAAATACGGCTTTTCGCAATTAAACCTTGTTAATTGTTTCATTACATCGAAACAAATTTTTTAATACTCCCATAGCATCAGTTTTGCATGTCAAACAAAGATTGTCTGGTTGTTGTACAAATTTTAAGCCAGCAAAATCACTGATTAAATAGTTCGTAATGAAAGTAATTTCAAATTCGGATAAATATTTTATAAACCCTATAAAATAAACTCAAAAAAAGACTCTATAATAAATAAATAGTCAGTATATATGTGATCTCATAAACATTTTATGTGTATTTTTATGTAGTTATATATTATTTATATTATTTTTCAATGAAAAAAAAGTTCTGTTATTTTTGATTTTTTTTAGATACAATTAATAAATATTTGTTTAATTACAATAATTTTATTAATAGTTCACTTTTTATTTGATTACTAAATTACTCTTCAAACGGTCAACGTATATTAGCTTCTGTGCTGCTTATACAAATGAAATTTCACAAAAACTTCGTGCTGTTTTTTATTTTCAACCATAGGTGTTTACAGATTAAATTTTCCCTTTTATTAATAAAGTATGCTTAAAAATGTTATACTTTATTTTAAGTAGTTTTTTAGAATTTGTTGGTAGATTTTGGTAGATTTTGGTAGATTTCTACCCTGCTTGCGGTAGGAAAGCAGCCTGGAAAAAACGGTCATCCTGTTTGACAATGCAATAGAATTATACAAATTATCGAATTGTAATCAAGAATTAATATAAAGAATTATCAAAAAACCATCGGTTCACCGGCTACCGTGCTTGCCTGGTTTGAAATTTCGTGAGTTTCCTTTTATATAAGAGTATAGATATAGATATATTCCGATAATATTTTCCCTCAGGAATCTATTTTCGTTTCATATAAAAAACGAAATTTTCATTTTGTTTTATTTAACACGAATAAAAAGTTTTTGAAAGATTTACAATTTTCTAAAACTATTTTTTAAAATAAGTAGTTTTGGATTATAAATTGTTCCAATAATTTTAGTTTAAAGATTTTACTAATGAATTTCCCGACACCACATCTATCAGTACTTTTTTAGCAATACCTTTTAACTAATGCGCATAGACTTTATAATAAGTTCTACATTCATTCTCAACTTTACCAAGGCGGGCAAAATAAAATTTGCAAAAAACAAATAATGTTCGCTACAACTTACAGTAAATTCATATGTCCGGTTTTGTTTCAGCTTAAAAATATATTTTTTTTAACTATTCGTTTGCATTTTTACATGTCCGTCTGTTTACCTGTATTTTCTTCTGTCGGTTTGTTTGCTTTTGGCAGTCCCTCCATTATACATTTATTTAATTTTGCAATATAACTCAGAGCACAAAAAAAAAATCACCTAAAGTCGTATAAGATTTCTGCAAAAAGCGGTTTACTGTGTTATCATTGCCATCAGAACAAATGTAATTCAGAATTGTGTACCGGTGTTGGAGGCCGCGCAGCAACATTGTATTTAAGAAATACTTGGTTACGTCATGTGTTCTTTTACCACTGGGTTGTTTTCAGTGTGCTCTTTAAAGCGCTCATTAAAAGCCCGAACAGAATCAAAGCGGATATCGATTGTCGGATTCGCCGTGCAAAAAAAATACATGCAGCTGCAAAAAATGAAACCACCGTAGAAATGAGCGACGGGAAAACGCCAGAATAGAATCTATTATAATTGTTCTCTGACGACTGGCGTATCTCTCTGAGGGACTCAAATGTTGCCATATTTTTGCTAAGGATTGGGTACGTTCAGTGCTATTTTCTTAGTTTTAACTATGATCTGACATTCTGCTTTTGTGCATGTGTTGTATTCATATGAATTCAAAGCAAAATATAAAATAATTTGTATCATTCCCAAAATTAAATGCAACCGTGATCCGACAACCGCCACCGCTCCAATTCTAGACGTGTTCTCAGCGGATTTCACCGAGAGAGGACCGACATCCGCTTTGGTTCTGTTCGGGCTCTAATACATACTCAAATGGAAGAGTTTAAATGTGCAAAGCTACCCGACACCGAAATAGAAATAATGAGAAACACTGCCGCAGAGGAAAAGAGAGAAAAAAGCTTCATGCTGCTTGTGTGTCTTCTAACATTCTAATGAAGCACTGATTTTTGTGTTAGGTTTTTTGGCTACTTTAAATTTTAATACTTTTTAAGAGTGTTTTTAAAAAAATTAATGATGCAAGATTTTAAGTTAAACATGAAGCTTCGTATAAGTGAAAGAGTTACTAAAATCGGTTCCGTAGTTTTTAAGTTAAGCGTCGTCACAGATACGTGAGAAGCCTTTTATGTATAGTATAGATTAGGAAATGGCTTAAAACATAAGGGGTATTCTCTATATCTAGGATATGACCGTTGCACGGTGCGAGAATAGGAAATATACAATACGTGCACCGCCGCAACAACAATATACAAGTAAAAAAAAAACCGTAGAATATCTATGTATGCTATACTAATACCCATGTATACGGCAATGCTATGAAGTATTGTTTATGAAATGCAACCCTGTGTTTGTAATGTGAGAGAAAAGAATGTGAGAGCAGCCAAACAGTAGGTGAAATGAGCTTGAAGTGCAGCTAATTATAGAGTTCTTTGAGCTGTTGGTTTTACTCAAGGCATATTAAGCAGTTAAGTTCGATACGGAGAGACTTTTAAGAGTACCCCTTATATTCTGTGTTTGTTTTGATTCCTTTCGACCATGGTGTAAGAAATAGAGGTGTTAGTGAGTTTGACACTTCTCTCTCAAAATGATAAAATTATGTTTCCCCGTTCTTGTCAAAAACAGCTGATGGTGAATTGCAATGAAAACAAATTTTGTTAAATTCGTATCTTTCTGCAAGTTTATAAAATTCTTAGTGAGATTAAAGTGAGAATATGTTCTTCGATATGTTCTTGAAGCGGACGATGTGAATGCAAGACAATTTGCATGCTGGCCAAAGCTTCATGTCGGCGCCATCTTTCAGCTCACGTTTCTGATAAAATCGTCAAAACATTAATGACAAACTTGGCAAATCGGCGAAGACAACTGCAATTACTTTTTGTCAACAAAACACTGCACAATAAATTGCATTAAATATTTATTTATACTTAATTCGCACAATAAAAACTATAGTACATCATTTAGCAACTCAAACAAATAACACAATTTGACAACTTTCAACAGTTCCGCTCTTTCGCTCACAATTTTTTGACGGAAGCAAAGAAATTCATGGTGTTGTCAAAAACTCACTAACACCTGGTTTTCTTACACCATGCTTTCGACTATACCTACAATTCTGTCAAAATCATGTCAAACGAAAAAAGTTGAGCTTACACCCATAGTTGCCAGATTTAGTACTATTGTAGTTATACTTTAGTACTAAGTACGCATACTTCTACACTACTATTTTGTATCATATATGTAGTTGCAAGAAATCAATAGGCACGATTCCGATTACTGGGGCGCCAAGATTTGAAAATGGAGTTTTAAAGTACTCATTGAGAAAATAAGATATACGAAAGGAGTTATCGATATAAATTTTTTTTGTCTAAAATATCTATTAAATAAAAAATCTATATCTTTGCCAATAACCAATCGATCTTAAATATTGACACATTATTTGAGAGATAATTAAATTATCTGTCAGAAAAAAATACAAACCATATATATTTTAGCAACATATTTAATTATATTAGAGATATCATATTATATTTACTTTTTATTACTGAAAAGCCCGTTATTTTCTCTTAAAGTCGCGTTATTAATATGCAAAAAAGAAAAAATCTTATTCAAAATTATAAACCTATAATTAAAACTTTCAGTTGATATTTAAATGTATTAATTTCTTTTTAATATATCACAAGATATTAGACAAAGTATCCCAAAATTAAAGATAAAATTTACTCTACATACTAAAAAACAAAAATAAACAAATTTTAAAGGTGTTTTTACAGTATAAATTCACCAAATATAGTATACAAATAGAATTAACATGTTTTAAAATAAATTGGGAAATTATGATTCTTCTTGTCTTATTTTTGTACGAGTAAAATCTTAAATATTTCTGCAGTTATGAAATTATTTCAACCGAGAATAAATAAATCATATATTTTATACACCAAATGAAAGATGAATTTTCAGACTTCAATAATTTACTCTCCATAATTCGTAGTAATTACGGTAGTTTTTGAGAAAATATCGGTTTTATGTAAGAAAATATTTTACTTTTACATACAAACAGCTATAAAATATGAAATAGTCTAAGGATTTGGTTAATTTAAAATTTTTCTGAAAACTTATGTATGCTCTAAATAGCACCAATACCAATACCATCAATATCTGGCAATTTTCAAAATTTGTTCGGCAATTTCCAAATCCTCAATAATTTTTTTGATGAGAAATGGAAAATTAACCATTAAAAATTAATTTCAATATTTATAAATATTAGGGGTATTCACAATTCAGTGCACTTGCCCTATTCTTTAACTGTGACTTTTAAAGTGAACACTTTTTCTGACTGAACTAACTGCTTGCAAATGCTTTTCTACTACTGCCTTAAACTTAAGGACTTCAGCAGTTGTGAACGTTGAAAAATTTTACAGCTTTGAAAAGGTGATAGTTGAAAGATAGTTGAACGTTGAACAATTTTACAGCTTTGAAAAAGTGATAGTGGATAGGGCGCTCTCGATCCATTGGATATTTAAGTATAGGATTGTTACAATCTGTGCTCTCATGCAATTATGCTAGACATAGAGAATAACCCTATAGATTTGTGTATATACTTTGGAGCGGTTTGAAATATTTGAAAATTTTTTTCACAGAAATTATTGTGTAAAGAATTTAGTAAAAAATATAAAAACAACATTTTTGGCGCTAATCATTACATATTTAAAGTAGTTGAAGTAAATATGAACACGTTTTATTTATTTTTCTATGTTAATGAAGGTTTTTAAAAGGTTTAAAATGTAAAAAGTCATAATGTTGTCGTAGCCGCAACCGCCATTTTAGCATCAAAAGTTTAAATGCTATACATGTTTACATGCTTAGATGAGAACCCTTAATATAAAACATTGAATTGGTGAGGAAACGGTAAATATTTTCTTAATTCTTCAGAGTCATTTAATTTAACTTTTAGACAAAGAAGATTTGATGAAAATCGATTAGAAAATGGCTGAGATATTTGCTTACAAAATCAAAACTTCAAATTTCAATAGTTTTTTTCTCATTCTGAGGCGATGACATGCAAGGCGATCAAGAAAATGCATTGTACTGAGAAACTCTACAATTTTTGAGATATCGCAATAATTTTGATGTCATAATAACAGGAAATTTTGTAATATACTATCCGTGAAAAATATTGCCAAAAAAAGCTTTCGTCTACCGTTATTTTTCTCAACCACTGAATTTTCATGCAAAAATACGTTGCACTGAGAAAAGCTACAGTTTTCGAGATATTGTCATAATTTTGATGTCAAAATAACGGGAATTTGTCAAAATTTACTGTTTGCAAGAAATGTCACAATTCCAATACATATTCGCACATGTTACATAAAAAAAATGATTATTGTAGGGTATCCGTAAGAGATTGTGAGAAATTTTGACATATTTATTGTGACATCTCAGCAATGTCTAAAATTTCCTCTTACACCGTGTTCTTCCATCTCTAATGGCTTAGCTTTTATTTAAGAAATTATGTTATGATCGCTCATATTTCAGGTCAAATGTCACAAAAAATGTTCTGTACACATCTTCTCCCTACTCTTATTCATTTGAAAGAAAAATTATCCAAATCATTTGAGAAACACGGGAGAAAATGGTATCGAACTGTTTTTACAACGCCTGTACTAAATTTCAGTGTCCTTGTATCAATATTATTCGATATAGAGTGGTTTTATAATGTTGCCACGCCTCTGTGTCAAATAAAGCCCACTTTCCGTAATTTGTAATAATTGTGCCTACCCCTGTACTAAATTTCAGTATCCTTGTGTCAATATTATTCGAGATACACTGGTTTTCTTATATTGCCACGCCCCTTTGTCAAATACCTCCCACTTTATTGACCGTAATTTTTCATACTTTTGCCTACCCCTGTACTAAATTTCAGTACCCTAGTGTCAATATTATTCGAGATAGAGTGATTTTCTTAAGCCCACTCTTTTTCTTATCTGGCCACGAAAAGACATTTTTAAAAGACATTTTAAAGAAAAAGACTTCTACTGTGCGTGGCGGGATACAGATTTTTTGTGTTTAAGGATACATCCTTTACCTTTTTTACAAATAGTAAATATTCTTATTGTATACTTATATATTTTTAAGGAAATGTTAGTCGATGCTGAACCATAAAAACACATGCATTTTACATTCATTTTTAAGAAACTCCAACACATAAAGGTGCAGCAAAAACAACTTAAAGAAATGCAAAAAAAAAAAAAAAAGTAAAACAGTTTAGGCTTTGCTGCACTCTGCAATTCATGATGACAGCTGAATGTAAATGGTTCGTAAACCTATGTACATGACACACAAGGACAAGAGTATAAAAATGAGCGCAGGAGGAGCGTGCGGAATGGCTCCAAAGGACCTAGTTAAATAGGGTAGGTATAAGCACAAAAAGCAATGGAAGTTGTAAGAGTCAGCCTTCGGTTGAGCATAGGACTCCTCCGTTCGTGTGGTTGTTCGTTTGCTTTTTCTGAAATACCATATGACATTGGACTACATGAATCAGTCTCTCGTCGACTATGAAAACGTTAACATCCAAAATGTAGAATTTATCAATTGCCATACAATGCGGAAAATAAGTGAATAAAAAAGTGTAAAATAAAAGAGAGTTATTTTTTTTAAATAGATGAATAAAATGAACTTGCAGTAAATTGTTTGTTATCATTATCATCGTACAAGGAGAATAACAAATGCTTGACCTTTTGCTAAGCTTACTTCTAATCAGAAGTTGTGTACACATACTCATATAAAAATGTCACATGGTCCTCGTAAATGTCAACATAAAGACGTCGCAGTGTCTGTTGTATTTATTTTTTGTGAAAAAGAGGGTTGGGGTTGTCTAGATTGATTTCCTTACAAGTACATGTACACTTTTTCATGCTACAACTATAAGTTGTTTTAAAAATATTTCTCAATCCAACAGAGCAAAAACGATTAATATTAAAAGAAAACAGAATAAAATTTTGGTATTCAACTATAATTTGTGTTGTGATGATTTCAAGAAACTGAGCAGCATAACAAACTAAAGAGTGAAAAAGCTGAATTTATGAGACTAATGGGTGATATCAGTACGAGACTATCAGTAGATATGTCGTAACTCTTACGACTCTTTGTAGTTGAATTTAAGCGTTATTTAATAACTATGCCTAAGATTAAATGTTGCTAGAATAACGTACATTCTAAAAGTTCGTATATCATTGTCAATATGCTAAATGTAGGGTATTTAATATTTGGCCAGGGGCCGAATTACAGCTTTCGTGATCGAGCAAAATTACGAAGGGCACGACGAGACAGTACCTATCAATCTTGTACAATTTTGCTCGATCACAGATGCTGTAATTTGGTGGTCGAAGGTTGTTTTACAGCACACAGCACATACTTAGAGTCATAATTGGATTGACAGTTGACAAAAGTGTATCCCCAAATGAAATGATGTAAATGTTGCTAAATAAACTTTGCAGTGTTGCTGAGCATAAGTTATTATAAAATCCTAGAAAAAAATATTTAAAGGACATTTACTCTACAACCCAATTTTTGGTGAAATCATTAGGGATTGATTTAAATTAAACCATAGTATTTGATCATGAGTCAAATAAATTATAGTATTTTAAAGTATTTTCAAACAAATAATAATAAAATTGCTGAATTCGTACAAAACATCAACATCGACTACAACATTAATTACAACAACAACAGCAACACAAATAAATTCACAATGACAGCGCCAGAACTAAGCGACGTCCCTAGATCCCTTGTCGGACCTGTTTTGAAAGTAGCCACTGCCACGTTTGGATCAAACGATTCATCAGAATTAATATTGTTTCCAACGTTGTCATACTCAAATTCAAATATGGAAATAGAAACAAAAGAAACAAATTCTGGCGCCAGAGTGTCTAGCAATGCATCGTTTTGGGATGTGGAAATGACTGGCTTCGATTTCCTCTACAGACACTCCGTGATTATGACCGTTGTCTATTGTGTCGCTTATATAATAGTATTCTTCGTTGGTTTGGTTGGAAATAGCTTTGTCATTGCTGTGGTATTGCGGGCTCCGCGAATGCGAACAGTGACCAATTATTTCATCGTCAACTTAGCCATTGCAGATATTCTGGTGATTGTCTTTTGTCTGCCAGCAACACTAATGAGCAACATATTCGTTCGTAAGTATCACATCTTAATTATATAGTTACACACTATAACATATGTATGCGTATTATGCAAACTATGCTAATTATGATAAATATTGTTATCATAAGTTTATGGTTTCAGTGAGTGTGTGTTAACATTTTTATAGTGTGTCAATCAAAAGTGATAGGTACAAAAATATTGATGTACTGCTACTTGTCTGTTTGAATATAGGTCAATCTATCAGAGCCAACCAATTTTCATAAATTCCTGCCTACTAGTTATACTATATTCGTTCTCGTCTGAACACTTTTAAGTACCTACAATTGTTTGTTGTTGTTTTTTTGTGGCCGTCCTTAATGTAAAGTTTTTCGTAAAAATACTCACTTTTGGTAGTGAGAGATTTTGCAATAAGACTACACTTCTCTCCTACATGTATAGCATATACTAGGTATATAATGTATTCAGACTCGTACATATGCCAACAAGTAAGGTAAAAAGCGAAGAGAAAGGATCATCGACACAGAACTGACCTAATTTCACGTTTGTGTCTTAGGCATACATTTTTTACATGCTATCACTAGGCCAGCTCGTAGGGTGGGTGGGTGGTAGGTAGGTTGGTTGGGTACTTTGTTGTTCTGCCTTGACGACTTCACAGGTAGACATGGTGTCCGTATCTTTGTTTGGGTTTTAGTTTGTTTGTTTGTTTGTTTGATTGTTTGTATCAATACATTTATTATTGTCGTTGCCACATGAAACAGCGCTGATTTTTTCTGGGGAAATGGCTTAGGTAGATACATTCTGCAATTTTTTGAAGAAGCAGAAGAAGAACAAAAACAACATGCAAGGGCTCTTTCTGTTTAAATTTATAAATAACTATATATTTACTTGATGACAAAATTAATGATGTTTTGTAGAAACACTTAGGTATAGTTGAGTATCATTGAGCAGGATTATAACAATACAACATATTTGCAGGGTTTTCAGTTGACATAATCATGTATGAACCTTAAATAAGGAGGTGAAGGGCAAAGTGGTTCCAGACACAGACGATGAAAAATCGAGATAATGTTATCAATCACGCTAATGGGCGTCCGCAGAATTTTTTCTAGGGAACTGCAAAGGCATAAAGGAGTCTAAAATGCGCATTAGACCAAGTTAAATGATACTTTGGCTACAAGTGCTACAAAAAAGCTTGGATTCGGTATGAATAAAAATTTATAAGGGGTATACACGATTCAGTGCACTTGCCAGTGCAGTTGAGGTCTTATGCACTTAACAAAAACAAAATGTACGTGCGTCAAAAATCTGCACTAGTGCTTTTCTACTATTGCCTTAAACTTGAGGACTTGAGCAGTTGTGCACTTGTGTGACATTGAAAAATTTTGACAGCTTTGAAATAGTGATAGTGGTGTGTTCACGAAAACCTAACTGCAAAACTGCACAAGTCCTCAAGTCCATAGTAGAACTAGACAAGGTAGTGTTAGGGCTGAATGTGTTCTTTTCTTAGTGACCATAACTGTCAAACTCGGCCATTTTGGTATTTTTTCCAATTTTTGCTTTCATATTGCATTCTCATTGGCTGCAAATTTTGTATGAAATGTCAACTTCTTTTTTACAGTTTCGGTCATCGGCTCTCCGCCCTAACACTACCTTGTCTAATTTTGCCATGCTCAAGTCAACTGCACATTCAAGTGCACTGAATCGTGAATACCCATTGAAAATTTTAAAAACTTTGAAAAAAGTGATAGTGGCGTGTTCACGAAAACTCAATTGCACAACTGCAAAAGTCCTCCAGTTCTCAACTGCACAGGCAAGTGCAATGAATCGTGAGTACCCATAATAAAAAGAATCTGAAGAGCGCTTTAAAATTGTCCATGGCCGATTGCCATGTTTGTAGTTTGCTTTCAACTTCAATAAACCTTCTTTTCACCTGCCCAAATAAATATCAAATTAAATAATTTCAATGAATTTAATATATATAAATGATTTACTACAAACTTGTAGTATGCCTTTTGCTTACAACTCAAAATCAGTAGCAAACACTACTTTTATTCATACCAATCTGGCTAATTTGTAGCAAGTTCGAAACAGCTCTTTCTTGTAGTGTAGTAATGAGAACTTTATTCATATAAACTTACTACTTTTGAAGTTTTTTATTTTGAATTGTAGTAAAGTCGAATCTGCTACTTTTATTCATATGGGCCTTTGATTGGAATCCACCGCGCACCACCCCCCCCCCCCCTGAAAACACGATAGTTGTAACCAGTCTTTAGAACCCCTGAAAATTCAAGAATTGTCAAAAATGGCCCGGTTCTGTTCGAAAATCCGGTTTTCGGAGAGTAATTTTAGATGAAATGTTTTTAAATTTTTCTAATGCATTTCAAATTTACGAACAAAAAAACAAAAGTACCTACTTCTATGTTAAACTAGCTGAAAAATCTGATTCCGGACTTAGATTTAACGTACAATGAAGTCCGGTCCCAATAAACGCATTTAAAGCAGGGACCAAAAATAACAGTTATTTTCGAAATTTCTATTCAAAAAGTCAAATGGAAGTCTATTCTATATTTGAATATAGCAATTCGATGCTTGTTAGCTAAGGAATAATAATTTCTAATGATTTTAAATTTTCCGATTTTTAAAAAAAAGTCATTACATCTTATATATTAATAGGCAAACATCAAATGTTGTCGTACACTTTTTCGATATTAATTTTAGAGTAAGGGCAATGAAACCTATATCATTCGAAAGGTACTGCGCCCTTTATGTGCAGAATTATTTTAGATTTAAATTTATGACCTCTGACCCGATATATTAACGTTGAAAGTTTGTATTATTTTTAGTAAGGAATCTCAGGGCTAGGAAGAGGTAGAATGGTGAATGAGGTATCAAATGAAAGATCTGGCTGCACAGTATGATTTCATTTTAGATTGGTGACCTTCGACCTGAAATATGAGCGTAGAAAGAGCATTTATTAAATAAAAGCTGAACTGTAACAGATGGAAGAATATAATGTAAGAGGGAATTTTAGACATTGATAAGGTGTGTAAAAAATATTTGCGCCATCTCTTACGGATACCCTACAATAACCATTTTTTTTATACAACAAGAGTGAATATATATTGTGATGATGTAATTTCTTACAAATAGCAAAGTCTGGAAAATTTCCGTTATTTGGACATAAAAATTATATCTCGAAACCTATTTATGTTCTCAATACAACGTATTTTTGTATGAAAAGTCGTTGGTTGAGGAATATAACGGTATAGGAAAGCTTTCTTGGTAATATTTTCTACGGATATTATGTTAAAAAAGATCCCCTTAAAATGACATTAAAATTATTTAGATATCTCAAAAAATTAATATCTTCTCAGCACAAGATATTTCCTTGAAGCAATTCCATCGCCTCAGAATGAGAAAAAAATATTGAAATTTCAAGTTTTGACTTTGCAAGCAAATATCTCAGCCATTTTTTAATCGATTTTCAACAAATTTTCTTTGTCTAAAAGATAAATTAAATGACTTTTGAGAAATTACAGAATAGAAATATTAACAGTTATCTCATCAATTCAATGTTTTATATTGTTTTAAAAAAACCTCTGAAATATTTAGGTTTTGCTCAAAAAATAAGACAAACGTTTTTTTGTTGTAATTTTTTTTCTTAGTACATTTTATTTTTTCACACTCTTTTATAAGATATATCATTTATTTGCAAAAATTGCCTCATTTTGACACATAAATTAATGGAAATAAATATGGGTAAATTTGAATTATTTATTTTTCCTGTAGTAAAGAGCATATACATATATGTATATACATATGTATATATGTGTATATGTACATATGTATATATATATGTATATTTTAAAAGTAATTTAAAATTAAAATTTTAGTTGACAAAATAAATTTTTAATATGGAAAGAATATAATGCATAGTAAAAATAATTCGAATTTATTATGGTATTTCAAAAATAAATAGAGTTTTAGTATACATACATACTGCCTCTGTAGCTCAGCCCCGGATCTAAGGGGGGGCAACTGGGGGCACTTGCTCCGGGCGGCAGTTTCGGGGCGCCAAATCCTTGAGACAAGAATTCCAAATATCAAACAAGTGAAGCCAGGGTTTGAATTGCATGCTTCAAATGAACAAAAGCAAACAAATTGTTGCTTTGCTTAAAGTTTTTTGAGTCAAGAAAAGAAACTGAGTTTCAGTTACTTGCCTCACTTGTTGTTATCAACAGGGATGCCAACTCAGTTCTTTTGGCACTAAATCTAGTGCAATTTGAGATTTTAAACCGCGAAATATATATTATTGGAAAAACGCACTGAGCTAGTGCTTTTCCAAATTGTGTTTAGCGTTTTAGCGCTTTTTCATTTTCTTTTAAAGTAAACGATCTGGCAGCAAACGATTAAAAAATTAATTTATGTATCTATGTAAATACTTATTTTCAACTATGAATTTGAAAAAACGAGTGTTCAATTACGATGCACGTTTTTTTTTTGCAGTTTTGTATGAAATACATGAAATAAATGTTATGTTTCAAAAATAAATTGTTTTAAGATATGCTTAATAATAAAAGTAATTGACCGTCTGAAAAAATAAAATTTTTAAGAATAACAATGGAAACTAAAACTGCTTAACAACGAATTTTGATTTTAAAAATGTTGGTAAAATTTGTTTAAAATTTACACCTGTATCAGAAAAGTTGGAAATTGAGCCGGTTCTTAAAAACAAACGCATTTCCAAAAAGAAAAAGCAACACGACGAAATCTGTGAAGACGAAATAAGAATGCTAGATCCGACTAGGCTATTTTTCAAAGATATGAAAGTAGTGTTTGACAAAATTGTAACAGAAATTGAGGCAAGAGTAGAGAGTGCAAAGAGTCTACATGAAAAATTCGCCTTCCTCAGTGGCCACGCTTTTTTAAATATGTCGACAGAAGATCTGCAAAAAAAAGGAGCCGATCTAGCTTTAAAATATTCGAAAGACTTGAATGCAGTTAGTTTTTGCCAGGAACTTGCCGTATTTAAAGAGCTAGTGCATGATATTAATGAAAAATCAAGTGCCTTCGACCTGTTACAACATCTGTACAAGCATGACTTGAAAGAAGCGTTTCCCAATGTTAGTATAGCTTTAAGAATTTATTGCACATTACCAACAACATCTGCAAGCTGTGAGCGAAGCTTCAGCAAACTAAAAATAATTAAAACTTATCTACGTTCAACAATGAGTCAGGAGCGTCTATCTGGCCTCGCGATCCTAGCCATTGAAAATAAAACTGCCTATGCGTCGGACTTTGAGGAGCTAATAGATTCTTTCGCAGAAAAGAAAGCACGCCGTGTAAAGTTGTAGTCCTTCCTGGTTGTATATTTTTCCTGTGTTTCTGTTTTATGTCATAAATGAAAGTTATAGATAATAAAAAGTTTAAATTTATTAAAGGATTATTATTTTCACAAATGGTCACAAAAAATGCTGCTCATTTGTCAGTTTTAACAGTTTTTCTCAAACATTGAAGGGAGGGGGCGCCACTATCAAGTTTTTGCCCCGGTTCGAAAAAATCGTAGATCCGGGGCTGCTGTAGCTACACGCATCTGTATTCTCTATTGTATTTATCTTGCTGAAAATAAATTCTTGCTGAGAACTTATCTTTCTGTGAGGAATTCTCTATTTTCTCTACTTCTAGAAAGCAGAGAAAAGCGAGCTAGTAGTCAAAATCAGCTGTTCATGTCGAGTAAAAATTAAGAAAATCTAAAAAAATTTCAGTAAACTGAACCAACAACAATTACCAAGCAAATCTAAAACAACGACGCACAGAGAAGAGCAAGATCACAGCGGTTGAGCAGCGTTATGGTACAATTATGTTCGCGTTCGTGTTGATTATGTAGACGTACATGTACTTAAAAAACTTCAAATCAGCTGCTTTTGTTTACAAACAGTAAGATGTTTTTAATTATCGGAAAATTATATCTATTAGCAAATTTACTGCACTAAGAACAAAAGACAGAACAAAAAAAAAATTGTGCGTTAAAAGACACAACTTATCAGCAAATTTACCGCACATAAACTGATGCTATGAAAATGCAGCTATCACCAGTGTTGTCACTTGAAAATTTTAAATAGTGTAGCATCCAAAAAAGTGGAGATCTACCACGATTGTGATAGAGTGGCAACAATGACTGTCACAAGACCGTTGATCCGACGTAAGTTCAAAATGAAATTGAACTTTTTATTTGTTATAAGTTTATCTTAAGGTTGTGAAATAAGATTCGGATTTTATCTATACTGTTCTAAGCTTCGTTACGTGGTGCATAACTAATAACCAGATACACACAAAGCCCATACAACATAACTTTACGTGACACTTGCCACGGCCACCTTGCGTTGCGTTACGCGACCATAATTGGACCATGGTATGGTTATGCATAAAGTTGTTTAACAGTGCACCCTAAACAAGTGCGCGTTGCGCTGCGTACCCAAGCGCCACGCAACTTTATTTTACGCTTAACCGAAACAAGTGCGCTGCGGAAAGAACTGCTGCTCTCGAACCAGCTCAGTCTAATGGTTTAAAAATCTTAAAAAACTTTTAGTATTGTGTAAAAATCTATTAATATTGCAAATACTTCCATTTGGAATTAAGATTAATTAATTAATAGCAGCTGATTGCTTTTTGTTCTAATACTTTGGTTTTATGCAGCCAACTTCACATCCGAACGCAATGTCAAAATTGGAAATTCGATTCATGTTGCGGTAGTCCGGTGCGTGTTTCAGTAGGCTTCATACAAAATGTATGTGCATGAGCCGATTTTGACAGTTAAACCACGCACGCGCACTTGTTTAGGGTGGACTGTAATTAAGAACATTGTAACGTTACTATTCATTGACAGATCGATCTGACATTTATGATGTGTTCATGTTAAGGTTATCACCAGTCAAAAATGTCATGCATTTGAAGAGTGGTGGTATCGTCACTAGAACGCCCTATACAATTTTTGCATTTTTGAGACTTATAATTGAAGACATGAGTGGATAAAGGTTATATGTCGTAAAATTTTAATATCAAGAAAAATGAGTTCAAAGTTTCGCATTTGCACTGAAATCTATACTAAATCAAACTTTGTGAAGAAATTATTTTCTAAAAAAGCCACAAACATGGTTGTTTTTAGGTTTAAAATTGTTTGTATGTACATTACATCCTCATCCATGCATAAATCAGCGCAAATTCGAAAATGCGACACATCACCTTCATCCACTCATGTCTTCAATTATCTGTAATAAAACTGCATACCAGTGATGCCAACCCAAAGAGAGTAAAATTCACAAATGCGACATAAAAAATTCGTCTAAGTCCGTGTAGGCAAATTGATATAATTTTTTTTTTCATAAATCGAATAGCTTGTAAAATTAATCAATTAAAGTCGTTAATAGTTTTATAAAATATTGTTTGTTTATTTTGTTTTTTTTTTCAAAATTTGTATTAAACTTATAAAAAGTAAGAAACAACGTAATACAACTAAAAGTTCAACGTTCATTCAGTTTTAAAATAAAATTATAGCTATCTTGCATTTGTGTACTTTTTATAAATTACAAAAAATATTTTCATTTCAAGTTAAGAACGAAAAACGGCGCGCTTTCTTTTTCTGCTTGATAAGCCTAATGACAATTTAATCGTTACCAACTTTGCTTATGTGTTCAACTTTCAGGGCTGCACATTTTTATTATTTGCAAGTGTTGATTAGCGCAAAATTTTAACATATTCAGGTTCGTTTTCTCAATGTCCGGTTAAGCACTAATCGGAACTTTAACCGGCGGTTAGCAAAAAAGCATTTTCTCAATGTTCGGTTAGGTCTTAAGTGTCGGTTAAGTTAACGGCAAGTTGCTGTTCCGGTTAGTTACTAATCGGAAGAACAGCTGTGTAGTGTAAAAAATAATTATATATTTTATAGTTTAAAAATGGATAGAATTTCGAACATTTCGTTTATTTTCTAACTTAAATTCGAACCAAAATAGAAAAAAGACAATACGCATAGGCGTGATTACGTAGAAGAGTACTGCACTTTCTTCATATGCACTGAAGTTCAGCACTCTGTTGCGTTTTTTAATTATTTATTAATTAATCCTTGTTAGATATTCACATAAAAAAAATTAACAAACAGGCTAATATGCAGCTAATATGCAGTTGAGCGTATTCACAATTGGAAAATTCACAATTAATGACTTAACCGACAGTTGCTTTACCGACACTTGGTGAAAACGAAACTTTTTTTTTAGTTATCGTACGGTTAGCTAACTCCCGGTTAAGAGCTTGACTAACCGAACATTGAGAAAACGGCCCTAAGAGCCGCTTAGATAGAAACATTTCTATTTCTATTTTTCCTTATCGTTTATTTGACAGCTCTCTCAAAAATGATGCCATATTTGAACAAAATTTTAAGTATCTGTCAACCAAACTAGCGAGTAGAATAGTGTTCCTGTTAGCAAAAATAGCAAAAGGAGTAGTTTGAAGTTGTTAATTTATCTAAAAGGTATTAAGAAATGTAGTGCAATAAATAAATTTGGAGTAATTACAACTTCAGTTGGAGTATGACGGCAACACTGATGCAATTTGATCAATTGACGGAAAAACTGAAAACGACAAAGCCAAAGCTACAATTCTGGGCCAACTCTTATCGATTCTCTCTTGCCGACTCTCCAACGACATGATTCTGGTCAGACAGTTATGCGCTGTCTACAGCCGCATAATCACATACATCACAGGGTTGCATAGTTTTTTAATACGACAGTAACATGGCGAGTTGATCACAGTTTGAACAATAACAAATGCTATAAATACGATTTGTTGAATTTACGCTTAAACTGTGAATAGTCTTTATGTTTCCATCTGCTCGAAATCTTGCGATTTTGAAAAAGTGATTTCAAAGTGTTTCCATCTTGCATGTCATGACAGCTAAATTTGATTTAACAATCAAGACTTCATTTGATAAATTTACAAATGATCAAATCGTAAAGGAGTTATTGCGTTGTAGCATTTTTTTGCCATTTCCGGAGCTCCTAAATTGTTTTCTCCAAAATTGCCACTAGCAAGTGCTCCTCACTTAGACTCCAAGCCTTTTTATTTTCATATTTTCTTTGTTTTGTATTTTTCATTTATATTATTTTGTTTTTTTCTTAAATAATTAATTAGTTGTCATTGCCAATTGTCAAAATGAAAAATTTGACATAAGCTGAATAGTGCCGGATACTGATATATTTTTTCAGGGATACCGCATTGCACTTTATGATATTTTGTATAAGATTTTGTTGAAATCATAAGATTTTGAAATCTTAAACTTGTATAGAGAACTCTTTTGATTTCAATTTGGATTTTACGAAATCTCACAAAATCTCAAGTTTTCGAGCAGATGGAAACATAGTAATAAGTACATTTTTTGTACGATTCATAAATTTCGATGAAAAAGAAAGCGAAATCTACGAAAATTCAGTGTAAAATTCTAAAAAAATTCGTAGATTCACTTTATTTTGCCGCTGTTGTCAGTTTATCTGTGCAAGACTTAAATATCCGTAAAATTTCGTCATTTCCGTGTAGTTGCACCACTGCTGCATACTTTTTTTTTTTTTATAAAGAATCTTAAGTTTTGCAGAAAACAAAGACTCAATGCTGTCTGTAGACTTTTCTCGGCCACTGTATGTGCTTTTAAATCTTAATTTTCATTTCATCTTATCATTTAATTGAAATTGTAAAATTTTTAATTGTCATCACAATGAATTAGAAATTTTCCAACTCATTTAAGGCAGTATTCTAGTGTAATGGTCCGAATTTCGGGCTGGTGGGTGGGAGTTAGCAAAGGGTCCCTCCATGCTGACACGATTTCAACCCTTCTAGTCATCTGAAAAAAAAGGATTGTTAATAAGTAAGAATCCCGCTATAGCTCTAGGGATGTAGCGTCATGGAAATTTTTTGCGAAATGGCGACATTTTTTAAAAAAAAGTAGTTTATTTACTTTTTTTAAAGTAATGAATTTTCTTATATAAAGTGATGTGCAAAGAAATAGGGACACCTGTATTTTTATATTCAAAGCTGCATGAATTATTTACAAGGATAGAGCCCCAGATAGAGCATTAATTCCCTCGGGTAGTGATTCTCCTTGATAAGGCGAGTAAGGAAATGCAAGGATAAGGGTGACCCCTCCCCCTTTGGGAGCTAAGGAGGAAAAACCAAAACATAGTTGTCTTGCATTTTTGTCCATTTTTAATGTATCTCTCAGCCGATTTTCAAAGTTTACAACTTGTTTAGAAGAAAATCAAATTGACATTAGGATTTTTATAAAACATTTTGCATAAAGTCACAATTAAGAAAGTTATGAGCAACTAAATTCTAAAAATTTTTTAATTAAACTTTGATAATAAATATCTCGAATTTTAAATACATTTTTTTAATAATTTTTTTGATGTAATATCTTTTTATGATAACATTTTCTACTGACTTGGTTTTTTATCTTGCCATAGTACTTGAGTACTCAATGCAAACATAACTACTTTTTCATTTTAAATTGCCACACGTAAGACAGTTAACTTTTAGTGTGGTACGATTAGAAAACGGCTTTTATATCATTGGTTTGATATCATCCTTGCATTTTCTTACTCGCCTAATTAAGGAGAATCACCACCCGAGGGAATTAATGCTCTATCTGGGGCACCTTGTATATAATTCATGTAGCTTTAAACATAAAAATATAGGTGTCCCTATTTCCTTGCACATCACTGTAAATGTAAAAACAAAATTTTTACATAACCTAGTTCAGGCCTCCCTCTAGGTTATGCGATATCATGTCAACCGTGTTGAAAAAAGTAGTTTCGAGAAAAACAAGTTTAAAGTTTTTAAGTTGCAGGCAGTTTAACTGACGACACTAAAATGGCTATAACTTTTGAAATAATACGAATTTCGAAAAATCTTTTTCAGGAGATATTCTTGAATATATACACTGTTAGAAAATGGAAAAAAATTTTTTGAAATTTTAAATTTTCTGCATGAGAATACTGCCTTAAACGATGTGTCTGAAAAAGGAGTCTTCCGGAGGATTAACTAAAAGCTTACTCGTCTCTTTAAACATCTTTTATGGCATAATGCAATTGATTAAGTAATTTTCATAGATTTTATGTTGGATTAAAAAAGTACACGCCTTACATTACATAAATAAATTAATTTTGTGCGGGAATGGAAAAGTATGTTTACGTGTTTTGCGTGTTTGGCAAATAAAGGTGCGCATAAAATGAGTGACAATAATTTTGATTTAAAAATTTGCAGTAGGTATACGATACAATCACTCAATATTGATTTTCCGTCACTAATAATAGCGCCCGGGAAAGAGTTTACTTCGAGATTTAGTTGAAACTGACTAGTTAAAAAATGTTAAGTGGACATCCCTATCAATTTAATGAATAATATGTTATTATATGTCCTAAGCCGATGACCCACGTTAATATCACAGCTTTTTAAAAGTAGGTATTTCATTATTTTGTCTATGCATCGTAACATTTTATTATGTTCTCAGGAGAATATTTTTCTGCCAGCTTCCCTAAACACCCAACCCAATTTCAAGGTGAAACTTTTACCATTAAAAGGTTGTCGAGGTTGTTTCGAATTTACGACCGCAACCATGTCGACATTCATAAAACAGCAAGGGCGCTTGATAAAATTATTGCTATGATGTGTTCCAAGAGCGAAGAATGGAAGTTAATTAGCTATATAAAACAGTTTAATTTACATAAGCACCATCATATATTTGTTTTATTCTTGCATGCTTTTCTGTTTACAGATTTAGTGAATGAAATTTCTAGCTCTATATCTGTGCTCTCAAGTCTTTAATTCGTTGGAAAGAGAATAATGTTATTTGAGTTTCTGAGAGGCTGTTATAATTTAGCCCGTCTTTAAGCATTCTATTACTTCGCTCAATAAATATTGTGAGTGAGAGGGCCTATGTTTATACCCAGTGGTAAATAAAGAAATTACAAAAGCGACTACTTCTTAAATACTAGGGATGTGATGGACCTCCGCATCCGCATTATATATTGTTTGATATCCGCATCTACATCAGCATCTAATATCCGCATTCACAAAAATCAACACAAAAAGGAGAACTTTATCAACAATTTACCCTTAATTAAATCCAGAAATTAGAAGTAGTATTTTAAAACATTTAAAACATTAAAGCTTCTGTATTCTAATTTTCGAGGTAATTGCTTATGCAACTTATATATGAGCCGTTTATTTTGAAAGTGGGGTAAGTCCATTTTTGAAAGAAATAGAGTTAATGATAACTATATATAAAACTTACAGCCCTATTCTGGCATAGTATCAATTGCTACCCAGTATTTTTTTATTTCTATGTGCTTTTTTTAGTTTTTTGATTTCAAAACAAATTTTAAGCTCAAAAATAATAAATTTTGATAAAAATTGTCACCTGCTTTTCAGATAGTCACAACTTCCTTAAAAAATGTTGTATTTTGAGCTTCAAATTTTGTTTTGAAATCAAAAAATGACAACAAACACATAGAAATATTAAAAATACTGGTTATATGATCTTAAAACTATTTTTCCGAATATATTAAGTAAGTAAATTTTAAATTAGCTAAGTTAATTTTTAATACTCTAAATTACCTCTTTCGATGTACTATAAAAGACTTGTCTTATTATAAACCCATTTCCATATAAATAAATAAAATAAATGAATAAATAAAAAATATTAAGGCATCATTTAAAATAATAATAAGCATATCATGTAGTGCAGTTTTCTCAATGGGTGGGGCGCACCTCCCTAGGGGGGTCTCAGCTATTTCCAGGGGGTGCTAGAAATTTTCAGCAAAAAATCTTCTGATTTCTCACTTTAACTCCAAGTGTAACTCAAAAAAGGGAGCTTTTTGAGGAATTTAAACGAAGCTCCGTCACAAAACTGGACATCTAAGTTAGTTAGTTTTGTGTTTGTAACTGCATAGGTTTAGAATCCTGTTTCGCACAAGTGAGTTGTTGGGAACATGAGAAGACCACTCAGGGCCTTTGTGGAATGAAGTGGATATTCATCACATATCCTGCACCAAAAATCCTTCAGAGGCATTTTTTTTTAACAATGACTCCATACTGGTGTCTGATGACATTTCTAAAAATGATTCATAAATTTCGTTTGACATACTTTCGGGCTTTTGCGAGTTGCGTTTTAAAGGATTTTCAATTCATGAATGCAATTTAATTTTTGTATTCTGTTCTTCGGGAAAATACGTTTCAAAACATGTGCGCACAGCATTGAGATATTGGACCAATTCTTCAAACATATCATCTTGAAACATTTCTGAATCGCTAACGAACTCACTAAGCGATGAAAAGCTTTCAATTTCTCTCTTACCAACACAAATAATCCAAAAATCTAATTTTCTTTTGAAAGCAGTTATTTAGCAATTTAGCAAAGCAAGCTCTCTTAAAAAATTATATTAATTTTTTTGAAAATTTCTTCTCCGGTAGTGTTTGTGGGCAGCGATGAACACATAAGCATGTCTTCTTCAATACAATTAGGGTATTCACAGTTTCCTTTTAAAGTTAATATGTGGTAACCTTAGAAAGATAACCAGGGACCGTACCGGTTACGGTTTCTATCAAAAAAATCAGATGTTAACAGTTATCATTTAAGTTTTATTTTTTCCGACAAAAATACTAGTTATTTTATGCCTTTTATTATTTCGGGCAAAAATAACTGTTATTTTTCACTTTTATTTTTTAGATCAAAAATAACAGTTATTATGTGCCTTTTATTTTTTCGGTCAAAATATCAGGCGATTAGAATTTTTTTAAAGGCCGCTTGAACCACAAAAATAAGTTTAATGCAATTTTCATTGTCTCAGCAGTGCGCACATTTTGAGCTATAACACTTTTTTAGTTTTAATAGTATTTTATATAGTCAAGCGGTCTTTGAAAAAATAAAAATTGCCTGATATTTCTAACCGAAAAAAATAAAAGGCACAAAATAACTGTTATTTTTGACCTAAAAAATAAAAGGCAAAAGTAACAGTTATTTTTGCCCGAAAAAATAAAAAGCAAAAAATAACAGTTAAATTTAACTTTTATAGTAACAGTTGAAAATTTAAAAGGCGTTTAATATTCTCGAAGCTGCTACCATTACGATTATAATGGTTTATTTAAAAAAGTTCACCGGCAACTTTTTTGTTATGCCTTTTTCATCTGAAAATTGTAAAATAACAGTTATTTTCGGTGCCTGAAGATAACTCATTAAAAGTGTGAGCACCCCTTTACATATTAATTCTAAAATTCACATTTTGCAAACGCTTCTGCTTCTCCTGAGAAAAAAAGTTCAATCAATTCAAAGTTCAACATTAATTTATTCAAAATTATTTCACTTTCATTTCCATTTCTTCTGCTTCCATTTTCTGAACAATAAAATAAATCAACTGTCAGCATTGCCACAAAAGACAAACACGCTTCAAAGCATGGCAATTGTAATATTTTGTGTTATCTTTATTTTGTATGCAAATCAAAAACAAAAATAGTTACCAGATGGCAAAATATTTTAAAGTTAAAAGTCGGCAAAGATACCACACCAGATAAAACGAAACTGTGAGCACCCTAAATGCTTATATGGATAACGCACAATAACTATCAAGATGGCCAGACCAGCAACATCAGTCGATTCATCAATTTGCAAGACTGGTTTTTTGTAGACGTGCAACTAGTTCTTCTTTGACGTAGCTTGCCATATCATGGATTTGGCGCGAAACAGTATCATTTGAAAGTGGCACTGTAAAAAGATGCTTTGCAGACTTTTCGGCGATCATACATTATGTCATAAACACATGGTTTTATCAAATTCTCAGTGATAGTGTGTGCTTCACCTGCTTTTGCAATGCGTAAGCTAACTAAATATGATGCCTCCGTGGCCTTTTCAATCACAGTTTGGGCCGTATGCATCATAGTTTTTTGGCTTTTCAATAATTGTACTTTTTACACACACAAATTTCTTCATTCTTGTCTTTAAACTCAGGATGTACAGATTCTAAATGTGGGCGCATCTTGGCAGGTAGCATGAAACTATCAGGAAGTAGTTTACTGCATAAGCTACAGAGAGGTGAGGCGTTGGAATTAACAAATCCGAGATTTATGTATGATTCATATTTCCTTTTTTTTTCCTTTAATATTACCTTGAACACATTGACGACGACAGCAACAGTGCGTCAAATGTCAAATTATTTGTACATGCTTTTCTTATGGAGGTGAAAGTGGTGAAAGTGGTGAAAATGTTGCAACGACAATGAGTGATTGCAACAAAGCCACTGTCGTCGGTTTAGAATTTTTTCTAATTTGACGTGCGACAACAGAGCAATATATATAAGTGTTTGTGGATACGTGAATGAAACAATCTAATGATATTTCCAGATTGTTGTTTCTTTCTTCATGTTGTTTCGCACTGTTGCAGTCGTCGTCAATGTGTTCAGTACATATGTCGCTTTATAATATTTTACTACATGAATATGTGGAGCTTGATGTTGTCGGATCTCCATCTTGAGCAAAAATTGCCGCATCGTCCTGGGGTACCACTTTTAAACTTTCAGTAGAAGATTTTGTTACAACACCTTTGAGGCCTTTAAGACAAAGCTCCATTCTTTATTAATAATTTAAATGTACAATATGACGAACAGAATAATAGTTTCACGAGATACAGGATATCTAAGGCACTAATAACAACAATCATAATCGTACTACACGCACCGACAAGTACGACAATAACTGGCGACCAACTGTTGTACTGAACACATTGACGACGACTGCAACAGTGCAAAACAACATCAAGAAATAAACAACAATCTGGAAGTTCATTAGATTGTTTCATTCACGTATACACAAACATGTTGTAACACGTCAAATTAGGAAAAAATTCTAAACCGACGACAGCGACTTTGTTGCAATCACTCAAGTACTGAACACATTGACGACAAAGTTCCAAATTCTTGCAATGTTTGAAAACTTTCTGTTTTCGATGAACGAAAACAAGACAGATTTGGTAAAAAATTGTCGACAAATGCATCTCATGCAGTTAGTTTCTTTAAGAAACCATCATGAAATATTCGTGCATCATCATGAAATATTTCTGTGTCGATGCATTACATCGAAAAAAACATCGATGTGTTTTCCAAGTGGATACACCTACCCCAGTGTTTTTGTATTTCATTGCCATATTTTCGGAATACTGCACTGAACACATTCACGACTACACGATATTACGACTCGACATGAAGAAAGAGTTAACAATATGGAAAAATCATACAATTGTTTCATTCTTCCATACACGAACCCTTATGTTTGCGCTGTTGTCGCCCGTCAAATAAGAAATAATGTACTGAACACATTAACGACGACTGCAACAGTGCGAAACAACATGAAGAAAGAAACAACAATCTGGAAGTATCATTAGATTGTTTCATTCACGTATACACAAACACCTATATTGCTCTGTTGTCGCACGTCAAATTAGGAAAAAGTTCTAAACCGACGACAGCGACTTTGTTGCTATCACTAATTGTCGTTGCAACATTTTCACCACATTCACCTCCATAAGAAAAGCATGTAAAAATAATTTGACATTTGACGCACTGCTGCTGTCGTCGTCAATGTGTTCAGTACGTCATTGTCGTTGCAACATTTTCACCACATTCACCTCCATAAGAAAAGCATGTACAAATAATTTGGCATTTGACGCACTGTTGCTGTCGTCGTCAATGTGTTAAGTGCATGAAGCGTGCTCGCGTGTAAGAGCCCCAACAAACCGAAGCGGTTGGCGGTCCTCTCGACGAAATTCGCTGAGAACCCGTCTAAAATTGGAGCGGTGGCGGTTGTCGGATCACGGTTGCATTTCATTTTGGGAATTAAAATTATTTTATATTTTGCTTTGAATTCACATGAATGCAACACAGACACAAAAAGAGAAAGTCAGATCATAGAAAAACTAAGAAAATAGCACTAAACGTACCCAATCATTAGCAAAAATATGGCAACATTTAAGCAGTGTTGCCACAAAAATATTTCAAAATTGCACAAAGCTTCCCTAAAATTACTCAATTCTGATCAAACTACACAAATTTTTATATTTTATTTTCTTAAATTTTTTATTTTCTTATAAAAAAATATTGGAAAAGCAATAAAAAACAAATTATTTTAATGAAAATTAAAAAAGTTATAAATTACAAAAAACATTTTGAGTGTACTTATAAAAATATCTCGAATTACACATACAAAAGAGGTCTTACATTATCTCAAATTTAATTTACACTTATCAGCCTCTGACTCAAAAAATTCTCCTCCACTGCTATTTATTCCATTCTTGGCAAAAATTAAGGTAGCTATTGTTTAAGTGTTTAGCTTATTTCTTATGTCAGTCTTTCAATTCTTTAATATACTAAATATTCACTGAACCATTGGAAAATGGATGTATTGAAAGGAATCTTATGACGACCCAAGGTTAGGAAAAAGTTCCTCTACAAAAGGATTTTTGACTAAAAACTTTTTCCAACAAGATTCACCACAAGATTGTGATTCTAAATCTAATGACTAAATGATCTAAAATACCGAAATAAACGTCTTTATTTTCTTCAAAGAATATCTTATCTCAAAAATCTAATATGCATATTTTCTTTTATATATATTTTGCTTTAATATAATTTGGTAAAAGAGTTTTTTAATTTAAGTAACGCTAATTTCAATTTGTACAGTAATGAAAGTTCTTATTGAAAAACTAATTACACAGAAAGTGGCAACACTGAATTGAAGTCCCTCAGAGAGAGATCTGCCAGCCGTCAGAGAAAAATTAGAATAGATTCTACTCTGGCGTTTTTCCATCGCGCATTTTTACGGCGGTTTCATATATGGAGGCTGCATATATTTTCATGTATTTTGTTGCACGGCGAATCCGACAACCCACATCCACTTTGGTTCTGTTCTGGCTCTAAAGCTTCCAATGGGCATAAGCCTTTTTCTGTTGAAATACTGATGCTGCTTCAACTGTTGAAAAACTGCTGAAGTGCTTCGCAGTCTATCAGCAATTTTTTTTTGCTTTGCCTGCGACTGTTTCAAACGATAGCAGAAAGCATAGAAGCAAAGCAGTCAACTACGACTGTTGAAAACTGTCTACACTGTCTACAAAGTAAAGCAGTTGCTGCTCATCAAAACGAAAATTACCAAAGCTGTCAATAGCCGAAGCACTTTGCAGATCATTATACCACGTTTACATTGGACCAAATGACTCATTTTAAATGAGTCATTCAAAAGTGTTTACTGTTGTAGTATCGTGTAAATACCCTTATCAAAGCATCCCTGGTTCGATAACTCAACTTTCTACTTTAAAGTTGAGTTATTGAACCAGTTATCATAGCATCCCTGGTTCGATAACTCAACTTTCGACTTTAAAGTTGAACTATCGAACCAGGGATGCTATGATAAGGGCGTTTACACGATACTACAACAGTTCGATTTGTAGTATTTTTGCGGAGCCCCCACATAGGCTTTGTGGAGCCCTAGGGTACCGCGGAGCACACTTTGAGTAATGCTGCTTTAGACAATGGTGAAAGAGTGCTTATCGGCTTATAATCATTTGCACCAGAGGGATTTTGTTTTTTAGTAACAGGTAGAACGGTAGCAATTTTCCAAATATCAGAAAAGGAAGAAGTTATGAAGCAACTATTTATAGCACACTGTCTCCACTTACAATATTTGATTGCATGCGAACTGTCAAATTAAATTTCATGATATCCAGATTTCATGCTATAATATTTAGGTGGGCACTTCATCTGAAATTTCATTTTGGAATTGTTTGTAAAAGTTTATTAAGTTAATAATTTGCTTTTGCAATATTTTTTGCTTGAAAAGTTCTTAAAAATGCGCACACTTTTATATATTACTGAAAAGTGACAGCTCATCTCATAAAATATATCTCAAGAAATATTTTAAGAGATAACTTTCATAATATGAACAATTTTATGATATGAGTGGTCAACACTTGAGATATATATCATGAAATTCAATTTGGCATGCAATCAAATATTGTAAGTGGAGACACTGTGTAATGTGCGTAAGGGGACCAATTATGTAAGGTAAGGTCTCTTCGCCAAGTAAGGCCCAAGCCTTAATATGGCCCGATTTCTAATACGCACATTTTTGCACGTTTAAACATGTTCATATCTGCATCACGATGCACAAAAAATTACTTCGATTGCGCATCTGTGAAGCGAGTGACAGTCGAACGAAGTCAGCGGTAGCGCCAACAACGTTGTTGATGTAATATTGTGCTCGCAGTAAAAGTCCGTTATTCTACGAATTAACTATTGCCTATGTCCAGCTTTGAATTAAAAATCAAGAGAGGTATTTTAACGTAAACAAAAAGGTTAATTGATCAAATCTAACTGTGGTGTATTCCGAGAAAAACTTGATTAATGAAATGATATTGAGAGCGCCTAAAAAGGCCCAAACATTTTTTCTTTCCGGCTTTCTTTTTCCGATCTCATGTCCACACCTAAATCTACCTGGCAGGAAAAAACTACAAAAAAGAAAGCCCTCAACTATAAAGGTCAGCAAATTACCAAAATTTTCTTTAAAAACCCATAGTTACTTTATTTTAATTTTCAAAATGAACTTTTGGCAATAAAAGTATTTTGTCGAAAAGTTTTTATAAAAAAAAGCTATGAATAGCATTTATGTTTAGTATAAATGTAAACCAACATTTGTAATAACAATATGTGTTCTTATTTTATTATTTTCTGACTCTTTTGTTATGTTTCTAAAACCGTTATATATTGGGCCTTATTTAGACATGGTGGTCCTAATATGGCAAAAATCAGACCTTTTTAAAACCTTCTGAGCTGGATATATTTTTTACTTTTTCATGCTTTATTTTTATGTTTTTGAAAAAAGAATTGAATAAACAAAAAAACAAAATTGCAAAAATAAGTTTAAAAAAATTCGTTTCTCTTCTGTCTGGTAAAAACCGTTAGGTTGGCCTTATTTCGGTGTAAGTGTAAGGTGTAAAAGTGTAAGAAACAAATTTAGGCGGCGCTAATGTCGGGCCTAGGGCGGCAGAATGACTTAATCCGCCACTGATGACATGTTAAACATTCGGAGCACCGATTAAGTTTTATCAGCGGGTGCGTACATTATTCAAGAGTCATCTCTGTAAGTAATCCGCCACTTGACTAGTTTGGCTCGTATATGTAATGTTATGGTTTAATTTTCAGATAATACATATCTGAACAATATGTGTTGGGTGCAGATTTATTAACATCACTGTCTCGGTCACTCACCCTTACTTCTAGTACATATTATGAATAATCGACACTTAAGATAAATGTCCACTCATTTCCTCGCACTCACGTTCGTTCTTAAGTAATATTAATTTTGGTCAGGAAACAGCACAAAACTTTACTGCCTCTCCACTACAGATTACCACATTGCGACGCATACTCACATAAACTTACCTCAAAAGCTAAAAAAGTACTTCCAATATCACCTTTAGCCTTAATACTATGTGTAGGAAGGTTGTTCTCCATCCAAGGTTATTTGCGGCTGGATATTTTGACCTAAATATTTCGCTCAATGATTCAATCGTCAGGGTTATTTGAGTGTACATATTTACTCAATAGAAGTTGTTGTTGATAACGGATGAGGACTGTTTCCTATTGATTTCACTTGGAGCATTAAAAAAAAGTTTTTGCTTGTTGTTTATTTACTTACTAACTTTGTAACAGTCAAAGTTATGCAATATTCCTATAAAAGCAATAAAAAATTACACATCTGACAGTAAGTAAAAAATGGACAAAATAAAGTAGGTACTTGACTTTCATAAGAGATTGAAATTGCAAAAATCCTATTTTTTGTAACCTTTTAAAGTAATTATTGATGCGGACACGAAAATTTAATAGAATTATTAAAAAAATCATTTGTCAAATTATTCCTTCAGCAGATTGTTAATTCTTGACCTTACAAAAAGAAGAATTCATGTTAACCTTAAGTAAGAAGTTATTTATTCTACAATGGTTTGGTACAGAATTTATGAGTGTAGTTTATTGTTTCCTTAAATAAATACTCTGTCACCAGAAGGTCATAAAAATAAGTGTTTGGCTGCGACATACAGTGGCTCCAAGGGATATAGTGAATAAAAATGTTGATTCTTATATGTATTACGAATAAGGTTGAATGACATGAAAAAAATCAGTTTGGCTTGATATTAAGGCCTTATTCTATGATAGAAGCTCAAAAATGAACAAGCTTTTTAACATTTTTTTTAAAAAAAGAATGAAAAAAAGTTTTTTAAAAAAACAAAAACTACCACATTTATACTATCGTGGTCGTTATTTGTAAGTTTTTTTTCAGGTCCAATAAACTGAAAACATTCTATTTGATATTAAACTACAAAATAAAAGGTTTCGTGTCAAATTATGAATTTTTAGAACTCACTCACGAAACTTTGAAAGGGTTAAAATTTATTTATATGGGAAAAGTGATTTAAAAAAAAACAAATAACTTTCTACGAAAAAAATGGTATTCATCCCGTTTTTCATTGAAACTTCTTAAAAATAAGCTAGAAAATATAAAAACTGGAAAATAGCTCCTTTGACGAGTTGCAAATGAGTCATTGTTTGAAGCGTTTTGATTGTTCGCTGAAGAAAATTTATGTGACGTCACATTAAATTGAATATTTCCATAGTCGCGCACGTAACGTTCGTACGCCTTTTTTGTTGTTAAAAATTAAAAAAGCAAAGAAATATTTAAATTTTTTTTTCCTGTTTTAATTTTTGGATAACATTCTCGGTGTTAGATTGCTGAAGTGTTGATTATTTCAACAATACAACAACAAAATGCACGTCTTGTCATATGTCAATAACTCAACACTGTAACACCTCGACCCTATTGTTATGAGTGTTGGTACGGTGTTGAATGTTTTTGTTGTCAGTTAACAATCTAATTTTGACAGAAGTGTAGGTGTAGCAAAATAATTTAATAATTTAAAACACGTACATAAAAATTTCAACAATCTAACACCGTAACAAGACTACCTCTGAAAGCCCTTTATATACTAAAACAAAAAAGCTTGCGAAACATTTACTAAACATTTACGAAAAAGAAAAACTACATTTGTGAAACAGTACGGACGATTTGACCTTTAATGTAAATGAATTTATGTATAAATTGCTAAAATTAAAATGTTTCTCTTAGATGAAATCATAACATTATAAGTTTTTAATAAGTTTTAATTTTTTGGTCACTTTTTTCCAGACTTTTGTGTGGAAATGCCCACATAACAATTTCAGATGAGAACATTTTCTTGTTTCATACATTTTAGAGCGTGATTTTTAGTAGTCGTGTTTTAGTTTTTTTAACTACTTTTTAATTTCGAAATGCCATGAAAAATTAAACTTTTAAAGTCATGGCCCCATTTTGAAATGCACACACAATTGCATTTCACGCCAGTATTTATCATTTGGGAAGCTTATAATAGCAATAAAACAAAAAAGGTTTTGTTTTGTCCTTTTGAACCGCAAATGCAAGACTGAAGCATATGGGTCCATTGTGACCAATATACGACTATTGTGTTTAAATGTCTTGCAAAATAGGCTTAACGTATTTTCCACATTTGTATCTAAAATAATTGTATTTTTTTCAACTTTTTTCAGCATGGGTGTTAGGATGGCTGATGTGTAAGACAGTGCCATATATACAAGGAGTATCAGTGGCAGCATCGGTTTACAGCCTGATTGCTGTATCCCTGGACAGGTAAGATTTATATGCAATTAAATTCTTGACTTATAACTTAAATTTGCTTTAGCTGGAAAAACACAAAGAAACTTGAATTTTTCTTGGTTCATTAAAGCTGTTACAATTTTTACGTTTCTTAAGGCGAATTTACACATTTCACTCAAAACGATGATAGTGAACGTTGAACGATGACAGTGAATCAATTGATAATTTACATTATTCAAAATGTAAATTTAAAATTTTGTAAATGATTAATTTTATTGACGTTTAAAAAATTAAATCAATAAAAGGCGTTTAGCAATTAAATAAAAAACAGTTTTCAATTGTGTTTCAGTACGAATGACACATCAGTACGATTTGCTTTCACTTTCATCAAAAGTAGGAAGACCTTCTACTTCTTTCACTGTTCAATGTGGATGACAATCACCTTCATTTTAAAGATGAAACTCAATTTACATTTTCCAAATCAGATGATTCATCCAAAGTGAACAATGACAGTGAATCGTGTAAATTAGCCTTTACGTATTTAGTTATATTTTTCATAATCTTAGCGTAGTCATTGTAACAATAAGTAGGAGAGCTAGGGGCTAGTTGTTACAGGCCGAGTTGTTATTCAGCGGTTTAAAAAAATTTGTATGGAAATTTGTTGTAATTATTATTATAATAATTGGTTTTATTTCGTAAACATGTTAAGTGGTCCGCGGGATAGCAAAGCGTAAACTTCTGAGCAGCTTCATAGTCTTTGTTAATAGGTGGAAAACAATTTTTTTTTCAAATATTGTATTTAAGAGTAAATTTGTAAAGTTGAAAGAGTAAATTATTTTATAAATTTCGTTTATATATTAAGACTAGTAGGCCACTGTTGTCCGCGGCATCGCCACGAACGTCTTTTTTATCAATCTCAATTAGGGTTGCCACATTCAAAATGGAATTTGTCTGGACTTACAAAAAAAATTCTGGTTTTTTGCATTATCAACTGGACATTTATTTTTTAAGCTTTTTTGTGTGGAGATGATTCTGCAAAGCTTTGCTTCCTTCATATTTTACTGACACTATAACTTGGCAAAATATACACATGGCAGTGCACTCATCCTTCTTTTTCAGTCAACCGGAATAATCTGGCAATTTGGTCCAGTTGTCTGAAAATAAAGTAAAGGGTGGTTAAATTTTAAGGGCCGATGTTCAATGTGAACCACACCTAAACGTCAAGTTCTTTTTTGCATTTCATTTGACATTTCTCTATTTCAGACTAATTAAATTTGAACCATGTAAATATACACAATCGAGCAACGTGTAAAAATTATTCAGGCTTATTTTGAAAATGGACGTTCAAAAGCACTTCGTGATTTTTTCGGTCAATTTAATCGTCCAAATGTGAGTACAATCGGAAAAATCGTGCAAAAATTTGAGCAAACCGGGTCTGTAGGAGATGTGAAAACATCAATGCATGCTCGTACAGCTCGTACTGCAGAAAATATTGCTGCTGTTCGCGATAGTGTGGCTGAAGAGCCGTCCACCTCAGCTCGTCGTCGTGCCCAACAATTGCACCTCTCACGCTCGTCGTTGATGAACATTATGCATAAAGACTTGTATTTACACGCTTACAAGGTGCAATTGACTCAAGAACTAAAGCCTCTTGACCATTTCAAGCGTCGTCAATGGCCAGAATGGTGGCAAGAAATGGCAACAGTGGATGATCAATTTCCGAAGAAAATCATCTTCAGTGATGAGGCATATTTTCACCTCAGTGGATTCGTCAATAAGCAGAATTGCCATCGGGCCGTATTTTTCCAAAATGAGGCCGGTTAGGTAGCTACTGTGAATGGTGTTCGCTATCGTGAGATGATAACGAACTTTTTAAGGCCCGAATTGGAAAATATGGATGTGGACGATATGTGGTTTCAACAGGACGCTGCCACTTGCCACACAGCTAACGAAACAATGGGTCATGTGAATAAAAAATCAGCAAATGCTTTTACTGAATTTTTCTAGTAAAAAGTATGGATTTAGTGAATAAAAAAAGCTATATAGATATAGCTTAAAAAGCTTAAAGCTATATAGATATAGATATAAAAAAAGCTATATAAATATAGCTTTTTTTATTCACTAAATCCATACTTTTTACTAGAAAAATTCAGTAAAAGCATTTGCTGATTTTTATTCACATGACCCAATGGCTCTTTTGCGCGACAAATTCAATGGCCGTGTTATCTCACGTGGTGTCGATGTCAATTGGCCGCTATGATCATGTGATTTGACACCGTTGGACTTCTTTCTTTGTGGTTATTTGAAAGAAAAGGTGTACGTTGATAAGCCAGCAACAATTCAAGAGCTAAAGGATGAGATAATTCGGTACATTAACGGCTAGAACTTCAATTATGCCTCAGCGTCATCGAAAATTTGAACCATCGGATGGAGGTGTGCCGCCGAGGTCGCGGCGGTCATTTGGCCGATATTTTGTTCCATACATAATTGAACCATACCAATATTATCATAATAAAAAGAAATGACAGTAATTTTCTAAATACGTTTACAGAACAGCAACGTTCCACAAGAATAAAATAATGTTTCTATTTATGAACAGATGATCGTCAGAGTTGCTACCTATAAACTTTAAAGCACTGAGCTGATACGATTTTGAACGCCTTCGCATTATGACGTTTCTCTACAAAAATACTCGAAAACTCTTTTCAATGTGTTGATTGTTTTAAGAGAAGAAAATTATTTTTTTACAAAAAAGAAAACGCAATTATTTGTTTGCGTTTTCTAACATATATAGTTTTTAGCTAAATAATATCTGTACGAATTTTATCTGGATAATTATCCAAAAACTGGACTCTGGACATGAGGTGAATAAACTGGACAATCCAGGCGAATCCAGGCCATGTGGCAGCCCTAATCTCAATACATGCAACGAGTATATATCTACAACGAGTATATAGATATACTCGTTGCTTTTTGCCTTAGCCAGGGCTGATAAATGACTTTTTCATTTTGGTCTACAAATTTAAAAAAAAATTGTATTTAATGAAAAAAATAGTTTGAAATAAATTTTGATTATTCCACGCATACTGCGTTAACTTTGTCACTCTGTTTGCAACGCTGATAAGGAGGCGTGGTAGGTATAGAAAAGTATATATTTTCTTGATCAGCATCACCTCCTGAGCCGATTTTGCTAAGTCAGTCTGTCGACACGATTACAGCCGCAATTTTAAAGGTATCGTATTGAAATTTGGTATATATGCTTATATTAAAAAAACAAAAATCAAGTTTGAGAATGAGCAAAATCGGATGAAAACCACGCCTACTTTATCAAACAATCAAATTTCTAAAAATGCCACAAAATATTTTGCAGTTACTTGGTATTGTGCACATAAGCTTTGAAGTAAAATATTCTCCATATATTTTGAATTTGTTAAAATCTCATAAAAACAACGCCTACCTCCTATACAACGTTACTTTATCAAATCTTTAAAATATCTAAAAATGACACAAAAATTAATGTCATTATTAAAAATGTGCCCATACACTTTGGTCGCAAAATTCACCATATAACTGAAATTTTAAAATCGAAAAAACAACGCAACAACCTCCCATACAAAGTGACTTTACCAAAATGGTAAGTCACTGAAAATGCCACAAAAACTAATGTAATGACTTGAAATTTAGCACATAAGCTTAAGGTTTTAAACATGCACCATATATTTCAAATTTGTCAAAATAGTATAAAAACCACGCCTAACTCCTAAACAAAGAAATTATATGAAAACGGTTAAGTCGTTAAAAATTCCGCAAAAAATTAATTTAATAAACTTAAATTATGAACATATGCTATGAATATTAAAATTCACTTTATTTATTTAACTATTGGGGGTTGGAATTAGTTTTAAAGGATTTCTAAGAGATGGCGTAACTATCAATAGATCGCATCGGGCACACCTGTGACTATATTCATTTCAAAGTAAATTGTCTAAGCTTCATTTTTCAGTACGTGTCATTCCACTGAAGTGTAAACAACATATATTTTTTTCTCTGTGAACATGTCGACTTTCGTTCCAACAAAACGCAATTTGCGGGAAGGTTTACTTTTGTGCTTCCATTTGAAGAAAAAAGCGGTTGAAGCACAACGCACGCTTACTGAGGCTTACGGGGACTATGCTCCATCGATTTCTACTTGTGAGTACTGGTTCCGTCGGTTTAAAAGTGGTGATTTTGATACGGAAGACAAAGAGCGTCCGGGCCAGCCGAAAAAGTTTGAAGATGAGGAATTGGAGGCTTGTTCGATGAAGACCCATGTCAAACCCTTCAAGAATTGTCAGAATCATTGGGAGTCGACTTATCAACGGTCGGCAAATGCTTGAAGGCCATGGGAATGATTCAAAAGCAAGGAAATTGGGTGCCGTACCAGTTGAAGCCGAGAGACGTTGAACGGCGATTTTGCATGTGCGAACAACTGCTTCAACGGCATAAAAGGAAGAGTTTTTTGCATCGTATTGTCACTGGCGATGAAAAGTGGATCCATTACGATAATCCTAAGCGAAAAAAATCGTGGGGACCACCCGGCCATGCATCAACATCGAGGGCCAAGCCGAATATTCATGGCGCCAAGCTTATGCTGTGTATTTGGTGGGATCAGAAGGGTGTCGTGTAGTATGAGCTGCTAAAACCTAACGAAACCATCACTGGGGAACGCTACCAACAACAATTGATGCAATTGAGCCGAGCATTAAAGGTTAAACGGCCGGAATATGCCAAAAGACACGACAAAGTGGTTTTTCAACATGACAACGCACGGCCACATGTTGCAAGAACCGTCAAGGAAACGTTGGAGGCGCTGAATTGGGATGTGCTACCTCACCCGCCTTATAGCCCAGACATAGCCCCTTCCGACTACCACCTATTCAGATCGATGACGCATGGCTTAGCTGAGCAGCGCTTCACTTCTTACGAGGATACCAAAAAATGGGTCGATTCGTGGATTGCCTCAAAAGACGAATCGTTCTTCCGGCGCGGAATCCATATGCTGCCAGAAAGATGGGAAAATGTTGTAGCTAACGATGGACAATACTTTGAATAATATACATTGTACCGTTGTTTCTAAATAAATGCTCAAAAACCGAAAAAAACCTTTAAAATTAATTCCAACCCCCAATATGTTGAATTGTTTGTCAATTTTTGTTAATTTCCTTTTTATTTCAAATATATAATTAAATATATTTATTAAGCTTCATAATTCATGAAGAAATGCCAAAATGTACAATATTTATTTCGGTTTGAAACAATTTCGAAAAAGCTATTTCCCATCCCTGCCTTCAGCATGTTCAGCTACCCGCTTTGAAAAATTGTTCGGTGATGACATTGTAATGCAGAACTGTAAGCTCAAATAAAATCTTGTTTGTGCAGACATTATTTTCTGTTTATCGTTAAAAAAAAGTTTGACTTTTTTCGTCTGTTTAGCTACATAATTTTATGAGACATTAATTCTGAAATGGTCTATAAAAGGTAATAAATTTGTTTATTATATTGTAAAAACAATTTTTGGCGTCATTTGGTTTTGTTTGTTTGTTTTTGGTTTATTCTCTTTCGTTTTCGTTGTGTTTTTGGCGTAGAGAGAATCATCGTTACATTTGTTTTTGTTCTCTCCAATTTTGTGCGTCACTTTTTTCCCCCTAACTATCTTGTGCATAACTACTCCCATCGTCGCTTACTGTGTAAAGTAGATGTCATCAGTGTTTTAGCGGCCATGACAGAACAAATGTAATTCAGAATTGTATACAGGTGTTGGAGGCCTCGCAGCTACATTGTATTTAAGAAATAATTGGTTACGTCATGTGTTCATTTACGACTGGCTAGTTATTTTACATGAACTTTTTGCTCCAAATCAAAAAAAAAAAAATGCAGCTGCGGGGTCTCCAAAGCATTTTTACAATTCTCAAATACATTTGTTCAGACATGGCCGCTAAAACACTGATGGCTTCTACCTTACACAGTAAGCGACGATGGAAGTAGGTATGCACAAGATAGGAGAGAACAAAAAAGGACGCACAAAATATGAGAGAACAAAAACTATTTTGGCAGATATCAAGGATATAAAGGAACTGGTCCTGATAATATTCCCCCAATATTTCTAAAAAACTGCGTAGCTGTGCTAGCCCAGCCATTAGCGCTTTTATTTAATTTATCTTTAAAGAATCCATTATAGTCCCTATCCATAAGTCTGGCCCTAGGCAAAATATAGCGAACTATCGACCGATATCAAAATTGCCCTAGATCCGTAAATTATTTGAGTCCATTGTCAAAAAACACATTTATGTTAGAATTAAAAACTCTACCTCTGAATTCCAACACGGTTTTGTTAGTGGTAAATCTACTTCTACAAAGCTAACACTGTTCTCTCACTTCATTAAAACTGAAATGGAAAAAGGCAATCAAATTGACGTCATTTTTACTGATTTCGCCAAAGCCTTTGATAAAGTTCAGCACTCCATTATGGTTAAAAAACTTTCCCTAATGGAGTTTCATTCCTCTTTGTTATCCTGGCTGAGGAATTACCTTTCTGATAGATATCAAGTTGTCCGTATTGGTAACTGCTACTCAAAATCTATTACCAACCATTCTGGTGTGCCCCAAGGAAGCCACCTTGGACCTCTATTGTTTGTCTTGTTCATCAACGATCTCCCAAACTTTTTGCAGCATACTAACTGTTTGATGTATGCTGATGATGTTAAACTGTTTAATTCGGTTTCTTCACCTTCCGACCATCGACTTCCTCAAATTGATTTAAACAATATGATTAAATGGTGTTCAGTAAATAGACTTTATTTAAATGTTGCCAAATGCAACACTATGTCTTTTTATATGAAAAAAGAACCAAATTTTTTTAATTACTCAATCGCAAATAGTGGTCTTTCACGTGTCGAGTCTACATCTGATCTGGGAATTCTATTTGATAGAAAAATTTCTTTTTCCAACCATTACGATTGCATAATTACTAAGGCTAATGCAATGATGGGTTTTTTGAGGCGTAATTCGAAGGAATTTAAGGATCCATATACCCTTTGAACGTTATTTTTATCATAAGTAAGGTCTATCTTGGAATATGGATGTGTGATCTGGGATCCATATTACGAGGTAGATTCTTTGCGATTGGAAAGAATACAAAAATGTTTCACTCGTTACATAATGTTTAAATTAAATTGGAATTTTATGCCAACGTACGTATCCAGGTGTGCTCTTCTAGGTCTTAATACCTTAGCCTCCAGACGTAAAATTTTTTCTTGTTATTTTTGTTCGCGATATAATTATGTCACATATAGACTGCGCGCCACTCCTCGCTCTTTTAAGAATATATGCGCCTGAGAGATATTTTAGGCAAAGAGATTTTTTTTACATTCCGTATCATAGGACAAACTATGGCCGTAATGATCCTATTAATAATATGTGCTTAGTGTTCAATTCCATAAGTGCTCAAATAGATCTCACTCTGAATAGACAAACTTTTAAACAAAATTTATTAAGAATTGTTTAAAATGAATTTTATAAAAGTTGTAATATTCTTTAACCCTCTAACGTTCAAAATTGATCCAGTGGACCGATTTGGCTTATAATTGGTGTGAACGTTAACAATAATAAAAGATTCTGAAATGTGAAATAAAACAGTAAATTTTCTACTTGGACTAGCTCACAGGTAAAAATTAGTTAAGGCGGCCTCAGGGCACCCTTGTTCGTTTAGGTCAAAAAAAAAGTCAGGTAAACCGTATTAATTTTTATATACTTTTATTTTTTTTTTTCGTGTTTGTTCGAAAAATTGCAGATAAACAAGATGAAGTTTTGCATTATTTTATTGAGTGGTACTCCAGAAAACAGTTTTTGGCACTCGAGCAACATAAATGCAAGTTACATTTTTGGCATTTACATTGTGTTTGTGAAGTTTTACACAATTTGCATTTCTTTTTGCCCTCAGATTGTGCCATCCATACCGGAAAATGCATTAAACCATCATAGCGTACATCATTAACAGGGTGTTTCGCTTTGTGGCCTATTGGCAAATCTGCTTTTGTTGTAGTACTGCGGCTTTTTCTGCCAGGAATACGTGTTTTGCAGTATGTCACCAATCCTGCTGCTATTTCTTCCCGAAAAGCTGGCAACTGGAGCATTTTAATGTTTTCTTCATTCGCCGAACTGTTCAGCTTCTCAGCATGTTCGCGGCGATACAATATATAGGCATTTGTTGCAGCCATATCCAATGTGTGGTAAAATATCCGCGTCATCGGGTTTCGCGTCTTAGCATGAATGTGGTATCTGCCCATTAGCCCATCCATTTTATCCACACCTCCCATATGTGCATTATATTCTTTTATTATTTGTGGACAGTCCAATTCGATGTATTTTTTTTTACGGTCATATCTTGTGGTCTTTGATGGGTTTGTTGGTTGCTGCTCTCGTTTGAATGGTTCTATGCCAACGTATGTGGATATCAATCTCACGGCTTTGTTGTCTTTCCACAAAACATTGGAAATTTCAATGCCGTAAGCAGAACCCATAAATTCAATCGAATGCCCTCTATTTTTCTCTTTCAACTCCTTATCAGATGGCAGCTTACAGTTCGGTATTCGGTTTACTCTCACTGTACCTAAACTATAAATTCCTCTAGCTCGTAGATATACCACTAGAGGAAGAGTGGTATAAAAATTGTCGAAATATAAAACGTGGTTGACGAAATTTGGTATGGATTGTGACAATCGCACTTCAACGTTTGCACAGCTTCCTAGGTCTGGTGCGCCAGGAAGCACTTTATTATCACCAGCGCCATTGTATACCTCAAAACGATATGCAAAACCAAACGAATCGCACAGCACAAATAACTTTATCCCCCACTTGTGAGGCTTATTGGGCATGTACTGGCGAAGATGGTGTTTAATTTTTGTCAGCACCCTGATACGGAATAAGGGATCGTATCCAAGATTACCTCTTTTTATGCGCTCACTTTCGTCTTGAAAGCGGAGATATCTTTTTATGGCCTTAAATTTGTTTATTGGCATTGTGTTTTGTACAGCTGGTAAAGCATTTTTTCCCCAGTAGCTTTCCAAATTGGGAAATCTGTACACGGACATGTATAACAAAATTCCAATGTAGTGATAAATTTCGTCTGCATTGGTTTTGAAATTAGAATTTATATCTTCCCTTAAAGCAGCTCGGTTTGTCTCCTCAACAACAATTTGAACAATCTCAGCTGTAAAAAAATAACAAAAATATTGCATAGGTGTTTCCAAATGTTTTATTGCGTCTGGCAGCTCCGACTTTCCTTTGAAAGCAACTTCATTGACATGCAAAGATATTGATTTTTTGCGCCAGATTATTCGCGAAAATTCTTCGGAATCCTTGCAGATATTTTCCACGCCTGTAAAAATCAATGTTTCAATCATAAATTCTCACACAAAAGGTAATAATTACTTGACAAATTGAAACCTCCAGAAGATGGTATCATCCTAGGTCCTGTTTCCTCGATTGATGGCAGTGGCGAGCGTTATCTTTTTTGGGGTTTTAAAGCCGATGTTGATGGCGGAGTGTTTTCAAGCGTTGCAGCCGATGTTGATGGTAGAGTGTTTTCAAGCGTTGCAGCCGATGCAGTCTCTACCAACTCCGACACATTCAATGAAAGGTTTATTGCTTGAATAAACAAATCGCTTGTTTCTGCTGCATTCATATCGTTGATGCAAGTTGAAATGTAGTGATCGTCATCAAACGATATATCGTCCGGTGCAAAATCTGGATCATTGCACTCATCGTCAGTGCTGAAATCAGTCCCTTCGTCCGATTCAACACTTTCCATGAACTGTAATATCTGTTCATCTGATATATCTGACAGTTTAAAACTGCGTTTATTGTTCATTTCTATATAAATTGTAATGAAAACAACAAAAAAATAATAATAACAGTAGTGCACTAAAATTGACGTAAACAGACAAGGCGGCCTAGAGGCCGCCATCGTTTTACTAACTGGCACACTTATTTTTATAATTATTTATGAGTAGATTTTTACATATTAATAAAATAAACAATACAAACTACTCACCAACAAATTTTCAGCACAATCGAAAGAGTATAAGTATTTTTATTTATTTTTTGCAGTTTCACTTTTGCAAATTTTTATAAATTAAGCTTTTTAACATAAATGTCACTTTCGAATGATCACGCAATGCAAAAAACACATGTTATGACTCCTCATATTTGCTTATAACAAAGACAGATATGTTTTCTAGGATTGCCAACTATAATTTAATTAAAAATGACTAAGACTTAGATTTTTAAGACTTAAAAAGGATGGCAGCCTCAGGGCTGCCTTAACCGATAGAGGGTTAATATAATTATGTTTACATTTTATTAGTTTTATATCATATTGTTTTTATAATTTATATGTTATTACTCAAACTGTTAAACGATTGTTGATAGTAAAAATAGAAATAAATAAATAAATAAAATAAATAATAAATATTTAACGAAAATCGTCTCTACGCCAAAAATATAACGAAAACAAAAGAGAACATACCGAATGAAGCAAACAAAGGCAAATGAGCCATTAATTTTTCAATAATTTCTTCACAATAATTTTTACAATTTGATGAACGAATTTATTGCCTTTTATCGAGCATATCGCAATTAATGTTGAATAACAATTAGCTATTTTTATTCGACTTCAAAAAGGAGGAGGTTCTCAAGTTGGTTGTTTTTTTTTATATGCATGTTCATCGATAACTCCTAAAGTACAGGGTCCGCCAAATAACTTTTTTTTTTGAAAATTCTATAAAAAAAAAACTACTAGATATTTTCTTAAATTTCTTTTTTTGTTTGAAAGAACAATCTTTCCGGTTATTATTGAAAAATAATTTCATTCAAATGGCTGCCTCGGCTGGCCATGCAGTAGCCTACACGATCGGTCCAATTTTTAAGCACATTATCGATTGTGTGCAGCTGTATTTCACCAATGGCTTCTCGAATATTGTCCTTTAAAGCGTCAATTGTGTCTGGCTTGTCGGCGTAACACTTATCTTTGAGGGAACCCCATAAATAATAGTCCAACGTTGTCAAATCGCAGCTCCGAGGTGGCCAAACGGCATCAGCTCTGCGGCTGATAATGCGATCTTCAAAAACAGGGCCCAAAACATCGAGTGTAGCTTCGGTTGTGTGGCACGTAGCGCCATCCTGTTGAAACCAAATGTTGCCAATATCCTCCTCTTCAATTTTTGTAAACAAAAATTCGTTCTCATGGCCCGATAACGATCGCCATTGACTGTAACGGCCACTCCTTGCTCATTTTCGAAGAAAAATGTCCCAATTATGCCTCTGGACCAAAATCCGCACCAAACAGTGACTCGTTTTGGGTGCAGCGGCTTTTCAATGTATGCGTGCGAGTTTTCTGTGCCCCAAATGCGACAATTTTGCTTGTTTACATACCCGCCAAGATCAAAATGAGCTTCATCTGAAAAGATGATTTTTTTTGGCAAAATCGGCACCATGATTTTCAAAGTAATGTCGCAATATTTCCCAGCGTTGTTCAAGCGTATACACAACCATATTCGTTCAGCGGAAGGATAAAACTAATTATGTGTCAAATCAGACATGAGCTAAGTGTTACCATTCACGAAATAAGCACTAGTTGAAAAAAAACGTTATATGGCGGACCCTGTGCTTGGCTGATTGCCACAATTTTTTGTCAACAGATAGAGATATTAGACGCGGAGGTGCCGTCTAAAAAAGTGGGCAGTATTCAACACAGGGGCGTGGAAATATAAGAAAAACTTTGTAAATCGAATAATAATAACACTAGAGCACAGGGGTAGGCACAATTATTAAAAGTTATGTTCAAAAAAGTAAGCGTTATTCGATAAAGGGCGTGGCAATATTAGAAAAAAGCTGTAACTCGAATAATATTGACACTAGGATACTGAAATTAGGTACAGGGATAGGCATAATTATGAATATTTACTGTGAAGAAAGTGGACGTTGTTCGACAAAGGCGTGGCAATATTAGAAAAATACTAAGGGTATTCAGAGGTAGTCTTGTTACGGTGTTAGATTGCTGAAGTGTTGATTATTTCAACAACACAACAACAAAATGCACGTCTTGTCATATTTCAACAACTCAACACTCTAACAATACCTCGACCCTATTGTTGAGTGTTGGTACGGTGTTGAATATTTTAACAATCTAATTTTGACAGAAGTGTAGGTGCAGCAAAATAGTTTGTTGAGTGTGTTCACACGTACATCAAAATTTCAACAATCTAACACCGTAACAAGACTACCTCTGAATACCCTTACTGTTTTGCAGTTAATGTTGATACTAGGGTACGAAAATTCGTTACAAGAATGGGAAAATTTTTTATCATAATCTCTAAAAAGGAAGAAATAAAAACTTTTTAACAAAAAAAAAAAACCAACTTTAAAACCACTACAAAGTAAAAAATAGTTTTAAATTACTTCTCACATTAATTCTTGGTCAAATTTGATAATTTATTTATATATAGTATTAAATTGGAAATCTTATTATTATAATTTTTTTTTAGTTTGTATTATTATCATAAATATATTAATTTCTCCATGAATAAAAAACCTTTAAAGTCAGCGATTATATAATCAGACTTTTATAAAATAAACGCTCCGGCTTTAAAGGTTTTTAATTCATTGAGAAATTAATATAGTCATGATAATAATACAAAATAGAAAAAAATTATAATAATAAGATTTTCAATTTAATACTATATATAAATAAATTATCAAATTTGACCAAGAATTAATGTGAAAAGTAATTTAAAATTATTTTTTACTTTGTAGTGGTTTTGGAGTTGGTTTTTTGTTTTGTTAAAAAGTTTTTATATTTGTTCTAGTTTAATCATAAAGATTAATAATTTTGAAAAACTACCTGCTAGAAAACACAATGTTTCTCCACAGACGAGTAAAGTCAAACTGTTGTTTGAACACTGAAAAGAAAATAATTTGAGTACAAACAAGATTTTGTCACACCCCACTTACAGTTCTGCATTACAATGTCATCACCGACAAATTTTTACAATCAGGAAGCTGAACGCTCTTAGACTTGATTAAAATGTTTTGCAACTTTTTTACTTAAAAAATTTATTTATAAATCTTTCCAATATTTTTATGCTAATTTCATATAAAATTTTAAATTGAATAGTTTCGCTATCAATAAATAAGTCTTATGATTGCATTAAAAGTTAATTTAACAGAAAAGATAAATAAAAGCCTTAAATAATGTATGTTTGTTTCTTTTTTAAATAAATAAAAAAAATCAACGAACTTTCTCAAAGTTTTTTTTAAATATCTTGAAAAAAGAGTAACGCTTTTATAAATTACAGTTTTTATCTGAAAAAGTTAAAAATAAATCAATTTTTCCAAATTTTGTAACAACTTGCTCCTAGCTCCCCTAATTAAGGAAATAGTTACATAAATACAAATTTATTGTACATTTTTTTAGCAACGGTGTTGAACAAGGAAATAATACATTTATTTTGTAAGTGTTGATTTTTATTGATTAAGTTCTGTCATCAAATTGATCATTGACCTGAGCTTCTGAAAACAAAAATACAAATTACATAAATTTTCATTTATTTGGTTTTTTTTAATAAAACTGTTAATTTTTAAGCAAATACTACTAACTTTTAATACTAATATCTTAGCAGCAATAAGTAAGAGTTGTCAAATGTTATGTTAAGTGCGGAAAGGCTAAACAAACTGCAACAATAAGAATTAAATGCCTCGTTATAGTTAGACATTTTTTTTCTCATTTCCTACCACAGCAATCTCTGAAGTGCGTGCGTGCGTGCGTGCGTGCAGGAACAGAAACATTGGCATGGCATTCAAAATACCATTCGGGGTATGGTATTTGTCGTTCATATTTTTTCTGGCGTCAACATGATTTCTTTTTACTTATCTGTCTTGGTTGGTCATGGTACTTACTTATAGTTTATAGGCAATATGGTTTATGAGACGATAGGGTAATGAGAATGTCGCAAATGAATTTTTTTAACTTGCAGAATTGCTCAAAACAATGTAGAAACGTCAAAAAGACACACGGAAATGCCGAGACACTTTAAATTATTTTTTTTGGTCGTAGAATTTAGTGGCATACGCAGTTTTAACCAATCATATCAAAATCTCGAGATATTTGCGATTGAAATTTAGGCGCTTTTAGACCCATTTTTAGTTCTATTTGCCTCATTTTTGGAGACCAAAAATTTTGGCCACCTCCAATTTTGCTTAAACTTTCAGAATATAATCTACTTATAAACACTAAAAACACTAATTTGAGTAAAAGACATTTTAAGATTTTTTTAAAATTTTTACGTTCAACATTCAAATTTGGTCAAAATGGAAGAAAAAAGCGAAATAGCTTAACTTTTGAAAAATCATAGATTCAACAAGGCTAACTCGATATTCATGTTGGACGTATTTTTGAAAAGACAATAAAAAGCAATTGTTAAAAATTATAAATTTTTTTTAAATGAAGGGTCAAATGAAAGTCAAATATCTGAATATCTCGAGATTTTGACCTAATTTGGAAAAAATGAGTATGCCACTAAATTCCAATACTGAAAATTAAGTTTACGAGTCTCGGCGTTTTTTTGTGTCTTTTCAAAAGTTGAAATTGGATCCGGACATAAGATAAAATTTAGTTTAAATCAGGTACTTTAACTGTTATCGAGTTATATTAAAAAAAACAAGTGCTAGCATTTGTTCCTCGTGTGATATTTTTTCGCTCAAGCTTAGTATGCTGTAGGAACGAAAAAAAAAATTTCCATAAGAAATATATTGAGATTTTCGACAACAAACAGACAGCGAAATTTTTTTTCGCCAGCTAGTACGTTCTAGAAGCGAAAACTTTTCGTGAGTGCAGAGTTGAAATATCAAAATTTCGCTGTCGATTATATGCCCGTACATTTAATTGGCGCGGAAATTTGCCATTCAACAATAAAAAATAAGCAGTAAGTATGTTTAAGTGTTGAATTTGTTATTTAACAAATTTGTTGTTGCATTTATATAGTTTATTAATGTGTGGTCTTGCCTTTTATAAGGTATTGCAGCAATAAAAATATGAATCTGTCAACCAGAACAGCAAGTGCTTTTTCTCCACACAAAAATTTTGAATCTACACCAAAATTTCGCGTGTACAATTATATGCCCAAAAATTTTCGTTCCTACAGCACACTAAGCTTTGGAAAGAAAACTTATTTTTAGAGGTCTTCTATACTTTGGAAACAGGACATGGATATTATGGTATTAAAACTATGAACAATCTTATTCCATTCTGTGTCGATAAGTAATAATAGCTTAAGTCGACTTAAGGCAAAACTGAGTTATTGATTTAGCTGTGTTCCACGCATTTAGCACTATAGCCACGAAAAATCTGGGGCTTATAGCATAATCTCAGCCATCGAGACCATATTTTCCTGCGGAATGACTCCAAAATCCCCTCCAGCGGTGACAGAAAGGCTTGTGGAGCACTGTAAAAAGAACAGACTTCCACTCCTTATCGGCTGAGACGCAAACGCGCACATCACAATCTGGGGAAGTACCGACGATAACACCAGAGGTGAGTTCCTTTTAGAATTTCTTCTAAGTAGTAACCTAGAATTTTTCAATGTGGGGGCATCACCTACCTTTGTAACTAGGGCCAAAGAAGAAGTCTTAGATCTTACTATAGGAAACCCAGATGTTGGGGATATGATCAGAGAATGGAGTTTTTCAAAGGAACCATCACTGTCTGATCACAGAATAACAGAGTTTAGATTTGGGGCAACATGTCAGGAAATATAACCCAAATAACACGCAAAAGCTAGGAGTAGAATTAGTAACATCCCAGAACTGGAATGCTATGTAGAGCAGGTAAACAAAGCAGTTTATAATGCCTATGAATCTAGTTGTCCAATAGGGCACAAAGCAAGAACAAAACATACTCCTTGGTGGAGCGCCAACCTGACCAGATTCCGGAAAAATGTGTGATGCAACTTTAATGCCTCAAAGCGCAACGGAGAATGAAATGGCATAACTACACGGCGACTCTAACTGAGTGCAATAAGGAAATCAGATAAGCGAAAAGACAAAGCTTTAGAACCTTCTGCGAGGACATTTATTCCACGCCAGCTGCAGCCAGGATACACAAAGCAATGGCTAAAGACAGAGTGGAGACAAAAATATCACTTCTATTGCGAGACGGAAGTTATACGCTTAGAGAAAAGCAACGAACCAGTCACCTTCTAGAAACTCATTTCCCGGGCAGCACACCAGTTACTGATTTTGAGACGGCAGACAGGCAGATTACTCCAAATCAAGAAGAATGGAAACTTGCCATGAGTATTTGTACTATGGCTCGTCAAGATTGGGCACTAAGAACCTTTCAATCATTCAAATCAGCAGGTGTAGACGGCATATTTCCGGGACTTTTAATGAAAGGTGCTGAAACAATACTGTCCCACCTAGTAAAAATAACTAGAAGCAGCCTTGCGCTGGGATATATCCCAAGGAAATGGAGAGGAGCCATAGTCACCTTCATACCAAAAGTAGGGAAAAAAGACTACACGCCACCAAAGGCGCTTAGACCCAGTAGCCTTACCTCATTTGTTCTTAAAACAATGGAAAAGGTAATAAATAACTATATAAGAACTGAGATTCTGGAGAATGTGCCAATGCACCCATGTCAACACGCACACAGGGCGGGTAGGTCCACTGAATCTGTCCTGTATCAACTGACGAGTAACATCCAGTCAGCTCTCAAAAACAAAGAAACCTTACTCTGTGCCTTTCTAGACATTGAGGGAGCCTTTGACAACACTTCTCACGAGGCTGTGTGGAAGTCACTGCACAAAAAAAGGAGTAAATGATATGCTCAGCAGATAAAAATAAATATAAATAAATTGGAAGGACTTTGACCTAGCTTCTATTGATCAATTGTGTTGAGTGTGTTATTAAATGTTTGATCACAAATGACTGAGAACTGGACCTACGTGTTTTATGCCAACTCCGAACGGCTTATGTTCTCAAGAAGCTAAACATGGAAATTTTTACTCTCTGAGGTTTGCCATTGTCTGCAGAGAGGTCACGACCGAACAGAAAAATTAATTCAATTGAAAAACTTTCTGTCTGAGCTGGAATTGAACCCGGACTACCGCGGTTCTTTAGCTTAGGGGCCTCGCACTCTACCCACTAGGCTGCGGATGCTCAGCAGATGGATATGTCAAATGCTTAGCACTAGAACTGCAGAAATAAAAGTGGCCACCACCACGATAAGAATTAAGACAACAAAAGGCTGCCCACAAGGCGGAGTCCTCTCGCCACTGTTGTGGAGTCTTGTTGTGGACGAATTATTATCGAAGCTAACCGAGAATGGTATAAAATGTCAGGGTTACGCAGATGACATCGCGAGAGGGAAGTTCGAGGATACACTCTGTCACCTGATACAGAGAGGACTCTCAGTAACAAAGGAATGGTGCAACACAGTGGGATTAAATAGCAACGCAGCGAAAACTACCATAGTACCTTTTACTAACAAAAGAAGCTAACCAGATGAGATTTTATGGCTCGGAAATCCTCTCGGAAAAGAGAAATAAAGTACCTAGGACTCCCACTAGATTCAAAGTTTCTCTGGAGAAGACATGCAGAGGAAACTAAAAATAAAGCAACGCACCTTCTCATGGTAATCAGGAACCTGGTGGGGAATAGCTGAGGTTGCAACCCAGCAACTCTTCGCTGGATGTATGCCAGAATGGTGAGACCCATCCTCACCTATGGTGCAATAGCATGGGCTGAAAGAACGAAGCTTACCACAATGAGGAATATGCTAACAAAGGTGCAGAGACTGGCCTGCGTATGCATCACAGGTGCCAGGAGGACCTGCCCTACACCCTGCCAGCACTAGAAATAATTCTAGACCCAACACCCTTACACCTTGTTATAGAGGGAGTAGCTAAGCGAACGCTGCTATGCATTGCTAAAGAGGGGACAGGTTTAGGTAAAACTATCAGCAGTAGAGAAAAGGAGGACATTGCAAAGCACACCCCTTACATCGATCTATTGAGAGACTATATAGTAAAAAGGTACAACTTATTCTCCATTTTTACAAATGATATTTTCAGCGTTTGCAGGCATTCGTCCATGCATGCTTATGCTGATGATATTCAGATATATCTCTCACGTAGAACTGGTCTCATGGAAGACCTGGTATTCAGGCTTAATGAGGATCTAGAAAGTATAAGTCAGTGTGCTGTTAGCAATGGGCTTCAACTTAATGCTGCGAAATCATTTGTATTACCCATCAGCAAAGATAATGTCTTCTTTGAAGATATACCGGACCTTATTTTAAAAGACCAAAAGCTAAGTCTCGTCAGCAAAATCAAAAATCTAGGTTTTCATATTAATTCTACACTTACCTGCAGTGACCACATCAACAGTGTGGTTCAAAAAGAATATTATATTCTGCGTAATCTAAGAGTTTCAGCTGATTATACGCCAGTTGAATTGAAACATAAGCTTGTTCTTCAACTTATACTACCTATAATTACTTATGCAGAATGTGTTTATAGCAATCTGGACTCCCGATCTGAATTAAAATTAAACTTAGCATTTAACCAGGTTACACGATATGTTTATGGGCTGCGAAAATTTGATCATATATCTCAGTTTAAAAAATCTATTCTTGGAAGTGATATTATTAACTATCTCAATGCTAGAAATTGTATCTTTCTGCATAAAATAATAGTGCTTAAAACGCCTCCTTATTTGTTTGAAAAAATTCGATTTGGTCACTCAACAAGAAGTTTCATGCTGACCCCACCGAGTTTCAACTACCTCAACTCCACAAGATTATTTTTTATTAATGCCACTCGTCTTTGGAATTCCTTACCGAGCCATGTAAGAGCTTTAAGGGAAATAACAAGATTTAGTCTTGCCGTATTTCAACATTTTGCTTCTTAATAACGATTAATAAATTCGCCAGTTTTCTTTAAATCTATACTTTCTTCTTGTCATTTTTTGTTATTCTCACTTAATTACTTCAATTGTATACTCTATCTGGATTTCTCTATTTCTACTTAGGTTAGGTTAGGTTAAAGTGGCTGCCTCAAATTGAGACGCACTTAGGCCAATAAGGCCCATTGTGGTACCACAGGGGTTGATCTCCCTTCTCTATTCAAACCAGCTTGAGCTGTTCACAAAGCTTAGGATTCGGTATATCGATATTACCGAGAGTTCTTCGAGGTCTCTGAAAAACCAGTTGTTTAGGTGAAGAAAACGTTTTTGAGCCAGCGCTGGGCAGGTGCAGAGAAGGTGTTCTGTAGATTCCACCTCCTCCTCATCTCTACAGCTTCTGCAGAAATCGTTGTGGGGTATGTTTAATCTTTGAGCGTGCCTGCCAATAAGGCAGTGCCCTGTCAGGATCCCTATCATGGTGCCAATGTGATCTCTACTAAGAGATATGAGTTCTTTTGAACGCTTCAGATTGAGTTTGGGCCAGATTTGCCGTGCTATATTACAAGTGTTACCTGCTGACCATCTTTTGTTGGTGTTAATACATTTCTACTTAACATTAAGATTAATTTTATAATAAGTTTAATTGTTTAAATTAGGTTTAAGAAAATCTTTAATTTGTACTTTAAAAGAACTAAGTTCTTATCGTACTATAAATAAATAAATAAATAATAAACTTCGAAAAACACTTCGAAACTACGCTTAGTACCAAGAAAGAGTGGGACAGCGAGTCAAAAAACCACACAGTTTATCATTGTGTACGGATTTCTCCAAAACACTGGTAGGTATAGGCACAGGGGTGTACGGGCCAAAAACCAAGCACTCTGAACCTATGTTGACAACACCCAGTATCTTCCAAGCGGAAATCTTAGCAATACACCTGTGCGCGCAATTCAACCTAGACCGGAAATACAAAGGTCAGGATATAATTATGATGTCAGACAGCCAAGCAGCAATTAAAGCATTAACTTCTTGTGAGCTTCTATCGATAATAACATGGGAGTGCCTAACAAAACTCAATGAACTAGGCAAGAATAACACTGTTGCTATACGCTGGGTCCCAGGACACAAAGGAATACAGTAAACTGTATGTAAATTGTATGGACCCCCTGTCATACAATTTTTTTCTTGTCTTAACCCAACGAATCAACCAGCGCCGTATAGAAACGTTGATCTGGGACACCCTGTATATAAATGCGCAAACATCAAATGTTGTACAATTTTTTGATATTTATTTTCGAATAAGGACAATGAAATGTATGTATGTATATCAATCGAAAGGTACTGCGCCATAGATGTGTCGAATCATGCTAGATTTTAAATTTATGACCTTTGACCCGAAATATTAACGTTGGGCTAGGAATCTCAGGGCTAGGAAGAGGTAGAATAGTGAATGAGGTATCAGATGAAAGGTTTGGCTGCACAGTATGATTGCATTCTTGATTGGTGACCTTCGACCTGAGAGATAAGCATATAAAGAGCATTTATTTAATCAAAACTAAACTGTAAGAGATGGAAGAACATTATGTTAGAGCGAATTTTAGACATTGATAATATGTGCAACAAGTACTTGAGACATTTTTCGCCATCTCTTACGGATACCCTACAAAAAGCATTTTCTTATGTAACATATGTGAATATATATTGTGATGGTGACATTTCTAACAGTAAATTTTTAAAAATTTCCGTAATTTTGACATCAAAATTATTGGGATTTCTCGAAAACTATAGATGTTTTCAGTACAGCGTATTTTGGTATGAGAGTTGTTGGCTGAGAAATATAACGGTATACGAAAGCTTTTTTTTATGTTAAAAAAATTCTCGTTATAATAACATCAAAATAATTAAGATATCTCGAAAAATGTTATTTTTATCAGTACAACGTATTTTCTTGATGCAAGGTCATCGCCTCAAAATGAGAAAAGAAATATTGAAATTTCAGATTTTGATATTGCAAGCAAATATCTCAGGCATTTAAGATCAAGTTTTCTTTGTCTAAAAATTCAATTAAATGACTTTGGAGAAATAAGAAAAGATTTACCGCTATCTCACTAATTCAATGTTTTATATTGTTTTAAAAAACCTCTAAAATTTGTTCAGTTTTTGCTCAAAAAATAGGTTACAATTTTGTTTTGTTGTAATTGTTTTTTCTTATAAAATTTTCTTTTTTCACACTCCTTCATATTACATATCATTTAATTGCAAAAATTGCTTCATTTTGACACATAATTCAAAAAACAGTTTCTATCATCGAAACTCATGAGCACCCCTATTATTATTTTTTTTATGCAAATTAAATTTTTCAAAATGTTGTTTTTGTATTTTTTACAAAGTTCTACAGCTTAAAAAATAATTTCTGTGAAAAAAATTTTTAAATATTTCAAACCACTCCGAAGTTATATACACAAATCTATGTTTAAGCCATTTCGTTATATGGGTAAATCCTAGCGTTCGGACGTCACATTCGCATACATTTTTTCATACATTTCGCAAATATTATTAACAGTTTTTCAATTAAGATGTATCTGGTTACACAGCTCTTCATGAGTATAATTTATAATAATTATAACAACATGCATCTTATCGCAGGTTACCTAAAATTTGTTATTTTTTTCGTGCATTCGGACGTCACTAAAAATGGAAGTTTTTGTGAGACTAACACTCGAACTTAGAATATATCTGCGAAATAGTCGATAGCACCTCGAAAGTCTATATGAATAAAAAAATTGCAGATTAAATAAGTTTTTAAAAAAGGCCAACATCTCAAATATCGTATTTTTAAAGTCACAGTTAACAATTTTATTTGTTCGGACGTTACGTGTCAGACGTCACACATTTTTCCATTGTACTTTAATTGGGTATTTAAGTAATTAGGTAGTAAAGTAGTTATGAAAAATAGTTATTAAAAAACAAATTTAATATATTTTCCCTTCCTTGCCTCTACCATTTCTTCATTATGTTTAGCCAATGTCTTCCATTTTTACTAAAACAAAAAAGTTTACGAAACATTTATAAAAAAAAAAAACAAAACTACATTTGTGAAATAGTGCATGCAATTTGATCATCATGGTAAATGAATTTATGTATAAATTGCTTAAATTATTAAGCTTTAAATGTTTCTCTTAGATGATATCATAAAATAATACGTTTTTAATTTTTTGCTCACGGTTGACTTTTCTGTGGATTTGCCCATATCTGTGGTCACAAGGAATAATGACTAAACTCAAAATATCGTAAAAAAGCGGTATGGAATTTACTTTATTGCCAATTTTTGGAAGTATGCAGATATCCATTTTATATCCAGAATTGATCATCACTTATGTCTGCACATATTTTGTTTGTAACGGTTCATATATTTAAAAAAAATGGGTCGTAGCTCGTTCAATTAAAATATCGTCTTTTACGATACTTTAAGTTTAGTCGTTATTCCTTGTGTCCACAGATATATAGAAATAGGCGTAGGAGAAACAGTTTTCTTCCGTGTTTCTGAACCGATTCTGATATACTTTTTAAATAAACTCACAGAACAAAGTTCACAGAATATTTTTGTGACCTTTGACCTGAAAATTGAGCGTTGAAAGAATATTTCTGAAGTAAAACCTAAACTATAAGAAATGGAAGAACTAAGAGGAAGAGGACATTTTAGACATTAATACAATGTACAACAAACATATTTCACTATCTCTTACGGAAACCCTATTGTAGGGGTAGGGGTTACTTTTTATGTAACATGTGTGAATATATATTGTGATGTAGAAATTTCTTACAAATAGTAAATTCTGAAAAATTTCCTTTATTTTGACGATATCTCGAAAACTATTGCTTTTATCCGTACAACGTATTTTTGTAAGAAAAGTCCTGGCTGTGAAAAATAACGGTGTACGAAAGTTTTTTTTTGGGTGATGTTTTTGCAGATAATATTTTTTTTTTTAAATTTCGTCTGTTTTGATATCAAAACTATTACGACAATTTGAAACTTAAGATTTTCTTCGCAAAACACATTATCTTAAGGCAAGGTACATAAATTGTACTAAACAAAAATTTTGGTACATAAATCGTCCTTTAATGATGTATGGTTTGGGAGTTATGACGAAAAAACTAAAAAAAAAACAAGAAAAATCACCAAAAATGACGTATAAAACTAAAATCATTGAAAAAAAATTTTTTCTAAGAATGCAGTCGTGTGGGTATTGTAATTACAAACACTTTGGTGCATAAATCGTCCTTGTAGGATGTATGTATGGTTTGGGAGTTCAGACGAAAAAACTAGATGGTTTGGGCCTATTATACATTCAAAAAGTGTTCAATAACTCCTAAACTTGAAGAGATGGAGCAACACATTTTTCGACAAAGGCATAACCTGCCTTAAGTACTGCCTTAAATCCCTGCCTGTAGTTTGGATTTTATGGCGAATTTTATGTCGAAAAAACGAAAACAAAAATTCACAAAAAAGGACATATAAAAATAATATGTAATATTTTTTACAATTCTAACAAGGATGCAGTCTTGAAGGCAGAAGCTTAACAAACATTTTTGTGCATACATCGTCTTTTTATGATGTATGATCTGGGAGTTAAGACGAAAAAACTAAAAAAGAAACAAGAAAAATCATTAAAAATGACGTATAAAACTCAAATTATTGAAAAAAAATATTTTGTCTAAGAATGCAGTCGTGTGGGTATTGTAATTACAACCACTTTGGTGCTTAAATCGTCCTTGTAGGATGTATGTATGGTTTGGATGTATGTTTAAGATGAAAAACCCAGATGTTTTTGGCCTACTATAACTCCAAAAAGTGTTCTATATCTCCTAAACTTGAAGAGATAGATCAAAACATATTTCGACATGGACGTAACCCGCCTTAAGGACGATGCTATGCTACGAGGATTCAGTCTTGTAGGCAGAGGCTTAACAAACATTTTGGTACATAAATCGTTCTTTTATGATATATGGTTTGGTAGTTAAGCCAAGTAATCTGTTCGTTTGCGTGAAATTTCGCTGGCAACATCTATTTATTTGTTGCGTGAAATTTCTGACTTAAAGTTTGTTGCGAGGAATTCCTACAGTAACGGTTTTCAGAGAGACTCAGAAAATAAGTTGGGAGATTTCATATGATCTCTCTCTTTTCACTTCAAAATAAATAGGCAGTACAATTAAATTGTCGTGAAAAAATGTTGCTCAGAAACATGTTGCTTTAATTTCACGCTGCGGAACAGAGTACTGCTCTGACGAAAATGTTGTGAAAATTTCACGCTTGTTTCGCAGCTGTCATATTTCGTATAGGTATTTGAGTGGAATTTCACATGAAACTGAACAGAGTTCTATGCTTTATGACGAAAAAACTAAAAAAAAAAAACAACAAAGCCTCAGAATGAGAAAAAAACGATTGAAATTTCAGAAAGTTGGTCGAATTTCGGTCACAGGCGATACTAGTTTATTTAAAGAGAGAGAATGAAAGAAGGATAACAATGATTTACGTTAAGACCAATTATTCGTTTGTATTCTATAATTTTGCAGTAACTTTATCAGTAGTAAAGATTTGTTTTGGTAGTTTTAAGCAAATGTTTGCTATTTTGTGGTTTCCTTGAAGTTTCAAGGCAAATAATAAATAATTGCATTAGATATTCTTTACAATGCTCTTTAAAGTTCAGTAGCACAAAGTAACAAGAGCATGCGCATTGCATTGCACACTTCGAGTATTACTCTTTGCGACTTAAGTAATACTCGTTAAGTAACGCATTTTCAAGTAAAATTTTTAACTGACTGTTAACCAAATAATCATTATCAAAATATGTGGAGTGCCTATTTGTAGAGCGCAAATTTGTAAAAAAAAAAAAATAACATTAGTAAAATGTTGATTAATTCAAAAGGGTATGAGCATTAAACCATTTTCGTAAAAAAAACCTAAATTTTTGAGCTAAGCCATTAATATATTAAAATTGTTGATGTTTCATTGAAGTTTTTAATTTTATTCATTAAATGAAGCTTGATAATTTCGAAGAAAAAAAAAGAGATAAATGACCATTTTGGAACACTTTGCAAGAGTGAAAGTTGCCCCAATAAATAAATGCTAGCTGCGTCTGTGTAGGCAAAAAACAGCATGCATATTATTTTAAGGCTCTATGATTATGCTCAAGAGACATCGTAACTGTTTGTCCTAATGCTAAGTGTGAGTTCAAGCGTAGCCCTAAAGCAGGAAACGTATCTTGAGTGGGTGAATTTGTCAGATATACAGAGACTTAATTTATCTTTTAAGTTCATATATAAGTTTTTATGTGTGAGATTTAGGGAAAGCGAGCACATTTTTCTTATCGCATTTCTTGATTTTGTTTTATCTTATGGTTTTTATAAACAGAAAATAAACAATTTATTTGAGATAATCTTCGTATAATGTTTCTTAGCCTTGCCTTCTTCATAATATTCAATCTAGAAGATTCAAATGTGTATTTGTGTTGTAAACACATACATATAAACACACATATAAACACACATATAAACACACACATAAACACACATATAAACAATAAAGATATTATTCAAAAGACAATGTCCTTAGCATAAGTTAAACCAACACAAGGATACATTTTCTCAAAAAATAGTCAAGTTAAATTGAAGTTCTACTCTTTACATTATTGCTTGTAAATGTGTAAAAATGTTCAATTGATCCTGGCATTGTATATATCAGGAGTGAGCATAAATGAGACGGCAAATGGGAGCCTAATGCAGATTTAAAATGTCATCTTAACAGCTACACTGTATATGAAATAAAAAAAATACAAATACTAATTTTTGAATATATTATTTGAAAGAAAAAAAAAAACAATTGAAAGTAATGAAAATAATATCCTTATGTACATTAAGGCGGCTTACGATAAAAAGTTGTTCGGGTCAGTGCCAAAAAATAGTTTTTGGTTTATGTTTTGATGATTCCCCAAATAATTTGACTCTAGCGATGGCCATCTGTGAGCTGGAATGATTTGAAATATCCTCTATAACCGAGTTTTTTGTAAGAATATTAGTTTTTTTAGCATGATATTATGCACAGGTATAGCCAGGACTCGGATTTTGATGACCTAAAAAACTGCAAAAAATTACCTAAAAATAATGACAAAAATGACTTCAAAACTGCAAAAAATAACCTAAAAACTGACAAAAATTACCTAAAAAACACAAAAAATTACATAAAAAAACAAAAAATAAAGCTTTAAAAATAAAACATCACTAAACTTAAATTTTTTTATATAGTTTTTTAAACATAGCGTTACAGTGTATTACAAGATACTTTTTTAAGTTATTAAAATTGATCGAACGTCGATTGTCTGGCAAAATGTTTCTGTAAACAGAACAACTTCTTTATACTTCTGCACTGACGAGATGAACATATTTAAAAGACAATATGTCATCGTCTTCTATCCCCGTAAGAATTCAGTAATAGAGCATAACAATAGAGTTAATAAAACTAGTATATCCTGGGTTTTTATCTAACACTTGTTTCATCTTTCTACATACCCTTTCGTTAGTTTCACCACATGCAGAGCTTTTTTTTCTTCGAGGTCTTTTAACAAAGCTACTACTTTTTCGAGAGGTAATGCTTTTGTTTGAAGGGACTCTATTGTTAAAGGAATATGTTTAAATATTTGCATTTTTACATTTCTTAGTACGAAAAAAAACATTGGCGTAAATTTTAATTTGACACAAATATGACCTAAAAACCGAAAAATGCTCCAAAAATAAAAAATGTCAAAAAATGACCACTAAATAACGTAAAAATTGCTAAAAATTACCAAAAATGCCCTAAATCTATTTAAAATGACCTGAAAATTAAAACCGATAAAAAATGACCCAAAAACTTTTCATATTTGGAATTTAGGAAACATAAATGGATGTTCTAAATAACCAAGAAATGTCTTAGAAGCAGCAGAAAAAGATGACATGTCATCAAAATCCTAGCCCTAGTTATAGCAAACGAAAAACGAAACAGCATTTTTCGACTCAACTAACCAGAATGGGCCGTTAATGTACATTAGAGTGGCCCGCAAATGTACAGGAAAAAAAAAGAAGTTTGAAATGGTTTAGGTTAGGCTAGGTTTATCCGGGTGCCTCCTGACAGAAGTTAACATACACCAATTCTGGTCCTTAGTAGTGCCGGTTACAAGCAAAGGGAACCTTTGTGTTTAGTTAAGCTCGTAAAGATTTGCGTTGAATTCGCAAATCTTACAAAAAATGGTTAGTTTTTTTAGCTACTTTTGTTGGCAATTTTAGCTATAGGCTCAACTTTTTTCTGGCAACACTGATCACAATATAAATATAATATATGTTTGGTGCTTGTGTTCTAATTCGATTTTTTATTTTAAAACAAATTTCAATTTTATTTTACAATTTTTTATTGAATGACAATTTTCTTCGAACAACTTTTTAATACTGAAAATTTTCAAAAAGAAAATTTCTGAAATTATAATAACTGAATACAATTTAAAATGTTTTTTTTATAACAAGTGTTTTATAGGCAAGTGTAAGTATAATACGTTATTAATGAAACTAAAGGTAAGTACAATATAACAAAGAGGTAAGTACGAATGTAACTAAAGATAAATACAATATAACAAAAGGTAAGTATTAATGTAACGAACAGGTAAGTATCAATGTAACGAACAGGTAAGTATCAATGTAACGAACAGGTAAAATAGGCTGTAGAGATTTACTCTATGTGGTGATGTAATAGAGCACCACATTATTCCCCCTCCTCAAATGAATCTTGTTGTATTTCTGAGTAAATTAAAATGTACCTTTCTTTTAGATTGTGTTGTAGTTGTTGTGTCTGTATTAATTGCTTCTGGTTTTAAACGGTCTAAACTAACTGTAGTATGAGTGTTATTTTTGAGTATTGTGAAGTATTTTGGGTTTCGGTTGATTACTTCAAAAGGACCATCATAGGGTTCCTTGAACTTGTTGTGTATGGTGTCGTTTCTAACGAAGACAAATTGAGTGTTGAGTTCCTTGACAAAGTGTTGAGTTCCTTAGGTACGTGTTGTTGGAATTTTGTGTTATGGTGTGCAATGAGTGATTGTTTGTTTTCGACTACTTGTTTTATTTTTGGAAGCATCTCTGAAGGGTTTAAAGTTTGATTGTTGCGAATTACTATTTGTTTCGGTAATCTGAGCGGCTGGCCAAAGACCATCTCAGCTGGTGACGCTTTGATGTCTTCTTTGACTGAGGATTTAAGGCCCAGAAGGACTAGTGGCAACTCTGTGAACCAATTTGTCTGGTTGTTTGTTGCGATAAGGGAAACCTTTAACTGGCGGTGAAAACGCTCTACCATGCCGTTGGCTTGTGGGTGGTAAGCCGAAGTAGTTATATGTTGGCAACCGAGATTTTTGAGAAATGTGTTAAAGGTCGCGGAAGTGAATTGTGCTCCTCGATCAGAGGTAACCTTCAATGGAACTCCAAAACGTGAGATATACTCTCTTTGAAGAGTGTCGACTATCGTGTCGGTGTTTGTGTCTTTCAGCGGATATGCTTCTGGCCAACGAGTGTTCCTGTCGACTACGGTAAGTAGGTATCTATACTCTTTTGAAGTTGGCAAAGGACCGACTATATCCACGTGGATATGTTCGAAACGGCCGTGTGGTATGCTGATTTTGTGTGGTGTTGTCTTCGTGTGCTTGTGTATTTTTGAGCGTTGACATCTAACGCATTCTTGTGCCCATTTGTTAACGTGTGTATTCATATTCGGCCAGAAATATCTTTGTGTAAGTAATCGCCGTGAAGCTCGTGTACCAGGATGTGCTATGTTGTGTAGTTGTTCGAATACTTGCTTTCGTAAAGTCTGTGGTATGTAAGGTCGTGTTAAAGAATTTTTCTGTTCGCACCAAATTTTAATGTTGAGTACCGGTATGACTATCTGTTCGAGCTTGTATCTGTGGCTATTTAGTATATCTTGCAGCTCTGTGTCTGTGTTCTGTTCTTTATGTAGCGTTCTCAGGTTGATGTCTGTGCAGGCAAAAGCTTCTATTTCAGCTCGTGAAAGTGCATCTGCTACAGTGTTTTCTGAACCTTTAATGTGTTTAATGTCATGTGTGAATTGTGCGATGTATTCTAAGTGTCTTGTTTGTCTGGGACTGCGTTCTGTTTGTGAATGTATAGCGTTAATCAGTGGTTTGTGATCTGTGTATACCGTAAAATTGTTTCCTTCTAGGTAGTGTCTAAAGTGTTTGATGTTTAAGTATATGGCTAGTAATTCTCTGTCGAATGTACTGTATTTCGTTTCTGACTTTGATAACTTTTTTGAGAAAAAGGCTAATGGTTCTAGTGTACCGTTATTGCGTTGTTGTAAAACGCCGCCAATGGCTGTGTTCGATGCGTCTACGGCAATCGATAATTTTGCATTACTACTGATGTGATTGAGTAGTGTTTCCTTTGCAAAACTATCTTTGATTGTTGTAAATGCCTGTAGTGTGTTCTCTGTCCAGTGTAACTGTTTGTTTTTTGTTTTTGATGCTACGGTGACCATGTCATAAATTGGGCCTAGCATGTGTGCGAGTTTTGGGATACAACGGTGGTAGTAGTTTGTCATGCCTATAAATTTTTGCATTTGTTTGACTGTGGTGGGTTGCGGGTAGTCTCGTATGCACTGTGTACGTTCTTCTGAAGGTCGGATACCTTGTTTAGAAATGTTGTAACTGAGGAAGTTTATATCAGATGCTCCGAACGTGCATTTGTTAGGTTTAATGTTTAAGCCGTATTCTGAAAGTCTTTGGAAAACTTGTGTTAAGTGTTTTATGTGTTCTGTCTCGGTCTCGCTAGCTATAAGTATGTCATCTAAATAAACGAAAATGAAATCTAGTCCCTGTAAGACTTCGTGTATAAATCTTTGGAATGTTTGTGCTGAATTTCTCAAGCCGAAAGGCATTCGGAGAAATTCGAACATTCCGAAAGGTGTTGTTATTGCTGTTTTGTGGATGTCGCTAGGAGCCATCGGTATCTGGTGATATGCTCTGACCAGGTCAATTTTTGAATAAAAGTTTGTGTTATGTAAGTTGATGGAAAAGTCGTGTATATGTGGTAAAGGGTAACGGTCAGGTACAGTAATAGCGTTCAGTCGTCTGTAGTCGCCACATGGTCTCCAGTCATTTGGTTCGCGTTTGGCTACAAGGTGTAGTGGAGAAGAAGTTTTCGAGTCAGACGGTCTACAAATTCCTGACTTGACTAGAAAGTCGAATTCTTGTTATGCGATTTTTAATTTTGATAGGTCTAAACGTCGTGGTCGTGTGAATGGTAACTGTCCTTCTGTAACTATGTGGTGTACTGTTTTGTGTTTGATTGGTGCAGTGTAATTTGGTTCTGTGAAGAGTGAAGGGAATTGTTTGAGTAACTGTGTGTATTTATCGTCGAGTGTAAATAGTTTTGGTAATTGTGTTTCAGAATACCTCGAAATTGCGTTGACGGATAATTTTGTAAGGGGGTCTATGAGTTTTCTGTGTTTTAGATCTATTAGAAGTCCATATTTGGTAAGAAAGTCTGCGCCAATGATAGGTCTTGTGATATCTGCTAATATGAAAGTGAAAGGAAATTCTCGTCTGAGTTTTAAATTTACGTTTAACAATTTTTTTCCGTAAGTCGATATTGCTGTGCCATTAGCAGCTTGGAGTGTCAAATCAGATTTTTTATAAATTTTGAATTTGGAGGATGGCAATACGGAAACTTCAGCGCCACTGTCGATTAAGAAATTTAAGTTATTGTCCTTGTCAAATATGAATAAACGGCGTGTTAGTGTTATAGAACTCCCATCATTAGCCGTTGCAATGATGGTGTTTTTTAGTTTAATGTGTTTGGTGTATTGTGGTTTGGTGTGGATGTCGTTTGAACATACGTGCATGGTTGTTCGCATCGTCTGGCCGCTCTGCCAAATTTGTAGTGGTACCTACAAACCCAATTGGCCGGTCTTTGTTGTGACCCTTCTCTTCTAGGTGAACGACGTCTGGAGTACCTTTGGAAGTTTGAGCTTTGTGATCGAGAACGTTCACTTCTCAGTTCTTGTACCTCCAGTGCCAACTTATTAAAGTTTTCTAAAATTTTGGATGTGGTCTCCGCGAAACGTTGGGTAATTGCCATTACTTCTTCTGAGCCGGAAGCTGGTTTTTTAGACATGGTAGAAATTTCGCTACCAGCCATGGCTTCCCATAAGTCATCTGCTAGTTTTAAGAGGACCTCTAGTTCTCTGTGTCTGGACCCGGTCAAGGCGATATTTAGACTTTTTGGCAACTTGCGTAGCCATATTTTGTAGATTAAATCGCCACTGACTGTTGATCCAGCTAGTAGAAGAAGTGACCGGTAGAACTGAGATGGCCTTTGGTCGCCCATCTCAGAATCCGAAAGGATTTTATCTAATCGCTTGTTTTCGCTCAGTGAAAATCTATCGAGCAATGTCTTTTTAAGCCCTTCGTATGTGTTTTGTGTTGGCGGTTTTTGGATAAAGTCTAGTACAGTGACTATGACTTCTTGTGGTAGCGAGGTTACCAAGTATTCGTATTTAGTCTTATCGACTGTGATTCCTTTCGCTTGGAATTGTATTTCCGCATGTGCGAACCAAGCGTCTGGGCAACTCGTCCAGAATGTAGGTAATTTTACCGAAACTGTGTGTATTTGTGTTGGTGGTGTGAGAGGGTTAGTCTCAAAGTCTAAGAATGGTGTGTTATCTCCCTCTCCGGTGTGTGGAGTAAGGGGTGGGAATGGAGTAAGGGGTGTGTGGGGGGGTGTTCGTATCATTCTTCCCTCTAGATTTGTTTCTATTTGAAAATTCTAACTCTTCCCTTTTTTTTTTTTTTAGTGTACCTATGTCCCTAGTGTAGTGTAGTGCCTACGAAAGTGAGACGATAGGTTTCTTACGACCCTATCGTCTCAAATTCGTTTAAGAAGCTACGTTGTGTGCCTCGTGATGAGCTAGAGTGATACGCAGCCTGAAAAAATATTTTATAAATGTCAATAGAAAAATAAATATAGGTTTTTACAAAAAATATAAAATTTCATGTAAAAAAAATTGTTGTTGTTGACGTTATTGTTGTTGCTGTTGCAAATGTTGTTGTTGTTCTTATTGTTTGTGTTGTTGCTGTTGATGTCGCTGCTGCTATTAGCACCGCTGTTGGCGTTGACGTCGCTGCCGTTGTTGTACGCAGTGACCGTGTCTGCTGCGTTTTGGTTGTTGTTGGAGCGTTTATGGCTGTATTAGTGCGATAGCTGCTTGACGGTACACTAGTATTGGTACTTAGGTGAGCGTGTGACGACGAGTAGGTGAGAGCGTATGAGCTGCTGCTTCTGCTGTGACTACTTGTGCTGGGCTCTTCGGATGAGACTGTTTTTTTGAGCGTGTTCGCTGTGCTACGCAGTCATTAAAGAGGTCGTTAGCTGATGTTACTGTTGTTACTGCTGCTGCTCTAACTGATATTGATGACGCTGGTGATGATTTATTATTGTAGGCTGAAGTTGGTACGTTTTGATAGCGTCGCTTCTTATATGGTGGACTCAAGTCAGTTGGATGATCGACAAACGATTTTGGCTTTTGACTTTCTTCAGTTACAATTGGATGTTTTCGTTTCCGGTCACTGCGAACGACACTAACTGGCGTTGCGGGCGTTGATAACGTGTTGTTGGGGACAATTTGCCAATTTGTAGGATCGTAGGTGGAATCGTCAGTTGTTGCTGCTTTTTGTGGTTGTTGTTGTTGCTGGGCATTTCTCTCTTGTAAGTTGTCGGATTTTCTCGCTGGCTGTGTCACCGACTGATGCGCCGTGTTTGCAGAAGATATAGTGAGCGCTTTGGAGTTTTTATCCTGACGAAAAGAGAAGGGCACACGGATATTTTCGTTGGTTAAGTTAATAATGCCTAGACTCTGGCCAACGCTAAGAGCGCGCTGAATCGAGGTTTTGACCTTCCAATATTTGCTATTCTGCTCTTGTATTAATTGTGTTTCAACATCTCGACAAAGATTTTCTAAGGTATCGCATCAGGATCGCAGGATGGCAGGATCGCCAGTTTTGGTGCTTGTGTTCTAATTCGATTTTTTATTTTAAAACAAATTTCAATTTTATTTTACAATTTTTTATTGAATGACAATTTTCTTCGAACAACTTTTTAATACTGAAAATTTTCAAAATGAAAATTTCTGAAATTATAATAACTGAATACAATTCAAAATGTTTTTTTTATAACAAGTGTTTTATAGGCAAGTGTAAGTATAATACGTTATAAATGAAACTAAAGGTAAGTACAATATAACAAAGAGGTAAGTACGAATGTAACTAAAGATAAATACAATATAACAAAAGGTAAGTATTAATGTAACGAACAGGTAAGTATCAATGTAACGAACAGGTAAGTATCAATGTAACGAACAGGTAAAATAGGCTGTAGAGATTTACTCTATGTGGTGATGTAATAGAGCACCACATATATACAGTGTCGGACATAACTAAAGCACGAACCCATGTAGTTAGCATTTTATTCCATAAGAGTTAAAATATTGTATTTCCATGTTTTTTTATATTATTACTTATGTAAAAATATCCGATTGGTTCATAAAAACCGTCAAAAAGCAATTATTTATTGCAAATAAAATTTTTTTTACAAGAATGTTACAACACTCGGAAATTTGGGGCGACAAAACTAAAGCACATGTTCTCAGTCACTCAGAGTTTGACTTCATTTCTAACAATAAGTAACAACAATAAGTAGTTAAAGTACCGTTTGAATAAAAACCAGTTATTTGTGAAGCTAAATAACATCTCTTGAACAAATTTTACTATTAATTCGGTCATTGGTGATCATTTATCTGGGTTGGACTGTGTATTAAACAAAAAATTAATTAAATGGCTAGCAATAAGTATTCTGCTACATTCAGAGAAAAGATTTTAAACGAATTCAAAAAAGGCGAATCAGTGACAAGCATTCCAAAAAATTTTGTGTTCACCTTTGTGTAATATCCCGAACTATAAGTCGTTTTCGTTCGACTGGTTCCTTAGTTCCATCACATGAAGGTGATGAAAGACAACCAAACGTGAGGACCAGGCAATTATTCGGACAATAAAAAAAGATCCATTCATACCAGCAAGATCTATTCAATATAAATTGCATTTGAATATTTCACTTAGATCCATCCAACGACGAGCTGTGGACGGCGGCTTGCAATCATACAGGATCGTGAAAAAGCCATTTATTTCTAAAAAAAAAATCGTCGAGCACGAATTGATTTTGCAAGAGCCCACGTAAACTGGACTGTTACGAAATGGCGAACCATACTATTTTCAGATGAGTCAAAGTTTAACATCAAAGGTTCTGACGGATTAAAGCTAGTACGCAGGCCAAAAGGGCAGCGCCTAAATCCACGTTACTCTACAGGTTCTGTGAAACATGGCGGCGGTAACGTCATGGTCTGGGAATGTTTTTCCGGTCATGGGATCGGCCCAATTCATAAGATCAACGGCATAATGGATCGATTCATATACAAGAATATTCTCGAAAATGTTATGTTAACTCATGCGCAAGAAGAAATGCCGTTGAAGTGGATCTTTCAGCATGATCCCAAACTCACTGCCAAATGTGTGAAGGAATGGTTTGCTGAAAGCAAAATTGATGTGTTGGATTGGCCCACTCAATCGCCTGATCTCAATCCCAAAGAGAATCTATGGGAAATTGTAGATAGGAAAATTTAACGAGAAAACTGTAAGGGAAAGGACTCTCTCTTCACACAAGCGGGATTGGCATGGAAAAGTATACCTTTATAGAGTCGATGCCTCGCAGATGTCAAGCTGTGTTAAAAAACAATGGATAAATATTAATACCAAATGTTAAAATATACACCAAATACTAGCAAAAACTAAGTTTTTCATGTGTTTCCATGTAATGTGCTTTAGTTTTGTCGCAGAAGTTTTAGTAATAATCCTATATTTGTTTTAATATTTTTGTTTTAAATGAAATATTATGTTAATTTTTGTTTGATTTATTACCTTAAATGTATATTTGTTTAGGTTCAATAGAAGGCAATTAGTTCAAAGCTTATTTTAAAATTTTATTTCATGAAATGCTTAAAAGGTAAGTTTCGTGCTTTAGTATTGTCTGACACTGTATATCACAATATAAATGGCGCTTTTTCTTACGCTCTTTCTTATTCTCTTCGTACATGTCCCTCGTTCCTTTTACCCCCGAATTCACACAGCATATGCTGTTGCCCGTGCTGCTTGCTGCGGGCAGGCAGAACGCCCGTATGGGCAAAACGCCCGTACTGGCGACTTTGGACACCCCTAACGTAGAAGATATATTCCATTTAGTAAAATTTTTAAAGAAGAATTACCTTTGTTGAAGTGAAAACTTCTTTAAGCGCGTTGAACGATTTTGGTAGAGGGTAAATCATTGGCTTGCATCATCGTATTTTTCCAAGGAAATCATCAACAATACAGACAGCAAAGATAACAAGATAGGAAAATTACAAAAAATAACCTCAAAAATGTTTGCATGCATTTGTGCATGAAAAAATCAACAGTGATCGTCACTCTTGTTCTTAATCGGCCGCAAGCTCACAAAGAAATCACTTGGCAACTCCTGAAATTAATGCATATAATCTGTTTGTTAGTATATAAATATTTAAGTTAGGTTGCAATAAGATGCTTGCAACCAAAACTTATTATTAATTCGCTTTATATTGGTCCTATATATGCTTATAAAGTTTGGCAATTTCTGCAGTTATTGTATTTGTCAACATTTTTGAAAAATTTGCCTTAACTCAAACAGCTGCTATTCATGGTGAGATTGAAAAATGAAATGATCTTTTTTTCTGCTTTTTTCTGCTGGAACTTCGTTTGCAAACAGGAAAAATAATGTATGGATTGAGTGTTTTAACATTTTTATCTTTAAGTTGTGACGTAAGACTTATTTAATTCGAGTGCTTGTACTTGCAACTTATTTCGTAAACTTGTAATTTTGTATACTTAAAAACTTAAAAAATGACAAAATAGTGCTTGAGTTTGTGTGTGCGGGGGTGACAGCCAACGATCTCCCGGTGCATCAGCAAGTGCAGCAAAGCTAAATTGGCTTTCTTTGCTGGCGAGCGTCCTCCAAGTGCCACCACCAGCAAGTGCAGTGCAAAATTTGTTGCTAGCCAACATCCTCTAAGTATCATCACCAGTAGCACAAGCAAGTGCTAAGTGCTTGCTAGCAGGCAAACAGAAAATATAGCTAGCATGCAAAGTGCTGTATATTTTACGCCGCCAATTCGGTTCATCCCCTCTAACGCTGCGCAACCGCTGGGATCTTGTAAATCTCTTTGCGTTGTTGTTGTAAATTTGCTAAGTAGTTATTGTTGTACAGTAAGCTTTAATTTTTTGTGGATGCTTATTTGTAGCTACAGTCAGCATATGACATCGAACTAATTTAGAAAACAGTTTATACATATGAATTAAAGAGTATATATAATATTGGTAAATCTATTTGTTTTTAGTAAAAGTGTTGCCGTATCGGAAATACATATAAATTTAATGGTATGTATGTATATATATATTAGAGCGGAGCGATTTTTTTTGTCACTTTTGGACACATGTTTTCTGATTCTACGTTCAATTCCAAGCAAAAAAGTCCATTACACCACAGGCGTACGGTAAACTTCGAGGCGCCCCATTTTCGATCTAAGATTGTATGTGTTGATTGATTGAATTTTTCATTAAACAAAAAACAAAACACTTTGTTTTTACTCACAATCAAAGGTGTTTGTGATCATGTGTCATTAGAAGTGATTCCTTGTGATGAGATGATCAAAAACTTGTGTAGGTGCACGGGGTCGCAAACGCTGCCCTAGGCGGCTAGGAGGGAGATGGCGTAACTATCAATAGATCGCATCGGGCACACCTGTGACTATATTCATTTCAAAGCACATTGTCTAAGCTTCATTTTTCAGTATGTGTCATTCCACTGAAGTGTAAACAACATATATTTTTTTCTCTGTGAACATGTCGACTTTCGTTCCAACAAAACGCAATTTGCGGGAAGTTTACTTTTGTGCTTCCATTTGAAGAAAAAAGCGGTTGAAGCACAACGCACGCTTACTGAGGCTTACGGGGACTATGCTCCATCGATTTCTACTTGTGAGTACTGGTTCCGTCGGTTTAAAAGTGGTGATTTTGATACGGAAGACAAAGAGCGTCCGGGCCAGCCGAAAAAGTTTGAAGATGAGGAATTGGAGGCTTTGCTCGATGAAGACCCGTGTCAAATCCTTCAAGAATTGTCAGAATCATTGGGAGTCGACTTATCAACGGTCGGCAAACGCTTGAAGGCCATGGGAATGATTCAAAAGCAAGGAAATTGGGTGCCGTACCAGTTGAAGCCGAGAGACGTTGAACGGCGATTTTGCATGTGCGAACAACTGCTTCAACGGCATAAAAGGAAGAGTTTTTTGCATCGTATTGTCACTGACGATGAAAAGTGGATCCATTACGATAATCCTAAGCGAAAAAAATCGTGGGGACCACCCGGCCATGCATCAACATCGAGGGCCAAGCCGAATATTCATGGCGCCAAGCTTATGCTGTGTATTTGGTGGGATCAGAAGGGTGTCGTGTACTATGAGCTGCTAAAACCTAACGAAACCATCACTGGGGAACGCTACCAACAACAATTGATGCAATTGAGCCGAGCATTAAAGGTTAAACGGCCGGAATATGCCAAAAGACACGACAAAGTGGTTTTTCAACATGACAACGCACGGCCACATGTTGCAAAAACCGTCAAGGAAACGTTGGAGGCGCTGAATTCGGATGTGCTACCCCACCCGCCTTATAGCCCAGACATAGCCCCTTCCGACTACCACCTATTCAGATCGATGACGCATGGCTTGGCTGAGCAGCGCTTCACTTCTTACGAGGATACCAAAAAATGGGTCGATTCGTGGATTGCCTCAAAAGACGAATCGTTCTTCCGGCGCGGAATCCATATGCTGCCAGAAAGATGGGAAAATGTTGTAGCTAACGATGGACAATACTTTGAATAATATACATTGTACCGTTGTTTCTAAATAAATGCTCAAAAACCGAAAAAAAAACCTTTAAAATTAATTCCAACCCCCAATAATATCAATTTATTAATTATTAAAACATAAAAAATCATTAATTGAATTATTAAAAACAAAATTTTGCAAGTTAAAAAAGTTTTGTGGAAAAATTATGTATAAATTTCATTTTATAGTATAAGTTTTAAAAGAGACGAAACGATTGATTTTATATTTGGAAATAAATCTTAATTCATTTTTAAAAACTTCGCGAAATCTTTTTTTGTATTCATTTTCGGAAGTACCATTCTACTTCTAGTGGTTACGTTCATTATTTCTTCCCGATGCTCATGTATAGCGCGCTTTGAGACACTAGTTAATAATTGAACGCACCGTTCAGTTCCTTGAATGTGGCAGGCAATTTTCGGATCCTCAAAAGGTTTGTCATCGTTATCACAATCAAGGAGCTCTGTTAGATGTTGAAATGCAACATTTGTAGTAAACGGTGGCTCATGTAGTATGCTGTCATTAGTCAAATCAATCATACTGGTGTAATCAGTACAATTAAAATTAATATTTTTCGCTTTAACATATTTGCGTAATATATTAGGATCATATATTTTTTCTCTAATGTATAAAATCTTTTTTATTGCACTATCACGAACCCATTTTCTTTCATCAAAAAGCATTGAAAGTATAACATTTTCCGAATGCGCGTAGTATGAATTATTTAAAACGACTTTCTGGACAACTGGACGTAATGTGTCATTTAAATATTGTGTCCAACAAATAAATTTTGCAAGCAAAACACTACCGTAAACAACCGATTTGTAATACTTAATATTAAAATATAAGGGAATATAAACTGTCATAATATAAATGGCTAATGTTTTCAAATTGTACGATGGATTTTTAGTCGCTACATATAAACGAAGAATTCGACTGGCTTTTGTTAACCATCTCGAATGAACTATTTGACCTGGTTTCTTGTTTGCTAAGTCGGCAGAACAGAATCCTTGGGAAACAGCATGACCCATCTGTAAAAGATATTTCACATCGACGGACAGATCCTCCTCTTTCTCTATGGGTGGTGGCATATTATTTAAAGGGATTGGTTCAAAATCAAGCAAAACCTAATAAAGGAGTAGTAGTATACAATGGTTTTATAATATGATTTCATCTCCTTATTTTTACTGTACCTGAAGTTTTTCACACTCATTTAATTTGTTTAGCAATCCACCTGTTAATGTTCGTGGACCTTTTGTAACAGATTTCTCAAGTGTTTCGTACAAATGACGTAGTGGCAACTCGTTAAAGTGTAGAAGACATATAAACCAGTGTAAGGGTTTTTGCAGGTGTTTTTCCATCTTTCTTATTACACCATTATCAACACCAGTATTGGTGTTCTCTCCATCAGAGCCAATGCCAATCAAATTTGTTAAAGATATTTTCTTCGCCTCGAAAAACTCACAGAGCTGCTTGCATTTTATTTCGGCAGTTTCACCTTGCAGGTTTACATAACCGATTAAAGATTCACCTGGTTCCCTTAAAACAACCAGATGAGATTCTTTTACTATTCGTGGATGCCATTTTTCATCTATTTTTTCACGTGTAAGGGAGTCATCTTTTCTACCATCGTAAGAAACTGCTATTAGCCCGGAACCATCATATCGACTTCTGGATAAAATGTTTCTACATTTATTTTTTTCTCTTACTACTTTAGACCTATCCATTACTACTGGTTTTCCTTTATTATCCATCAAATTAATGTCTTTAAAAAGTGCTGTAGCTAAGCACGAACTCTGTCTATCTGGTATTCCAAATCGATCGCAAAACATTGCAAAATTAAAGGCATTGTATCTTTGAGTGTAATTGCCATGTTTGCTTCCTTGCACTGGAACAAACGCGGATTGCATATCAATAGATGAAACCGGTACGTATGAGATGTCCGATACAAATGCATTGCTTTCCGGAATACAAAGTTCTCGAGAATTGTGTTGATCGAACATAAATTTCTGTAAAACTTGTGGTATTTTGCCGCAATCACATGCTTTCAGTTCCAAATTGCATTGACATGTCCCAATAAAAAAAACCTTAGCGGTGCTTTCAACAAATTTCCAATATTGTGCTCTTCCTTTATGTTTTGTTTCTATTTTATACATGTCAAGGAATCGATTTAATTTTTTTGTGATATAATATCTGTCTTTTATTTCAATTCTCAATTGGCTCCAAATAAGAATCAATTTATCGGCCACAATTGAAGTGAATGTTCGATAGGAAAACATTTCATTCCTTTTTTTTGCAGCATCACTCAAAAAAAAGTAATGTTTTAATACATCGCGATATGTTGGTAAATTTAATGTGTCCATTTCTACAGAATCGCCAAAACAAAATACATCTTGTTGTGGCATGTGTTGTAAATCAACATGATGTTCTAAAGATGAAGTTGAAGGATCCATTGCTCTCTTATTGTTATTTATTTTAAGTTTGTAGTGCATTCAAAAACTTCACTGTTTATTAAAAACATTTAATAACAAGAAATAACTTCCAATGACACATGATCACAAACACCTTTGATTGTGAGTAAAAACAAAGTGTTTTGTTTCTTGTTTAATGAAAAATTCAATCAATCAACACATACAATCTTAGATCGAAAATGGGGCGCCTCGAAGTTTACCGTACGCCTATGGTGTAATGGACTTTTTTGCTAAGAATTGAACGTAGAATCAGAAAATCTGTGTCCAAAAGAGACGAAATTTTTTTCCATACAAATCACTCCGATCTAATATATATATACATATATATATACATATGTATTTATATATATATAGTTCATATATATGAACAATTTAGCTCATTGAGGAAATTTAAAGAATATTTATGTATATTTATATAATAACAATTACGTATTAAACCTGCAAAATAATTAATATTTTCAGTAGTAATTGAATAACTAAAGTCTGCTTATCCTAAGCATTCTATTTTTTAAAACTGTTTAGCTTTAATTTCTTATTTTATTAAATTTTTGACCTTTTTTTTTTTTTTTTTTATATTAGATTATTGGTAGTTAAACGAGCTATAGGTCAGATTTTTTTCTTAATTTATTTAATATAAATTTAAATTCCAATATTTCGTTTTTCGTTGAAAAACATCATCAGGGAAAACACTAAAAAATATACAATAATTACAAATTACAATATAATCACATAACATAATATTTAAAATACATGAACTTACAAAAATTAAATAAATATACTGAATTTACATTGATTTTTTTAAAAAAACATTTGAGAAACGATATGACAAAAAACATAAGAACATCTAGCCTGAATAAACAACACTTGACGACGGACTTTGATGACTAATTATTGTTAGTTTTGTCTTATAATGTTTTGTTTATTTGTTTGCTCTTTATTTATTATATTATATTTTATTTTATTTATTATATTTTATTTAATTTCTTATATGAATTATATATAATTTATAAGCTATAGATATTTCTTAATTTTAGAATATTCTACACTGTTTAGGCCGCAACCCTATGGTCCTTTACACACACCGAAAATAAGTGATTCTGGTGAATAGCCAACTAAAAGTATTATTCAATCTCCAGGCGGTTTCAAATGAGTCGGGAAGTGAAATCAAAAAATTACAAAGAGACATCAATAACGTAATTTCAGCTCTAACGATGCACAAAGTCGACATCAGCAATTGGGATGCGATATTCACATATTTGTGTTCAACAAAGTTGCCTGAGACGACGCTCTCCTTATGGGAGCAATCAATAGAGAACAAGGCAGAAATCCTCAAATGGGCTGACTTGGATAAATTTCTAACAAGTCGATTTCAGACGTTAGAAACGGTGTCTGACTTTAGAGGCGCGATGCCAAAAGGGCAAATATCTTACGCACCTTCACCAAATGTGAACAAAGTCAACACCAATCAGGCAAAAGAGACAACAACCAATTGCAACTTGTGCGAAACCCAGCATCATGCATTGAAGTTCTGTCCGAAGTTTTTGGCAATGAACGTAAATGACAGATCATCAGTTGCGAGGCGTTTTCATTACTGCCTCAACTGTCTGTCAGCTGGCCATACTTCAAAAAATTGTAAAAGCGGGTACAATTGCTCTTCGTGTGGACAACGACATCATTCGTTGTTGCACAGAGATTTTCGAAATGCAAATTATCATCCAACCGCGGGAGGTCCGGGCACATTCACTATACAGTCCACTCTTCAAGGAGCAGCGCAACCGCAGACATCTGCGAGCGCTAGCGAAAATTATCAGACGTGCTTTGCCTCTACCAGCAAAGGTATTTTGTTGGGCACCGCGATGATAAACGTTTGCTACCGAGGATCTAGTTTTACAGCCAGAGCACTTATTGACTCTGGCTCAGAGGGCTCTTTTATTTCTGAGAGGTTACAACGACTTATTCAACTACCTACTCATCGCGTTTCCGCTGAAGTCTCGGGGCTTAACAATGTCGTTTCTGCAAAGGTACAAAAAGCTAGCACTTTAGTCATAGGATCACCTATTGATCCAACCATTCGGTTGACTACAAACGCGCTAATACTTTCAAAAATTACAAGAAATCTTCCTACCTGCTCAATAGATCCGATGTTGCAGCAAGCTTTTCCGGAGCTTGTATTAGCCGATAAGCGCTTTTACTGTAGCGATCAAGTCGATATTCTACTAGGTGGTGAATTATACCCACAAATTCTTCTCGATGGTATCCGTCGAAATGCTCTTGGGTCACTTATTGCTCAAGAAACCATTTTTGGCTGGATATTAACAGGCTCCACTTCCACAACATCGCAAAATACTCCGTCCGCCTCTATCGTTTCGTGTTTTAGTAAAATTTCGCAGTTCACGTCTTTTTTGGATGTACCGCCACGGTATGGTACGGTAAAAGGAAACCATACTCGGCTGCATTTTGAACCGTATAAATGCATGAAAAAGTCGAAGCCTGATCCTGTGCACGTAGCCGGGCCTAGTTTGTCTGTGTCTTCACGTGAAGGAGGGACGGGTGCCGGGGTGAGTTTTGCCCGGCCTTTTTTGCCGCAGGTCAAATTGAGCGTTGAGGGGGACTCGATATCTGGAGAAGAAGGCGACGATAGATTTATAGATGGGCATCGCAATCGTGTTCAAGGATGGACACGAAAAACTCACCGCCGCTCGAATAGTGGCGCTCAGCGCCTGCCCTCGACATCACCGTTGCCATGACTGCAATAGGTGACTTCGCTCCTCCCCACGGCATCCCATGCCGACTTTTTCACTTCGCCATTGGTTATCCTTACATATATACATATTATATAAAGCACTGCACTACTTGTAACTTTTTTGAGACCCTTGAATCAATCAACACCTTTTTTACTAGTTTTACGATATTTTAAGTATATTCTAATTTATCTTACAGTAATACTGCAAGGGGGCCGGCATGTTTAGGCCGCAACCCTAAAGGTTAAAGAAAGTAATAGATTAACTTACTACTTTATCGACTCGTTCCAGTATCGATTCTCGATACACGAACGAGTCGCTCGATCGGCTTATCCGACGAGTGAGTTTTGCTTTTTTTACTTGTAGTAACAAATTGATTTCGGAAAGTAGAAAAACTTCATTTTGAGTAACCGCGTTGAATTCAATATTAAATTAAATATTTCCACTAATTGGAATTCAATAATCACTTATTGATTATTAGCAAGCAATCACAAATTGATTGCCAGCAACATAAATTTAGTTTTATTTAACTTTAATGTATATGCACTTGATGCAATAAGAAGCAGTCATTATTAATATTCACCTATTGAAGATTTGCCTAACAACACGTAAGAAATAAATATTGTAAATATAATTTAAGCTAACTAATCACTGGTGTTTTCTTCTTATTTTTATTTTCTCCGTTTGCATATAACCCGAGCACAAATTGCCCGAAAGTTATATGCAAATAGCTCGACTTACCAAGATTGGCAGCGAAGGCCAGCGCTCTTGGGTGAATCAAAACTTCACCGGAACAGACCCAATTGATCTGTTTATACACAGTACAACATTTTTCAGTTCATTGATTGCCAACTCAATTCTGAGAACTGTATGTAAAATTAGACCCAAAAAGAAGAATTTCTGCAGCATTTGTTTTGTCTTCTTACCTGCCAAAATATTTTTAATATCGATTTGAAGTTAGTAACTATCGTATAGGGGAATTTTTCACGTTTTATGCACAACAATATTTGGAGAAAACATTGACACCTTTTTTATGATTCTGAGAATTAAAAAAAAAAGGAATAAACAAAATAATAAATAAACCCACATTTAAGGGTGCTGAATTTTTATTTTTATTTTAAGGGTGGTGGCTATAACTGATTTTTGAAATTCATACCTTTACTCAATTGCGAATAAAAGCGAAACGCGTGCATCGATTTTCATGATCTTTGTCTCATTTTGCTCTCACTTTGCGAAAAAGTAAATAGACTTGAAACTTATTTCCGTTTTGTATTTTTTATGAATTAAAAAAAAAATATTTTTTATCTTCATGCGCTTATTTTTAACTTGGAAACTGTTGCTTTTATAGGAAAACAACATATGAACAGATTAAGGGAATTGTAATTCTTAATTTTTTAAAATTTATTTCAACTAAATAGGGCTAGTGGTTGTCGAGCTATGTCAAACAACAGGGCCTAAAACGTGATAAATTCCCCTACACGATAGTACTAACTTCAAATCGATATTAAAAATATTTTGGCAGGTAAGAAGACAAAACAAATGATGCAGAAATTCTTCTTTTTGGGTCTAATTTCACATACAGTTCTCAGAATTGAGATGGCAATTCATGTCTTGTACTGTGCTATTTTTAATACACAACGCAATATAGATATGGTGAACATTTACATTGTGTTAGTGTTATGATATAAATAGATATAAATAAGCTTTAATTTTTTATATTAATTCAATAATGACGTAATTTAAAAAAATTACTTTAATTATATGTATTTTTGATATGGTAACACTTTTGCTTAAAATAAATAGTTTCAGTAATATATAAAAAATTTAATAAATTGTTATAAGCTCTTAACAAAAATAATTCTAATTTCATATGCCGACTGTAGCTACACGATTAGAATTCACAACGTCTACAAAAAATTTCCAGCTAAATGCGCCAACAACAATTACCAAGGAAATTTACAAACAAGGACGCACAGAGAAGAACAAGATCAGAGCGGAACTTTTAAAACTTTTTGATTTCATCCTACATGTAGGACGGGCTGCAGTATGAGCTTTCGCACATCCTACATGTCCGTCCGACCTGTCGAATCCATCCTACATGTAGGATAGTCCGAAACCCCCTATTAGCATGAAAATTCTTATATAGCAGTAAGGCGGTCCGTGGCAGGACAACGTCTTCCAGGGAATACTAATATTTTATATATAGGTTTTCGCTTCGGTCGGCAGTCCTCTCACTGCTATACTTTTTTTATTATTTTTAAAGACATTTTAATGATTTTGATGTCATTGAAAAGCAAATTAAATGAATAAAAAATATAATGTTAAAAAATGTTGATTTATTACGCTAAGTTCTGAGCAAATTGAGCTCAATCTTGAAACTTTGTAGTTTCAACGGATTTATTTCATCTTCACTCGAGCACAGCTCGGTAATGGATACCTCGAGTGGGTTTATTGGTACGCTGTTAGAAAGGTCTTTCAATTGCCTTTGAAATAAGCTCTTAAAATAAGTTGTCCATCACTTAGTTTTTCTGCTAGAAACAATAATATGAATCAAAGTCATGAAATATCAATTAACCTCGTAACTCCAAAGGTTGCTAAAATAGACCCCCCCCTTCCATACTATTTTTTGTCTTAACTCAACCTCATTATTCACCTTCATAAATATTCGTACTCTTACACTGGATATGAGAAAAAAAGTACCCTTGTATCGAACTTGTGTTCAGGGGGGACCGATAGATATGGTATCATACATAAACAATACAAAATTTTTAAAGGATAAGACTTTATCTTCCTACTTCGGTTTTGAGCCAAAAATTGGAAATTTTTTTTTAACGATTTTTTAAATAAAACTTATAATGAATGGAATTGATAAACATTGAAGCGACGATTTTTAATATAAACTTTGATCACGATATGATCACATTCTCCAGCTGCAGAAGGGTCCTTTAAAATAATAGATTACAACAAATTATTTTTTTTTGCAACAAAAATGGGCAGAATAATTAAATGTGAGGCTCATGTTCTTTAAAGAAGCATGTTCTGACTGTTTGCCATGGTCAATATGAAAAACATTCTTCTCAGACCGCGGATCTTCAGCACACGGGACACGTACTCTAACCAGTGTAACACGACTGCCACAATTATCAACTTATACCTATCTTCAAAATCTTCAATGCCTTAAGTTTTCTATGTGACACTCTATAAATCTAACAAGTCGAGGACTTTTACGTATGCATCTATGGTGTTTTATATGAACTTGTATCTTGTGACACATTTTTAAACTGATTGGGCACGTGATGTGATTCAAGATAATCGATATTTAATAAATTAACTAATTTCCATTGCAAAAACTCTGAATTCAATGCAAACGATAACCATAAAATTGTTGTCAAGTGCAGCTTGTTGTAGATTGTTTCATTGAGACTCTGCTGGTCTCCTTGGGTCCCACCAGAAAACTGCATTCAGTTCAGACAAACTAAGTGGCAGCGGTCATGATGCAAACGTTAAGCATTATTGTATGCTGAGATAGTGATTGTGCGTTATACGTTTTGCATGTATAAAAGACAAGCTCAATTTCAAATTATTAACAGTTGCAACTTCGTTGTCTTACGAAATACTCGAACTTTTTAACAAATCAATCCATTAGATTTTAACATAATGTTCAAGTTGGTAAGATTAAGGAATAATTTAATTTGTTTTGATGTATAGTTACATTAATCGTATTTCAAAATATTTAATATTTGCATGAATTTATGCAGTTGTTGGTCCTTGCATTTGTTGCCTTTGCATATGCAGCCCCAGGGGTTATTGTGGCTCCAGCTGTTCCAGTAGTCCATCCAGTAGTTCATCACTCTCCAGTTATACATCACCATGGCGCACACGCAGTACACTCGTTAGAAAGGATATTTATTTATTTGCTTTCAGTTATATTATTGCATCGTTATTTTTCATAGGCACGTTGTTCACCATCCAGTTCCAGTTAAGACTGTAGTGACGCCAGTCGTAGCCAAACACGTTGCTGCGGTTCCAGTTGTTAAGCACGTGGTTCCTGCAGTACCTCTAGTACCGGTTCATCATGCCCACCATGCTGTGATTGCCCATCATTGAAGTCAGTATGCCATGAATTTTGTCTGTGCCAGCAATTCCATTTAACCCATTTTGGCAATAATCTTCTGTGTTCAAGTTTTTGATATAAAAAATAAATATTTAAAAATCCACCAATTCAAAGTCTTGTAACTTAACGTACTTTTTCTATGTATATACCTAGAATGGAGTCCAATCCCCGAAGCTTTTCTCGATCCCGGGATTAGTTTAGGATTGAAAACTTTAAGAAGTAAATAATTCAAAGCGTTTTCAATACAATTTTTTATTATGTATTACTTGAAACCAGAGACTGTAAATAATAATTATTTTTAGATTTTTAAGCCATAAAAGCATTGTGAAAAAATTGTCGCACCGCCGTTTTGAAGGTACCATTAGAATCCTCTCACACTGTAGAACTTGATTTTATATTGATTTCTAAAATTTTGATTTTTAAAATTTTGGGCAAAAATAATATTGTTTTTTCCAAATGACCTTTTTTTCAATTTGTTTTTTCATAAAATAATTCCTGAAGTATGATTTAATATGATTTAAATACAAATTCTAGTTGTTTGATAGTTTAAAATCATAAAGACTAAAGTAAAACAAAAAATACAACAACAAACATAAAAATATGAAATGGGAGAAAAACTGAGAAATTGACACTTAAAATCTCATCGCCTCTGTGGTACAGTGCGCTAATGCGCGCTTGCATGGCGTATCACAAAGATTTCTGATGAAGCTTTTAGCAGGGCCGAAATTGCAATAAAATCAGCTAGTGATGTTTTCCTTTTCATATTGAAAAAGTTGTTGTTGTTGTTGCTCCTTCGGCATTGGCGTAGCAAGTGGGGGTAAGGTGCAGTTGCCCCCACTTATTTAGATAGATTAACAATTTAAAAATAAATCTTCAAAAGCATTTCAAAATATCAGTTTTTTTTTACAACGATAATATTTTTATTATTATATATTTAGCTCTTCTTTCTCCCTTCTTCATAAGGGTGCTTCTTCTTCTTGTGCTTGCAAAAAGATAGAACAAAATGTAGAGTTTCTATTGCAATTCCAATTTGAAAAAATTCGGATACACTGAAAAAACTATTGAATGAAGTTGAAAAACTTGTTGCTTTGGTTTTGACTGTGCCTGCATCAGCAGCTTCATCTGAGCGTCCTTTTAGTGCACTACGACGACTTAAAACGTATCTTCGAGCAACTATGACACAGAAACGACTCACTCATGCGGCACTTATACACATTCACAAAGATAAAACCGAAGAATAGAATTCGATGGAGGTGGTGAAAGAGTGTGTTCCTCGCAAGGACAGAAAGAAACATTTTGGAAGAATTTAAATTGCTATAACTTTTTTGTACCTTATTGCATTTAAACCATATAATGATATACCTAGTCTTGCTTTATAAAAGCAACAATTATTTCTTATATTTTCATATTACCATATGAAAGATCCTTTAAAAAATGATCTCTAATATCGAAATTGGAAAAACTTTTAAAAATAATGAAATTTTAATATTTATTTATTTAGTTTTGTATTAGTTTTATTTTGAAACTAAAATAAAAAATTTGTTTATTCATATTCATGTTTCCTTTCAGAAATTTTGGTAATTTTTTTGCACCCCCAATTGTACTGCCCCCCCAATGAAATTAGCTTCCGACGCGTTTGTTTTTTGAAAAAATTCGTTAGAGCAATTAATTGTTCTAACCTGACCTAAAGCTCAATAAACGATTTTAAACTATCAAACAACTAGAATTTGTAGTTAAATCATATAAAATCAACACAAAAAATAATAATTATTTCTGCTAATTATTTTTTTAAGGCAAAAATAAAAATCAAAATTCGCCCGATATTTTTTTGGTCACAAAATAGCCGGTATGTTTTGATTTTTATTTTTTAAAGCAAAAATAAAAAGTAAAGTTTGCCCGTTTTTTTGAGCAGTTTTTGTTTTTTGATTTTCGAGTTTTGATTTTTATTTTTTAAGGCAAAAATAAAAAGCAAAATTTACCCAACATATTTTGGAGCACAAAATAACTTAAAAGGGGACAAGAGCTTTTCTTACTTTTGCTGACAAGGGGGCCGGAGGGGGGTTAAGAATTGCAAAGAATCTGCTTACATAATATTTGAACGGCCCCTTATGAAGCACTTACGAAATGACATAAATATCTAAATATAAATTTTTCAAACGTAAGCTGAAATACTAATTTTGCTTTTACTTTTTGAATAAAAAATAAAAATCAATATTTACTAGTTTTTTTGTGCTGCAAGATATATTGGGCAAATTTTGTTTTTTACTTTTGCCTTAAAAAATAAAAATCAAAACTTACCAGTTATTTTGTGTACAAAAAAATTTCGGGCAAACTTTACTTTTTATTTTTGCTTTAAAACATAAAAATCAAAACATACCAGTTATTTTGTGACCAAAAAAATATCGGGCAAACTTTACTTTTTATTTTTGCTTTAAAAAATAAAAATCAAAACATACCAGTTATTTTGTGACCAAAAAACAAATCGGGCAAATTTTGATTTTTTTTTTGGCTTAAAAAATAAAAAGCAGAAATAATTATTATTTTTTGCTCAAAAAAGACACAAGATAATTATTAGGGCAGTTCACGATCTTGTTGCATCGTTGCAAATGCAAAATAAACAGCTTTTACAAAAACAAAAAGCATTGAAAAGCTTTTGCAACATATGCTTTTTGTTTTAGTAAAAGCTGTTTATTTTGCATTTGCAACGATGCAACAAGATCGTGAACTGGCCTATTATATTTTGCTTCTTATTATAAAATGCATACATGATACGGTCTCTACTTGAAACTAAAAAAATGTAAATTAATTCATTTATAAAGCAACAAAAACAAAACAAAACACATTAAGGGTATTCACAATTGCGTTGTTTTCAGTGTAGTTTCAAGACCCCGTGGTTTTTATACCAGAGAACTGCACAAGCCACTTGAATTCTATTTTAAGTACTTGCTTAAAATACCAGTTCAAGCTTGCTTGAGCTTGATAATTTTTAATAAAGTATAACTTGAACTTGAATATAAATAAGCCCACGACAGCTTGCGACTTGCAAGTATGCCAGCTTACAAGCGAACGGCACGAAGTCCCAAGTAAAGGACAACTTGATGGCTTCGGCAAAAAACCTGAAAAGCTTGACATTGAAGGCAAGTAGCTATCCAAATTAAAGCAAGTATCCACAAACTTCAATAAGCTTGTCTAGGTAAAGCTTAAAGGTTTGATTACCCAAGCGAAAGGTAACGTACCGCGACGTTGCCAACTGTCAAGCTAAAATCTGTTTAATGGTAAATGTGTACAAGTCGTTACCGAAATCGTAACGTGGCGTGACGCAGCGTAATAGTCTGTAGAAAATAGATTTCTACGCAACGTTACGATTTTTGACAGTTCGACAGCTGTGGGACAAGCGAAAAATTTTGTTTAACTTCACAAAATTGTAGATTTTAATACTATATAAGAAAGGATGCAGTCTTTTATTGAAGAGGAAAAGTTAGTAAGCCTACTAAAATAAAATGAGTGCCCTGCACTACGGCGCCTGGACTACGATTTCGGTAATCGCTTATCCTCGAGGCAACGTCGCACTACGCTACATCCCGCTGCGCCACCTCACGTTACGCTTGGGTAATCAAGCCTTAAGCGTATTAAGACTTCTAAGGGTTCTGTGGACTCCGTGGTTGGCAGTTTTAGGGGGTCACAGTTTTAAAATTTAAGATGGAGCTTAGGGTTGCCAGCTAAATTTTTAACGCAGTATTGCCACCTAGTGAAATGTATTTTTAAGAGTTTTATATATCAATTAACACTGTTGGGTGGTCTTTCATTTCGAATCTGAAGTCAGAATTTTAAAATTCAATATGGTGGATAGGGCTGCCACCTAATTTTTTATTTTACTAATTCGGTGCTGGCGCGAACACTAGGTAAATATGGGTCGCTGAATCTGAATCCATTGTCAGAATTTCAAAATTATGTAATTTTTGTATAATAGCGTTGCCACCTAATGTATTTCCAAGAGTTTCAAACATCATTTAACAGCGTTAGGGGTCGCTGATTTCAAATCTGAAGTCAGAATTTTTAAATTCAATATGTCAGGATTGAATATCCCTCACTAAATTTATTTTCCTGCTCATGACTGCTCTAAGAACTTAATGACTTTATTAATATTAATAAGATTGACCTCAAACAATTCTAAACCATATGAATATTTATATTTAATTCATTCTATACTTATTTGATTCACATTTTTTTGAATCAATCACATATGAGCACTACTTTGGAAACTACCTATACTTATTTATACTCATTTTTGAGTAAGTAGCTCAGGATTCAAATATAAGATTCACATAGGAGAACTTCTTTGGAAACATCTTATACTTATTCATACTCATTTTTGAGTAAGTGGCGCATGATTCAAAAATATGATTCACTTTTATTCGAATCAATCTCATATGAGTACTACTTTGAAAACTACTTATAATTATTCATACTCATTTTTGAGTAGGTAGCTCATGATTCAAATATATGATTCACGTTTTTCGAATCAATCACATATGAATACTACTTTGAAAACTACTTATACTTATTCATACTCATTTTTGAGTAAGTGGCTCATGATTCAAAAATATGATTCACTTTTATTCGAATCAATCTCATATGAGTACTACTTTGAAAACTACTTATAATTATTCATACTCATTTTTGAGTAAGTAGCTCATGATTCAAATATATGATTCACGTTTTTCGAATCAATCACATATGAATACTACTTTGAAAACTACTTATACTTATTCATACTCATTTTTGAGTAAGTGGCTCATGATTCAAAAATATGATTAACTTTTTTCGAATCAATCACATATGAGTACTACTTTGGAAAGCACTTATAATCATTCATACTCATTTTTGAGTAAGTGGCTCATACTCATTTTTAAGTAAGTGGCTCATGATTCAAAAATATGATTAACTTTTATTCGAATCAATCACATATGAGTACTACTTTGCAAACTACTTATAATTATTCATACTCACTTTAGAGTAAGTGGCTGATGATACAAAATGTGTTTCACTTTTTTCGAATCAATCACATATGAGTTCTACTTTAGAAATTACTTATACTTATTCATACTCATTTTTGAGTAAGTGGCTCATGATTCAAAAATATGATTCACTTTTATTCGAATCAATCACATATGAGTACTACTTTGCAAACTACTTATAATTATTCATACTCACTTTAGAGTAAGTGGCTGATGATACAAAATGTGTTTCACTTTTTTCGAATCAATCACATATGAGTTCTACTTTAGAAATTACTTATACTTATTCATACTCAATTTTGAGTAAGTGGCTCATGATTCAAAAATATGTTTCAAGTTTTTTCGAATCAATCACATATGAGTTCTACTTTGCAAACTACTTATTATTAATTATTCATACTCATTTTTGAGTAAGTGGCTCATGATTCAAAAATATGTTTCACGTTTTTTCGAATCAATCACATATGAGTACAACTTTGGAAACTACTTATACTTATTCATACTCATTTTTGAGTAAGTGGCTCATGATCCAAAAATATGATTCACTTTTTTTTGAATCAATAACATTTGAGTACTACGTTGGAAACCACTTATAATCATTCATACTCATTTTTGAGTAAGTGACTCATGATTTGGAAATATGATTCACACATAAGTACTACTTTGGATGCTACTTAAACTTATTCATACTCATTTTTGAGTAAGTGGCTCATTGATTCAAAAATGCGATTCGTTGCAGATTTCTGGTACATACTATGAGACGACGACTACAGAAACCATTGGTATATATTGTAAAACATCTTATTCAACAGAAAGACGTAAAAAAAATTTAAATAATAATCGAGGTTGCACATGACCGTAATTGAGTTTAAATTAATCTTTTATTTTGTCTGATTTGCATGTACTTAAATATTTAAATTTGTAAATGAATATACAATACAACCTTCCAAATGTGTCTTTAATACATATTTTCCATTTCATTACGAATCAATGTTTACCGTATATTTCTATTATTATTAGTTTTATTATTATTATTAAAATCTTGTTTTTATTAACTTTATTATAGATTAAATAAGATTTCATGAATGTGTTTCCATTTGTATTTTGATTGCTTTTCTTGCAGATTTATTGCTATATGGTGGCCTTTAAAGCAGATGACAAAGAGTCGTGCACGCTTCATGATTTTGTGTATTTGGGTGATTGCTTTGAGTTCGACAATTCCATGGGTACTATTTTTTGACTTGGTGCCCGCTGTAGATGCGTTTCCAATGGCTCCAGATATGTATTTATGCCAAGAGGTATGGCCACCTGGAACAAATGGCAATTTATACTTTCTGCTGGCACATCTGGTTGCATGCTATCTTCTGCCTATGTCACTTATAACTCTCTGTTACGTTTTAATTTGGATAAAAGTATCGACCCGTTCCATACCAGGCGATTCGAAGGACGCACAAATGGATCGCATGCAACAAAAGTCAAAGGTTAAAGTTATCAAAATGTTGGTTGCTGTTGTAATTTTGTTCGTTCTTTCATGGTTGCCTTTGTATGTGATATTCGCAAGAATTAAATTCGGTAAGTTTGTGTGTGCGTTTGTAATGTATCCATAAGGGGTCGTCCATAAACTACGTTACCAATTTAGGGGTGGGGAGGGGTTTTGAAATGCACTACGATAAGTAACAGTAGGGGGGGGAGGTGTTTAGATATTGTAACGTTACCAAAATTTAAAAAAATCGACGAAAAACCTCTAATTAATAACACAATCATTTCAAAAATTTTTAACCTTACATGTTTATGTTTGATCGTCTAAATTGATGGTTAACTTTTGTTTCAACGATTTCTTCCACCACCTTTTCCCTCGACACAGGAACCTTTTGGTATTCCTTCACCATCTCAGCACACGTCTGAAAAATTTGGGTCTTTGCTTTTGCACAAGGCTTTGACGTTAAGGCCTGAATGTTCTTGATCAAAGGAGATACCGTATGACATGTACTGTCCTTCTCAGAAAGAAGAAATCGGTTCAAGGTCGTGTCCTACCTGCGGCTTGTATTTAGTTTTTAAAACTTCTATGAATTGCCATAAGTTTGTATTATAACGTTTACAATAAATCGGAATAAAAATACTATTTTAATAAATCAATTTTCAGAAAGCATTAACACAAAAACACAGAACTTGGTGCAGCTCGGGTGCAGCCTTTAAGGGCACTCTGTCAAAGACCAGGTGAATTTCTTTGCGTTAGAAATGAGGATTCACCTGAATGGGTCGACATAGAATCCGATGAAAAATTCTATTTTGAAGAATCCTCAACAAAGCTACCAGCTTCTTCTATCCCAGTGATTGAGAGCATCGAATCTTGGATCGCAGATGGAATAGCTTTTACAGATGATATTAATTATTGATTTTTTTCCAATTGTTCCTTTAATGTATCTAGTCATACTAGTCACTAGTACTAGTGAAAATTGTCAGAGCTAGTCAAAATATATAATCATTCGAATGAATTAATTTCATATGTCACGTTACTTTATTGGGGGGGGGAGGGGTTTTGAAAAGCACTACGAAAAGTAACGCAGGGGGAGGAGGGGGTAAAAAAAACCGGAAAATCAGTAACGTAGTTTATGGACGACCCCTAATTGATCGATTCAAATTTATGTTTTTTTCAGGAGGGGAAATTTCTTTGGAAGAAAGTGAAATTTTGAATAAAGTTACGCCGATAGCCCAATGGTTGGGTTCATCAAATTCCTGCATAAATCCCATTTTGTATGCATTCTTTAATAAAAAGTACCGCCGTGGTTTTGCAGCAATTATCAAATCCAAATCATGCTGTGGGCGATTACGGTACGTTATTGTTAATTTTATTTATAAAATATTTGTATATGTTGAATATCACTCAAATTAACAGTGAAAAGCATAAAAGCATTAAAGGTATAAACAATTGTGAACTTGTTCCACAAGCTAGTGCTGTGTGTCTGAAATGAAATACAAATCTTACTTTCAGTGGAATATCGCGAAAAAAAGAAAGCCTTATCTACAAATTTAGACACGTTTTTATTATAACGTGAATTCGCCTGTGGTTGAAATTCGACCAACTCTCTGTAAGGCAGTGAACAAAAATGAACACTATCTTAGCCTATGTTAAGGCACTATAGCGAAGGTTTGAGAAAAAAAAGTATAGCAGTGAGGGGAGTGCCGACTGAAGCGAAAACCTTACAAATATTAATATTCCCTGAAAGACTTTGTCCTGCCACGGACCGCCTTACTGCTATATAAGAATTTTCATGCTAATCGGAAAAAAATTTTATATTATCACCCCCTCAGCCTTTGATTATTTCTTTCAAAATATTTTTTATTCAGATAGCATTTTTATTTTAAAATTACACCAAACTATGTTGTTACATTTAAATTGAATATTAAAATTACACCAAACTATATTATTTCAATTAAATTATATATTAATATTGTTGATATAAAAATAAAATACAGGGAGCACTATTGAATAAAAAATAATCCTCAAAAAGGATATTTAATATTTTTCTTTCAATGTATATGTAGAGCTGTACCAACCGGGAAAAAAGAATCAATTGTGTATGAAAAAAGAATCAATTCACTTTTCCAATTATTGATTCTAGAATTGATTATTTTTAACATTGTGATGTCCTACAAAAAGTAGTGCATTCTTTTCTGCCTTCCACTTGAATCACTGCTGAAATCGATTCTTTTATTCGCTTATAAAATGGATTCTTTTAAATGAAAAAAGTATGAATTCTTTTAATATGAGAAAAGTATGAATCGCTAAGAAGCCCTTTTGGAATAGATATACATGAATGAATTCCATAATGCATAGGTTTGTATGGCAGAATCGAAAATCTTTTATTCTTCTTTAAATAATTAATAAAAAAATTATATTATAATAATTCAAATTAATAGAGATAATTTTTAGGTAATTTGAAAGAATAAATAATATTTAGACAGACGAGATTTAGATTATAATAATACCACATTTATTGCAAAAATATTGATGTTTATGATGTAGGTTGTTTCTTCCGTTTTGCTTTGAATGTATCCTTATAGTATTTACATTTTGACTTGCGTATAGCTTCCTTCATATCTTTTTGGGACTGTTCCTGGTCGTATCTTTCCTTGCAAATGCACTCTGCATTTAAAAAAAAACATTAAGAAATGATTTAAATAAGTAAAGAGCAATGGTTTTTCATAACTTCACAAACAATACATTATTGAAGTTTTCGAGCCTTCTGAAGCAGTTTGTTCCTTCAACGCTGACAAATCAAACAGAAAGTAAAATTTTTAAGAAACGCGTGAAAGGAAAACAACAGAACAATCGTTTTTCAAAAATATCTGACAAAAAAAAAAACATCAACAACAAACAGAAAATACAAATCATAACAGATTGATTCTTTTTTCGCTTATAGCAGAATTTGTTTCAGAGTTAATTCGTTTTTCACTTACCATAGAAGCAAGCAAGGAATCTAACAACATTTACTTTATAAATTGTTATATACTTCATAATCGATTCCTGCAGCAATAAAAACGAATCTATAAATTTTTTGTTTATTGATTCCAATTCATAGGTTTTGCTTTAAATTTATATATTCTTTGGAATACATTCTAAAATGCATCACAAGAATCCATTCAATTCCTGATTTTTTTTACGAATTAATTCTAATTTTCCCGGTGGGTAGCTAAAAAAATAAATGTTCTTTTTTTAATGTTCTTTTTTTATGATATTTTGCTTGATGGGTCGTGAAGTCACTTTTAATGCCTACACTCGAGATCTTGCTACCAGGCAAACAGAAAACATAGCAAGCAAAGTTTTGTTTTTTTTCTGCCACCGATTCAGTTCATCCTTCCTAACGCTGCGCAACCTTTGTTGTTTGTAGATTTCCTTGGTAATAGTTGTTGGCGCAGTTAGCTTGAAATTTTTTTGCAGACGTTGTGAATTCTAATTGTGTAGCTACAGTCGGCATATGAAATTAGAATTATTTTTGTTAAGACCTTATAGCAATTTATTAAATTTTTTATATATTACTGAAACTATTTCTTTTAAGCAAAAGTATTACCATATCAAAAATACATATAATTTAAGTAATTTATTTAAATTATTTCATTATTGAATTAATATAAAAAATTAAAGCTTATTTATATCTATTCATGTCATAACACTAACATAATATACATGTACACTTTATTTATATTGCGTTACTGTTTAAAAAATAGAATGCTTAGGATAAGCAGACTTAAGTTATCCAATTACTACTAAAATTATTAAAATATTTTGCAGGTTTATTACGTAATTGTTATTATATAAATATTAGGGCGGGTCAATTTGTATGGACGAATTTTTTGGAGGTCTGGCTCAGCGAAATTCGTAAAATACATGTAATTTCAAGACTTTTTCTCCACTACAGCATATACAAATTCTGAAAAAAAGCTGTGCGGACTTTCGTAAATAGATTTTGTTCTCAATTATAAAATATGAATGTATGAATGTATGTGTATGAATCTATTTACGAAAGTCCGCACAGCTTTTTTTCAGAATTTGTATATGCTGTAGTGGAGAAAAAGTCTTGAAATTACATGTATTTTACGAATTTCGCTGAGCCAGAATTTGACCCGCCCTAATAAATATACATAAATACTCTTTAAATTTCCTCAATGAGCTAAATTGATTTGTGGGGAGGCAAAAAAATCGCCCGTTGCTCAGTGCAAATCGTATTCTAGGGATCAAAATAAGAAACTTTGCCCGAGGGACTATACTTCTAAAACGAATTCTAATGCCCCAACTTTTGACTTTTGTCCCGTAGGGTCAAATTTTGAAAAATCCTTCTTTGACCCATTTAGAGTGCCCCAATCGAGTCAAAATGTGGCATAGCCCTGGAACCCCCCTTGGGGTTCCCCATATAAACGGTGATTTTTTGAAATGTTTGTATGGGGAACCCCCATATGATTTTTCAAGATGTTCATGATTTTTTTAAAAAAATAACTACAGATTTAAACTCTTATCTAAAATAAATCAGTTGTATAAATCAGTTGCCGACTGTAGCTAAAAAAAAGTCTAAAAAAACTCCAGTTAACTGTACAACAACAATTACATGGCAAATCTACATCAAAGAAGTAAAATATAAGGAAATGGTGTTGCTTACATATACACTGTACGTGAACTGTCGCACCATTCGTAAATTGTGCGAGCGAGAAAGACTGTGTTTTTTGACATTTTTGAGAACCCGGGCATCTGATTGGAAGACTCCTCAGCAAAATATTTGAAAATAATTCAATTTTAAGCATTTTTCACTGCTTAAAAAGCAACAAAATTAAAGAAAAAAACCACTAAAACAAATGCAATATGAGTTGTGCGGTTAAGAATTGTAAAAGTTCCAGAAAACTTAAAAACAATGCGCATTCGTTCCACAGGTAAATATGTCCATACGGTTTAAATTCTTTTAACAAAAGTGCTTTATTTAGTTTCTAACGATATTTTTTTAACTTATTTGTGTTAGAAATGTATATATTTCTTATTAAAAATGGTTTAAAAATGCAATTTAGACCCCGTCGATTTTCCGCCAGTTTGATCAAACCACATCTGTCAAAACGCAAACACTGCTTCAGGGGCGCAGTCATTTTTCGCAGTTGAATACATGTTTGGGGCGCTCTTGTTTTCAGCATAGTGAATCAGATTTAGTACCTGTTTGTTAAATTTTTCTGATTTTTATACAACAACTAGGCAGAAACACCCGAAAAAATAAGGATTTTAAAAAATTAACCTAATTTAATTTGTAATTAAAGTTGAAGTTTAGAATTTATAGGCCTTCATATATAAAAAAATTACCTAAAAATCTTGCAGTTTTTCTAGTTTTTCAACAAAACTAAGTTTTATGGGTATTAAAACAAAGGTAATGTGCGTCTCTATTCAACGATGTGTCAAATTTAGAATTCCATAAGAATTCATTAAGATATAATTTTTTATAATTATAATTTGTCTGAAAGACTAGTGGTTTCTCTTTTACGAAAGCAATACATTAAAAAGAGAATTATTAAAAAGATAACTATATTCAGAACTGCTGTAGACAGAGAAGCCTGTGTGGTACTTACTGAGGTTTGTAATCCCTAAGCAGCATCCGAAGGTCTCCTTTTGATACATTTATTTTTTTTCATTAAATTTGGAAAAACCTCGCGATTTTAAGTAAAAAAAGTTGTATCTTAAATGCATGTATTTTTATGTTTGATATCTTGTTGAATAGATACTTGTTTTATCTCTCTTTTGATACCCATAAAGTTTAGTTTTGTTGGAAAACTTAAAAAATCAGCTAAATTTTTAGTCCACTTTTTCCAACGTTGGATGCCTATAACTTCTAAGCCAATTGCGAGCGATCAAAAATTTTTTAAATAATTAGAGTTGTTGCTATTCTTGAAGTGTTTCTAAAATTTTAATGCATAAGAACAAACTTTAACAGTTTGGGCCTTCTTTTACGATACAACCGAATACGGCCCTTTGTGATTGTTTCTGTATTTGTGCGAACCAACACCAATATAGAAAATACCACACTTTTCTGCTATTACACCACTTCCTTATATTTTACTCTTTGATCTACATAAACAACGCTGTGAGAATGGAAAGGTTCACAGTGGTTGCGCAACGTTAGAGGGGATGAACGAATCGGCGTCAGAAAATAAACCGCATTTTGCTTGCTATGTTTTCTGTTTGCCTGTCAGCAAAATCTCAAGTGGTGGAATGGCAAAATTAGACAAGGTAGTGTTAGGGCGGAGAGTCGGTTACCGAAACTGTCAAAACGAAGTTGATATTTCATACAAAATCTGCAACCAATGAGAATGCAATATGAAAGCAAAAATTGGCCAAAATACCAAAATGGCTGAGTTTGACAGTTATGGCCACTAAGAAAGAGGACACATTCAGCCCTAACACTACCTTGTCTAGTTGTACTATGAGTGGTAGCATCAAAAGGGACTTCACCAAACAAAAACCAGTCAAACAAAAACCAAATATCAAAAATTTTAAATTTATTTTATTTTAACCTACAGCAGCTCTACATATACATTGAAAAAACAGTATCATTCAATGTTTCGCAGCGGAGCAAAGGGAGGGAAAAAACGATGCGTCAGCAGTTATTCATGGTTGCTTGCTACATTTGCTGAGCGCCTGGTAGTCAAGACCCAAGAGAGTTATTTAAAAACCTACTCGCTGTCTGTATTGATGACGAGAGTTACTCGCAAAATGACGATGACGCAAACCAAAGAGTTACCCTCTACCAAAATCGTTCAACTCGCCTAAAGAAGTTTTTACTTAACAAAAACCTGTTGTTTATGAAAAAATTTATTTATAAAACAATGATAGTTGACAACTCTCAAAATAAAATGACGCAGTGGTGAAAATAAAAAGCCACTGACAAATACAACAAGTGTGAAAATTGTTAAACTTTTTTTGACGATATATAAGAAAATAAGAGCATGCATGTAATTATTTGAATGTTCAACATATTCCTATATCACAACTTAAAGATTAAAATGTTAAGACACTCAATTCATACATTATTTTTCCTGTTTGCAAACGAAGTTCCAGCTGAAAAAAGGGGAAAAAAAAGATCGTTCTATTTTTAAATCTCACCACGAATAGCGGGGGTTTGAGTAAAAGCAAATTTTTCAAAAATGTTGACAAAGGCTGTGTGTCAAAAGGAAACTTTTAAGTCGTGGTAAGATAGAAAATATCAAGTTGAATAAAATTTGTGTGTGTTGAAATAAATTTGTCTTTTTTGCTGTGTCAAATGGATAATGAAATTTTGACAATTACTAATTTTGACGATCACATTTCGGTCGTGTTTTAGCGCAAATATTTTATTTAATTTGCATTTCATTCAATTTGCGACATATTTAACTCGAGTGCTTGTTCTACAACTTATTTCGTAAGCTTGTAATATTGCAAACTTAAAAAACTTAAAAAATAACAAAATAATAAAAATAAAAAAACTAAAGTGCTTGAGTTTGTGTGTGCGTGTGCGTGAGCCAACGAACTCCCGGTGCATCAGCAAGTGCAGCAAAGTTAAATTGGATGTCTTCACTGACGAACGTCCTCCAAGTGACACCACCAGCAGCACAAGCAAGTGCAGTGCAAAATTTCTTGCTAGCCAACATCCTCCGAGTGCCACCAGCAGCAGCACAAGAAAGTGCAGCGCGCTGGTGGTGGCACTTAGAGGACGTTCGCCAGCAAAGAAAGTCAATTTAACTTTGCTGGACTTGCTGATGTACTGGGAGATCGTTGGCCCACACACACGCAAACACGTGCGTTTTTTATTTTTATTATTTTGTTATTTTTTAAGTTTTTTAAGTTTGCAATACAAGTTTACGAAATAAGCTGCAAGTCCAACACTCGAATTAAATACGTCGCTGAAACTGATGTGCTGTTTTTTTTTTCCTTATTTTGAGTGTGTCAAAAATTCGCTTTCGACTGTCAAAATTTGTAGTAGCCCCTGGGGCTAGCATAAATTTTGACATTTATATTCACGCACGCAAAGTAACGAACAAAAGTAGCGATTAACACTACCTGGTAATTCCATAGAAGTTAAATATAAGGAAGCGGTGTAGTTGAAGTGAAATGAAGTATTTTACAAACACAGTGAAGTTGACACAAACACAAAAACATTCAAGCAGGGCCGCATTCAATTATGTAGTAAATAAAGGCGTAAATTATTTTTTTATTTTTTAGATGTAATTTTTATATAGCATCGTTATATAATATGTTGCGTTACCTATTTTTTACAGAGAAAAGCATTGCTAAAATAAAGTAAAAGACATGAACTCAGAATAAAACTGAAACGACAAAAGTTACTTTTAATGATTTTTTAAAAATTCATTTGAAAAAACTATTTTTTATAAACTATTTCATTGATATTAAAATAACACAAAAACTAAACAACTAAAATACATACCAAATTAAACTCTTTTAAAATAAATATTTTTGTGTAGTTTTTTCCGAAATGTCTGCTTTTAATTAATTTTTTTATATAAAAATACCTAGTTATAGCTTGCAACCTTAGGTCGCTAATCTACTTTAATTTCATGTCAAGTTTTCAAAGAAATTGTAAACAAATAAATAACTTTTAAAGCTTATCCCAATATGAAAAAAAAATTAAGGCCCTTGCCACCCTTAATAATGAATGCGCTCATGAAGCAGAACTTGTGTTTTGACAGATGCTTTTCCTCAAAAATTGATTTTTTTTTTGCTCGGGAAGGGCTTATGTCAAAAAACTACGCTCTATCTCGCTTCCTCAGTGACGGAAATTCCTTCTACACACGTATAGTGTGTGTGAGTATAACACCACTTCCTTATCTTTTATTTCTATGGGTAATTCTATCATGGAAGTAATGTCTTCAAAAAACATGACTAAGCTTTCAGTTTCGTTAAAGTAAATATATTTAACAAAGAATATCAATCACTCTGCCTAGTTTTTTTGTTATGTTTTAATATCAACTAGCGAAAAAGCGAGCTCTTCATGACTAGCGAATAACTAGGAAATGGGTGTGTAAAAAATAGCAATTGACCCCTTCCTATGACATACTAACTTAGTTAGCGCTACAACCGTATGTAGGTCTTCGCCTCATCTAAGAATTTGCGCTAGCCATTTCTGTCTTTCGCTTGCTGGCGCCAGTTGGAAATTCCAAGCTTCGTCAGGTTGTCCTCTACTTGGTCTTTCCAACGAAGATGCGGTCGTCCTCTTCTGCGTTGACCGCCGCTGGGTACCGAATCGAATGTTTTCTTCACTGGAGCATCGTCTTTCATGCGCTGAACATGACCAAACCAGCGAAGCCGCTCGATTTTAATGCGCTTGACTATGTGATGTCAGCGTACAGCTCATACAGTTCATCATTCCGCCGTATTCGGTACTCGCCATTGACGCAGATTGGTCCGTAGATCTTACGAAGAATCTTTCTCTCGAATGCTCCTAAAGTCTTTTCATCTAAACTGCTCAGCGTCCAGGTTTGTGATGCGTAAAGTAGGACGGGCATGATGAGCGATTTATAGAGCGTGATTTTCGTTCGTCGAGAGAGGGCTCTGCTTCTCAATTGCCTACTGAGCCCAAAGTAACACCTGTTGGCAAGAGTTATTCTTCGTTTGATCTCAATGCTGATGTCGTTGGTTGAGTTAATGCTGGATCCCAGATAAACGAAGTTCTTCACAACCTCGAAGGAGGCATTGTCAACGGTAACGTGGGTTCCAAGACGCTGGGACTGTTTGTTTGTTGACACCAAGTATTTTGTCTTATCTGCATTCACTGCCAGACCCATTCGACTTGACTCTTTTTCTAATCTGGAAAATGTTGCACTGACTTCGCGCGTATATCGTCAATGATATCGATGTTATCAGCATACGCAAGCAGCATAACACTCTTGTAGACTATAATGCCACTACGTCTCAGATCAGCAGCTCGGATGATCTTTTCCATCATTAGGTTGAAAAAGTCGCACGATAATGAATCACCTTGTCTGAAACCTCGTTTGGTAATAAATGGTGGGGAGAGGTCCTTCCCGATTTTAACTGCGCTGGTGGTGTTGCTCAGTGTCATTCTGCAAAGTCGTATTAGTATTGCAGGAATACCGAATTCAGACATGGTGGAGTACAGGCGCTTCCTTATTGGGCTGTCGAAGGCGGCTTTGTAGTCGACAAAAAGATGGTGGGTGTCGACTTGTTTTTCTTGAGTCTTCTCCAAGATTTGTCGTAGCGTGTAAATCTGGTCGATGGTGGACTTTCCAGGTCTGATTCGATCTAAACGTAATCAATTTGATTTTTGGTTTTTTGATCAGGGGACATCCAGGTGGCTTTATGGATATTGAGATGCTTGAATCTAGTGCTACTTACGACCATGTTTCGTGCTGCGGCAAATTCAATCAGCCTCATTCCGTTATCGAAGGTGTTGTCGTGGAGGCTGAACATTCCGACTGTTGGACCAAAAATATTTTCCTTGCCCACCTTAGCGTTCACCAAGCACGATTTTTACATCGTGACGGGGGCAGCGCTCGTAAGCATTTTCAAGGCGCTCGTAGAAAATTTCCTTGATCTCATCGTCCTTGTCTTCTGTCGGAGCGTGCGCACATATTAGGCTTATATTAAAAAATTTAACCTTGATACGGATTATGGCAAGTCGTTCGTTCACAGGTGTGAATCGCAGGACGTGGGGCCGTAGTCATTTGCCAACTACAAATCCGCATCCAAACTCGTGCTTCTCCGCATGGCCGCTGTAGTAGATATCACAGGGTGCATGCCGAATGCAACCCTGTCCCTTCCATCACATTTCTTGGATAGCAGTGATATCAGCTTTGTATCTTTCCAAGACATCAGTCAGTTGGATAGAGGCACCTTCCCAATTAAGGGTTCGGACATTCCAGGTGCATATCCGTAAATCATTGTCAGTTTTTCGCTTGCGGTAGTCGTCATCAGATTTGAGGATCGGTTTTCTTCTATTCTTATTTGTTTTTATTGAAATGATTTTTTACGGGTGGGCTTCAAACCCGACGTACAACCTATTTTAAGCCTGGGGGGCCCGCCGCTCATAATTAGGGAACATAATTTGAGAAATATCTTTCGAAAGAGAAAAAAACCGAAAAATCGGGGAAAAAACAAAAATCGTGAAAACTGAGATTTAAACAAATCTTTGGCCATTTTTAAGAACTTGGTTATGTATTGGTTAAAGCCATATGCAATAAAACAACTAGAAAAACTACAATTCGAACAGCTGACTTTGACCTCTAGCTCAACTTCTCTCCAATCTGAGCTTACCTTGTAATTGTGCCATGGAAAAAAAGTACAACATAATTAAAGAGAACGTCCAGTAAAGAAAAAAAAAAGGGTTCATATTATAACATTTTTCTTTAAATCGTTGGTCAAACGATACGACTACATGCAATTCCATGGAATTTGACGAAAAATATAAAATTTCGTAATTTTTTTTTTAAATTTTTAAATTAGCAAAATAAAAAAGAGCCACACTTTACTTAACAAGGAGCCGCATGCGGCTCTATGAGCCACATTTGCCCACCGTTGTTACATAATATAAAAAAAATTGGAATAAGTCTAAGCAAAAAAATTCAAAACCCCACGAATTTTTTTCTGGGTACGCGCCTGATGAAAGGATTAATCAAATATAAGTAACTATTGATCGTTTTCCTTATATGGGTAAAATATGCTTTTTAATAGTTTTGGGCCTTTTGGTTTTGTCCGTTATGATTAGATTCAGTTTATGGAATTATCAAAAAACCATCAAGATGAAACATTTTTTGTAAACTTATTTGCTAAAGTTTCTATTTATTTTGTTAACAGGTATTACGACAATGTGGCTATCGCATCATCCACGACTAGTACAAGAAAATCATCACAGTATCAGTACAATAATTCCCGAAAAAGTCCAAGTAGTCCAGGCATTCGGAAGAACAATGTTGTATCCTACATTTATGAGCACAATTCCCTACGTAAGCACAATCTCATCGTTAAGCAGGATAGCAATCTCTCCCAAAAAATGCTACTGAAACAAGACTCACATGGGTCTCGTCAGTTGTTGATAAAACAAGAAAGTGCTTCGAGTGATGGATCACGCCGACTTCTCTATGCCCAAGATAGTTGCGGTTCGAAAGTATCACTTGCAAAACAAGATTCTGTCATATCATACATAGAGACCAAAAGATCTGGATTAGCAGCATCGCAGCATGATCGTTCCCAAGAATCATTTTTTGCACAGGACACTATTTCTATAGACTCACGCAGAGGAACACTTTGCAAGCACGACCAACAGTTTTCCCACACAAATTCGTTACTCGAACTCAAAAGACAAAAATTAGTTAAACAAGATTCAATAATATCTTTTGCTGATCAGAGAATGGGTGAGTTAATTTGTAAATTATTATAAACGAAATTGATTACATTTAGGTGCATGCACTTCAGATTCCAGAAAGAATCCGTTAACAAAACAGGAGTCCGTCATATCTTTTGCCGACCAACGAAGAGGACTACTTTGTAAGCAGGACTCTATTATTGCATGTCCAAATCGTTCTGGTGACGGAAGTGGACATCATGTTTCGATACTCAAGAAAACTGACTCCCAGCCAAGTTGTGGTTTCTCATCACCACGTAGAAATATTGAATTTTCAGAGTGAACATATTCCACTTATGAGCACATATCGTAAATCTATTAATGAAAAGTTAAAAAAGAAACATAAATTGGTATTTGATAACACGCAAACAGCATTTGTAAGGCTTTGTTTGTAAGTTTATTAAGCTATATGCAAAACTAAATACATTTAAAAAAATAAGGCCCACACAAAATATGAAATAATAACTAATAATTTGTTTAAAATGAAAACATGTTCTTAAACTGGGAAAGAAGAGCAGAAAGTATTAGACAAATTTAAAAAAAAATAAATATAACCAATCTATCAATTTTATAAGTATTCAATTTTGTATTAGAAACACACTTAAGTCTAAATTATGAGTACCTACAGAATTTTATATAACACATATTCTTACAATTGTGGTTCAATTTGTAATGAAATTTTGATAAGGATAAAAAGAAAGATAGATAACAATCGCAATCAATAGTTATATAGTTTAAAAAAGAAAACATGATCAATACAATATTCATATAAACTCATGCATGTTAGTGAATGCATTATAGAAAGCTTTCTAGATAATTTATACATATGTTTAACATGTGGATAAATCAGAAAAGGGCACTGGCCCAAGCATTTGTATCCATCACATTTAGAACGTTAATTCATGGTTTTTGATCACTCTAGCCACTTATTTTAGGATCAAGCTGATTGATGGTTTTAAATTTTATAACGGGAAATATGAACTTATGTTTTCAAGTCGTAATTGAGTTCTATGAGATTATGACGAGATTAGAAAATGGTAGAATTGTGCAGCACTGGCTTACAAATTTTGAAAATGTCTTTGTGATTTGAAGGCCACTATCAATTTGTTATGTTACTGAACATTGTTGTTGGATTGATGTTTCGCGAGCAACGCCGTAGTTAGGTTTTTCATAAGGGGGGCCGGGGGCTTACTGAAGCAAAGCAATATTTGTTTTTTTTATTTCCATAGGGATTTCTGTAGGCCTTAGAATCCAATTTCTGAACCCAAATTTCTTCACCGATATCAACAGTCGAAGTGAAAAGAGTTAATGGAATTTTATTTATTTTCATTCAAAACATACAAAATTGATTCAATTGCTTGGTTTTGATCAGGACAACTAGTATTTATTTAAGGTGTCATTACAGTTCCGGATAGAAAAAAAGTAAGCAATTTTCTAAAGCTAATAACTTGGGCCCTTTATAAGATATTAACATACATTTTAAAAAAAAATTGTACATCCTTGAAGATGAAAAAAAATCAACTACAGTGGACCACAATATTGGGGAGAGAACTCCTCCTTGTGGACAACCTTTTGCGGCGAGTACTCTGAGCTCTGCCGTGCCCAAAGTTGATTTCATATTTCTTACTTTCAGCACGTTATGCACCCAATTGCTTGTTGTTCCATCAACACCTTTGCACTGAATGCATTCGCTTGTATGAGCGTATTCGGTGTTATAAAAAGCACCTTCAATGTCTAGGAAGCACCCGATTGCATATTCTTTGTTCCCCAATGATTTTTCAATCTTGTTTGTAAGGATCTGAAGATGTCTCATTGGTTGATATGTATATTGTTGGGAGTGCAGCGGGTGGTCTATAAGACAACCCTCTCTGATATGCCGATGAACAATTTTCTCCATAGTTTTAAGGAGGTGAGCCTTATTGGTCAATACGATTTCGGCAGATCAGAAGATCTACTGCCCATTTTGAAAATAAACCTAACAATAACCTCACTCCAGGCATTGGGTATAGTACCCCATGCGAAGCTCGTCCTAAAAATAGCGATAAGGAAAGGCATTAGTGGTACTGGGCTATTTTTCAGGAGTGCAGGAAAGATACCGTCTGCTCCAGCTGCCTTGTGTGGATGGAATGTGTTGAGAGCCCATTTTATCCTTTCCTCGTTAAAGATTGAGCTGGATAATCTCCAATTTATTATGTTTGGTCATCTGTACCCTGTCTGTAATAGGTTCGTTGGAGTTGCAATCAATGTAGTAGACCCCGGGAAATGGATATCGGCTAGGAGCTTTAGAGTCTCAAGGCGATCATTAGTAAATGTGCCATCCGGTCGATGTTATTAGTATGAGTCTTAGATAGAACAGAAGGATTTCCATGAGCTCATCTTTGCACTTCCAATCTCTTTGTTATAATTAGTGAGGGCTTGTCTATAACTGTCCCAATCACCAGTTAATTTGGCTCTATTAAAGAGTTTCCTAGTTTCGGTCCTAAGTTTAGCCAATTTCTTGTTAAACCAAGGAGTGTGCCTATTTCCAGATATTGTGGTCTCTGAGCAGGCTTGATGGTAGGAAGTTTGGATGGCTGTGGTAATGCTGTCACTTGCCATTTCAAGGTCATCAATGTTTCTTACCTTCCTATTGCAACGATTCAAGTTTTCCATGAGGAGTTAATTATTTAACTCCCAATCTGTGGATCTTGGTTGCTTGTAGGTGTTTTTAACCTTCACGTGGCCTCGTGGGGTACGTACATACCCCATGGTCTTTCTCGTTTTGATTTGTTTGGAGTTTTTTACTAGTTTTCCGGATTTTTTATAAACGTTGATCTTTATTTTTTTTCAACTTCGACTATTCTACAGTTTAAAGTTTTATCTAAATATGATCTCTGAATTAAATGAGACAAAATAATCAATATTTAAATTTTTACAAAGTGCTTAATCACTGGGGTTCGTATGTACCCCACGAGTCCAGGTGAGGGTTAAAATTGGTGCCTATCTCAATATTGAAACCAAATTGTTGGTGGTCAGACATGCATGTTTCCAATGAGACCTGCCGGTTTACGATGAAGTTTTCTATAAATGGGGTTGAAAGAGTGAGGTCAAGAACTTCTTCTCTTATTCTACTTATAAAAGTGGGACGGTTCCCTACATTCAGAATTCCTAAGTTATACTTATTTATAAATTCTAAAAGACACTTACCTCTATTATTGATGTCGGAGCTGCCCCATATTGTGTGGTGAGTGTTTGCATCACAACCCAATAACAACTGCTTATTGGTCCTGGCGCAATGTTCCTCCAGTCTCTGTAGCGCCAGTAAATGTAGATCAGTTGAGTCTCCAGGCAGGTATGCTGAGCAAATTATGGCTTCTGTCTTGCCTGCCTCAAAAAGTATTTTCACCATAGCCGCCACTTGGTCCTTGGTAGTGAATTCTGGAATTAGAAGAGTATTACTATCACGTCTGACTAATAAACATGCTCTAGGTCTTCCTTCATTGAAGGAATCATACAGCAACTCACCTGTGAGTGCCTTTATCTGGGTTCTATAAATGTATGGTTCCTGGATAAAGGCCACATCAAGGTGATCCCGGCAGAAGCACTGTGTCAAGACTGCCGAGGCAGCCTTAGTATGTTGACGATTTACCTGGATACACCTCAGACCCATATTACTTCTTTGGTCTGATTCCTGCCCCCTTCCATTTGGGCTCCTTTCCACCTGAGGATCTAGGAGCGTCTGGATGGCTGGCTTGGCGGGAAGTAGTTGGTGGTGACCGATGCAGTTATGCTCTCTGATCCGATTAAGACTGGGAGCCTCTGATGCTCATCGAGCGTGCGTTGGTTACCACCATTTTTGGTGTTGGCCATGGCACCAGATTTTTCTGATCAGATTGAGGCTGGGAGTCTCTGCTGTTCGTTGAAATTGCGTTGGTTGCCGCCATACGCTTAGCTGCTGGTTTTGAATAGGTTAGGTTAAGTTAGGTTAAAGTGGCAGATATTTGGTCCGTTATGGTACCACAAGGGATCTACTCCTCCTCTCCTAAGTACTGTTGTGAAACCACCCTGAACTAATAATAAAAAGCAGTAGACGCTTGACGTCTACCTCCTCAAGATCTCTAAGATCATCAAAAAAGAGGCTTCCTAGAAGCTTCGGTCTTCTGCGGGCATGAATAGAGGAAATGCGATACCGACTTCTCCTCTTCCTCATCCCTGCAACTCCTGCAGAAGTCATTCGCATGAACCCCCATTCTAAGGATATGCATACCTTTAATATAGTGTCCTGTTATAACGTCTATCAAAATGGAGAGATCTTTCCTCGCCATTTGAGTGAGCTTAATCGTTCGATTTTCAATAAAACTAGGCCACAACCGTCTAGATGTGTTAGAGGTGGTGCTATGCTTCCACGTGAAATAAGCCAGTTCTGTGGCATGTTGCCTTAGAGCCAGCATGCAAGACGCAAGTGGCATGCCTACAATTTCCCGGAATGTCCCTATGCGCTGGTACCCAAACCAGATGAATGTTGAACTTATCAGCATCTCATTAAGAGACGAGTGACATTTAAGGGCTGTTGGTGATGTTAGGAACACGCCTGCAAGGGATTTAATCGCTGCTGGCTGTCTGTAAAAATGTAGATATCTTTAGTTGATATCTCACTCACTATACCTCAGCCATTCCACAGCTCTATAGATAGCCATTATTTCAACCTGGAAGACGCTGCAATGATCTGGCACTCTAAATGAGGTTCTGATGTCCAGATCCGTTGAAAAGACGCCTCCCCCAACTTTACTGTCAAGTTCTGACAGCTACATGATGGACAGAGATGTTCTGCTCTATTGTTGTTCCATTTAGTTCTCTTTAACTCAAGTTCAAGTTTCTATATATATTTTATTTGGATACAATACCCTTTTAATAGTTTGAAAAGATTGAATATTTAACTTGTATATTATTGATGGATTTAAGCTTTCAAAATTTGCAAATATGTGAAAGTGCTTTGGAAATTGGAATTTCATTTGATTAACTAACTGATATACAAAAGGAATGAAAAGATTAATTCGATAAAAATCCTCTGCTATTTCTGCCGTTACATTGCAAATTGATAAACGAGGCTTACTCATTTCAATTCCAAGCTAATAAAAGCATATCTCAGTCTTATTAAATTTATTATTAAATGTTGCTTTATCGTTCTTCCCAAAATTTGCCAATGTTTCGACTACAAGATTTATGTGTTCGCAGCATTCTATTAGATTTTTATCAATTTTTTACAAATATTTTTATGTATTATGAAAATCTTTTATGTATTAAATGGATTGCAGCCAAATATTCTGGACTCGTAACTGCGCAAACGAAGCGCAGACGAAGTGTTACCGCTAGCATTTAAGGTAAAAAGTTATTGTAAGCACTTGACGATAATTAATACAGCTCCAGTAATCGTGCAACTGAAGAATATGCCAATAAAATGCCCTTTTACGTTAAGTTAATAACTAAATGAACAAGGTAGCAATGCTTATTATCATTTTAATATCACAGCCTGGTTTAGAATAATTTTGCTCAGTTTATATGTATACGTTCTGCAAGCGTAAGTACGTTAGCAACAATACAAATGCAAAAACAAAGTAAAATATTTCGTTTTTACTATATTTAACTCAATATCTAACCAAAATACTCTTATAGAATTTTCAATTTACCTTCATGTATTGGCAAAATTAAATAATTTGGAATATCTGTATTTTGATTCAATATATAAAAATATTCTGGATTGCTAAGGGGATGGTATGGCCCCCTTTTAACACCCTTATCTACTGCGCTGCTCGCGAGATATCTGAAATTAAGTTGAACCACCTTCTTTTTGCCAAAAAAATCCAACGGGCGATATCTCCAAAAAAATGGAATAATATTTATTAAAATAAGTGGACATGATTTTTGGAATCTCCGACCTTTTTTACAGTAAATGAACTGTAGCATTCAAATCACATTTTAGCTGTAAGCTAGTGTTATTAAACAATCCAATAATAATTGGTTTTATGAAAAAACAAAAAAAAAAAATCAATAACCGATGTCACTTAGCATTTACAAAATAAAAGTTATTGCTTATTCAGAAATAGTTTTAGTTAGTTAGTTCTTAGAAAAAATATGGTATATTACTCAACATAAACATAAACATAAACAAAGAAAAAGTATTTTTATAGGACTATTACACATATATTGATTAAATTTTTTAAGCAACTTTCTTGTTGAGCTGTTTCAATTAAGCATACATAAATTAAAAAAAAAACAATAGACCAACGAACTTATAGTATATGAAGGGAATAGATTATAAAATGGCCAAATCCAATACAAAAAACTCAATCTTATTTTGGGATCTTTTGGGAAAATATTTAACTATGAAACTTTCCGTCAAAAACAAAAGAAATTTATTTTCTTAAATATTTTTTAAAAATAGACATTTTTTTAACTATTTTGATTCAAAACTCACCAAATCCAACAGATTTAATTTCAAAAGTTGCCAAGTTCAATTATTTAAAATTGACCATTTTAAAATTGGCTAATTATTTTCTGAACTGATTCTTATTAGTTTTTTAAATTGACGTGTTTCTACACAAATTTTTGTTTAATCCAAATATTTTAATTCTAACAAGTAGTTTTTATAATACAGAAGCGACAATTTCTGAACATTCATCCCTCCTTAAAACTTGAATTATAAAATTTAAAATAATTGCTTGGAGCCCACTATTGCCGAGATATCTAGCCAAACGATCAACATGAACAACTTTAATTTTTTAAGCGAACATTTTTTTCTAATTCGATATATGACGTCATTAATTTTATTGACTCTAGCATAAGGACCATCCCATTTAGCAGTACATTTTGGAGAGACACCAACAGATCTATTAGGATTATAGAGCCACACCAAGTCATTTACTTGGAAAGTGTTAGAACTAGAACCAATATCATAATTTGCCTTCATTCGGTCACTCGCTTTCTGCAAATGCTTCCTAGCGTACTCGTGATTTTCTTCCAAGTGTTTCCTGTGTTTCTTACAAAAATCTGTAACAATTCCTAATGAAGATGGTGAACATCCAAACAGCAGTTCGCTTAGAAGTTTCATGTTGCCACCAAATAGTAGCTTGCATGGTGTCTTTCCAGTTGATTCATACACTGCGTTGCAATATGGCAATAAAAACATTGGTATAACTATGTTGATCACGGTTTCGATGGTATAGTGGTAGCGCGCTTGGCTGTCGCTCAGGGGTCCCGGGTTCGAATCCTGGCCAGGCCATGGTCCTACGCTATAACCTTTCTTTCCTTATTGCTAGTCAAAGGAACTGCAAAACACATCAATTTACGGCGAAAAGCTGGCCATGGTCCTACGCTATAAGCTATCTTTCCTTATTGCTAGTCAAAGGAACTGCAAAACACATCAATTTACGACGAAAAGTTGTAGTTGGTGGTGGTAGGAAAAGTTTGTGGAGAGGAACGGAACACTTAGTCTTAATTTAACTGAGGTCAAAGCATAACACTTGCTTCAGATTTAGTAGCTGCGTTCCATTCGCTTCAAAATAATCCGGACTATTTTTTTTTACATGCAAAGCAAAAACAAAAATAATAATCCTATAACAAATAGGGTTATTTTTGCTATCCATATAAAATTGTGATGTAGCCTTTAAAAAAATTTTAAACACAGGTGCCGAACCTGTATATTTTTGTGAGCTCTCATTTAATTTTTTTAATTATTTGTTTGTTTGATACAATGACTATTAGGTAGCCATGACAGCTACCTTTTTTCTCACGAGCTTCGACCATCGAATGTTAAACAAAAGAAAATAAAGCAAACTGCGTGTGTCACACACATTGGACGCATTCAGCGGAGCCAATAATTGCACTTTAATTATTTATATAATTGCATAATATTAATAATTAAATTAAATAATTTACAATTTTTCTGACGTTTAGAGTAAAACACATTCAGAGAAACACATCATTCACTAAGGTATCGCTCCCATAACAGTTCACAACAGTTTTGAACGACACATGTTCTCATGACACCTAATAGTTATTGTATCATGATTGCTTGTTTGAATTTAATTTTGACTGCAAGGGTGGTGCCCTCTACACGTCGTTTTTCTGCCGTTCCTTTCAGAAAATTTGTTATCGGGATTATATTAAGGCGAAAGGAACGCAGCTATTATCACATGATTCTATAGCTTTTGCCACATTAAGAATATCATACACACAAGTTTCACTTGTTTATTCCCTTCTTCCATTTCGTGATGTCATAAAGGACCAATAATTTGGTCTAAGTGGGCTGGTCTAAAGACCGGCCGCCACCTTAACCTAACCTAACCATGTTGATGGCAATTAGCTTGATAATTTTGTAAAACTTTAACAAGGAAATTTTCTATGGTTGGATTAAATCTCTCAACGATGCCATCAGGTTGCTTTTGGATGTTCAAGATTTAACATATCTCTTGAAGTAACGTAGATTCAAAGTTTCTTTCTTGATCCGAATGCAATTCCAATGATATAGCATACCGGGGTATTCAGTTATTTACAATTACATCAGCCACGGTAACCACTGGGTAGCGGATATACTTCAACCCATTTAGAAAAATAGCCCATGACTACCAAAATGTATTTGTTACCATCACTTGAAACCGGAAAAGGACCAGCGATATCAACAGTAATCTCTCATGTGAAGCACCAACGACTTATTTCTTTAAACTTGCTTTATTCTTTTTCTTAGGACCATTGCCTGACTCACATCTGTCACAACATTTACTATAATCTTAGGTATCAAGTTTCAACACTAACCAATAATAATACTCCCGAATCCTCGCAACGGTTCTATTGATTCCAAAGTGACCACCTGAGCTGCCTCCGTGTATTTCTTGTGAAACGTAATTTCTTAGATTCGCAGGAACAATTGTTTGAAGTTTAACCAATTTTTCACCCGGAGACTCCCAACGCCGCTTTAATACCGGATTATTAAGTATCAGCGAATTCCACTCAACCCAATAGGCTTTCCTTGTTCTAATACAGCTTGAAATGTCTTTCTTAGTTGGCCGCTGACCACTTCCGTTCAATTGAATTACTGCTGACAAATGACAATCCAACTATTGTTCTTTTCAAATATCCAAATTGGAAAAAATCATCCCTCTAACAAAAGCTTCTTCTTTAACCTCAGCTATTAAGCAATGCTTGCAATTTGTAAGGCATGGCCTTTGAGACAAATCGTCAGCATTGACATGCTTTGGTCCTGGTCGATGATTTGTTTCAAAATCGTTGATTTGGAGTCTTTCGATCCACCTTGCAATTTGACCCTCCGGACTTTTAAATTATAGTAACCACCGTAATGCTGCATGATATGTTCGAATTTTAAACCGCTGTCCATAGAGATACTTGTGAAAGTGATTAATGGCTTCAACTACGGCAAATTACTCTTTCCTCGTAACACAGTAATTTCTCTCAGGTTTGGAAAATTCACGACTGCAAAAACCAACAACTTTTTTATCTCCGCCAATAATCTGCAAAAGTACCGTACAAACTCCATTATTTGATGCATCAGTATCCAGCAGGAATGATTTATTATCCTCAGGGAATGCAAGTACCGAAGCATTCATTAGATCCTCCTTAAGACTAACAAAAGCGTGCGGTTCAGCCTGCTCCCAACACCAGCTGCTGGGTTGCAAAGCCAATACATGTAAACAGGAAGCAATTTTGGCAAAATTTCAAACGAATTTTCGATAATATGAGCAAGGACTTAAAAATGAACGCAGCTCCTCTCTATTGTTTGGTACTGGCCAGCTTTCAATTCGCTCTACCTTATCTGGATCCGCTCTTAACCAGTTTTTTAAATAATATGGCCCCAGTATTTAGCCTCATTTTGAAATATATGACATTTAAGCCGTTAGTCTCTATGACTTTATCGCGTCTCATTGACTAAACAATGCCATTAGCTTCTGTCCGCTTCATAAAAGGTCATCTGCGTGGTAACTTTCGTATTGGTCTTGAATCACATGTATCTATTTCGTGCTTTACTACTTTAGTTCTTGCATAGTCATCATCAGAGAGTGTGTAAACATCTTGGTATTTGATTATCAAATTAAAAACTTGTGGCCCCTGAACATTTGTCAAGTCTTTGGAAACGTTTTCCGTTAAGTTGTGCGCAACATTCGATGTAATGTGCAAAGAAGCTTCTTTATTTTCATAACCATGAGGTATTGTAGAAATCTGAGTTACCACCACAAGACCTTTTTTAACATTCGACTGTGAGGTGAAAATTAGCTACTTGTATTAAAGCACTACCATCTTTGGAAACTCGAGTTCTAGCTAGTAAAACACCTTCTGGCAAAGTAATATCGCCATATCGCAAGGAATTAAAATTTGCTCGATCAGTTTGAACTTTTAGAACGTTTTTTGGAAACAGTGATATGCATGAATCAACAGCGACCTTAACCTCAATTTTTTTTTTTGAGTCAAACTTTCAATAAATAAAGAAACTCCCAAGAGTTTTCCAAGAAAAAACCCAAACCAAAAATACATCCATCCATTATGCGAGCCACAACAAAAGTATGCAAAAATATACAATTTTAAATTGAAATGCAAGTTCTCACTTCACCTAAGGTTTGCAGTTCAAAATTAAGTATTCGGTACTAATAATATCTCTACTAGTTACCAGATCAGGTCTCCAGATTGACCGTGAAGCTCCTGTATCTACGACTATTGGGAGAGATTGCTTTCCAACTGATTGACTTGGTTCGACGTAATCGAAAATCCTTGGGGCTATACTGTTCAAACTAATGGCTGATCCGTTCCATTAGTGTGTTCACGTTTCCCTGTGGATATCGCTTTATGCAATTATTTCTTAAGTGATCGTACTCACCGCAATTTCAGCATCGAAAACGTTTCTGAAAATGCCCAGCCACTCTCCTAATTGTATCTCCATTTTCTACAATATCCTCTTGATTCACTCCTCGAACTTTGTGCTCCATTCGCAAAACTTTCTTGGAACTCTCCACAGCCATAGCATATGCCCGTGGCTTTCTTCTTGGCTGGCGAGTTGATAGTCAACTTATTTTCCACCTGGAAAAGTCTGCACTAAGTCCGCAGGCCTTCCTCGTAATCAAACGTAATCTGCTGAACGACCTGGACTTCATCTTGCCAACCATTAAGAAATGCTGCGTGGACTTGAATCCATATGTGGGAAACGGTTAACTCTCATATTGTCCAGCTGTTGAGTCAAATTGTCAATTTGTTGCTGAAGACGTTCTTCGGAGCCAATGGTCAGCTCTTCCAAATCATGATTTTTTTTTAACCGCGTTTTGCAGCAATGTGGAAATTTTTCCTCATAATCATCCGAAGCACATACCAAGGCATCAACTTTCAGGCATAGTTTCTGGTTTTAACACATCAAATCACCAAACATAGCGGATATAAAATTCCGAAAGGATTCCTTTCAGCAGATTCTTTAAGGCAGTTCTCATCGCTTAAATCGTATTCTTCCGGATTCTCACTCCTCAAGAAACTGCAAATCTTTACAGACCTCCGGTTTCAGAGAGTCCCCAGCTCACTACAACTTGCCACAGTTCAACGTCCAGTAGATCTCCAATACGTTTTGCCATCGTGTTCGTGGAACCACTTCTGACCCCAATGTTAAATATTGAGAAACAAAAGCACTAAAGTTTTTCATAGAATTATTTTCTGAACTGAATTTTTATTAGTTTCTAAAATTTTATCTAATCCGAAAATTTTAATTTTAACAACGGCTATAAGAAGCAGTGGCAGCTAACAAATTATATATATATTCTTGATCAGCATCACCTGCTTAATCGATGTAGCCATGTCCGTCCGTCGTCTGCCTAACGGAATTCAATGCATAAGCTTTTTTGCAGATTGTGGTGCAGTTATGAATATTAAAATTTTTTTATTAGCTTATCATATAATTAGCAGTATCCAACAGCAGCACTCACGGTATCCTTTATATCAGTTATTAAAACATGTTTATCCCTATTTGCAATCTACAAAATGCAATGCTTATCCCCATTCACACTGCAAAAAGAAACACTTTTCGACGAAAAATAAAATAACCAACAAAACAAACAAAACGGCCAACCATTTAATTGGCTAGTGTGCGCACTCTCATTGCATGCCATTCAAACTTGGCAGTCTGCAGAGTTGACTGACGTTGAAATCAAGTGGAATTCTAACAGCCCATTTGATTTTTTAGTTGAGCTCGGTTCAATCAGTTGGTGTGCGCACTTTCAGTAACTAACGGTAGACTAAAAGTCTATAGTGTGCAGTGGCTCTTAATCTTACCCATGCACTCTACGTTTGCAATTAGGTAAAATAAAATTATAAATAAAATTGACGTGTTTAGATATTTAAAACATGAAAAATAAGAAAAAAATGTACATCCCTTATTTTTTTTTGTAAGGGGGGTGTCACCTACAGGTGAAACTGGGCGTAATTTATACTTTTAACTTAATATAGTAATAAGAAGAATACGACTTATTTCTATTACAAGTACATTTATATTGCAAGTTACATTCAATAACAACAATTTGCAAAAACAAGTATTACAGTACTTACCTTTTTGGCATTTTTATAACAATAAAAAGTTTCAAAACCACTTCGACGCACAAAAATTTCAAAACTGTTTGAGACAAATGAATAATTTGACAGATGATGTATGTATCAGGGTTGCCAAAAAAAAATATAAATACTACCGTGTTTTTACTTTATAGTAGTAGTTAATTTTTTCTCATTTTTTTTGTTTTATAGGATAAATAAATTCTTCAATCTCTGTCACCTACAGGTGACACTGGGAATTGACGAGTTAAATTTCAAAGAAACTAATGCTTAAACTTGATATTTTTTACACACAAGCTTTGATATCTAAAATGTATTTTAAGTTTGAAATTTGAAAAATCTGAAAACTATCAAAATAATAAAACATTCGAAACTTTGAACTCGTTAAAAAACAGCTGTGGAATTATTATAACTTAGGCTCAGTAGAAGATAGCTCCATGCTAGTTTTTACGAAAACTTCGTTATATGCCAAAGAATTTGGTTAATTTTATTTCGCAAATTTACAATTCTATAACAATTGTCTGTATGTTTTTAATAGGTAACAATGCAACTGTTCCCGTGTTTTAGTGGATTTGGCCATATTTGAATATATTATGTGTAACAAATCAATCGTTTAGATCGTGAATTGGCTCTTAATTTTTATCTACCTAATTCGTACTATCGACACAGTACAAACGAATTAAAAGTAACCCCCCGTTTAGTTTCACTCTTTCCTCCCTCAATGTTAATTAGATGCTGATCATATTAAATATTACCGATATAATACTCTATACTTTAATAGAATTCACATTTCATGATTGACAGAGCTGTAAAAGAATGCATTCAATTTGATTTTATTCACAAAAAAGTGAACTACAAAATAGGAATGCATTCAATGAATGCGAAAATGATTTATAAATAAAATTTTTTATTCACATTCATTTTTAATTTGGATTTCACGATTCAGTTTAAAAAAAAACATTAATTATTTATTTAAATTATTCATTTTCTTTATGCAGAATTATTAATCAATTTTTTATTCATTTGAATGCTATTAACAAAGATTGCAATTCCCAAAGAATTTCAGAATTTTCAATTATTCTTTTTTTTTATTCATTATTAATTTTTCTTTTTCCCTTATTCATTTGTTATTTATTATTTATTTTTTATTCATTATTCATTTTTTATTCATTATTCTTTTTTTATTCATTATTCAGTTTTTATTCATAATTCATTTGTTATTCATTTCTTATTCATTATTCATTTTTTATTCATTATTCCTTTTTTTCCTTTTTTAATTTTTATTCACTTTAGTTAAGCTATAAATAAGAATGAATAGCAAATGAATAATGAATAAAAAATAAATAACGAATAAAAAATTAATAATGAATAAAGAAAGCATAATTGAAAATTCTAAAGTTCTTTGTGAATTGCATTCTTTGTGAATATCATTCAAAGGAATAAAAAAACTAGTAAGGAATTATCTTCGACTGGGCCGAAGTTAAAATACCCCCACGGCCGAATTAGAGTATATATAAAGTCTTAAGCAAACTGTTAAATATATTTAAAGAGATTTTCCCGTTTTGGTTAAGAATTGTATGGGAGGTAGACGTGATTTTTATTCGACTTTTACAAATTTCATACTCAAAGTGATATTGAAGGTTAAAGCTTATGTGCAAAATTTGAAGTCATTAGGTTTATTTTTGTGGAATCTATAAAGATTTTACCGTTTTGATTAAGTCACTTTGTATGGGAGGTAGGTGTGGTTTTCATCTGATTTTTACAAATTTAATACTCAAAATAAATATTAAATATTTAAGACACTGTGCGAAATTTTAAGTCATTAAATTGATTTTTGTGGAATTTAAAGATATCTCACCGTTTTGGTTAAGTCACTTTGGATGGGAGGTAGGCGTGGTTTTCATCCGATTTTGTTCAGATTCGAACTTGACCTCCATTTTTGACACAGACGGACAGACGGATAGACGGACATGGCTAAATCGACTCAGGAGGTGATGCTGATCAGGAATATATATACTTTTCTATACCGGCCACGAATCCTTATCGGCGTTACAAACGGAGTGACAAAATTAATATACCCCCATTACGTTTTTTAAACGTGGGGGTATAATTATTCATTATTTTGAATAACGAAAATTAATAATTGAAATGAATAATTAATAATTTTTGAAAAAAAAAATAGTGTGAATTAAAAATCTTATTTATAAATTAATTTTGCATTCATTGAATGCATTCTTATGTCGTTATTCAGTTGTACTTAAAATTCTGAATATGAATGCCGATTTTACAGCTCTGATGATTGATAATTCAAGAGAATTAAAACAATAAAGTCATTAAAATCGTTGGAGGATTTTGTATGTATGTATACAAAAAAGTAAATAAGTAAAATATTAAAATTTTGAATAAGCAATAAAACCATAAAAAGAGTAACAGAAACTTGCGAATATTAGGTCTGTTTCCGTACTCGATTCAAGTAACTTTAAGTTGCTTGAAAGTGTTTCTTTACACATTTTTCAAGCTCGAGAGAGAAGAATAACAAGCAAAATAATACTCTCTATTCTATTACGAATACTCGAACTTTACTTAAATTTAGTACGGAAACAGACCTATTATTAGGGAAGAGGCTCGCAGGTTGCCACCCCATAGCTTTTTTGACAAGCCATAAAATTAACACATTTTTGATATATGCATACGTTAGTAAGATGAATTAAAAATATTACAATCCTGTTCTAGAAATGATTTCATTTAAAAAAAAAAGTTATCGAAATCAAAATTTGGACAAATGTACGAAGCTGCAGAGCAATAAATGCCAGATGTTGATGTCTGAGATGCAGTTACAATAATTAGCGCGGTAACAACAGCAATAAGACGTTGCTTGTTTTCATTAGGGATGTTCACGATCCAGTGCACTCGGCTTTGCATAAATGCAAAATTGCAGTTTACAAATACAACAAAGTGCAGATATGTCAAAAATCTTCAATTCGCCACATCTGCTATAAGAAGGATTCACGATTCAGTGCACTTGCCCGTGCAGTTAAGGACTTGTGCAATTAGGTTTTCATTAAAGCTATCGGCTAGCAAAAGAAAAGATTTCATAAACCAAATATAAACATGCCGAAAAAGTGTTGAAACAAAAATTATGAATTTTTTGTATTAATAGTGCAATTAATTAATTGAATGAATGCAAGAGTTTGCCATTCATCTTCGATTGCATATAAATAACAATTAACCATTGTCAAAATACCTGGTTAATTATGTATTTGGCAAAGATAGCTCATACTAATTTCTAAACATAAAGAATATTTTGTCTGCTTTAAACAAAATATTTATATTTTTAGTTTAGCTTAGTTGCAACCTGTTGCTTCATGGACTTTTTTGGCATTAAGCTCAAACATAATTCTAAAAAAAATATATTTTTTTAGAATAATATAAAACAATTTAATAAGTATATATTATTATTTGAGTAAAATAAAAATTCGAATTATACGTTTTGCGTTAGTTCACTAAATATATTTATCAAGTTATTGGTGTATAAGCTCTCAAATGTTGCATCACTATTTCAAAGCTGCCAAAGTGTTCAATGCACACAACTGATAAAGTCCTCTAGTTTAAGGCTAGTGGAAATAGTAGAAATGTAGATGTGCAAATATTTTACGTACGTGTGCATTATTTTTGTAAAGTGCACAAGTCCTCAACCAAATGCACTGAATCGGGAATCCCCCTATTGTGTTCCTTTTTAAAGGCGAAAACTCCGCATATGCCTTCAAAACACCAAAACTAACGGAATGTGAGTCGTTGAAAATAGCATCGTATGGGCAAATTCCAGTGGATCTGAAGCCAGTCATAGTAGTACTTGCCAGTGCAGTTGTGAAGTGCACTGAATAGTGAATACCCCTAATGTTTTCGGTCATCGCACCTCGCGGCAAAGCCGATACAAAAAACATGGGAATAGGAAACAAGGTTTTGAAAGTGTCAAGATTGAACATGAATAACTGTGAATCTCATTCATGCATACAGTTGAAAATAATTATAAATACATATGTATGTATTAGTAAATAATCATGAAATTGCACAAATGTGATCAACAGTGGTGACGCAGATAGGAAACGATGACGCAATGGCATATGTTATTAACGTGTCACGCAATCATGAAAAATGGGATATGAGCGAAATCAAGTAAAAAAGAAAGAGGTGGTAATCTGCGTTTTTCCGTAATTTTAGAATAATCTGTGGAATTTCGTTGAGATTGTGCAAATCGCATGAAAATTCAGCGCATTACAAAATGTACCTTGAATTGTTGATAAAAATATTTAATTTATGAGCACATAAGACAGAAACACGATATAAATTTTAATAATAATATTACACACTTGGTTCAACAAACCCTGCTTTATTGCGTAAGTCCGTTCCAGAGGTATATTAAAAGTGCTAACTATTTTTTTAGCAAAGGTGTCAGCCGAAATTTAGGTTATGACTGGTTATGACTTTAGGTTATCAATATTTTAAAAATAAACAGGAGTTCTTTAAAATTCTTTACACAGGAGTTGATTTAAAATGGCTTTGCATAAAAATCCGATCGCTAGTTATGACATTGCTACAATTTCGAAATACAGCAAAGCCTCCCGTAGACCTGTAAGCCTCTTCCCTACGATTTAACAAAAATCTATAAGCTGACATTTTGAATATTTTTTGATATTTAAAAGCTATTTGCTTATTTATTTTTGCCTTACTTATTTTTATTAAGTTTTTAGAGGAGATTGAGCGTATATAATCCTTAAACTTGGATTTGAGAATATGGCCAGTTTCAAAAAGGTCATAAGCTCAAAAAAAAGAGAACATAATCCCACAATAAATTCGTGGCACTAATCCACATTAAAATCTAAAATTTGGGAGTTATTATATTTTTTGCACTAGAAGTTATTTAGTTTTTCTTTATTTCGTTTATTAAGAGCATTTGAGATTCTGACCCTTTTTAAAGCAGTATTATGACTGGTTAATAAGTGTTCATAATCCCAAATCCAATTTTGGGGAAATTCTCAATTTGGCATTATGGCCCTTGGGGATATGTCCCGCCACCGGGCTGTAGTCCGGCGCATTCTTGTATAAATTATTTTTTAAATTATTAGGGGCATTCACGATGTGGTGTATTTGTGAAAAATTTTACAAAATTTACAATATTTACAACCTATTGTGAAAGAGCCTTCAATAAAGTTTTGTATTTAAAAAAAAGCTGAATTTTGTATGTGTTTGAAATATAATATATATATGTTTTGTATGTTTGAAAATATATATTTAAATCATCATTTAACTGTAGGAAATCATAAAAAGTTTTAAACAAAACACTAAATTAAATTAATTTTTGTGAAATAAACTAACAACGTAGCCGGTGGTTGCTCCATGCTGAATTGAAATGCTTTTGCGATCAGCAGATAACATACACAACGAAATTTACAAATAATACAATAGGGTTCCGTCGTTGTATTTTTGTTACAGTTTTATACTTTGAATACTGTGCATTTTATTTTTGTAATTTTACAAAATTTACTACACAATTTTATAAAATTATGACCCTTACTATTTACTAAAAAAATGTGTAAACAATTTAACACTAAACGGGACGAAAGGGAAAAATGGCTTCCTTAGTTAGTTCTGTGTGAAAACTGTACGTAAAGCTTGGTATGTAGCCTCTATATTATCAATAATTTATCTATGTCGATCGTCGAGAATACATTCCGTCCTATCCTCTTACAGTGTTTTCAATGCTAGGCAAAAAAAAACTATTAAGATTTTTGTACATTACTTACAGATTTTGTCATGTTATTATTATTGATTAACGAATTCTTGTAGAACTCTCTTAAAAGTCGTGCAATACCTCTTTGACAACTACCAGAATTAAAAATTTTCAAGTTTATTCGCGGACAAATAAAGAAGGTAAGCGAAGAGTGCACATGAAAACCAAACACAATAAATTGCTCTTAGTTCTAGAGTTATTTAAAGGGATCTATCTAATTAGTGACTTTATAATCACACAGAATTTCCATTTAAAAAATCTTTCTAAAATTGTTTGTTAAAATAAAAAATATACAACAAAGAAAACAAGATAAAGATTAGTGTTGAACTTCTGTGCAAGATCGAAAAATGTCAAAGCTGATTTCTAAATTCTTAGAGCACATTCTTTTCAGAAAAAAAAATTCTGCCCTGACAAAATTTAGAATTAATGTTGACCTCTTTTGAGCGGAGAAAAGAACAAAAAAATTAGACTTTTTTTTTGCTGCAGTGTTGTTTTAAATTCCGATGTATTAACGATGCCAATCAAATATTCATCGAGCAATTCAGTTTTAATAAAACTAATTATTTTAATCAACGAGATATTGAATTAAATTTCAATAATTTTTCAGAATTGCCTATTTTTGCTACTCACAATTGTCACAGAATAAAATATGAATGTCAAAATGATTTTATTTTGTTTTTATGTTGGTATTACTAGAGGGCAGAATGCAGAACCGTCGAATTTCACAGGTCACAGAATTCTGCAGTTGTTATACTTTTGCGGTCAACATTTTCAAGAAAAGAACACGATTTATTTTGAGGGCAACATTTTTTTTTTTAGAAAAAATAAAAAAGAATACAGAATTCTTGAAGAGGGCAGTAAACATGCAGAATTTTTGTCCAGAAAAGAATGCGCCATTAGTTAGTATCATGACACAATAATAGGGTACGGTGAAGATGTTCACCTTACCTATCGTTAATGTTTAAATGTGTTTCAGCGATAGCACTCTTCTACATTTTTGTTTTACATTTGTGAAAAAGACAATTTAAAAGGAAGTTTTATTTAAGTTTAATACAAAAAATAAGGGTTAAAAAAAGGCTGTTCCAAAGTTTGCATTTGACAAGAAAAAAGACCTCCATATCTTTGCTTGTTAGAGTTTTCAACAAAGTATTTTATAAGATAATAGGACGAGAGCAAAAATGGAGTGTTCATTAAATTTTCTTTTAAGATACGGCAGCACTAAATTTCAAGATTTTGACATGATTTTGACATTAACGATAGGTGAGGTGAACTTCTTTACCGTACTTTATTTATGAATAAATAGAATCTCTCCAACATCTACGAATAAAATATTATTATCACTAGATTCCTGATTCTGTTAATTGTAGAAACATTACAAAAACATCTGCAAAAGCAAAAAACGGATAATATTTAAATTAAAAAAAAAAAAAAAATATATTCCCTTGAATAGTGCTAAGCGGAACTTAGTTCTTTACATCTGCAGTTCGAGAAATCAGTACGGATCTTAAATATTTTTATAAAAAATATATTATTTACCTGATAGTACGTAAAAATATAAATATAATGAATATTTATTATTTTATACTAATGTTATATTGCTGGAGATAATTATTTATACACCGCACATATCCGATCTGACGATCTGTGAGTTAGATTCATAATCTAGCAATAAAATGCTGTTACTGTAATAGAGACTTTAGAATAAACAAGAAAATAGAAGTAAAGAAAACAAATTTAAATATTTTGTATTTTTACATAACTGAAATTGAAGAAATGGCCATAAATAAAGTAGCAGAACAGCACTCAAAGTATGTACTTGCATTAAAAAATCATAGTTCCACAAAAAATTTTCGTATAAATTATTAAGAAAAACTTGTGGTTCAAGAGATTTTCAAAAAATTGGCAGGGACATTATCACTACCAATTTGTTTATGTTCTTCTTAATTAGCTTTTTTGTAGGAACGCAAGACAACATCTGGAGACGATTAGTTTTGCATTAAACATTTTTGGGTAGAAGAAGGATGAGGTTTATTTTGTTTTTGTAAGGAGAACAATATCACCTTTATTTACAAAATTAAAATTAGTTTTTAGTCAATAAATAACTTTTATCAGGCAACACTTCTCCACATTCCAGCCATCTTTAGAATTGTCAGGAAAACCTCTTGAACTAATTTGGATATGTGCCCCTTTTTTCTGTACATTTTGACAATAAAAACAGTATGTTTCTTCGAAAAAACACCAAGATCAAATTTGCGATATAGTGAAATATCGACATCTTTTCAAAAGATATCCTAAGAAATATATAATTACTGCAAAATAAAAAGCAAGGTTTGAATACCTAATATTTCTTATATATTAATAAATGTATGTATAATAGCGGTAATTCGCACAAATATACCCTGCCATTACATGTGTACTTCGTATGTCAAGTTAAATAATATTTAATTGATACTTTAGAGCTTTTATTTTAAAATAACTCAAAAAATAATTTATATCCTATGGAATATATACTAACATTAATAAAGATACGTATTACCAATAAAAAAATTTTGCCTTTGCGTTGTCTTTTTTAAAACAAAATATAAAGTTAATTAAATAAAAACTGCTAAAAAAATATTTCATATATGTATATGCATATACTATATGTATAAGCGTTAATCTGCAAGCCTGTTACTTATTTATTAAAATCATACTTAAAACCATAAAAAATTATTTGTTTCCTTGTTAAATGAAATCGTTCTCCGTGCTACTTGCTAAAATGATAAAATTTATGAATTATGGCTAAATTAGCAACCATTATCAATAATTAGCCTGCATTCAAAGAGAAAGTATTTAATTTTTTAAATTATTTATACTACAGTTTTGTAAGCTAAGGTTTAATAAATTCAGATTAAATTGCATTTTAATGAAAAAAAAGATTAAAGAAAAATACATAAGCATTAAATTATAAAATATTAAGTTTATAATGTTGTTTTAAAAATATGAATATCAATATATTAAACATATGAAAATAATAATATTTTAATCTATATTTGGAAATATGCAGAGCAATAATAAAGGTTTTACTAAATTATCATACATTTTTCAATTTTCATTATAGGTACACATTATATTTTAATTAGGATTTTACGATTACAGTGCTAAAAAGGACTTTGATCCATCTTTATTTGATCAATTGCGTTGTATACAAAACAAAAAGTTAGAAAAGTTTGTATGAAGCCTAAAAAATTTCTATAACTTAACAATTAACTTATACAATATGTACATTGCTGGGAAAAATCGAGATATTATTGCCTTACATAACAAAGGAACTTTTTTTTATTAATATTTGAAATGAAAATTATATCTCAGCAAAAAAAAGTCTGTCGCTACTACCTTGTTTAGTTGTACCATGGTTCTGAGCTTGCATAACAGTTCTCCACTTACAATATTTGATTGCATGCGAACTGTCAAGTGGAATTTCATGATATCAAAAGGGGCCCTCAAACGATACTACATGACGGACGTACATGCAGGGTTGCCAGTTTGGTAATTAATTACCAAATTTGGTAGAAAATTTTTGACTTGGTAATTTGGTAATTTTTTTATAGTTTTGGTAACTTTTTTCCCTTTAGTATTTCCAAAAAATTCAAAATAATCAGTTTTTGTTTGCAAGATTTATATTGTTTTTTTCCTTACTAAGTTTCCTGAATGTTCTTAAGGTTTATCTTAAAAATGAAGTTATTCATGATAAGGCTGATTAGGTCTAACCATTTTTGTAAACAAATTTTTTTTCGTCATTTATTTTGAAGATAATGGCCTTTAAAAATCATAAATATTAAAACTTTTTCATAATAAACATATTTGCTACCGTGAATTGTCTGAATCATAAAAATTTTTTTGTCTGTGGAGTTAGGAATACATTTAAACTTTGCAAATATTGCGGATAATTCCAGATATATTTTGAAATAACGAAAATTGATTACATGAAAATTTTATAGGAAAAATTTCTAAAGTAATTTACTGAAAAGTTAGAGTTTTCCAGCCGCTTTAAATTGCTTTGAATAAATTTAATAAAATTCTCGTTTCTTTCACAATATATTTTTTAAAACCTAAAGATATCAGCAAAAGCTTTAAATACTATGCAATAGTTTGTGCTTAGGAGCAGTTATTGGAAAAAGAACTGTATATCATATTTTTTCATAACTCCTTAACTAGAGGTGATGGTGAAAAAGTTACCTTATATTTAAAATCAGTGCCCGTAGTTAGAATTGATATCCTACAAAACAAACGACCTGTGTAGTTTCTGATTTTAGTTATTAAAAAATGTATTTATTCATTTACTTTTTTAAAATCGAAATTCATTGCCAATGAATGCGGTATACTTTTTAGTTCCTACTTATTTCAAATAAATAAGTTAGGATATAATTTTAATAAAAAAAAATTACGTTTACCTTAATTTACTACTTCTTTGTGATTTTTATATTAATATAATAAATAAATTTTAAACAAGAAAAAGTTCTACTTTTTCTTTATATGTATTTATATTTTTTTATTTAGTTAGTTTATGAATTTTACTTATTTAGTGATTTTTAGTTTAGAGAAATTTAGAGAAATATAATACTTAATATTAACTTAACTTATTTTCCCGCTATTTCTGTCTATTAATTTTAAGTATTTTAATGTTGAATAAATGTTTTTTATTAACAAAAATTATAATTTTATTGATTTTCCATGTTTAAGAAAATGTTTGTTTAGTTTGGTAATTTTTATTTAATTTTGGTAACTTTTTTATCAAATTTTGGTAACTAAATTTCTTTACAAGTGGCAACCCTGCGTACATGTAGTTCGATAAAGTAACGGGACTTTTTTCGTTGCCCTCACACACATCGCACATGACGGATAGACTTTGGATAGACTTCATTATTTCTTAGCTGCCGAAGAGTTAACATCAATTAAAAATATTAATATTAATTGTTTTGAACATTTATTTTTATGTTTTTTGCTTTAAATATTCTAAACCATCACAACTTTAGGTAAAGATAAAAAAATTCGCGTCAAAATATAATATTTCTTACGTTCGGCAGTTTTGCCGCGAGATGTGCTCTCTCTGAAAAGTTTCAACAAATGGCAAAATGTACTAAGTTGGATGGCTGCGCACGCAAACGGAACTACATGTCGGACGTACTTAGCAAAAAGTCAAAATTTTTCAACTTCCATCGGACATGTCCATCCGCCTTGATTTCTTGCACACGAACGATACTACATGTGTGATGACTTGACAGGTCGGATGGACATATAGTATCGTTTGAGGGCCCCTAAAGAAGTAAAATATAAGGAAATGGTATTGCTAACACACACACTGGACGTGAACTGTAGCACCATTCTTAAATTGTGCGAGCGAGAAAGAGAGTGTTTTTTACATTTCTGAGAACCCTGGCATTGATTGGAAGACTCCTTAAGAAAATAGTTGAAAATAATTTAATTTTAAGCATTTTTCACTGCTTAAAAAGTGACAATATTAAAAAAAAAACCACAAAAATAAATGCAACATGAGTTGTGCGATTAAAAATTGTAAAAGTTTCCAAAAACTTAAAAACAATGCGCTTTCGTTCCACAGGTAAATATGTCCATACGGTTTGAATACTTTTAATAAAAGTGTATTTCTAATTAAAAACTGTTTAAAACAGTAAATAGACCCCTTTGATTTTGCGCCAGTTTGCTCAAACCACATCTGTCAAAACCAGTGATGTTCCTCGACGCGTCGTCTTTAATTGTCGACATTTTGGTGTCGATAATGTAGAATGTGTCGACAATGTAGACAATGTCGAGAATCATGAACCAAGAAATAAAGATCATGCAAAGAAAAGAGCCGCCATATTGTAAACAAAAACAGCTGATAGGTCTGACGTCATCGGTCACAAAATCTTTTGTTTACGATTAGTGATTGGATGTTGAATGTTATTTGCTAAAATTTTAAAGAGTTATCATATAAATGTAATGTGTTTTTATACTAAAACAAAGTGTGCTGTAGTGACATGCATTAATTGCAACAGCAAAAAAAAAACAAATACGTTTGTTTCTACCGTTTCCCCAAGGCAAAAATTGCTTGTAAGCAATGGGAGATTTTTTGTCGGTTAAATGTCGACACTGCAATGGCAAGAATCTGTGGAGATCATTATCTGCCTGAAGACTTCGAAAGAAGGGTCCAAGTTCAAATGGGTAAGTACTTCTACATTTCCACGTAAATATTCTTTTAAAAAATGTTACGATAGGTTCTGGCAAAGCTATGCGCTTAAATCCGTGCGCTGTCCCAACAGTTATGACCAAGGAGGTGCAACCAGCAAATGCAGAACGATGTCAGCGAATTTTAAAGCGCGAAAACAAAAAAATCGTAAGTGCTCTGCTTCAGGAGTCGTTGGTCATGGAGAAGTTTTTCCTGTAGAGGAAATAGAAAAACTAAACAGGGACGCTTCTATTTCTAACCGCTCTTCAGAGCAGTTACTTCAAGCGAAAATACGGCAGCTATATTCGCAAGTGTAAGTAAAATTTAACAATTTTATGAATTCAATATTTTTAATCTTTTTCTTGGAGTGAACAGCGGTTTGGAAAACCTCGCGTGATACATCTGCCACAAATTGCACAAAGACGTTCCGAACATATGGCTGGAAGAAGAAGCGGCAGCATCACTTAGTTAGGTATATCATTTAAGCGAAGGCGGTTCGCCAAGCCAACGGAAGAGCTCATGGCGCATATGACTGAGTTGGAAAAAGTGTTCAACAACGTAAATGGCGACGGGCTGCTAATAAGCAAAAATTATTTGCAGACGCACATAACTAGTGCAGAGCGTGTTATTTGTGACAACAAAATAAAGAAAATGTTTTTCCGCGCACGAATGTTTTTTAAAATAAGATTATTAAATAAAGAAATTGTGAACAATTCGATGCAGAGGAAAAGAAAATTGAACAAAACAGTTTAATAATAAAAACAAAGTGAACATCCAATTTTGTATTCTATTTATTTGCAGTTTTTCTTTTTACAGCGTTCTTTACATTTAGTTACTGCATGGAAATATAAACAAACAAAGTATTCAAACACTTTTTTCGCGAATTAAACTTATTAATTTTATAATTTTTTACTTTTATCCGAGTTTTCACATGCTTTGCATGCAAAACATATGCAAATTGACAGTTTTATAGCATGCTTGTGACCGATGACGTTGCACGAAAAATTACTTTTTTCTCGCACTGCTCTTTGCGTGATCTTCTCTTATTGGTTCATGGTCGAGAATTGTGTAAGCAATGTCAACAAAATGCAACACTGCGAAAATGCAAGTTCTATTTAGATTATGCTGATTCTTAAATTGTTTTGAAAAGTTGTTTAATTAACACAAACTCACAAATTTTACAATTAAACAAACAAAAACCATGCCCAGAAGGCGTAAAAATAAGGAATACTCCGAACTTGGACTCAATTTAATTAAATATCACAATAAACATGCAGCCTCTTACATTAATTATCTACACGTCGTTAAAAGCAATTGTCTACACGACATTGTCGACATCATGTTCTCTACGCCGCACATCGCTGGTCAAAACACATACACTGCTTCAGGGGCGCAGTCATTTTTCACAGTTGAATATATTTTTGGGGCACTCTTATTTTTACCATAGTGAATGAGACTTAGTACTTGTTTGTTAAATTTTTCTGATTTCTGCACGACAACTAGGCAGAAACAAAAATAAAATAACGATTTTAAAAAAGTAATATAATTTCATTTGTAATTAAAGTTCAAACTTAGAATTTATAGGCCTTCAAATTTAGAAAAATTACCTAAAAATCTTGCTGTTTTTCTCGTTTTTCAACAAAACTAAGCTTAATGGGTATTACAACAAAAATAATGCGCGTATTTATTCAACGAGGTGTCAAACATAAAATTCCATGCATAGCTTTTTAAGATATAATTTTTTTATAATTAGAATTTGTATGAAAAACTAGTGGTTTACCTTTTACGAAAGCAATCCATTGAGAAGAGAATTATTAAGAAGATAACTACATCCAGAAGTACTGTAGAGAGCGAAACCTGTGTTGGACTTACTGAGGTTTGTAATCCCTAAGCAGCGGCCGAAGGCCTTCTATTAAAAAGAGACAACTAAATACATTTTAGCGATTTTAAGTGAAAAAAATTATTGTATCTTAAATGCATGTATTTTTATGTTTAATATCTTGTTGAATAGATACTTGTATTATATCTCTTTTGATACCCATAAAATTAAGTTTAGTTGGAAAAATTAAAATATCAGCTAGATTTTTACTCAACTTTTTCCAACGTTGGATGCCTATAACTTCTAAGCCAATTGCGAGCGATCCGAAATTTTTTAAAAATTAGAGTTGTTGCTATTCTTGATATGTTCCTAAAATTTTTATGCAATAAGAACAAACTTTAACAATTTGGGCCTTCTTTTACGATACAACCGAATACGACCCTTTGTGATTGTTTCTGTATTTGTGTGAACCAACACCAATATAAAAAATACCACACTTTTCTGCTATTACACCACTTCCTTATATTTTACTTCTTTGCATGATATGTATCTCAAGTGAAGACCACTCATAACCTGCGTTGCAAAAATATGAAAATTTTACCAAAACTGGTAAAATTATAAATTCGATGTGAATACGTGAAATTATATTCCATTTTGGTAAATTTTTGCAGTGACGAAAAAATACAATTTTTTTAAGAAAATGTTCCCTCACTCTAATACCATGCTCTCACTATCGTAATTTACGAAATTAAGTAATTTTGCCGTGGAAAAACTGTCAATGAAATTACTTCGAAATTAAGTAATTTATCATAAATTACTACTTAAATTATGATGCCATCAGTGTCAGCACTCGTTTTTTCGATAAATAATCGAAAAAATCGCATCACAAGCTGTAATTTTTGTAAATAACCAAAACTCAAAGTTCACAATTTCTTCGTTTCCATGGCGAGTTGAGTCTGAGTTGGGTTTTCGTCAAGTTGACAAAATGGCGTTCCAAGCTCAAAAGTGTTTCCATGTACAACATCGAATCGAGTTGCAATCGTCAATTTTTTTAGGTTTTTCCACTTGTGCTCAATATGCACAATATTTTTATTTACGATGGCCCTTTTCTTAAACTCACTTTCGACAATTTTATATATTTCACTTCTTCTTAATTTTTTCCCATCCATTATATCAAGAATTTTATTTTCTTTAAATATTTCAATCAACAGCAAAGTTACTGCAACACTCCAAAAAACTCTTCCACTCACCATTTTTTCTTGTGATAAATGAACTTAATCGCTTTGACAGATAGAATCAGCTAATTCTAACAAGTACTACGTTTCCATGGCGCGTTGAGTCTGAGTTGGGCTTTCGTCAAGTTGACAAAATGGCGTTTCAAGCTCAAAAGTGTTTCCATGTACAACATCGAGTCGAGTTGCAATCCCTAGTAATCCCGACTCAACTCGCCATGGAAACGTAGTAAATGTTGTTCTGTCCGACTTGCGGTAATATTTTAATGGTAGAGGAAGACACTAAGGTCATCGCTTTTCATGCAATATATGTCCTTACATTTGCAACATCAGTTAAAACATTTCAACGCGTACCTTTCCTTGGCTAAAGGTGAGTGGTGCTCCAAGTATTTGAGACGAATTATTATTAAGATTCCTGCAATGTTTTAGGAAGTGGATCGCATAAAAAACGCATAAAAATTATCGGCCTTTCTCAATGTTATCGAACTTGTTTGCTACGAAAAAACAACCCTGCTGAGCCACATCGAAACTACTACGATTTTCCAAATTTGGCTTAAAAAGCGAAATGGATATTGTAGACTTTTTAGAAAACTGTTATATATTCGCTCTTGTACGATACAGTGGGTCAAACGACTAACCGGACAGCGCAGCGAGCTATTTTAAATGGCATTTTTTCAAAAAAATACGTTATTTGAAATACACAAAGTTGAAAAAAATGTTTTATTATTGTTTTAACTTTTGTTTGTTACAAAGAATTTATAAAAAATTTACTCTAATTTCATTCAATTAGCAATAATATAAGGAAATCTACTTTTTAAGAGTCAAACATGTAACCGGACACAAGCAAATAATTGTTAAATTCATTATTTTAATACTTTGTTGAGAAACCTTTTGCATCAATTACGGCTTGCAAACGATTTTTCATAGAGTTGACCAAGTTTCTGCAAACATCTGGTTGAATACTGTTCCATTCCTTGATCAATTCCTCCTTGAGCTGAGCTATGTTCCGAATGCTTGTGTTGTAAAGCCTTTTACCCACTTCATTCCACAAATTTTCGATGACGTTGATGTCAGGCGATTGGGGAGGGGTTTGCAATAATTTGGGGCAGTTGTGTATTAGCCATAGTTTTGCCACACCAGAAGTGTGTTTTGGGTCATTATCTTGGTAAAATGCAAAGTTCTGTAATATACCAAGTTTTTCGGCGCTCTGCTTAACATTTGTCTTTAAGATGTTAAGGTAGCCGTACTTATCCATTTTACCATCGATGAACACTAAATTCCCAACACCTGCACTAGACATACAGCCCCAAACCATCACAGAACCACCTCCATGTTTGACTGTAGCACGAGTATTTTTCCTGTTAAACTCGGTGTTTGGTTGGCGCCATACATAAGCCTTGCCATCTGAACCGTGCAAGTTGAATTTGCTTTCGTCAGTATATAGTACCTTAATTAATACATACCACTTGAATTTTACATAATTTTTAACATATTACCTTACTTACCGTATCCCAAAAAGCATCATTTTTAAGCAAGTACTCTCTCGCAAACTGAAGTCGTAGCCTTTTGTTTTTTGGGCTAATGAATGGCTTTTTACGCACAATTCTTCCATGAAAATCATTCCTACGTAGTGTGTTACGAATAGTTTCCGCACAGACGTCCTTTCCTAAGCTTTCTTTTGCATAATTTTTTAGCTCGTTTGCAGTTTGGAATGGATTGTTTTTTATTTTTTGAAGAATATGGCGCTCATCACGGTCGTTTAGTTTTTTACCTTGACCCTTCCGACTTTTGTTGAGGATTTGGAAATCGTCACGATATTTTTTAATAATATCGTGGACCGTAGAATGACTTCGACCAACGATATCACCGATTTCACGTACAGTCTTACCTTCACCGTAATGCCGTATAATTAGCTGCCGAATTTCGAAAGTTGTGTGCGTACGTTTATGCGCCATTGTCGAATTTTTTGTAGTAGCGATTACCGAAAACAAAACACAATGAGCGAAATCAATAGAAATTCGGTTTGACTTATTTTTCAAAGCCAACAACATGCCTAATTTGAAATGTCCGGTTAAACGTTTGACTTTTAAAAAGGGGATTCTTTTATAATTTTGCTAACTAAATGAAATTGGAGTAAATTTTTTACAAATTCTTTGTACCAAACAAAAGTTAAAACAACAATAAAACATTTTTTACAACTTTGAGTACTTCAAATAACGAATTTTTTTAAAAAAATGGCATTTAAAGGAGCTCGCTGCGCTGTCCGGTTAGTCGCTTGAACCACTGTATATCTAAAAACACATGTCTGACTACTCGCTTCGTCATCTCTATTTTTTATTGCCGATTTTGAAGTAAGTAAAGTTTGATATTTATTTGTTATTTAACAAAATTCTTAGAAACAAATATTTTCTGAGCTTAATGTCAAATATTCTGTGAGAATTTTTTTATTTCAATTTTATTCTAAAGAATAGTAAGTATTTATTCGTTTTTGTTTCTTTAATCTGCTGCACCATTTCAATTTATCAACAAATTTTCCTATTTCACAGGTTATTGGGTGAAGTGTACGTGGGACATTAATCAGACGAAAGGGTGAGTGAATTCCAATAAGAATTATTAACCATCTTATTTAAAATAATAAAATGAATAAACGAAGTTTAAAAAATGAGGCTAGAGAACTTTTTGAAATATACATAAAAAAACTGATAGTGCAGAAACGTTAAAGGAGGAAACAGAAGATTTATCATCTTTAATGGAGGTTGATGTCCAACAGCATGCAAGCGCTTGTGCAACTGAAATCCTAAATTAAGCTCCATCATCTGACTGCCACGAATTTGTCGATAACAAATCCTCCTCCATAAAGAAAGTGCTGAATGTAAAGTTGATTCCCTAAGAGACCAGCTTGCAAAATGGTCGATCGCGAATAATTTAACAATTAAAACCTTTAATGAATTATTGGAAATATTAAGACCAGTGATTCCTTACCTTCCGAAAGATGCGAAAAGTTTAAGAAGAACTCCACGTGCTTCGGAAAAAATATTGATGAAAGATGGGATTTATATTCATTACGGCATTCGAAGCTGCCTGACAGAATTTTTAGAGAAATATAATTTTAATGATGATCAAATTGAATTAAATTTCAATGTTCAATTCAATTTCAAAGATGGGCTTCCCTTATCGAAAAGTTCCGGATTCTAATTGTGGCCAATTCTTATGAATATGTCCAACACTGAATCAGTTTTTTTGGTTGGAGCATTCGAAGTTAATATGAAACCTAAAAATTGCAATGAATTTCTTAACCCCTTTGTAAATGAGTTACTGGAAATATTAAGCAAAGAATTTTCGTTTAGAGAAAGAGTTTATGCTCTTAAAATTAAAACGATACTGAAACGATATCGGAAACATTTAAAAATTAAGTATTGCAGCAATATTGAAACAAGATATCGAAAATGATATTGTAACGATGGTTCCGAAATTTTCGAAAAGTGTATTGTTTTCGTTCGAAAACGATAATCGAAAATGATACAAATTTTGATTGCTATGATATTGTTTCTATATTGTTGCAATATCATTTGTAAGACTAGGTAAAAGCGCATTTTAGGCCTTCGTTTAATAAAAAAAAAAAAACTAACTAAATATGCGATTTTAAAACCATAAATAATTTAATGCCTCAAAAAAGCATTAATTTATAGTGAATTTATTTTCCTTTCCTTTTCCTTTTATTCCGTAGGAATTCCTTTTTTCTTTTATTTAATATTTCTTAATTTTTTTAAAAAGTATACATACCACACAAAAGTGATAAGTGAAAATTATTAAATTTCCAGAAAAAATTATTTAGTTTTTAATTCCACTATTTTTCAGTGTAAAAAATAAAGCAATAAACGTTTCTGGAAATTTAAACATTTTTACTTATCACTTTTGTGCGCTTTACCGTCGATTAACAAGGGGTGGCCAAATTAATAGGGACAACCTTTAAATTGTGAATTTATCGTTATATTAAAATAAAAAAAAAATTATAAAAAAATTAGCTTTGTTGTAAAAATTATAAAAATTCAAAAATGCATTTTAACAACCTTTAATTTAGTTAAAATTAATTTTCGTTATAAGTTTACAATATTGTATTAAATTTATTCTCAAGTGTAAAGATATTTTAAGCAAACAGAAAATAAGTTAGATTTATAGATTTTAAGCAATAACTGGCGCTGATAGATTTTTAGCGATAGCTTTTATTCGGAAAGAGATATTGGTTAAAATTTTTCATATATAAATTATTCTTGAAGCTTGACCATTCTGTAAAATGTTTACAAACATTTTTAAAAAAATTAACTTCGTCAAACAAATGACAGGTAGCGTTGTTTTTTTTTATGAAGGAAAAGGTAAAAAATATCGTTAAACTGGTTTGGCTAATAAATACCATGTCATATAAAAGCTATTAAAATATGTTAATTTTAATTTGTATTATTTTAACAACAAAACAAACATTTGTGTCAGTTTTTGATTAATTAATTTAACAATAAACTCAAATTTTAAAGGTTGTCCTTATTAATTTTACCACCCACTGTTTATGCTTCTTAGCATTAACATTGAAACTTTTAATGCTTTAATTATTAAAAAAAAAAATTAACTAAGTTACTTTTATGATTTCTGTTAATTTTTTTAGAAACAAATGTATATAATGTCTCACGCAACAATATGTACAATAAAATAACGCATTTAATTGAAAATTTATGTATCAAATATATTTACTATAAATTGTATGTTCGTTGGATACTTTAAAAATTATTTAAAATAATTAACTTTTTGATTGATGAAACTTGCTAAACTTTTTTTTTGGATTTGAAATTTTTTTCTTAAATGTGATATGTTTTTGGAATATTGGTAGAAAAAAATTTAAGGCTGTGGCAGCCCTACTCACATCATGAAATTGTTCATATCATGAAATTTGTCTCTTAAAATATTTCTTAATATACATTTCATGAGATGAGCTGTCATTAGGGGTATTCACGAATCAGTGCACTTGTCAGTGCAGTTGAGGACTTGTGTACTTTACAAAAACAAAATACACGTACGTCAAAAAACTGCACAAGTGCTTTTCTACTGTAGCCAAAATTTTGAGCACTTGAGGAGTTGAGCAGTTGTGTAATTGTGCACATTGAAAATTTTGACAGCTTTGAAAAATTGATAGTGGTGTGTTCACGAAAAGCTAACTGCACAACTGCGCAAGTCCTCAACTGCACAGGAAAGTGCACTGAATCGTGAATACCCCTATTATTCAGTAAAATATGTAAGTGTGTGCATTTTTAAGAACTTTTCAAGCAAAACATATTGCAAAAGCATTAAAAGAGTGAAAAAACATAAAATGGAATGGCGAATGGAAGAAATTATAAATTTAATAAACTTGTACAAACAATTCCAAAATGAAATTTTATGAGATGAAGTGCCCACCTAAATATTGTAGTAGGGAATTCATCCATCATCCAATAAATAAAAATAAAATATTATAGTGCATTTCTTGTTTCAATTCATTCTTATATGTAGTAAAGAACAAAGAAAGCGAAAATAAACATGTGCAGCGCTGACTGTGCTCTCTTTCCATACTGCCATGTCTGTCAAATTCAGGTTTGTGGCGAATGGAAACAAAAGAAAATAAATAAAAAGTTTTGCTTCGTTTTGACATTTCTACTATGACCTTGCACTCATGATTTTATTCTGCTCTCATTTCCAAATAAGCATACCAATTTAAGAAAATGTCAAAAATACGAATATCTTTTCCATAATTAAATCATGATTCAGTCCTAATACTACGTTCATACTACGGCATAAATTACTTAATTTGCCATAAATTACTTCACTTAAATCAACTGCGTTCAAACTATCTGTTCATAATTTGTTTTGACAGTTCGTTGGCAACTCATATATTTTGTGGCAAAAATAAGTAAAGCAAAGAAAGTAAATATGCAATCGCAAGGCATTAAAGTGAATTTAAACAGCTTTTGTTTTATTTAGCATGTCCGACCAGAACAAGTGTTAATTTTCCACTGTTTATAATTTGAAATATGAATACTATCCCACTATGTACTTAAAATTAAAATAAAAAGCAAATAAAACGTTCCATAGTTGCTTTATAATTTTCAAAATTCTATACTTTAACATGTTGGTTATCCTATTGCCTTTCCAACGAGATAAAAATGGTTAATGTTGGACGAAATGGGGTCACTTTGTTAGACAGCATAAATATATATGGGAATCAGTGTATTACGATGAAAAAAAAAAAAAAACGAAAAGTAAGCTACCTTTACCTTCTTAGCAGTTCAAGGTGTCTTATACCGAATTCAGACATAACTTCGAGCTTTTTTTAGGCGCAAGGTAGTAACAAGGCAATAACCGTTGAGCCAGAACAAATTTTTATAAAAAATCGCGATTTTCAAGTTTTATACTTCCTTGCATTACCTTTCTTTTGATACCCATAAATATTAGTTTTGTTGGAAAATTTAACAAAATATCACATCTTTTTAAGGCCATCTTTTCTAACTTTGGGCCCCTATAACTTCTGAACGACTTGAGAGAGGCCCTTAATTTTAAGTAAAATGTTCTAATACTTTTTCCAAATAACATTAATCAAGAAAAGTGGCATCTCTAAAACAGATTTGATAGGTCTTTTCAAAGCTGCTTTCCCTACCTTGTAATTCTGCCATGGTCTAGTTATACCATGGGTAGTTCCATGGCAAAATTAGACAAGGCAAAAATTGGCAAAAGTTTGACAGTTATGGTCACTAAGAAAGAGTGAACGTTCAGCCCTATCACTACCTTGTCTAGTTCTACTATGGTTCTACCCTGCATTGAGATAGGGAAAACTCAAAGAATCGATAGTGCTATCGACTTTGAAACAGCACTAATGCATCGTAATATTACTCTGGGTTGGCTTTTATTTTAATTACGCAAATTTCACCGTCCTTTGTTAAAAAATAAGGATTTTAATATTATTTATTTCAGTTTTACGTTGTCATTCGTTTTAGTCTTAAGTAAAGTACAGTGCAAATTCATCGCCGTTCTACATTTGCAAATTTGATAGTGTTTGTTTAATTAAATTATTATTTTAATATATGACATTGCGATCTGTTTTCTTCCATTCGTCATTCTTTATTTATAACTTGGTGCGGTTCGATAGAAACAACGGTGTTGATTTCAAGATTTGGATTAGATAGAGTGCTTAAAATGGCTAATAATGGACTTCAAGACTCTGCGGATACTAATATTATTGAATTGGACGATATGAGGCATTGCTTTGAGAACCTTATTGTTATCGATGCTGGGGCTAATTTAACAAACAAGAAATATGGGCGAGACTTGGATTTGGTGATCCAGAGAGCGAAAGATGCAGGTACATATAATGATAGATAATATTATAAAATTAAAAATATTCATGGCACTGTTCCATTCTAAAAGTGGAACCGAATTCACTTTTTTTAAGTGTCATCTACCAATGTTCAGTTTCTCAATCAAGGTAACTATAGTTATTGGAAATTGCGTAAACCAATTAGAAATTCATAAACTAGTATACTTATACATATGACCTTCCCAAAAAGAAATTTAAAATAACTTTTCAATGAACATTAAATATTGAATTGTATCAATTTTGATTCATTATCATTTACTGTATCATCACCGCTTATCATTTACTGTAACGCACATATATTAGTTAAGAAATCGAGATAATTAGTGCAAGAAGCTAACGTGTTTAGTTATAGTTAAATTCGTGCCATTTCAGCATCCTTTCTTTATATATCTCTTTAGATTCATTCAATAAGATATGTTCGCTATGTGGGCCACGCCCAAGGTTAACTTTTTTGGACTACAATTTTTGTCGGTTTTTTTAAATTTTTTTTTATCGAATTTGATTCGATATAATTTTAGTATACTTATTCATTTAAATGCATATGACGTGCCCAAAGCAAAAAGAATACATTCCAGTACAAGTGTTGTTCCATCTAGGTACAATCATTTAAATGGTTTCTCAATTTTTGAAAATGAAATTATCTAATTATTAAAATTATATTTTAATCTTTCTTTAAATTTTTACCTTTCTATAGGAGTTCAAAAAATTATGGTTCCCGGCACCTCCGTTAAATCCAGCAAAGAAGCATTACGTTTGTCTCGAATCTATCCTGATATAATTTATTCAACAGCTGGTATACATCCACATGACTCGAAGTCAATTATTGAGGAACCAAGCTGTTGGTCAGAATTCGAACACATTGCCGAGGCACCTGAATGTGTGGCAATTGGTCCATGTGGTCTGGACTATCAAAGAGATTTTTCCGAACCCGAGACTCAGAAAGAAATTTTCGAAAAACAAATACGACTTGCATGCAAAATGGGAAAATCATTATTGATCCACGAACGGTCAGCACAAAAAGATGTTCTAGAAATACTCGACAGGTAAATGAAATAAAACATGAAATCTGATTACAAATTACTAGTTTTTTTTATAGAATCGATAATTTGCCTCAAGTTATTATCAGGGGATTTATGGGCTCAACAGAAGAAGCCATTAACTATCTTAATAGGCGATTTTATATAAGTCTTACTGGTTATTTATGCAAGGTTTCGTATGAGCTGCTTGAGTAAAATAATTCATAATAGTTTTAATGCTTTTTTTTAGGACAAATCAGATACTGGAGTTCGAAAACTTCTTGAAAACAAAATCCTGCCTTTAGATAGATTGTTGGTAGAGACAGATTCTCCATTTATGTATCCAAATACAAGAGCTTCCAAATTGCCCCAACATGTCAAAACTGGAATTACAGAAAGATCACTGCTATATTTGCATAGGTAAGAACTCAGTTTTATAGGTAAGGTAAGTTACCCAAATAAGGCCAACCGAACTGTTTTTACCAGACAGAAGAGGAACGTGTTTTTTTAAACTTATTTTTGCAATTTTGTATCTCTGTTTATTCAATTCTTTTTTCAAAAACATTAAAATAAAGCATGAAAAAGTAAAAAATATATCCAGCTCAGAAGGTTTTAAAAAGGTCTGATTTTTGCCATATTAGGACCACCATGTCTAAATAAGGCCCAATCTATAATTGTTTAGAAACATAACAAAACAGTCAGAAAATAATAAAATAAAAACACATATTGTTATTACAAGTGTTGGTTTACATTGATACTAAACATAAATGAAAGTATCCATTTGAAACAACCACCAGCTGTAGTTGTGACTATCCGAAAAGCAGGTGACAATTATCAAAATTTATTATTTTTAAACTTCAAATTTTGTTTTGAAATCAAAAAATTACAAAAAACACATAGATATAATAAAAATACTGCGTAACTATTGTTATTTGGCCAGAATAGGACTGTTAATAAAAAAAATATTCTGCAGTTAGCAGTGACGATAAATTATTAAAATTCAAACTAAAATAAATAAAATTAAGATAAAATCGTTTATTGAGCTTAAGAAGGTCAAACAATTACTTGTTCTAACGAATCTTTCCAAAGAAACAACAACAGCTGATTTTATTGCAATTTCGGCCGTGCTAAAGGCTTCATCGAAATCTTTGTGATACCTCGTGCAAGCGCGCAGTAGCGCACTGCACCACAGAGGCGATGAGATTTGAAGTGTCAATTTCTCAGTTTTTCTCCCATTTCACATACTCACATTTGTTGTTGTATTTTTGCTTTACTTTAGTCTTTATGCTTATGTTCAGCTAGTGATTTTTTCCTTTTCATATTGAAAAAACTTTGTTGTTGTTGTTTCTTTGGAAAGATTCGTTAGAACAATTAATTGTTCTAACTTTGACCTTAAGCTCAATAAACGATTTTAAACTATCAAACAACTAGAAATTGTATTTAAAATCAAGTATTTAAACTATCAAACATTTAGAATTTGTATTTAAATCATATAAAATCAACATAATAAATAACAAAGTCATTTAGGAAAAAACTAGTCAAGATAAAAGTTAATCAAATTCAGAAAATAAGTTTCGTTTCTCATGTGTCTTTAGAAGGAATGTAAGGGTTCTTAAAACGAAACTTTATAAATACATAGGTATTGGTATAATGTTTGAAAACATAAGACTATTTTAAATATTGACCTTTTCTAAAAATACTTTTTAATCTATTAAAGATACTGCACTTTTCAACGCAACGAACCATGTAGTTTGCCAGCTATCGTGGAGATGATTGCAGCATTTATGCAGAAAACCCCAGACGAAGTAGCACTAGCAACCGCTTTTAATGCACTCAAGCTTTTTGGGCTTTCATAAAAGAAAAATATAAACGATAAATGGTTAACGAAATAACTTTAATCGAACTTAAGAATAAAAATTTTTTCATAAGACTTAGCTTTAAGATTCAGAATTTGAAAACTCATTCAATTCAGATTTATGACTCCTATATATCAAGTAAGACTTAGAAACAATTAGCAATAGCTATTGCCTGATTTAATGTGCCTTATAAAATAAAGCCAAATTATACTTTGGTGGTTAACAGAAAGATTGAAATACGGCTGTAAACAATGCCATTAAAAAGAAATATTAATAGTTTCAATTGGTTAAGATTTGAATGCAATAGAATTGCAAAATGCAGCTATATTCATATCTAATATATATTTTTATGCATGACGACTGTTGTTAAACACATAATTTTAATGCAATAATGTTAAATATTTAGACTAGTTATAAAGCTCTTCCAAAATGATGAGAGTTGCTCTTGCATATCACAATATGTTTTTTAAAAAATTCTATTTTTATACACTTCTAAATGTTATTTTGATTTATATCGTTAAGTTGTGTTCGCTTTAATTGTAAATTGAGCAATACTATGTGAAAACTTGAGCAAAAGAAATTATGATTGTAGCATTATTTATTTAATTTTTAGAAAATACAGTTACAGAGTTTATTTATTTGCTGTGTGTATTTTCAATAGTATATATATATATATAGTATATTAACTAACAAATGCTCCTTATACATTTGCCAAAATAATTGATTGTATTAATATGGTGTAATCAGACATCAGCATAACAAGAATTGCAAATGTGATCGTTATACTAAAAAAATAGGCATGTATATGCTCGTTGGTGTCTGTATTTGAATAAATATATATACATTTATGCAAATTAATGCTTTGCTTTTCATTTCGAGTGAGCTCATTTTAGTTGGAAAGAGTAGGTAAGTCTCCAATGCGTAAACAATAAGCGATTCATATGTAGCAGTGACCTTTCGGTGTTTATAGAGTTAAAAGCAATTGTGTCAATAGTTTTCTTTTGTACAAGATACCGAAGCTATTGTTGTTTGCCATTGTCCAGTTATTTGAAACGATGAATCGTTTTAAGATCTTCAAACTTTTTTAACTGATGCAAATTATCCCACCATTGCCTCAGCCGATGTTGCAAAATTAACTCAAACCAGGGCGTAAGAGGAGCGTTCATGCTAGAGATGGCATTATCAAGTTCTGTCCGCTTTATGTAACGAACTTCGCTTACTTCGTTAGTGTTTGGTACGATGTCGACATCCTTCTGCAAGAAAAGAATGTAGTCTATTTCATGTTCACCCCAGATCCCATTTCCACGATTGGCGTAATGAATTCGGGTTAAGTAATGGAAATTTTCCGGACGAATCTAAAATGAATCAGTCATATTTATAGAAAAGCTAATAGTAAGCAAACGCAGCATCATACTTGATTTGTTGGAATTCCCAACTCGTAGTTTAGTCTACGCTGTGCCGCCTTCCTGATCCCAAAAGCATTTAGCTCAATACGTTCCTCTTCAATATCAAATAGAGGATGGCTACAACAGGCATTCGTATAAGTGTCCGGAAATGTTATCTGTAATGGAATGCCTCTATTCATCCAGAAATTTGTTTAAACAAATTATCAGGTGCCGAATTATAGCATCCGTGATCGAGCAAAATTATGAAGGGTACGACGAGACAAGAGCCTATCAATCTTGTACAATAATGCTCGATAACGGATGCTGTATTTCGGCCCCAGGTAAAAACCTTGTGCTTCGACCGGCGCTGAACTAGCATTTCTCCATTTGTATTAAAGAGAAAAACACTGAATGCACGATGCAACTTCACTGAACCCGTTTTCTGATCGACGCGATGACAACAAGCTTTGGTGGCAGCACCCAACGCTGTGTCGTTACCATCTACTAGAATGCAATTTTCTTGCAAAGCTTTTTCCTGCAATATGTCATGTTTTTGTTCCGAGGTGCTAGGAGTCTGTGTCAGTGCTGTTATCGTAGAGTTTTTTCTCAAATTAAGACCACTGGAAAAAGATTTTGACAAGCGCTGCACAGTTCTTTGGAATAACATTTCGGCTATGTTTTAGTCATAGATTTAAGAAACTATGATGCTATCTATGGTTTCAGTTGACTTTGCCTTGTTTTGCTACTTTGACAGTTTCCTTGTGTCTGAAGCAGAACAATCAGCTGTTTTTACTAATCGAATGGCTATCGATGCTGAATAAAACCGATTACCCTGCGTCTTCAAGGGACAGTAATCAATTGCAAGTAAAGAATACATAGAGCCGTTTTTCATTCGGCAATAAATGCCCTCTCCGCAAGCAGTTTATGGATTATTCGAAAGCATTCGGGTTGAAAGGTTATATTCGTCGACCCCTTAATGGTTGCGAATAATCAACAAACTGATTGCGGCAAGGGCAATTATTGCGTAATGAAAAACGGCTCGTAACTGTGGGCTTAGATCGCCTATTTTGCTTAATGCTCGTTAAAGTTCTGACTAGTGCTTAACCGGACATTGAGGAAGCGGCCCTAAGTTGTGTTAAAGGAATCTGTTGAACATTCAAATAATTACATGCATGCTCTTATTTTAATAGATATCGCCAAACAAAGTTTGCAAGTTTTCACACTTGTTGTATGTGTCAGTGGCTTTTTATTTTCACCTCTGTGGCAGTTTATTTTCAGAGTTGTCAATTATCATTGTTTTCTTTGATAATTAATTTTGATCTATTCTTCGAATTTTTACATGAATTTAATTGTGAGCTTTTTAGATCAAGTTTTTCTCGTCACAAATTCACTTGAGTGGAATAAATATTAAGGGTATTCATACAAAGTAGTAATCTTATAATTTGAGCAATTAGTTATTTTTATCAGGCAGGTCGTATAAAAAAGGACGTAAACATTCTTTAAACTCGATTATTCATTGACAGCATTAATGCCAGCTGCAATATATTGACATATGCTGCATGCGGATAAATCCTAACATTCGGACGTTACATTTTGATACATTTTTTCATAAATGTTGCAAATTTTATTAACAGTTTTTCAATTAAGATGTATCTGGTTCAATAGTTCTTCATAAGCATAATTTATAATAATTATAAAATCCTGCATCTTAGCGCAGTTTACCTAAAATTTGTTATTTTTTTCGTTCATTCGGACGTTACTAAAAAATTAAGTTCTTTTGAGACTAACACTCGAACTCAGAATATTTCTGCGAAATGGTCAATCGCATCTCGAAAGTGTAAAGGAACAAAAAGTGCAAATTAAATAAGTTTACAAAAGGACAACATCACTAAAAAAAATGAATGGAATTGAACCATACTCTTCCTGCATAAACTGCAATAGTATACTTGATGACTATCAATAGATACTTGTTATCTTTGGCATACTCGGAGTATGCGTTTGCGAACAAAAACGAAAATAAACGATGAGAGAGATAAATTGGATGATATTGTCAGCTGCCAAAATTAAATAATTGAAATTTTACTATTTTGTTGTTTTGAGACTAGTTTTTTATTTGGCATTTATAAACCTAACATTTTGTGCTTTAAAATTTATTCAGGTTATAATATAAAAATAAAATTATGAAGAATTGGACAAACTCATGGACTTTTTGAAAATCACTTTAGTGATTTTCTGAATCACTTGCGTGGCAAATGCCTATGTTATGTTGGCGGTTACTGCCATGAATTGTTGTTGTTGCAATGTAAATGCGAAATTTGAGAGTGAGTGGGGGAACAAATTTTGGTCACCAAATAATTCGACTGTCCATACCAAATCCTGGGATCAAAGCAGTGTTGCGTTGTGAAATTATTCAATATAATTAATTTTTTTATGATCTATTGAATAATTACATGAATTAAGATTGTGAGCTTTAGATCAAGTGAGTTTTCAAGAAGGCAACAACAACAACAACAACTCTGTATAGAGTCAATCACTTAGCTGACTAGACAGTCTGTTTCGGAAATCGCTACATATTCCTCATCAGTAGTCTTTGAGTGATTAAGCTGTGATCAACTCACTGTTTAAACTAGCATATGAATGTACAGATCCTCTAATTCATTCTCATGAATTGTATGGCTGCTAATCATATGACACTTCAAAGCAGGAGGCCATTTTAGATCACCGCCATCAACTCTATTAAGGGTTGCCATCTGTTCTAGTTGCTTCTTCATTTATTTCAATATTCATTGGTGTTCGATTGTTTGTCGAAATGCACCATAGAAATGAAACGAGTTTTTGCTTCGCCAGAAGCTAGTGTTCTAACTGAAAGGTGGCTATTTTCACAACCAAATGTTCAATTACACATGACTTTGACCGAAAAATCGATACATTAAGTAACCATACTTTTCTCGATTTTGTATAAAATAAAAATGGAATTTTTTGTTGATACATGTTTTCTTCCACATTTAATGTTTTATATATTGTGATTTTAGATACAAATTTAATTTTTAATTTTAATTTGTTCATTAAATAACATGAATTTGTTTTTTTAATATCTTTTGATTTTGTATGGAAATAAAAATATATTGATGAATTAAATTTTTGATATTTTTATTAAAACAATGTATATTAAATGTTTTTTTTTTACTTAACCAAGAACGAAACTTAATGAAATTCTTTTAATTTTTATAAAATTTGAAAAATAAAAAAAATTTTCTCAAACTTAAATTTTTTTCTTATATTTCTCCCGCAAGTGAAAAGAAACCTATATACCGAATGAAAGGTAATTTAAAGACCTTTCTAACGCATTTTTCATCTTGAAAAAATGTTGAAAACTTTTAAAGTTATTGAGGTTTGAAATCTATAAAAACATAATTTTGTACTTTTAAGACTATCAAAGTGGTCCTTAATATAATAATTTTTCACATCAATCATTTTTTTGTCGTGGGATCGGATCATTAAGAAGAGAATTGTTTAGTTTTATGAAGAAAAAGCACCAGCAAAAATTAATATTAAAAATTTTTCTCCATAACCTCATTTTTTTGATAAAATCGATTTCAGCGACCACGTACCCATCTTCAAAAAATCCAAAAAAATTTTCGAAATTCTCTTAAATCACAAACTTTAATATTCCGCTTCAAGAGTTGGAAATTTTTTTTTTGAAACGCCCTATTGTAACACTCATTCATCATAAAAAAAAATAATTTTTTTAATATAAAAAATTGTTGATCTTGTTCAAAATAGCGCTCAATGAAAATCTCTCAAGGAAAAGGAGCATGGATGGTGTTGTAGATTTTGACTTTCCTATTTTGGCACTAGAAAAAATATATTGAAAATTGACAGTATGACGTACTTTTGAAAATTAATTTCTTAAAACAGCTTGTTTATACCGGTTATTAAGCGTAAAATATACGATTTTTTTGATAAAAAACTTTGATTCTAGTTTCAGCCACTGATGTTATGAATAGCATATTTACATTTCAGATGATTCGGCTGAATAGTTTTTATTTTTTCTACAACACGATGCCAAAAGAAGTAGTTTCGATATAAATTAGTAGTGGATCGACACCTACTCAAACTGCTGTAGAAGTGAAAATAACGTCAGAAAGACTATACTTTTGAAATATAAAAAATAAACATAAATTTCATAAAAATTCTAGGCCTTAAACAATGCCGTTTTGATAAATATAATTTGCGAATGACAAACGATCCAAATATTCGAATAACACGATAAGGACAACTATTGATGTAATATTTGCTAGAAATATCGATGACATTACATTTATATAACATACGTTTGATATTTTAGATATTAAAGACCAATTATTTCATTAACATTTACAAAAATAATTCAAAATTAATGTAAAATAATAATGTGAGGTAATAAAATTTACTGGTGGGAATATTATTATTTTTTTTAGTTAACATTATGGTATTAAAAATTTTTAAATTCAAAAAATTTTTTATTAAAAAACCATTAAGTGATCATACTAATGAAACTGCGAAAAAGCTTCGCTTCTCTCGTGTGTCCAGCGACGCATCTGTTTTTTTGTTTGTTTAATTTACCTCCACTTTCTACAAAAATATACGAAAATTCTTGAAATTTGATATTGAAAATTATATTTTTACATTTTTGTTCATAAATTTTGTAGTTATATTTAATTAAATTTTTTAAATGTTTTCCAATATCACAAAAAGATAAATTGCGGCACACTTTCCAACTAAGAGTTTTTTGAAATTAAATAAATTCAATAACGTTTTAAAATGTTGGCGCTATAAAACGGCATTTAGGGTTATGTATGCGTAAAAACGAAAAATTTGATAAAATATTTTTGAAAATAAAAAAGAGTCACCTTATAATTGGAAATTTTTTTTATTTAAAAGCTATTATATCAACTTTATGCACTGGGAGTGCCAAGGTTCGGAACCTTCTTTTAAATTTTTTTAATCTATCTGATGTTTTTTGAAATGAAATAAATTCCATAACGTTTTAAAATGTTGGCGCTATAAAACGGCATTTAGGGTTATGTATGCGTAAAAACGAAAAATTTGGTAAAATATTTTTGAAAATAAAAAAGAGTTACCTTATATTTGGCAATTTTTTAATTTAAAAGCTATTATATCAACTTTATGCACTGGGAGTGCCAAGGTTCGGAATCTTCTTTTAAATTTTTTAATCTATCTGATGGTCCTAAAGATGCCTGTATAAACCAGGCTCTAACCGTTGTTTATGAAAGGTATTACATTTGTGGTCGATGAGATTGTATGCGGGGATTTGAATATTCTTAAAATGACACACTGCATTTTTTAACTGAAAAAAAATTTCAATACATATAAAATAAATAAAAAAAGAATATTTTAGTAGTGATTTTTTTTAAACTCAAAATTTTTTAAACATTTTACAAGATAAAAATAAGGTCCACCTCAAATTTTAACCATATTTTTTAATTTTTTTTTTTTTTTTTGATTCGCCCGGAGGTATGAAATCTTCCCAAGATACGTATACCCGACCTATACGCATGCACGATTCACATCCTAAAATCTGCCCGAATCAACCGGGACAGACAGAATGCACCTACGTACTAAAACATACCCACTATTGGCAATTAGGATTTTCCACTAAGCACATTAATTGGCTTTTCAGCGGAATTTAAAAATTGAATGTATATAAACGCGTATTTAAGTATACTTGATTCTATATAAATAAGCAGCATCGAATTAAATAATAGTAATTATCAATTTAAGGTACCCAAAAAACAATCAAAAACACTAAACTCATTTTAAATGGTTTGCGGCCATTGTCCAACCCAAGGACCTACGTGGAAATGAGATAAATCTCATATCCGCCAAATCAAAATCCCAATTAGTTGGATATGCATTTGGGCCAACGCAGGCATAAACTTGTATGGAAAAGAGATATACTCTGGCACACCAATCCAGGTGATAGTGTGAGTTCAGTCTAATTTCAAATCAGGAAACCACGTAAATCCCAATTCGATTAAAAATTAAAATATTGAATAATTAAAAAGTAAGTTTTAAAAACGTTTCATATTTGATGGTGCTTACTTTATAAAACATAATATCGAGACAAAAAAGAGAAACAGAACAATCTCACTTGCCAATATTACATTGTTATAAAATTGCGTTAGGTATATTAGGATGAAGTTAAATTGATTTAATTATTTAAATGTAATATAATTTTCCGTTTTAAGACGTCTACCGAATCAGAAAAATTAATCATGTTGAAGTTATCATTGAAATCACTGCACATACATCGTAAAGGTTCATGAAGAGCGTAATTAGAACTGCACTGACTCAACTTGAAAAACAGAAAATGTCTAGTTCCTCTCCTTGGGATGTTAAAATTTAGAGCTGAGATGAGATATTCCGAATTAATCTCGCCACGAAGTAATTTATACAGAAACATGACATTAAGCATCATTCTTCTGCTTCTTAGGGAAGGTAGTAAAATAATTTTAAGGCGTATTTCATACGATGGAAGCATAACATTGGGGTTCCAACGACTATGTCGTAAAGCAAAAAGTAAAAACTGTTTTTGAACGGATTCTATGGCGTCGATGTAGACATTATATTGTGGGTTCCATACAACTGATGCATATTCAAGAATTGGCCTTACGAGAGAGGTATATAATAATTTTGTAGTAAAGGGATCACTGAATTCTTAAGCCCATCTTTTAATGAAACCAAGGACTCCTCTTGCCTTATTTATCACCATATTAACGTGGAGATTGAAGCGAAGTTTTGAATCCATAATAACACCAAGATCGAGAAAACTGAAAACTATTTCTAAGTTAGTGTTATTTATAGTGTAATTTATGTTACTAGCAGATCTTCGCGAGAATGTCATTTGCTTACATTTTTTTAAGTTGAGATTTAATGGCCGCATTCTAGCCGAAAAAGTGCTCAAGTAGCGAAGTAGCATAAAATATTTTCGCTATATAAATTGTGACATCTCAAGGAACATGTTCTGTGAGAGCATACCATTCAGCCCGAAAGTTGTGGAACAGTTCTTTCCGCTGAATGCAGGCAATATATTTAAGCTACACCAGTCCACAAGTCTATTTAGATCAGATTGTAAAAGATGTCGTTCTTCGGGTGATTTGTAACAAAGAAAAAGTTTCACGTCGTCAGCGTACATTAAGACGTTACAGTGTTTTATTACCGAAGGAAGATCATTAATGAATAGTAAAAATAAAACCAGTCCAAGATGACTGCCCTGAGGAACGCCAGAAGTGACCGAAATACTTTTTGAAATATAAAACCTTTTGAGTACGTCTAGATAAATACGAATTTATCCAATTTACTAATGTGACAGGAAACCCAATAAGGTGGAGTTTTTTCAAAAGAAGATTATGATTAACACTGTCGAAAGCTTTGCTAAAGTCCGTATAAATAACATCAGTCTGCAGTCCCAAAGTAAAACCATTTATAACACGCATAGTAAACTCTAAGAGGTTTGTTGAACCATGTTGAAAGACAGAAATGGTGGAAGACACGGAGTGGGTTAATTGATCAGTTATGATTTTCTCAAATAACTTAGGGATAGCACTTAATTTTGCAATTCTTCGATAGTTAGAAACATCTATCTTGGAGCCAAATTTATGAAGGGGTATAATATAAGAATCCTTCCATATAATAGGAAAATAACCACTATGCAAGGAAATATTAAAAATGTTTGCTAGAGGAGTACACAGGTTTGTAGCACATTGCTTTAAAATACAGCTTGGAATTTTATCAGGGCCGGTCGTAAAAGAAGATTTTACTTGTCGAAGAAAACACATGACAATATGTTTTAATTTAACTTTTTCTTAGGTCTTAGGTCTTAGGATTGCTTTTAAATTCAAATTCGAGTACAATTGTGTTAGGCGGCCAAAAGTTTACATCAACTATGGAATTAAATAAATTTTCAGGAACTGTTAATCTAAAAGAAGTAATCGATCTTACATTTGAATATTTGAATTTATGAACTGAAAGATGCAATGAACAATTCAACTTTGATTTAATGAAAAAAATCTATATCAACCTCTGTTGTATCCGCAGCTAAGCGAGAAACAAAGATTGATTTAGTTGGTGGGATTGCAATGATTGGCTTAGGTGGTACAGAAACCTGAGTAGTAAGAGGAACAACCTAGGAATCGACCAAAGTTGGTGAAAGAGAAACAGTTTGGGCATAAGACATGACTTGCAATGAAAGTGGAGGTGCCAGCACTTTCAAAGGAGCAGAAATCGATATGTTTGCTGTATTCGAAGTAGAAGTTAAAATAGGTGGAGGGGCTGTTATACCACCAATGTCCATGTCATCAGCAATGTCATGTACAGAAGAATGTAGAGTTGGAGTTGAATCCGTTTTTTGCTTACTACGCAAAGACATGTGTTTTTTTTTCCTTTTGGGAGAAGGAATTGACTCTTCAATATATTTAAAATCGTCGAAAAGAGACTGATATTTGAAAAATTTTGCAGAAAGCGAGGAAAGTTCCTTACTTATTTCAGAGAAGCCTTGCTTTGTCTGCTTGAAAAGCTTGTAGAAGTTGATGTCAGCCAATCTACATTTCTCGCAAGACCAACGCAACCCTGTACCTTCCTCAATACAATCCGCAACTCGGCCTGTCACGCCTGCACATTTGGTATGAACAGCATTATCACATAACCAGCATGATAAAAGCCGCTCAGTTTCACCCCTTACAGAGCAGCCAGGCTTAGCACAAATCATATTAAAATAATGCAGATAAAATGACGAAAATAAGGCAAAAAACAACACTGCACTTAAATGACAAGCAACAATTTTAACAAATTTTATCAATAAGAATAAAAAGAATAAAAAAGAAAAATTAGCTTTGTAACCACCCTGTACTAAAAGTGCCTAAAAGTATACAGCGATTAACAAAAGCAAGTAGCAAAAATTAAAATACAATTGACGCACAACTGCTAATGTAAAAATGAGACTTTCCACGGGCAGTGGAAACGCTCGGTAAGACGATTATTTTTTTTATTTTATGAAAATTCTTGCAATTAGAAAAATAGTCAGCAAAACCTTTTCAAAACTAGAATGAAGAGAAAAATTTAACTCTCTTATTTGCTCTCTCACTAGTAAATTCTGTTGGTTACACGAAAATTTCTACAAATTTTTAAAATCTCGAACTGTAGCCTAAAACTTGAGGACTTGAGCAATTATGTATTTGTGTGCATTGAAAATTTTTTACAGCTCTGAAATAGTGATGGTGTGTGTTAACGAAAACCTAACTGCACAAGTCCTCAAATGCATAGTCAATCATAACCTTATTTATTAATCCTAGAAAAACATCATTTCACTGTTCGTTGGAAAAACAAGGAGTAAGTTAATTTTATCGTCATATGAAATAAAAAAAAAACAAGTTCAGAAAACTAAAACCCGACAAAAACGCTCTAAAAAGAATGAACCAAGAAAATCATCTGAAATTGTTATGTACAAACTATTCTATATTTTTTGGCTATTAACACTAGATTTACCACACCCGTCAAAATGACTGGTTTTACAATTTTATTTTCAAATTCCTACTTCGTCTTAACTTTTTTTTAAACGATTGTCATTACTTTTGACAATACAGACCATTTTTTCAAAGAGCAGTAATTTTGACTGATGTCAGTTTATCTCACATTGTAAAATTGTCGGTTGCATATTATATTTTGTGTATCGGATCCGAAGGCGAACCTTTACATGGTAACGTGTCAGACTGTCTAAACATGACGAGGCCAGCCGACCATGTGAAATCGTCTCAACTCGACTCAAACCTTCACGCAGTGTTTCCTGGGCAACGTCAAAACTGTCAACCGTCAGTTTGGCAGCTAATCTGAGCGGCTAACCTTGGATGGCGAGTTCTCCTATCATAAAACAAATAAATATAAACCCAAAAACGGTAAAGGAAATGGCTAACTAGTATAAATATAGCAATTGACTTACGCAGTTCATATATGTGTGCAGTGGGCGCACATTTCCCACTCCATGCGTGCGGCTGCTGAAGAGGTGATTGGCTTCCACCGCCCTCATCGAAACCAGTGGTACGACCAGGAGTGTCGCAACGCCACTGCCGATAAAGACGCCGCCTAAAAAGCCAACCTGCAGTCGGTTGTAACGCGCGCTGCTAAGGAGCGATAAAAAGAGAAGAGGAGGGAAGTGAGGCGTATCTTCAGGCGGAAAAACATTGAGGCAGAAAAGCGCGAGCAAAAGAAGATTGAGATGTATGGTGACAGGAATGAGGCCCGAAAATTTTTTAAAATGATAAGACGCCTGCCGATGGTTTTAAAACCGAGGCCTCTTCCTGCAAGGATGAAAGTGGGAATTTAGTGACAGATATCCAGAGTACACTGACTGACGTTATGGAGGGAACGCTTCTCTAAGCTTCTACATGGCGACGCTGATATCAATCCCGCTAATAAAGATGATATCCCGGAAACCCCAATTGCAGATGACAGCGTCGAGGTTCCGCTGCCCGACTATGATAAAGTTCTGACAGCTATAGATCGGCTTAAAAATAATAAAGCCGTGGGAGCTGATGGCTTGGCGGCTGAGCTGTTTAAGAACGGAAACGAAGTTCTATTTAATGCATTCATAAATATGATCAGAAGAATGCATTCCGAACGATTGGAATATCAGTGTGATCTGCCCCATACACAAGAAAGGCGATCTCTTTATTTGTGTTTATTACCGTGGGATAAGCCCTCTTAATATCGCATATAAGGTCCTGTCAAGCGTTTTATGTAAAATACTGAAGCTCATTGAAGGCCAACTGACTGGACATTATCAGTGTGGCCTCAGACTTGGAAAGTCCACCATCGACCAGATTTTTACGCTACGACAAGTCTTAGAGAAGACCCAAGAAAAAAAAATTGCCATCCACTATATTTTTTTCGACTGCAAAGCTGTATTCAACAGCCCAATAAGGAATCACCTATACTCTACCGTGTCTAAATTTGGTATTCTTGCAAAACTAATACGACTTTGCAGGATGACACTAAGCAACACCAGCAGCACAGTTAAAATTGGGAAGGACCTCTCCCCACCATTTGTTACCAAACGAGGTTTTAGACAAGGTGTTTTCTTAATGTGCGACTTTTACAATCTGATGAGGAGATCATACAAGCTGCTTATCTGAAACGTAGTGTCACAATATTCTACAAGAATATAGATAAGACGAAATACTTAGTGTCAACAAACAAACAGTCCCAGCGTCTTGGAATCCACGTTACAGTTAACAATACCTCCTTAGAGGTTGTGAAGGACTTCGTTTATCTAGGATCCAGCATTAACTCGACCACCGAAATCAGCATTGAGATCAAACGAAGAATAACTCTTGCTCTATAAATCGCTCATCATACCCGTCTTACTTTATGCATCACAAACCTGGACGCTGAGCATTTTAGATGAAAAGACTTTAGGAGCCTTTGAGATAAAGATTCTTCGTAAGATCTACGGACCAATCTGCGTCAATGGCGAGTACTGAATACGTTGGAATGATGAATTGTACGAGCTGTACGCTGACATCGACATAGTCAAGCGTATTAAAATCGAGCGGCTTCGCTGGCTGGGTCATGTTCAGCTTATGAAAGAAGATGCTCCAGTGAAGAAAATATTAGATTCGGTACCCTGCAGTGGTCAACGCAGAAGAGGACGACCGAGTCTTAGTTGGAAAGACCAAGTAGAGGACAACCTGACGAAGCTTGGAATTTCCAACCAAGTTAGAAAGACCAAGTAGAGGGCAACCTGACGAAGCTTGGAATTTCCAACTGAGTAAGTAAGTAAGAAGTATTTAATAAATATTCATAGTGATGTTCAGAAGATGATGTTCATCGGCCTTTGTAGTTTAGTGGAGAGTGCGCTAGACTATCAACCCAGAGGTCCTGGTTCGAATCCGTGTTCAGGCATGGTTCTTTTCACTTTATTTGTTCTTGCCTACATTTAAGAATTATAGAAAACTAAAAATCCGCAACTAAATTGTAGAAAAAGTGGAATTAAAGGACAGGAACAAAGGCTGGAAATGCTTGCAGGGTTAAGGCATAACACTAGCCTCAGTTAAAAGAAATTCAAATTTTTTCAGGTTTGTTTCGTCTAATCAATAGTTCACGTATGGTTTCAATCTATCACTTTCCTTACAGATCAAAGACCAAACCTTGTATGTATAAGACGCATGCCTTGGTTCTTTGATCTTTTTTTTTTTAAATATATATACTATCACATATGCCACCTAATATATTGCAATAAGTATGTCGCCCTCTAGATGTATAGCGTGGTGCACTTTACCCTAAAACTTATAATAGATTATTTCTGTTAGAATGTATTGTTTTTTTAGGGTAGGTGGCTTACGGCCACGGATATCTTCTGAATATCACTATGAAATAGTATTTAACCCTTCGTTAATAACGCTATTCGGAGTAACGTCATTACTAACCTGGGTGTAATCCACCCATAACTTTTAATTCATTAATTTGTAAAAAATAACGCTAAAACAGTAAAACTGTTCTGCTTTTATTAATTTCGTATATTTTATTATTCTATTAAACATAAAATTCGTCCGGTTTAATTAATATTTTATTTTAATAAAAATAACGTTAATTAGAGAACTAAAAATATAAAAAATACCATAATGGTTTGGATAATTTCACATTCCGAGGTCAAATTACTTTACACTTTCTTCGAGAGGGCCAATTTGAAAAGCTAAAAGATGTATGAAAATTTTTAAAATAATGGCCTCTAATTATTCGTTATAATTTAAAAATTAGCCTCTCATGGCACAGCAGCGCAAGTATCGTAAATAAGTGGCTAGCACATAGAATAAATGTCGATTGTGCAAAACTTAGTCACATAGTCAAAATAAAACAATCAAAGGAATTCTTGGTCAAAGAATTATACAATTTCACATTTGTTTTTATCTGAGCATTGCCATGCATTGCATAATCAGATACACGTAAATCCCTTTAAACAGATTTCTATGTTACACTTGTTAAGCCATGTCTAGTTGGACCATTACAAAAGTAATTGAATGATGCAACAATTGCATATGATTGCAAAATATTATAACAAAAAACCCTGTTAAAATGTTAAAATTTTTTGTCAAATGGCTAGTCAAATACAAAAGAACAATATTGAATGTTCCGTTAAAATTACAACGAGAAATTCGACCATTTACACTGGGCTAAAACTAAATTCACAGTGTTGAAAAAAACGAGATGAGATCTTGCAAGCACAAACACGTCCGCATTCTTAAAAATTTTTATATATTGATTTACATAACGTGATGAAATCGTCGAGGTTGTTTAAGTCGAGCAAAGGTTTAAATCTTTATTTTGAATTTCCTGTGTTGCTCAGGAGAGGTTTTTTATTTAAAACCTTTTTTATTTTACTTGAGAAACAAATCACACTTTTATAGTAAATAATATAACATGATTACTAAAGTGGGTGCAAACCACCCGAAATTCTTGTTCCTCCATTACTAACGTGGTTGTAAAACACCCAGAATCTTTTTGAAATGAGTAATTTTTATAATTGAGTTTAAAAAATAGTATTAAATTTTGTTTTAAAATATAGCAAAATATACAAAAAGAGATTACATTTGATATAATGTTCGCACCGTTAAACTATCAATAAATTTTTTCCATATTTCATAACTTATGGGTGGAATCCACCCTGCATTAGAAACGGAGGGTTAATACAATAAAATATATTATGTGTAAATATTGAATAGTTTGTACATAAAAATTTCAGATGAGAATATTTTCTTGCTTCATACTTTTTAGGGCGTGGTTTTTAGTAATCGGGTTTTAGTTTTTTGAACTTGGTTTTATTTAAACTATTTTGGGGGTATAATTTTTATATGATCGAAAGTAGTAACTACTAGTCAATTGTTTGATGATCAAATTAAAACAAAGATATTTATTATGTCACTATAAAACTATTTTAATTCATGACTTTATGTTCTCTAGAGGGTGCTAAAATCAATTTAATGTGATGTCAGATAGTCTATAGTGAAATAAGTGGAACAGATGAACATACAGTTAGGGAATAAAGTCTTCATACACCCCCCAAAAACCAAAAAAATGCTGAATGAAAATAATAACAATATATGTTTTAGTGATAAAATGATTTAATTTAATTTTTATAAGTGTACAAAAACAAACATTTTAATTTCTTTCAAAACACAACTTTATAGACAAGAAAAACTTAAAATAAAAGGGGAAAAAAGTGTTCATACTGTTAAAATATTTTTTTTAAAAAAGATGAAATAACTTATTTTTGAATATTTTCCAGCGAAGTTAATATTTTGTCGGTCCACCATTAGCATCAATGACAGCCTGCAGACGTCTTGGCATTGATGCAACTAGATTATCGGTTGTGCTGGGAGTAATTTCCGACCAGGCTCTTTGCAAAGCTTGTTTCAAAGTTTCCTTGCTGGTAATGTTGGCTTGAGCGATTTTTCGTTTTAAAACATCCCAAACGTGTTCTATGGGGTTACGTCCGGTGATTGTGGAGGGGAATTCAACTGCCTTCGTGCATAATATAGCAACCAATCTCTGACAATGTGCGCTGTATGTTTGGGATCGTTGTCCTGTTGGAAAATCCAATGCTGGCCAAGACCCAATATATCAACTGATGGTTGCAAATTATCTTCTAAAAGCTGTTTATAATAGTATCGATCCATAATACCGTCTATAAACACCAACCGGCCAACCCCAGACGCCGATATGGCTCCCCAAGCCATTACGTTGCCACCACCATGTTTCACTGTGGGAACAATATTATTCAGTTCAAGTGCTGTATTTTTTTTTCGCCAAATCTTTCCGCGGCCATCATTTCCAAATAAATTAAATTTACTTTCGTCTGTAAATAAAACGTTTTTCCAGAAATCCATTCCTTTGTTTAGATGCTTATTTGCAAATTCCAGGCGAAGTCTCCTATTCTTCTCGGATATTAAAGGTTTTCTACGGGGAACTCTGCTTGCGTATCCGTTTGCCCGTAACGCATTTCGTACAGTTTTGGGATGTACTGTCTTGGACGAAGTGTTAGCGATCCTTTCTGCTATTTTTGGGGCTGTGATTCTTGGATTTGACTTAACTTCTTTTAAAATAAGGCTTACATCACGTCTGGAGAGTTTCTTTGGGCGTCCTGACCTCGGCTTATTTTCGACGGAACCAGTATTTTTATATTTATTGATTATATATTGGACCGTAGCAAAAGGCACATTTAACAATTTGCTAATTTCGCGATAGGATTTGCCTTTTTTATGCTCTTGCACAATTAAAATTTTAATTTCAAGGCTTATTTCTTTGCGCGCACTCATCTTGAACACTTGATCACTAATGATGCCAACTAATGATGCAATAAACACGTGCCCTTCTTGCAATGCAAAAACTAACGGTATTTCAACAGTTAAAATGCGCTGTTTATGAGTGAAATAAAAAATATTTGAACTGTATGAACACTTTTTTCCCTCTTCATTTTTAGTTTTTTTGTCTATAAAGTTATTTTTTGAGAGACATGGAAATTTTTGTTTTTGTACACTAATAGAAGTGCAATGAGATCATTTCAGCATTAATATTTTGTTTGTAACTTATTTCGTTCAGCAGTGTTTTGGGTTTCAGGGGGTGTATGAAGACTTTATTCCCTAACTGTACGTACATACATATAAACCGGTCAAATACATATTCCGCTCCTTTTGTTTCGCCAGTAAAAAAAGTCGCAAGTTACCAAAACTTCAAAAGTTACTTTTTGGTTAATTATGATGTATCGTATCAAAATTCATGCTTCTGGAAAATATTACACTTCTACAACAAAAAACGATGTTTTTATTAACAAAATTCTATAAGCAATCAGTGCAAGCGCTTGAGAAATTTACAAAGATTTTTGGTCCTCCTGTAAAATTTTTAAATGTAACTTACGGCTTTTTTGATTTCATACGACGTTATGTAGGTAAGTATTCTTGGGTTAATAACAAATTTTTAGTTCAATTAAATTTTGTTTTATTGAGACTTTTTTCAATCAATAAAAATTCAGTTGTTAATTAGAAATACTTCTGAAATGAGAATAAAAAACAAAAAATACATTATATAGTTTTATGATTGTTTGGAGTTTTTTAAAGATCTTATAAAGTTTTTAAAATACATTGACATTTTTATGATAAAAATAAACTATTTATAGTTTCAGCTCTTCATTTACACCAGAAAAGTTTTAAAAGCTGCCCACTGAATCATTGAGAGAAATACAATCAATTGCTTATGGCCCTATTTTCTGGCAATATATTTTAAAGGAGAATTTCAGTGAGAGATAGAGTGCTTGTTCTCATTCATATGGAAATGGAATTGCCAGACAAAAGACCCATAGTGAGGTGATTGCGTGCGTTTTTCAAAATAAGACCATAAACTATTATTCAGTTGATTGATATGATATTCAGAAGATTGATTGATTACATATTTAAAGATTGATAAAAATTATTTAATTAATTTGACATTAGTTAAGACTATTTACTTAGAGGGGGATCGTAGAAAAGAGAGAAGAATAACTTTAACATACACAACTCTGATAAAATTAAATTGACCAAATATAAGATCCACTTGTTCTGAATAACAATTTAGCGTTATATGAGTTCGAGTGTGTTTATTCCAACATGTGTCGAACCATATGCACGTAAAACAAGGCCACAACTGAATCACGCAAGGCTACTGAGAATCTTCGCTTTCGATGACATCTTGTTAATCAACTTGCACTTGTAATCGCTTGCAACTTGCAGCTAATTTCGAGTTTTTTCGAATTTTTTCGACGACAAGATGTATTTTTTACTTGTAAGTGATTACTGTCCCTTGTAGACCCATAGTATCATAGCGTCTACACGGGACAGTGCAAGTTCAAGAAACTCAATACATTTAAACATTTTTACTAACGCACTCACATTTGATTCACTGGCAGCCTACTATCACGCTACTGTGCGCAAAATTTCAGAGACAGGGAATTTTGAAGATTGTGGGCAGTAAATGTCAAATAGAGGGATGAAAGTGTTGGTTTTGTTGTACTTTTAGGGATATTTTTCGGGATATAACAGTAAGCAAAACTGGTCACTTGTTTATGATTACAAACAAAAATTAAGTGAAGCTAAATACAACGCAAATAATAAAAATAATTAAATATATATAATTAATAGTTATATAATGAGTTAATTTATATCTTATAATTGTATAAAATTGCAGCGAGAATCTTCGCATTCGACGACATCTTGTAAATGAACTTGCACATGCACTTGAAACTTGCAGTTAATTTAAAATTTTTTCGATAATTTCAAAAAAGCTCACATTAGGGGTATTCACGATTCAGTGCACTTGCCTGTGCAGTTGAGGACTTGAGGACTTGTGCACTTTACAAAAACAAAATGTACGTACGTCAAAAATCTGCACAAGTGCTTTTCTACTATTACCTTCAACGTGAGGACTTGAGCAGTTGTGCACTTGTGTGCATTGAAAAATGTTGACAGCTTTGAAATGGTGATGGCGGTGTGTTCACGAAAACCTAACTGCACAATTGCACAAGTGCTCAAGTCCTCAACTGCACAGGCAAGTGCACTGAATCGTGAATACCCCTACTAAATCAAGAGTAAGCACATAATCGACTGTTGGTAAGGCCCAATATGTATTCTTTACTTGCAAGTGATTACTGTCATTTGTAGATGCAGTGTATATAGTTGATCTGTCGGCTGCGACTATTAGATCAAACTATCGGATGACTACAATTCTGTAGTGTGCGATGTCTCTTAGCTTACAGATTTGCATCTATATACAATCGATACTTATCGAACCAGTTATAAATTTGGTTTGAGCTGGCAACACTAAAATAAGTGAACAATTTTCATCCATGATACACAATTGATTATCACAATAATTGGCACCAAAGTGAAAACTGCAACTTCTGTTATCTTTTGGAAGTAACAAACGATGGTAAGAAATTACTTTTCTCTTCGATAAAATGATAATTTTAAAAGAAAATTTGTTTAGATTCGGTTTATTTTAATCCAAAACCGGGCCGGAAAAACTCGCTTAGCAAAATGGTACATGAATTTCGATGACGATGAGAAACAGAAACTCATTGAAGAAGTGCACGCAGTGGTTACAGTACGCGATGCAAAGCACACCAATTTTGTTGAAGTGAGTTTATCAAAATATAAAATGGGCGTTCCCAAATCCAAAAATTTCATCTCATTACAACTCTTATCGCCTTTAGTTTCGCAACTTCAAAATTGTCTACAGGCGCTATGCTGGTCTCTATTTCTGCATATGCGTAGATGTGAATGATAACAATCTGTGTTACTTGGAAGCGATACATAACTTCGTTGAGGTCTTGAACGAGTACTTCCATAATGTGTGTGAGCTAGATTTGGTATTCAACTTTTACAAGGTTTATACAGTTGTTGATGAAATGTTTCTTGCTGGCGAAATACGTGAAACTTCACAGACCAAAGTTCTGAAGCAGCTGCTTACGCTGAACTCTTTGGAATAAATAAAAACAACATTCCCCTACAAACAAATTAAAGAAACATTGATTTGATCAATTCTAGAGTGTGTGTGTTGCTATGCTCTTATGCTGCTAGGAATCCATCGACTTCCTCGAGTTGTAACGCAACTTCTTAAGGAGGCAGTGTTTTATAAGTGTATTAAACATAAATATAATTTTATTCGATTACAATTTCCATACGTTTAGTATGAATCAATATTGGGGTTAGTTGTGCAACAATTATAATTTAGTCATTAATTTATGTCGAAATATAGAAATTTAATTATCCCTATCATATAGAGTATATTATTAATATGCAAATATTAACTGAAAATAAACTGTTAATTTAATTCATAATAATATTTGCTGAATAAAGAAAATTACAATCTATGATTAGTCCGTAAAACTGGAAGTTCATTAGTGAAAGCCCTTAACACGTTTTTCTCCAATTAGCATTTCTTACATTTTCTAAATCTTTTGAAACTTGACCTTTTTTTGGCTCCAATAGAATTCACACCTATTATTGACCTTTCTTTTCTAATGTTAAGCATTTCAAGTTAGAAAATTAGAATCCAACTTGCTCGCAAATCCTGCAGCATCAACAGTTATGATAGGCGTCCGCACAGTGTTTTGATTTCATACATTCTTGTGACAAAAATAGTAAACATTAACGGATTTTGATATAATTTGGTACAGAGTCGTTTTTCAGTCCTATTAACCCTTAGACCAATACAACCCCTCCCTCCCATATAAACCCAAACTGGGAAACAGCAAATGTCGATATATTTTAATGAAATTTAATATGATGTCGTCTTTTGGGCTTATTAACACAGTTTTTAAACATAGTTTTTAAACACCCCCTACCCTTCCCCTCCCGTACAACCCGAAACTAAAAAACATTCAAGCGTCAACAGATTTCAATGAAATTTTGTACAATATTGTATTTTTGGCTTATTAATAGAATTTCCGAACGTGATGTACATTGATACAATCCGAAACTGGAAAACAGGCAAGCATCTACAGATTTCGACTAACTCCAAGGGAGAAGTTAGATAGGTTTGTTTTTTAAGCAAGCTAATAGACAATTACAACAACATTATTCTATCCAGCATTTCTAGTTTACAAAAATAAGAAAAAGTAATAAAAAAAAAGACACAGTTTCGATAGTATCGTAAGTATAGACGTAGAATTCCTTTTTATACAATAATATAAAAAAATTCTGTTTTTTTTATTTATATTTTTCAAAACTATTTCAAAGCATTTCATCTTCTAAATAAAAATTATTCAAAAACAAATTTGTTGTTGTTGTCCTTCTTCAAACTTACCTGATCTAAAAAGCTGACAATTAAATTCACGTAAAAATTTGTTTTGTTTAATAAAAAGTTTTTGGTGATAATATTTTTTGTGATGAATTTGTTGTTCTTGTTCATTTGTTTTGTTGGTTAAAGCTAAATGTAATTCAAAGTTATGTTTAAATAATGGAAATAAATATGGGTAAATTTGAATTATTTATTTTTTCTGTAGTAAAGAACAAGTTTGAAGTTTGAAGTATATGTATGTATATTTTAAAAGTAATTTAAAATTAAAATTTTAGTTAAAAAAATAAATTTTTAATATGGAAAAAATATAATGCATAATATAAATAATTCGAATTTATTATGGTACTAAAGCAAAACGCATGCTTAGTCACACATGCGCAAACCTGCGTAGTAGTATGCATGCATATTGCCTCTGTTGCTAGACACATCTGTATTCTCTATTGTATTTATCTTGCTGAATATAAACATTCGTTTTATTCGTACTCCATCTCATGGCAAAATAAACAGGTAGGGCACATGACAGAATTATCCAGGTAGTGTTGACAACTGCTTATTTTCTCTTCAAAAGGAAAACATAGCCTGTCAAAAACAGCTGCTAGTGAAAGAAAGCGAAAAAGAAAGCAAGCGTCGAAAACTGAAATCATAAAAATCAAAGAAGAATTTTTGTGCGTTTGAAAAAACAAATAAAAATTTAAAATCATGAAAGCTGTAAAAAAAATCGTGTGTTATATGTGCGAAAAGCTTTTCAGTTCGTGATGTTAAATTCTATTCAGTGCCTCAAAAGGAAGCTCGTCGCCAGAGGTGGATTGATGCCTGCATGGTGTAATTATGTGACAAGGTAGTAGCGTAGACTGCCTTTTTTCTCACGAGCGGCGATGATTAGTTGTCAAAATTGGGTGTTCATGCTCATGATTCATTTATATATAAGGTTGTGTAAGCTGAGAGCACATATCTCTCGGCGAATGTCAAAAACACCTGTTTGGTGTTGTTATCTTTTATTTTGACATTCGCCGATCCAAATTCCATCCATCCAGCGTTTTCGTTTAAAAATGTCACTGGGCACTTTAAAAAGGAAACGTTTTCCTTGTTCCAATAGTTTTGGCGAATCGCGTACTTTTTCGGCATTTTGAGGTAGTAACAAAAACTCAAACTCCAAGAAAATTGTTTAAAAACTATTTGAAACACAAATTTAATATTAAAATCCAATAGTTTGACTTCAAGGTCAGAAATTTTAATTTGATTGTTTACTTTTCTTTTTTTGTTTTACTTTGACATTTTGCAATCCAAGTTTTGTTGTTGTATGAGAACAATTTCATGGTTACTTAACCTTATATATAATTGAATCATGTTCATGCTAGACTTTTCTGTCAGCATCATGACGCAGGCATACATGGTATAATTATTTGACAAGGTAGCCGTGACAGTTTTTTGGCGATTGGTAGTTGTCAAAAACAGCTAAAGGAGTTGTAGTTTGCTGCTGTCGACTAGCTATGTGCTTATGTTTTACTTTTCTTTGATTCATTAAATTTGCTCGCGAAGTTTATTGGAATGTTTTTAGTTTGCTGCGATTGACTAGCTATGTTTAAGTCGTTGCTTATTTTTTCACATTTCTTTGATTAATTGCATGAACAGCTTATTTTGACAACTACCCATCGCCGCTCGTGAGAAAAAAGCCAGTCTACGCTACTACCTTGTCAGTAATTGTGCCATGGCTAATTCTGCTATGGTAGGGCCGACTATACAATGTACACAACTGCACAACTGTGCAAGCCCTCAAGTTTAAGGCTATAGCAAAAATGCAGTTGTGTAGATTTTTGACGTACGTGTATTTTGTTTTTGTAAAGTGCACAAGTCCTCAACTGGCAAGTGCACTAAATCGTAAATACCTATATTGATGTATAAAACATGGTCGGCTTTGTATTTACCCAATATAAAATAATTAAAATTTTAAGGTGAATTTACACATTTCACTTAAAACGATGATTGTGAACGTTGAATGATTACAGGGAACATATTTTTAATTTACATTATTCAAAGTGTAAATTTAAAATTTGGTGGATGATTCGGTGTTAAATGCCAAAATATATTCGTTGGTTGATTCATTGTATTGACGTTTAAAAAATGAAATAAATAACACAATTGAAAGGTGTTAACATTACTTCAAGCAGAAAGTTTATATTTTTTTTATTTAATTGCTGAAAAGTCGTTCAGCAGTTAAATAAAAAATATAAACTTTCCGCTTGAAGTTATGTTGACACCTTTCAATTGTTTTTCAGTACGAATGACACATCAGTTCGATTTGCTTTCACTTTCATCAAAAGTAGGAAGACCTACTTCTTTCTCTGTCCAATGTGGATGACAGTCATCTTTATTTTAAAGATGAAACTAAATTTACATTTTCCAAATCAGAGGATTCATCCAAAGTGAACAATGAACAATTCGCCTTTTTACGCTGCAGTTACACGTTCAAGTTTTTGCTTTCAAGTTTATCACATATACAGCTTGTCAAAACTAATTTGAATTAGAATAGGCTGCACCCAATTTAATAGTCAATTTTATTTGCAAGATGCCGTCGTCGAGGAAACAACAAAAACATCATCATTTTTATTAATTTTCTCCATTACTGAATTTAGGGCAGAGTATTTCCAAATCGAATTGCAAAATTTATTTTCACATCACCGCATTTTCTGATCAGCTTTGAACAGCTTGACCACCAAGTTGCCACACGACTTGAAAGGAAAACTTGAAAGCAAGTTGGTGGGCAATTTTTAAAAGTGAGAGTGTGTTAGTAAAAACATGAGAATGTATTGAAACTTGAAAGGAAAAACTTGAACGTGTGACCCCCGTGTTAATAGCCCTGTTCGCACTTCAAATCGCTCATCAAATCGTTTGTCAAATCGTTTGACCACAAAAGTGTTCATACTCATAAAATTTTTCGGCACGATTGCGGTTTCCGTGGCGCCAAGATCTGAAAATGCTGTTTTGGTGAACTCATTGAGAAAACAAAATTCCCCTAAGAAATTATCGATATATCGATTATTTATGAAGTTATCAATTTTTAAAAAATATTTAACATTACAAACCCAATAAAAATTCGGCTATATCTTTCGTAATGTTTGACTGATCTGATTAATATTTCTTCAAGATAAAAGATCAAACAAATCATTTCTTTCCAACCCGGTCACGCTACTGAAGGTCTTTCTGCATATTATTATTTTTGTTTGCATAAAACCGTTATTTCCTCTAAATATTCCGTTATTAAGGGGGAACAAAAACATCATATATTAAAAGCTGCAACAATGATCTTTCGTCTGATGTATAATATTGTATCTTAAATTTTTTCTCCATTGTTGCTGTATTTTTAATTTTTGTATACATACTAGGTTGAACAATACAATAATATAGTTTTGTGTTTTTAACTAATCGTTCATCTTGAGAATGCAGTTTTGATGTACTCATGGTCAAAATAAGGTTTATCGACGGAATTATCGATATATTGATTACGTATCGATGTTTTTCTTGCTAAAAGTTCTGTATAAGTTAACATTTATATTTTTGTCATAATCCAATCGATTCAAGAGATATATGTGTCTTTGAAAAGGTAATTAAACTACCTTTAACGATATTTGATATAAATCTTTTGCAAGAATATTTTGATTTTGATAAGCAATTTTATATCATATATAAATTTTTTATATTTGATTTCTGGCAGCCGCTTATGGATTACAACCCTCACTTAATCCCAAAAATGGGATTTTTGATTATGGCCAGTTTGAAAAATGTCAGAAGCAAAAAAACAAAAACGAGAAAATAATCCCTTAATTAATTTGGTTATAACAGCATTCCGCACAAGGGCAAATCATTTTATAGTACAAAACACCATACAAAAAAATTAATTTGCCCTGGTACGGAACAGTAATGAAAATATTCTGTGCCATGGAAAATAATTTTATCATAAAAAACACCATACCAAATTTCTTTTTGCCTTGCACAAAATAGTGATAAAAATATTCCGTACACTCAAAAAAATACTGTAGTAAAATTTACTACACAATGTGTATTTACTTCGAATATATGTAGTTTTATTTATTTTTAAAAACATGTAGTTATTCAATATATTTTTACTGAATTTACATTTCAATAATTAATACTATACGAAGGAGTTTAATGTTGTAAGTAATTGTTTACATACATTTATTCAAATAAAGAATATCTACATTAAATTAAATTTCATAATATGTATTTGCAACTAAATTGCAACTAAAATAATTATAAAAGGTTCGTGATGAAGAACTGTGGAAAGTATACTTCTTAAAATGTTTTTTTTTTGCATAAACAAAAATTCTTAGATTTTCTTATAAAAAAGCAATCTTTGTACTGTGGCAGAAAACGTTTTGCAGTTTTTTTAATTAATAAATTAAAAATATGTTTTTTAATGCAAATGTATTTATTTTCTGTAGTTAAAAAATATGTAGTAAAAGTAAATAATTAAAATCAGTAAAAATAATTTCATTTTTATTTGGATGGTGAGTTACTAATTTACATTTGTTTTAAATACATTCTTATTTATTTTTACTACAGGACTTTTTTGGATGTATTAATTTTTCTCAAGTCATGGATTTAACTTTATAATAAAATGAAAGTTTGGAAAAAATAAAAGTCGATAACTCGAAAGTTAATCGATATATCAATAATCCTTTAATTAATTTATTTTTAACATGAGTTCATCAAAACTGCATTCTTAAAATGAACGATTAGTTAAAAGAAAAAAAAACATTTATGTGAGTTTTGATAAAAAAAACTTAAGTCTATCTGAAATTCATAGACAAGGCCCTATTGATTATTATTTTGTTATTATTTTCTTCCGATCCCTCTTTTGCCACGATGTGCTCAGGTTGACAACTTTTTTGAGCTGACAAAATCTTACTACAAAATTTGACTAGTGTTCACACTGGTCAAATCGTTCGTCAAATCAGCAGAAAAATCAAAAAATTTTTATTTTCATCAAACGATTTGCCCAACGTCAATGTGAACACTCATCAAATCGCCATCAAATCCATACAAATACTGTTGGTCAAATCATTTGTCAAATCAGTTGATGCTCGATGTTATGAGCGATTTGAAATTGCTGAGGTCAGACGATGCTCGTTTGCTCGGCGAACACATGGCCGTGCAATATGGTTGTTGTTGTATTCTCCAAAATTTTTTACAGTTTCGCATTGGAAGCAACAACAAAATTATCTGCTCGCCGAGCAAACGAGCATCGTCTGACCACAGCAAATGTGAACAACCCTATTCGATGATCGATTTGATAAGCTATTTAAGACGTGCACAGCCCTATATATATTTCTGTTGGTCAAATCGTTCGTCAAATCATTTGATGAGCGATTAGGGGCTTTCAGACGATCGTACATGTGCGATGACTTGGGCATGCTCGACGACATGTACGATCATTTGAAAGCAAATGGATCGACATGTCGGACGAAAATCAAAATTTTTTTGATTTTTCTGCCGGTCGGACCGACATGTTGGGCATGTGAACGCAAGTCTGAGTTATTGATGTAGATGTGTTTCAAGCATATAGCTTTATAAGCACACAAAATCTGGAGCTTCTAGCATGACCCTAGCCAAAGTTATGACACAAAAACAAAAGACTCTTTCATACAATTCATATGGCGATTGAAAACTTTAACACGAGATTACTCGAAACAGCAATTTTTGACTTAAGCGCTTAGTGCTTTTGACCACAGAATTCTCTAAATATGGAAAATTACTGCTAAATCATAAGGTCATCAAAAAATTGTTCAGCCATTACGCCGATGTCTTCTATTTGAGAGCCCGCAATGAAATGAAGTCGTCGCACATGTACGATTGTTTGAAAGCTCAACAAAATATTCCCGTTAGTTTGTCGTCGTACATGTCAGCGTACATGTACGTTCGTCTGAAACCCCCTATTTGATCAATGTGTACACCTCTAATGGACGATAATGTAGGGTGGTGAATCTGTCATCGAGTCTCTAACACTCGATAACTGCCACTCGTCACTCTGATGTGTCAGAAACGTACAACAATGTGCGAAACAGAGAAAGAAACGTGCACGCCCATAGGTGCAAAAGAGTAGCACTGTGTACTATGTGGTTTTTTTATCGTCATTTTGCTCGTCGCCATTGTTCTTTTGTCGTCGTCTTCGTCAAGAAAAAATTTCATAGAGAAAATAAAAGTTAAGGAATTATTGACTGCGAATAAAATTGTTAAACATAAGATATAATAATATTTCTGGCAAGCAGAGAAGTATCAGCTGCGTATTTCAGTTTTTTGAAAAATAATATATAGAAAACAAAACTTCACCGAACTATTAGTTGTATATTGGAGAAATAGCAGAAAAACAAGAGTGCGAGCGAGGAGTATCAGTACGAAAAAAACCATTAATTACTTGGTGTGTTAATTAAGCAGTAAAAAAGGCGAGATCAAAATGTCTGCAATGAATCCAGAATAGTAAGTTCAACATTTATTTCCAACAGAAAAACTTTAAAAATGTTGCGGACCTAACTTCGTTATGCTGATGGGATTTTTTACAACGCCAACGTCACACGTCTAGACTTTACCTTAGCAGCAAGTCACTCCCATGAAAAGCATATCTTGTGGCAAATTTTTTTAAACCAACTAATCTGCTGAGATAGCTGGAATGCAAAATAGTTTGAAACTTTTTCCTATGAAAAAATTTGCTAGGGTTGTCGGAGGTTGATATTCTCGACTTTAGTGAAATAAGCTAATAGCATTTTCTTCGTTGCCACCCACTTCTTACTGCGTAGCGCAAGCTTGTTTCTAAATTTCACATGTTATATGATTCGTCAATGAATCGGAACTAGATGCACTCATAATTAAATTTTATTTTGCAATTTTTACTAATATAGAAACTATAGAACTATAGATTTTCAGATAAGGTTTTTGCAATGCCTTAAAAAATTATAAGCGAATATAGTTTTCTCAATATATGTGCTCATGCGATGACTCATTCCCGTATGACTGACTACTCTTGGTGTCGTTGTTCTCGCTTTGTGGCTATTCAGCAATGAATGCAATTTACGCATTATTTAAACTGTTTAGATATTATTTGCATTTTGTTGCTGAGTATTTTAGGTTTTTTTTTCCATCCATTTCCACCCATTTTAAAGAAAAGTCTTATTTAAATTTTTAAAGCCGAAATGCCCGATGAACTGGTCTTGTTTATGTCATCAATCAGTTTTCGATTGTTAAGAACATTATTAATCAGCCCTATCACTGAGTTCCGTAGTAGTACGATTTCGTAGAATCTATGAAAAAATCATCAGTGAGTTTATTCATAGCGTCATTCGTAGATTTTTAAAGTAATATTTAACGGCGTGTTTTGGCTGCCTGAGAAAATATTAAAATAAAATTCAGAAGGAATAACCACTTTAATTATTCATATATGTAGAATTTTTATTAAAATTTTCTCCGACAACCAAAACACGTAACAAATTACTTCAAAAATATTAGGTATCACGCTACGAATAAACTCAGTGATGCCTTTTTCGTAGTTTCTACGATATCGTACTATGACGGGACTCAAGGATAATGGTCCAGTTAGCCTCGCATGGCACAGCACTGCATGCAACGCAGATAAGCAGCTAGCACACAGCCAAATAAATGGTGATTATGCAACGCATAGTTTTCGTCAAATTGGCAAAATGGCGTTTCAAGCTCAAAAGTGTTTCCATGTACAACATCGAGTCGAGTTGCAATCGTCAATTTTTTTAAGTTTTGCCACTTGTGCTCAATATGCACAATATTTTAATTTACTATGTCCTTTTTCTTTTAACTCACTTTCGACAATTTTATATATTTCACTTCTTCTAAATTTTTTTCCATCCAGCATATCAAGAATTTTCTTTTCTTTAAATATTTCAATCAACAGCAAAGTCTGCACTCCAAAAAACTCTTCCACTCGCCATTTTTTCTTGTGATAAATGAACTTATTCGCTTTGACAGATAGAATAAGCTAATTCTAACAAGTTTCGTGGAGTTTTGTGGATTTAACGAAGTTCAACTCAACTCGCGTTTCCATGGGGAGTTAATCCCTAGTAATCCCGACTCAACTCGCCATGGAAACGTAGTATATGTTTATCTATGTAGTCAGAGATGCATTTTTGTTTTTATCTGAGCATTGCCATGCGTTGCCATGTTGTGCATAATCAGATACTCACAAATCCCACTAAACAGATTTCGATGTGACGCTTGTTAAGCCATGCATTGCTATGCCATGCGAGGCTAACTGGACCATAAGGCTGGATATAAATCATTGGTGCGGGTGCTGCTAAATTGGGAATAATTTTTGTTTAGGGCCCACGCCCTTTTTGCTTTTTTTATTACATATTTTGGCCTCCTAAATGCAAGGGTCTCTTGAGGCTTAGGAGATACAATTCATCAAAGTTACGTTTTTCAGGTTAATAATTAAAGCGTCACCGCGAATCAAAATTAGAAGTTTTGGCGCACTTAGAACCATTTCACTTCAATGTACACTTTATTGGTTTAGGAGTTGAAAATAAATTTTCCTGTATATTTACAAAAAATGTTCAGATCCACTCAAGAGCATTTTTAACGGAAGTAAACAAACATTTTTTTGATTCATTTGTCGCTTAGAACGTTTTTCGCGTTGACGCTACAATTGTAGTTTATCTCTTGTTTTTGTATGAAGTCCAAATGTAATGAAACAAATTAAATGTATTCAGTTTTTGCTGCTTAGGGCTTACAGCCCTCAGTAAGTCCAACACCGGCTTGGCTGTCTGCAGTACTTTTGGATATAATTGTCTTTTTATTTTACCGCGAGATTTTTTATACAAATTTTTCGCTTGTATTATATAGTGTCCGACCGAATATTCGGTTTCGGTTATGCCGTGGTTATGATAGCCAAACATGTTCAGTGTTAATTTTCGTTAATTTATTCTCTTCGCTGAAATGTTTGTTTGGTGGTTATGCTATGTTTGTTGCACAGTTGCATATTATATAAAAATAAGTCAAAACATAAATAAGAAAAAACCTTTTTGCATTTTTATATACAATTTTAGGCATATTATTCATATTTACTATAAAATGTAAAACAAAATTAGCGAATTAATTCAAATTGGGATTGGTTATGCAAGGGGTATTGTTATTTCTATTCAATTATTTATTATTTCTTTTTAATTTTTTTTTTAGTTTCAATAGATATGCAATTATTGTTCATGAATTTGTTATTTTTCTTTCAAAATATTGTTAGACTACTTGAATTAACACGATATTTTGTTATTAAAATTAGTTCAACAAAACAATGCTTGCTGTTTGTGTTAAGAGAACAATATTAATTTCACTTTCTAATACTCTTTGCTAATTTTTTGATACTATTATGCAAAATGACTAAAGGCAACACCGGAAAGTTCGGCATGTTTGGTGTTTAAATCAGCACAAGGTTGGTTGATTAATATAGGTTAAGTCATAGTAAAACTATACAAGGTAATGTTATGGCTGAATGTGTTCTCTTTCTTAGTGACCATAACTGTCAAACTCAGCCATTTTGGTATTTTTGCTAATTTTTGCTTTCACATTGCACTCTCATTAGTTGGAGATTTTGTATGAAATGTCAACTTCGTTTTGACAGTTTCGGTCACCGGCTTTTCGCCCTAACACTACATTGTCTAATTTTGCCTTGGGTTAAGTCACTTGAGAGAAGCTCGGTCGAATTGTCAGAATGGATGAAAGGAAATCAAGAAAAAACCTGAAGTAAAATTTTAAGCTATCGCTACTTTGACAGTTCGAACAAAGGCGAAAAAAGAGTGCCTTTCTCTCAAGTGACTCAACTCAAGACTCAAGTGATTCGGCCTCAGAGCCCGAACGGAACCTGGAACTGTTTGTTTGTTGACACCAAGTATTTCGTCTTATCTGCATTCACTGCCAGACCCATTCGACTTGACTCTTTTTCTAATCTGGAAAATGTTGCACTGACTTCGCGCGTATTATGGCCAATGATATCGATGTCATCATTATACGCAAGCAGCATAATGCTCTTGTAGAATATTGTGCCACTACGTCTCAGATCAGCAGCTCGGATGATCTTTTCCATCATTAGGTTGAAAAATTCGCACAAAAAGGAATCACCTTGTCCGAAACCTCGTTTGGTAATAAATGGTGGGGAGAGGTCCTTCCCGATTTTAACTGCGCTGGTGGTGTTGCTCAGTGTCATTCTGCAAAGTCGTATTAGTATTGCAGGAATACCGAATTCAGATATGGTGGAGTACAGGCGCTTCCTTATTGGGCTGTCGAAGGCGGCTTTGTAGTCGACAAAAAGATGGTGGGTGTCGACTTGTTTTTCTTGAGTCTTCTCCAAGATTTGTCGTAGCGTGTAAATCTGGTCGATGGTGGACTTTCCAGGTCTGAAGCCACACTGATAAGGTCCGATCAGTTCGTTTACAATGGGCTTCAATCTTTCACATAAAACGCTCGACAGGACCTTATATGCGATTTTAAGAAGGCTTATCCCACGGTAATTGGCACAGATAGTGGGATCGCCTTTCTTGTGGATTAGGCAGAGCACACTGAGATTCCCATCGTTCGGAATGCATTCTTCCGACCATAGTCTGCATAGTAGCTCGTGAATGCATTTAAGTAGAGCTTCGCCTCCGTTCTTAAGCAGCTCAGCAGGTAAACCATCAGCTCTCGCGGCTTTGTCATTTTTAAGCAGGGCTATAGCTGTCAGAACTTCATTATAGTCGGGCAGCGGATCCTCGACGCTGTCATCCGAAATTGGGGTTTCCGGAATATCATCTCTATTGGCGGGATTGTTGTCAGCGTCGCCATTTAGAAGTTAAGAGAAGTGTTCCCTCCATAACGTCAGTGTACTCTGGACATCTGTTACTAGATTCCCGTTTTCATCCTTGCAGGAAGAGGCCCCGGTTTTAAAACCATCGGCAAGGCGTCTTATTTTTTCGAAAAATTTTCGGTCCTCATTCTTGTCGCAATACATCTCAATCTTCGCCTGCTCGCGCTTTTCTGCCTCTCTTTTTTTCCGCCTGAAAATACGTCTCTCTTACCTCCTCTTTTCTTTGTATCGCTCCTTAGCAGCTCCTTTGCGTTACAACCGACTGCAGGGTGGCTTTGTAGGCGGCGTCTTTCTCTGCAGTGGCGTCGCGACACTCCTGGTCATACCACTGGTTTCGGCGAGGGCGTTGGTAGCCAATCACCTCTTCAGCAGCCGCCCACATGGAGTGGGAAATGTGTGTCCACTGCGCGCATATATCATCGATTGGAAGAGTGCTTTGAAGCAGGAGTGAGAGTCGAGTGGCGAAAGCATCGGCTGTCTGTTTTGATTGCAGCTTGTCGACGTCTAGCTTTCTCTGTGTAGGGTTGCGTGTATTCTTAGCTGCGCACAGACGTGTACGGATCTTGGCTGCAACAAGATAGTGATCCGAGTCAATGTTTGCACCACGGATCGTGCGTACATCCAATACACTGGAAGAGTGCCTTCCGTCGATCAAAACGTGATCTATTTGATTTTTGGTTTTTTGATCAGGGGACATTCAGGTGGCTTTATGAATATTGAGATGCTTGAATCTAGTGCTACTTACGACCATGTTTCGTGCTGGGGCGAAGTCAATCAGCCTCATTCCGTTATCGGAGGTGTTGTCGCGGAGGCTGAACTTTCCGACTGTTGGACCAAAAATATTTTCCTTGCCCACCTTAGCGTTGAAGTCACTGTGATAAAAATTTAGGTGGGAAACCTAATCTCCATCATAAATTTTGAAACTGTGACATTATATTCGAAATCAAATCTGTTGTTAGAATTTAAAAATTACAAGAAATCGCAAAAATACAAAAAAATCTAGTTGGCAAATTTTGACATCAATTCCGAAATCAGCTACCCCCTTAAACTGCCAACCACGGAATCCACAGAACCCTTAAAAGTCTTATTACGCTTAAGCTTTCTCTACACAAGCTCATTGAATTTTTTGCTTATAAGCTTTTGCCGATCGTTTCAAGCTTTTTAACTTTCTACCCGATAAAGTAAGTATCAACAAGCCAAGCAAACGAGAAAGCTTGGATATGACTTGTATCTAGTGATGCCGGAGTGGAATATAATATTCCCCAAGTGGAATATTTATTTTTAACAATTAAATTTTTACCCAATTTTTTAAAATGTCTACCTGAAATTAATTTTATTGGTAAATTTCAAGAATTCTTAAATTGTTGTTCAAGTGCACAACTTTAGTAGGGATGCCCAAGGATTAAATCCATTTACAGACTTAAAATAATTTGTGATTTCCCTACTTTCCTTACTATTTAGCGATGCTGAAGTTGAGCGAATTTTTAGTTACATGAACCTTTTTACGATTATGAATGTAAATAATTTTACACTTAGTGCTGTGCTGCAAAAACTTAGCAAATATATGCAACCGGGTAGCTAAAACATATACTGTTTTGCTAAAAATTTTAACTTTTATGTAAAAAGGCATTATTTATAAATTGCATGTGATTAAGCGGAGCTGTAATCGTCAAAATTTAAAATCTCTGTTTTCATGTTTAAATACACTTAGTCAACAGTTTTTCTAAATTATAACTTTGGATGATAACAGCTCTGCTAAAAGAAAAGATACAAAATTTGTTGAAATTTCGTTGGATAATCTCAAAATTTTAGCTCCGCTACAGCACATGACACGAAAGTGGTTAATATACTGATGGAAAAGTTGATATTTTTTCTAAAATAGAAATTATTGTTATTTTATTAAAGTTTTTTCTAAAATGACCTTGTTATTTATTATGTTGATTTTATATGATTTAAATACAAATTCTAAATGTTTGATAGTTTAAATCATACTTGATTTTAAATACAAATTCTAGTTGTTTGATAGTTTAAAATCGTTTATTGAGCTTTAGGTCAGGTTAGAACAATTAATTGCTCTAACGAATTTTTCCAAAGAAACAACAACAACGTTTTCAATATGAAAAGGAAAACATCACTAGCTGATTTTATTGCAATTTCGGCCCTACTACAAGCTTCATCAGAAATCTTTGTGATACGCCGTGCAAGCGCATTAGCGCTCTGAACCACAGAGGCGATGAGATTTTAAGTGTCAATTTTTTATGCTTATGTTATTATTATGGAGTCCAACTGTCCAACTGTCCAACTGTCCAACTGTCCAACTGTCCAACTGTCCAACTTACTTAATCTAAAGCTGGCAATTTAATTCATGTAATAATTTAATAGATCATAAAATTAATTAACTAATTCCTTAATTTTTTTAAATTTAAATTTAAATGCTGCAGGATTGTTTGCCATTTTATTAAGTTTAGAAAAAAAAATATTTATTTTAAATTTATTTACTTTGACTTCTGCTTGTTTACAATGGCCTTAAAACATAAATTTGCTGATCGTCAAAATTTATATTCGTTATTGAATTAAATGCCCCATCTATAAGTTTCTACGAAGAATGATCTTTGACTAATAAAGGATATCATTCCTTAACATTCGTCAATTTATCGTAGAAATAACTTCGTAATTTATTTCATTACATTCGTAGTATTTACTAAAAAATAAAAAAACGCATTATTCGTAGAAAGTACGAAGTTTTAGTTGAGTTTAAAAAATGTACAACTAAAATCGTTCAGACTGGTTTGTCGAACAATTGCAAGGTGGCCGTAGCTTACTGGAAGAGTACGTGGCCCATAACCTAAAGAATCGCGGTTCAAACCCCAGCTGAACAGAAGGTTATATTTTCGTAACTAGGTATTAGGATCATTCTTAAATGTTTTCGTACAATATACCAAACTACCATATACCATAGTACCAAACTACGTCCATGCTACGAATTCTCTTCGTGGCTGAAAATTGCGAATAAAATTCGTATAAACGTTGTTTTAATTTAAGAATACGTATTGAAAAGTGCCTGTGAAACAAGGGTAAATTAAATGGTATCGTAACTTATGAGGCCGTGTTCATATTATGAAAATGCTATATCTCAGACGGTTCTGGTCGTATAAGACCACAACTTGGTAATTTAATTCCTATGCTTACTGTCAGTAAGTGTACTAAAAATGGGCATGGTCGCATTATACATACACCCACTTTAAAAAATTATGAATACTCTAAAACTACTGGGTCAATTTAGCTGAAATTTTAGAAGTAGGTTGTTTCTGAGTACAAGATGGTTTAAGGAAATTTTTGCCACACCCCTTTTTACCGCAAACTCAATCATAAAAATGCTATATTTCAGACGGTTTTGATCGCATTAGACTAAAATTTGGTAAATTAGTTCATTGTCGGGAACTGTGGTCACACTATATATACGACCACTTTTTCATAAATTATTAAAATTGAGTGCTGCGCCACACCTCATTTAACCACCTACCAATCAATAAAAATGTCATAGTTCAGACGGTATTGAATGTGTGCTTTCTATAGACTCCGAAACTAACCGTCCGATTGAGTTCAAACATTCAGAACATGTTTGCTGTAACACGAAAAATTGAGCGAGAACGGTCGAAAATTTTACGGATTCTATATTCTGGTCGAATTAGACTTAATTTGTTATTAGTTCATGTGGCTACTTTCGGAAAAATTTTTTCCGATTAACATGAAAATTTGTCTATGGCAAAAAGGCGGTGTGTGGCAGGACAATGTCTGCAGGGGAATAATAGTATTAAATAAATAAAAGTATTTAAATACATACAAAAATTAGTATTCTTCAGCCGCGCTTGCAAAAAAAAAACGTGAGAGCGGCGACAAAAATGCGTAATATGAAGGCAGCCTTACAGCAACGGGTACAACATACTATTTAAAAATGAAAATTAAATTAAATTTCAGCTTGATTGAAAAAATTTATTAAAACCTGAAAAAAGTTTTTTTGTATTCTCTTCAAAATATATTAAATACATAATGAACCTACCGTCATATGAAATTAAAAAAGCCGTGAGTTACAAAAAAGTCAAAATCGACTTTTTGATTGATTATGATGCACCTTATCAAAAAACGTGTTTTGCAAAATTGTACACTTCTACAACTAAAAACGACGTTTTTATTAACAAAGTTCTCAAAGCCCTAAGTTTAAGCGTAACTTACAATTTAGAAAGCTTTTTGCTTCTCTCTTAAAAATTGCAGGCAGGAGTATAAAAAGTTATTAATCAAATCGAAATTCTCCTTAAAAAGGACAAGCCAGTCAGAAGTAACTGGTTCAGCTGCACTTAGCTTGTAAAATTAAAATTTGATAGATATATATTAAATAATAATTAATAATTAAACAATAAATGCATATTTTTATTAGAAATAGGTGACAAATTGAGTTCGCAATCAGCTTTTAAATCATTTGTGACAAATATTAAGTTTAAAAGTCTACCAATTTTGCTTTTAATATACATAATTATGTTGATTAAAACCACCAGACAAGAAAAATATGATCAATAGAATTTTAATGTACGAGTTAAAATTGTATGGCATTAAATTTTTACATTAAAAAAATCCACGAAATATTACCGAGGATAAAATCCTCTAAAACAAACATATGCTGATTAAAAAGTAAATCGTACGTAACGGCAGTTTAGAAATGCCCATATATAAAAATAATTTGTATTGTGTTTGGAATCAATGTTATCTGTAATGAGTGAAATGTGTTAATTGAGGTCGAATACTAAATTTCGAGGCTGTGCGACCTTTAACTTTTAAAGCTATTCGATATCGTAAATTTGGGTCTTATGGGATGTGCCACGCACCCTTGTCTAACGCCCATAAAAATTTATCAGTGAAACTGAATGCATAAATTGAGGTCAAATACTGAAATCCGAGGCTGTGCGACCTATAATTCCAAAGCTACTCGATATCGCAAATTTTGGCTATATGGGAGGTGACACGCCACCTTATCTAGTCGACACAAAACTCCATCGGAACACTCAAGATGATATTTTAGTTTCCCCAAAAATTACATACGGCTTTGGAGTCTTCTATACGTCTGTACATAGACCATTTATACATAAAAACTTTGATATTGACGTCACCTTTCATGGGAAATTTCCAGAAATAAAATCAGTTCACGTATTATAGAGAACATTGATATCAAACACAACTCAACTTATTTTTATACTAATACGAGCTGATATACCCGGTGTTAATCGAGAAGTTATATATCTTCACCCCAAACTTTTTGTCATCGCCGTTTTTGTCATCGCCTTTTTTGTCATCGCCAAACATACTAAGGTCCTCAGATTCGTCGAAACACCTCAAATGTTTAAGGTAAATTATCTGCCATGCAAGAATTTTCAAAGTTATATTATTGAAATTTGGTAATTGCATACCTTTGTGGCAAGTAACATTCTTCGTTTAGATGTCATTTTAGATTAGAAAAATTTAATTTTCTATAGGAACATGCAAGTTGCTTAAAATTTCTAAGAAATTGACACCACAAAAACTTTCGTACCTGAAACACACAAAAAGTTTTTAGTACGAATTTTATTTATTGGTGAAATGGAAAAAAAATGAAAGTGCTGGCTTTGAAAGTGAATAACTCGGTCATATTACAAAGGATTGAATTAATTTTTTTTAAAATTTTGATTAATTTTAGCAATTTTCAGTCATATTGAGGCCCTTTTGAACAGAAACATAAACTTTGAGGCACAAAATATTGGAAAAATTTAAGATTTTCTTAATTTTTTTTTTGTGCAAATGATAGGATTAAATATTTTAAAAGCTAAACCATAGCAAAATCACCTTTTTTCAAAAATGTGTGTAATTTAAAAAAATATTTCAACAACATTTCATTGCAATTTCTCAAATTTGGATTTTTACATTTTTTTTTTATTGAAACAAGAAATAAAATAACATTTTTCGAAAAGTATAATGTAACAACTCTGGTACTTTTAATCTGATTTTTATGTTTGTTAACTCATTTTAAAGAACAATTACATTAAAAACGAAAGGTTTACCTGTTTTTTTAAAAATTTACTTCAAGAGATGTTTTGAACTCTTGTAAAACGCTTCTCCATTTATTGATCTCTTTAGCTAGTTTTAAAAGTCTATCAATCGACACTAAACTTGATTTTATTTTTATATCAAATCGACTATTTTTAATCAATGGCGTCAACAATTTGGTAAATCCTGGCTACGGGCCTGGCCTGAATCAATATTATTATTTAGCAAGGTATGCATCTAATTATTGTTCTTTACTATTATTTTAGTGATTATCTCTTCAAGTTGTTGTTGATTGGAGACTCTGGTGTTGGAAAGTCATGCCTTTTACTAAGATTTGCAGACGATACGTACACAGAAAGCTATATAAGCACAATTGGAGTGGATTTTGTGAGTATTTCAGAAACATTTAATATGGTTCTTCTTGGTTTTACTTGTTTAACATTTTTTAATTCTAGAAAATAAGAACTATCGAATTGGATGGCAAAACGATTAAATTGCAAATTGTAAGTTACTGCAAATTGTTGTTATTTTTATGGCAATTAATAATGCATTCGGGTTATTTACCATTTATTTCATAGTGGGATACGGCTGGACAAGAACGTTTTCGCACCATTACTTCTTCATACTATCGTGGTGCACATGGCATTATTGTGGTTTACGATTGTACCGATCAGGAGTCCTTTAATAATGTTAAGCAATGGCTTGAGGAAATTGAACGATACGCTTGCGAAAATGTTAACAAATTATTAGTAGGAAACAAAAGTGATTTAACTAGTAAGAAAGTAGTTGATCACACTACAGCTGCGGTAAGTTTATTGACTGCTCGTGCAATGTTTGCAGTTCTTGATATTTTTTATCTCGTTTTTCAGGAATATGCAAACCAATTAGGCATTCCATTTCTTGAAACTTCGGCTAAGAGCGCAACTAATGTTGAGCAGGCTTTCATGACAATGGCAGCTGAGATAAAGAACCGCGTCGGTCCACCTTCAAGTGCAACTGAAAATACCAGTAAAGTTAAAATAGATCAAGGACGCCCAGTGGAAAACACCAAATCTGGTTGCTGCTGAAGAATTAACAATATTTTAATATCTTAAAAAAAAATTTGAAAAACAAAAAAACAAATAATTATGATGATTATAATATATAATACAACATAAACAAATTTAAAAAATCTTATCAATAGAAGCAACGGATTATGGAAAACAATAGTATCCGAAAAATTAAACATAAAATTGCATTAAAAATTAAAGTTGAACATATGGTAATTTTATTTGAGACTTGGCATGATCGCAAATTAAAACTGAATGCGGCGTCGTATGTGCATGTGTTTTATGTAGGTGTTTTATAAACATATACGAAAAATGTAAAAGCAATTGCATTTATTGTTTAAGTTCTTTCCAATTTGATTATTTAATACATACTAATTTACAATGGCTTCTGGTTTAAATTTCATTAATGTAAGTGTAAGACATAAAATATTGATATCTATGCGTATCCAAGCTATAATATTGTTTTGTATTATGTTATATTTTAGTAGAAGAATAAAAATTTATGTTTATTAAGGAAAACTTTGGCCCCCTATTGAGAGTCTCAGTCAACGATGGTTTTTGATTGATTGATGCAAAAAATTGCTGGGCAAAGGCAATTAATAATGTGCACCAACAAATTTTCGTTCAGTTAATGAAACGATATCCAGATATTGCTAAAGGGTTTACAAGACTAGCTAAGGATGAGGTAGACAAGGAATATGGAAAACCTTAAGCAATGATTTAAATAGTATGGCACCACAAATATGTGTTAGTGAGTTTCAGAGTGGAAAAAAGTAAATTACTTCTTGGAACATAGCACACGCTAGGCTGAGTTACGTAGATGTCTTAACAAGGGACAAAGATCTGGGCCTTACTCTGTAATGCGATTCGAAAAGAAAATGCGATTCGAAAACAAAATCACTCCACAATTTTAACAAAACTGGTGGAGGTCCAAACAAAAAATATACATTTTCATTTTTAGGCGATGTCCATTATTTTTATTTGCGGAATGATAGGAAAAAAAAAGGGATAAAAGTCGAGTGAGAAGAATTTTGAATTATAGTTCTGATTGTGAAGAAACCACAGCAAAAAAGGTGAAAACATGGATGCAACTGAAATTACCATGATAGAATATCCTAGATTCGGACAATGACTGCAACCCATCTTGATTAAGAAAGCTTTCGCAAGAAATAACACCTCGAACGAAAGCATGAACACCAACCAATGATGTATTGGAATAAGAGTTTCAGCTTTAAAATGAACGTCAGTGAAGTTGGTGATCTTGGTTAAATAATGGAGACACATGTTGATGCTGTCCACAAGAGACAACCACAAAAATAATATATAGTTCAATAGACGACTCTACGAGCTTAACAGACAAAGCTTCGAAAAATCCAAAAGGCACAACCTGCAAATGCTAAATTTAAGGGGGCTACTGACTTGACCATTTTCTATTGAAAACGAGGTACAGTTTTCTCTGGAACGGCTTGACTCATTTTTTGTACAATTGGGCCTTACTCTGTAATGCGATTAGAAAAGCAAATACGATTCGAAAACCAAATTGCATAACTTAAATACATGAATTAAGATTACTAAATGGCAGTAATTTCTACCTCTGCTTTAAAATGCTGTTTTTGTCTGCAATGAATTCGAACTAATCCAAAATTTATTAAAAAACCATGTAATGATAGGGCGTGATTTTGTTTTCGAATCGCATTTGCTTTTCGATTCTGATTACTTATTTTCGAACTAGTAAGGCGAACTTCGACTGAATCGAAGTTAAAATACCCCCACTGCCGTATTTTAAATTATTTGAAGTCTTTAATGTTGTATTATTTTGATGTCACTTTTATTGGTGGCGGTTTTTATCGAAATATTTAACATCTGATACTCAGTCCTTTTTATTTATTAAAGCTTTTGTGTACAACATCAAGTTCAAGCATACATTTTTTTGGAATTTAAAAGGTTTTACTATTATGATAACGTAATTTTGTATTTTCAGTTTTTTTTTTAAAAATTTCAAACATCGAATGGATAGTTAAAATTTGAAGTCATAAGGTTAATTTTTGCGGAATGGAAAGAGATTTTACCGTTTTGTTAAACTCACTTTGTATGGGAGGTAGACGTGATTTTTATTCGACTTTTGTGCAAATACGTGCAAAGTTCGAGGTCCCTAGATTAATTTTTGTGAGATTTAAAGAGATTTTGTCGTTTTGGTAACCTCACTTTGTATGGGAGGTAGCCGTGGTTTTCATAAGATTTTTCCAAATTTCATATATAAATTGAGTTGCCACGCCCCCTTGTACAACGTCCATAAAATGTTATAAGGGAAACGGCACGTGTAAATTGTGGTCAAAAACCAAACTCCGAGGCTGCGCAACCTATAATTTCAAACCTATTCGATATCGTATATTTGTTTGGCCTGCATGGGAGATAATTTTGAGTATTTTCACTAAAGTATCCAACCTGCTACAAACATACAAAATTAAGTTTTTGCAAAAATATTTAAAAAAAAAACCAGAATATAAATAAAGTTTAATTTTTGCATACTTTAAAACGGGGTAATGTTAAAAAACGGCATATTTTAAACTCCTTCACAAATGTTGTATTCAGAAAATTTCTACAAAAACCTTTAAATCAGTACAAATTATAGCTGAAATAAAAGATATAAACGTCTCATTTGTAAATAATAATAAAATTTGTAATCTATATATTATTACGCAAAAAAAAATTGTGGTTTATATAGCTGTGTTAGGATGAAAACATGCATCGTGTCACTTTTTTACATCTACGCAACGTCACTATTTTATCTCTCTGTTCTTCTTGGCTGCGGAAGAAAGAGCTCAAGCTTGTTTTTGACACTTAATATTTGATCGAAACTTATGGCGTTCTCTTTTCTCGAAAAAATGCTGCATTTTTTCTGCCCCCTTTCTGCCATCTTTAAGAAATCTGAATTTTTTTATTCTTTTCAGGTCAACATTTTCGCGAAAAGTACACGATTCAATTGTAGTGGTAAATGTTGAATTTTTTCGAGAAAAGAAAACGCCATTATCGACGAACGAATTGAGAGAAACGTCAAAAACAATGCATTGAAAATGCTCTGCCCGTCGCACATTTAGCGCAAGACACCACATATGCACATTGCAAAGTTGAACTTTTTGGCAGCTCAGCCACGTGTTATTTTTTATATCTGGTGTTTTTTCACAGAATATATTTTAGTTCTTTGTGTTTTTTAATATTGAAAATATAAATTAACAAAAATGAAACTTGTTTGTTAAAGTCGCAGAATTTATATGGAATCACAGGAGCCCTAGCTACAAAAACAAGTTAAAAAAACCAATTTTTTGGGGATCTTTGGCAGATGAGCTCAATACTTCTTTTAATGCAAATGTTCCTATCGAATACGGTAGGAAACCTGATATTATGTTTTAAATGTTATTCTCAAATTTATATTGTTGTAGGTGAAGTTATAAGAAAGTGGAGGTAATACCAAATTTATTAAATTTTATATATTTTTTGCTAATACGAAATGTGTCTATTTACCACTGGGTTCATTGAATGAAATTACTTCATTCTTTTCAGGTTATCAATTCGAGAGAGTAATTAAGAAGCAGCAACAACAGCAATGCCACACAGCTCTGTTGAAGTGTTTTGAGTCACTCTCTTCTCTCTCGTGTATGCTACAGCAACGATGTTCAACAGAGCTGTGTTGCTATTGGTTTGCACTGTCCCAATGGGAAAAAAGGTTTTTACATTTTCTTAGTCTCACCTATCTTAATGATAACTTATTCGAATAAAACATATATTCTGCAAATGTACGCGAAAATACCTTTTCAACGGTGTAAGATTTATGTGAATATGCTGACTTTAACACAGGTAAAATGGTACCACAATTTTTCTGTTTGCATAATAATATATAGATATTTTTACTATACCATATTTTAAAAATGATACTTTGGTTATATACAGGGTGTTGCAGGAAGTTCTGGACAAATTTTTCCAGCATATTCCTTGGCTTATTTCTTGAAGAAAAGTCCACTAGGACCATGTCCGAAAATGCACGGGTGCGAAATGGCAGCGGGTTCAAAATTTTCGGATTGGTGGTCGGAGGGTAGTAGGGTAAAAATGCTAACTTCTGAGCCAGTGGTCGGATTTGTTTGTATTTGGGCTTGTTGGAAAGGTCTTTAAAAGACCTTTCAGTATAAAATAAAACAATAATTAGAAAAAGGCGAATTAGCCGAGATACAGAGCTTTCCGAAAAAAAAAAATGGAAAAAAATTAACATAACCTCAATTTGCTCAGCCAGATGGCAGGTAACTTATGTTTTTTTTTTCTTTCAAAAGATAGTAATACCTCTTACTTTCCTAAAAATACCAAAACGAAGCCCGAAGTCTTTCCGTTCCAAAGTTATGACCATTTGACTGAAACGTACCTTCACGAAATCGGCGGTGCGTCTCACTGAATGTTCTTCGGTTTGGTGATTGTCGATTAGGATAACGCATATTCATGCGCAGCAGCTCTTGCATTACCATCGCAAAATCCATACATGTAATGAATGTCTGCTAATTCTTCGTTTGAATAAATTGGCATTTTTAATAATTCACTTTTAAAAAACCGGAGAAAAATCACTTGTACTTTTCGCGTTTGTCGACACTTGCTGAATGACGAAAATCGATTAATGATCTACTATAAATATGATTGGATGTGGTTCGCAAACGGCTGCAATTGTGTTTAGTAGAAAATGGGAACCACATTGAAAACTTATTTGACATCACATGTTTTTGTTTAAATTTATTATTTTATTTATTTATTTATTTATTTACATGTTAATTTACAAAATCAAATAAATGTGTGGGGTTATTTTGCTTCCAAAAAATTTTTGCATTGCAGTCAAATGGTCATAACTTTGGAACGGTAAAACCTTCGGGCTTCGTTTTGGTATTTTTAGGAAGGTAAGAGGTATTACTATCTTTTAAAAGAAAAAAAACATAAGTTACCTGCCATCTGGCTGAGCAAATTGAGGTTATGTTAATTTTTTTCTATTTTTTTTCGGAAAGCTCTGTATCTCTGTATCTCGGCTATTTCACCTTTTTCTAGTTATTGTTTTATTTTATACTGAAAGGTCTTTTAAAGACCTTTCCAACAAGCCCAAAAACAAACAAATCCTACCCCTGGCTCAGAAGTTAGCAACTTTACCCTACTACCCTCCGACCACCAATCCGAAAATTTTGAACCCGCTGCTATTTCGCACCCGTGCATTTTCGGACATGGTCCTAGTGGACTTTTCTTCAAGAAATGAGCCAAGGAATACGCTGGAAAAATTTGTCTAGAACTTCCTGAAACACCCTCTGCCTCCAATTCACTTTTGAGGTCAGCATAGAGCAATGTTTCCACATGACTTTTTAACACAGCGGGGAGGAATGTTTCCCTCTAATGACATGCTATGTTAAAAAAGCAATGGAGTGTGCAACAAAGGGGAATGCTGCCTACATTCCATGGAATGTTTCCTGGTAACATCCGGGAATACTCACATTTCCTGGAGGGTTGTGTTCGTTTGCTGAGATATAGACTGAAGGCTCCTAAGCTTTAAACCTCAGCTATGCAGTATTTCTCTGCTACGCCGCATCGTTTGTGTGCTTTTCCGATCATGTCTGTGTGAATAAAACGATTTGTACCGAGCACGCGTGCCTATGGCGTGCCAAACACTGCTCTAAGAGAAAACGTTTAGGTTGAAAATGGGCTAAGATTATGTATATAAGATCGATAATCCTTTTTATGCATGTTTTATGAGTGTTCATAAAATGGAGTCATAAAAGAACACTTTTTGTGCGCGTTTTATGAGCGCATATAAAAAGGACTTATTAGTTGATACTACTATTTAGTATAATGCATTGGCAACTCAAATGCTATTTTGAGTTTATTCTATTACCTTTTGTACTCTTTCTACTTTTAAGTCTAGTCCATTAAATACATTTATAACGAACGGCCGTGTTTCATTTTTATGCGCTTGAATAATCTCTAACAAAGGTTATGGGCCCAGGCGACACGTGTTTCCGAAATTATAAATAGTATTGGTATTTTTTTTTTAAATTAAGAAAAAAAAATGAGTAATTCCTTGACGCAGATCGAAAAGTTAAACAACGAAAACTATGCAACGTGGTCGGTGCAAATGAAGAGTTTGCTAATCACGCTCGACTACTGGGTCGTGGTCATTGGAACTGCACCTGATTCGGCAACAGCTGAAGAGAAGGCTGGGTGGATTGCTAATGATAGGAAGGCGTTAGCAATGATCACGTTAGTGTGTGAAGCCTTCTGAGCTTATTCACATAAAGAAGTGCGCGACTGCGAAGGAAGCTTGGATCATTTTGAGTAGTATGTATAACGCAGATGGACCAGCAAGAAAGGTTAACTTGTTCAAAAAACTTGTGCGTTTTAAACTTAAAAGCGGTGAAAAATTTTCACTGCAAATTAATAATGTTTGCACAATTTCTGATAATCTAAAGGAAATAGGAGTGGAAATGCCAAATGACTTGATGTGTATTTTGTTGTTGTGTAGTTTGCCGGATGAAATGGATGGCTTTGTTGTGGCAATCGAGAGCCGCGACACTTTACCGAGCATAGAACAATTAAAAGTCAAGATCTTAGAAGAGGAGCAACGTCAAGGAGATAAAACGGAGGCGTGCGGTGAAAGTATCTTTGTAGCACAAGAACGCAAGGGAAAGAACTTTGAAAAATCGGACCGTCGAAATTTCACAAATCGGAATAGAAACATTCCATCCAGCAATGAAAATGAAGAAACGAGAAAAAGAATAAGAAGTGTCAAATGTTTTGCGTGCGGCAAAAGAGGACATTTTCGGTCGCAGTGTTTAAATTATGGCAACAACGTGGAACGAAATGAGAAAAAAACTTCTGTTGTGTTGAGCCTGTGTAGTTTTAATGGAAAGAGAGGCAACGATATGTGGATTTTAGACAGTGGTGCATCATCCCATATGTGCAGCGATAAGAAGTTGTTTACCACACTACAAAAGCACTCGCAGAAGATTGTACTTGCTTCAGGAGAATATCTAATTTCGAAGGGCATTGGTAATATAAAGTTAAAGTCTACATACACTGACATAACTCTAAGCAATGTTTTATATGTGCCAAACTTGCATTCTAATTTTCTTTCAATTTGCAAAATTGTGGAAAATGGTAACACCGTTCAGTTTAGTGAGAGCAAGGCAAATGTCAGATCAAAACAAAACCAATTAGTTTTCACAGCGACATTGAGTGGCGGAATTTTTTATGCTAAATTTTTAAAAACACAAGAGTATTTAAATTCGATGTTAAATGGGAAGACTTGGCACCGCAGATTCGGTCATCTGAATATAACAGATCCTTGTAAGTTGTCGCAGAAGGAGTCAGTGCGAGGTATCAATGTTAGTATGCCTAAAGACTTTAAGTGCATGACCTGTGCGATGTGCAAAATAAGCAGCAGGCCATTTTTGTCTTACTCAAGTGTCCAAAGCACTGGCGTTCTGCAGCTAATACACACGGATTTGTGTGGCCCGATGCGTATTAACTCACAAGGCGGAAAACGTTATTTTATTAGTTTTATCGACGATTATTCTCGCTATATAGAGACACAGTTTCTAAGCCACAAATCCGAAGCTTTTGCAGCGTTCCAGAACTTTATGGCTAAAGCAGAGAAGCAGACCGGGTGCAAAATAAAATGCATTCGCAGTGATAATGGGCTCGAGTTTGTAAACTTGAAATTTAATAGTTTTTTGAAGCAACATGGCATCATACACCATACAACTGTGAGCTATACTCCACAACAAAATGGCATTGCCGAAAGAGCCAACAGAACTCTAGTGGAGATGGCAAGATGTATGCTTAACGAGTCTGGTCTTCCGCAATGGATGTGGGCTGAAGCCATCAACACGGCAACGTACATAAGGAACAGATCTACAACGAAAGTGCTCAGCGATAAAACGCCATATGAAAGATGGTATGGAATAAAGCCTTCAGTGTCACACTTTAGATCGTTTGGTTGCGATGCAGTTGCTCTTGATAAACGACCAGGGCGATCTAAGTTTCAAGCTAAGGGTATAAGGCTGATTTTTGTTGGTTATGCGGACCAATCAAAGGCATACAGACTATACAACAAGCAAACTAAATCCATTGTTATAGCAAGAGATGTCACATTTTTTGAAGACTCATTTGCGAAAAATGACGACGACAGCCAGCAGGCTATTTCTTTGGACGAAGATTTTTTTGTCGACTTGCGGGCTGCTGATGTGGGCAGAAATAATTCAGAAAGCATACTTCATGAAGATGATCATAACAAAAATGAGCAAAATGTAGGTAATTATTCAGGAAAGACAAACGTAGTCCCTGTTGACTGTGAAAGCTCGGGAAGCTCGTCGGAGGAAGCGACAGATAATGTGATTGATATTGGTATGGGAAAGCGCAAGCGAGGTAGGCCAAAGATTTGCAGATCTGGAAATGTAGGAAGGCCCCGAAAAGTTTATATTACCAGCCAACCAGAATCGTTAAACTCAATTTGTGCTACCCCTATTACTATCAATGAAGCTTTGCAATCAGAATCTGCAGATCATTGGAGGAATGCTATGCAGGTGGAATACGATGCTTTAATTAGAAACCGTACTTGGGAGCTAGTAGACCGTCCAGTTGATAAAAACATTATCGGATGCAAGTGGGTTTTTAATACTAAGTATACTGCTGAAGGAAACATCGAAAAATATAAAGCTCGCTTGGTTGCTCAGGGGTGTTCGCAAAGAATTAATGAAGACTATTTTGATACGTATGCTCCCGTTGTGCGACATTCTACTATCCGATTGATCATGTCGCTTGCAGTACAGCATAAATTGCTAGTGCATCATATAGATATTGTGTCGGCTTATTTAAATGGCAATTTAGAAGAGGAAGTTTTTATGAGACAGCCGGAGATGTTCGTTGACAGTAAGCAGTCTGGTAAGGTTTGTAAGCTGCGTAAGCCATTGTACGGGCTTAAACAAGCTGGTAGAGAGTGGAACATTAAAATAACCTCAATTTTAACGGATATTGGGTTTGAAAGATGTAAGACAGATAATTGCGTATATACGATGTTTAAAAGCAATGAAATCAGTATTATTGGTGTATACGTTGATGATATTATTTTGGCATGTTCATCACAGAACACATTGCGCAGTATTATGCATGCACTTGAAACGCATGTAGAAGCTGTAGATCGTGGGCCAATTAGATACTATTTGGGTATGGAAATCGAAAGAGATAGTATGCGTGGGAACATTTCCATTCACCAGAGCCGTTACACATCTGAACTATTAAAACGTTGGAACATGCTTGAGTGCAAGCCTGCAGCAACACCGTTTGCAAGTGGTACTGTGTTAGAGAAATGCGATGACCAAAATTGCCTAGGATACAACGTTAAAAACTATCAGTCGTTACTTGGAGGCCTTACCTATTTGGCAATAGTATCAAGGCCTGATATATCACACACTGTATCAAAGTTAGCCCAATTCCATAGTCATCCACACGTAGAGCATTTTATAGCTGCAAAGCGTGTTCTTAGATACCTCAAGGGAAAACCAAAGGGTATGTTGTCGTACAATATAACTAATCGTTTCGTTTGCTTCACAGACGCTGACTGGGGATCGGATTCAACTGATCGAAAGTCGTATAACGGGTTTGTTTTATTCTTTGGTGGAGGCCCTGTTGCTTGGGAGGCTAAAAAGCAAAGTGTTGTCTCACTTAGCTCAATGGAAGCAGAGTATATAGCCTTGTGCCAGGGAGCAAAGGAGGTTTCATTTCATCGTAGCTTGCTCAAGGAAATGATGTTTAAGAACATTGTTCGACACCCTACTACTATGCTGTGCGACAACCAAGGTGCTCAGTTTAAGGTTAAAAATCCAATCGCACACAAAAGAAGCAAGCACATCGATATAAGGTTTCACTATATTCGAGAGAAGTACATCACAAATGAACTCGACGTGAAGTACATTCCATCATCAGAAAACGTAGCTGATATCTTAACTAAGTCTTTAGCAAAAGATAAACACAACTATTTTTGCAGTTTGTTACAAATTTAATTTTGAAATTAATATCCTATTTTTTCTTTTATATATATGAAATGAAATTAATGATTTGTTTTCTGATATTAAATTTAATTTAATACCGCATTTGAATTGAGGCGGAATTTGTTAGTTGATACTACTATTTAGTATAATGCATTGGCAACTCAAATGCTATTTTGAGTTAATTCTATTACCTTTTGTACTCTTTCTACTTTTAAGTCTAGTCCATTAAATACATTTATAACGAACGGCCGTGTTTCATTTTTATGCGCTTGAATAATCTCTAACAGGACTCGTACAAGAATCCTTTTTATGCATGTTTTATGAGTGCTCATAAAAAGGACTTATACAAGAATCCTTTTTATGCATGTTTTATGAGTGTTCATAAAATGGAGTCATAAAATAATACTTTTTTGGGGTGTTTTATGAGTGCTCATAAAAAAACTCATAAAAGAATCCTTTTTATGCATGTTTTATGAGTGTTCATAAAATGGAGCTATAAAATAACACTTTTTATGCGTGTTTTATGAGCGCATATAAAAAGGACTCGTACAAGAATCCTTTTTATGCATGTTTTATGAGTGCTCATAAAAAGGACTCATAAAAGAATCCTTTTTATGCATGTTTTATGAGTGTTTATAAAAAGGACTCATAAAAGAAACCTTTTTATGCATGTTTTATGAGTGCTCATAAAATGGAGTCGTAAAAGAATACTTTGTATGCGTATTCATGAAATGGAGTTGTAAAAGAATACTTTTTATGCGTCTTTCATGAGTTCTTATAAAAAGGACTCCTAAAATAATACTTTTAATGCATGTTTTATGAGTGCTCATAAAAAAGACTAAAAAAATATTAATTTTTATGCTGTCCTGTGATTCTTGCAAATTTAATTCCTGTATAAAAAAGCACTTGCTATACTGTCGCCAAAATTCGAGGACTTCCATTCTTGCTGCAATCAGCTTGCTGCGTTTTTGGTGCGCAGCAAGTATAAACAAAATGAAATATTCATTGTGAATTTAAATGTCGTAGGGCGTGGAAGCGATTTAATTTTTAATTATTAAACATATTTAATATACCAAATAATCAAGTAAGATATTATAAGTTTTTCACGAATTTTCACGAACAATAATGTCTAGAAAACAGTGCAAGAAAGAGTCTTCGGATATAAGTAAATTTTTAAAAAATAAAAAATTCATTTATTGGTGGAGATGGGAGAAAAAAAGTTAAGAATATGAGGAAGGTAATGAGAAGATTTTCCACTATCGAACTTCTAATAACAATTTTCTGGAAACCATGGAGTCTGTATTGAGCAGTGAACAAATAAATATTAGAAAGGAATTAGCTATATATAAGGTTTAAAAAATTATTTGAGCCTTCATTTTGAAAGTGTTAAAAAGAGGCATAATTTAAGTTATAAAAGAGTCTATGCTATTTTTATGAATATAAGGGTCATAAAATAGTCTTTGTTATGAGTCTTAAAAGAGTCTTTAATATGAGTTATAAAAGAGTCATTTCTATGAGTTATAAAAGAGTATTTAATATGAGGGTTTAATGAGGGCTTTTAAGTTAATAAAATAGTCTTTAATATGAGTCTTAAAAAAGTATTTAATTAGAGTCATAAAATATTTTTTTTGCATCATAAAAAAATCACTAAAAGGAAAACCTTAACCTAGGAAAAAAGACTCAAAAAAGAGTATTTTTCAGCGCATAATGATGATAAAGCCTCAATAATAAGAGTCTAAAAAGAGTCTTAAAAGAGTCTAAATGTTTGCTGGGATCCGATAGCTCATCAGCGTTATGAAACAAACGAATAACAAACAAAGAAACAGTCAAACTGCTCTCAAAATAAATCGAGCAACATAGCTGGTTTTTTGTGTGAAGGGGTCAACACGGAAGTTAACACCCCTATGAGACATGAATTTTTTAGCAGAGAGAGTAATGAAAATATGTTTATTTGTTCTGAACAAGCGTTTGTATAAGCTTTTATTTAACTTGCTTCGTTTGTATGTATGTCCTCAAAACTTGCAAGCCATTTTTCTACAACTTGTTGGTATCCGATTAAGCTGAAATTTAGCATACATATGTAAGTCCGGTGACAATGCAATATTACGATAAAAATTTTGCCACACCCCCTTTTACTGCCCACAAATCAATAAAAATGCTATATCTCTAAAACTACTAAACCGATTAAGTAAATTTCCTTCGAGTAGAGCATAATTAAGGAAAATTTTTTGTTACTCAACCTTTTACCGCCCACAAATCCATAAAAATGCTATATCTCTAAAACTACGGGGCTGATTCAGCTGAAATTTAAACAGTAAAATTTCATCAAATAAAGCTTGGGGTTTATGAAAAACATTTGGCCACACCCTCTTTTACCGCCCAAAAATCAATAAAAATGCTATATCTCCAAAACTACGGGGCTGATTCAGCTAAATTTTGGCAGCTAATTTCCTTCAAGAAAAGGATGGTTTAAGATGTCCTCGATCCGTTAAACAGATTTACTACACATTATCAGTGGCATTGAATCTTTTAGTAAGCTTACCTGTATATAAACTGCGATCCATTAAACAGGTTTACTATACAATATCAGTGCCTTCAGCTTTTAAATATAAATGTATTTGAAAAATAATAAATTTATATAAGTCCTTAGAACTTACCAATTTACGTACGCTTATATTATGATGATGGTAACCAAGAGAGGGGTTCTTCTGCACCTAGAATATATCTACTGTATACATACATGACAAATGTCACTTAAATGAATTTTTTTCTTTTTAGTTAACATCTTTTTTAAATAAAAGCTGATTTTAAAAAATTTTTTTTTGCTTTTTTTATTTTTATTACGTTTATTTCATTTAAAACTAAGGAAAATAAGGAAATTTTGTAATCGAATCCTCTATAAAAATTTTTTCTACGTCTTTTTACATTCAGTTTCTGGTCACATTCTGGTGCTCAGTTCCTTTTGGCATGCTGATTTTCTTTTTGCTTCTTTGGAAAACCATTACAAATTGTTTGTTATTAGTTATTCATATCCACTGTATTTTAAACGATTCAACTTTCTTTTTCAGCGTAATTTTTTGGTTTACTATTGGAATTTGTAATTGTGTCGTAGAAATAAAATGTCCAGCATTAATTTTTATAACTGTACATTTACAGTTGAGTTTAGTTTTTCTTGCTTGCCTTCAGGCCTGTAGCCAGGGTGGGGCAAGGGGGGCAATGCCCCCTTACTACAACCGTTTTCCCCCCTGGCCACATCAGACAATGAAAAACTTTAAATGAATAATTATTATGAATTTTGTTGATATATTTGCTTATTGCTTTAAAATTAGTTTAGTTTAAAATAATAAAAAAAAAATACACATTCACCTTATTCATGACTTGAATATGTATATGAAATTTGCAAAACAAAACATATCAGACAAATTGTAACAATTGTTCAACCTTTGCTACCAAAAATAAGATTTGAATTTAAATCATTTTTTAACCCGCATCCATACACGCAGAGAAAAAACATAATTGCAACAACCATGTTTTAAGAGGACCATAGTATGATTCGGATTATGATTGTTGCTAATATGTTCTTAAACATATAATATTTTCTTTGATCATGATAAAATGATTACAACAACTATATTTAGAAAAGGAACTTTTTTGTAGGAACCAAAATATTATTGAAACAATCATTACTCTCTTATTTGGTCGAAAATAGAATGATTGCAACAACTATATTATGAATTTATTTTTAGGATCCAGAATATTATTGAAACAATAATTTTATTTTTTTATTTTCATGCACTCCAATTTCCATTGTCTGGGCTAAACAAAAATATTCGCTCTTATTCTTGAACCCGCGCTCGCTCTCAAAACGACGTCGAAACAAAATTATTGTATTCTCTAAACTTTCAATTTCGACGTTGACATCTGCAGTGATTGTTCATGTCAATTGTTGAGCAAACGTCGTCAAATAAATATTTAAATTTTTGATCGTCGCAATGATCTTCGACGACAATTTATTGGTGAAAGTGCGCTCTCGACGACGATATTTACTCGACGCGTATTCAAGAATAGGGGTGAATAACACTATGCGACAATTCAAGGGTCATGGAATTTTACGAAAAAGCGACCAACATAGATCGATGGTACTGATCTAGATCAACAAAACCCTAAAACGGTTTTGCAAAGTTAGCTCGCTTTTAAAAGATATAGACATTGAAAGTTTGCCTCTTGCAGAGTATTTTTAAAAAATGAAGTGCTCATTAGGTTGTATCGAATAAAAAATTCTTTTTTTAATTTCTCGTTCTAAGAGGTCTCCAAAGTTCCATAGGGTGGTCTCCTAAAGAAAGGATGTCTCCCTCTCCCGCAAGGACAAAGTTGTTTTTTGAGAAAAACAGTAAAAATTAACGATCTATAATGCTTTGATTTTTGTAAGAAAAACTACATATGTCTTAAGCAAAAGTAAATATAGACTTTAACTATCAATACCTTGCCAAACAAGATACCATTCTTGATTTTTATTCACAGTATCCTGTGTGAAGGATATTCGAATTTTAAGGTACACTCGAAATAGCACATAACTTTTGATTGTTATCTGATTGTGTTAATTTTAGTGGTATTTATTTAAGTGTTGACGTTTTCCTTATATTTGGGTTATTTAAAATTTGCACATTTTTTGCCTATGCATTTACTGTTTTTTGAGAAAAGCATACTTGAACGCAATTTTTCAACTTTTTGAAAAAATTAATATAAGGCTTTATATCTCAGGCATCAGAAGTGGTAATATAATTTTCGCTTTTTGAATTCTTCAGATATTTCCTTTAAGGTTATTATTTCTTTTTAAAAACACATCTTAAAAGCAATTGTTAAATCAATTGAGACTCATCGAATGGCAGGCTCAGAAACTCAAAATTTTAGTTTAACATTTTGGTAAATGATGAGGTGAGGTGTTTTGACGAAATAATAAATTTCATGCTAAGCAGAAAATTTTTTTAAAAAATCGAAACACAATAAAGAATCGTGATCTTAACCTGGTGTTTTAAAAAAATACTTTCAGGCAGTGTTTCGTTCAAAAATATTTAAGAATCCAAATTCACAAAATTATCTTCGGTACCACTTCTGATGCCAAAAATATATAAAAGCTTATCTTAATTTTTTTGAAAAACTTATTCAAAATACAGTTATCGAAAACAAGAAAATGCATTTGCGAAAATATACAAATATTTATTTCGCCAAATTTAAAGAAAACGTAAACACTTCAATCAATAACACCAACATTTAGACAATCAGATAACAATCAAAAGTTCTGTGCTATTTCGAGTGTACCTTTGGATTCGAGTATCTCTCACACAAGACAATGAGGGTAGAAATCGAGAGTTGCATCTTGTTTGGCGAGACATTCTTAGTTAAAGTCTGTATTTAATTTTGCTTTAAGACAAATGAAGTTTTTCTTACAAAAATCAAGGCATTTATAGATCGTTATTTTTTACTATTTTTCTCAAAAAACAACTTTTTCCTTGTGTAAGAGGAAGACATCCTTTTTTTTCTGTTTATTTTTTTTTTTGGTAGATCTTGACCACCATGCAACTTTTGAGACCTCTTAGAATGTGAAATTCGAAAAACTTGTAATTTGATACGCCTTAATGAGCACTTTATTTTTAAAAAATAGTCTGCAAGAGGCAAACTTTTAATGCCTATATCCTTCTAAAAGCGAGCTAACTTTGCAAATTCCTTTTAGGGTTTTCTTACTATACACTAGTACTATCGTCCTGTGTTATCCACTTTTCGATAGAACAATGTGTTGCGCAGCGTAATTCAATTGAAAAATCATTTGATAAAATTTTCTGCACGAGCTGGGGTTTGAACCGCGGCTTTTTCGCTTACGAGCCACGCACACTACCGGTAGGCCACAGCCGCTACTATCGCTCGCCTGACTAATGCCATTCATAAGCATGGTGCATTAAGTGCATTGTCACAAAAATAGCAATATGTGTGATAAACAAAATATGGCCAGAATTGCGAAATATATTTACGGTAAATAGAAATATGTTTGCTACAATTAAAGTCGAAAATGTCACTTTTCTGCGTGCTGTTTTTAGGATAAGGCGATTAAAATCAAAACACAATAATTGAACAGTTGGCAACCGAAACGGCACATTTCTTTCGATTTTTGGTTATATTCTGCTTCGTTTGCCAACAATCAAAGAAGAGTTCAGAAAAACATTCAAAATTCTTATATGCTGTCTCTATAATAATATTCACATTTATCATGATGGACAGAACTTCAACATTTTTGTTGCAACTAATAGTTGAGGCAATCATAGTATGTTGACTATTTGAATGATGTTATGATTTCAACTATTGTTATTTTTGGTACCATTATTAGTAAATAATGACTTTGTTAAGGCAAAAATTTGTGTTTGTAGTAAAAAAATTAGTATTGCAGTAATCATGTCTCAACCATGTATTTTCTCTGCATGTAGGAAGTTTCTAGAAACGAAAAGCACGTTGTGCACCAATTTGATGCAAACGACGGATGCGGGTTTATTCAATTTTTTTATATGTTTTACTTAAAAAATGTCTTATACATATGTTAGCCCATTTCGCTACTCTTTCTTATATTTCTAGCCACTTTAAATAAATCTTGGATTTTTACCTTAATTTTATTACAAAGTCCTGAATTAATTTCTATATTATTTTTTATGTATTAATCCTAAGTATAAAAAGATCTACATATCCATGTATATATATTATAAAATTAACTGTTTCTTAATAAATATGTGCAATGTATTCATTTCACACGTTAAAAAAATTGTTTTTTTTTATTTAAATAAAAGACAAAAAAAAAAAATTTCCCCCCAAGATTCATGCTTGCCCCCTCTGTCTTCTTGGTCTGGCTACAGGCCTGCTTGCCTTATAACCTCCAACAAATCATCCGGAACGAAAATGTTTGGATGTAATTTTTTTCGATTTTCGTATAAACCGAAGTTCAATAGCATTTTCAATATGAAAATGCTAAAGTGGTCCAACCCATATACAATTTTCAATATGTGAGTTGGACCACTTTTCCATTTCCATAATGTATTATTTTAAAAAAGGTAAAATGGTAAAATGAAAATATTTGTTATAAAAGTTTCAATAACGGCTAAATCTCAAGGAACACATTTTAATCCAAAAAAAAAAAAAAAAAAACGGAGCAAATAAGGCCGTATTCGAGGTCATTTTAACTCTTTTCGTGTATGGTATTTTGCCAAAGCAGTAAAAACTATATTTAACTCTGTTTGTGCGTTTTAATTACTCCGAAAATTGAGTTTGTTTGAAAAGTCGTGCTGACTTCGTTTTGAGTTATATTAAGGTTTACGGAATTGTATTAAAAACATTTAAATTCATTTTAAATTGAGAACTAATAAATAAACTTAAATCAACTCATTGAAATGTAACATGAAGCTTAAATAAATACAAACCAACCCACAAAAGAGTTATAAAAGGAATTCGTAATTTCTTCTGTTTTCAATTTCATTTATTTTCAATTTACTTTTAAATACAATTTCTACATCAACATCTAACTGGCCGTCTGGAATAGGGATATTATTATCTTCTTTGTTAATTTTATCCAAGTGATTTATTGCTTATAACCAGCTCTGAAAGAATTGAAAATGTAATGTTATTTTGATTTTTTTACGGCGAATTTTTACCTCTGCATCGCTCTGGTATTTTTTAAGATCTTTAATGTTTTCTTCGTCTTCACTCCATTGCAATAGAGGAAACGCCAGACGGTGAAAACACAATCGCCTCTTCTCCATACTTGCAAAGTTTCACGGTTTGGCAATCTTGAATTTGTTTGCGCAAAAAATTTTAACTTTTTACTGTCTTTTAAGCTTCAATTGCGCTCAACTGTCAAAAATTTCCAGTTTCAAAACGGTGTTTCATTTTTATAGTATTAAGGGAAATTTTACAAAAAAGGGATATTTTTATATATAACATATTAGCAAAGAGGTAAGAATATTTGCGTTTTTTTTACAATTGTTTGGTGTAAATAACATGTAGTTTTGTTTGCTGAATGAAGGGAAAGATCTTTTTAAGCATCTAGCAAAATGTAGTCAATATCAAACCCCAGGTTAATTCTAGTCTTCTGAAAGTGTTTTAAGAGATGAGTTATGTGTTTTCCTATACTTTTGCAAAAGTGGACGTGGCATTTTATTTAATATGCTTTATCCCGATTGTATTGATGCTAGAATACTTAGATTTTGTACAAAAATAGGTAGAATATTTTTGAAGTGATTTGAACTAAGTGGGCAGGGTTGCCTAAAAGTCGTGATACATACATTAAACATTTGTTTATCAGTGTATAACGTAGTTTAGTTAATAAAATATGGTACAAATATGACTTTATCCAAGAACTAATAAATTCCTCTAAAAGAAACTTTAGTGTCTATACTTTTATTAAAACCACAGTTGTACAGGAAAATTCATAAAACTGTTTAGTTTCCGAAAACTTTCTAAAAAAATACACCGTAAGTTAAAAAAAAAATTACAGTAAAACTTACAATAAGAGAGATTTTTTGTGAAAGAGATGGAGATATATAGATAGAGAGGGAGAAATCTCAAAAGATACAATATAAAGTTTAGAAAAAGATATCCTGTTTATTTAATATTTACACTGTCATTGGCTGGCGCTTCAATTGGTAATACTGATTTTAATGGTTTGTGATAACTAAAATATGAGATATATGCATGTTCGTGATTTGCTATTTTCTACGTGAAGAAATTGCATCTATTGTAAAGATCTTCAATGAAGATCTTTTGTGGGGTAGCAACAAAAAATGCCTCTTGTAGTTCATATTAAAAATCTATGACTCCAAAGGGGGTCAAATGTATTATATGGTCCTATTTTAATAGGCATTCTTCTAGGGGTCCCCATACAAAAAACCCAAAATTGAATAAAAAAATTTCTATTTAGTTCATATTAAAAAATCAATGGATCCTAAAGGGGTCAAATGAGCAGGTCCAAAGTTTTCCCACTCAACATTTCTTTTGAACGCACCTGCACTCTATCTGCCACTCTTTTGTGGGTCCCCATACAAAAAAACGTGTACACAAAAACGTGACGATACTCAAACATTTTTTCGTGACAAGACTCAAAAAATTGTAGCCTCAATAAAAATATACGAAAACATATAATTCGTAATAATAAAAACGGCCCTTTTTTATCATTGTGCAACATTAAATTTGTAGAGCACACTTGATTTGCTTATTAAAATATTTGAGTACTTTCTCTTCATTCGAAGTAAAACGAACAAAAGAAAATATTTGCTCGAACGGACTCTGTTTCGTGCTAAACATAACTCGGTTTCAGCTTTAAAATACAAAGACTATTTTCATAGATGGTTGCAATAAGTTTTAATAGAGTTAAAAGGACAAATGTTCGGAAAAGATGTAGAGTTAATTTGAAACTGCTTTTAATTTACGCCAAGTTTTGAAAATGAGTTGTTTCAAACAAAAAAAGTTGTATATTAACCAAAAAAAATGTTGATGCAATTCATTTTGGGTTTTACGGCACCAAACCGTTTTTAACTTCTCAAAAACTCTTTTGGCTCACGAAAAAACTTGCGTTGACTCCGCACTTTTTTTTCGGTGTGGTAGCATACTCCCGAAAAAAATGCTTGTGGACCACTCTGCTTCTGAGCGCCTCATATAACGTACATAAATATTTTTTTAAACAACCCCCGAAATATTTTCCCGGATCCGCCCCTGACTATATGTTATTCTACAGTGGCTCCATGGCATAATCGGACAAGTGTTTGACTGATACATATGTACTCTAAATTTGAAAAAATGTACAAAATATATTGATTTTTTTTTCTTTTATTTACTTTTCACACAATGGTCTCTTTGAACAAAAAAAAAAAAAAAACAATAGCATTTTAATGATAACTGTGAGTTTCAGCAGAAAAGCAAAAATAACTCAATTTCTTGCGCTCAACGCATAATCGGACAAAGCAAAAAAAACAATGCTAAAAATACCGTTATTTTTCAAATACGCACTTCAAAGCGGCTTTTTTTTCATATTCATTCGTTCAATGCTTTCAGTGACAGATAGAGCTAACAATAAATGAAAATATATTTAAAACGGTTCCAAATGGAAAGCAGTCTACACCGAAAAAAATGTGCGGACTTAACCCAAGTTTTTTTATGAGTCAAAAGAGTTTTTGAGAAGTTAATAACGTTTTGTCGCCGTAAAACGTAAAATGAATTACATCAATATTTTTTTTTGTTAATATAAAACTTTTTTTGCTTGATACAACTCATTTTCAAAGCTTGGAGTAAATTAAAAGCAGTTTCAAATTAACCCTGCATCTTCTCCGAACATTTGTCCTTTTAACTCCATTAAAACTTATTGCAACCATCTATAAAGAACGTCTTTGTATTTTAAAGCTGAAACGGAGTTATTTTTAGCACGAAACAGAGTCTGCTCGAGCAAATATTTCCGTTTGTTCGTTTTACTTTGAATGAAGAGAAAGTACTCAAATATTTTAACAAGCAAATCAAGTGTGCTGTAAGAATTAAGTGTTGCATAATGATAAAAAAGGGCCGTTTTTACAATTGCGGGTTATATGTTTTCGTTATCTTTATCTTTATTATGCGGTTATTTGATATAGAGGGTACAATTTTTCGAGTCTCGTCACGAAAGTTTTTTTTAATCTCGTCACGAAAAAATGTGTACACAAGCAATGATATTTTTTGTATGGGGAGAAGGGTGGTAGATAGCGTGCTGGTGTGATTAGAAGAAATGTTCAATGAAAAATTCAGTAGGACCAGACATTAGACCCTCTAACGGTCATAGATTTTTTTATATTAATTATAATAAACATTGTTTCATTTTGTGTTTTTTGTATTGGGATCCCCAGAAGGGTCATAGGGGATAGAGAAAAGGTGATTTCAAAAGAAGTGTTAAGGGGGAAAAATTAATAGGACCAGCTCATATATTGATCCCCCTAGGGGTAATAGATGCTTTGATATGAATTATAAAAGCCATTTTAAAAAATTTTTTTTTCTATGGGGGCTAACACAATAGATCACCATAGGTGAATTTTTTCCCCGTTATCTCGTAAATATCAAATCAGTATTACTAAATGAAACACCAACCAATGACATGAAAAAATTGAATAAACAGAATACTTTTTATGAAAATTTTGTATTGTATTTCGTTTGAGAAGCTATCTCTTTCTTTCTCTCTGTTATTTTTACAAAAATCTATCTTATTCTTTATACTGTAATTTTTTTTTAACTTTCGATGTTTTTTTATAGAAAATTTTATGAAACTAAACAATTGTGTTAAATTTGGTATACAACAGTTGTTTTGCAATAAGTCAAGATACATACATTTTTTTAAAGGTATTTATGAGTTTTTGGAACATACTAAAGTCACATATTACCATATTTTACTAACGAAACTACTTTAAACACTAATGAACAAATTTTTAATGTATGTATGACGACATTTAGAATTAAGCATATTAAATTAAATGCCACTTCCATTTTTGCATTAGTATAGGAACACAACTAACTCATCTTTTAAAAAACTTTCATAAACCTAGCGATCACCCTGTTGTTTAATCCTTACTACATTTTGATAAATGCTTCAAAAATATCTTTTCCATTCGACTCGCGTCGTTTCATCACCGAGGTCGTGAAGCGCGACTAGCCAGCTGTAATTGTGTTTGTGGTCCATCCGCTGATGCGACCAACACAATTAAAGTACAGTTTTAAATAGAATCAAAAAGATTCATAATTTGTGATGGCGTTTTAAAATCTATCGATTTTGGCCAAATAATTTCCTCATCAGTGAGGAATCTTCTTGAGCTAGGGAAGCCTAGTTCTCGCAGTAACTTAAATATATAAAAAAAAAAAAATCTTTTCCCTTATTCAACGAAGAAAACTACAGCAATCAATCGTAAAATCAATGCAAATATTTATCCCTTTCTTCAAATATGTTAAATACAAAAATCCCTTTTTAGAAAAATTCCCCTAAAATCAATGAAACACCTTTGAAACAAATTTTGAGAGTTGTGCCATGGTAGAAGAATACAGGTGTATGCACCAGATGAGAGCATACTGCCGGAATTGTCAAAACGAAGCGAAACTTTGTCTTTATTTTCTTTTCTTTCCATTCGACACACAGCTAAATTTGACAGACATGGCAGTATGGAGAGAGAGCACAGTCAGCGCTGCATATACCTCTATCCTTCTACCATGAGTTGTGCGGAATTTAAGCTCAAAAGTAAAAAAAGTTTTGTTGTATAAGAAATTACAGACATTCAAAATCTGTGAGTATAGAGAAGAGATTCTGTTTTCGGCGTTAACCATGTCTTTAATTTCCTTTGTATTTAATTCAAATAAGAAATAAATAAAAATAATTAAACACAAAAGAAATTACGGGTTCTTTATTTGACACTTTTGTGGGTGAGTTTGTTTATTTTTAAAGCTTCATGCTACATTTAAATGAGTTGATTCTAGTTTTTTTTTGAGTGAACTAAAAATTTAAAAATTCTCAATTCCTCAACCTTAAAACAACTCAAAATGTCAATTTTTGAAGTAAATTGAACACAAAAACGGAGTTAAATATAGTTTTTACAGCTTTGGCAAAATACCATGCACGAAAAGAGTTGAATTGACTCTGAATATGAATTTATTTACTCCGCTTTTTTTTGCGTATACAGTCGAAATTAGGCAATTAATAGTTAAATTGAATTTGGAAGGTAAAACCGTAAGATAAATTGCCGAATTGGTTGGAAAAAGTAAATCTATTGTCCACGACATAATCAAGAGATTCCCGTGATGAGTTTAGGTTGGTCATTAAGAGCAGAGAACGTCAAGGCAAGATTTTAAATGAGCGCGAAGAGCGGTCGATATTGAAAGAAATGAAGCAAGATTCTTTTAAAACCACACAAGAACTTAAAATAAATTTAAAAACTCGCACTGGAAAAAATATATGCCTAAATACTGTTCGCAATACATTACATAAATACGATTATTACGGAAGAGTTGCCAGAAAAAAACCATTTATAAGCCCTAAAAATAAAAGCAAAAGATTAAAATATGCCAAGGAGTATTTACTAAAAACAGAAGATTTTTGGAATCAAGTAATTTAATACATGCTGATTGTGGAATCCGGCGGATCAGTTATGGCGGGAGTTGATCAGATCCGCACTCCCTTCCCTTTAAAGCAAAAATCTCATTGTTAAATCCGTGCGAGGGAATTGCAATACCGATCCGCACTCCGAACTCCGAAAAACAGCTGATCAGCTGTCAAAACAAAATTAAGCAACAAGAGAATTTGTTTAAGTGCAACTTATTTATAATGAAAGTGAAAAATATAAAAAAAAGATAATTTATGGTGTTTACATTGCTCCTGAGTCATCTGAATCTACACCGATACGTTTCAGCCTTATCTTTGCTGCTCCTGGTGAAGATTTCGATGCTATTTGCTGCTTCTTTGGCGATTATGTTTCTTCCTTGGCTAGAAACGCTGCTAATAAGTTTTTGTATTTGTTTAAGGAAATGGATTCGATTGCGTTGTTTTTCAATTTGGAAGGCTGTTGTGTTAAAAATATTTGCGATTATTTTGCAAATTCCACGAAGCAAGGCTGTTTACTCGGTATTGGCAATACTCCTAATATATAATTAAAACCTTTATACCAACGACAGCACAGTTTTATATCAGAAATTTTCTATCAATAGCAGGTATAGTTGGTTAATTGTATAAGAGAGCTTTTACATTTTTTTAATATATAAAATTTTTACATATCGCTCATTTCGTGCAAGACTGTCACAACTCAAAATTTAGTATTTTTTAGGAGAGCCTTATGAAATTTTGAAATGACATCACGAACATTAATTGTAAAGATAAACCGAAAATTGTTAAGAAAATTTGAAGGCCATTAAATTTTCTGCCAAAAATATCATAAATTTTTTATTTTGCGTCAATAGTGAATTTTTATGCAATATTTTTGCAAGTGTCTATTTGAGTTGTAACATTATTACTACAAAAACTAATTTTAAAAATGTTTAATTTTGAGTTGTGACGATTTTGCTACAATATGATAACATACATTTGACCTAGAGGAATGTCACATTTTGAGTTGGTACTTTACTACTACAACAAATATTAGGTAACTTGCTTTGATTTTTATTTAAAAAATGGTTTATGATAAAATAAGTCGTTGTTGTTAAAAAACTTTGGAGAAATTTAAAATAAATTTTGGTATAAATAGAAATGAAACGTTATTGCTACAAAGAAGTAAAGAGATTGCTAAAAGTCAAAACGACAAAAGTATCTGTAAAACCGTTAATTAACAGCAAATCGGTCTGGAATTCACTCAAATCAAAGATATGATAAAAATGCATATTTCTGTATATTTAACTAAAAACACCCAAATTTTTAGTTGTGACGGTCTTGCACGAAATGAGCGATATGATAATAACACAAATTTTCGATTTTTATAAATAATCACTTTTAACTTGGAAAATATAGTAGTTAACGTAAACATTTTTTGACACACTCCAAAAACAATTTAGAGCTCTATGTTTCTGAAAGCAAAAATAAAACACTTAGCTGTTACCAATCCTGAGATATGATCAATTATGCAGAAGCATTTTCATGGGTAAGAAAATACCCAACCGCGGCTAATAGGTTAAGGATACAACTCAAATATCCTTAAATTATAAAATTATTTATATAAAAATTATTTTTGAGTAAAAAAAAATTGCGACATGTACGAATATTTTTAACATCGGATTCGTGTTTAGTGACCTCAAATTACCCTGAAATCATGTATCTCATTTCTTTTTTTGAGAAATTGTCTCCGAATCCGCACAGATCCGCACCAATTTTGTTGCGGATGAAAAGTGAAAAAATTTGTATGAAGTGCGGATGGACTGTGGTTTCAACAATAGCCTTTTTGCACTCCGAATCCGCAAACTTTGCTACCGATTCACTTCGAAGCTACTCGCCGGATTCTACAATCGATAAGCCAACGAAAACGAGTAATTCTCCCGCCGCAACTGATCCGCCGGATTCCACAATCAGCATGATAGTAAATCGTCTTAAAATACATTTCTATTGATAGCTTTCATTATTTAAAGGTTTTGTTTACTGACAAAAGCAAATTTAATTTGCACGGATCAGATGGCAAGATGTTTGTGAGGCGTAAACCAAATGCCGAATTTAATTTCCAAAACACAAAAGCCACTGTTAAGCATGGATAACGCTCTGTTATAGTTTGGGGCTGTATGTCGAGTGCCGGAGTAGGCAATATGCATTTTATTGATAGTAAAATGGACAAATTTGTAAAGCAAAGTGCAGAGAAGTTGGGTATCGCAAACAACTTTGCTTTCTATCAAGACAACGATCCCAAGCACACATCGGTCATTGCTAAGCTTTGGTTCATCCATAACTGCTCCAAACTTATTCAAACACCTGCACAGAGCTCAGACCTTAACGTAATTGAGCATCTATGTGAAGAATTAGCAAGGAGAGTGTATCGACAAAATGCAATACGTTAGTTCAGCTAAAGGAGGCTTTACTAGAAGCATGGAACTCCATTCAGCCGGAAATATGACAAAACTTGGTAAAATCTACTCCAAAGCGCTTACAGGCCGTTCTGGACCACAAAGGATATGCAACTAAATATTAATTGTTCGATTTTCGAATTTTTAGCATTACTTTTTTACTTTGTCCGATTATGCGTTGAGCGCAAGAAATTGAGTTATTTTTGTTTTTCTGTTGAAATTTAAAATTTTCATTATAAAACTTTATATTGTTCAGAGAGATAAGCATTTGAAGTGTAAATAAAAGTGGAAAAACCAATATATCTGTGGTCACAAGGAATAATGACTAAACTCAAAATATCGTAAAAAAGCGATATGGAATTTACTTTATTGCCAATTTTTGGAAGTATGCAGACATAAATTTTTTGCGTAGAATTGATCATCACTTATGTCTGCACATATTTTGTTTGTAACGGTTCATATATATCAAAAAAATGGGTCGTAGTTCGTGCAATAAAAATATCGTTTTTTATGATACTTTGAGCTTAGTCGTTATTCCTTGTGTCCACAGATATTTCGTGCATTTTTTTTAAGTTTAGAGTACATGTATATCATACAATGTCTTGTCCGATTATGTGATGGAGCCACTGTATATATTTTTAAGTACTTACCAAACCTTACTTGAAGTAAATATCTTTTGTTTCAAATTTTTTTTGAAAATTGCATTCAATAATATTCTTTGTAATGCAAACTGAAAAGTTTTTATTTTCTGTTTATTTTTAATTGATTCTCTTTAAAAAACAAAACAATAAATAAATATGATTTGCATATCTACATATAAACTAAACCAAGTTAAAACATCAGTCTTTTAATATGCAAAACTACATTATTTGCTATGTGAAAGTTAATTAGTTTTTTGCTGTAATTTATGCTGATTTAAAAAACGTATTTCTTTTATACTCATCAGAGTTCGTGGTCCAATATTTAGAATATTGCCCAAACAATATTTCTATGTTTATTTTCAATCTTTTGTTCGCGCTACGATAACATGAGGTGCATTGCTGCCCAATGCTTTATCAGCACCGGAATTAACTTTAAAGTCCTCCAAATTGTTTGAAGTGCATCCAATGGTTGCATTGATAACAGCTGCAGCACCGATTCTTGTGTCATTCATTGATTTATCTGCAGATGTGGTAGATGTTGTAATGCTGCTGTTGTGATGTAGGTAGGTGCGTTGGGTGACGGAAGAAGTTGACATGGAGTTTGTGAAAATGGTCCTTTCGCGTTTTAGGCCACGAGTTGTGTTACAGCTATGCTGCGTCACTTTGTCACTATATCGCTTGTCTCTTCCGATTTTATAGCCAGCATTGGTTTTTATACCTAGGCAGCTCCTTATCAGCTGACAGAAACCATTACGGAATTTAGATGACATTAAATTATAGAGAATTGGATTTAGGGCTGAGTTTAAGTATAACATTATGCGGCTGAAGTATAGAATATTGTAATAGCCTTCAATGCCAAGGGAGACAATCGACTCCGGTGGCATTACAATAATCCATAAAGTAAGCGCACGAAAGGGCAGCAAGCAAATGAAGAAACTCGCTACCACGGTGACCAACATGAAAATAATTTGCTTACGATACTTCTGGACGCTACTTCGCAAGTGACAATTGGACGGTTGATGCTGATACCGTTGCTTAGACTGGGAAACATCCGTGGCGTTGGTGGAAGGCATTGCATGCCGCTGCAATCCTGGGCTGCGTTCGAGTAACTGACGAGCTATAACTGCGTAAAGGACAACCAATATGGCTAATGGCAGAAGGAAAAATATCGTTATGCTGGATATAAAATAGGATGCTGACCAAAGTGTTTCGGCAGAAGTAAAACAAACTGCCACTTCAGTTCCGTCAAAGTAGATTTCCTCCTGGTAGGTGGCTATTAGCAAAATCGGACTTAGGCATTGCAAATACGGTGGCATAAGAGGAAGAAATATGTTAGAAGAGGAAACCGTGGGATGAATTGAAAGTGAAATTAATGGAAGAAATTTTATTAGTAACAATATACATATTGACAAATCTATAAATCTACATATATGAGTGTTCTAGTGATAATATTCGATAAAACATACGTAAATGTGCCAAATTTTTGTTTAAGAAAGTATCCAAAATGAATAATTATCAATTAAAAAGTTAAACAAAGTTAAACTTGGAACAAAGTGTCTGTATGTGGCTTGCGGGTGGTGTGATTTGGTAGAAACCGTCACGTAACAGTGAGATTGCTGTGCGTATATGCGTGCGAGTATCGAGCAGAATACAAACTAGCAGGTGAGTGCGCTCTGTGTGTGCGTGAGAGTATTGAGAGTCGAGCCGGAGTTGCCTTATTTTTGTGCGTAAAAAACGACGCATAGTGCTTTGCACTCATATAAATTTGGACATAAATAGAATGAGTGCTCCTATGATAGTGCAATTCTGTGTGCTTAGTAAGTTTATTATTATTATTTATTATTATTATTATTCTTTATTCTCATAGTAAAAAAGTATTGACAAGATTATTCACTCAAATATACAATCACTAGAACAATTATTACTTATAAGAATAGTATTGACATTTAGTATTAGAATAAATAGTGTTAAATGCCACTTCAATAAATATATAAAACTAAATTAATTGTGTTAACATAAAAAGTGTTTTGTGGGGTGAATTGAATCAAACAATATAAGTAAAAAGGAGTTATAAAAATTAACAGTTATTATTAGAAGAGAAAAAAAAATTATTTCTGTCTAAAAAATAAAGAACAAACAAAAATTAGCTAATGGAGCGCAACAAAAATTCAACTTCCGAGTGGTCTAACTCAAAGATCCACAATTTTTTTTTTCTTAAGAAAGTACACCTAGTTCTGTTTTTACGCGATAGATATGTTCCTCGAAAACTCGCCTTAAAAAAACGCGTACAAAAAGATAGGGTATCCATATAAAAGGAGAGGATTGGTTCCAGATATTAAATATCAGCTAAAATAAAACGAAAAAAGTATGTATGTACATATAATTCAAATTCATGTTCCTTTATTTTAACAAAAAATAACAGAAAAAACAGTTCAGTTACTAAAATAAATCATAAGAATCTAAAACAGTGTCGGGCAGCTTTGCACACTTGAGATTGTGTTTGTGCACTAAAATATGTATTTATCTCACCTACAGAACGATCAAAGCTTCAGTGTTCAAGCGATTGTCAAGCAGATAATATCTGCGCTTGCGTGTTCCTTGAATATATTATATTATATCTGTGTCGATAAGCAATAATAGCTTAAGTCGATTTAAGACAGAACTGAGTTATTGATATAGTAGTGTTCTACGTATTTATTATTATGAACACACAAAATCTAGAACTTCTAGCATGACCTTAGCCAAAGATATGATGCAAAAACAAAAGAACCTTTCATATAACTTATATGGCGATTGAAAACTTTGAAGCAAGATTTCTGGAAACTTTGAAATATGACTTAAGCTGTTATTGCGCATCGACACAAATATAACGTAAGATTACACTGTATAAAATTGTATGTATGCAAAATTTTTGGAAGTATATTTGAAAAAATTTTTTATTGCTAAAAAATAACGGCATGGCGCGCCAACAAAGAGGTAAAATTAAAAAATTGTGCATAACAAGGCATTACGATAATTTGCATGGCCAATATTAGGTAATTGTGGGGCATGCTATGAAGAAATTAATTAATTATTTTAAAGCGGCATGTCCACATATCATATCATATACTGATCAGCTCCAAGTACGTATAATAAAAGCATCTTACACTGTTTGTTTTGACTTGGCAAAACACAATCAGCAACAAAAGCACAATAAAAAAACATATTTGTTTTTTACTATTAACCTGCCTCTTTATATTACCGTCTGCTTATCGGTATTTCACATTATCCGGCTGTCGGTGTTTCCTTTTGACATTCCGTCCACTACTTATTTATTTAATTTCGCAATATAAATCCGAGCAAAAAAATATCCCATAATGCCTAGTAAGATTTTTGTAAAAAGCGCTTTAGCAGTACTTTGTTTTCAGTGTGATCTTTAAAGCGCTCATTAATACATACTCAAGATGAGAAAGTATAGGGGTGCAAAGCTGCCCGACACTGATCTAAAACCTTAAAAATATATCAAAAAAAATTAATTTTTAATCAGTGTCACTTTCTAATAAACGCATTCGCTTGCGATAGACTTCAACATCACTTTCATCGCTAGAAATATTTTATTCTTAATGGGTGGTAATGGTACAGTGATTTTAGTCACAAATTCTGTTATCAATCGTTGACTTCCATTTTTGATAAGACTTTTATGTAATTAACGATAATTACCCATTAACAATTTCACATCACGTTGAAATTTCGAGGCTCTTTCCGCATTAGGATCATGCTTGCGAAAAAGATCGCCCAATTTAGCTGCCATTTGAAGTCCTTCCTTAGCTAAGGAAGCAGTGAGGGTGGGAACCTCTTCGTCATTCTCACTAATTTCTTCGGTATCGAGTGTCTCAAGAGCAAAACTAATGATTTCATCATTGCTAAGTAGCGTATCTACCAATAATTCGTCGATATCTGCAGGCAATAACTCATCAAAGCCTTCTCCGCTTACATCTTGAGCTAAGGCTATGATGTTGGAATATTCAATAGTATTAAAAGGCACTTGGTTGTTATTTTTAACGCATTCGGGCCAAACTGCTCTCCAACATGCATTTAACGTTGATTTTTTTAATTCTACTAGCGCCAATCCTGCATGTTTGCTACAGTCGTTAATATAAAACTTCTTCCATGCGTCTGTGACTGTTAAATTTTTATCACTCATTAATTGGTCTAAAATGTAAGTGAATGTTTGCTTCACGTAGTAGATCTTAAAAGTTGCAATAATTCCTTGATCCAGCGGCTGTATTAACGATGTTGTATTTGGAGGCAGAAAACAAAATTTGACATTTGGATGCTCTAAATCTGGATGACCTGGTGCATTGTCTATAATCAAGAGAACTTTAAATTCAATGCCTTTATCGATTATATACCGCCGAACTTCCGGTAGAAAATACTTAAGAAACCATTCAGTAAAAAGCTCAGTTGTGACCCAGGCCTTTTTATTAGCTGCCCAGTGAACAGGAAATGTGTCCATATTTACGCCTTTCATCGACCGTGGTTTTAGAGCTCGATTTACAAGTAAGGCTTTTAACATTCGATTTCCTGAAGCGTTGGAGCAGAATAAAAAGGTCACACGATCTTTGGCTACTTTAAACACACTAGCAGTTTTTTGGGTTTAAGCTACATATGTTCGACTCGGCATTCGTTTCCAGAAAAGACCTGTTTCATCCACATTCCATACCTGATCCGGAGTGTAGCCACCATCTTCAATTATTTTAGCCAGTTTTGCGGGAAAATCCTTAGCTGTCGGCTCATCAGCAGATGCTATTTCACCCTAATTTTAATATTATGAAGCGCGTGTCTTTGCAGAAAACCTGCCATCCAACCTGTACTGGCAGAAAATTCAAATTTCTTATTTTTCTGGATGGATGTTTGCGGCTCCTTTTCTTTTATTTGGTTATAAAACCTTAAAGCCATCTGTTTTATGGTATTTCCGTCAAATGGTATCCGTTTTTGTGAGCTATCCTCAATCCATATTACAAGAGCCTTCTCCATTTTCTCTTTTACAATGTCTCTTGTGTATGATGATGTATGAGCACTTAATTTTGTTCCAGCAATCACAGATTGTTTAATAGATTTTTCATTTTTTTATCGTCCTTATAGTAGATTCGTTCAAATTTAAATGTTTTCCTACTGAAGTGGCACTTTCTCCAGCGGCTAGACGATCTAAAATTTTGATTTTATCTTCCAAAGAAATAAAGGGTCCGCAAAATAACTTTTTTTTTTGAAAATTCTGTAAAAAAACTACTGGATATTTTCTCAAATTTCTTTTTTTATTTGCAAGTACAATCCTTCCGGTTAATAATGGAAAATAATTTCATTCAAATGGCTGCCTCGGCTGGCCATACAGTAGCCTACACGATCGGTCCAATTTTTAAGCACATTATCGATTGTGTGCAGCTGTATTTCACCAATGTCTTCACGAATATTGTCCTTTAAAGCGTCAATTGTCTCTGATTTGTCGGCGTAACACTTATCTTTGAGGGCACCCCACAAATAATAGTCTAACGGTGTCAAATCGCAGTTCCGAGGTGGCCAAACGACATCAGCTCTGCGGCCGATAATGCGATCTTCAAAAACAGAGCGCAAAACATCGATGCTTTGGCTGTGTGGCACGTAGCGCCGTCCTGTTGAAACCAAATGTTGCCAATATTTTCCTCTTCAATTTTTGTAAACAAAAATTCGTTCTCATGGCCCGATAACGATCGCCATTGACTGTAACGGCCACTCCTTGCTCATTTTCGAATAAAAATGGCCCAATTATGCCTCTGGACCAAAAGCCGCACCAAATAGTGACTCGTTTTGGGTGCAGCGGCTTTTCAATTTATGCGTGCGGGTTTTCTGTGCCCCAAGTGAAACAATTTTGCTTGTTTACATACCCGCCAAGATCAAAATGAGCTTCATATGAAAAGATGATTTTTTGGCAAAATCGGCATCTTCTGTAAGTCGATCGCAGGCCCACTTAGCGAAGCGAAAACGCATTGGATGGTCAGTTGGCTTCAACTCCTGAACCAATTGGACTTTGTATGGCGTCATACCAAGGTCTTTATGCAAAACTCGTCTCAATGATGTCTCCGAAATGTTCAATTGTTGAGAACGACGGTGAATTGATGTTGATGGCGCTTCACGTACACTTTCTGCCACAGCAGCAATATTCTCGTGTGTACGCACTGCTTTTGGCTTTTCACGCTTTGGTTTATCGATGAGGATGCCAGTTTCTTTCACTTTTTTCACAAGATAACGAACATACGGAGCTGACGGTGCTTCTCTTCTTCCAAAATCCGTACGATATTTTCGCACACATTCTGCAACATAACCATGATTTTCAAAGAAATGTAGCAATATTTTCCAGCGTTGTTCAAGCGCATACACAACCATATTCGTTCAGCGGAAGGATAAAACTAATTATCTGTCAAATCAGACATGAGCTAAGTGTTCCCGTTCACGAGATAAGCACTAGTTGAAAAAAAAAACGTTAGATGGTGGACCCTGTAGCTTTTCTTTTAGTTTGTTTTGTAGTGGCCATTCTAAATTGTGATTATTAACCTATAAAAATAATTAATTTGCACGTAAAAACTGAATGCATGGACACAAATTTGTATTAATTACCGTTTATTGAATTCAGAAAGAAGAAATTTGACTGCGCTCTTGCACTGTTCTCTCACCAGAACTCATTTGAAACAAACAGTGGAAATCCCCTTTTTTGGTTGTAGTAAATGTTTCCATTACCCGGCGTCTCGACAGGCAATAATCCATTGCTTACCATCTGTCAAATTCCATTGCAAGCAATGGCAATATTTCAAGGGTGGGCTTTGTCATGTTACGAAATCAACATATAATTTTATCATTTATTATATAAATTTGTTATTTTATAAATTTACAGCCCTATTCTGGCAAATTAACAAATTGTTAACCAGTTTTTTGAATATTTCTATATGTTTGTTGTAATTTGTTTATTTCAAAACAAAATTTTAAGCTCAAAAATAAAAAATGTTGATGAAAATTGTCAACTGCTTTTCAGTTATTGACAATTTCATTAACAAATTTTGTTTTTTGAGCTTTAAATTTTGTATTGAAAACAACAAACACATAGAAATATTCAAAATACTGGTTAACAATTTGTTAATTTACCAGAATAGGGCTGTTATTCTACACGCTACTTGATTTTTATAGATATACACATTTAAAATTTTGGAGAAAAATGAAAAATGGCTGTCAAACAAGAAAAAATACAGCTCATTGCTTGGCAATACATGGAAAGCAATATTGCTCGCCATGAATTGGCAACCATGGCAATTGAGTGGTCTCGATTAGCAATAATTGCCAATTGACAGATGGAAAGCAATGAATTATTGCCTGTCGAGACGCCCCGTTAGTAAATGTTTCCATTCTACCACATCATTTGCAGTGTTGCCAGTGAATTTTTCGTACCACACAATTTGCAGCGTTGCCAACTATGTATTTAGTTTCAAATCCTCCAAATCCGTTAAAAACAAATGTTTTTCGGATAAAAAGCAAAAAAATTTTAGACCGCGTTAAATCAAATCAAAGCGCGTAAAAACAAAACTAAATATTTTTTGGGATCGCGTTAAATCAAATACGCGTAAAAAAAGTTCGCGTAAAAACAGAATTAGGTGTACTCAAATTTCTTTCAAGGCTTCTTTCTTTCTATTGTAAAGTCTATAAGATAAAATCGAAAAAAAATTACTATAGTGGGTTGAGCGAAAAACTGGAACAGTCACGGTAGAATTTTGGTTCTTTCTTAAGATGTAATTACCATGTATGGGATTCTGCATATACCCACTTCTTTTTAAAAATATTTTTAGAACTTTAAAATAATAAAGATGCCTTAACGGTAAGATCTTTAGACGCCTAAATAGATTAATAGATGCAGTCAAGCGATTTACTTTACAGATTATTCTAACGGCAGACTTTTGTAATATTAACGGGAGACGTATATTATTCAGATAAGCTATATAAGGAAAATAGCAAAATTAGTTGAAATCAGTCAGTCCTTAGTGGCACCTCCCTTGACCTATATTAAATTTTTACATAATTTTGTATGGGAAAGTTTACCGATCATAATAAAACTTTGTCAGAAGGCTTAGAATATAAAGTTATAGATGCATATGTACTTAAAATGGTTTCAATTGATTAGTTTTTAGGCGTACTTCCCTTGAACCTATATCAATTTTTTACGTGATTGGAATTTCAAGCAATTTATTGATTTAGAGCTAAACTCAAAATCGATTTTTGCAAAAAGGCGGAACAAAGCGGAATTAATCTTGTCATAGCCTTAAGATAAAGGTCAAAAGTTATTAATTGAAAAAAAAACGCCGTTAATAATTTTCATGGTATTAGTAAATGTCTATTGAAATTTTGCAAAATTTGTTGCTTATTGTAGTTTTTTTTTTAAATACCTCAAATGTCCCAAACATCAACATTAATTGTACCATCACCTCAAAAAATATATTGAACCACTTCAAATTTTCCCACAGTTCAAATTTAACATATCCAAATTTTGTGTTTTTATCATTCAAGGCATTATAATTTTATGATTTAACTTTTTAATATTTAAAATTAATAGGTATGAAATAAAAAGAATATGAATTTTTTAAGAAACCACTGCTTGGTTTTCACTATGTCATTTTTATGACGACACAAAAGCTTATCACCTGAAATATAACCTTAATAAAATTCTAGAATATTTTCTGCACAGCTCCATTTCATAATATAACTGTTTTTAATTTTCCAAGATTGCCAAAGTTAGAAAAAGATGTCAACATGTTGTTATTTTCAATTTGATTGATAACAACTGACCACTTAAAATGACAGCAGTGAAAACCAGGCATAAGAGTTTGTGACAAATTTTCCCCGATGTAGGATTTGATCACCCGAACCTTTTCCTCAAACTGATTTGAAAACAATATCGATTTATTCTTTGTTGTTCCTTGTCAAGCATAAGGCCGCGCTTTGAACACAGTTTTAGTCCAGACTAGGGAGTCCAATCCCGGAAGCTTTTGTCGATCCCGGGATTAGTTCGGGATTGAAAATTTTAAGAAGTAAATAATTTAAAACGTTTTCAATACAATTTTTTGTTATGTATTACTTGAAACTAAAAATGTAAATTACTTCATAGCAAAAACAAAACACATTAAGGGTATTCTCAACTGCGTTGTTTTTAGTGTAGTTAAAAACTCCATGGTATTGATACCACACTTAAACGAACGGTTTTTATATTTTTTGTTGTTTTACATGAAATCTTTAAAAACCAAAAGTGTAGTTATTTTAAGTAGCCCAATGATATGTTTAAAAAACGTGGTTTTTAAGGTTCCATAAACAACTGCTCGGCTGCCACTTATTTTCTAATTGCAAAAATTAAAGAAGCTCAAAATGCAAGTTAAACTTTTTATGCCATATATTAATAAAATATATCAAATTGGATAGTTAATTTATTTACATAGTAACAAAAAGCTAAAGTGGGAGGTTCGCAACCTCAAATTCTATTTTAAAGGGGGCTCATAATTGTGATTTTCAACTATGGCAAAAAAAACACAACAGAACTATACCACAAAATTGTGAATACCCTTATTGCTAATAAGCACACAAAACTTAAATTATATTAATGACTAGCAAATTGTATTAATTTAACGCTTTCAGTAGATTTACCCAATATATTGGACACATTAGAAAGTCATTTTTAAATGTATTTATTTTGCAAAGCTTTTGTTTAAATCAAATTGTTTGGTTCTATGAAAAAAAATAAGAACCAACATGATAAAAATAAATTTAGAGAGATATTCGACATAAAATTCAGTTGGATTTTCGATTTTGTGCCGAAGAAAAGCAAACAAAAAATTTTCGGCCTATAAGAAAAGATGAACCGGACAAAACCCAAATTTATGTTTTTTACCTTTTTGGCTTTAATGGTAAGAACATTAAAAGGGTTTAAGAAACAAAGATCTAATGGGTTGAAAAACCTTTAAGGGATTAAAATAAAGACATTTAGCCGAACAGGAGTAAAGTACTTTTTTCTTTGTACAAGCTTGCAAAACGTAAGTAGCGCAGGTTAAAATCAAAGGTATGTTTTTTTCATATTTGAAGGACCTAAATGATAGGAATATTAATTCAAAAAAATATTTTGTTCTTATTTTAGCCTAGAAATGGAAACAAAAAACGTAAAAAAAAATAAAATACGGAACAGTTTAAGGTATAACTATATATATTTTACAGTTTTTTGTTTTATTAAAAACTTTTCAATGTAAAATTTTTTGTTTTAATTATTTTTAAAGTAATCATTAAGCTGATCATCGCGTTTTATTTTTATTGGAGAGTTTTGTGCGGATATAACTACAAATATAACCCGCTGATGAGAAGCACTGTTCTGATTCTATGCTAGTTGTAGAAATAGTTGTACGATAATCGTAAGCAATTTGTAAGTTTCGATCACGATTGCCTTCACCACAAAACAAAATTATTTCCTAAGTCAGAATATCTGACAATTTTGAAATACATAGTTTACTTCCCGATGTTGCAATTCTTCTAAAACTTTGCAAAGTCTTTGCTCCAGTGACTTTCGCTTATCGTCCTAACAATTTTTTTCAGCCTCAGCAAAAGGTTTTCTAGTTCTATATTCATATCAACTTAAATGTAATAGAAATTTTTCATTTTAAAATCCCGGGATCCCGGAAAGACAATCCCGGGATTTAAAGAGGCTTAAATCGATTGACTTCCCTAGTCCAGACATCAGTTTAGTCCTCATTTTAGTCCACTCATACCTCATTTGAAGTGGGACAATGTACCACTTCATTTTTTGAAATGAGTAACTCACTCAAACTCACCTCAAATCTGTTTTGTGCCCATCACTATTGCTTTATAATCGCGAGATTATTCGAGAATTCGAGCCTCAACAATGTCGATGGATTTTTTAGGTTTGTTTTTTTGTTGCATTTTTAATATTTATAGAACTACACACTTGGGTTTCTTGAACAAATTCTTTTCTCACCTTCAGTGGTGAATTTTTAAAAATTCGAATTTTTAAAGTTTTTGACAAAGACTAAAAATCAGAAAATAATTATTTAAGTAAAAAAACAATTTTCATTATAACACGTTTTTAAAACGAACTAAAAAGTATAAAGTAATTTCTCCTAGAGTGGGGCTTTTAGTTCTCCTAAAAACGTGGGGCGCATGCTATAGAGATTATTAACCCTGCATCACTAACCTTAGCAAACTTGAACCTACCATCCATACAAGAACTTCTATCCTGACAGTTAAGGGACCTGGGTTAAGAAACCATTTGTTCACTAACGTACTACAGTTAATAATACGTACAGTTAATAAAACTCCTGACTATTCTCTATAGCATGCGCCCCACGTTTTTAGGTGAACTAAAAGCCCCACTCTAGGAGAAATTATTTTATACTTTTTAGTTCGTTTTAAAAACGTGTTATATTAAAAATTTCTTCTTACATAAATAATTATTTACTTTCGATTGAAAATGTGTTTTTATAATTATTTTTTCTGTGAGCATCAAGAACACATCGGACACTACCTTGAAAATTACTAAAAAATTAGACACCTTTTACATGATATGAAAAAATATTTAGGATTTACCTTTCTTTGGGAGTATTATCTTTCGAGTGATATCAAATTTGTACAATTCCAAGACCAACATTTTTTTAATTTATTTCCACTACCCAAAGCACTGTGCGTCGTTGGTCGATTCAAAATACGTCAAAATATGTCATTTGCGAATATTTTCATATGAAATGTTATAAAAAAGGTACGTGTATTTTATAGAAATATTTCATACAACACAAAACTAAACAACAATAAGTTTAACTTACTTTGTAACTTTGTACTATTCGTTCACATTTAGTAACATAAAGTACAACATATTTTTTTAATTTTCATAATGAGTGGTTTTTCATTCAAAAAACTTGGTAGAAAACGATTCATCACTACACTCAATAAGTTTGACGTTTCCGACTTCTGCAAAACAAAGGATATCTGCTAAACAAAAACACGGTGCTGAGCTTGTTAACTTGCTAACAAGCTGCTAAGTCTTTTCCCATAAAAAAAACCTTAAGTATAAGCCACATGTTGTAATTTTTATAGACTTTCATCCATGGCATGTCTAAATTGAGGTCGAATACTGAATTCCGAGACTGTGTGACCTATATCCACAAAGCTTTTCGATATAACAAATTTAGGTTGCATAGGAAGTGCCACGCCCTCTTGATTACCGCTCATAGAATGTAATCAATTAAACCGCATGTGTACATGGAGGTCGAATACCGAATTCCAAAACTGTGCGACATATAACTCCAAAACTATTCGATAGCACAAATTTGGTTTGTACGGGAGGTGCGACTCCCCTTTTCCCTAACGCCCATAAAATTTTACCAATGAAACTGCAAGTGTAAATTGAGGTCGAATATGAATTCCGAGGCTAAGTTACCTATAACTCCAAAGCTATTCGATATCACAAATTTGGGTTAAGTTGGAGGTGTCACGCCCCCCCGGCAAGCTCTAAAAAATTTGATCAGTAACTCTGCACGCGTAAATTTTGGTCGAATACTGAATTCCGATGCTGTGCGACCTTGAACTCCAAAGCTATTCGATATCACAAGTTTTCGTTGTATGGGAGGTGCCACTCCCCCTTGATAAACGCTCATAAAATGTAATCAATGAAACTGCATGTGTACATTGAGGTTCAATACTAAATTCAAAAACTGTGCGGTCTATAACCGCAAAGCTATTTGATATCTCTAATTTAGGTTATATAGGAGGTTTCACGCCCCCTTGTCGTACGCCCATAAAATGTAATTAATGAAACTGCATGCATACATTGATGTCGAGTACTGAATTCTGACGCTGTGTGACCTATAACTTCAATGATATTCGATATCGCAAACTTACGTTATATGGGAGGTGCCACGCCCCTCTTACCAAAGAACATACAATTAAATCAATGAAACTGCATGTGTACATTGAGGTCGAATACTGAATTCCGGCGTTGTGCGACCTATAACTCCAAACCTATTTGATAGCACAAAGTTGGGTTGTATGGGAAGTGCTACTTCCCTTTGCCCTACGCCCATAAAATGTAAGTAATGAAAGTGCATGTATAAATATAGGTCGAATACCGAATTCTTACGCTGTCAACCTATAACTTCAAAGCAATTCGATATCGCAAATTTGGATAGTAAGGGAGATGTCACGCCTCCCTGTCCAACGCCCGTAAAATAAAATCATTGAAACTGCATGTGCAAATTGAGGTCAAATACTGAATTACAAAGCTGTGCCACCTATAACTTCAAAGCTATTCGATATCGCATATTTGGGTTGTATGGGAGGTGCCCCTCCCCCTTGTCCAACTCCCATAAAATTTCATGACTGAAATGGTACATCTAAATTGTGATCGAATACCGAATTTCTAAGCTGTGCGACCCATAACTCTAAAGCTATTCGATAACACAAATTTTTTATATATTTGTGGGAGGTAAAAGGGGGTGTGGCATTCTTCTTAAACCATCTCGTACTCAAAGCAAAGTCTCTTACAAAATTTGAGCTCAATCGGACCAATATTTTCGAAGTATTTTCATATTTTCTTAAAAGTAGGCGTAGATGAAGTGTGACCACTCCCGTTTTTCGTACAATTACTGACAGTAACCATCTGAACAAAATTACTAAATCTTAGTCTTTTACGATTGAAACCGTTTGATATAAATCCTTTATTTGGTTTGTGGTCGATAGCGCAAATTTGGCTTGTATGGGAGGTACTACGCCCCCTCGTCCAAACGTTACCAAACCTCTCAGAAACACTCACTCTCCTCGGCAGACTTTGTTCTGCCACAGACCGCCTTACTGCCATGTCAAGTAATGCCAATTATATTCAATTATATTCACCATTTTCAGTATAGCTGCCGTAAGAAGCCATATGAACTAAATAACCAAATTTTAGTCTAATACGATCAAAACCGTGTGAAATATAGCATTTTTGTTGTTTTGCAAGCGGTAAAAAGGGGTGCGGCAAAATATTTCCCTCCACCATCTCGTACCTGAAACAAATCGACTGCCAAAATTTCAGGTCAATCGGTTCAGTAGTTTTGGAGTCTATAGGCATCACACAGCCAGACACACATCGTTTTGCTTTTTATATATATAGATATTGATTTGTGGGTGGCAAAAGTAGGCGTAAAAACATTTATATACAGTGACCGCCTCTTGGAGCACTTACACAGCAAGTTTCACTGTAAAAATGTGTAGAACTCCGGAATTGCCATGATTTCGAAAAAGTGGGCGTTTTATATTACGATCTCATCCATTTTATGTGCAGCTACCGACAGTAACCATCTGAACAAAATTACTAAATCTTAGTTTTTTACGATTGAAACCGTCTGATATATAACCTTTTTTTGGTTTGTGATCGATAGCGCTAATTTGGCTTGTATAAGATGTACCACGCCCCCTCGTCTAATCGTTACCAAACTTCACAGGAACACTTTCAAGATGTGGCTTCAGTTTCTCTGAAAATGTCATAAAGATCGGTTCAGCGGTTTTGGAGTCTATACGTGATATAGCCACATACCCACATACATACATCCATTTTTATATATATAGATTAATTATTTTCGTAGCACACAACACATAACGCAAACGTAACAAATCGCCGGTTCAAATTGCAGCAACCGTGTTGCATGGAACTGGTTGCGAATGTGTTGCCAACTTGTTGAGTACAAGTTGTTTCATGTGAAGGTTTCGGTATAAATACATTGGTTAGCAACTTTTGTTGCAGTTGCATTACTTTTCAATTGCTCCATGTGAAAAAGGCCTTACATTCAAATGTATGCAGATGACGTTCAGCTGTATGCAAGTTGCAGTCGGAATCTTGAATCTTATTGTATAGCTAACATTAATTAGGATTTAAGTCGAATAAATAAATGGGCAAGCGAAAACGGTTTATGTCTCATTTCGAAAAGTCAAAGTGCTTAGTTATAACAAAAAGACTTATAGACACTGCAAGTTTTTCTAAAGTCATCCCAAACAATTGTGCAATACATATCTATGATCTATGATATCTACAATAAATTATCTATGTTTCTCTCACTGTTGCAATGATATAATATATAACACTAAATATAAATCTTTATTTGTTTTCACATCACTTTATTATGTTTTAAGTAAGTTAAATTTTTTTTTTCGTTTTAAAAATTTTTAATTCTTATTTTTAAGTCATAGCTCATGTTACTTATTAAGTTATATTCATGATAATTAACTAGATACATGAAGCTGGTACTGTAATTATAAGGTTTCTTTAAAAAAATCTTGTTGTACTAGCTAGTCACTTAAATAAATACAAATACAAATAAATAAATCAGATGATGACTGATATACAATAAAACAAAAAATTAATTTGTTTAGAATAATGTACCCTTTTTATGATATTGCAAAGAAAAAAGTATTCCAATGAAGTCTATTTTTTTAAGCTTTATTCTACTTATTTTATCGTTAATTTAATAAAGAAGAGAATTGGATTGTTAGAGAAAGGGCTTGGCTGACTAAATCGCGTTTTTGGTATCGAATACCCCACTGTGTGACGTGACGTTTTGACATTAAAATTTTTTGGAAACCACGCGGTAAGACGTAACGTTGTCACGTCAAAAATATTTTAAATGATAGTTGATAATAAATTCCAAGATCTTAAAAGGAAATATTCAGACAGAATACTTAAAATAAGACACATGTTTTCTAAAGTAATATTTATTATGAATATTTTTATTGAATCTATTATCCTGATGTGTCTCTAGTCGGATTCTCTACTCGTTCCTTTATTTTTTTTCGATTTGTGACATGAAAAGTATTTGAAGTCAGAAATGTTATCCAAATCTATTATGTACAAAGAGGTAAGTCTTAGTTGGCAATGGTTCAGGTAGGAAGCAATGGTTTGGTAACAATTGATAAATTTGTTCCTGTTTTTTCCTATACTATTTACAAATAAAGACGCATACTATTTATATTAGTAAAAATACATTTATATGCTTATGAGTATGTGTGTTAATATCATGTGTACGAAATATATTTACCTTTATTTAATTTAACTTGTCAAAATATAAATGTTTGTATATAGATAGATACGATGAACCTATATTAATTTTATTAACAATTATGAATTATTGTATTTGCTTATATCATACTATATATTTCCTTTTGTACACATCTAAAAAAAGTAATATAAAGTTTATTTTATTTGTATAGAAATTTTTTGGCTTGGTGCAAAACGGTTACGCAGGACTTCAATAAAAAGGTTTCATTATAAATTTACTTTATTACCAGAAAAGACGTTTGCTGTGATACGTAAAATTACCAATAATTCATTATAGAAAACCAAAAAATGTGTAACACATTGTAAGATAAAATTGCTTGTATGCAATGTGTATGTGTGCGTCTATATGTACAACACTTCCCTATAGGAACAAACTAACTTGTTTTTAAAAACAACTAGTTAAAAAACTAACTTAAAATAAACTAGTTTATGAACTACTTTGAATTCTGTTAAGGCGGCATCCACTTCAATTTTATGTAGTTTTTATTGCATTATATATGAAGTAATTGGAAAACTACTTCAAAACAAGTGGTTAAAAAACTACTTTGAATTATATCAAGGCGGCAACTACTCTGATTTTGACATATTTTTATTGCAAATTTTTATTAGATTACAAGTTTATATATATGTAACCATGCTATTTCATCAAATATTATTAACTTTAGGCTTTCACTAATATGAATTTATGTATTTTTTTTAAAACAATAAAATAAATGATCTCTTTAATGTATTCATTTTCAGTAAATGGAATATTAACTAGTTTTCAATTGATTTCTTTTAAAGTAACTAAAAAATAGTTTAAATTTAACTAATTAAACAAGTTGTTGCTAATATATGCGGTTTTCAGTTGATTTGTTTTAAAGTAATTAAAAAAATAATTGAAATGTAACTAACTTAACAAGTAGTTGAAAATATACAGTGGCGAGCAAAATTAAGATTGCTTTAGACAATGGTTGGCAGTTTCATACTAACGTTGTCATAAAATTATAAATAACAAACCGATTTCAAAAAAGTTTTTGATTTTGAAATCTTTGTTTATTTTACTTCAATACAAAAACAAACGAATCAATTAAAAAAATATACAATACTTCATTTTTTGCACGGCTCAAAAAAGTGCATGTATCCATTTTCGCACGCATATGAAAAACTATTTGTTACCTACATTTTTAGTATTTGGTCCATAGACCTTTATTTTTAATTACTCTTGTGATGCGGTTTGGCATACTTTCTACCAATTTTTGTATGGTTTTTGCAGGAATACTTCTCCACTGTTTATTTATTCTTACCCATAGCTCCTCTATGTTCTTGGACGAACGCTCGTATGCTGCAAGTCCTCTTTTGACGATAGCCCATAAGTTTTCAATGGGGTTAAGGTCTGGGCTTTGCGCCGGCCACTGCAAGGCCATAAAATGCTGTTTTTGTAGCCATTGTTTAACCATTTTTGAGGTGTGTTTGGGATCATCATCCTGTTGAAAGTATATTTCCTCTTCAGGATAAGCACACATCTCAACGACATCAGGCAAATGGTCTTCCAAAATTTTCAGATAATCGACTGCTTTCATAGTTTCTTCTATCTTTACTAATGGCCCAATGTGCCCCCAAGTGAGGCAGCTCCAACCCACAACATTGCCACCACCATGTTTGACGGTTTGTTTGACTTGGTTCTATTGAATAGATTCTTTGGGTCGGTGCAAGTAATAAGATGTACCATCTGACTGAAATCGATTAAATTTTGTTTCGCCGGACCAAATAATTCGTTTCCAGTCTTCAATACTCCAATGCTTACGCTCCTTGCAGAATTTTAGTCGCGCTTGTGTTCAGCATAGCTGCAGCTGACTTAGATATTGTTAGGTGATTGCATCTTACTATACGTTCCATACAGCGGTCATCTCTGTCCGTTAGCTTTCTTGGTCGGCTCCCCTTGATGATTGTATGCTCAGTATTGCGCCGCTTTTGGACACGGAGAACTGTTCTATTACTTATTTTCAAAGCTTTTGCTATAGTTTTTGACGACTGACCATTTTGACTCATAACTACTACATTATCTTCGATTTCAAAAGATAACTTTTTCATATTGATTAGATTTTTTCTTTTCTTAAATAAGGCACACTGAATTATTAAAATACAGCTGTTCTCTGCTTTTTGAACTGAAAACTAACAAACCAGAAGCTAGCCACAAAAATTTTCAAAAAAAAAAAAAATTAATAACGGGAAATTTCCAGCTATAAAACAAAATACAGTGCAGGCGTGCAAAAATGTATACATGCATTTTTTTGAGTTTTGCAAAAAATGAAGTATTGTATATTTTTTTAATTGATTAGTTTGTTTTTGTATTAAAGAAATATAAACAAAGATTTCAAAATCAAATACTTTTTCAAATGGGTTTGTTATTTATAATTTTATGACAACGTAAGTATGAAACTGCCGAACATTGTCCGAATTTTGCTCGCCACTGTATATGCGGTTTTCAATTGATTTATTTTAAAGTAGTTAAAAAAATAACTTAAATTCAACTAATTTAACAAGTAGTTGAAAAAATATGAATTGACTTATTTAGCGGACATCACCATACAAGTGATGTCGTAGTTCTATGATGCCATAGTAAGTTCGTTCTATGAAAAAAAGTCAGAATTTCAACTAGTTGTAGTTGACAAAAAACTACTTTTTCAACTACTTTTAAGTTAGTTGATTTTCCTACAGGGTTATTGTAGAATATATACGAATATAGATTATAGCTTGGCTCTGCTGAGATGTTATTATTTTTTAGAACTTTTCTGTTTGCAAGCAAAGCTGTTTAATAGTCCGACAAATTAAGTGTTTATCAATGAAAGTAATGTGTTCATGGAAAGTTTGTGCGTGTAGAGTCTCCATTGTTTGGTCTGCTGATTCACAAATGATTTGCTTACAAGTAACAAAAGTTATGTTTATGTGTTTATTTATTATAACAGATGCTCGATATCGGTTTGACATAAATGCATTTCGTCAGGATAACTTCTTTTTTATGTACTGTTTATTGAAATAATAAAAAATTGTTCATCACTGATTGTGAGTAAGCCATATTTGTCAGTGGTGTGTGTGTGCGTGTGTGTGTGTTTGTGTGTGCCAGGATGCGGAAGCACAATAACTTTATGAACTTTGTCAAGCCAAAGTAGAGTAAGCTAGTCTATGTACTACTGCCGATATACACTGTCACATGTCTAATCGGGTGCAAGCGACTCCTTTGGTTCTCCCCTTGTTCAAGTAACTTAGGATGTTTCTTCCCGCTGTGGCATTTCATGTAACATGGCAAGCATTTCACTATCGCTACCGCACGGAATTTGCAATTGAATTTCTATTTTTGCCTTCAAGAGATCCTCGCTGGACCTGCGATTTGAGCTGCGTGAAAGAATACTGGATGAGGTAGTGGTTGTATTCGATGTGGTGTTAGTTGTTGTGTTGCTTGCAATGGCACCGTATTGCGTGCGTTTGTGTCTACGATGACCACAGGTAATCGTTCTTACCACGTGGTTTGCCCAAGATATAGCAAGTTTTGAGAACCCTTTTCGAAATTTTGTGGACATGAGGTTGTAGAGTATTGGGTTGATGGCCGAATTCAAGTATAACATAATGCGACAGAAATACAATATGTTATAGTATTTTTCAATGCCTATTTCCAAGAATGTTTGCTCAGAGCTCAGTATTATCCACATGGTCAGCATTCGGAAGGGAAGCAAGCAGAGAAAAAATGACAGTACAACTGCACCCAACATGAGAACCACCTGCTTGCGTGCTTTCAAACTTAGTTCCGGTCTTGAGGGACGTATATTCATCATTGGTCCTTCATTGGAGATCAGATTCATTGCAATGATGCCATAGAGGAGTATCAATATTAATAATGGTAGGATGAAAAAAACAGATATGGTCATCAGAAAGTAGCCGACGGTCCATGTTGTAACAGCTTGTGTCAAGCAAACGGCAACATATGATCCATCAATATATTCCACAAACTTGTACTCCGCCACCCAGAGTATGGGGCTATAAAAAGTAACATAATAAGCTTAGATAAAAAGCAATGCTTGAGCAGAACAAGATATATATTAGGTAAGCTTTATTGAGGTAAGAATAGAAGGGTGGGGATTAGGGTAAGCATGGCAAGGATTAAGCTGGCATTAGCTCATTGAGCAGAGTGCAAAAGATCAGATAAATTAAGGAGTAAATTCCACGAAGCTATTTTGATTCTCCTGAAAATCCTTTTTGATATAAAATATATCATGTTTTTATTTTTTACAGAATGCATATCAAAATTGACTAAAAATATAGATATCTTACTTGTACAAATATTTTGACACAGAAAAATAATGGAATTATGTTGTAGTACCCCCGTTTATTTTATCACCCGCGCCAGCAACACACTTTTTTCTTAAGTGTACACCAGAGAACTGCAAAAGCCTACTTGAAGTCTATTTCCAGTGCTTGCTTAAAATACTAGTTCAAGCTAGCTTGAGCTTGATAGTTTTGAATCAAGTATAGCTTGTAATTGAATATAAATAAGACCCCGACAGCTTGCGGCTTGCAAGTATGCTAGCTTACAAGCGAACGGCACGAAGTTTCAAGTAAAGGAAAGCTTGATGCCTTCAGCAAAAAGCTTGAAAAGCTTGAAGTTGAACGCAAGTATCCAACTAAAGCAAGTATCCAAACAATTCAATGAGCTTGTTTAGAGAGAGTTTAAGCGTAATAGGACTTTTAAGGATTCTGTGGATTCCGTGGTTGGAAATTTTAGGGAAAATGATTACGAAGATGATGTCAAACTTTAAAATTTAAGATGGCGGATAGAGTTGCCATCTAGTTTTTTTTTTATTTTTGCGAATTCTTGTAATTTTTGAAATTCTGACAACGGATGTGATTTCGAATATAATGTCACAGTTTTAAAATTTAAGATGGAGGTTAGGGTTGCCACCTAAATTTTTACCACAGTATTGCCACCTAATAATATGTATTTTTACGATTTTTAAACATCATATATCAGTGTTAAGGGGTCGCTGATTTCGAATCTAAAGTCAGAATTTTAAAATTCAAGATGGTGGATAGGGTTGCCACCTTAATTTTTTGTTGTTTTATGAATTCGGGGCTGCCAAAAATAGGTACACCAAAAATGAGTCGATGAATCCGAATCCGTTGTCAGAATTTCCAAATTATAACATTTTTAAATAATAGGGTTGCCACCTAATATCATGTCTTTCATGAGTTTTAAATGTAATTTATCAGTGTTAAGGGGTCGCTGATTTCGATTCTTAAGTCAGAATTTTAAAATTCAAGATGGTGGATAGGGCTGCCACCTTAATTTTTGGTAGTTTTATGAATTCGGGGCTGTCACCAAAAAAATGGTACATAAAAATTGGGTCGCTGAATCCGAATCCGTTGTCAGAATCTCAAAATTATAAAATTTTGAAATAATAGGGCTGCCACCTAATAATATGGCTTTTCAAGAGTTTAAAACGTCATTTATCAGTGTTAAGGGGTCGCTGATTTCGAATCTAAGGTCAGAATTTTAAAATTCAAGATGGTGGATAGGGTAGCCACAATAATTTTTTGTAGTTTGAAGACATTTTGTTAGATGGCAACCCTATTATTTCAAAATTTTATAACTTTGAGATTCTGACAACGGATTCAGCGACCCATTTTTGGTGTAACATTTTTTTGTTGCCAGCCCCGAATTCATAAAACTACAAAAAATTAAGGTGGCAGCCCTATCCACCATCTTGAATTTTAAAATTCTGACTTCTGACTGATAAATTATGTTTAAAACTTTAAAAAATACATATTAGGTGGCAATACTGTGGTAAAAATATAGGTGGCAACCCTAACCTCCATCTTAAATTTTAAAACTGTGAATATATTCGAAATCAAATCCGTTGTTAGAATTTCAAAATTACAAGAATTCGCAAAATTTAAAAAAATCTAGGTGGCAACACTATCCGCCATCTTAAATTTTAAAGTTTGACAGCATCTTCGAAATCATTTATCCTAAAACTTCCAACCACGGAGTCCACAGAATCCTTAAAAGTTCTATTACGCTTAAGCTCTCTGTAAAGAAGCTCATTGAAATTTTTGGATACTTGCTTTTATTCAATAATTTTGATACTTGCGAGCTTACAAGCTTTTGCCGATCGTTTTAAGCTTTTCAACTTTCTGCCCGACAAAGTAAGCCGAAACAAGCCAAGCCAACGAGCAAGCATGAATATGGCTTGTATCTGTTTGGTATTCTTGCAAGCTGGCTAAAGTTTGATTTTTTAAGATTGGAAACATACTTGAATTCAAGTACTTGAAAAGGCTTGAATTTCAAGTAGGCTGGTGCAGTTCTCTGGTGTACACTTTGGACGTAAAAAACTTTATAAAATATTTTAAAATAAAAAAAAACTTTTTGTGAAGTTAAAGATATCAACAATAACAAGTACAAAATTGAAATGATTGTATTTTATTTTGTTACTAGCTAAGAGTCAGCGTATTGCTGCCACGGCCCCTTGTCTCATGCCCATAAAATGTTATCAGTGAAACTGCTGCCTAAATTGAGGTCGAATACTGAATTCCGAGGCTGTGCGACCTATAACTCCAAAGTGATAGCTATTCAATATCGCAAATTTGAGTTGTATGGGAGGTACCACGCCCCCTTGTCCAACACCCATAACATGTTATCAGTAAAACTGCATTTGTAAATTGAGGTCGAATATTGAATTTCGAGGCTGTGCGGCCTTTAAATCGAAAGCTATTCGAAATCGCTTGTATGGGAGGTGCAACGCCTCCTTTGCAGTAAAACTGCATTTGTAAGTTGAGGTCGAATACTGAAATACGAGGATGTGCGACTTATAACTCCTAGCCATTCGATATCGAAAATATGGGTTGTATAGGAGGTGTCATGCCCCCTTGACCAACGCCCATAAAATGTTATCAGTAAAACTGCATTTGTAAATTGAGATCGAATACTGAATTCAGAGGCTGTGAGACCCATAACTCCAAAGCTATTTGATATCACAAATTTGGGTTGTATGGGAGGTGCCACGACCCCTTTTCCTGATAGAAAAACCATGCTTGGTATGTGTTTAGTAACCATATGAACTAAATTACCACATTTTAGTATTGCACTGTAAAAACCGTCTGATATACATATAGAATTCTATTGATTTGTAGGTGGTAAAAGTTGGCGTGGCAACATTTATACATGCAGCGTGAATCAAAGTAACTGTCGCACCTACATTAATACCAATTACACAAAAAGAAGCAACATTGGAAAACAAATGTTATTTTTTTACGACTCTGGCATTAATTGTACACTTATTGCATGAACCGTTTCAAAAGTTTTGTCAATAATAACAATATTGCGAAAGGAAATAGGTGCAGAGATACTTCGTCGGCACGCAGGTTGCAGTATCATCCTTTTCGACGAAAAACTCTTGTTTTTGCAAGCAAGCCACAACTCGCAAAATGATAGAGTATACGCAGCTTGCATGGCAGAAATTTCTAAAGAAAAAAAAAACCATTAACAGATTTCACAATGTTTCGTCAATCATGGTTTGGGGCGCTTTCTCCGAAAAAGGCAAATTGCCCTTCTTCTTCTTATTGAAATAGGCGTTAAAATAATTCGTAATATTACTGAGAACAAGTTTTAAAGAACTATCTTAAGCGGCATGTCAAGGAAATTTACAGAGAGGGTCACTTTTGTTTTCAGCAAGATTCTTTTCCAGCACAAAAGGCAAAAATCGTTCAAAGTTGGTGCAGATCAAATTTGCTGTGTTTTATTTCTGTTGAAGGAATGCCTTCCGTCATCCCCTGACCTAAACCCCCATTTTCTATTTGGGGTATAATGCTGAGTAAATTAACGAACATAAACACATGACGGTAGATAAACTTAAGCGATGATCAGTGATCATATCAGATGATATACCTGAAAACCAGATGCGTGCCGCATGCTCGTCTTTCACAAATTCTTTTAAATTTTTTAAAAAAATTAATGGTGAAAGATTCGGATTTAATGATGAAGAGTTTAAAGAATATTTAAAATAAAAAATAAAAAATAAAAATTTTTGTTTAATAAAGTTTACACAGTGCTTTATGGCATAAAACAAGTGCGACAGTTATTTTGATTCACGCTGTACATAAGGTCGTAAACTTGTCAAAATGTTGGGGGGGCTGAAACGGAATCCGAAAGTTCGTCACAAAATAGAATTTTGAGAATTTTTACAGATGTTTTGAAAAAGGTTTAGAGGTTGCTCAAGGTCGTTTTTTTCAAAAAAGTAGTTCTTCAAAATAATACTTGTGCTTTCTACCCAGAATGGGTGCCTAACTGAAAAATATTATGCTCCAACGATCTTATTTGAAAAGAACAATGTTCAAACTTTATTTTAGTGGGCTTGAAAGAGGGCTTCCAAATGTTTTTCTGCACAGGAGGGTCAAAAAAGGGGTTTTGAAAAAATGTTGTGTTTTTTTAACTTTATATTTCTCCAAATTTTCGCTTTTAACCTTTAACTGTGGAGGCGGTGGTAAATTTGACCCTCTTTTTACAATTTTTTTGAACTACTCTCTTCCGTTGCACTCTAGAATTTTAATATTTTTTGTATGTTCTCATATCATTATCATTGTTATTCAGTTGTGTTTTGGCGATGCACAGTGAATCGACGACAAAATTGATTTTATAACTTTGAGAAAATAACTGCACAACTTGTTGAGTAATGATCTAAAAGAGATGGTATTAAGAATTTTTTTTTGTCACTGGAAGATCAGTATTGAGCATGGCAGAACAAGAGAAGGTAGATGCATTTCTCACTTGTGCAGATTTTTGACGTACTTACAATTTGTTTTTGTAAAGTGCGCAAGTCCTCAAGTCCTCAACTGCACAGGCAAGTGCACTGAATCGTGAATACCCCTGGTGTAAGATTGCAAAAAAAAGCGTGGTACCTTTCAAACAACTTCAAGATAAAAAATACATCTATTCCGAAACTTACCGTCCGATTGAGTTTAAATTAAAAAAAAAATGTTTGCCTTGGTGCCATTTGTGCGCGTGTGTAGTGCAAACATCTTTCCGATAGGTGGCGCTCAACATCCAAAATTTACCAAAACTCTATGTTTTTAAAATTTTTTGAGCTAGGAGTTTGAAATTTTAATCAAAGATGAATGTTATCAAAATAAGTTTCCACAAAAAATATGAGTAAAACTGAAATTTGTTAATTTTTCCTTTACGAGAATCAAAATGAATGCGTGGAATTTCTTTTGAATAAAAAATAAATCATTTTTTAGAGTTCCTCTAACTTTTGAGAACCCGTTCGGCAGAATCTAATTTTTGGTATGGTCTAAAGTACGTCCAATAAGTTTTTATATTAACTTTCTCTCGGGTAACTCGTGATATTTATGCTCTAAAAAAAGAATAAAAATTCTATTAAGTATTTAAGGAAAATTTGAGCTAAAATTCGTTTGAGTGACACTGAAAGTTTTTGACACTTTATCGTTACTTTATTAACCTAATAAATGAGTTATTTTATCATTTCACCAATCCCTCTCAATTTTACAACTTCCTGTGGTATTGCTTTACATAGTGAATCACTGATATACATACATAAATTTCCTTTGTTCTATTAAATGGACTTAAGCCATTGTTCATTGGAAGCATTAACAGTGAAAGAATAAAGTTAATACTTTTCAGATGCGAATCTTATGATAGCCTAGACAGTATTGTTGTTTGTGTCATAAGATTTGTAATAATTTTTTTTGTTATAAAATTATTTGACAGTGACATTGACGAAGGATGCCTTAAACGAGTGAATGGAAGACATTTTGTAATGATAAATTTTGTGGGATAAGAACATTTAAGTAAACACAAATAATTTTTTTTGTTTTCATAAAGGAAATTTATTCATTGAGTAAAAGACTACAATTAAGTGATTTATTGTTGGTCAATGGTAATTTTGTTGGTCAAAAGTGTGTGCTTCAGCAAGAAGAGCTAAAATATAATGTGTTTTTATGTTGAGATATTTTGTGTCATAAAAACTACTTTTGATATAGTATTATTTATCAAGTGGAATATTTCAATGTTAACTTGGAATAAAACTCTGTTAAGTTTATGTAGTTAATTAAATAAGTCTAATAAGTAAAAGAAATAAGTAATAAGAAGTTAGTGCGCTCACACTACACATATAGTAAAGCTATAGAAAAATATATTGCACATAATACTTTGCCACTCCTTTAATGGCAATAACAACATCAAATGACTTATTGTTATAATTGAAAGTGTTGTTAAATCATAACTAAGAAGAAAAGCTATTAGAGTTTATCTATAGTAATAAAACTCATTTTCTATTTTTTTGTTTGTTTGGCCTTTATACAAATCTAAACGGCTCAACGGATCTCGCTCAAACTAAATATACATATTAAGTGCATCCTAACTTAAAATGCTACATACTTAGTTTTTGTCACGCCTCCTCCGAAATTTTTCAACTAACGGAAATTTTGTTATTATAATTCTTTTTAGTATTGGAGTTTTTTGTGTTTTTAATTTTAAAATTTTTTTGTTATTTCCACATCAAAAACACTCACATATATTCAAAATTGTAGAAATTTTCAGTGCAACGACTTTTTCATAAAACCTAAGAATGAAAAAAAAAAACGACATGAAAATCAAAGTTTCGTCTTTCGAAGCAAATATCTCCGCTGTCCATTCAAATATTTCATTCAAATTTTTTTTCTTCAAAAATTCAATAAAATTACTTTACAAAAATAGGTTGAACTCTACTGTAAAGTCAGTGTAACTGTGTTTTATAATTATGTCAAAAAAGGTCCAAAATATTGATTTTTTTACTCAAAAAATGACACATAAAATTGTTTTTGTTGTAAAAATTAAATCAATTAAAAATTGCATATCTGGCTACCTTTCATATGACATAGCATTTATTTGCAAAAATTCTTCCAGCTAAGCGCAAAAATTATTTCACTGTTTTTGTCATCAAAACAACAACCCCCTTTGATTTTTTTCGCGAAATTAATTTTTTCCAAAATGTTGTTTTTATATTTTTTACAAAAAAGTCAAGTCTCAAAAATAATTTATGTGAAAAATTACCCCAAAATCTCTTTCCAATTAAAAGTAATGGCTAAAAATCTATTTTTTCATACGTTACTATTAATAAAACTTAGTTTTGTTTTAAAATTCTCTATATAGTTTGAACGTCGCCATTTATCTCTAAGAATGCAGTTGTGTGTCTAGATTAATTACGAACATTTTGGATTATGTAAAATCTTCCTTATAGTATCCTACTTAGTTTTTGCCTCCCCGCCCCCCTCCTGTTAAATTTGTTTTGTTTTGATGGCTCTATTTTTTCTCACTATTGTGTCACCGTGGTTACTCAGTTCTTTATCAATGGTTCTTTAAATGTTGTATTTATCACCATTTCATCGAAAAGAGAACTGTGAATAAGAATGCTGTAAAAGTTAATAATTTCTTGTAATCAGTTTCAGCTTTATGGCGATATAATCAAACATATGCGCATCTGGTCAGCACAATTATTTCATTAGTTTGGATCTGTGCGTTAAATTCACAGATAGATGGCGCCGCATTTGTAAGTACTGTGGGTACAAACTATACACCTTGCGGTGAATAGCAGAATGATGTCTACCAAAGGTTTCTTCAAATTTAACCCCACACGTTTAGGGTTACAGACAGATGGCGCTATTTTCTGCTTACAGAAGAATATCTGATGTTGTTATGTAGCTAGCAGTTAAGTTTTGCGAAATATTTTTGCGAAAATGCTATTGCTACCAAACTTTTAAAATGTCAAATAATGAAGTACTGCCAGTTTTGTCAATAGAAGCGTCATCTAGCCGTCAATTACGGCTAAGTATTTTCTACTTTTACAGTTGCGCCCTCAACACTTAAAAACATAGAATTGAATCAATTTAAATGTCCAGCTCACTTGCTGGATCATTTGTTGTTTTTGCTTTGCTTGCAAATGCGATAATATGATCCTGATCTCCCATAAAAAACCCAGCTAATATATATTTTAGTACAACCATTTTTAGTACAACAAATTTTTCATAAAACATTGATAGCTAAGAATGAGAAAAAAAATTATATGAAAATCGAAGTTTTTACTTTTAATGCCAATATCTCCGCTGTTTTTAATATATTTCATTAAAATTTTTTCGCAAGTTAATTTAAATAAGACTTCACTTAGAAACAGAGCTTCAACGGATTTGGTCTCAGCTATTCTTCATACCAAATTTTTATCACAAATAAAAAAATGTAGCAAGGTTATTTTTAACAGAAATCCTTATGACATCTTTAAGAATATAATGTATTATTAAAAAAAAAATAAACAAAATTAAGGGATTGATAGCTAAATGTAAAAACATCTTTTATTTATTTAACGAGAACTATTTGTTTGCATTTTAATGTAAAAAAGAATGGTATATCCATATCTTAGTATATTTATATCTATACTTCTATATCTATATCTATACTACTATATAAAATTCTTCTCACGTATCTGCGACGACGCTAAACCTAAAAACTACTGATTTTATTAATTCTTTCAACTATGTACAGCTACATGCTTAACTTAAAATCTTGCATCCTTTATTTTTTAAAACCTCTCTTAAAAGTTATTAAACTTTAAATTTATTAAGTAGTCAAAAAAAGAACCAAACATAAAAATCATTGCTTCATTCGTTAGACATACAAGAAGCATAGAGCTTTATCTCTCTGCTATAGTGTTTCTCATTATTTCTATTGCGGTGTCGGGTAGCTTTGCACACTTATACTCTCCCATATTGAGTTTGAGTTTGATAATAGAACTAACCATAGTAGAACTAGACAAGGTAGTGTTAGGGCGGAGAGCCGGTGACCGAAACTATCAAAAGGAAATTGACAGCTCATAAAAAATCTGCAACCGATGAGAATGCGATAAGAAAGCAAAAATAGACAAGAACACTAAAATGGTTTAATTTGACAGTTGTGGTCACTGAGAAAGAGAGCACATTCAGCCCTTACACTACCTTGTCTATCTCAACTATGGAACTCATCAAGTAGCCGCACAACTTTAGCTGCGGATGAAAAAAATCAAACAAATGAAAATTAAAACGAGAGCCTGCTATGGTTGCTATGGCAGCTGATGCAAAATGGAGATATCAAAAATGTTTTTTGTCACACAAAGAAAATAAATAAATAAATTTTAAACAACACAAAAAACACATTGAAAAAGAAAAATTTAACGTAACGCTCGTTTTCTATAATGAACACAATTTTGAAAAAATTTTCAAAAAATAGCGTTCGTTTTATGTTTTCTTTTGTTTGACGTTCGTCATCTGCAACTCATGAGAAAATAGGTTGGGTGCGCGGCTGCCTGAAAAATTTTTGTATCATGGCCGCGCAAACCATGCCGCATTCTGTTTAATTCTTAAAAATACATATTATTAGGTAGCAACCCTTAATGCTTACTTCAATCTATACTTATTTGATTCACTGTGTTTTGAATCAATTACATCTGAGTACTACTTTGGAAACTACTTATACTTATTCATACTCATTTTTGAGTGAGTGGCTCATGATTAAAAAATGTGATTCACTTTGTTTTGAATCAATCACATATCAATATAATCAATCACAATCACTTATACATATTGATACTCATTTTGAGTGAGTGGCTCATGATTCAAAAAGTGTGATTCATTGCAAATCTCTGATTTAAATCACTGAGTTGTGAACGAATAGTACTCGAGTACTACTTAATTTTAAGTGTTTATTGCAGATCTCTGGTACTTATCGCAATAAGTGGCTTTGCGAAAAGTTGACTTTAATCTACTATAGTCAAAATGGTCATCGAAAATTAAGATACATCTCCTTTAATATCTATAAAGCCAAAAACTATGCTACAATGTATACAAAACAGGCCAACAACATCTACCAACATAACGGTAACTAATTAACTACTTTTTTTACTATGCAATAAGGCCACTGTGCAACAAGTGGTGGATGGGAGAGGCATCAACAAACATCAACTACAGCAACAACAACAATATGAGTAGCTTATGCTATTTACCTAGTAAAAAGGGCAGCAATACTCCAGGCCAACACACAAATGAGTAATGCGCGAGTCTTGGTGCAAACATACCCTGCCTTCAAGGGCTCACATATGGCGTAGTAGCGCTCAAAGGATATGGCCAAAATGGTAAGAACGCTAGCATGTGCGACTGTTAGCTCGACAAAGGGCACAGCTTTACCTGAAAATTGTATAGAGAAACAAACAAAATAGCTTTTAGTTTCATACCCTTGGTTCCTTCGATATTGCTCAGTTTCAAACACTCACACATCTCATGACCCAAAATCCAGGTTTCTGGTCTAGTATTCACTTCCACCAAAACTGTCGGAGTACAAATGAGCAGCACCAGCAGGTCGGCAATGCTTAGGTTTGTTAGAAAAATGTTCGTCGAATTTCGCATATCTTTCGTCTTCATTATAACTATGGGAACCTTTTAACCACATCAGACCAGACATAAAAGAGAGAATACTAGTATTTATATCGTCTATTGGACATGGATGCATGTGCAAGTGGATATCAAAACACTTACCATAATATTTCCAATCACTCCCAATATCATAATGGTGATGCAGAAAAACATCGAAGTTGTACGAATGTATGCGGGAATTTGTGGCATTTCGTCAGCTGCGGATGCATTGAATGAGGTTGTTGTCTGTGGCGGCTCAGTTGTACTCTGACTGCTTGAAAGTGTAGAGATTGTGTCTGACGCTGGTGCAGACATTGTTGGCATAGCAGCGAATTGAGTCGCCCCAATCGTCTTAAAAGTTGTTGTACCAGCAACGAACGAAGCAGAAGCGTGTATGTCCATATCATTATAGCTGTCGACAAGAAAATCATCTGCGTTGTACCCAATCACATCATCAATGCCATCTATATCTCTTTGTGCGCGAGCCTCCTTGGGTTCGAGGGCTTCCTTTGCTGTTCCTGCATCTCGTGCTGTGCTTTCCGTAAGTGCGAGCGCCACAGCGGTGCACTGGCAGAAAAGTAGCACGACGATGAATGTGATAACAAGTGTCTGAAGACAGTCGGCATTTTTTTGCCAACGTACAGTTTTTGTTAAGCTGCTATCACACTCACAGCTTTTGCTACTGCAACCCGAGGTGCTCGCCTTGTTCCTACAAGAATCCACTCCCAAACCCGTATTCAAAGTATATGTTGGACAAAAATAAAAATGAGGGCAATGACGTCCCAGTGATTCAAGTTCAGCTTCTGTTTGTTCGTGGTATTGGTTAATTACAAGCGCAACATCATTGAATAAATTAAATAAATCGACCAACTCTGTTGTCGGGTCTCAATTGGGTATCCCGCTGTTGAAAATATTGTTGTAGCTGTTGTTGTTGTTATAGTTGAGTTACTTTGGATTGCTACCAAAAGAGAAGGTTTGTATTGGTTGTTCTAGAATCTTGATTGATTGGTAAAATTCACTTTCGTTATCCTTGCAGGTGGTCAACTCAGCAGTTGTGATTTAACTGATAATGTACTTAATGCATTTAGGTATTGTGTTTCGAACATTCGAATGCTGGAATATCATTTTGAGGCTTTTTAAGTGTGTACATTTAACATAGACATCAAAGTGCTGCCAAGATTCTGGCAGTGAGTCCTTGCTGATAGCAGAGTCACGATGGTATGCACTTAATTAGACTCAGTTCGTTGTACTTTAATGGAATTTAAAGACTGGAATTTAAAGCTGTAGGTGTCTTAGGCACCACTTAAAGATAAAAAAAGAAACAGTAAAACTCACTAAATATCATATACGAGTCGATCGAGAATATGGCCTCAGCTACTTTGTTATTTAATATTAACTTTTAAACAAATATAAATAATCATTGTAATTTAAGGGGACAGTACACACCTGGATTTTTCAAAAATGGAAGGAGCAAGATATCTTATTGAAACTTTGCATATATATTTTTATGCAAAAATAAAAATAGTATACAAAAATAGTATACAAATATTTTTTTTAATTAATTTCCAATTTTATACTATTAAAAATAGATTCTTTGAGGTTTTTCCAACAAATTTCATTTATAAAAAAATTGGATTTTTTGAAAATTCAGGTGTGTACTGTCCCCTTAATATTAATGTGTATTACTAGCAACGCCGTAGATAGGTGTTTCATAAGGGGGGGAGGGCTTTATGTTAGGTTAAAGTGGCAGTTTTTTTTCAGAGACACACTTAAGCCAATGAGGCCCATTGTGATACCATGGGGTTAATTACCCTACTCAATTTCTATTTGAACTAATGTGGGCTTTTTACAAAGCTGTAGATTCTGAAGGGTGAGGGGGGCGGGGAGGGGGGTTGCTGTAGCAAAAAATATAAAAAATCGATTTAATCGCTTTATTTGGAGCAGGACGACAAGTATTTATTTAAGTAATATAACGAAAACAGACAATTTAAAAAGAAAAACATATACAGTGGTGGCCAAAATAATAAGAGCGTGTCAACATATCTTATGTATATCGTTGTTTTGATCGTTTCATAGCATACCTCTAGGTGGATCAAGCTGGAAAAACTATGTTATATTCATTCTTTTACATTTTAGTACAAAACCATTTTATTTTCGCGCCATTTAGCAAAAGTGCCATTACTTTTGTTCGCAGACGTCAAGTTATCAGTAAACATCAGAGTGCGAAAGTAATTTGAATATATTGAATTTGAATTGAAAAATTTTAAAAAATAATTTACATTGCAGGCTGTGTTTTGTAATTATTTCTGAAGTGTGAAAAGTTTTTAAAAATATTTGTGAACCAGCCATAGGTTGGGGAAAGCACTGTTCGGAAAAAGAAAAGAGATTGATACTTCAAATGTGTAGTAGAGGCGAAACATACAAATTTATTTCAAATGCTCTTAACCGGTTACCATGTGTTATAGCGAAGGTACTCAAGGATAAGAGTTCAACGACAAAAAAGCTGAAATCAGAGGATGTCCAAAAAAAAAACCACTCCGTTACTGGATAAACTCATAGTAAGAGAAGCTCTTAAAGATATATTTACCACATCGCCGGCCACTAAAAAACTTGTCATTGGACATTAGCTCTAGAACGATCCGCAGACGTTTGCAAGAAAATAATTTACACGGACGGATAGCAAGGAAGGTTCCTTTACTAAGTAGGCTTGTGCTTAACAGTTCCAGAGACGGAACGGACATGGAACGATTCTTTTGAAGAAAGGAACTAGTTCACGGAAACAAGTCCGCGGAACTATCTAGTTCCTTTGCTTTTTTGAACTGTATAGCCTATTTGGACTGCTTGTTGACCTACAGAGGGAATTTGAAGCATGTCCGCGGACCTATCTAGTTCCTTTGTTTATTTGAACTGCAGAACTATTTGAAGCATTTATTTGAATTAAGTGCTTGTTGAACTGCGGAGAAAATGTGTAAAGGTCCATGTAGACTTATAACACATCACTCTGACTAGTCTTAAATCAATAGAACAGAATTTTTTGCTTTTTTATTCTTTTTATTTCAATATTTTTAACTTAAAGAAAAACATTTCTTTAGTTAATTTAATGGAAGGAACTTCTATCATGTAGTAAATAATTTCATTTAGTAAATAAAGTTCATGAACTAAATAAAGTTGCTGAAAAGCGAGCAAAAATAATTTCCAATCAGTTCCTCATAAGCTCGAAACTCAGTTGCATCTTATATTTAGGCATGTTCGCAGAACTATATAGTTCATCAGCTTTAAGCATGTTCGCGGAATTATATAGTTCCAGCAGTTCTATTTATAAGAATGAAAGTAACAAAAGTATGTTCAATGTCATTTCGTGATTGTTTTGTTTCATAGGTTAAAAGCAAAAATAAACAGCAATGCTGACCAATGAATGCACACAACTGGAATGACGATATATAATTTTTTATTTTATCTATTATTTCTTTCACTCTCTTTAACATGCATAATTGGCTTACTTGTCGTAGCTCAAACAATTCGGTTAAGTTATGTAAGTGCGAATGAGATGTCAGCTTATGTCGTTGCTCAAACAATTCGATTAAGTTATGTAAGTGCGAATGAGATGTGGCTCAATTAAAAAAATGTTAATGCAATCGGAACTGTTTGGACATGCTTAACAGTGCACCCTAAGCAAGAGCGCGTTGTGCTGCGTACCCAAGCGCCACGCAACTTTATTTTACGCTTAACCTAAACAAGTGCGCTGCGGAAAGAACTGCTGCTCTCGAACCAGCTCAGTCTGATGGTTTAAAAATCTTAAAAAACTTTTAGTATTGTGTAAAAATCTATTAATATTTATATAATCTATTAATATTTATAAAAAATACTTCCATTTGCAATTGAGATTAATTAATTAATAGCAGCTGATTGCTCTTTGTCCTAATACTTTGGTTTTATGCAGCCAACTTCACATCCGAACGCACTGTTAAAATTGGAAATTCGATTCATGTTGCGGTAGTCCGTTGCATGTTTCGGTAGGCTTCATACAAAATGTATGTGCATGAGCCGATTTTGACAGTTAAACCACGCACGCGCACTTGTTTAGGGTGGACTGTAAATCGTACAAATGGAATGATTGGAACTATGTCCGAGAGTGAACATAGTTCCGGAACGACCCAACTCTATTACTAAGCATTAAGAACATCAAGCAAAGGATTGAATTTGCTAATACCAACCAAGTTTCCAGTAATAGAAGAAATTGGAAAAATATTCTGTATACCGATGAAACAAAAATAAATTTATTTGGTTCGGATGGTAGGACATTTGTACGAAGGGGCAGGAACCAAGAACTAAATGCTAGGAACAGAATTAAGACAGTTAAACGTTAAGACGTGGAAACATCAAAATTTAGGGATGTTTTTCCTATGCTGGAGTTGGTTAAATTTATTGGATAAAAGAAAATATGAACAAGGAATTGTACCTGGAAATTTTGGGTAATGTCATGCTGCTTTCCCGAGAAACAATTTCATATTTTGTGTCAATAAAGTACCTGATATATGTCCGGTGCCCGTGTCGGTCAATGTCCGACCTCTGCACCGAAAGAAGTGCTATTTCTGGAATACCTTGAGCTGGAACAATGTACGAACGAAGACCGATTCGGGCACTCGTCAGTTTATTGTGTCCGAATATAGTTGCTCGTTTTTGAACACTTCATTGACATAATACAGACTTACTACGGTACCTTTCAAGGAACTTGTTGGGTATGTTTCGGGTACATTATAGTTAGGACTCAGGCCAGTTTCGATACATATCAGCTAATTTACTGACACAATATATACATTTTTTTCTCAGGTCCTGTTCGCTGAAGCTTGTTTGCATTCAGCTTAATATGAGTCTGCGATTAATTTTTTTCATAAACTTCGCATTTTTTCGTTACTACTCGTAGCTTTTAAAAATAAAATTGAGTCCGATACTCTGGACTTTTGTGCCTGAGTAGTTTCGTACGGATACAAATTGTTTCTCGGGCTTATGAGGAGGACAATATGCCTTTGGTGTGGACTTTCCAACAGAAAAACGATCCCTAACACACCGCTGAGGTGGTAACTAGGGGGTTTGAGCAAAATAATATTGATGTCTTGACATGGCCTTCTCAGTCATATGACTTGAACCCCGTAGAAAACTTATGGAAAGATTTGAAAAATAGGGTAGCAAGCAAAAAAATTAAAAATAAAAAGGCACTATGGGAAGAAATAAAGAGATTTCGGTATGCCTGTGGAAATCTGTCAAAAACCAATTGACTCAATGCCCAGAAGATGTGAGGCAGTTCTACGGAATAAAGGGTATACAACGAAATACTGATGCCTTCAGGCAAATACTTTCTATAAAAAATTTTTAAAAAATTATTATTGTTATTATTTTTCTCTTTTACAGGAAGCTGATTATCGCACTCTTATTATTTTGGCCAACCTAAAATTGACTTTTAATTTTCAAAGAATTTTTTAAAATTAAACATGAATTGATCATTTATCATTTTATTCTTATTTAAGTACTTATATAGATTTAAACAATTAGGCAATTCACAGTTCATGCTAATTAAGGTTTAATGTGCTAGTTCTGAAATGTGCTATTTTGCCTGTTAATTTTTTGTTTTTGTTTTGCATGTAAACACAAATTAAACCAGTGTTGCCATTTTATACATGCCCTAAGGCATGCTTTTGTAGAGTATTAATGTTTTATTTCGTAAACAGCTGTTTTACGTGAATAAAAAAGAGTTGCCTGGTAAATAATTTTGATGAAGTTTTCAATATAACTGAATATTAAATTAAGTTATTTAACTTTTAATAAAATCCAAAACATCTGAGCTGCATATTAAAGATTCCAGCGCTGTTTTGAAACGGCAAATCAATACTTTTCACTTAAGTTGTGCTCACAGTGGTAAAAAATTAGTACATTAAAATATTAACATATCAAAACATTAAAATGAACTGTGAATTGCCCAAATGTAACATAACATTTGTAATGAAAATAAAGAAAATGCATTATTTAAATACATATAATTAAGTGAAGATGTGATGCTCTTATTATTTTGGCCATAACTGTACATACATTAAGGCGCGCCTCACGAAAAAAAGTTGTTTGGGGCAGTTCCTCAAAATAATCCTTGGCTTATGTTAGATGATTCCCCAAATATTTCGACTCTAGCGATAGCCATCCCTGAGCTGTAATGGTTTGATATAACCTCTAAAAATCGAGTATTTTGTAAAAAAAACAACTGTGTGTTAGTTAGAAAAAGTGAAATGATATGAAATAATATTTTTAAAAAAGTTCTCCCAATCTGCATTAAAAATTTTAAATTTTTGCATTCGAATTAAAAATAATAGCGGTATTCACGTGTTGTTGCGAATTGCAAGAGTGTGAAAATGCAAGATATTTTGCGCACTAACGCGTGAACATCAATATTGCAACTTAATTATGCAATAAAAATTATATGTCGAATGAACAATATATTGCCACCTCATTTCAAAATCACAAAAAGTTGCTAGAATCAACGTACAAACTTAAGCTTTTTAAAGTTTTACCCAGGTGGCAACTATGTTTGAGAACAACCAAAACATAAACCATCTGTTTAGCATCACTGCTTGTGCGTTCTCGCAATAGGTTTGGGCAGTGCGCAATTCAAGGAGAGTTGCGAAATTGCTTCTAATGTGTTAGTTGTTGTAGTGATGGGAAAGTTCGCAATCTTGCATTTTCGCAGCGTCGCAACTGCGTTTTGCATCAAACCGTGAATACCCCTAATGATTTTTTTTGTGCACTTTTATGATTTTTTTTTTAAATTATTTTCACTAAAGTTAAAAAAACTCAATTATTTCTAATGGATATCCTCACTGGTCAGAATTGCTGGTCAGAATTGCTTAAACTGAAAAAATTAAAACTAAAATATTAGTTATAAAATAAACGCCTACTGAAAAGCTATTGTAACAAATTAAAAAAAAAGTTATGAAGTTATTTAAATTTTTAAAGTTTTTGTATGAAAATAAAATAAAAAATATCAAAAAATTTTTGATGCAGATTGGAAGAGTTTTTTCTGGCCTATAATTTCTGATAGTTTGTTTTTTTAAAAATATTACGCCAGCCAATATTTTTATAAAAAACTCGATTTTTAGAGGTTATTTCAAACCATTCCAGCTAACGGGTGACTCTCTGTAGAGTCGAAATATTTTGGAAATCTTCATAACATAAGTCCAGGTTTATTTTGAAGGAAAGACTCGATCAACTTTTTTTTCTATGGAGCATTAGGCGCCTTAATATACATAGCTGTAGATACTGACATAGTTAGTTCATTAATTTTTTTGGAACGCGAAGCCAATTTATCGATGACATTTTCCTCGTGGCTAAAGCTAAAGAACCTAACGTCCTAAGCTAAAGAACCGCGGTAGCCGGGACTCAATTTCAGCTCAGACAGAAAGTTTTTTCAATTGAATTCATTTTACCAAACAGATACAAGCCATCTTCGTGCTTGTTCGTTGGCTTGGCTTGTTTCGACTTACCTTGTCGGGCAGAAAGTTGAAAAGCTTAAAACGATCGGCAAGAGCATGTAAGCTCGCATGTAAGTATCCAAATTATTGAATTAAAGCAAGTATCCAAAAAATTCAATGAGCTTGTTTAGAGAGCGCGTAATAGGACTTTTAAGGATTCTGTGGACTCCGTGGTTGGAAGTTTTAGGGGTAAATGATTTCGAAGATGATGTCAAACTTTAAAATTTAAAATGGCGGATAGAGTTGCCACCTAGATTTTTTTTATTAATGCGAATTCTTGTAATTTTTAAATTCTGACAACGGATTTGATTTCGAATATAATGTCACAGTTTTAAAATTTAAGATAGAGGTTAGGGTTGCCACCTAAATTTTTACCACAGTATTGCCACCGAATCAGAATTTCAAAATTATAAATTTTGAAATAGTAGGGTTGCCACCTAATAATATGTCTTTTTAAGAGTTTCTGACAACGGATTCGGATTTAGCGACCCATTTTTGGCGTACCATTTTTTGCCAGCCCCGAATTCATTAAACTACAAAAAATTAAAAAAACTACAAAAATTAAGCAACCTATCCACCATCTTGAATTTTAAAATTCTGATTTTAGATTCGAAATCAGCGACCCCTAAACACTTATTAATGATGTTTTAAACTCTTGAAAAGACATATTATTAGGTGGCAACCCTTTTATTTCAAAATTTTATAATTTTGAAATTCTGACAACGGATTCGGATTCAACGACCTATTTTTGGTGTACCATTTTTTTTTGTCGCCAGCCCCGAACTCATAAAACTACAAAAAATTAAGGTGGCAACCCTAGCCAACATCTTGAGTTTTAAAATTCTGACTTTAGATTCGAAATCAGCGACCCCTTAACACTGATAAATGACGTTTTAAACTCTTGAAAAGACATATTATTTGGTGGCAGCCCTATTATTTAAAAATTTTATAATTTTGAAATTCTGACAACGGATTCGGATTCAGCGACCCATTTTTGGTGTACCATTTCTTTTGTTGCCAACCCCGAATTCATAAAACTACAAAAAATTAAGGTGGCAGCCCTATTCAACATCTTGAATTTTAAAATTCTGACTTTAGATTCAAAATAAGCGACCCCTTAACACTTATAAATGACGTTTTAAACTCTTGAAAAGACATATTATTAGGTGGCAGCCCTATTATTTCAAAATTTTTTAATTTTGAAATAATTTTCAAAAATTTTTAAATTTTTTTAAAGATTTAACGTTTAACATTCCCATTTGGTCAAAATGGAGAGAAATGCAAAATTGCTTAACCTTTGAAAAATCATAAATTACACAAGGCTAACTTGATTTTCACGTTGGAGGTATTTTCGAAAATATAATAAAAAGTAATTATTAAAATACTATAAAAAATTTTTCAAATGAAGGTCAAATGATGGTCAAATAACAAAAATCTGAATATCTCGAGAATTTGATCTGATTTGGAAAAACTGAATATGAAACTAAATTCTACGACCGAAAATAAGTTAACGTGACTCAGCATTTTTTTGTGTCTTTTCAAAAATTGAAAATTTACCTACAGTGTAATTTAACGAATAATGCAGCTTATCATCATTCGAATTTCACAGACTGGCTAAGCATAATTTTGTTCAATTTATGTGTATACGTTCTGCATTATCATAGTACTTAAGCAACAACACATAGGAAAACAATTAAGAAAACCATTTATATTGTATTATATATAACTTAATGTCTGCTAAGCAAACTAAGCATGCACATTGAACAATTTTCAATTTATCTTCATGTTATGGCAATTAAATAATTTGTAATATTTATTTACTAAGGGGGAAGGGTTTGAACCCCTAAAGCCCCCATATCGACGGCGTTGATTATTAGTAATATATATAATATTATTTGTAATATTCCATATATTTATTCCTGTAAGGGTCCCCTTATTCCAGGAAATCTACAAACGCAACAGAAACACTTGATATATCATAAAAAAGGTCTTAAGCTGTAGGTATGCACAAAATTGCTATATTTTTGATAGGTGAAACCGTTTAGCAGATATGAGTGTTTAAAGTTGAAAAAATTACAAAAAGACTTAAGCCTTAAAAGAACTCGCTTGGATGAGAATCAGAAAGCGTGACTCCCAAAGCGAATTCTTTTTATCGTTTAGCAAATTCTTTATCGTTTTTTTAAAATTTGCTTTTTTATATTTTACTTTGGTAACAGTTCTTCATAAATAGTTTTTAAGTTTTAAGTGTATTGTTAATAAATTATTTAAATATTTAAATGATAATAATCTTTTTATATATTATTTCAGTATGGATTTTTGAGATGTCAGGATTGGCAGGGTCTAGAATGGTAAAATAGGTTTTGAATGCAAGTGGAGTGCATAATTAGGTTGGTTTTTCTATTAGTGACCTGAAATATAAGAGTTTAAAGATAATTTCTTGAATGAAATGTAGACTAAAAGAGATAGAAGGAATTGGTGTAAGAAGACATTGCTAAGATGTATTACAATCAATTCAGGCATTTTTCGCTGTCTCTTACGGATACCCTACAATAAGCATTTTTTTTTTGTTAAATGTGTGAATATATATTGTGATGGTGAAAGTTCTTTTAGGTAATAAATTTGAAAAAATTCCCGGTATTTTGGCATTTAATTTTTGGTGATATCTCGAAAACTGTAGCTATTCTCAGCATAGCGTATTTTTATAAGCTTTTATTTAACTTGCATCGTTCGTATGTATGTCCTCAAAACTTGCAAGCCATTTTTCGACAACTTGTTGGTATCCGAAAAATGTTGGTATGTAAGTCCGGTGACAATGCAATATTATAATAAAAATTTTTGCCACACCCCCTTTTGTCGCCCACAAATCAATAAAAATGCTATATCTCCATAAGTTTTGAAAATAAAAGATGTTAATAATAAACCTTTAAGACTAAAAAGTAAAAAATAAATGTTAGTGACATTTGTCATATATGTATATAGTAGGTATATTCTAGGTGCAGAAGAACCCCTCTCTTGGATACTCATCATCATAATATAAGCGTACGTAAATTGGTAAGTTCTACGAATGGACAGACAAACTGTCGAACACCAATGAATATTGAAATACATAAATAAGAAGCAACTAGAACAGATTGCAACCTTTGGTGGAGTTGATGGCTATGATCTATAAATGGCTTACTGCTTTAAATGTCACATGATTAAGGGGCCAATTTGAACGTAAAATTCGAACGAATTTGTTCAGAAATGTGTGAAATCATATACGCCTTTAACAGTGAGTTGATCACAGCTAAATCACTCAAAGATTACTGAAGAGGAAATGTAGCGATTTCTGAAAAAGACTGTCTAGTCAGCTAATTTACACGTGCTGTTTTACTGATAACATTTTATGGGCGTTGGGCAAAGGGGCGTGGTACTTCTCATACACCCCAAATTTGCAATATCGAATAACTGTGGAGTTATAGACCGCACATTCTCGGAACTCAGTATTCGAACTCAATTTACACATGAAGTTTAGCTGATAACATTGTATGGTGTTTAACAAGGGGGCTTGGTACCTCCCATACAATGCGAGGTCGATATCGAATAGCTGTGGAGTTAAAGACCCCACAGCCTCGGAATTCGGTATTGGAGCACAATTTACACATGTCGTTTTACTGATAAAATTTTATGGGCGTAGTACAAAGGGGCGTGACAACCTCCCATAATTTTCGATATCGAATAGCTTTTGAGTTATAGTTCACACAGCCATGGAATTCGGTAATCTACCACAATTAACACACTCTATTCAGGGGGCGTGGTACTTCCCATACAACCCAAATTTGCGGTTTGCGATATCGAATAGCTTTAGAGTTATAGGCCGCACAGTCTAGGAGTTCAGTATTCGACCACGATTTACACATGCCGTTTCACTGATTAAATTTTATGGGCGGTTAACAAGTGGGCGTAGCACCTCCCAAATTTGCGATATCGAATAGCTTTGGAAGTATAAGTCGTACAGCCTCGGAATTCGGTATTCGAGCATAATTTATACGTGCCATTTCACTGATCAAATTTTATGGGCGTTGTAAATTGGTGACATCTTCCATACAGCCCATACTTGCGATAACGAATTGCTTTGGAGTTATAGGCCGCACAGCCTCGGAATTCAGTATTCAAACTCAATTTACACATGCAGGTTCACTGATAACATTTTATAAAAGTTTGGCAAGGGGGCGTGGCAGCAATGCGCCAGGTTTCAGCTAGTAAAGCTATAAATTTCTATCGCGAATATCTCGAGATTTCAACCTTATTGGAAAAAAATTCCACTAAATTCTACGACTAGAAGTTAAGTTAACGAGTCTCGAAGTTTTCGTGTCTTTTTGACGTCCCTATAGTATTAAAAAAACAATTTTAAAAAATTTTTCTGTTTTTCACCTTTTTTTTTTCTAAAAATAAGAAATAAGCGGTATGTTTTTCCATTAAAATTTTTTTATTCCATTTCTCCAATAGCTATTGCAAATACTTAAGATAGTGCGCATATAAAACGCAGTTAAACTAAATTTATAGCCATTACTCTGAACAATCTTACAATTAGATTTGTGGCCAGTTTGTGGCATTGAATCTCAGCAAGTTTGCAAAGATTTATCTTTCTCTAACGACATTATAATGTATTTAGGTTCGAGCTGTTCTCAAGTGTTAAAACCAAATTCCTTTTCCACAAATAGCTAGCAGTAAGTGGTTCTCCCGTCGGTCTGTCTGAGGCGAATCCAACACTGCAACCACTTTGTTGTCAGTAACGTTGAAAATGTTGTTCTTTCTGTTATTGATCAAAGGATTAGATTTGGCAAACGAAATATTTTGCTTTGCATTGTTTTGCTATGCGATAACGTAAATAATACTTGGTAAATGTAGTTGAGTATCTATTCTCCAATAGTTTATTTCTGCTTGAGAATAGCGTCATCTGGCTAGCATTATATTTCGTCAGCATTTCTATTGTGTGTTGATGTCAATGGACAAACATATAAACATTTGTTTTTTTTATTTTATTTGTGTGTGTGTGTGTGTGTGTGTGTGTGTGTGTGTGTGTGTGTGTGTACGAGTGCACATAAACATAAATGTATATAAAAACTGTTGTGCAAAATTACTTTATTAAATGTCGTTGATTTATGCATTTTTTTATTGAAAATTATTAACACACATTAGATTTTTTATTGTTATTTACAATAAAGGGATTCATAAAAATGCCGCATATCATCGTAAAAATCACATTATTGCATAACATCACAAACTAAGATATGTCTGAAAAATTTGTGTGTAAAAACAAAAGCCAAAGCCAACTTCTTCTCGTTGAGTTTTGGTGACAATCTACTGTTGCAAATAAAAAAATTAACAGACTTCAACTAAATTTTTCTAGCGGAATATAAATTGCAACGAGTTGTAAGTTTCTGGATTTGTTAAGGGAGGTTTTAGGCAAAAGCGGCTAAAATTAAGGCATATTTTAGAAGATGTTTTTAAAAAAGCTTTTTATAAGTATATGGGAAATTATTTGTCAAATCGGTCAATCAAAAGATGGACCACCGCCAATCGTGCTGATATGAATTTCAAATTTAAATTTTTGCAAATTTTTTTAGGTAATTACTTCCCAGCAACATTTTTGTTACAAATATGACATGCATTTTTAGGGACACTGCTTCCAGAAGACATTCTATAGATAAAATTGTGCTTCTTCTAAGCCCTATCAAGAAGCACTCTCATAAACCACGTCTCAAAGACATTCAAAAAGCATTTAATTTCAATTATTTTTTTTATGTATTTTTCATTTTCCGTGGGATTTTTCAAACCTTTAACAAAACGCAACCACTTCCTACTTCAAACACCAAAATTCCGTGAAAATTGGAAAAAGGAATATTTTGCGTGGATTTTTTTTAAACCTCCAGCAAAACCCATACACTGCTCATTTCCAATACTAAAATCGTGAGAAAATCGGGAGAAAGGATATTTCCCGTAGAATTTTTTAAGCTCCTTTAACCAAAAAAACCATTTCATTCCATACAACGCCTTTTTAAAGTGCTCCTCAAAAACATCTACTAGAATCCTTTCATTGAAGGTCTCAAAGAAATCTTCCATTGAAAAAAGTCTGGAAGCCCTTCTAGAGAAGACTAAGGAAAGCATTCCTCCTAATGACATGCATATGTTAATAGAATGCCTTCGGGGTATGAAAGTGGAAGGGATGGAATTCAAGACTTTCCCTTCCACTTTACCTTCTTTTGGAAGCACTTTTTTTGCTGGGTTATAGTGGAGAAGAAAAAATATTTATAATAATTTTTATTAATTGTTAAGGACTTCTTATTGAAAACACCGTACACTTACGATGGTTTCGTTCAGTCTTGAGTTTTTCTATGTAAATACTATTGGTTAAGCTTTGGTTAAGCCCTAGTTAAAGACTACACAAACATTACACAAAAGTCAAAGTTCGAGGTCACTGAAATTTCATAATGAATAAAAACTGTGGAAATTTTGAAAAAATAATTTTGAATACACGTCATCATCGATTTTCAATTTTCAAAATTTAGAGTATTTATACACATTACTTTTATATGCAAAAAATAGCATTCTTGGTTCTTCAGAATTTTCAAAGATTTTTATGAAAAATTAATGAATACACTGTGCGCTTGTATGTATTTTTCCCCCTGTATTTGATAATTGCATCGTTCTGCAGCAAAATTGTTCCTGTTATTCTGACCAACAATATTGAGCACTGAACATGAATAAATACATATGTCTGAAAAAATCGTTTAAAATTGTCTTCAAAACTTTTACAAGCCACATATTTCTGGCCCGCTTTCAACGCAGAGTGGAGTACTTGGAAGCGAAACTGTAAATTAATTAAAAAAAGTATAGCAGTGAGGGGACTGCCGTCCGAAGCGAAAACCCATATATAAAATATTAGTATTCCCTGGAAGACTTTGCCCTGGCACGGACCGCTTTACTGCTTTGTAAAAATTTTCATGCTAATCGGAAAAACTTTTTATATTTTCACTCCCTCAGACTTTGATTATATCTTTCAAAATATTTTTTATTCAGATAGCATTTTTATTTTATAATTACACCAAACTATATTATTACATTTTAATTGAATATTGCTGATATAAAAATAAAATACAGGAAGCACTATTGAATGAAAAGTAATCCTCATAAAATAAAATAAATTTTCTATTTTTTATATATGATTTTTTGTTTGATTCATCTTGAAGTCTCTTTTAATGCCTGCATTTGAGATCTTGCTACAAGGAAAACAGAAAACATAACAAGCAAAGTGCAGTTTATTTTCTGCCCCCGATTCGGTTTATCATTAATACACATTATTTTCGTCTTTTATCATTTCATTATATTTTAAATTATGGGTATTAATATAAAAAACAGAGTAGCACATAGACAAAAATATAAATTCAACTTATTTAAATAATATACACATAAAATACGTATACATAGAACTTGTATTTACATAAATTTAATTGAATTTCATTTACATTATTTTCACTGTTTGCGTTAATAATTGAATTACATTCTAAAAAAGATACTATAGGCGTATGGTAGCTGAAATAAGAAACAAAAGATTTTTGGACGATGCAGTCCCAGTCATGATAAAATTATTATTAGGTAGCCTTGACAACTACTTATTTTCTCACGAGCTGCGACCATCGAATTTTACACTAAAGAAAACAATATAAAGTGCGTGCGTCACACACATTTTCAGCTTTCAGCGGAGTCAATAGTTGGCAACTGTTATTTTTTAAATTTGAGTGAGAAACATTTGCAATTATATGATCCATTCACAACAGGTGACTCCTCTGAATTCCTCTGAATGCGGCCAATGTGTGTGACACACGTTCTCCATTTTGTTTTCTTTTGTTTGACATTCGATGGTTGAAACACGAAATGTCACTCCTACCTATTACTTATTATACTATCCCCAGTCAGGAAATATGCTGGCGACATTTATAAAACTATAAATGTTTTTATGTTGGTCATGAAACTCAAACACACGCTCTTGGATATTGGCTATCAGGTGCTCAGATTTTTTTCGTTTGACATGATTTTGACAGAATTGTAGGTAATGTCGAAAAGGAATCAAAACAAATATAGAATATAAGGGGTACTTTTTAAAGTCTCTCCGTATCGAGCCTACCGGGGTCGAGTAAAATTACGAAGAGCACGACGAGACAAGTGCCTATCAATTTTGTACAACTTTACTCGATCACGGATGCTGTAAATTGGCCCCTGGTTAATATGCCTTGCTGAGCGCCTGGTAGTCAAGATCCAAAAGCGTACTTTAACCAGGTAGGGTCGGCTCGCTTAGTTCCCTCACGCGTTAAGGGCCAAATAGACTACACAGACTGTTTGCGCAAACAAGACCTTTTTGTCGTCATAGCGCCTTTGTTTGCGCAGACTTGATTTTTTAGTTCAAATTTTATTAAATTTTTCTTTTCTGCTTCCATTTTTATATATTTTCCTTCACGCACGTCTTCACTCTATAAATTTTTCGAGATTATGGTAAGTCGGTGTGATTATCACTACACACAATAAAAATTTAAATATTTTAATTTTTGCTCAAACATCTGCACAAACCTAAAACAGCCAAATACACTGTCGAACAGTCTGCGCAAACAGTCTGTGTGGTCTGTTTGGCCCTTTAACGAAGAGTGGAAAATGAAAAGGTTAAAATCATGATACAATTATTTGACAAGGTAGCCGCGTAGACTGGCTTTTTTCTCACGAGCGGCGATGGGTAGTTGTCAAAATTAGCTGTTTATGCAATTAAACAAAGAAAAGTGAAAAAATAAGCGACGAATTAAGCATAGCTTAAGCAACCGCAACAAACTAAAAACATTTCAATCAACTTCGCGAATAAATTTAATGAATTAAAGATAAGTTAAAAATAAGCACATTGCTAGTCAACAGCAGCAAACTACAACATTCTTTAGCTGTTTTGACAACTACCAAACGCCAAGAAGCTGTCACGGCTACCTTGTAAAAAATTATATCATGGGTTAAAATAAGAATATTACGTTTTCAAATTGTAAATAGTGCGGACATGTGTGTTAAGTTTGTGTTATTTTGAATGAAAATATTATAAAAACAGTGTAAATAAAACTATAAAATGCCAAGGAAGTGTTCAATTTGCAAAAAACAAAAAAACAAGTTTAACCAAAAATCAACTGCAAAACATGAACATAAAGAAACTCGAGATGAACAGCTCATTTTGACAACTAGCTTGCTTTTCTCTGCTTTCTACTTCATTCCTCTCCGAGTCGGCCCAACCTGGTTATTCTGCCATGCTCGCTGTCTGTATTGATGACGAGAGTTACTCGGAAAATCACGATGACGCAAACCAAAGATTTACCTTCTTCCAAAATCGTTGAACGCGCCTAAAGAAGTTTTCACTTAAAAAAATTAATTTTCAGGTGCACACTAATATTTTGTATTCGATTAAAGAGAATAAAATTCTACATCACTAAATGGAAGAATGGTTGGAAAATGCGTTTTGAGAGTTAAAGCTTTTCTTTTTGCGTCCTCGCTGTGATAAGAATGATTTTTTTTGTGTTAATATTTTTTAGGAATAATAATCTTAAATAATTGCATGCTAGATTCAGTTTTATTAATTTTACTTTTAAAATATCTGTGTTTATAAGCAATAATCGCGTAAGTCAACTTAAGATAGAACTGAATTATTGATGTAGATGTATTTCATGCATATCTATAGTAATAAAACTCATTTTCTGTTTGTTTGTTTGTTTGTTTGTTTGGCCTTTATACAAATCTAAACGCTCAACGGATTTCACTCAAACTAGGTACATATATTAAGTTTATCTCAACTTAAAATGTTACATACTTAATTTTTGCCACGCCACCTCTGAAATTTTTCAATTAACAGTAATTTTGTTATTATAAAACTTTTTAGTATCGGAGATTTCTGTGCATTTAATTTTAATTTTTTAATTTAATTTTTTGTTATTTTGACATCAAAAACACTCACATATATTCAAAATTGGAGAAATTTTCAGTACAACGACTTTTTCATAAAACATCATTACCTAAGAATGAGAAAAAAACGACATGAAAATCAAAGTTTGGTCTTTCGATGCAAATATCTCCGCTGTCCATTATTATATTTCTTTCAAATTTTTTTGTTCAAAAGTTCAATAAAACACTTCACAAAAATAGGTTGAACTGCACCGTTAAGCCAGTGTACATATGTTTTATGATTATGTCAAAATGGGTCCAAAATATTGACTTCTTACTCAAAAAATGACTCAAAAATTGTTGTTGTTGTAAAAATGAAATCAATTAAAAATTGCACATCTAGCTACCTTTCATATGACATAGCACTTATTTGCAAAAATTCTTCCAGCTAAGCACAAAAATTATTTTACTGTTTTTGTCATCAAAACAACAAGGGCAGCAGCCTTTGATTTTTTTCGCGAAATTTATTTTTTCCAAAATGTTGTTTTCATATTTTTTACAAAAAAGTCAAGTCTCAAAAATAATTTATGCGAAAAAATTACCCCAATATCTCTTTCCTATCAAAAGTTATGACTAAAAATCAATTTTTTCATGCCAGACTATTAATAAAACTGAGTTTTGTTTTAAAATTCTGTACATAATTTGAACGTCCCCATTTATCTCTAAGAATGCAGTTGTGTGTCTAGAGTAATTACTAACATTTTGGTTTGTTAAAATTTTTCTTATAGTAAAATTCGCTTAGTTTTTTGCCTCCCACCGCCCCTCCTGCCTGTGATAGCTCTATTTTTTGTCACCGTTGTCACTGAGTTCTTTATCAATGGTACTTTAAATGTTGCAAATATATCACTATTTCATCGAAAAGATGACTGTGAATAAGAATGCTGTAAAAGTTAATTTTTTCATGTTTAATGTGTTATTTGAACAAAATTGTTAAAAGTCAAATTTCCACGCCAACTAAATGTACCAGCATAAAAAAGACAGCGAAATTTTTACATTTCAACTCTCCAATCATGGTTTTAAGCTTGGATGCATTGAACACATTTTTAGGTTCAGTAGCGTACTAACTGAAAGTATGCTGAAAAGAATGCTGCAAAATGTTATAAATTAGAAGTAAGCACTGCATTACCAACACGGTTTCAATATTTTAGAAATGTCGGTAATTGTTACTCAATTTAGGCTGTGTGCGAATTGATCGAAATGCAACCTAAACTAAATTGGGTCGATAAGTCAGTGCTTCGTAAATAATTTAGGAAATTCTTGAGCTACCTAAATGCTTCCTAAATTAGGAAGCACTGCCTTATCGACACTATTTAGTTTAGGTCGCATTTAGATCAATTCGCACACAGCCTTAGTTTTTTTCGCACACAGCGTAAACTTGCAGTAAAAAACATAATGGCAATTCTAGCACTGTTTTTGCAGTTTTTTCAACTGGATTTATGTCGATCAACTGTTTACGTCGATAAAATTGTAACAGGTTGCTGTTTATACTATAATTGGAAATTAAAAAGAGTCTGCTTTCTTAACTTACACCTTTTTGCTTGTTTACATTAAGAAACGACTGTATAATCTTTCGCATAAAAAAGGAATTCTGAAGATTTAAGAAATTGCATCAACTATCAGACTCAGTTTATTTTATTTTTTATTTTAGACACAAACCAATTGTTATTTTCCAACTGGAAAAACTGCTAAAAAATTTAGAAAGATTGGTGTCCATTTTCCATTTTTTAAAAATTTGATTTCCATTACCGAAGTGCAAGTAACATGTAACCAGCAACCAGTAAATTCAGTTTAGAACTAAAAAACAGTTTTTGATTGTAAAAAAGCACGTTAAATTTTTTAGCTAATATTTTAATAGTGGTCTCAAACTTAAATTCAACATTTTTTTACAAAATTCCAAAATTGAAAAAAACATTAAATCGAGATGTATATATTAAAATGTTTATATAAATTACTCTCGAGTAATACCGGTTATATCAGCTAGTAGCTTTATAAACACACAAAATCTGGAGCTTCTAGCAAGACTCTAACTAAAGTTATGACACAAAAACAAAAGTCCCTTTCATATATCTTATATGACGATTGAAAACTTTGAAGCAAAATTTCTCGAAACTTTCAATTCAGACTTAAGCTGTTATCGCTTATCGACGCAGATATAAAGCTATAAAGGTCTGTGTAAGTATATTAATATAAAATGTTCGCATATCGAGCCATTCTTCACAGCAAGAATCTGCAAGAATTTTGTTACAATAGATTCGCATCGGGATCATTGAAGAACATTGTGTGGAGCTGAATGTACTCTACCCTTTCATCTTTTGAAAGAAATTGAATTCATCTGTAGATGAAGACTTTAGCCAACCATAAACGGATTACACACAAAACAGGGTGCTCCTTTAGGGTGTTGGGTGGTGTTACGATATGCTTTATTTTTGCAGCTATTGTTTCAATTTGTTGTTTTAAAATATCAACTGAAGGTTAGGAAATCGATTTTTGAAAACGATTTATTTTAATGCTTGCGCCGAATTGATAAATGTTTTAAGAATACATTCACGTTGTCAGGTTAAAATAAAAGGCAGAGGGCTGCATACAACTGATTCTGTTCAACTTTTATTAATGTGAATTTTTTTTTTCTGTGTGCTAAAACTGCCTGTCAAGAGTGTTGAGTATCTTCAGATTTTTATCTTTGCGTGCTAGAAGGGAAAAAACACAAGATTAAGGTTAATTGAGCTATTAATTATTTTGTCAATCTATAAATCTGTGTCGATAAGCGATAACAGCTTAAGTCTGATTTCAAAGTTTCGAGAAAACTTGCTTCAAAGTTTTCAATTTAAGGTCTTGTTGAAACCTCTAGACTTTGTGTGTTTATAGTGCTTTATCCGTGGAACACATCTACATCAACAACTCAGTTCTGTCCTAAGTCGACTTAAGCTGTTATTGCTTATCGACACAGAAATATCTGTTTAAAATTTTTTGGTTTTGTTTTACATCTAATCTTTGGATAATTGGAATCATTTGTGTGTATCAGATGGGGAATTGAAACTTGTATGTCAAAATGTATAACGTAATAAAACAAGGACAAGCTTTAAAATTTATCAAAAATATCGCAGGGGAGCTTTATAATGGCGAACAACTTTGCAAAAGGTGCAGAATACACTAAGTTCAATTCAAGATAAATATTGAACGCAGATTTTAGAAATGGTGTTTCTTTTTCGCCATCAGCTTAAGGGTGTATTCTAGTTGGTCATTTTCGAATTTTGTTTCTAGTGAAAATTTCTTTAAGCGCGTTGAGCGATTTTTGGTAGAGAGTAAATATTTGGTTTGCGTCACCATTGTAGCGAGTAGCTTTCGTCATCAAGATAGCGAGTAGCTTTCGTCAATAAGCTTGACACTGATTATTACAGTGCTTCCACAAGGTAGATTGTGTAATTACTCCAGTGCTTCTTAAACCGTTTCAGAATCGGCTTATTCCAGTGCTTGTCGAATTATTATTCCAGTAACTTCTGAACTGTTGGCTGGAGTAACTCTCCAACTGTAGTGCTTTTCACTTTGTGAAAGGTGTCACGGTCTAATTGACGCACTTACGTTTCTGAATTGTGTAGGGTTTTTATTGCAGTGATTTTTGGTGCTTTCCTTTCACTTTGTGCAGGGTGAGTACAATATGCCGCTTAAATGCGACTCCGGCAATTGCCCAGGAAAGGCTGTTCCTGCTTCAGGAAAACCTTTAATTGGTATTGGTATGGGTGTAAAAGGGCATAACTTAGTGTTAGCTGATGGTAAATGTGGACACGGGTTTCGTCCAGGAGTAAGAGAGTCTGGCATTCGTACGAGCCCAAAAGTAAAAGGTGTTGGTGTAAGGGTGGGTGCCCCTAAAAAGCAACTTAGTGGTGATGAGGCGCCTATGGCGATAAAACGTCGGAATTTAAAGGCCCTAAAGCTGGATAAGTACAATATTTCGGTGGGAAAGGCTGTAAAAAGAGTTTCTGGATTGGTCCTGTCTAACTCTGTTGGTTCAATGGTGGGTAAGAGCTCAAAAGCAAAAGCCGATGTGAAATATTCGTCAAAGCTTTCAGAATCGGCGGAGAAGGCTGCGAACAAGAAAGGTAAGAAAGCTATGGTTTCTGGCATAGATAATGTCAGAAAAATTAAATTAGTTTCGGGTTACCTATTAAAAGTAGCATTCGAATGTGGAATGAGAGGTGAGCATTTCTAGGCGTTTACTGGGGTTGCTAGCCGCTATGAAGAAATGATCTTAGAGGTCATTCTCGAAAATGAGGGTCTGTATGAACGTCTGGAGTTGTTTCAGGCAATAAAGTAGGCAAAGTAGGCAAAGTCGGTTGAAACATTGTCCTTGGTAGTGCGCAGCAAGCCACCTGTTGCGAAACCAAAGGAGGTTGTTGACTCGGTGGTTAAGAATGTTGGCCCCACTCTTGGAGTAAAGGTACATGAGGTGAAGCCAATACGTGGTGGTGATGCGGTTATTCATACCCCTTCCGTAGTTGAACTAAAAAAAAAAATTAGAAAGAATGAAAATTTTACTGAGGAAGGCCTGGAGGCTGATGAAAATAAGCCAAAAGGAAGGAAAATACGTGTTGCCAAGCTTCATTCCATGCTCACTCCTGGTGAAATCATTAGTGATGTGTATTATATGTATGTGGCCAAGAACATGGTGAGACTAAATGCAAAAATGCATTGCATTGCCTAAACTGGTCTTTCAGGGGATTGCCATCGACGCATTTATTGTTATCGATGGCCTGTAAAATTTAAAGAAGCATAGTTCAGCGTCATAATTCTAGACATTGATGAAAAAAAAATAAAAATTATGCAATTAAATTGTTAGGGAGCATATGCAGTCACGTGTGACCTTGGATAGTTATTGTTAAAAAATGGTGTTAGTTTTGCACTGATTCAGGAGCCATATGCAACCCATGGTTTTATCAAAGGTCTCCCTGCTGGCATGCAGGTGTTCTCTGATCTCAAAGCGAACTCTGCCGTTGTTTTGTGTTTGCCCTTCCTAGGTGGCGCTGGGGTTTATTTTTATATCAACAACTGGTAGAGAGTGAAAATATGAAATTTTTTTTTCGATTTGCATAAAAATTCGTATGAAGCAGTTAGGCGGTCCGTAGTATATACTAGTATTTTAATATATATAGTAGGGTGTCTCAAAAATATATATTTTTTTATTTTGACAGATGTCTGCGGCTTTAATATTTCCACTTGACCTTAGAAACACCCTCTGTGAAGCGCATCTCAATTTGTAAAAGTTCAGAGGTCGCGAATTCAGTTTCTAATTTTTCCATACGATTTGTGTGGGGACAAAATTAGTTTTGCTGGTAAATTGAATTTAGAGCCATTCTCTTTTAAGCAAAATTGTTAAAAAAAACGTGACCCCTCAAATTTTGTCTGTTATGACATATCTAAATTTAATTTTTTCGGACTATTATTTGGTGGTTGCCCAAAACGTTTTAAAAAATAAAAATATAAATACAAAAAACTACTTGTAACTTTTGATCCAAAAACATATAACAACCTTATGAATTTTTTCTTCATTGTGCATTCCAACTATCATTATCTAAAATTTAGATAATGAAAATAAAGTACTCTAAATAGATATAGATATTTAATGAAAGTAAAAGTATTCATTTATACAGGTAGCTCTAAAGGTAGCTCAAATAATAATCAGATGAAAATGAAATTTGGATATGTCATAGCAGACAAAATTTGAGGGAACACGTTTTTTTTAACCATTTTGCTTAAAAGATAATAGCTCTAAATTCAATTTGCCAGTAAAATTGATTTTCCCCCAAACAAATCGTATTGGAAAATTAGAAAATGAATTCGCGACCTCTAAACCTTTACCAATTGAGATGCGCTTTACAGAGGGTGTTTCTAAGGTCAAATGGAAGTGGAAAAGCCGCGGACATCAAACACGATTTTTTTTTGGGACACCCTAATATATAGGTTTTCACTTCGGTCGGTAGTCCCCTCACTGCTATACTTTTTTCAGGGTCATAACTGTTATCCACCTTTTTTGAAATTGGTTGAAATTAATTATTAAAATGGGTTAAAATACATTTCAGCTATGAATAACTTTATTTTTTAAGAAAAATGTTTTTTGGTTGCCGGATAACTTTTATGTTTGAGGAATAATTTTTTAGGTTGGCTCATAGCAGTTATTTTCTGAGGTGAATTTTTCTCGGTTACTAGCGTCAAAAATCAAGAAAAAATATGACTTTTTCTTTTGGAATGGACTCACACCTCTTAGCTGTGGTCGATATGGGGTAATCATCTAATGTCATCGTCGTGATGTTAGACTTTCAAAATGTTTTTTGACACCATGGTGGATCCTAAACAGGTGTTTTTTATATTTGCTTCCCTTTTTAGAATCATTCCCAGAGAAACCGGTTACCACATCGATTACCGACGACTGATTATCTAACCGAATACAAATTACTGAAGCGACTACCAAGCAATTACTTAGCTGAATACTGATTGCTAAAGTGATTACCAAGCGATTACTTAGCTGAATACCGGTTACTAAGCGATTACATAACCATAGACTGATTACTGAAGTGATTACTTAGCTGAATACTGATAACTAAGCGATTGCATAACAGAAAACTGATTACTGATGCGATTACCAAGCAATTACTTAGCTGAATACCGCTTACTAAGCAATTACATAACTGATTACTAAGCGATTACATAACTGAAGACTGATTACTGAAGTGATTACCAAGCGATTACCTAGCTGAATACTGACTACTAAGCGATTATATAGCCGAAGATTGATTACTGAAGTGATTACCAAGTGATTACTAAGCCGATAAAACTGTTCTTTTTTATTTTTCAATGAATTTGTGCTTCAATTTTAGTTTTTAGGTTTTTTAGTTTAGTTTTTTAGTATATGTTCTTGAAAATATAATGTTTGTAAAATTAAATTGAAGCACAAATTCATTGGAAAATAAAAAAACTAAAAAGAACAGTTTTTATCGGCTAAGTAATCACTTGGTAATCCCTTTAGTAATCACTCTTCGGTTATGTAATCGCTTAGTAGTCAGTATTCAGCTAGGTAATTGCTTGGTAATCACTACAGTAATCAGTATTTGGTTATGTAATCGCTTAGTAACTGGTATTCGGGTAAGTAATCACTTGGTAATCACTTCAGTTATAAGTATTCGGTTATGTAATCGCTTAGTAATAAAATATGTTTATTTATGACCAATTACCAGCAACCAATTGTATCCAATTAATCTTGTCGACTATTGGAAAAAATTATATTCAACAAATAATTAACTTACAAAACTTTTAAAAAAAAATTACAAATTACAAATTACAAAATAAAAGTCTCTAAAGGCTCTTAAAATTTATTTTTTTTTTGACAAAAGTCTTCAAAGACTTTTAAAATTACACTAGGCGCCACCCATTTTGTGATCCACATGCCACTAATTTTTTCTTATGGACTTTGGCCTTCTAAACACGAATATCACAATAAAAAAAATTTTCTATGGATAAGTTTTTAAGATATGATTTTTTGAAAAAATTGCCCCTTTTTCCAGGATGTAGTGTCATAAATAGCAACCTATCTCGAAAACGAATGAACCAATTTAAAAAAAAAAAATAAAATCAAGACAATTGAATTACCTACAAATGCTTAGAACAAACTTTGTCATTTGGCTCAGTAAATTTGACGGAATTAGAAGAAATTCGGCGAATTTTTTTTTTTTGAAAAAAGTGAAGTCGAATAATGTTTCAACAATTAAAAAAAAAAATCGAAATATCAAAAGAAATCTCAGCTTATCATTTTGTACGTAAAGATAGTTCTTTGAAGAAAAAAACACACTGCTTTTGAGGAAAATTCATGGTAGAATAATGAAGTTATAGACCATTGAGTGAAGGTACCGAAATTCTACTTTTTTATGATTTTTTCATTTAATGCCGGTTAATTTAATATGAACACATCTGAAATTAATTTTAAATTTAAAACTTTTATTTCTAACGAAATATTAAATATCTACATAAATCCTTAAAAAAGCACAGAATAAAAAGAATACCAAAAAAATATTGACTTAAATAGGAAAGGAAATAAGATATAGATGTTGAATTAGAAAGCGATAAAATAAGTTCAGAAAAGTATTCGAAAATTAAATTGTTTGGCAATGGTAAACTTTAAAAATGATTTTTTCCCTTTTTTTCGATTATATTCAGAATCAGTTTCTCTAAGGAAAAACCAAATAAATTCGCCCATCATATTTGAATTCCAGGATCCCTGATAGCGTCTCTCCATGGATATCATTTGTTGATGAAAACATCACCGTGTTCGTCACTGACGTCACCAAGGTTGAGGGGAAAAAAATCTAAATGAGAATTAGGGAAAAGGATCTTTAAGGACATGTTTGCGTCTGTTGTAAGAATGATAAGAACGGGAAAACTGCATTAGAATAGGTACTAAAGTTAAATTCATTTAGAGAATTCATACTAATTTTTGCATAATTCTCATGTAAATCGTGAACATTTGTTTCTAGATTCCTATTGTTACCCAAAAAATCAGATACAATCAACCGAAACGAATTCCATGCAGCATTCTCACCGGATGACTACAAGCTCTCAAATTGTTGATTTCTTAGCAATTTTTTTATTTCAGGGCCATCAAACACTTTTTAAGGATTTATGTAGATATTTAATATTTCGTTAAAAATAAAAGTTTTTAATTAAAAATTAATTTCAGATGTGTTTATATTAAATTAACAGGCATTAAATGAAAAAATTATAAAAAAGTAGAACTTCGGTACCTTTACTCAATGGTCTATAACTTCCTTATTCTACCATGAATTTTCCTCAAAAGCAGTGTGTTTTTTCTTCAATGAATTATATTTACGTACAATTTGATAAGCTGAAATTTTTTTGAGATTTCCATATTGTTTAGATTATTGAAAAATTATTCGACTTGATATTTACAAAAAAAAAAAAATTCGCCGAATTTCTTCTTATTCCGTCAAATTTACTAAGCCAAATGACAAAGTTTGTTCAAAGCATTTGAAGGTAATTTAATTGTCTATTTAATTATCTATTTTTTTAATTGGTTAATTCGTTTTCGAGATAGGTTGTTATTTATCACAATACATCCTGGACAAAGGGGGCATTTTTTCAAAAACTCATATCTCAAAAACTTATGCATAGAAAATTTTTTATTGTGGTATTCGTCTTAAGAAGGCCAAAGTCCATAAGAAAAAATTGGTGGCATGTGGATCACAGAATTTTTTTTGGATTTTGGCGTCTAGTGTTATTTTTTTAAATTAAAAGTCTTTAAAGACTCTTAAGTTTGATTTTATTTTATTAAAGTTAAAAATAACTGTAAAAAAAAAAAGAGTTATTAACTGAGAGTTGAAAATAAAAGTTATACATAACTCTTTTTTAATAACTCTTACTTTCGACTATCAATAACAACTTTAATATAATAAGAGTTTGTTTAGACTCTTATTTCAGAGACTTTTTGGAAAAAAGTCATAAAAGTCTTAACCTCTGGTATAAACAATTTCAAATATGGTGTCATGTTATACTCGACCAGATTAACTACCTGTGCTATGTGACTTCAAAAGTGCATACCATTTTTTTGTAGCACTGTGTTATTGATTAACCATCATTTTGATTAACTCGGATTCTTCGTTAAAGAGTTAAAGCAACTTGAGTTGTGAAGTTAAATTTTTGTGAAAAATGAATTCAGAAGAATTGATTCTGTATTTTCGCATTGGTTCTGACCAAGCTTTAAACGCCACTTTCGAATTCTGCACCTTTTTAAATGGAAATAGATAAAAAAAAAAAACGTTCTAGATTTTTACGCAATTATATTAAATACCAATGCAAAATGTGTTTTTTGGCTAAAGAATATGCAAAATACTTGCATATGTTTTGAATGCAATCGACTCAACGCACTTCACGCCTCATTTAAAACTGCTGCAATTTATGCTTCTCGCCCTCCCGACAACCAAGACAACCCAAAAACCAAGACAAGATTTATTAAAAAGGTGCAAATCATGGCTTAAATATTTTAAAAAAGAACTCCTTGGCTTAACTTCTCTTAAACTAAGTCAAGTTTTTAAATCGATTGAAACTTATTGTGAGTCCCGCTGACAAAAAAAACCCATTAATCATCGCAGCAAACTCACACTCAAGCTTCGTGCCAACAACATAAACTATGGGTTAAGATAAAAGTCACTCGTTTCATAAATACATTTAATAAAATATTCAAAGTAGCAGTCGATGCATGCTTGCGTTTGCAAATATTCAATTGAATATATACAGGGTCAAGAACCTCACAAGAACAAGTGGTATGCATTGGAAATAGTTAGTTCTCAATAGAAGTCAAGTGAATCAACAGAGTTTATACTTATGTTCGGTAAGCTTTAAGTGTTCTTCTAACAAAGTATCTAAGTTGTTTACATAAATAAATTCTATATTAAAGCTTTTATGACCAACTATTTTTTTCTATTTTTCTTTTTTTTCATAGAGTTTTATGAAATTAATATATTAGTAAACAAGGCGAACAATTCGTGCGACAATTGAAGAGAAGCCAGAATACATACATACATTAACTAGAGCAGTTAAAACGTTTGTATTGCGACTCGTAGCCAAAGAATTTAAGTGAATGAAATGCTTGAATTTTTTTCACCAGCTACATATTTATTCGTTCTGTATAAACGTTTTTTTGATATTAATTTATCAATTCCTTTTAATACTCTTGAGGAAAAAAATTAAAGGATTTTCATTGAAAAAGTTTCTTAAGAGTATATAAAAAAAATTTATAAAACAAAAAAAAAATGCAATAATTCCGTAGGCGCGAAAATCAAACTTAACCCAAGAAAGGAAAAATTAAAAATTTAATAGCACCAGTCCCTCAACATACTTGACCATCATGGATTCCGGAAATAGTAATGCACATGGGCGTCCACAGGGGAGGAAGGTGGGACTTTCCCCACCCCCCTAGGCAGTGAAGATTTTTTTAATATTAAATCAAAAAGCCGTAACCTACAATACAAAAATTTTACGGGAGAGTCAAAAACTTTCTAAATTTTAATTGTAATTGTTAATTTTGCTAAAACTTAAGGATTTTAGAACTTTTTTAATAAAAACGTCGTTTTTAGTTTTGAGGAGTGTAAAATTTAGCAGGAACATATATTTTGATAAGGTGCATCAATAATTAATCAAAAAGTTGTTTTTGAATTTATTGTAACTTACGGCTCTTTTTATTCTATATGACGATAGCTTTATTATATGGGTCTTTCTTTTACAAACCGTACAGATTTAAACAAAAAATTACCGACCCATTATTGATTTGCCTGTAAATTTTTTTACGGATTCTAAATCGAAAAAAAAGCGACTCGTGCTCAAGGATTATTTTTTTTTTTAAATTAAAGTTTAGGTAAAAAGTTTGAGATTTTCGTGATTTTTGCCTTGGAGACTCATTTTCAAACATTCATAGCTCCGGTTCTTTTTAAGCTAGAGAAAACGTTTTTATTTCATTTTGTAGAAAAAAAACTGAATTTTAAGAAAAAAAATTTCAAAAAAATTTATAAAAAATTTCATATTGTTATAAGAATTTAAATGTTTAAATTGTTATAAAGAATTTAAATGCTTAAATCAATTTTTAACAATCTTACCCACCACTTAGCGTGCCTTAAGTATAACCATCGTATTCTACGTGAAATTTAACATCGAAAATGGTGTTATGGTGTTAAATTTTCATCAATGGGGAAATGATTATTACTATTGCAAAAAAATTAAATAAATTCGCGCGGTACCTGACGTCGGCGCTCCAGTTGCAAAGTACAGTTCATTTTCGCGTTTCGAACCGTTGTTCCCTGTATTATCTTCTTCATGTATATAAAATTGGATGTATATAAGATTGGCTATATCACGTATAGATTCCAAAACCGCTGAACCGATCTTTATGAAATTTTCAGGGAAACTGAAGCCACATCTTGAGAGTGTTCCTGTTAGGTTGGGTACGGATTGGAAAAGGGGGCGAAATTTACCCTTCCATACAAGCGAAATTTGCGCTATTGATCACAAACCAAAAAAAAAGGGTATATATCAGACGGTTTCGATCTTAAAAAACTAAAATTTAGTAATTTTATTCAGATGTTTACTGACGGTAACTGTATAAAAATGGGCGTGGTTGCAATATATATACGCCCACTTTTTCGAAAGCATGGCAATTCCGGAGTTCTACTCATTTTTATAGTGAAACTTGTTGTGTAGGTGCTTCAAGAGGCGGTCACTATATATAAATGTTTTCACGCCCACTTTTACTGCCCACAAATCAATATCTATATATATAAAAAGCAAAACGATGTGTGTCTGTGTGTGTGATGCTTATAGACTCCAAAACTACTGGACCGAGTGATCTGAAATTTTGGCAGTCGATCTGTTTCAAGTACGAGATGGTACCAATAATTTCATTAACATTTACAGAGATAATTCAAAATTAATGTTAGGTAATAACATTTAATGGTGGGAATATTATTGTTTTTAGTTAACATCATGGTATTTAAAATTTTTTAATTTAATAATTTTTGAAGTTAAAACTTTTTTGGGCGCGTTGAACGAGTTTGGCAGAGGGTAAATCTTTAGTTTGCGTCATCGTCATCGTCATTTTGCGAGTAACTCTCGTCATCAATACAGACAACGAGCATGGCAGAATAACCAGGTAAGGCTATGGGTAGGGCCGACTCGGAGAGGAATGAAGTAGAAAGCAGAGAAAAGCGAGCTAGTTGTCAAAATCAGCTGTTCATCTCGAGTTTCTTTATGTTCATGTTTTGCAGTTGATTTTTGGTTAAACTGGTTTTTTTGCAAATTGAACACTTCCGCGGCATTTTATTGTTTTATTTACACTGTTTTTATAATATTTTCATTCAAATTAACACAAACTTAACACACGTGTCCCCACTATTTACAATTTGAAAACATAAAATTCTTATTTCATTTGGCGTTTTTACGAACTTCGTCATTTTGACAATTACTCTACCTTTTCATTTTCCACTCTTCGTTAAAGGGCCAAATAAACTACACAGACTGTTTGCGCAAACACGTGTTTGCGCAGACTGTTCGACAGTGTATTTGGCTGTTTTAGGTTTGTGCAGATGTCTGCGCAAAAATTAAAATATTTTAATTTTTGGTTGTGTTTGCGCAAACCGTCTGTATAGTGTGTAGTGAAAATCACACCGACTTGCCATAATCCCGAAAGTTTTATAGAGTGAAGACGTGCGTGAAGGAAAATATATAAAAATGGAAGCAGAAAAGAAAAATATAAATAGAATTTTAACTAAAAAATTAAGTCTGCGCAAACAAAGTCTGTGTAGTGTATGGTCGTCGCTATGACGAGAAAAAGTCCTGTTTGCGCAAACAGTCTGTGTAGTCTATTTGGCCCTTAACGCGTGATGGCACTAAGCGAGCCGGCCCTACCTGGTTATTCTGCCATGACAGCGAGTAGGTTTATAAATGCACTTTTGGATCTTGACTACCAGGCGCTCAGCAAGGCATATTAACCAGGTAGGCTCGATACGGAGAGACTTTAAAAAGTACCCCTTATATTCTGTTTTGTGTTTGTTTTGATTCCTTTTCGACAATACCTACAATTCTGTCAAAATCATGTAAAACGAAAAAAGCTGAGCGCCTGGTAGCCAATATCCAAGAGCGCATGGTAGAAGAATACAGGTTAATGCACCAGATCAGAGCATACTGTTGGAAATGTCAAAACGAAGCAAAAATTTTTATTGATTTTCTTTTGTTTCCATTCGCCACACAGCTAAATTTGACAGACATGGCAGTATGGAAAGAGAGCAAAGTCAGCGCTGCAGCTACCTCTATCCTTATACCATGCAAGAGCGTGTGTTTGAATTTCATGACCGACATAAAAACATTTGTAGTTTTATAAATGTCGCCAGCATATTCTCTCATTGGGATCATAGTATAATAAGTAATAGGTAGGAGTGACATTTCGTGCTTCAACCAGCGAATGTCAAACAAAAGAAAACAAAATAGAGAACGTGTGTCACACACACTGGCCGCATTCAGAGGAGTCACCTGTTGTGAATGGATCGTTTAATTGCAAAGGTTTCTCACTCAACTTAAAAAAAAAACAGTTGCCAACTATTGACTCCGCTGAAAGCTGCCAATGTGTGTGACACACGCACATTATATTGTTTTCTTTTGTGTGAAATTCGATGGTCGCAGCTCGTGAGAAAATAAGTAGTTGTCAAGGCAACCTAATAATAATTTTATCATGACTGGGACTGCATCGTCCAAAAATTTTTTGTTTCTTATTTCAACTGCCATACGCTTATAGTATCTTTTTAGAATATAATTCAATTATTAATGACGCAAGCAGTGAAAATAATGTAAATGAAATTCAATGAAATTTATGTAAATACAAATTCTATATACAGTGGCTCACAGCTTATTTTATGCAGTGCATACTTTCAATTTTAGGGCTTTATAACAACGAAACTAACAGGAATAGAAAAATAATATAGTATAATTTAAAAGAACAAGATGTGTAGTTTACTAAATTAACTTAATTTATTGTAAAAATACATGTTATATAAAAAAAATAAACTGGCCATTTCAGCCCTTGGAAGGACTTTGACCTAGCTTCTATTGATCAATTGTGTTGTGCGTGCTATTAAATTTTTGATCACAAATGATCGAAAACTGGACCTACGCGTTTTATGCCGACTCCGAACGGCTTATGTTCTCAAGAAGCTTTACATGGTAATTTTTACTCTCTGAGGTTTGCCATTGTCTGCAGGGAGATGCCGACCGCACAGAAAAATTAATTCAATTGAAAAAACTTTCTGTCTGAGCTGGAATTGAACCCGGGCTGCCGCGGTTCTTTAGCTTAGGGGCCACGCACTCTACCCACTAGGCTACGGTCGCCAAAAATATATATTAAGTTGGCTTAAAATTAAGAAACCAGAAAATACTGCTTAATTTCATATTACATGTTATTTTATGCAGTCACTTGTTATTTATAAATTTTTCGTATTAATTAATTACAATATATCTGATATTTTTATCATTTGGTATGATAGCCCTTGTTGTCCACAACAGATCTAAGGTGATTTGGCATTGATGCGACCAGTTTTTGAGTGATAGTTGGCAAAATATTCGCCCACTTCGTTTTCAATATCTCTTTCAGGTGGTTTTTGTTTAAAATTTGATGTTTCCGGATGTTATTTTCCAATAAAGACCACACATTTTCAATAACATTAAGGCCTGGCGACTGTGCTGGCGGCGTCATCAATTGTGGGCAGTTGTATATTAGCCTGGTTTGCACAATACCCGCTTTGTGCTTTCGATCGTCATCCTGGTAAAATCGGAAATTCAATTTTATACCCAGAACCTTTGCACTCTGCAACAAATTGTTGTTCAGGATCTGTAGGTACTTAGATTTGTCTATTGCTGTTTTAATAAACGGCAACTTCCCAGTACCAGCAGCTGATATTCAGGCCCAAACCATGACGCTGCCACCGCCATGTTTCACGGTTTGTTTTAAGTTTTTTTTGTTGACTTCGGTATTCGGTTTTCGCCACATATCACATAGCACATACCATCTGAACCGAATAAATTGATATTCGATTTATCTGCAAAAATATTTGAATTCCAGTATTCTGGAGCCTTGGACATATGTTCTTTGTTGTAGTTGAGTCTGCATAATCTGTTTTTGGGGATAATAAACGGCTTGTTTCGTGTTACTCGGCCATGAAAGTTCTTTTTGCGCAAGACACGTCGAATAGTTTCAGCACTACACTGTTTGCTCAGGTCAGTTTGAACTTCAAAAGCCATTTTCGGAGCTGAGAGTCTCGGGTTAGCCGTTATCTTCCGTACAATATGCCGCTCGTCGGTTGCATTAAAAATTTTGTTTGGTGCTTCTTTGCTCTTATTGTGCAATCGATTCTTATGGACGAAGTTCTCGATGATCTTTTGCACTGTAGAGGAATTGATATTAACCATTTCAGCCATTTTTCGCTGCGAGCTGCTATTTTAAAAAATAGTATATAATAGTATATAATAATAAACCAATTCTCGTTGTGCGCGCTCCTATTCTAAATAATCATAGAAGCAGGCACTTGAAGCAAAAAAATCAGACTAAAAAGCTAACACAAAGCAATTATGGTCCGTGGCAGGACAAAGTCTTTCAGGGAATACTAATATTTTATGTATAGGTTTTCGCTTCGGTCGGCAGTCCCCTCACAGCTATACTTTTTTTTTCATTAAAAAACCATTAAATTATCAAACTTATGAAAAAAAGCTTCGCTTCTCTCGTGTGTCCAGCGCCGCATTTGGTTTTATTTTTTTCGTAACTTTTTTAGAGATGTGTATTACAAAGGGTTTACAAGAGGTTTGCAGCTTTTTATGAATACGGCTGTTTGAATTTAAAAATTATTTTATTTTTGTACTAGCTGATATACCCGGTGTTACTCGAGAGTCATTTATATAAACATTTTAAACTACACTTCTCGATTAAATGTTTTTTAAAATCTGGAATAATGAAAAACATGTTGAATTTTATTTGTAAGCTACCGTTAGAAAGGTAATTAAGCGAACATTAATCCAAAATCCATGTTTTGGAAAATCTTTGTTGTTGGTGGTTCCATCTCTTGCGGTGAGCTAATTGAATTCAAAGAAGGGGTACGAAAAACATATTTTAAAAATTAAAAAGAATTTTTATATTTACTTAATCTTAAAGCAAGCACAATAACCTTTTCAACAAAATAAAAATTATGGTGGGACTCAATGCGTCCTTGAGATATGGACATTTTAACATCTAAACAAAGATTTATATTAAAAAATATATTGAACTTTTTAACAAAAGATATTTTAATGAAATATATTAAAAACAGCGGAGTTATTGGCATTAAAAGTAAAAACTTTGATTTTCATATAATTTTTTTCTCATTATTAGCTATCAATGTTTTATGAAAAAATTCGTTGTACTAAAAATGATTGTACCTACTAAAATTTCTATTAGCTGTGTTTTTTCATTGGAGATCAGGATTATATGATCCTGCATTTGCAAGCAAAGCAAAAACAACAAAAAATCCAGCAAGTGAGCTGGACATTTAAATTAATCCAATTCTATGTTTTTAAGTGTTGATGACGCTAGATGACGCTGCGACTGAAAAAACTGGCAGTACTGCATTATTTTACTTTTAAAAAGTTTGGTAGCAATAACATTTTTGCAAAATATTTCGCAAAACTTATCTGCCAGCTGCATAAGAACATCAGATATTCTTCTGTAAGCAGAAAATAGCGCCACCTGTCAGTAATCCCAAACGTGTGGGTTTAAATTTGAAGAAACTTTTGAAAAAACATTATTCAGCTATTCACCGCAAGGTGTAATTGTTCGTTGGTTATAAACGGACTGTATGTTTCCAAAATTTAAACAATAAAATTTAAGATGGATTTTATAAGCTTTGTTTATTGAAAAATAGTGCAATTAATTTTGTACGAAAAAAATAAAGACGATCTGTGCTCTTCAAAGTGTCAAACTGCTCTGCTTAGCTTTCTCTACACTGCAACTTGACTTGCATCATAAATGCAAGAAGTGAGTGAGATTTAAAGCGTGAGAGAAAAATAACAACAAATAAGTTATATCAAATAAGAATAGAAACAAGAAGATTAACAGTTAGCTTTAAGAATAGAAAAGTAATATTATCTACATACATATTAAATGTTAAGCGAGAGCACAACTGGTTTAGTTAACGTAATAACAAAAGGTATGAATTGTACATATAAAGAAACAGTATTAATTAAAGGAAAACATATGTATGTAACAAAGCTATAAAGCAACAAAAATACAAGTTATTTTTTCTAAGGTCAGTAGTTCCCAAACATACCGCCCCCCCTGGACGATAGTTCAGCAATTTGGAAGAACGGCTATTTTTGTAACAGGCCGTTGGTATTGTCCTTGTGCGGTTTTGATGGTAACGACTCGAACTGTCCCATCCGATCCAGTTGTACAATTTACTACGCGGCCAGTAACCCATTTAGCTGGAGGGAGATTAGGCTCCTTGATTACCACTACCGCGCCAGGTTGCACATTGGGCTGAAGCTGCTGCCATTTAGATCTCTGCTGCAACGATGTGAGATACTCCATATTCCATCTGTTCCAGAACCCATGAACGCGTGCTTGTAAATTTCGCCATTGTTTAAGGCGGTTGATGTTAATATCTTGAAGTGTAGGTTCAGGAACGCTGGTATATGGTTCGCCTATCAAAAAGTGCGCTGGCGTTAGTGGGTCACTGTCGGTATCCGAAATGGCGCACAACGGGCGCGAATTGAGGACTGCTTCAATTTGTGCGAGAATAGTACAATACTCTTCAAATGTAAGCGCGTTGCTGCTGATAACACGCCGCAAATGTAGTTTAATGGATTTGACATTGGATTCCCACAAACCTCCGAAATGTGGGCTGGAGGGGGGAATAAAATGCCAGTGTATGCCATCGTTAGCTAACGACTCTGCGACTTCTTTTAGGCGTTGTTGAGATACTGCACTCTTTTGAAGCTCGTCAAGTATTCGTTTGCTACCGTGAAACGTTGTGCCATTGTCTGAATACATATCTGATGGCTTTCCTCTTCGTGCGATAAAACGGCGGAAAGCGGCAAGAAATGCCTCAGAGGTAAGATCGCTTACTGTTTCTATGTGCAGCGCTTTTGTTGAAAGGCACACAAAAATAGCAAACCACGCTTTTCCAATTTTTGGCGTCCTACCTTTAGATAGCTTGATTGACACTGGGCCTGCGTAGTCAAGGCCGCAATGTAAAAAACAGCGACTAGGATTTACGCGTGGTGATGGTAGGTCTCCCATGAGTTGCATGCTGGTCGCTCGTCGCTGCATAAAACATTTCTTACAGCGAAAAACTACACTGCGTACCAAATTGCGACCTCCTAAAATCCAAAATTGTTGTCGTATTATAACGAAAGTAGCTTCTACACCAGTATGCAGGTTGGCTTCGTGTGTATATCTGGCAATAAGAAGAGAAATATTACAATTTTTTGGTAATAAAATTGGATGTTTCATGTAATAATTTATATTTGCGTGTTTTATGCGTCCGCCGACACGTAACAGTCCCCTTTCATCTATGAATGGTGTATAACGAAGTAAAGGTGATTTAGCAGGCAGCGGCATCGATTTCAGCAGCAGCGTAATTTCTCGTTGAAAAGCGGTGGTTTGCTCGTATCGTATGATGCGTTCTCTTGCGACCTTCAGAGCATATGATGTTAAATAAGGTTCAAGTGTATTTGATGTTTTACCACGAGTGCAGCATTGACGAAATCGTAGACACTGTGCAACTACACGTTGTAGTCGTGTCCAAGACGAACATTTGTTAATTAAAATTTCCAAGGCGTTGTTATTGATGGCTGAGCATAGCACCAAGTCATTTTTTGTCTTCTTTTCCTCTGCGAGTACATCAGGGTTTGTTGGTTCGACGTACACATGTTTAGGCTGAGGCCATTCGATCTCAGGCTGAGAGAGCCATGCTGGACCCGACCACCACAACGTGTGCTGGAGAAGCTTTGAAGGTAAGAGACCTCGCGAAGCGCAATCGGCTGGATTGTCTGCTGACTGAACATGTCGCCAGTGTTTGCGAGGACAAACGTCGAGAATCGCCGCTGTACGATTGCACACGAAGGTGTCCCATCTGCGCGGGGGTGATGACAACCAATGAAGCACAATCTCCGCGTCCGACCAACAATATATTTTTGATATATTTATAGTTAAAGATGATTGTAAAGAAGATATTAATTTTGTGAGCAGGTGCGCTGCGTTTAATTCGAGGCGTGGTATAGAGATAGGCTTCAAGGGGGCCACGCGTGTTTTTGACACAATAAAGCGTGTGGTGTAGGCACCAGCGCTGAATACACGGCTGTAGACAACTGCAGCATAAGCCGTTGAAGAAGCATCGGCGAAGCCATGCAGTTCGATGTCTTGTCTTGGTGACGCAATGTACCTTGGCACTCTGACAGTAGCTAATTGTGGCAACTCATCTATATAGAGATGCCAGCGATCACAAAGATTCTCTGGTAGCTGGTCGTCCCACTCCAAACCATGTACCCAGGACTCCTGAAAAAGTATTTTAAACAAAACAACTGTGGGAGAAACAATGCCCAGGGGATCAAATATTTTAGAAGTCTCAGAAAGCACGATTCGCTTTGTTGGTTCTTTATCGTATTCAGTTTGCTTTATCTTCAAAAATAATTCATCATTACATGGGCTCCAGTTCAAGCCAAGAATTTTGATAGCGGTCTCAATGCTACTGTCCAGTTCGATCGCTCCAAACTCTTTCATATCATCTGGTAATTGTTGTAATAATGGAAAACAATTAGAGCTCCACTTACGTAAGCTAAAATTTGCCTTTTGCAGCAGTTGAACCAACTCTGCTTGTAGTTTGAGTAGATCTTCAATATTATCGCACCCAGTGAGAATGTCGTCCACGTAAGCGTCGTACTGCAAGACACGAGCGGCATCAGGGTATTCGTCCTGGTAATCTTCAGCGAGCTGTTTGAGTACACGTACTGCAATAAATGGAGATGGTGCTAGCCCATAGGTGACTGTGAGTAGCCGATAATGCTGTATTGGCGAAAGTGAGTTCTCTCGCCACATAATGCGTTGAAAATCAGCGTGTTGCGGTTTGACCTTTATGCCTCTAAACATCTTCTCAATGTCTGCAGAGAACACGTAGCGATGCTGTCGAAAACGTACGCAGACTCCAAATAAGTCGCGTTGTATTGGAGGGCCAATGTAGAGCCGATCATTTAAGGAATGACCCGAGGCATCCTTACAAGATCCGTCGAACACTACACGACACTTTGTTGTAGTGCTGTCTGGCTTGAGCACGGCATGATGAGCAAGATAAAAGACCTTATTCGTGTCGGTTGCATGCTCGCTTAGGGGTATAAGCTCCATGTGGCCCATGGAGTAATATTCATTCAAAAAACTTACATATTGCTCTTTAAGTTTCGGATTGTGGTGAAATTTGGCTTCCATGCTGCGTAGCCTCATAATTGTTCTTGATCTAGTATCATCGATTGGTGGAATATCCTCCTTGAATGGATATTCAACGACATACGAGCCATCTGCGTCGCGCGTGTGAGTGGCGGCGAAATGTGCTTCGCACGGATCTGCTTGATCAACGATCTTTTTTGTTGTAGTAACATTCTCCAGTTCCATGAAAGTGCGAACTAAAGAATCGATGTTTAAGAGCGCGTGATGTGCTACCAAAGGGCGTGCATCGTCATAGGGGGGAGTAAACGCACCCGCTATGACCCAACCAAAAATGCTGTGCATTGCAATAGGCAATGAGGCTTCGAAAAATATACGCTCACCAGTGTAGATGTTCCATAGTTGATCTGATCCAATAATGACATCGATAGGGCCTGCTACGCCGAATGAGGGGTCAGCCAATGGCAAACTTAGAAGTTTGCTCCAGTTAGGGCACGAAAAATCGACCGATTGTGTGGGAACCGATGAAGTAAGCGTTGGCAAAACTAAAGCTTCAATTTGAAGTGAATCGTCAGAGGTTCGTGATGAGAGATTAAGGCGTACACACCCGCGTGTGACGCCAGCGTTGCATGAAGAGAGACCACTCACAGAAATGCGAGCGTTTCGTCGTGGTATTCCAAGAGCTTGGACCAACGATTCTGTGACAAAGGTTGCGGTTGAACCAGTGTCGAGCAAAATGCGGCAACTGACCATGCTGCCAGCTGAATTAGCGACATACACCAGTACTGTAGGAAGTATTGTGGCAGAACGTGCCGTCGAAAAATTTATTGAGTGGTTAGTGATCGCGTGATTAACCGAATTAATATGAGTATTCGCGTCCAGCGACGCCAGAGGAGCACTGTTGTGCGGTACGCTGGGCGATGGACTTTGATTTGAGTTTGTTATAGTATTTGCGTATATATGCAAAAATGAATGATGGCTTGCATTGCACTCGCGGCAGCGCGAGTGCGACCGACATTGATTTGCGTTATGGGACGGCCGAAGGCAATTAAAACATAAATTCTTTGCTTTAACAAAAGAACGCCGTGCGGCGACGTCAAGTGTTTTGAATTTTGAGCACTGATAGAGATTGTGTGACTCTTGACACTGCACACATTTGAGCGAGTTACTGTTTTCCTTTCTTTTCGCTGTTGTTGCTATATTAGCCACAAGAGAACCACGAGCGCGAGAAACGCGTGATGACGTAGACTGACACGATTCTAATGCGTCACAGCGGCGTGACAAAAATTTTAGAAATTCATCAATTGTTTTTTCTTCGCAGTTATCACTAGCTTCTGCCCAAGCCTTTTTCGTTTCATCGTCGAGCTTATTTAATAAAATTTGGATAAGCCACGGATCACGATTAGTAGCCTGGAGGGCATTTAGTCCACGTAAAACCTCGTCTGCGCAATCTGAGATTTTGCGCAGCGAAGCGACGTCTGAATTGTTTACGCGCACCATCGACAAAAAAGTGTTCACAAACGATCGAACGATTAGCACTTTACGATCATACCTTTCGGTTAGGCGATCCCATGCTTCCTTGTAATTATTGTCTGTAATCGCGATATGTTTTATTAAATTAAGCGCATCACCGTCGAGGTACAATTTTAGATACTGAAACTTTTGTGTGTCAGATAAGCCAAGTTTTCTATCAACTGCACTTTTAAATAAGACTCGAAACGATGGCCAATCTTGATAATTTCCGGAAAACTTTGGCAAGGTTATGTTCGCGAGATGCACACCTGAATTGTTGGTAGGATTTAACCTTTCTAAGAATCTAGCCATAGGCGTTTCGTTGTCTTGAATATTTTCCGCGCCACGTTTTTCTTTAAGTGCCCTTGTGAAAATCGCATGAGCTTCAAAATACTTTGCATCATATTCCGATGCGTCTTCTGCTGGATCCTCAAACCCGTCCTCTCCCTCGTAAGCATATAATTGCTGACTAACTTCGTTGAAATCGGCATAAATTTCATCTAATTTAGCTAATCGATTTTCTAAAAATTCGATTGAAAATGATTCAGCAGAATTTCTTGAGGTTAGAAGCGTGCGACTTATGTAAGATTTTGCCCACCCACGTTTTCGGTTTAAAGCACTTATGGAAGCCATTCTGAAGTTCAACACGTGTTGAACACTTTTCCGCTAGCAATTATATATTGAGTACTAAAGTTTCGTCACGTGTCCAGACAAATCTGAAAAAATCCACGTCTGTTTAAGATTTTTCAGATTCCAATTATGCTTATCGTTAAACTCAAATAAAGTTGTCGCGTGAGCAGCCTTTTTTTTTTCTTTTGTCAAGAACAGCACAAATAAATGTTCAGTTAAAGCACGCAAAAACTCTATCAAAAATGTTATTATTATTTTGCACTATCAATTAGAATCCGGGTACCGATCCGGCTCGAAGGACCAAATTTCTTATGGTTATAAACGGACTGTATGTTTCCAAAATTTAAACAATAAAATTTAAGATGGATTTTATAAGCTTTGTTTATTGAAAAATAGTGCAATTAATTTTGTACGAAAAAAATAAAGACGATCTGTGCTCTTCAAAGTGTCAAACTGCTCTGCTTAGCTTTCTCTACACTGCAACTTGACTTGCATCATAAATGCAAGAAGTGAGTGAGATTTAAAGCGTGAGAGAAAAATAACAACAAATAAGTTATATCAAATAAGAATAGAAACAAGAAGATTAACAGTTAGCTTTAAGAATAGAAAAGTAATATTATCTACATACATATTAAATGTTAAGCGAGAGCACAACTGGTTTAGTTAACGTAATAACAAAAGGTATGAATTGTACATATAAAGAAACAGTATTAATTAAAGGAAAACATATGTATGTAACAAAGCTATAAAGCAACAAAAATACAAGTTATTTTTTCTAAGGTCAGTAGTTCCCAAACAGTTCGTAAATGTTCGTAATTACTCTAGACACATAACTGCATTCTTAGAGATAAATTTTGACTATAAATTTGGAATTCAAACTATATAGAGAATTTTAACACAAAGCTAAGTTTTATTAATAGTCTGGTATGAAAAAAATAGATTTTTAGTCAAAACTTTTGATTGGAAAGAGATATTGGGGTAATTTTTTCACATAAATTATTTTTGAGACTTGACTTTTTTTGTAAAAAATATAAAAACAACATTTTGGAAAAAATAAATTTCGCTAAAAAAATCGCTAAAAATTAATAAAAAAAAAAATAAATAAATGCTATGTCATATGAAAGCTAGCCAGATGTGCAATTTTTAATTGATTTCATTTTTACAACAACAATAATTTTTGAGTAATTTTTTGAGTAAAAAGTCAATATTTTGGGCCTTTTTTGACATAATCATAAAACATATATACACTGACTTAATGGTACAGTTCAACCTATTTTTGTGAAGTGATTTTATTGAACTTTTGGACAGAAAAAATTTTGAATGAAATATATTAATGGACAGCGGAGATATTTGCATCGAAAGACCAAACTTTGATTTTCATATCGTTTTTTCTCATTCTTAGGCAACGATGTTTTATGAAAAAGTCGTTGTACTGAAAATTTCTCCAATTTTGAAGATATGTGAATGTTTTTGATGTCAAAATAACAGAAAGTTTTTAAAATTAAATACACAAAAATCTCCGATGGTAAACAGTTTTATAATAACAAAATTACCGTTAGTTGAAAAATTTCAGAGGGGGCGTGGCAAAAACTAAGTATGTAACATTTTAAGTTGGGATGCACTTAATATGTATACCTAGTTTGAGCAAAATCCGTTCAGCCGTTTAGATTTGTATAAAGGTTAAACAAACAAACAAACAAACAAACAAACAGAAAATGAGTTTTATTACTATAGATTATGAAAACCCCTTAAATTATCAAATTTATGAAACTACGAAAAAGCTTCGTTTCTCTCGTGTTCTAAGAAAGAAAGCTTTTTGTTCTCTCTTAAGCAAGATTATAGACAGATCTTAGGGTTTTTATGCTTCTGAACCAACAAAAACAAAGAATAAATTTGTTCGACAAAAACAATGTATGCAAAAATGAGGCACTTCAAAATCCTCGAAAAACCCTAAAACGTCTTCTGGCTGGTGAACGGTGCATATCCGACCCCCCTTTAGAACAATTTTTTGTTTTGATCCCATAAGTACAATATAAAAAATAATTTTATCCAGCTAGCTTCTTCCAGACGCAACCCTGTGAAACGGCTGTTCAGGATTTATGTTCTTCGATAGTTGAATGGTGTCGATTTCATAAAAAAAGTTTCCATTTCTTAATGAGTTTTGCCCCTTAGTTTCCACCACCATTGTTACCAAAAAGTGGAATGACATAGTAACATGATAGTTCTCTATTAAGTTCAACATCACAAAAAAAAAACTTTTCGAAAAACGCGATTTTTGCATCATGTCCCTATTGAATTCTTTTGTTGTACACAGTAAAAAATTTGAGGGTGAATTTTATCTTTTTTATAACATTTGTGTGGTATAAACTTTTTTTATTCCAAATAATTTATAAATTTATTCCACTCAATATTATAAAAATAATAAAACAAACATAATTTAAAAATTTCATATAGATATCATGTGTTAATCAAAATATATTCTAGTTCGAAATAAAAAAAAATCCACCGAAATCGGGAAATTTAAGAATATATTGGTTTCGATTGGTCTGACGAGAAAAATGGTCTGAAAAAATTTATAAAATTTGATGGTATAACTTTTAAAACATTTTTGGTTTGGATTTATATGTATACAAAATAGTATAAAATTTATGCTCATATTTTTTACTGTATAGTAGAGTTCTTAATTCTATTTTTTTTACCGGTCAATTTCATTGGTAAACTATCATAAAATTGCATAAATGTGTATAAAAAGGAAATTACTTGAATTTTGGTTGTTTATAAAATGTTCTCAGTCACGAACGCTTTCGATTCACTGACTTCGATTTCGATGACTGACCTTCAAGACATGATAATTATTTTATTTCAACTACCTCATTTTTTGTTTTTACAATTATTTACTTTTGTTAAATTATCTTTTACACATAAGGGAAGTATGTCAGTCAGTTGATTGTCAGCCGGCAGCACAGTTCAAATAACAAAACAATATCAGCTAATGAATATTCATTCACACGGGCAGACACTTATGTATGTAAAACTCCACATGGGCACTTTTTTTAAATATGCTCGTATTGTTAACTTTAACTTGAAGAATAAAGGAGAAAAATAAATAAAAGAAATTCACATACGTCATTCAAAGCATCGAATTCAATGGATGGAAAAATGCAGAATTTTCTGAAAATATTCGCGCAAACTGAAATTGTTTACACAAAACAAGAAATAATTGCCGCGTATTTCCAGCAAAGAGTAGGTATAGTATATTTCTACAATGAAAAGTTAATTATGCGTACTGAAGAAGGCACGCTGGCCAAGAATAATACAAACTATGGAAAATATATTGACACATTCACACAAACACACACACACACGCAGTTATGCTTGGTTCGTTAACAGTTCATTACCATTAAATATGTTCATTTTGATTTAATGTTATTTTTTTACCAAATTCAATCCTTTCATCTCATGCTGGAAATTTTATTTGAATATAGGCCATTTAATGTTAATAAATGTTTTATTTTCAATTTGATCAGAGAGAGTGAGAGAGAGAGAGAGAGAGAAAACGACAATAATTTTGGTAAACATTAATAAATTAAAATTTAATAAATTCAATACACAATTGATCATGTTCTTTTGACGACCAGTTCTGCTCAAAAATAGTAACACTTCTTTACGTTACATTTCCCATGCATACACGAGTCAAAACGACCTTATAAAATAGAACAAAATCAATAAGATTTCTATATGGTTTTCATCCAGAAAAATGGTCTTATTAAAAACACAGAGAAAATTTTCTTACAACCCTTTTTGTTTGTAAAATCGCATGGTTTTAAGAAGAGTCTTTTTATTTTTTATGAGAAAACTTTGATACTTAATTCGAAAATCTTATGGGTTTGATAAGACAAATTTTTAAATTTAACAAGTGAAGCTTTTTAAAGCAAAACGGAATCTTATTAACATTTTACCTGAAAATATTCTTACGTTTAATTTCAATAAAATTAAGAATAAGAAAATATTAATTTTTTTAAGATACAGTTTATTTGGTATAATATAGGAATATGGGCATTTCCACCAAAAGATCTACCGCAACTGAAAAATTAAATGTTACTAAACATTTTTTTCTAAACCTCAATAATAGAGAAAAAAATGTTTAAATTTACAGTGTTGCGCAAAACAATAGCAACAATATAAGTGCGCTGCAACAAAATCGTGTATCTTTTTTAATATTAGGGACACAGAAAAATAATTATAGGATTCAAAGCACATATTCATACATCATATATAAAACAAATCAAATTCAAATTTGGTTTTGTTTTTTTTATTAAATCTAAAATTAATGTCACTACATTCAATTTGTCTGAGAGCAAAACAAAAGCAACAAAACTTGAAAAATGTAACAAGAGCATAAGTTCCAAGAATTATCGGTAAAAGGTCCGTTATTGAAAAGCACATGTTGTTTATAAGTCATAAACATTTAAGTTTAGTTTTGTTTTTGCGCTAGTCGTGACATTGACTGTTCCATTTTTAATGGCACGTTTTAAATACTGTGAAGCTCTTTAATTGCAAATTATTTCCGAATATAAAAACGGAAATTCGCAAATATCTTACGTGAAACAGTTTGATATTAATCGGTTAATAGTTTGCAGATTAATAAAGAAATATACCATCACAAAAGATGTAAGAACGATACATTAAAGAGGGTGGCCGAGGAAGACATCGCTGCGTTATGACAGAAACATTTGTGGCGTGTTCAAACGAAATTCATTTGCCACATCCAAAGAGATTGTTCGGACACTTGTTTTAAATATCCATCACTACACTGTTTGAAGACGAGCCGTTGAAAACGATTTAAGAAGTTACAGACCGGCAAAGAAACCTTAGCTTACAGCTAAACATAAAAAACAAAGTGAGGTGTTATAATTTAAACAATTCTGTCTGAAATTGTGACAACAAGTTGCAATTTATTGTTTTTTAGACTAAGTCTTGCAAAAGAGCATCTAAATTGGACCGTTCAAAAATCGAAAACCGTTTCTTAGCGATGAATCAAAGTTCAACTTGATTAATTCAGATAGGATGTGCACGATACGGCGCCACCCAGGTACACGACTTGAAGCCCGAAACTGCAAAATAAATTTTAAGCACGGAGGCGGTGGCTTTATGGTCTGGACCTGTTTTTCCTATAATGAAGTTGAACCATTTCAAAAAATCGATGGAATTATGAATCGATTTGTATATAATGACATTTTAGAAAGCAAGATGCAACCACATTCAGAGTGGAATATGTTGTTTCAGTGAACGTTTCAGCCCGACAACGACCCGAAGCACACTTCAAAACTCATCAAAGATTATATTAGAGGCAATGGGATTCAAGTCCTTGATTGGCCGGCACAGACACAATGACTTGAATCCCATTGAAAATCTTTTTGGGATTTTGAAGGTAAAAGTTTCTGGTCAAAGGTTTTCCAATAAGACTGCACTGTATGAAGCCCTAAAACTTAATTGGGAACATATACCTAATACCAACATATCTAATTTAATAGAGTCGATGCCGCTCAGATGTGCAGCGGTTATCAAGAATAATGAATCTTATAGCAAATATTAATTATGTTGCTTTTGTTTTGCTCTCAGACAAACTGAATGCAGTCACACTAATTTTAAATTTAATAATAAAAAACAAAACCAAATTTGAAAATGATTTGTTTTTAATATGATGTATGAATATTAGGGCGGGTCAATTTGTATGGACGAATTTTTTGGTGGTCTGGCTCAGCGAAATTCGTAAAATACATGTAATTTCAAGACTTTTTCTCCACTACAGCATATACAAATTCTGAAAAAAAGCTGTGCGGACTTTCGTAAATTTTGTTCTCAATTATAAAATATGAATGTATGAATGTATGTGTATGAATCTATTTACGAAAGTCCGCACAGCTTTTTTTCAGAATTTGTATATGCTGTAGTGGAAAAAAAGTCTTGAAATTACATGTATTTTACGAATTTCGCTGAGCCAGAATTTGACCCGCCCTAATGAATATACATATGCTTTGGTTCCATAATTTTTGTGTGTCTCTAATATTTAAAAAGATACACGATTTTGTAGCAGCGTACTGATTTTGTTGCTATTGTTTTGCGCAACACTGTATATTTTGAGAGTACTGAGGTACTGATCTCTATTTTGAAGTTTTTAAAAATTTCAACAGCCATGATGAATGGCAACAAAAGTTGAAAAATTTTAACGAAAGTTGTAATTTTAAAAGTATAATAAATACTCGTATAACAGAAAGTTTAATTCAATTTTTTCAGTTTTCGATTTTTCTAGTTCAATAAAATTAATAAGACTATACAAAATTTGTACTTCTTTGAAGGGAAAAATCTGTATCGTAACGTATGAACGTGTGAAAATAATTAAAAAAGATTTCTCAACGAAGCAAGTATAAATATGTAGCAACAGTATTTCAGATAATACTAAAATAACTTTGATAAAAAAAACGCGTGCACATTTCGCAGATTTTTTTTTCGTTTATATTGATGCGGACAAAAACCACTTATATTTTTTGTATCGTAACGCGTCCTTTTTTGTTAACTTATATCTTTGGACAATACTTTCGATCGCTTCCTAAAATAAAAACAGGGAAAAAAGCTTACATTTTTCTTTGCTTTCTTTCATTTTTAACAACAAAAAAGGCATACGAACGTTACGTGCGCGACCATGGATATGCTCATACGTAAAAATATAATTTTACAAACTTAGAAAAATAAAATATGCATTTACATCCAGTATTTATTTTTTCTAAAAACTTTAAATCTATTCAACATGTAGAAACTGATAGGTAGTCCATCGCAGTAAAATGCATTTTATTATATTCTTGAATTTCGTTTTCTATCGAAAAATGTTCTCCAAAACTCAAAGAAACACATTGCATTGCAAGGATTTTTAAATCTCTCTCAATACAAAGAAAATCAAAAATTTCATACACTAAACACTTGTTGTCTTTCGTATTTACCCTATTTTTTACCCATTCTTTGAACTTCCTTTAGGTTCACGCTGTATATTTTTAAAAGAACTGAAACTGAGTCGCTCAAAACCCACGACCGAAATATGGCTTAAGTTTCGAGAATCTCAGTTTCGTCAAAAATAAACTCTGAAACAGAAGTATCTATTGTTAATTTTTTTTTTATTTCAAAAGAAAACTTCTTTATAATTTGTATTCTTCACGAATATAGGTACTTTAAAACCACAAACACGATTACAACTGAAATTCAAAGACATAAAATGCATACATGTACATGTAAACCATTTTTTAACTAAAAAAAACCGACTTCAAAATCACTACAAAGTAAAAAATAATTTTGAATTACTTTTCCTATTAGTTTCTTGGTCAAATTTAACATTTTTTTATATAAATAATTACAGTAATTATCGCTTATATGCACTATGTTTATAAGCATATCCCGCTTATATGCAATCGAAATTGAGATATTTAACTTTGTCATTTAAAATAGCCAGCATTTTTTCGCTTATAATCATTTCGCTTATATGAATTTCTCCTTTATATGCATCAAAATTAGGAATTTTTTTAAAGCAAAGTCAAAGAAAACTAACTGGTTATATGCATCCCTACTGAAATGTCATAAAAATTCCGATTATAAATTTCACATCTCTATTGAGCTGTCAAATATGAAATAGCCCGTCACTGTCTTTGAAAGTGTCAAAGTTTCTTATCTTTTTCCTGTGCAGTTTTAAAATGAACAAAAATAAAAGAATAACCTTGTCACTCAAACAAAAAATTTCAATTGTAAAAGGAAGTTGAAATTAAATAAGATAGAAGAATATATGTGCCAAAAATGCTGCAATGTACAAAAGAAAATAACAGACTTTTTTTCGAGATTGAAAGGACATACAAAATTAAGTTAAGTTTTATGTGGTACAAACCTGGCTGTTCTTAAATTTAATTTTTTTTTAAAAATATTTTTTTATAAACATTTTTTAAAACCATAAGTGGTAAAGTCTGATAGAAGAGCCAATTTTAAATAAATTAATGTCGACACTGATTGTGCTTAAACTTAAGACTTTGTTTTATTAACCCATTTCCGGCGGCTCCTTAACTACCTAGCCAAAATCGATGAAACTTCGTCCAAAGTCTATATATGGCCCTTAACTTTATCTGGCAAAATTTAAAATTTTGACGCAGTGAACACGTGTTGTTTTGGTACAGTTGATACGTGTTGTTTTGACATACCTAACTGTTGTTTTGATGCAGTGCACAGTCATAATGGTTTGCAATGGTTTGTTGTTTTGATCGAAAAAATGACGCAAAACTATTCCCTTTGAGCTTATGAAAGAGGCTTGAATGTAGTCCACCCAGACTGCACTGCATTTGAAAAATTGATTTTTGTAGTAAATTGATTTTTGTACTTGTAACAATAATCTATCTCACCAAAAAAAAATTTGGCTTAATTTTTAAAAATAAATACATACTTACAAAAACTTAAAAAAAATATAAATAAATTACATATTCAAGGAGTAATTGTTTTTTTCCTCTAAATGCTTTACCATACACAGACTATTCTTCTTGCTAGATTTCAATTTGTTTGTTTTTATTCGCTTGTTTGTACTACAAACTATCGCATTTACTTCAATACATATTTTTATTCACAAACGAAATTCACGACATTCCATAATTGGAATTTCTCCATAATAATTGAGAATTATGAGAGTAAATTTCGATTTATTGTATTCTATTCTATTCGTTTATTAAGGCTGTTCGTATAGTTTCGTTTCGTTGCCTGCATAACGAATGGAATGCTTATATGAATAACCGAGTTTTCATATAAGCACTATGGACGCATAAAACCGAGTTTTTATATATGCTTTCGCACTTATAAGCAGCAAAAAACAAGCAAATAGAGGTTATGCTTATTAGCGATAATTACTGTTTATTGGAAATTTTATTGTTTTAATTTTTTCATACTTTTTCAATATCAAAAATACTTTAATTTTTTTATGAATGAGACTTTAAAGTTGGAGCTAATATAATCAGAATTTTATAAAATTAACGCATTCGATCACTTAACACAATAACGAGAGCTTTTGTTTGCTGGGAAGTGCGCCTGCTACTCGCTGATTTTAACTTCGAGACTTAAATCTCGTTCGTATCGGCTTTGCAGGGATGGTAAAAATATCATGGTTGTGTGGCAAAGACTAGCGCCGACTTCAAAGCATTTACATTCATTCATTAATAAATTTATTATAATAATATTATAATAATTATTATTAATATACAGTGGTGGTCACGAATTTAGCACACTTAAAAAAGTAAAGTGAATACGTATATTTTCCGTTTATTTGTTGTAAATTTTTAATTAACTTTTTTTAGTGTATATATTATGTCTTCTTTATTTCTTATATACATTTTTTTATTTCAAAACTTTTTCTTATAGGACTTAAAATCAAATAAAAATTAAAAATAAGCATTTCGACTTGGTCATGAATTTAGAACACGAGCGAAAAAATGTCTAGGATGAAAAACATAATCAAAATTGATTGCATAAAACTCAATATTTCGTCGGAAATCCCTTAATCTTAATTACTGCATCTCATATTCTTGGTAAACTTTTGACCAAAGCCTCACAACGGTACTTTGGAATACTATACCGAATCCTTTGGATTTCCCTAAACAAATCTGACAAATTTTTGGATTTAACTGTTAGTATTTACTGCTCGACATCCCTCCACAGATTCTCAATCGGGTTTAAGTCCGATGATTGCGATGGTCACTTCAAAATATCAATATGTTTGTCTTCCAAGCAACTCTTAACTATGTGAGCACTGTGCTTTTGATCATTATCCTGCATAAAACGCCATTAAAGTGGCAAATTATCCTCTTACCGGAAACGGTATCATGGAATTGACAAGTACGTTTTTGTAAGCGTTCTGATCCATTTTTTGGTAAATTTTTGAAATCGGACAAACTCTGTGCCAAGAAAACGCCGCCCATACCATAACATTTCAGCCACCCTGTTTAATCGTCTTGAGCGTGTACTTTGGATTGTGTTGCATGTTTTGTGGACGCCACACATATTGTTTGCTGTCAGATGCGAACCGGCAAAACTTTGATTTATCCCTCCAAAGCACATTTTTCCAAAAATTCGTTGACTTTTTAAATATTCTTTTGCAAACGCAAGACTGCATTTAATATGTTTTTGCGACACATGTGGTGTTTGTTGGGCTATAAAGCTACGGAAATTGTTTTTATTCAAGCGTCTTCTTATGCCTTTTGAGGATACATTTATGCCATATTTTGATGGAATTTTATTTTAAATTTTATTTGAGGTCTTAAAAGGATCACTAAGTGAAGCTCTATAAATCAAATGGCCCTCTCTTGCTATTGTTTTTCGCGCTCTAGGTCGCTATTTTACATTTTTAATGCTCTAATACTGCTCTACATGTTGTAATGCGTTATATAATAACTTTCCCGAACATCTAAGAAGCAGAGCAATCTCTGAAACTGTGCTTCCACCATTTTTCATTTGCTGAATCAAATGCCACTGAGCCTCTGAACATCAGTAGCCTTTCGCCATAGCTTTCTGCAATTTTTTGTTAGAACTCAAATAGAAACTTAATAAATTTAGTATATCTTACTAGTAAAGTTTAATTAACGAAAATAAAATACGATATGGAGCAGTAATTCTAACCTGTGCTAAATTCGTGTCCAGCATTTAAACCACATTGATTCATACTATTTGAAATATGTCAGAAAATTTAAGAATAACTAAAAAACCAGCTAACGGTACATAGAGTTAACTTCATAAACAATACTCAACAAAATATATTTGATTACAATTCTCAAGCTAAGATGTAAAAAATTTCAAATTAGAGTTACTAACACAGTGTGTGCTAAATTCGTGACCACCACTGTATATTATAATAATATAATATATATATTAGGGCGGGTCAAATTCTGGCTCAGCGAAATTCGTAAAATACGTGTAATTTCAAGACTTTTTCTCCACTACAGCATATACAAATTCTGAAAAAAAGCTGTGCGGACTTTCGTAAATAGATTTTGTTCTCAATTATAAAATATGAATGTATGAATGTATGTGTATGAATCTATTTACGAAAGTCCGCACAGCTTTTTTTCAGAATTTGTATATGCTGTAGTGGAGAAAAAGTCTTGAAATTACATGTATTTTACGAATTTCGCTGAGCCAGAATTTGACCCGCCCTAATATATATATATATATATATACAAGGTGGCGCAAAAGTAATCCTCCTATCAGAAAATGCTATAAATTTTGCGATTGGCCCCTAATGTCAGTTCTGTTTTGACATTTGTGTAGTAAACACATGCGAAATACACGTTAATAAACAATGTTACGCTACACTGATCCAGAACGCGGAATATTGGTGACTATTTATTTGACCAATAATCGGTCGGTGTCTTTGGCACAACGTGAATTTCGTCGGAGATTTCCTGGCCGTCCGGGATGCTGCCGGGATGAGAGAATATTGCTGCTGTAGCCGAGGATGTTATGGAAGCGCCGTCGACATCGACCAGACGACGTGCCACGCAAATGGGTATCAGTCGACGGTCTTTACAGCGAATTTTGGTACAAGATTTGAAGATGTTTCCGTACAAAGTCCAGACGGTGCATCAGCTGTTAGCTGCTGACCGCCAATCGCGTCTAACATACGCTCAAGCCATCCTTAATCACCACCAAGAGGAAGATGATTTTTCATCAAAAATAATCATGAGTGATGAGGCCCATTTCCATCTTAGCGGGTACGTAAATAAGCAAAATTTACGCTTCTGGGGCACTGAAAATCCACGTGTAACCCACGAAGAGCCATTACACCCGCTCAAAGTCACTGTATGGTGTGCTGTTTTCGCTGGAGGAGTCATCGGACCTTTTTTCTTCGAAGACGTCGCGGGCCAAACGGTTACTGTGAATGGTGAGCGCTACAGAGCAATGATCAACGAGTTCTTTTTGCCGCAACTTGATGAATTGCGATTGGAAAACATGTGGTTCCAACAGGACGGTGCAACGGCACACACTGCACGTGCCACAACCGATATGCTGAAGGATGCATTTCCCGGGCGCCTAATCTCCCGTTTTGGCGATTTGTACTGGCCAGAAAGATCGCCTGATTTGACCACTCCAGACTTCTTTTTGTGGGGCTTTTTGAAGTCGCGGGTTTATGTCAACAAGCCTCAGACTCTTGCAGCTCTTAAAGACAATATCCGTCAAGAATGTGAGGACCTATCGCCGGAAGTTTTGGCCGAAGTGATGAAAAACGCCATAAAAAGGGCTCAAATGACAATCAACAGTGGCGGCGGCCATTTACATGACATCATATTCTCGACTTGATGTAAAAAAAATTAAAAGACCAAATAAAAATAATCCACAAGAAGAATCAAAGTTTTTCATTTTTTTTTAAATTACAGCCAAAAAACATCGCAAGGTTACTTTTGCGCCACCTTGTATAATAAATTTTTAAATTTGACCAAGAAACTAATAGGAAAAGAAATTTAAAATTATATTTTACTTAGTGGTGATTTTGAAGTTGTTTTATTTTTTTAAAGTTGCTATTTCTTCCTTTTTAGAGAAAATGATAAATTTTCGGAATGATTATACGCCTTTTTGTAACGATTTTAATACCCTAGTGTTAATATTACTCGAGATATAGTGTTTTTCTTATAGTGAGACGCCCTTGGTAGAATTCTACCTACTTTCTTGACCATGTTTTGTTATAACTCTACCTACTCTTGTACCAAATTGCAGTACCCTAGTGCCAATATTATTCGAGGTACTAATAATTATCTTTATGTAGAGATACTCATTAAGACTAGTTTTTCTAATATTGCCACACCTCTTTGTAAAATAGCCCCATTTTCTTGACCATAATTTCTAGTAATTTTGCCTACCCCTGTACTAAATTTCCGTTCCTAGTGTCAATTTTAACTGAGATATAGTGTTTTTCTAATAGTGACACGCCCTTAGTCGAATTCCGCTCACTTTATTCATCGTGTTTTGTAATAATTCTACCGATTCTTGTAACGAATTTTATTACCCTAGTGTCAATATTATTTGAGATACAGTGTTTTTCTAATATGTTTCGGCTCTTTGTTCAACACGCCCATTTTCTTGACCGTAATTTGTAATAATTGAACCTACCCTTGTACTAAATTTCAGAACCCTACTGTAGATATTATTCGAGATAAAGTGTTTTTCTAATGTTGCCACTCCACTTTGTCAAATTCCGCTCACTTTATTCATCGTGTTTTGTAATAATTCAACCCATTCTTGTAATGAATTTAATTAGTGTCGATATTATTTGAGATACAGTGTTTTCTAATATTGCCACACCCTTTTGTTTAGTATCCTTATTTTCTTGACCGAGATTTGTAATAATTGTACCTACCCCTACATTAAATTGCAAAACCCTAGTGTCAATATTATTTGAGATACAGAGTTTTCAATAATTGCCTCGCCCCTTTGTCGAATACCGCCCATTTTTTTAGATGGGCCCCTCCGTGTTTAATGTCTCTATCTGTTGACCAAGACAGTCTGTCGAAGTAATATCTTCTTAAACTTTAGTGAGATAAGTAAGTGAGAAGACTGTTAATAAGATTTCCAGAACAAAAGATTTTCTTTTTAGTTTTAAGTGGTTTCTTCTTAAACTTTAGAGAGATGAGTAAGTGAGATGACGTGAGTGTTAAAAAGATTTTCACATCATTTCATTCATTCAATAACGAATCTTGTTAAGCAGTGTTTGATTAGTTTTAATAAGATTTTCTATGCAGAATTAACCTTTAACTATGGAGGTGAATTTTTTGACATAATCTGTGATGTGGTGGTTATTTTTACCTCTTCAAATTTTACTAAAAAATTCTAGTGAGAAAACGTTTTTAAATATTATTTGTTTAAAAGAAAGCTTAATTTAATATTTAATTTCAAATATATACAAAATTTGTTTGTAAGTTCAACAAAACTGGCACTTTATTTTACTAGCTTTCTTTTTACGACGACAAAAACATGTAAAGAAGGGGTAAAATTTGCCACCACCTCCACAGTTAAAGGTTAATAAGATTTCTCAATGGAAAATTCTTGCTACTTGGTACTATTAAGACGAAAACCTAATAAAGTAGTTCTCTAAAGTGATTTTCTTGATTTAAAGTGGTGGTTTTTGCCTCTGTGTACTGCGAAGGGGTATATTAACTTTGTCTCTCCGTTTTTAACGTCTTTAAGCTGACGTGAAAGGTATAGAAAAGTATCCACATATATTCCTGGTCAGCACATAACAGCCGTCATTTTATGGCTATCATTATATGAAATGTATTATACAAGAATATTCTTTAAAAATAAGAATCAAGTTGGAAATTGAGCTAAATCGGTTAAAAGCTTCAAACCTAAATTACAAACAAACTTAATTAATCGAAATGGTAAAATCTCTTTAAATTCGACAACAATTAAACTAATGACTTCAACTTTTAAAGTATGTACTTCGAGTATTAATTTTGTCAAAATCAAATAAGAAGCACGTCTACCTCCCATACAAAGTTCCATTATGATAACGGCAATATTCCACAAAAATGAATGCAACACCTTTAAATTTTGCAAATAAGTTTTAATTTACGACAAAGTTCCCTCTACGTTTGGAATTTGGTAAAATAAAATTTAGGCTCCGCTTGCCTCCCATGTAATGTGACGTCATAATAATAGCAAAATATAATAACGTTAGTCACATAATTTATAATCATCAAACTTTATAAATTTTGAAATTATATGATTAACGTTTATGATAGGGGTATTCACGATTCAGTGCACTTGCCTGTGCAGTTGAGGACTTGTGCACTTTACAAAAATAAAATACACGTACGTCAAAAATCTGCACAAGTGCTTTTCTACTATTGTCTTAAACTTGAGGACTTGAGCAGTTGTGCACTTGTGTGCATTGAAAAATTTTGACATCTTTGAAATAGGGATGGTGCATTCACGAGAACCTAACTGCACAAGTCCTCAACTGCACTGGCAAGTGCACTGAATCGTGAATACCCCTAATGTTTAAACTTGATATGTTACACACAAGTAAGTTTTCATATTCTAAGTGTTTTCTGAGTTTTAAATTTGGAAAGTTGGAATAAAATGCACGCCCCATCAAAAGTGATGTCATCAAAATAATAAAACTTCGAATACATTAAAACACGGCTCTGGGAGTATTTGAACTTCTGCCGGCCCAGTCGAAGATAATTCCTTACTAGTTTTCAGTAAGATGGTGCTGGTAAATGGAAGCCCAGTCAAAGATGATAATTCCTTAATAATTTGTTCATAGTTTCATGCTATATGTATATAGATAATATATACCATGTTATGTGAAGGTGCTCACTTTAAAATTGCAAAACTGAACGCTATTCAAATTTTCAATCAATCTATCATACATTTTAACAGTTTTTGATAATATTCCTGCCGCGACGCGTGCAGAAATGTTTGTTTCTTATTTTATATACATGCAAAAAAATTTGATTGATTGTTATTCAAAGTGTTGTTCATTGAAGCAACCGTTTTTAATGACTATCCCAAAATATGCAGTTTATTGTTAGACACATTTAAATAGGTTCAAGTAAAGATTCCATATTGTATATGCTTAAAATTGGGCACAACAAGGTATTTATACAAAATTATTACTATTCCAAACGTGTAGCCCAATGTTGGCCCACTATGATTATAGTGAAAGAGAGTAGACTATGTAGCTGACGAAATTGGTAATGAACAAATATTATTTACAATAAATCTGAGTTCAGAAATTATTCATAAATGTTTCTTTTTTGCTTTCTTAAATTTAAAATTTTCGTTCGGCGATTGATTCAAAAATGTTTCATTTCCAAGTGCCGAAAAATAACTTTTCTATGGTTAATTTTTTACTCATTTCTGAAGGAAAAAAGGTTCGTTTCTGAAAGGCATTTTCGTACGGCGATTGATTCAAAAAGGGTTCATTTCCGAGTGCCGAAAATAAAATATCTATGGTTCTTTTTTCAATGTATTTCTGAACATAAAAAGTACAATTTATGTTTCTTTTTTTAACTCATTTATGAATAAAATAATTTTCATTTTTGAGAGGCTTTTTAGTCCAACGAATGATACAAAAATAGGTCATTTATGAGTGCCACCCACTGAACCATAAGCGAAGGTTTTGCGTAAGGTGAGAGCTTTGCGAACGTTTTTCATAGATTTTTTTATTTTTTATTTTGTCGCTTAAAAGTGAAAACTTTTCCCATAAATAAAAACTGTATTTCTTTTTCAAAATGTATAAAAAACTTATTTTGAGTCAAAAAAGAATCATTTTAGAAGCTACAAATTTCTCGTCTGGCGATTGAATCAAAAAGGGTTCATTCCCGATTGCCGAAAAATAACTTTTCTATGAATCTTTTTTTAACTCATTTTTGTACAAAAAAATACAATTAATGGTTCTTTTTTAACTCATTTCTGAATAAGATAAGGTTAATTTTTGAGAGGCATTTGCACGAATGATACAAAAAGGGTTCATTTATTAGTGCCGAAAATGAACGCTTCTACCCGAAAAGTTTCATAAATAAATTAAAAAACGGTAGTTTTGGATCACTTAGACACTAAAAATCGAATTGGTCTGTTCTACAACTAAAATTTCTATCTAATGACTATAAAGAGAGTCATATTTATCTATAAAAAATTTTTATATATTGCATATGTTAAAAATGTGTGTTCGTCATTCATTCCATGAATGTTACCTACTTATTAGCTGGCGCCAAGTAGGTCGGTTGTAGGTTGTCGGTTCAATGGGTGTAAAAATTATAAATTTTTAAAAGTGACCAAGAATTGCTAAAATTTTTTTCGTTACACTACGTAATTAAAATAAAATGATTCCCACTGAACCATAAGCGAAGGTTTTAAGTAAAGTGAGAGTTTTGCGAACGTTTTTGGATAGATTTTTTTTTAATTTTTGATTTTTTATTTTGTCTTTTAAAATTGCTTGCTATAGAAGATTTAATTCGTTAAAACTTTTCCCATTAATAAAAACTTTACTTATTTTGCAAAATTCATAAAATTGATTGATACTAAGAGGGTTCATTTCCGAGTGCCGAAAAAGAACTTTTCTATTGTTCATTTTCTAACTCATTTCCGAAGAAAAAAAGGTTCGTTGCTGAGAAACATTTTCGTCCGGCGATTGATTTAAAGATTTTTCATGTCCGAGTGCCGAAAAATAACTTTTATATGATTCATTTTGTAACTCATTTCAGGAGAAAAATAGGTTCGTTTCTGAGAGGCGATTGATTCAAAAACTGGTTCATTTCCGAGTGCCGAAAAAAACTTTTCTATATTTCTATTTTTAACTCATCGAACAAAAAAAGAGTCTTTTTAAATCATTTCCGAACACGATAAGGTTCATTTTTGAAAGGCATTTTAGTCCGACGAATGATACAAAAAGTGTTCATTTATGAGTGCCGAACGCTTCGACCCGAAAAGGTTCATAAATGAATTCGAAAACGGTAGTTTTGGTTCATTGGGTTGTGTTTTTCGTATGAGAATTAAATTAAAATATATGATTTTTTTTCTTAGATTTTGCTGTTTTATAACTATATTAAATAAGTGACAAAATCCAAAGTTAGATATTTGTTTTATTCGTACTCTAACTGATATTTTGGCATATATTTGTTCTTTGTACGATGAATATTAAAGGCTATAGGGATACCCTAAAGTGTCAATAAAACTTCTTAAATGTGTTTGAAAAAATTTGTCAAAATGACCCCCATACAAATCGCGCTGTAATACGTAATTCTACGTCAAAAGAATTATGAAAGTTTCTGAACCACAAGCGTACAGTTCAGTTCGAGTTTTGCGTACACTTACGTGTAGAATTTTTTTTTATATTATGTTTTTTTAATTAGTAGATCTTAACTACATTCTTGATAGAACTGAATACATTGAATTTTGTTTCCATCAAAAAAAAAATTGTTCAATTATAGCGATAGAGTTTTCATTTTATTTCTAATTTCATTGTTTTCTAATTTCGAATAAATTTGACTCTGCGAGCAATATTTCGCTGGCGACGCTGGATATATTACAAAATTGTTCATATAAAGCATATTATCGATATGCAATAATAAGACAATTTATGATTGAAAAAGTTTCATTTCTGAGTGCCGAAAAAGTGCTTTTCTATTGTTCGTTTTTTAACTCGTTTTTAAACAAAAAAAGGTTCGCTTTTGAGGGGCATTTTTGTCTGAAAAGTTTCATAAATGAATTCAAAAAAGATAGTTTTGGTTCACTGGGCTATAATACAAATCAGTATAACACTTTTTCAAAAAAAAATATATATATATTTTGTGTGAGAAGATAACTAAATAATATAACCCATTGAACCAGCACCAGCGGCTGGGCAAGACTAAAATTGTATGTGGGCAAGGTATATTGTGCGAGGCCCTCAGGGGGGCAAAAAAATGGATATTGTAATATAAAGAACTGTTGCAAATTGCCAATTTTTATTCATAAAATTGTAAACTACCCAGTGAACCAAAACTATCTTTTTTGAATTTATTAATGAATCTTTTCGGATAGAAAAGTTCATTGTCGGCACTCATAAGTGAACCTTTTTGGACTCATTCATCGCCTTTGGACTAAAATGCCTCTCAAAAGCGAACCCTTTTTTTTGTTCGAAAACGAACCGAAATGCATTTTTTGGCACTCAGAAATGAAACTTTTTCAACCATAAATTGTATTATTATTGCATATGAATAATATGCTTTATTTGAACAAATTTGTAATATATCCAGGGCCTCGCCAGTATAATATTGCTTGCAGAACTAAATATATTCGAAATTAGAAAACAATAAAATTATAATTAAAACGAAAACTTTATCCCCATAGTTAAACAATTTTTTGATGGAAACAAAATTTAATCAGTCCAATCAAGGATGTAGTTTTGATCTACTAATTAAAAAACATAATTTAAAAAAAAATCTACTCGAAAACGTTCGCAAAAAGAAGGAGAAACTTCCATGATTCTTTTTCTAACTCTATGTGAAAAAATAACATTTATTATTCATTTCTGAATTTGTTTATGAATACGAAATGGTTCTTTTACAAGTAATGGTTTCCTACTAAAATGATAACAGAATGTTTCTTTTAAGGCTCACGAATTCTATATTCTCTAGCAATATTGTTGCTCATACATATTAAAAAAAAAATTCACAAAAAGCAATGTCTACCTGAAAACATACTCAAAACTATTACTTTACGCAAAACCTTCGCAAATGCCTTAGTGCGTATGTTCTTTGGCAAAATAAGGAAAATAATTAAAGAAACTGAAATTTTCTATTTTAAGCCTAACTGAATTCCTTAATAATAGTATCATTATTCAGTTAAGAGGTTCAGTGAAATAACGCCCAATAAAATAACGCCCAAAATAAAAAATGAAATAAAGCCCAAAATAACAAATGAAATAAAGCCCAAAAAATTAAATAACGCCCAAACAGAAAATTTAACAAGATCCAAAATATTTTGGGCTTACAAAAATGAAATAGCACCCAAAATACAAAATTAAATAAAGCCGAAAAAATTAAATAACGCCCAAACCGAAAATAAAATCAGATCCAAATCTTTTATGGGTTATGGCCAGTTTCAAAAAGATCATAAGACAAAAAAACTTAAGCCGTAATCGGCTTTGTAAAGAAAGCGGTAAAAATGCTTGAAATAATAACTTTCCGTACAATGGAAAATATTTTTATCGTAAAAAACACCATAAATAACTTGATTTGCCCTTATTCGGGATGGTGATAACAACATTTCGTACAAGGGCAAATTATTTTATAATAGAGAAAAAAATTATGCCAGAAATGATCATATACAGGGTTGTCCATATTCGAAGCGCCCATCTGGCAACACTGTAACTTTCCGCAGTGATGCCAAATCGACTAATGACATACCGCGTTTGAAGCGTCATTCCAAGCAAATGTTTACAATGGAACAGTACACGCCACGCGAACGCTCTAAAATTGTTGAAATTTACATTCAACAAAACAAGTCAATAGTGAAAACTCAACGTGCTTTCAAAAAATGAGCGATGAAGCTCATTTTCAGTTGAACGGAACGGTAAACAAACAAAATTGCCGTATTTATGCCACTGAAAATCCACAAGAGATTCAAGAGGTACCTCTTCACGATGCAAAAGTCACTGTTTGGTGCGGCGTTTGTGCTAAAATGCTCATTGGGCCGTTCTTTTTCGAAGATGATAATGGCCACAGAGTTACTGTCAAACAAGACGGCGCGCCACCACACACAAGCCGCACTACAATCGATTTTTTGAAGCAATTGTTCCCTGGCCGTTTGATGTCAAAAAATGGTGATTTCGATTGGCCGCCAAGATCACCAGATTTAACGCCTCCAGACTTCTTTTTGTGGAGTTATTTGAAATCAAAGGTTTACGTCAACAAGCCAAAGACCCTAGAAGAGCTGAAAACCAACATCCGCCAAGAAATAACCGCCCTTCCCATCGAAATGTTGAAGAAAACTATGGAAAATGCTGCAAAACGGGCACAATATGTCGTAGAGGCCAATGGCGACCATTTACGAGATATCATAATCAAGAAATAATGTAAGCAAATCTACTTGAACCCAATTAATTGATATTAATGACGAACAGACAAAAAATTGTGGTTTCTTTGATTTATTTAAAAATAAAATGGGCGCTTCGAATATGGACAACCCTGTATACAAAATGCGAAAAAAGCTTTTATTTAAGTTTTAAATCCACCCACTTCTACCTCACTTATTTCATAATGAAATAAGACCTAAACAAAAAATGAAATAATTCCCAAAATTTATGAAATAGCCCCCAAAAATGGGGAAAGTAATACCCAAAAATGTATGCATTTTTTGGGGTTTACTTCAATTTTTGGGGCTTATTTCAATTGGGGTATATTTCGTGGTGCCAAGCCCAACACCGGCTTCGCTGTCTACAATACTTCTGAATTGAATTTGAAATTCATCTTACATTTTGATGCCAAATAAAAAAATGAAATAAAGCCCAATTACAATGAAATAACGCCCCAAATTTTGGGCTTTATTTCATTATGAAATAACGCCAAAATTTGTATGCACAATTTTTGGGCTTTATTTCATTTTTCATTTTTGGGCGTTATTTCAGAAAATAGAAAAATATAATAAAGCCCGATTTCAATGAAATAAGGCCCAAAATTTTGGGCTTTATTTCATTATGAAATAACGCCCAAATTTGTATGAAAAATTTTTGGGGTTTATTTCATTTTTATTTTGGGCGTTATTAAATTGGGCGTTATTTCCCTGAACTAGTTTAGATACTGTATCTGCTTCAATAGTTAAAACTGCTTAAGCTGGAAGCTTTTCTGACCCATTGTAAAAACAATTTTTTAATTAGTTTTAATTTTAAAAAGCTCCTTTCAACTGATACTTACCGGTATTGTTAGCAAAATTCAAATGAATATGTAAATATTTGGATAAATTGTTTTCAAGCTATTTTCTGTTATGTACTGGAGCAGATATTTCACATCTTTTAGATCATTAAGATCATAGGGATAGCAAAAATTTCAAAACGGTTATTAGAGATGGGTCGATATTTTGATAGAAGTGATTTCGTCACTGCTACTCGAAAGGAGCAGCCACAGTCTGCTAATAAAATATTTCAATCAAAGTGATTGCAAGTCCTGTATTGATTTTTTTTTTACAAGAAAGGTATTAATCACAGTATCAGTGAATGTGATTCCTTAAAGCTTTGGGAGTAACGAATAATCTTGCTCCTGGTATTCCCCTTTCCAACAATCACAGTAGCAGTGATTTCTATTTGAATCTATTTTAATCTAATGTGTTTTATTTTATTCGTGTTGTAAGTTTTGGGGGTCATTTGCAATTGTGAGTTCTGCGCGCACTTTTCAAGTTATTTATATGAATTTTAAAGATTTTAATTATTAAATATATATATTTTTAACAAGGATTTGAACTGATACTAAGTAGTTTTTATATAATATGAGTATACGTTTCAACTATAAAAGTCAAAACAATATTTGTTTTGCTGAAAAATTAGGATAATTTAATAACTTTTGACCAAGATCTTTAAAATTATATAGAAACTGCATAAGAATCAATCCCTTTAATATACGAAAGTAGTAATCACAATTATTTTTCATTGTGATTCTAAAGTAGCAATCACAGTGAGTAGCAGTGACTGCAAAGTAGCAGTATTGCCCATGACTAATGATGACTAAAAGAAGTAAATCTTGACCTTCTCATGGTGTTTGAGAAAGTTTGTTTCATACTGGTTCTTGGGAGAAAGTAAAGGTTGATCGCTGCCTTCATAATCAAACATTCTTTTATATTTGCCTATAATTTTGTTTTTCAATTCTTTTGGCAGATCATAAGTGTTTTTCAATAAATTGACGAGCAACAGACCAATTCGAAGCCGATGTTGACTGTATTTTAAAAACCAATACCGATGCCGATACAAAACCGATGACGATTCTTTAATTTTGAACCGATGCTTGACTTTTCTGTAGATACCGTTGCCGATTAATCGGTCGAAAAACAATTAAAATTGAATTTAGATAGAAAAAAAAAATTGAAGTACAAAAGATTAATGTAGAGTAAGTTCGGCATATATGGCCCATGTGTGTAATATGAGCAATATTTCCTAACTGAGGGAGGCTAGACACGCCACTGTCTACTCAATTCAGACATGAACGAACTGGTCATCGCTCATTGTAATGTGGTGAGTCAGTCGAAACAGATGTGTACAGGACAGCACTTGATAATTTTTTGGCGTTGTCGTTGGAAATTTTTGGTAAGTTTAATTACGCGTTTTTTAATTAAATTTTTGTGTGAATATTCTTGGGTTTGTGCAAATTATATAGTTCTGAATGTTTTGTTTGCTTATGTTAAATCGAATCTGGAAAATAGTTAATAAAGTTTGCGGAAATTAAAAGCATAGTAGAAAAAAACAGTGTTGATAATATGGCCCATCATAAATGCTGATAATATGGACTAGTGGACCATATTTGACACATGTTTTTAGTTAATATTTCATTTCTATTTTCTTTTTTAGCTACAAGGATATAAATGGCTCCGAACTCTAAGCAAGTCCAAAAGCAACGATAGACATGGCGCAAAGAAGATATGGCGCATGCAATTACGGCCATCAAAGAAAAGCGAATGGGGTTCTTAAGGGCATCCAAACAGTACAATGTACCTAAAACCACATTACGACGTTTGGTGGCAGGGAAGGGAAGGCCGTTAGAAGAAGTAGTAGCAGCCAAATTAGGCAGAAAACCGATTTTCCCACCACAGCTCGAAGAATCGCTTGTTGACTATGTATTGCTTATGGAAGCGAAATTGTTTGGTCTAACAAGAAATGATATAAGATCATTAGAATTTCAATTAGCTTTGAAGAACAATATTCCAAACCCGTTTTCAGTAGCAAAGGGAACTGCAGGAAGAGATTGGTTGCGTTTATTTCTAAGACGTCATCCATCTCTGTCCTTCCGTCAGCCGACCGGAACATCTATAGCTCGTGCAAGAGGATTTTCAAAAGAAAACGTCACCGTTTTCTTTGACTTGTTGGAAAAAGAAATGGCTACGTACAACTTTTCTCCAAATAACATTGACAATGTAGACGAAACAGGAATTTCTGTTGTGCCCGCAAAAATGCCACAGGTATTGTCTCTGAAAGGTTGGAAGCAGATAGGTGCACTTACTTCAGCAGAAAGGGGATCTTTGATTACTGCTGTTTTGTGTATGAGCGCAGGCGGGTCATTTGTACCACATATGTTTATTTTCCCTAGGAAGAGGGAAAATCCTCTTCTAATGAAAGGTGCACCGCCAGGATCAATTCACGCAAATCATCCTTCCGAATGGATTCAAACGCATTTATTTACTAAATGGTTCGAGCACTTTCTTGCAACAGTTAAACCTTCTGCATCGTCTCCTGTATTGCTCATATTGGACGGGCATGCAAGCCATACGAGAAACATTGAAATCATTGACTTGGCTAGAAGTAACCACGTTCGCATCCTTTCGATTCCTCCACACTCTATAAGATTCAACCTCTGGATAAATCTTTCATGGGACCCTTGAAAAAATATTTGACTGAGGAAATAAGGTGTTGGGTCATAAATAATGGAAAAGCATTAAGACATTTTGATATAATTCAACTGTTCGGTCAAGCTTATATGAAAGCTCAAACTGGTGAAATTGCTGTCAAAGGATTTTCGTCAACTGGAATATGTCCTTTTAATAGGCAAATCTTTAGCGATCACGATTTTCTCGCAGCGGACGAAGTTGATGCAACAGTTGAGAATGTGCAAAATGTAGATCCTTTACAACTACCAACCGCTTTACCTGAAATGGTGCAATTAGAACAAATTCCCGATGAAACACCTTCCACTTCCACTGGCATTCGGTCAACTTCTTACATAATGCCTCAAGAAATTTCTCCTATTCCGGTTCGAGTTAAAAAAAATTCAAATCGAGGGCGAATACCAGGAAAGGCACAACTGATATCATCATCACCGCATAAAAAGAATTTAGAGGAATCTATTAAAAAAAAACAATGACAAACAATTTAAGAATCAAAACACACGCGGAAAACGAAACGGGGAAAAAACATTTTGAAAAAGAAGGTAGATATGAATTATATTTGTAGTTAGGTTTGAAAAAGGTTTTCCTTAAAATTTACTTTTCAGAAGAATAATCAACGTACAGCAGAGTCTTCATCAGACTTTGAAGACAATTTTGCAGCAGATGATTCATCAGATGCAAGTCCTGATAGGACTAATATGGAAGGTGCCAAATGCATATATTGCTCAAGTCTTTTTTCCGAAGATAAAGGTGGAGAAACATGGTTGCAGTGCGTTTTATGCGCAATGTGGGCACATGAACTGTGCAGTGGCAACGAAAAAGAATATTTTATTTGTGAATTTTGTGTATAAGTTGTGTTTAATATGGACGACCCTAGTCCATATTCAACACACGGTGGGCTATATTAGTCGCACATTTTTGAAAAGTGATATTTTGAAGTTCCTTTAATTTTTCCATAATATCTTTTTGTTGTGTTTTTTGTAACGTAATTCTTTTATGGAGACTTAATATAAAAAGAATTTAAAACAATTTAAAAAAATTTTATGTTTTCAAATTAAACTGGCTGTTTTATTTCAAAAAAAGTTAAGAGTAGGCCATATTTACCGAACTTACTCTATTTTATTTATTCAAGAAAAAAGTACAATTGAAGAAGTAAAATAATTTGATATCCAGCATGTGTGCAAATTATAGAATGATATAAAAAACTTTTAAAAACTTCAACATTTTTAAGTAATCAAAATAACGCAATTGAATTTTAAAATGTAAGAAAAGCAATTTTTCAGCACTTACGCCTTAATTTAACATGCCGTTATAGTAACGGCAAAAAAGTTGGCATTTTTAACCTATACCGATGCCGATTCTAGAATTTCAACCAATGCCGATACAAAACAGATGACGATTCTTTAATTTTGAACCGATGCCGATGCTTGAATTTTCTGCCGATACCAGCTCATGCCGATGCCGATTCCGACTAATCGGTCGAGCACTACATTAGGCAAGCATTTTTCGATTGTAGGTACCAGCATATCTAAGCTTCATCCGTGATAGGACTGAATTCAATGAAATTTGTTTCCATCAAAAAAATTTTAAAAATTGTCAAAATTTTTTTTTGATATTTTTTTCGAGAAATAATTTTTTTTATCTCTTAAAGCATAGTACTCTGTTCAGTTTCATGTGAAATTTCACTCAAATATATATACAAAAAATGACAGCTGCGAAACAAGCGTGTAAATTTTCACAACATTTTCGTCGGAGCAGTACTCTGTTCCACTGCGTGAAATTATCGCAACATGTTTCTAAACAAAATTTTTTCACGACAATTTAATTGTACTGCCTATTTATTTTGAAGTGAAAAGAGAGAAATCATATGAAATCTCCCAACAGATTCTCTGAATCTCTCTGAGAAACGTTGCCATAGGAATTCCTCGCAACAAACTTTAAGTCAGAAATTTCACGCAACAAATAAATAGATGTTGCCAGCGAAATTTCACGCAAACAAACAGAGTACTAGGCTTAAGTAGGAAACAATGCCTCGTAAATTCAAAACAAAATGTTGTTAAAGTTCGGAAGAGCCGATTTATCAATAATATGCCTATATAAAAAATATATTAAGACAAAAATCTATGTAGAAAAAATTTTAGTTAAATGCCCCATAAAGATTTCGTTTTAATTCTAATTTTATTGTTTTCTAATTTCGAATAAATTTAGTTCTGTGCGTAATGTTTCGCTGTCGGCTGCCCTGGATATATTACTACTTTGTTCAAATAAAATGAAAAGAATTTACTATCGATATTATTGACTTATTATTGATACGCAATAATAAGACAATTTATTATTGAAAAATATTCATTACTAAGTGCCAAAAAAGTGATTTTCTATGGTTCGTTTTTTAACTCGTTTTCGAACAAAAAAGTCTCGTTTTTAAGAGGCAGTTCAGTCCGGCGAATGAGTTTAAAATGGTTCATTTCTCAGTGCCGAAAAACGACTTTTCAAGAAAAAAAAATACAATTGGTAATACTTTTTTTAACTCATTTCTGAATAAAGCAAGATTCGCTTTTGAGAGGCATTTTAGTCCGGCGAATGAGTCCAAAAGGGTTCATTTATGAGTGCCGAAAATGAACGTTTCCACCCATAAAGTTTCATAAATGAATTCAAAAAAGATAGTTTTGGTTTACCCATTCGAAAAAATAAAACTCTATGCATTGGAAAATTTTCATGTTTTGCAACTAAAGGACACTCAAGATATGGGGAGATTACGATTTCCGGAGTGCCGCGATTTGACAATGTATTCAGGAAGGACTTTAACAAAAGAAAAAATGAATGGCCGAAGGAAAAATCGATTAATCGATTTGTTTTTAAGCTATCGATTTTTTAAGAATATTTTTTTTTATAGATGTTTTAAGAAAAATATCTATTTTTTTCTAAGTGTATAACCAATATTGCTGATTCAAGTGTTATTTGAAAGGTTATACACAAAGCTTTTATATTAAGTTTAAATGAATCAAATCCGTTAAGTATTTAATATTTTATAGCTATTTGTATGCAAAAGTAAAATATTTGCTTATATAAAACCGTTATTTTCTCAAAAACTACCGTTATTACTATGGATTATGAAAAATAAATTATTGAAGCCTGAAAATTTATCTTTCTTGGTATATAACATATATGATTTATTTAATTGTTGATGTGTTTTTTATGGTGAAATGATTTGCCCTTGTACGGAAAGTAGTTAATTCAAGCATATTTACCTCAGTTGTTTTGTATTCTTATTCCATATTTTCTTATATCTCCATTACAATAAATTACTGTTCTTAAGGCAACATTGTAGCTGTAATATTTATATGAATGATTAGGATTTTCTAGCCAGCGAAAAAAATTTAAAATTTTTAAGTTGATTAGTTTTGGACAATGCAATAGCAAATAGCAATTTTTATTAATTTTATGTAATATAGTGTAAATTGTAATGAATATATATAAACATATATCAAATGAAAGGTTAAAGAAAATATAATTTTAGTACCTTAATAACGCAAATTTAGTAGAAAATAACAATTTTTTAATTACAAATTTCAAATATGATATACTTTTGCTTATAAAATTACAAATACGCTTGCAATTATATAAGTATTGCATATCATTGAAAAGGTTATTTAATTATCTCTCAAATGACATACCAATATTTTATAGATCCATTGGATAATGGCAAAGAAATTGATGTTTTTTTGAATATCTTTTGGCAAAAAAAAATACTAAAAAAATCGATAACTCGATAACTAGTTGAGTAATCGATTTTTTGTTCAGCCAAACATTTGTTTTAGTTGTTCTCTACCCAAAAACACTTTCAAATCGCAACGCCCCGAAAATCGTAATCGTGCCCAAGAAATTAATGATTTTCTTTTTCAACCGTTATCCCTGCAAATTTAAAAAAACTAATTTGAATTTTATTTTTATTATAATAACTCAAATGAATTTTTCTTGGCCTAGGTATATCCAACACGCAACACAGTCAGTTAATTTTGTTAAACTAATTTTTGTTTACCACTTTAAATATAATTTAGCGATCATCAACACTTATGTTATTGCATTTTATTAACATCGTTTATTCTGACAAATCCGCTCTCAATAAAACTGTCACTCTCGTCTCACTCACTACACCAGCTTTTAATTTACCGTACGAATTATTTACGTCAGTACCGCATGAAACGTTCAACAACACTGAACACTCAATTATTTTCTTTCAAAACTTTTCTATGTTGGGTCTTCTTCACTAACGTGTCTGAATGTTTTTTTAAATGGCACATTAATAAAATTCTCACGCGTTTCCACTCAGCTGGTGTGCTGAATTTTGGGAACAGTTATAACTGAATTTTTCTAGTTCGTCTAACCGTCTAGTTCGACAGAACGAGAGTGAATCATGCATACAAAATTGAAACATGGAAAAGTGTTACCTACACTTTGGATGCGTAGATTTTCCTCAGCGTCTGAAGAACGCGCCATTCTCTAAGCTTTTATTTTTTTTCTTCTATACATGTCGTTAAAACATGCGTACAACAACATGTTGCTAGTAGCAAAGCTTTTTTTATTTATTAATGAATGAATGAAAACTTCTATCAACATTTGACGGTGTTGTTTATTGGAAAAAAATAACAAGCAACAAATGGAAAAGAACACGCAAAGATTTTTGCTATATTCTTTGTTTAAAGACGCCGAAATATTAAAATAATCATTAAATTACTTAGGTGCAGTGTTTGTATGTTAAAGATTGCTATTTGGAGCATTTTTAAGTATCGAGCAATTAAACTCGAGGTAGTTGTGAATCATTTTTAATTATTAGCAAATATTGGTTAAAAGTAAAGTACGGCTCATAAGTGAGTTATTACACTGCTCAACAAATTTTTTGCTAGCCTTAAGCGAGTGGTTTTTGGTATGTACACTCCGCGACGAAAAGAGAGCACATTTAATCTTTTTTTAAATTTTATTGAAAGCGATTAAAATTAAAAATTTGTATTTACTGTTAAGTAATTAGATTTGAAAACAAAATTAAAATATTTAAAATTTCATTTAAAAATCGAACTTTTTGTTCAGAAAAAAACAAAAACATATTTAGCAGTACGACAAAAAGATAGCACAATATTGTGCAAAAGCAAATAATTATAAGAAATCAATTTATAATTTTTACAATACAAGTGTTTAGTATTAAGTGGAGTCGCCATTTGTTTTTAAGAAAATTCAGTATCGCAATTTGGTACAGATTAAAAAAGTTTTTTGATGTATTTTCTCGGTATCGCTTCCCAATTCGAAATTATGCTACATTTAAGTTCCTGAATGGTAGTATATTGCCTATTATCGGCATAGACTTCCCTTGATAGGTAACACTAACATTTTTAATAATGTTCAGGTCAGGTGATCGTGCGGGCCACTCTAATATTTCAATATCCTGCTCTCGAAAGAAAGTTTTTACTAATTATGATGTATGTAGAGTGGTCCTTAGTTGTATGGGAAAATTTTTTTATAAGATTTTGACCGTAACTCGAGCCTTAAATATGAGGAATAGTATAGTTATACGTCTGCGAAAAAATAAACTTGTTCGGATTAAAGAAAGGCGTGGCTCATCCGCCCTGAAGTTGCTCAGTTCATCAAGTTGTTAGCAAACAATATAATTTTAAAAATATGTGTGATGCTATGTTTTTATTAGGCCTAATAACATTTTGTGTGTTCAATAAGTCCGTACAGGGCCGCCCACAACGTGCGTTTGGGGGTCGAACACCCTTATCCCCCTCATTGAGGTTAAAAAGTCGCAGTAATTTCAATTTCTCTTAGTAAATGTTCAGAATATTTTCTTTAGAACCTCCATTAAAAACGGTGTGCCTTTGTTGGTATGAGTTAGGGGGTTCAAATCCCTAATCTCCCTTTGATTACATTTTTATTAAACCTTTTAAGCATATCTTGCCAAGTATGTCGACATGAGAAAAATATACATACAAAAATAACATAAAACATAACAAAAATAATATAAACATAAAGAATTTAAACTGTGGTTTATTTGAACATAGCAGACAGATACTTTAACTTCATTTAAATAGATATTTCTTTTATTTGTATTTATTATGGTTTTTTTTTCTCCTTTTTAAGAGGGTTTATTTGAAAGAGTTTCTTTAGTACAGTCTGCATATTGCTTACGAAAATCTGATACTATTTGTATTATGAATTGCTTTTCTTCTTTTTTGCGTGACAAGACACTGTTTCTTCGATGTGTTTGACTGCTCGTTCTGCCGAGTCATTTACGACCCTTATTTTGCTTACTATATCGAGTCCAATATTATAGGAAAAATTATTTTTCCATTCTGCCGGATCTATTTCCAAAAAATCTGTTAGAATTGAAAATCTTCTAAAAAATGTTGTTGATTTTCACGAAATAAGATCGTCTGTATTTTTATCATTAGAAAGAAAGACCAATATCATTAGAAAGAATGGTTAACTCCTTGACGTCAGCACTACAATCTCTTTCAAGTGACATAACCATCCGGGATTTTTCCTCATTCGAAATGTTTGGGTCGAAAAAAGCAAGTGCTGAACTTTCTGGCGCCAAATACCACATGTAGTTAGAAAATTTGACTAGCAGTTTCTGACTAATGCGTTCATCGATTTCTTTGTACGCATATAATGTTTTTAAAACATTTAAGTCTTGGTTTGGGGCTTCTGCAGCAACTGGAGCCTGAACCCATGGTTTTAAATAAACTTTTATTATGAAGATACAAATATCTCGAATAACAGTCTTTTCGGCTTTGGTTAATAAAAATTTGTTCCGCAACAAAAAAAATCTTTAACGAATAAATCGCTTTTGACATCCAACGAGTGTGATGAAATGCTCCTGGTGCACGGAAAGAAAATTGTGTAACATTTCCACCAAGAAAAACTACGGCCAACTGTATGAATTCCTTATAATCGTTTCTTGGTTGTTTTAAGATTTCAGTAACGTTGCCAAGTGAGCCATTAACTATTTTATCTTCAATTCCAGTCATAAAATTGAATTTATCAATTGTTCTCCAGGCTTCCCTAAATCGTTTAAATAAAAGTACACCAGGTTCAAAAGATTTTTTCATTTTTATTTCGAAAAATTTTCGCAAAAGTATCTCTTAAATGTTGCGCCGGCATGGTAAATAAAGGAGATATTTTCCGATTTTTCGCTCTAAGGTTAATTTGATGCTGTCGCATAGCAGCAAAGCGCCTCTATTTTTGCCACGAGCCCCCATTCTTCCAGTAAGTCATAGACTGCTAGCCTGTTGTTTTCCAGTGCCTGAAGAAATCGTAGGAATACCAAGCAGTTGATCACCGCCATTGAATGATATAACTACAGGAAGTCGATCGACATGATCTATACCCGTTAAAGTTGGTAGGATCTTACCATCCCAATGTACAGTAATTGCACCAAGCTCTTTTTGTTTGAAAGTATTGCGAATTTTAGAGCTGCTTCAGCTCGCAATTAGAATAGAAGACCTATTTATTACCAAATCGCATACGTCATGTCCAAGCAACCGATATAATTATTTGCACAGAGTCACGATCGCTTACTGCACATGCATCTAATACAGCCACAACTTTTGGTGTTATAAAACTTCGCTGAGCTCGACTTTTTTTTGGTCTGCTTGGACCCGCTTCTTCTTCAGATTTCTCAACAATTTTTGTATCAGGGTGCTCGGTTATTTCTTCATCCTCAAAAATCGCTCGTGTTGATGACTCCACCAACTAATCTACAAAAATTGTTAGGAATAATCACTGCTGAGGACAATAGTAAAACGCAAACTTACTTTCTAAATGCTCTTTGTGTTTCAAACATCTTTGGTTTTCTTCTACTCGGCGAAGATTTTTTTCCTTATTTCTTTATCTAGTAAGACTCGGTCAAAGCCTATCATTGACCCAGGTTGTCCCTTTTTTCTTTGATTTAAAAGGAACATTTTGTCTTCCTCATTAGATATCATATTCAACGCATTAGCATGACCAACATCAAATAAGCTGTCAAGTTTTTCAGAAAAATCATTTACTCGTTTTTCTTGCAGTGATGATCGACGTTTGCAGTTCTTTTGCAAGTCCTTCCATTCGCTATATAACGACTCTACTTTTAAAACGCATTTGTCTGCATTTCTTGTTGGAACTAGCGCCTTGTTCCAAAAAACTTCGACTTTTTTATAACTATGCAGCACTTGATCGAAGACTAAGATGTACCATATGCAGATTATAAAACAAAACTTGCATCACCTGACCGTTAGAAGGTAGTTTTGCACCGACTATTTGGCCTTCCTCGTAGCCAAGAAGAGATATCTTATCTTTACACCTTGTTTCCATTTTTTTTTACTTATTTAGTAATATTTGGTTTTTGTTTCGTCAAATCAAAATCTGCGTTACCTAATAATGGGCAAACTCGCGTCACTGACAAGCTAATCATAGGTAAACTCGATACTTTTATTGATGAGGCAGTTATAATCAGTTATCAGTGGTCCTTTATATCAAAAATAATGTTGTAAATAATTATTCATTTTATTAATATGTTGTACATGAAGGCATATTTCAACTTTGGGGCAGATGAGTCACGCCTTCCCCTTATGCGATAAGGCTGATTTTTTGCACAATGTTATTTTTGTGTTGTTATTTTAACATGTCTTACATATTTTTGGGGAAAATTAAGTTAAAAAATAAGGAACACTCTAGTATGTACAGCAGCATTTTTTGTTGAAATATTAATGAAGTTTAAGTTAATTGTGACCCACGATTAACTATTGCATTACTACTTACTTACTTACTTAGTTGGCGCTACAACCGTATGTCGGTCTTGGCCTCATCTAAGAATTTGCGCCAGCCATTTCTATCTTTCGCTTGCTGGCGCCAGTTGGAAATTCCAAGCTTCGTCAGGTTGTCCTCTACTTGGTCTTTCCAACGAAGATGCGGTCGTCCTCTTCTGCGTTGACCGCCGCTGGGTACCGAATCGAATGTTTTCTTCACTGGAGCATCGTCTTTCATGCGCTGAACATGACCAAGCCAGCGAAGCCGCTCGATTTTAATGCGCTTGACTATGTCGATGTCAGCGTATAGCTCATAGAGTTCATCATTCCACTGTATTCGGTACTGGCCATTGACGCAGATTGGTCCGTAGATCTTACGAAGAATCTTTTTCTCGAATGCTCCTAAAGTCTTTTCATCTAAAATGCTCAGCGTCCAGGTTTGTGATGCGTAAAGTAGGACGGGCATGATGAGCGATTTATAGAGCGTGATTTTCGTTCGTCGAGAGAGGGCTCTGCTTCTCAATTGCCTACTGAGCCCAAAGTAACACCTGTTGGCAAGAGTTATTCTTCGTTTGATCTCAATGCTGATGTCGTTGGTTGAATTAATGCTGGATCCCAGATAAACGAAGTTCTTCACAACTTCGAAGGAGGTATTGTCAACTGTAACGTGGGTTCCAAGACGCTGGGACTGTTTGTTTGTTGACACTAAGTATTTCGTCTTATCTGCATTCACTGCCAGACCCATTCGACTTGACTCTCTTTCTAATCTGGAAAATGTTGCACTGACTTCGCGCTTATTATGGCCAATAATATCGATGATATCATCAGCATACGCAAGCAGCATAATACTCTTGTAGAATATTGTACCACTACGTCTCAGATCAGCAGCTCGAATGATCTTTTCCATCATTAGGTTGAAAAAGTCGCACGATAAGGAATCACCTTGTCTGAAACCTCGTTTGGTAATAAATGGTGGGGAGAGGTCCTTCCCTATTTTAACTGCGCTGCTGGTGTTGCTCAGTTTCATCCTGCAACGTCGTATTAGTTTTGCAGGAATTCAGACATGGTGGAGTACAGGTGCTTCTTTATTGGGCTGTCGAAGGCAGCTTTGTAGTCGACAAAAAGATGGTGGGTGTCGACTTTTTTTTCTTGAGTCTTCTCCAAGATTTGTCGTAGCGTGAAAATCTGGTCCATGGTTGACTTTCCAGGTCTGAAGCCACACTGATAAGGTCCGATCAGTTCGTTTACAATGGGCTTCAATCTTTCACATAAAACGCTCGACAGGAGCTTATATGCGATATTAAGAAGGCTTATCCCACAGTAATTGGCACAGATAGTGTGATCGCCTTTCTTGTGGATTGGGCAGAGCACACTGAGATTCCAATCGTTCGGAATGCATTCTTCCGACCATATTCTGCATAGAAGCTCGTGAATGCATTTAAGTAGAGCTTCGCCTCCGTTCTGAAACAGCTCAGCAGGTAAGCCATCAGCTCCCGCGGCTTTGTGTTTTTTTTAAGCCGAGCTATAGCTGTCAGAACTTCATCATAGTCGGGCAGCGGAACCTCAACGCTGTCATCCGAAATTGGGGTTTCCGGAATATCATCTCTATTGGCGGGATTGTTGTCAGATGCTGGACATCTGTCACTAGATTCCCGTTTTCATCCTTGCAGGAAGAGGCCCCGGTTTTAAAACCATCGGCAAGGCGTCTTATTTTTTCGAAAAATTTTCGGGCCTCATTCCTGTCACCATACATCTCAATATTCTCTTGCACGTGCTTTTCTGCCTCTCTTTTTTTAGGCCTGAAAATATGTCTCTCTTCCCTCCTCTTTTCTTTGTATCGCTCCTTAGCAGCGCGCGTTACAACCGACTGCAGGGTGGCTTTGTAGGCGGCGTCTTTCTCTGCAGTGGCGTCGCGACACTCCTGGTCGTACCACTGGTTTCGGCGAGGGCGTTGGTAGCCAATCACCTCTTTAGCAGCCGCACGCATGGAGTTGGAAATGTGTGTCCACTGCGCGCATATATCATCGATTGGAGGAGTGCTTTGAAGTAGGAGTGAGAGTCGAGTGGCGAAAGCATCGGCTGTCTGTTTCGATTGCAGCTTGTCGACGTCTAGCTTTCTCTGTGTAGGGTTGCGTGTATTCTTAGCTGCGCACAGACGTGTACGGATCTTGGCTGCAACAAGATAGTGATCAATGTTTGCACCACGAATCGTGCGTACATCCAATACACTGGAAGAGTGCCTTCCGTCGATCAAAACGTGATCAATTTGATTTTTTGGTTTCTGATCAGGGGACATCCAGGTGGCTTTATGAATATTGAGATGCTTGAATCTAGTGCTACTTACGACCATGTTTCGTGCTGCGGCGAAGTCAATCAGCCTCATTCCGTTATGGGAGGTGTTGTCGTGGAGGCTGAACTTTCCGACTGTTGAACCAAAAATATTTTCCTAGCCCACCTTAGCGTTGAAGTCACCAAGCACTATTTTTACGTCGTGACGGGGGCAGCGCTCGTAAGCATTTTCAAGGCGCTCGTAGAAAATTTCCTTGATCTCATCGTCCTTGTCTTCTGACGGAGCGTGCGCACATATTAGGCTTATATTGAAAAATCTAACCTTGATGCGGATTATGGTAAGTCGTTCGTTCACAGGTGTGAATCGCAGGACGTGGGGCTCTAGTCTCTTGCCAACTACAAATCCGCATCCAAACTCGTGCTTCTCCGCATGGCCGCTGTAGTAGATATCACAGGGTGCATGCCGAATGCAACCCTGTCCTTTCCATCGCATTTCTTGGATAGCAGTGATATCAGCTTTGTATCTTTCCAAGACATCAGTCAGTTGGATAGAGGCACCTTCCCAATTAGGGGTTCGGACAATCATTATCCGTAAATCATTATCAGTTTTTCGTTTGCGGTAGTCGTCATCAGATTTGGGGATCATTTTTCTTCTATTCTTATTTGTTTTCATTGAAATTGGTTTTTACGGGTGGGCTTCAAACCCGACGCACAACCTATTTTAAGCCTAGGGAGGCCCGCCGCTCAGATTAGCCGCCAAACTAACGGTTGTCAGTTTTGACGTTGCCCAGGAAACACCACGTGGAGGTTTGAGTCGACTTGAGGCGATTTCACAAAGATTATACTGGCCTCGCCAGGTTGAGACCGTCAGACATGTTACATCGCCCCCCAGATTCCCTAACTATTGCATTATCAATTAAATAAAGATAATCTTGGCGAATTCTTCTTGTGAGAACAAACTTAATTTCGGTCCTTCTACAATTGCCAATTCCAGCCCATACCATTACTCATCTACCCCCGTGTTGACGACGACTTAGAATACGCTATTTCTTCCTCAAATCATGGTAATAAAAAGACATACCATCCGGTCCGTCGAGCGGAGAAGAGAAAATGTAAAAACTTACTCAAAACAAACAAAGAAGTCGCAAATGAAATAGAAACTAAGCTCAGAGATTTACTCAGAATACATGATAATTCTATCATAATAGAGGAGGACAGTGAACAACTTTTAGAAGAATCAGTGTTAATATTATCCCAGCAGGCACTTAAGCGAGTGCTCCGCAAAAGAAGGCATGCTAGCTATTATTGGCGTCAATACACCTTCCGTAATCACTGCATTAATGAGTGCTTCTGTAATGCTTACCTTTTGAAGGTTCTGAGTGTTTTTATATTATTTTATATGAAAAAATTTATAAAAAAATTTAGAAAAACTTATACGTGATCAGAACAATTTAGAAAAAAATAAAAGAACATTTGGTTGTGAAAATAGCCACCTTTCAGTTAGAACACTAGCTTCTGGCGAAGCAAAAAACTCGTTTCATTTCTATGGTGCATTTCGACAAACTATCGAACACCAATGAATATTGAAATAAATAGAGAGGCAACTAGAACAGATGGCAACCCTTGATAAAGTTGATGGCGGTGATCTATAAATAGCCTACTGCTTTAAAATGTCATATGATTAGCAGCCATACAATTCAAAAGAATGAATTCCAAATCTGCGCACTCATATACTAGTTTAAACAGTGAGATGATCACAGCTTAATCACTCAAAGACTACTGAAGAGGAATATGTAGCAATTTCCGAAACACAATGTCTAGTCAGCTGAGTGATTGACTCTATACAGAGTTGTTGCTGTTGTTGTTGCCTTCTTTAAAAACTTACTTGATCTAAAGCTCACAATTTAATTAATGAGCATTTTTCTTGTCCGAGTTGGGTCTCGAGCCCAGGTCTCCGAAATCCAACACATTACATATCATATTGTATGAAAATAATTACATATATGTGACCTTCTCCGAGAAAAGGGACCTAGTGTGTGAAAATGAAGTTTTAAGAAAAACGCATTTGAAGTTTCATAACGCATTATCACTGTGAACACACCTTCAGTTGGGAGATGCGATTTGGTATGATTAGTTATGATTGGGTGCCGACTTTGAAATCCAACTCATTTCATCGTATTCTACACCGTTTAGGTACCAGAATCCACTCTTAAGTCCAAAACCGTTTTTTGACACACTAGGTCCCTTTTCTCGGAGAAGGTCACATATGGAAAAATTCCAAGTCGTTTCTTATAATTTTGTGTGAAGAAATTTTACTTAAAAATTAAGAACAAATTTTAAATTAACAGAAAAATTTTTAAAAAAATTTAGATTTAAAAAATAGCAAAATAATTTTTTTTTTGTCCCAGCTGAGTCTCGAATCCGCAATCCAGAAAGTTTACTTTCTTTTGAAATGATGCAAATAAGTTTAATTTTATTAAGAACTGCGGTGGGCGAGTGGATAAGATGTTGCACCGCCACATGAAAGGACGTTGGTTCTTAATTAACAATATGGAAATTGTTAGTCGTTTTTTATTTCAAGTTGATATTTATATTGCTTTTCTTTCTAAAATGCAATCTCAAAAAGGGCTTCTAGCAGGCCTCTTTAGAGTGGCTACAGCGGAAGGCCTGAAAAATTTACTCGTTTCATAGAAAAAAGAAAGTATACTTGGATATGAGTGTGGAAGCACTTCCAAATCCATATGAAGGCCTGCTAGTAGTGCTTCGAACTCCTGCCACTGCCGACTGGGATACTTCGCAGTGCGCTGATGAAATTCCAAGCTGTATTTTAAAGCAATGTGCTACAAACCTCTGTACTCCTCTAGCAAACATTTTTAATATTTCCTTGCATAGTGGTTATTTTTCAATTATATGGAAGGATTCTTATCTTATACGTCTTCATAAATCTGGCTCAAAGATAGATGTTTCTAACTATCGAGGTATTGCAAAATTAAGTGCAATCCCTTAGTTATTTAAGAAAATCATAATTGACCAATTAACCCACTCCGTGTCGTCCACCATTTCTGTCTCTCAACATGGTTTTCTGAAGCGTAGGTCCACTACAACAAACCTCTTAGAGCTTACTACGCGTGCCATAAATGGTTTTACTTTGGGACTGCAGACTGATGTTATTTATACGGACTTTAGCAAAGCCTTCGACAGTGCTAATCATAATCTTCTTTTGAAAAAACTCCATCTTTTTGGTTTTTTTGTCACATTATTAAATTGGATAAATTCGTATTTATCTAAACGTACTCAAAGAGTTTTATGTAAGAATTCTCTTTCAAAAAGTATTTTGGTCACTTCTGGCGTTCCTTAGGGCAGTCATCTTGGACCGGTTTTGTTTTTACTATTCATTAATGATCTTCCTTCGGTAATAAAACATTGTAACGCCTTTATGTAAGCTGACGACGTGAAACTTTTTCTTTGTTACAAATCACCCGAAGAACGACATTTTTTGCAATCTGATCTAAATAGACTTGTGGACTGGTGTAGCTTAAATATATTAAATCTCAACTTAAAAAAATGTAAGAAAATTACATTCTCTCGTAGATCTGCTATTAACATAAATTACACTATAAATAACCCTCACTTAGAAATAGTTTACAGTTTTCTCGATCTTGGTGTTATTATGGATTCAAAACTTCGCTTCAATCTCCACGTTAATATGGTGATAAATAAGGCAAGCATTGGATGGGCTTAAGAATTCAGTGATCCCTTTACTACTAAATTATTATATACCTCTCTCGTAAGGCCAATTCTTGAATATGCATCAGTTATTTGGAACCCACAATTCAATGTCTACATCCACGCCATAGAATCCGTTCAATAACAGTTTTTACTTTTTGCTTTACGTCATAGTCGTTGGAATCCCAATATTATGTTTCCATCGTATGAAATACGCTTTAAGATTATTTTACTACTTTCCCTAAGAAGCAGAAGAATGATGCTTAATGTCATGTTTCTGTTTAAATTACTTATTGTCGGGATTAATTCGGAATATCTCATCTCAGCTCTAAATTTTAACATCCCAATGAGAGGAACTAGACATTTTCTGTTTTTCAAGTTGAGTCAGTGCAGTTATATGTAATTACGCTTTTCATGAACCTTTACGATGTATGTGCAGTGATTTCAACACTAACTTCAACATGATTAATTTTTCTGATTCGGTAGACGTCTTAAAACGGAAAATTATATTACATTTAAATAACTAACAGTAAGTAGAACAAGATCAGCCATCCTTATAAGAAAAGGCATCTATACTTATCTAATGTCTCATTACAGCACTGACGATCTCACTGTCGCACAGTACTTTGAGCCCATACAAAAGTGAGGAATAAATACAAGGAGTTGTTCGATCTTTACGAAATTTGGCATGTTTATTATTTTTTGGCTGCTGATTTCAGATCGAATCAGATCTTATGTACATCAAGTATTTACGCCATAAATGAGGTTTAAAAATTGAAATAACTAAAATTTCCCTATTTTCAATTAAATATTAAAATTATAAAAACTTTTTAAAAAAAATATATTTTTGAAAAGTTTAAGGTCTTAAGTTGTTAAAACTGAAAATTTTATGGCAATATCTTTTTTAAAAAAAAAGATATGCTTATAGTTACTTTTCATGTAAAAAAATATCTTTTTGCAAAAAAAATATTTTTTGTAATTCTAAATTCACTTTGTATTATTAAATTAAATATTTTTTGTTTAATTGATTAAAAGAATAAAAATTAAAAACAAAATAAAAAAATTTATGCCAAAAAATAGGTATTTAAGTAATATAAACCTAAGTATCCTCGGTTCTTTCCGTTTCGATATAATAAAGCATATACGTATCTTCCTCATACAACTTGTTCTTGTATTTGATTTTTCTTTAAGATCATAACAAAGGATCTGATGAAATCAGCAGGTATGTCATCAGATCTCTATTTGTATTTTCCCGTGAGCTTTTCCTCGTATGGCTAAGACGAGCATATCGAATGTGTTTGTGGGAAGCCTCCAATGCTTCTTCTGATAAATTTCCTACACAAATTAAAAAAAATTGTTATTTATTTCTTAATATTATTAAAGTTAAATATTACCTATAGGTAAATCGAAGAATTTTAAAACTTCACATCCATGCATTAAAACTTTGTGGACAGAACTAGGCATATAATACCAAGGGTAAAGATCTAGGTACAAATTCCTGGTATCAAGAAGGAGCTTACTAAACTCATCAATTTTAATGTTTTTTCCACACGACAAAATCCTCAATATTAATGAGAAGTTATAAATTAGATCTTTGTTAATGCCAGTTATTTCCGCTGATACTTTGTAATTAACAAAAAACTTCCGTGCGGTGTTTCCGTCATTAGTGGTTCCAGAACCCTGTTTAACAACGTCTATTAACAAGCCCATTTTTTCTCGAAAATTTCTTTGGATGCGGATTTTGTTTTCAGAGAAAATAGCTTTGTTCTTTTCTCTTACTTGCCATATTTTAAATGGCAAACGATATGCCATGTGTATTAAACATTCGAAAAACCGAATCCAGCAGTGAAGCGTTGACAGTCCATATTTATAGGTATTCATATTTGGAGGCTTATATAAATCCGTTTTATTCATTTCAACTGGACTAGCATTGCAAATGAAGCATCTGCTTGCAGAATTTGTTTCCGTTAGCGTATTTGCAACTGATCCATCGATCATTGTGCAGTGCATTTCATATGTCACCTCAACAGATTTTTCAGTTAGTTCAAAAATATCACACTCTAAATGGCTTATTTGTCTATTGATATCTTCATTTTCTTTCACAACTAATGTCCGGTTTTCTTTTGCCAATAATATTTTGATGGGTCGACAAAATAAAGTAGAGGAGGGCTTACTGTTAACCCGAATTTCCTCTTTGGATGCGGAATCAATTAACCTTAATATAAAAATGGTCGTTTGCTATACAGAAATATATAAATGTCGAATTTTTTACTCACTTGATTGGGACGAATGCAATAAAAAATAAAAATTCATAGCTAAGTTCCTCTGAAGAAAATTTTTGTTTGTATCGACTGTGACCTGAACTGCCATCCATGTCCCATTTGCAAATAAGAGTCATTTTATCTGTTGCATCTTTACAGAGCTCTAATACACTTTTAGCTGTAAACCGCAAAAGTGGTTGTAAGCGAACTTCTGCAGTACTTTCCGAAGCTTCAAAAGATGGTACTAATCGTTTCTTAAAATTTTGTATCGCATACAAACTCGGAAACAAATTTTTATGATAGACGTTGACAGTGTTGCGCAGAATATTATATTTTTCTTCCAAGAGATCCAAATCTAAGTACAGTGACAAAGCCATTTGTACTGATAGACAATTTTGACTGTTAATATTCAAACCATGATTATTTTTTCTTGAAGCAAGTTCTGATGCATATTGTAATTCGTCTTCAGAATAATCAGATAATAAGTGAGCCACTTTCCTTTTTTTCATTTGTTCTGATAACAAATGGAACTCCTTTTTAGGCCTTCCGCGACTTGTGCTTGGTTGCTGAAATGTAAACTTTATTTTTAACTGCGCTAATATTAAATTTTATTTTTACTTGCGTACATTATTTGGATCAGAAATAACAATTGCTTCGGCACTTAACCAATTGGAATACTTTTTAATAAGCTTGCTTTTACTATATCCGCACTGCTTCCAATTCGTTTCCAATTGCAATATAAAAAACTAAATATTTTCATCAATTATGGGATTTTACAAATTTTATCTTTAACAAATGACTTCAAAAACACATATTTATCGCGTGGACCGGCAGAAATCCAACAGTTAAATAAATCGTTATTAGTAATAATTATTGGCATTTTAAATTAAAAATCTTTGTAATGTTTTCGCTGAGAAAAATACGGTAAAAACAAATATGTTGGCATTAGTAAGCATGAGAATGCCCTACATTTTAACATAAATAGTCATTATTTATTTTTAACCTGTATTTAATAGCAGCATTTTAACAAACAATTACAAAAGAATTCATACTCCAATTACTTTTACTTTTACTTTTACAACTTTTACAATAGATTTTCATACTCCAATTACTTTTACAAACATAATAAGTTAAAATCACTATTTAAATAACCTCTTAAAAAAAAAATTTTCTGCAAACTGATACGTCTTACTTTCGAGCGTAGAGTACAATTCATACAGATTACTTTTAAAATGATCTAAGTCTTAATTTTTTTAAAAGTAAACATTTAATGATTTAATAAAAATAAACATACTAGTTTTTTACCTAATGAAAACGATTATTAAAAAAATGGACTTAGGTCATTTTCGAAATACATCACACATAAATATGTTTTTTTTACATTTCAAAGGAGTAAACTCCTCACTACATGCTACGTTTATTAGAGGAAAATATGATTTTTTGACCATTTTTCAAAATACGATAACTCTAAAAGTCGGATAAAAAAGGTTAATATCTTTTGGAATTTTGAAAGAAAAATACATAAATAACAATATATTTGAAAATAAAAGAGATGTTTTTCGTTGTTTTTTTTTAATTTGCTCTCAAAAATTGGAAATTTTTGGAAAATATTTACAAAAAAATTTATTTTTTGGCGTATTTTAATTTTTTTACTTTCAGCTAAATTTTAAACATATTAAAATTTATTTATTTATACAGCATTTATCTTGAAGAAAAATCAAAAATAAAAAGAATTGGGCCAAAATTGCAATTTTGGCAATTTTTTCTTTGTAAGATGTGCAAATTACTAATTTCCATTAATTAAAAGAAAATATGATTTTTAGACTATTCTTCAAAACGTGATAACTCCGAAGGGCGGACGCAGGCGGCTATCAAATTTTGGAATTTGAAAGATAAATATGTATATTAAAATATATTAAAAAATTAAAGAGATGTTTTTTGATGTTTTTTTTTCTCTCAAAAATTGCAAATTTTTGAAAAATATTTAAAAAAAATTTTATTTTTGGACAATTTTCATATTTTTTGTTTTAGCTCAATTTAAAATATATTAAAACTGATTTATTTTTACAATATTAATCTTGAAATAAAATCAAAAAACAAAAGAATCGGGCAAAAATTGCGTTTACAGCAATTTTTTCTTTGCAGGATGTCCAAAATCAAATATTCCACAACAATCAAAATGCATAAAAATGGTTGACTTTAAGGAGCTGTAGAGTCTACAAAAATTGTTCAATTGGCAAAAAAATTTGGATTCTTCTTAGTGGAAGTATTTCCAAAAAAACGGTACCAATTTTGTTAGGATCTGCCACAACAAAAATCTTGATTTATTCCTATGAGACATAGTACTGTGTGTCGTGGCGCTAAAGGCCGACGCAGACGAGCCGATCCTGGTCGCCTCATGCTACATGGCGCATGACGACTACGCACCGCCAGACGAGCTTCAAAGAATGGTAGCAATCGCCGGCGGGAAGAATCAAGCAGCTGTCATCGGAGCAGGTGCCAATGCACACCACACAGTATGGGGCAGCCCAGACATCAATGATCGAGGTGAGTCTCTACTTAACTTTATTTTACAACATAAACTCAGTGTAGCTAACATCGGCGTGGAGCCCACTTATGTAGGCCCCACCTCGTCGAACGTGTTAGATCTAACGATATCCTCCGACAACAACACTCTGGTCACAAATTGGAGGGTGCTAGCACAGCCCTCCTTCTCAGACCACAATTGTATTAGCTTCAGTATAGGCTTTAATTACACTCTAGCTCAAAAGATCTTTAGAAACCCCAGAAACACTAACTGGAAACGCTTCAGAAGCATCATTGAGACTAAATTACTAGCTCGCAAACAAATTAATACGGAAGAGGGCATTGAGAGGTCCCTGAAGAATCTCTCGGCCCATCTTCTCAAGGCCTATCATGCCTCCTGTAAGCCGACGCGAACAAAGCGTAAGATCAGACCACCATGGTGGAGTCCGGATCTTACAGAGCAAAGACGCGACCTAAAAGATTTCTTTAAACAAGCTAAAATAGCTGACCAAGAGGATATTTGGTGGGAATAGAAATGTAGGCTAAAACTTTTTAAAACAAACGTACGCAGAGCAAAAAGACACTCTTGGAAGAACTTCTGCTCAAGCATAGAAAAAACTACGGACACAGCAAGGCTCAGGAAGCTCTCTCAAAGCAGCCCTCCATTCAGAGCCAGCTACGCAAAGACAATGGCCAGTGGACGGAGAGCAGTCAGGAATCCCTCGAAGTATTTTTTTTTTTGTTATATATTAAATTTTTAAATTCCGCTGAAAAGCCAATTAGTGTGCTTAGTGGAAAATCCGAATTGCCAATAGGGGGTATGTTTATTACGTAGGTACATTCTGTCTGTCCCGGCTGATCCGGGCAGGATCTAGAATGTAAATCGTGCATGCGTTTAGGTCGGGTATACGTATCTTTGGAAGATTCATACCTCCGGGCGAATCCAAAAAAAGGCGCATTTTCCTGGCTGTACCGAAGCTCCAAACACTGCTATAATACGAGGACACAGAACAACCCCGCTACAGGCTCCACACGACTTAATAACATCGGACGGAATCGTATGGGCTATAAACTCGTTCTCGGGATACAAATCTCCGGGACCAGACGGTATAATTCCTGCCATGCTGCAAACGGCCGATTCGCGAGTCGTTCCATGGCTGAAGAATATATTTAACGGATGCATCAGGCTAAACTATGTACCTGTGGCTTGGAGGACAGCGAGGGTTGTATTCTTACTGAAGGCAGGTAAGAGCAGCCATCTCTATCCAAGAGACTACAGGCCAATAAGTCTGACCTCCTTTGTACTCAAAACGCTCGAGAAACTGAATGACTTGCACCTAAGAAACAATTCAATCCAGTTATCAACCAACCAACACGCATACACGAAAGGGAAATCGGTTGAAACGGCACTACATTTCCTAGTAGTAACCCTAGAAAAAGCCCTCCATCACAAGGAATACGCACTCGGGGCGTTTCTAGACATCTCAGGTGCATTCAACAATGTATCAACCACCGCAATCCTCAGTGGATTACGTGCAATAGAGGCACCACCAGCAATAAACCTATGGTTAGACAAGTTGCTAAGCTGCAGAAAGGTGCGGGCTGAGTGGGGCACTAAATCCATGGTAAGGGAAGCTCGCAGTGGGACACCCCAGGTAGGGATCGTCTCGCCACTACTATGGAATCTTGCAGTTAATGAACTACTCGAAAAGTTCGTAGGCAGAGCCCCGAGGATAACTGCCTATGCAGACGACATAAGCATAATTATAGTAGGGAAATGTCTATCAACAGTAAGCTCCATAATGGAGAGCACACTCAAAGACGTACTTAGATGGTCAAGTTCAGTCGGTCTTAGTATTAACGCAGAGAAAACGGATCTGGTTCTGTTCACGAAAAGGTACAAGATACCACAGTGGATACCACCGAAATAGAACGATATACGTCTCACACCGAAAACTCACACAAAATATCTAGGAGCCGTCCTGGACAGCAAGCTGTCATGGAAAACCAACGTAGAAAAAAGGGTGAAGAGATCCACCATTGCGCTGTACATATCCAAGAAGATGTACACATCGGCAGTACCTGGGGCTCTCACCCTTTCTGATGCGTAACGGTGTAACGGTAGTGCATCCTATTCTACTCTATGGGATTATTGTGTGGTGGCCGGCTGTGAACAAATCAACATTCCTCAGGCACTTGGAGAAAACTCAGCGGCAGGCAGCGCTATGCATCACGGAGGCACTGAAGTCAACTCCAACTAAAGCGCTTGAAACCATTCTAAGTATGGACCCCCTGGACATACACGCAAAACTAATAGCCGGAAAAACGGCACAACGCCTTACGGCAGCAGGCAACATGCACATCCAAAATTTTGGAAATTATACAATCGGAAAGGATCTACCTAGTAGCACGGACTACATGGTGCCTCGCACGATAGTCAATTCCAAAGTACGAACTCTTCTGGGACCAAATGACTGGTGCAAAGGTATAGAACAAGCACAGCAGGCGGTCGAACATATGGTTACGCTTTGAATCCGGAACCCCTGGATGGCAGCCGGCAAGAGCACTATCACTAGAACTGCCGAGGCCGTCCTTTGGAGCTTTTTGTTTCTGCAACAAACATATTAAAGTAAATCAGATTTTTTTCTCAAAGTAGTAAAAAAAAAAAAAATAAATTGAGCACATTTCGTTATCACTCATTGCAATTTTATGTATCGGTGACTACCTTCAAGGCAGCTGACACAAAAACTTTTCGTTCTGCGTTAATGCTTTGATCACACACAGTTGTTGCCAAAATATTATCATTAAAATTAAATAAAATCAACATACAGTGGCCAAAAGAAGTCAATATGCAGTTTTGAATTTTTAATTCCAGCAAAATATAATTTTCTTCGAAAATAGCGGAGATTTAGTGTAATGTGTAATAAAATGTGAAAAAGAAATATATGCAAATGGGCTCTGATGGAATTGTGACTAAGAACAGATAAAAAATTTCTACTGACGTTCGATCGAAAAAGTATAAATACTAAGAATTTGTCTAAATAACCTTTACAAAGTTACAAACATTTATAAGAAAAAGAGAATGCAGTCATTGGCTTAAGTTAATTAATAAAAATATTTTGATTAATAAATAAAAAATGGCCAATTAATTGACGAGTATAAAGCCACTGCTGTTAGAGTATTATCGACTTTACCATTTAATCGACATGAATAAACTGTGCAGAACAATACAACTGCGAGAAAAATACTGGAAGGAAGCGTTAATTTTATTGCTTTTGCAAATTTAATTCAATTTGCTACACAGCTTTGCAATGTCATTTGAATTTTCAAACTGAAATTGTGGATTGTTGTATTATGAAAACTATTAAAAAAACCGTTTTGCCACTAGATGGCGTTTAAAACATAGGTAAATCGAATTCACAGGAACTTTTTCGATAAAAACAACATATAAAAGCAAAAATCAAACTCTCCTCCAAATATGTCTAAAGCATGAATTACAACACGGTATTGTAAAAAGAAAATGCATCACTTCAATAAATGAACACAAACAAAAGAATAATGGGAGGGGTTGATTGGATGCTCAATGAATTGACAATTCGAATACAGAGAGTGATTCTTATTAATAAAGATAGCCAATGGTATAACAAAATAGTCATAACTTTGGATTGGAAAGAGATATTGGGGTCGTTTTTCACATAAATCGACTATTGAGAATTGACTATTGTAATACGGATTTTCACTTACCACCTTAATAATTAAGGTCATCGTTTTGCTGCTTAGGTTTGATAATCTTTCGTGAAAGAACTTGCCAAAACTAGAAATTCTGCATCATTACTTTTGCCTACTTACGTTCAAATATGTGATATAAACTGTTCTTTTTTGCTTCTTCAAATATGCTTTCACGTACCATCACTTGGTCTTAGATCTCAAAGATTATTTTATGAGCCCTTTTATTGAGTAAATTACAATCTGAATGGCTTTGTCACTCGTTGTTTAAGACTGGCAAATTCAGTATGTCAAGATATAGACTTTAATTTAGGCTTAAGTAGAAATGTTTTTTTTTTAAATTTTCTGCTTTTGTAATAATATATTAATAATTTATTTATTAATAATATATTTAATAATTCCAGTAATTTGACTTAATATGTATTTGTTAAACATGCTGTATAAATTATTTCTTAAAGTAGTCAGTAAGTGAATAAAATCTCTGTTTGATGAATGAATAATAATTAAATAAATTATTTTTAAGCTGTAGAACTTCGTAAAATATAAATATGACATTTTCGATGCCATCCAATTTTTGGCTCAAATTGGATTTTAAGCGATATTTTGACAAGGCCATTTCGCGGTTAACCGTAGTAAATATTGTTTTAGTGTCTTTAGCAAAGTTCTGGACATTGAAATAGAGAAAAAAATGCAAAACAAACTTACCCGAAAAAAAACTACCTATTGTGCCTGAAAATCGTAAAAATGTCCATTGCACCATGTTTACGTGGCGTATGAGTAACATTTATTCAAAATTCATATTGAATACTTCTGCATGTAGCTTTTATTGAATTCCATGAAAAATGTTAACTGTATCGCCAAGTCATCACGCTGCAAATAGATTGAATTATATCAAATCAAACAATTTAAGCTGGGTCACCACTTTAAAAACATTAAACATCACTTTAAAAACACTTGACTCAAAAATAGTAATGCATGCGATGGGATGTGTGATGTGATGTAATGTGTTTAAATTTTAAGTGTTTGTTAAAAAAAAAAAAAATAATTTGAATGCCTAATTCGGCTGTTTTTTGCTATGGCAAACAAAACAACTTTAAAGTCGAGTTTTAAGTCTCCCAAAAACATGAATGCCAACTTTATTTTTCAACTCTTTTATTTATACTAATGTATTATTATTCTATTTTACAATATTTCCACTTAACATAACTTACATACATATGTACGTCTTCCACATTATACTATTGCGTAAACTCTTGTTATATTTAATTAGTTCTTTTCGTTCGCTCATAGCGTATCACAAATTAACCAGAATGATGCTGCACGCATTTGTATTACACGATTTTGTGTTAGCATAACAGAAACTGCACTGTTTACATTTTTGCATACTGGCCGCGATGTAACATGAAATGGTTTGACCCAATGATCATTGGCGCAAGGTAAGAAGATATGAAGTTGGCTCAAAATCCACTTTGAGTCAAAAAATGAATGACATCGACAATCTCTTATTTTGAGGTGGCAAAAGTACGAGTAATGATGCAGAATTTCTAGTTTTGGCAAGTACTTTCACGAGAGATGAACAAACCTGATTGCCAAAATTATGAGTTGCACTGTGTTATTAAACATTTACATGGATATGTCAACAGTTCATATCTATTTAGTAAAATATGCTCTAATATTTCTCTTCGTTCTAAAAGATATTTCGAGATACTCCACATGATTTTTGAAGAACTTATTACTTGCAATTTGTCATTAGACCCATCTTTTATCAGAACCAGAATTCGCTTTAGAATGCCATTTCTGCAAAAAAAAATATAATCAATTTCCGACCTTTCGCTTAGCCGCTACGTAGTGTTGCTCTAAGGAAACGCTGGCTAATAACATCTTCTATACACGCAGAGAAAAAACATAGTTGCAACAACCATGTTTTAAGAGGATCATAGTATGATTCGGATTATGATTGTGGGTAACATGTTCTTAAACATATAATATTTTCTTTGATCATGATAAAATGATTACAACAACCATATTTTGAAAAGGAACTTTTTTGTAGGAACCAAAATATTATTGAAACAATCATTATTCTCTTATTGGGTCAAAAATAGAATGATTGCAACAACTATATTATGAATTTATTTTTAGGATCCAGAATATTATTGAATATTATTTATTTTCATGCACTCCAATTTTCACAGCTTTAATTAAGATATCTCCAAAGGTTTGCCATTGACTAGGCTGAACAGAAATATTAATTCAATTTAAAAATCTTTTTAATCAAATTTTCTGTCCGAGCTGGGGTTTGAACCGCGGCTTTTTCGCTTACGAGCCACGCACACTACCAGTAAGCCACAGCTGCTACTACCGCTCTCCTGACCAATACCATTCATAAACATGGTACATTAAGTGCATTATCACAAAAATAGCCATATTTGTGATAAACAAAATATGGTCAGAATTGCGAAATATGTTTACGGTAAATAGAAACATGTTTGCTACAATTAAAGTCGAAAATGTCACTTTTCTGCGTGCTGTTTTTAGGATAAGGCGATTTAAAACAAAACACAACAATTGAACAGTTGACAAACGAAACAGCACATAGCCAAAAATCGAAAAAACTTATTGTGTATGAATGAAGTGAAAGTTTTTCCTGTAAACTGTTCCGACACAATAAGTTCTTTCGATTTTTGGTTATGTTCTGCTTCGTGTGCCAACAAGCAAAGAATAGTTCAGACAAACATTTAAAATTCTAATATGTTTGTCTCTGTAATAATATTCACATTTAACATGATTGACAGAACTACAACATTTTTGTTGCCACTAATAGTTGAGGCAATCATAGTATGTTGACGATTTCAATGATGTTATGATTTCAACTATAATGTTATTTTTGGTACCATTATTAGTAAATAATGACTTTATTAAGGCAAAAATTTGTGTTTGCAGAAATAATACAATAATTTTAATAAAAAAAATTATTATTGCAGTAATCATGTCTCAACCATGTCTTTTCTCTGCGTGTATATAACGCAAACGCAAATTTTGTACGGTGTAAGGCTTTTTAAGTACAAGTACAATCTTAATAAATTCAATATGGTTTGGTAGGGGTAAACCTGTAGATGTGCAAACTGGACTTCTTATTTCTTAAAAATGTATATTTTTTAAAATTAAAGTTAAAATTAACATATAATTGTTGTTATTATGTTGCTTTTTCTCTTCTTAATTTCAGCATATGCCTAAAAATATGTGAGGTAGTTACTTAGCGCTACCTATCGGCTAATAGCTATGAAACTGTTATACTGATGAATAACACTGTGCAACACATTTTTCTAACGGAAAAGCGGATAACACAGGATGAGTGTACTAGTGTATAGTTAGAAAACCCTAAAAAGAATTTGCAAAGTTAGCTCGCTTTAAAAAGATATGGGCATTGAAAATTTGCCTCTTGCAGAGTATTTTTAAAAATAAAGTGCTCATTAGGGCGTATCAAATTACAATTTTTTTTAGATTTTTACATTCTTAGAGGTCTCAAAAGTTGCATGGTGGTTAAGATCTAAAAAAAAAATATTCAAAAATATCCTTCTTCCGCAAGGATAAAGTTTGCTTTGATTTCTTTGCTTTGATTTCTGTTAGAAAAACTATATATGTCTTAAAGCAAAAGTAAAGACAGACTTTAACTAACAATATCTTGCTGAACAAGATGCAATTCTCGATTTCTATCCTCATTGCCCTGTGTGAGAGATATTCGAATCCAAAGGTACACTCGAAATAGCACAGAACTTTTGATTGTTATCTGATAGTCTAAATGTTGGTGTTATTGATTGAAGTGTTTACGTTTTCCTTAAATTTCGCGAATTAAAAATTTGCATATTTTTCGCAAGTACATTTTCTTGTTTTCGAAAAATGTATTTTGAATGCAATTTTATAACTTTTTTAAAAAAAATTAATATCAGGTTGTATATATTTTGGGCATTTGAATTTAGATTCTTAAAATATTTCTGAACGAAACACTATCTGAAAGTATTTTTTCAAACACCAGGTTAAGACCACGATTCTTTTTCGTATTTCGACTTTTTATAAAAATTTTTCTTATTAGCATGAAATTTATTATTTCGTCAAAACACCTCACCTCATCATTTGCCAAAATGTTAAACTAAAATTTTGAGTTTCTAAGCCTGCCATTCGATGAGTCTCAGTTAATTGAAAAACAATTGTTTTTAAGATGTGTTTTAAGAAAAGAATAACCTTAAAGAATGAAGAATCCAAACAGCGAAAATTATTTTCGGTACCACTTCTGATGCTTGATATCTTAAGCCTTATAATAATTTTTTTCAAAAAGTTGAAATATTTCTATGAAATATGATTTTCTTAAAAAAACAGTAAATGAACAGGCAAAAAAAGTGCAAATTTTTAATACACCAAATAAAAGGAAAACGTAAACACTTTACTAAATACCACCAAAATTTACACAACCAGATAACAATCAAAAGTTCTGTTTTATTTCGAGTGTACCTTAAGATTCGAATATCCTTCACACAGGACACTGTGGGTAAAAATCTAGAGTGGCATCTTGTTTGGCGAGATATTGTTAGTTGAAGTCTGTATTTTCTTTTGCTTTAAGACATATGAAGTTATTATTTCAAAAATCAAAGCATTTGTAGATCGGTTATTTTTACTGTTTTTCTCAAAACACAACTTTGTCCTTGCGGAAGCGAGAGACATCCTTTTTTTCATAAAATTTTTGTGACCACCCTATGGAACCAACCTATGGAAGACCTCTTAGGATGAGAAATTAAAAAAATTTAACGCCCTTATGAGCAATTCATTATTAAAAAATACTCTGCAAGAGGTAAACTTTCAATGCCTATATCTTTTAAAAGCGAGCTAACTTTGCAAAACTCTTTTAGGCTTTTGTTGGTCTAGATCAGTACCATCGATCTGTGTTGGTCGCTTTTTCGTTAGATTCCATGACTCTTAAATTGTCGCATAGTATAATCTTTTATAATTTCACTACGAAAACTATGGATTGATATATTCAATATCAAAGTGATACTGGAATGATTATAAATCGTATGTGAAACCAATCTTTAAAAATATCTGCAGTAATCAAGGCATTTTTTTTAACATTTATAATCCACCGGGATAGCGTATGACTTGAAGCAACTAGGCTTTTTTGCGTGCCCTATGGCTAAAGTTATAACCTTATGACGTCCAGTAGCATTTGTGCATGCCAAAAACGTAACTCTAGATTTTTCTGCTTTTCTAGCAGGAACAGTTTTTTCAGCGCTTGAAACATACGTTCTTTCCGGCAGCATCTTCCAAAAAAAGACCTGATTCGTCCGCGTTATAAATCTGATCTCGACATAGCTGAAGCTCTTTTATTGTGTTGCTGATACGTTGTAGAAATGATTCAATGGCTGCTTTATCAGATGAAAGTTTCTCTCCGCATATTTTTAAGAGTCGTATACCAAAACGCAATTTAAAACCAGCCAGCCACCCATCATAGGCATTAAAGCCTCCTTTTTCCTGAAGATCAGCACGCCACTTCTTTGCTTTGGCTTTGAGTACGACACCACTGACGGGTAACCCTTTTTGTTGTTGCTTTACAAACCAGCTGTAAAGAGCTCTTTCCATCAGAGGATATTCCCTTTTCTTTAGCGTTTTTCTTTTTTGTGAACCACTTTGGCTTTCTGACACAGCCTTGACAATTTTCTGCTTTTTTTTATTAATTACACATATCGTCGATTTGGCGACGTTGATTGTTTTGCCAGATATGAAGCTCCTGCACCTTTTTTAATTTTTCAATTTTGTCGCACTTCTCTTTAAGAGATAAAAATTTTGGCTTTATTTTACTCATTCTGGCAAACACAATTCACAAATGAAGCAAAACTGATTAGAAACAAAACATGCGTTATTTTGAAACTGCCAAAAAATTACAAGGAAAAATTCTACAACAAACTTGATTAACAGCTATTTTTTCTGTTGCTTTTCCATGTTCATACACTTCTTAAACATTTATTTTAATACATATTCCACTGTATTAAGGAGGAGGAGAGGTCACGAATCAGCCAAGGATTTTAGACCAATAAGCCTCACATCATTCGCACTGAAAACCCTAGAGCGTGTACTAGATATTCATCTCAGGGACGTTCTAAAGGGTGCTAACATATCCAGCGCCCAACACGCATACCTCAAGGGCAGATCCACAGATACCGCCCTACACGAGGTTATTACAACTATTGAAAGATCAATCTACTTTAAACAATACACTCTTGCGGCCTTCTTAGACATAGAAGGGGCTTTTAACAATATTCATACTAGGGCCATTTTTGATTCTCTTACCAACCTTGGTGTACAAGCACCGGTGAGAAACTGGATAGTCTCAATGCTCAGTAACAGAATAATCCAGGCAGACCTGGGTGGCTGCCAACTCACGAGATTTGTCAGTAGGGGTACTCCGCAAGGAGGAGTGATCTCCCCCATACTCTGGCTCATCGCCATGAATGAATTTCTTAATGCACTAAATTGCAATGGGGTCAAAGTGGTGGCTTATGTGGATGACGTGGTTGTTATGGTGTCAGGACTGTTCCCCTCTACGCTCAGTGAGTTAATGGAGGTTGCTTTGGGAAAACTCAGTGTCTGGGCTGCCAGGTGCGGCCTAGGAGTTAACCCTAGCAAGACGGAACTGATGTTATTCACCACAAAAACCAAAGCGCCACAATTTGTCCTTCCAAAGCTCAAAAATCAACCTCTTACACTATCCAGTAGCGCAAAATATCTAGGTGTCATTCTGGATCCTAAGCTAAGCTGGAAAACTAACATCGAACAAAGGGTCAAGAAGGCCTACATAGCCTTCTACGCCTGCAAAAAAACCTTTGGTAGAAAATGGGGTCTTCAACCAAAAATGCTCTTATGGCTATATACAGCGGTAGTGCGACCTATCTTGCCGTATGGTGCACTAGTATGGTGGCCTGTACTGAATAAAGCATACAACACAACAAAACTAGCTCGGATCCAGCGATCCGCATGCATAGGTATCACAGGGGGTATCAGCTCATGCCCCACTGATGCACTTAATGTCCTGACACATTTACTCCCCACACACATTAAGCTTACTGCAACAAACAGTGCAGTCAGACTCAGAGAGTCGTACAACTAGCGAAATAGACCATATGGACACAGCAACATTCTTAATCCGCTACCTCGGGAACTGATTCCTGGAAAAACGGACTACGACACTCCCAAACTCGACTTCACGAAATCCTTTACAACCAAGTTTCCCACCAGGGTGGAATGGCGCAATGGGGGAATTGATCTAGCCTTCGATGTGTCCTTTTACACGGATGGCTCCAAGATAGAGTGCGGAGTGGGAGCGGGCATATACTCTGAGAAACTGGGGGTGGCGGACTCTTTTCGTCTACCAAACTCAGCCAGCGTCTTTCAAGCCGAGCTTTTTGCGATAAGAGAAGCACACCTTAAGGAGAGCTAACACCAACCACCTTAACGCAGCTATTCTGACGGATAGTCAAGCTGCCGTTAAATCTTTAGATGCGATCAGTACCAACTCCAAACTGGTAAGGCAGTGTAAGGATGAACTGGCCCGGCTAAGTCACCAACTTAGCACTACCACAATCTGGGTTCCCGGCCATAGGAACATTTATGGTAATAAAAAGGCGGATGAATTGGCCAGGCGGGGTTCTTCCCTTGACGTTTCCAGAGCGGAACAAATCGAAGTTCCACTGAACACAGTCAAGGGAGGAATTCGTTCTTACTACTTAACCTTAGCCGGTCGAAGATGGAGAGAACTACCAACCTGCAACACATCAAGGAAAATATGGCCCGTTTACAACATAGGCAGAACTCGACAGATGCTCTCAAAGCCCCGGAACGACATAGCCAGATTAACGGCTATTATTACGGGTCACTGGTGCATCGGAGTTCATGCCGAGAGAATTGGACTACCTTTCAACACCCACTGTCGCAGCTGCGATGACCCAAATGAAAAAGAAACACTAACACACTTTCTGTGCACCTGCCCGGCCCTGGCCAGGTCCAGACTAACAACGCTTGGCAGGCCCTTCCTCAGCAACCTAGAGAAACTCTCAACAACAAAAATCAACAATCTCCTAACGTTCATCAGTTGCACCGGATGGTTATAACCTAGCAGTGCGCTACCCAGTCAACCAACAGAAACACGAGGTTATGGTATCAAAACGGCTCACTAGAGCTACTTGGATCCTACTTGCATGTAGAATCACCATCAAAACCAACCAACCAACCACTGTATTAGGCAAATCCACTGAAAGGGTTAAACTGATGATGCAAAATTAACATGGAAATGAAATTTTTTGTGTACATAATAAACTCTTTTTGAAAATATATTCTAAAATATGCCTTAATTTAAACCACTTTTGCCTAAAACCTTCCTTAACATTTTTTAATTTATGTTACATATAATCGCTATTGTTTGCTCAAAACTAACTCACAAAGACTTTATTCTCGCGTTTTACTTAAACGTACCATTTTTTTCAGTATTTTCAGAATTTCAGTACATAGAAAGTTTTTTTTTTCTGTGTTCTGCTCGTACACATCTAAGACATTAATATTGCGCTTGTTTTGGAAGCTCTATCAACGCTGTGCATCACTGGCTTCCCAGTTGGCAATGGCAGGAGTTCGAAGCACTATTAACAGGCCTTCTTATATTTATATAAGGTCCCTTCGCCAAATAAGGCCCAAGCCTTAATAAGGCCCGATTTCTAATACGCACATTTATTGCATTCCCTGCAAAATGATTTTTTGCACGTTTAAACATGTTCATATCTGCATCACGATGCAAAAAAATTACTTCGATTGTGCATCTGTGAAGCGAGTGACAGTCAAACGAAGTCAGCGGTAGCTGACATCAACAACGTGGTTGATGTAATATTGTGCCCGCAGTAAAAGTCCGTTATACTACGAATTAACTATTGCCTATGTCCAGCTTTGAATTAAAAATCAAGAGAGGTATTTTAACGAAAACAAAAAGGTTAATTGACCAAATCTAACTGTGGTGTATTCCGAGAAAAATTTGATTAATGAAATGATATTGAGAGCGCCTAAAAAGGCACAACAAATTTTTTCTTTCCGGCTTTCTTTTTCCGATCTCCACACCTAAATCTACCAGGAAGAAAAAACTACCAGAAAGAAAGCCCTCCACTGTTAAGGCCAGCAAATTACTAAAAATCTCTTGAAAAAAGCCAGAGCAACTTTATTTTTAATTTTAATTTTCAAAATAAGCTTTTGGCAATAAAAGTATTTTTTCGAAAAAGTTTTTATAAAAAAAAGCTATGAATATCATTTATGTTTAGTATCAATGTAAACCAACACTTGTAATAACAATATGTGTTTTTATTTTATTATTTTCTGACTGTTTTGTTATGTTTCTAAACCATTATAGTTTGGGCCTTATTTAGCCATAGTGGTCTTAATATGGCAAAAATCAGACCTTTTTAAAACCTTCTGTGCTGGATATATTTTTTGCTTTTCCACGCTTTATTTTTATGTTTTTGAAAAAAGAATTGAATAAACAAAAGTACAAAATTGCAAAAATAAGTTTAAAAAAACCCGTTTCTCTTCTGTCTGGTAAAAACCGTTAGGTTGGCCTTGTTTGGGTAACTTACCTTACATGGATTTCGAAGTGCTTCCACACTCATATCCAAGTATACTTTATTTTTTCTATGAAACGAGAAAATTTTTCAGGCCTTCCGCTCTCGCGACTCTAAAGAGGTCTATTAGAAGCCCTTTTTGAGATTGCACGTTAGAAAGAAAAGCAATATAAATATCAACTTGAAATAAAAAACTACTAACAATTTCCATATTGTTAATTAAGTGGATAATTCTTATCCACTCGTCCACCGCAGTCCTTATAAAATTTACCTTATTTTGCATCATTACAAATGAAAATAAGCTTTCGGGAGCTCGGGTTCGAGACTCAGCTGGCACAAAAAAAAAATTTATTTTTGTTTTACATCTAAATTTTTTTGTTCATTAAAAATTTTTTGAATTATTCTTAAAATTTCTTCACACAAAAATATAAGAAAAGACTTCAATATTTCTATGTGTGTTGAAATTCGATAAATTTACTTCTTAGCATCGCGCTGGGATAGCATAAAAAAATTGCATGGAATCCCAATAACCCAAACGAATTCGTAACGAATCCGCATTCTAGGACATTTTAACAATCGTAAACGATTATCGTTTTCGAATCGTTTTTGAACACGCGAATGGGAGAAAATCACCATTCGTTAATGAGTCCGAGAATACGATTCTTTAACCAGTCCGAGAATACGATTCGAGAACGATTCGTTAATTAAAAATATCGAATCCTTCTCGAACTGCCTAAAACATAAAACATTTGCCAACAACTTTAACTTATTTATAACTTTAGTTTATTTTAATTTTAAACCGTATCCGAGATCTCGTGTTTGTTTCGAATCCATAGCAAAGCCGAGTTTTTTAAATGGAAATATTTCATTTTTATAAAAACTATTTTATCATTGTTAGCTGCTAAAAATACATCAGTTTACATATAAAAAATTCAAAGTCTTTTCATATACTTTTTTTGTAAGAAGATTAAATGAAAAACTTCAAAGTCTTTTCATATAATTTTGAAAAAATTTGAATAAAAACTTTTTCATTTTTAGCTGCAGAAAATATGTTAATACATATAAAAAACAATTCACATTTTTGTATAAAAAATCCTAAGTCTTTTTGCATAATTTTGTATGGATCCGAGATCTCGTGTTTGTTTCGAGCTGACTTTTTTATGAGAATATATAAGTTTTATAATAAAAAGTATTTTTTCATTGTTTGCTGCTAAAAATACGTTACTTAAAATCAAAAAAATTTTCATAATGTTTAAATAAAAAATTTTTAAGTCTTTTATATAATTGATAAATGAAGAAATTTCTTTGAAAAAGTTCTAAGTCTTTTCACATAATTTTGTATGAATCCGAGATTTCGTGTTCGTTAACGAGTCCGAGATCTCGTGTTTGTTTCGAAATCATAACAAAGACGACTTTTTTATATGTAAATATTTTTTATATAAAAATATCTTTTTTCATTGTTAGCTGCTAAGTTCTCAATTGAAATAGAAAAATTTTCATCATTTTTATATGGAAAAATTCCAAGTCTTTTTGCATAATTTTGTGATCCGAAATCTCGTGTTCGTTTACAAGTCCGACTTTTTTATATGAAAATATATAATTTTTTTAATAAAAATTTTTTTTTTCATTGTTCTAAAACTACATCAATTTAAATTAAAAAAAAAATTATAATTTTTATATGAAAAAATTCTAAATCTTCTTATTTTATTTTGTATAAAGAAATTTATGGAAGTTTTGTTTTTCATACATCAAATTATTAAGTTTTTATTTTTATGTTTATTTTTTTCACTGAAAAATTTTTCAAGTTTTTCTTAGGATAAGTCACACACAAGACACATTTATGGATCCGAGATCTCGTGTTCGTTTGCGAGATTGCGAGTCTGATATCTCAGACTCGTTAACTAGCTCATTTGCGAATTGTTCTTCGTTTGGTGTTTATTGAGATCTTTGTTAGCCTGTGTCGAAAGATAAAAAAGGTTATTGTATCTTGTGCTGTGTGTATTTTGTTGGTATATGTTTTGTGTAAGTTAAGAAATTTTTTGAATTTGTAAGGTAAGTTTGGCTACAGTTTGGTTACAGTATTCAAGAAGATGCTTATTGACTTAACGACTATATGAAAGTGATAAATCTAATGAAGAAGAAGTTTAAATATTTCACAGCCAACAATTTTCAAAAGAAATCACTTCGCAGACAAAAATTAAATTGTTTACATAATATTTTATTCTATAACTCGAACTTTTCGTAACTTGAAGTTAAATTCTGGTCCCTTGACACTTCGAGTTAGGGAAGTTTCACCGAACATGATATGTAATGTCTTAGATTTCGGAGACCTGGGTTCAAGACCCAACTCGGACAAACAATTTTTTCCGTTTCTTTTTACTAAAATTTTTTTTTAAATTGTTCTGATGATGTATAATTTTTTCTAAATTTTTTTATAAATTTTTTCATATAAAATAATGTGAAAAGA